>OY982959.1:13400387-15871601 GCA_963890685.1 Plagodis pulveraria
CTATAGATAGCTAAAAACACATATATAGTACCACCAACTTAACTGTGCAGTTTTCGAGGGCGCTACTAGTGATTCTCAGCCGGAACAATAATTTATGTGCTCCAATAATTTGTAACGTCTACGACGTTCTTATGCAGGTCAATTACAAATTTTGTATCGAAATATTCTCATTGTACTGCCACGTTCAGCAAATAAATTGTTAATAAATAGATTGGCAGGCATGTTGAGGATCCCAAGTGTAAGATGGCTGTTCTACAGAAGGCGCTGCTGCACGCATCTTCTGTTATTTTTCCCTTTGTCGCCTCTAACGGATGATATGAGAGGGTGCAATCGGCAGCGCTCGAGGAATGAATATATATAGTTCAAATAAAATTAAATAAAATTATTATTCCTCGGTGTCGGTGTCGGTGTCGGTGTCGGTGTCGGCGTCGGCGTCGGCGTCGGCGTCGGCGTCGGCGTCGGCGTCGGTATCGGTATCGGTATCGGTATCGGTATCGGTATCTTATATCGTAATTTTTTTGTGCTTATCCGGTATCTATGAGAATCGGCCAGCATCTATTTTTCATCCCCTAAATGTTAGGGGTAGTCCACCCCTAAATTTATATTTTTATTTTTTAGACAAAATTTTTAATTTCTAATTTTTTATGATACAACATACAAAAATACATACAATGCTCAATTTTCACCCTTCTACGATCAACCCTTATTTTTTAAATTATTTATATGGCAGAACAACGTTTGCCGGGTCAGCTAGTAATTTTATATAAAATTGTATTAACTATGTAACTACTAAGAACATGTTAAGTAATTTAATTTATAATATCCTGTAATTAAATGAGTCTCATCCCTGTAACAAACTGTTTATTTTGCACAATAAAACATTATTATTACTTTGAATTTTAACAACATACCCATGTTTGATAGCATTTCGTTCTTCCCGAGTTTATGGAAAATTAATATACTTTCTTCGAAAGTGGTCATTAATAAGTGCTTGAGTTACAGCCTTCATACAATTAGAAACACTAACTTGGTGCATCTTGTGGTGAGCACTGACTCCAATATGCCTCTGGTAACAACCAGATGCATAAAAGCTCAGTGTACTCCATACCTAAAATAAAAATATACCGATACCGATACCGATACCGATACCGATACCGGTATCCTAATAAAATACCTAAAATAAAAATATATTTATCGGTATGTACAACACAAAAATAATAATATATTTAGATCTCAGATTAGGTATACCTACATAGGTAATTTAGTATAATTATATTGAAAGAGAGAGAGAAATGTCTGGAAATCAATAAAACTGAACTCATATCTTCAACGTAATATTTTACAAATATACCATCACTCACCATGGACGTTGTGTTTATTCCACCTTGACGTCGACTGGGTAAATAGGGCTCCAACTCATCTATGAGACCGCTGCACACACTTTTATTAAGTCTATACAATCCAACGAACTCGGAGTCCGGCATGTCAAAAGCTAAATCCCTTTTTCGAAGAGCTACACTTTAACGGCGATACAATATGCTCTCTGTAACACGCGCATGCTCCAAAAAGTTTTTCTGATCCTGATCCTGCAGCCCTAGAAAGGCCACTTTACACGAATCGTATTCGGATCCTAACAGGAATCATAATAGGAATGGCAAAATGGCCGCTTAAAGAGAATTCATAATATGATTCGCTTTCCGATTCATATTAGCAATTCATCTATTTAACAGTTTTCTATGGAGTTTCGTAAAATGGCTCATTATATAGGAATTGCTTTTAGAAAGATTTGTGTTAAATAGAAGAATCCTAAGAAGTTACTCGAGAGGAACTTTTTGCAATTCAGTTTGTTTGTTTTGGAGGAATAATAATTTTATTTAATTTTATTTGAACTATATATATTCATTCCTCGAGCGCTGCCGATTGCACCCTCTCATATCATCCGTTAGAGGCGACAAAGGGAAAAATAACAGAAGATGCGTGCAGCAGCGCCTTCTGTAGAACAGCCATCTTACACTTGGGATCCTCAACATGCCTGCCAATCTATTTATTAACAATTTATTTGCTGAACGTGGCAGTACAATGAGAATATTTCGATACAAAATTTGTAATTGACCTGCATAAGAACGTCGTAGACGTTACAAATTATTGGAGCACATAAATTATTGTTCCGGCTGAGAATCAATCCGGCATCTGGCGTGAAATCGCAGGACGTGGGTTCAATTCCCGTCCGGAACAGAAAAAAATACGCTCCAATATTTTTTTTTTTGTGATTTTCACCCCGCAATTTATGGTGTTTGTAATCATATTAAGAAATGTGTGACTTATGGTTGAAAAAAATTATTATTATAACGCTTAAGAAGTAAAATCTAACGATACTAAAAGGTAACGATACAAGATATATTCTAATTGTGGGCTATGCACGACATTCATATAGTAAAAAACCATTAAAACTTGATTTATACATATTTTACACCTTATTTTATATTTTGAAACTGCGTTATTTTTAGAAATGTATCAACCTTATTTTATATTTTGAGACTGTGTTATTATTAGAAATGTACTGATGTGTATTAAATGAGTAAAGTAGATTAGCGTTTCAGAAATATTATGTGTGCTAAATTATTTACCTACTTATTGAAGTAAGAATTCTGAACGTGCGAGAACCTTTTTTTATTCAGTCCTGAAAAGTGAGAAAGTTTGTTTTCACGGCAGAATTCATAACGAGGGTTCCAAGTTACCAAAGAGATTGAATTGATTGTTAGATGAAAACAAAAGGTGACCCATGCCGAAGAAATGGGTATATCAGGGGCCCGGATATTCCGATACATTTTCATGATGGACACAGATTAATGTGAGTTTAATTTTCTTTTAAACCATTAATTAATAATGGATTACAGAGTGTAATATAGGTTTGAAAACTGGCCAAGTACCTCTGTTAGGGTTCCACATTAAAACAGCCCGTAAAAGAACAAAAAAATATTTGTCATAGAATCTAAACTACATTTCAAATCAGCTATCTCAGTATTTGTTGTTTAAAAAATATTTAGTATATTATATACCGACATTTCAGTATATTAACTAGTTTAATATTTAAGATTGACCCCGTTAAATATAGGCTTTAACACTCTTGTTTGATGGAGCCTATTTATTATTTATTATTTTAGTACTTTCTCAGTTTTCAGTACTGAATAAAAAATGCTTCTCACACATTCTGATTGGTAAGTAATGTAGCATAGTATTTAAACAACTTTAAACGGTTTAAATCGCGTATATTTATCATTATTACCATTATTTATTCGGAGTCGGAGTCGGAGTCGGAGTCGGAATCGGAGGCACATTTTAAGTGAGCACGTTCGCATAAATTTTTAGGTCGGTGGTACTAAATCACATGATAGAATTGTATCAGGGCTGGCAATAGCACTCAGGAAACTGGTTCACACATTGTCAACATTATCGGATATTGTGGACCTGTCATTACATTGTGTGTACTTTGTAGCTGGATTGCAGTGTTGTAATAGAGGTAATAGTTGTGTTGCTAGCAACACAAATGCTTTTATTATCTCCTTTTAATAGTCCGTAACACTATAGACACATTGTTATCTGTGGATAGGATAGCTTCTTACAGACCCACCAACATATCTGTTCAGGCGGCAGAAAAAAGAACTACAACATACCTTCAAATTTTGCCAGTTTGTAGTTGATTTCCATGACTAGTAGCGCCCTCGAAAACTGCACAGTTAAGTTGGTGGTACTATATATGTGTTTTTAGCTATCTATAGAGCGGTTTTTTATCATTCACATCTCTTATAAATTTTGTATCGTCGTAGTGCATTAAAATTAATGACTTGGTACCATTCAGCACGCAACTTTTATATAGACCAGCCTTAAAGTACAGTCCATCAAACAAGGCAAGATTCCAACAGTTACAATATCTGTATTCTATGCATCGTAGAACGGAATAACAGGACTCCGCTATCTGTCTGTCACAGGTTTCTAGGTTGTACACGGAATGAGCTACAAATCTGAATGTATGGTATTTGCTGTAAAGCATAGTCTGAGGTGAATACTGAACAAAAAGTTTATTAATAATATTTTTACGCTTGCTCAAACGAGATGTAAGTTTTTAATAGTCGAAAAATAGTTATTTGTTATGCAAGTCTGCAATGTTGTTAGTTCGCGCAAGTACTTTTGTTGTAACCTGAGGAAGCGAAAGATTCTAGGATTGAACCATCAGCGAAGCGAGGGTTTCAAAATATAGAATCCTAATAGTACCGAGAAGGTATCAAAGCTACGAGTCGCAAAATAACTTGGTGCCAAGCGCAACACTCAAATTTTCACATCATTTCCTCGCTGTAATGATGTGAAAATTTGATTCACATCATTCCAGCGAGGAAAATGCTAGGTGCAAGAAGAACAGTTTAAATAATGTAGTAACTTTTCGTTAATTTATAGTCAAATTTAAAAGTAAAATTACTATAATAGGTAATACTTCAAATAAATTAATATTTTCTGGTACTGCTATAGCCCAATTTCAAAACCTTTTCCACGCTAGCGCATAGGAAGCACTTTCCTACGCAGGTTTTTAATGATAAAGAACTCCTTTCCGAGCTTGTGAGGTGTGATGTGAGGGACTTGCGCCTTACCATGGGGAGTGTCGTCGTCCTGAGCTCATTAAGTAGAATACAAAATTATGTTTTCTTTTTTATCTTAAATAATAAAATTAAATATAGGCGTCAAAGTTGACAACTTAAAAAAAAACTATTTTATAAACTAAACTAGTTAGGAAAGAAAAACTTCATATCCTCTATTTTACCAACAAATAATGAAAACGCAGCATTTATAATATGTATGGTTTTGAAGCTATGATCAAAACCAACATATTTTTTTACGGGCTGTTGCAATGCGGCACTCTACAAGAGGGAGACCCGACTCGCAAATTACCATTTATTTTATTTCTATATATTTGGTATCTACAGTAGTCAAAGAATACAGTATATACTACGCTGAAGCAGTGATGGCTCAGTGGCATTGGCTATGGACTGCCGCGCAGCAGGTCCATGGTTCGAATCCCGCCCAGAGTTTGAGCTTTACCGCATGGTGGAAGGGCATTTTGCGAATGCCCGCCTGGCTAGCGACCACCCTCAAGTAGAAAATCTGTCGCCAAGCACCTAACGGTGTGTTCCGGCAGCAGTCCTTGAGAGCCAGTGAAATGACAGGCAAAATGAGACTTAACAGGTATGTCTCAAGGTGATGGGCGCAGTGCAGTTCGTCACTTGTGATGAAATGCATCTGTTATAGGCTGAGGATACCGCTTAACATCAGGTGGGCCTCGCGCTTGTTCTTTCACAAAAACATAAAAAAGGTACCTAGGTAGTGGTTTAAGCAGAAGGTATGTTTCTTCGGAAATAAATTTGAAGCGCCTGATCTAATCTTTATAATATTTTGTTGGAAATTGGACTGTTTTTTGTGTATGATTATTTTGCAGTTACTGCTCCTGATATACATGATTTTGTTGCACCTTTTTTGTGTGGTAGATTAAACTTCAGTTCCATTCAAATGTCATCAATATTGGTTAAGATATTGGTTAAATACTATTGAAGTTATACTCATACATAATTCCAATATGCTTATACCTCGATGACATGGCAATTGTTAGTCTTGACGACTGTGACTAGTATTGTGTATTTTGAGAGAGTGGAAATCGATTTCGTAAGCAGTATGACTAAAAGAAAAGGCAGAAAAAAAACCGGAACCAACTTTAATATTGAAGAGTATGAAATTTAATTAAAAATTAATTGTGTTGACGTAGGTTCTACTTACGTATACAAAATAATATTATGTAATATTATCAGTATCACATTATCCGGAACGTCCTCCTTTGAACAAAGGTCTATATGGGCATTTGCCATTATCTCCTTGCAGGCGTCTTTGGGATAAGCTGCTACTGCCCTACTCCTGGAATTTTTCCTTTTGTCGCATTTTACGACTACAAAGGAAAGGAATATGCAATATACAGGGGATATGGGAATTGCAACACAATTCTAGCCCGGTACCCCACGGGGAACTCCACGGTATACTGAATTTACAACAGGGTATTTAGAATATTGTTGATATTTTGGGGGCTGAGGCAACCTCGTACGGGCTCAGTCACCATAGTCCGTGCTCTTAATCTTGATACCTCTCATGCGGTCTCCGGGTGCTGCCAATCAGGGTACAAGCCAGTTGGCAGGCATCTAAGCAAGAGGAGGTCTTGGTGGGTACCACCGCAGTATCAGATATCCTATCCTCAAGCAGTAGTATGCAAACACCACTGTGTATAGGTTAGAACTGTAACAAGTGAAATTACCGGGCAAGATTTAAAAACGAATGTCTCGGAGAATCGAGCGCAGTGCATTGTCACACACAATGATGAATGACACTGTAACTGTAATTGAAAAACTATGTGTTTATTACCAGATACTGCACTACCTGTCTCGGCACTTATTAACATAAAAAAAAACTGATGATATAAGGACCATGTCCATCTTTCAATATTTGACAAGTTTTTTTTATTACAATTTGCATTATAAGAACAAAGAAACTTACCCTTAATTCTAAAAATCTCATTTCAAACCCTATTAAAAAATATGCATGCCCTTCCTAAAATGAATATAAAAAAGAAACTTCGTCTCCAAAAATAATATTGGGAGAATTATATTTCTGGGCGGATTTTTCATTAGCGGCTTGGCGCGCTGGTTAGCCAGTGTTTTGTAATTGTGTTTCAAAGTATAGTGCAGGATAATAACAGCTTAATGAAATTCTGTTAGTGCAAACCCCTGCTGACGTCGGGTCCGAGACTTTCTAAAGGGAATATTACGCCATGCTCTCTCGCTATTGATTGTAACGTCTGTATATAAATATTTCTGCAAATCAAGGCAGTGAATATAACGCTGGTTCCAGATCCAAGAGCGAATAGAACTATATAAAATGGCAAAGTTCATAAATACTTTAGTTTCTGGAAGTTTAGTGCTCATGTCTTGAATAGTTTATTTGACTTAGATACAGTTCTTGGCATGCGAATGGCATGTAGTAAGGGAAAAGCTATAACGGGTGCTACTGTTTTATTTTTATTTTATGAAATAAGATTTCCAAATCTTATTTGATATTTATATACTACGAAATAGCCACATTGTTACTTTTGAAAGTTTTCAATTTTTTTTTTTTTTTTATACATAACTGGGTAGCTCTTGACCACTATCTCACCTGATGGTAAGTGATGATGCGATCGATGATGGAGCGCGCTTACCCAGAAGGTATCTATTCACTCGCTTCTTGAAGACCCCCATATTGTACTTAACCGGAAACACAGACTCAGGCAGGTTGTTCCATTTCCTGGCGGTTCGTATGATAAACGAGGACGCAAATCGTTTCGTTCGGGAAAATGGAACATCAACCATATAGCGGTGGCGCTTCTGAGTGTCCCTGGATGTCCGGTTATAGAATGGGGATGGCGGAATCAAGTCATGCAGTTCCGTGGCACACTCCCAGAAATGCATCCGATAGAAAACCGATAAACAGGCGACTTTGCGGCGATGCTCGAGACTTTGGAGTCTCGTGCTTACAAGTTGGTCGTCGTTAATTAGTCTCTTGGCTCTCCTCTCAATAGCTTCCAGTGTCTCCAGCTGGTATTTGGCAGAACCATCCCAAAGGTGAGAACAGTACTCCACACACGTCCGGACTTGAGCTTGATAAAGATTAAGCATCTGTCCCGGTGTGAAGTAATGTCTCACCTTGGCCAAAACACCAAGCTTTTTTGAGGCTAGCTGGGCTTTAGACTCAATATAGGAGCCGAAATTGAGAGTCGATGTTAATGAGATGCCAAGAAGCTCAAGGTGGTTACTTATCGGCACGGATACATCCCTGAAAGTAGGAGCCAGGTGAAAAGGGCTCCGTTTGGCGGAGAATAGACACGCCTGGGTTTTAGCAGCATTGAACTTGACCAGATTGGCATCGCCCCAATCGGAGACTGCCTTCAAAGAAAAGTTCAAGCGCTCAACCATAGCTTCCCTATGTGACTGGATTTGTAATGCACTGGTTCGTGCGTTAGATGTATAACTCTCCACAACGGTGCTGTCGTCTGCGTACCCAAAAATACCGGGTGTAAGCAGATCATTAATATGCAGCAGAAAAAGCGTTGCAGAGAGTACTGATCCTTGAGGGACTCCGGCGTTTATGGCCAATTGGTCGGAAGAACAGCCATCGATGACCACTCGAATCGACCTATCCCTCAAGAAATCTGAAATCCAAACACACAAACCAGTGGGAAGGCCGTATGAAGGAAGCTTGCTAATAAGGCTATCGTGCCAAACCCTGTCGAAAGCCTTCGAGATGTCGAGAGAGACAGCAAGCGCCTCTCCGTAGTTCTCGATGGCCTCGCTCCAGATGTGAGTGGCATACACTAGAAGATCCCCCAGTAGACCGGTTTCGGCGAAACCCATATTGTCGGTCACTGAGGAGATCATTGACTTCTAGGTATGCCAGGAGTCTGTGGTTCAGTACACGTTCCATCCTCTTACAGAGTATGGACGTGACTGAAATAGGCCTGTAGTGGGTCTGTGCGACTACCCTTTTTGGGCACGGGCTGCACGTTTGAAAGCTTCCAGGACTTAGGCACTTGACCAGTCGTCATAGACAGGCGAAAGAGGCGAGTCAGTATTGGAGTCAACTCAGGCGCACACATCCTCAAGACTACAGCCGGTATACCGTCTGGACCATTAGCTTTGTTCACGACCAGATTGCACAACGCTTTGCGTACTTCAGACTGTCGAATACGGATTTCTGACATTAAAGTCCCGCAATTTGGCAGACTAGAAGGTACAGCATTGCCAGCATCTAAACGTGAAGACTCTGCAAACAGAGAGGCAAATAAGTTTGCTTTCTCTTCAGCAGTGTGAGGTAGTGAACCGGCAGGTTTCAGCAGTGGAGGCAGTGAGGGACGGCAGAAGTTCTCTTCGATCGACTTTGCCAGGGACCAGAACGCTTTGCTACCTGAGGGGTAAGAAGCAAGTTTGTTCTCTGTTCGGCGTATGTGGTCGAAGCGAGCCTTCTTGAGAGCCTTTTTGCAGGACTTGGCGGCTAGGTTAAATGCTTTCTTCTTTTCACGTACATCTCTAGATTTGCGGGTTCGAGCATCAGCCCAGGCTAAGTAGGCCTCATGCTTTGACGCTTCTGCATCTCCACAGGTGGCATTAAACCATGGGCGAGCTTTGCTGGACAGTGGGACGTCAGAAAATGGTATGAAGTATTCCATACCCTGACGTAACACTTCTGTCACAGCATCCGCGCAAGCTGAGGGATCACTTGAAGAAAAACAAGCCTGCCTCCAAGGGTAAGACGCGAAAAAATAACGCATCTCATCCCAATCTGCTGACCTGTATCACCACACCCGCCGGGTGCCTTTTGGGCTGGGATCGGGTGGGGAGTAGACTGATACAGACTTCACCAGACAGTGGTCGGAGCTACCCAAGGGTGATGAAACCGACACCGAGTAGCGGTCTGGATCTGTTGTCAGCAGAAGGTCCAAGCAATTGGCTGTGTGGCCATCAACATCTGGTATCCTTGTAGCTCCTTGGACCAGCTGAGTGAGGTTTAGCGTCAAAGCAAGCTTGCGCATCTCTCGACCAGCGTCGTCTGTGTTCTGGTATGGGTATAGCCAGTCTTGATGGTGGGCGTTGAAATCCCCCAGAAGCACTAATTGAGCAGAAGGATACCTCTGTTGGGCCACGTCGGCCGCCTCACTAAGGTAGTTTGTGAGCCTGGTTGTCTCCTCATCTCCGCTGTGCGACCGGTAGACACTAGCATAAAGAATTTTCTCCATGCCATTGTCTACCAGAACCCACATGATGGAAAATTTGGGGTCTTCAAGGTTGCGGAGACGCCGATAACAAATGTCATCGCGGGCATACATACAAACTCCCGCCTTGGCCTTAAAACTATGTTCTAGAACATAACCAGGGTAGGCAAGATATGTAGCGTCAGCTGGACATTTGATCTGCGTCTCCGTGAGGAACAGAATATGAGGTTTTGCGGTCTCTAGATGGTGGTGGACGGAGTCGATATTAAAGTGCATGCCTCGAATGTTTGAGAGGTGCACTTGGAGTGGGAGGACGTGCTTCCGCTGTTGAACCTTCATTCTGTTTTTACCTCTTTTTTTCATTTCGATTGGTGAAGTGAAGATAGATAAAAGGAAACGGAAGTGGAAACGAGGCGCATACTACCAACCCGTGACACATAAAGGGCCTTTCCACCCTGTGGGAATCAATCCTGGAGACCGCGGGGACGCCCGAGCCCCCCCAGAGGTGTCCATCGGGACCTCTCATCTGGTCGCCAACCAGCACGATGGCGCACCTCCGGGATTTTTCGCGAGATGGCGGGGCAGCCTTTCATGAGTGGCTGGCTCACTACTTGGGCCCCCAACTATCTGCGGTCGGCCAGCGGAGAACCGTGCCTCGGATCCCGCTGCTCTGCAAGATTGGCTGCCAGGTAAATTGACCTTCGATGTGTCACGACTAGCTATAGTAATAAACGCAACTGTTTCCGACCCGTTCCCCATAGTGGCTTCACCAAACATCATGCCGTAACGCGACCGCTTATCGGCATGGCTTTGTCTGGTGGGTGGTAACACGCCGCGGCCTAAGCCTACCACCTGAAAAGTACTGCTCTTTTGGCGCCACCCAGGGGACACGTGTAAGACATCGAGGGCTAAATCCTACGGACGCGAGCAGTATAGTCCTCCGGACGCGAGCAGTATAGTCCCCCAAAAATAATCCCAAAAATCAATTAGTTTATATTAAGTTTTACAAAAACTGCAGAATAACGGTATTCAAAATTGTTCTCCAAAATCACACGAATCCGAAGGGACCTAAACTATGTTTTATTATCTGATAATATGCGTGACTATTATAATGCACTAAATTTTTATTAAAAACTTACGATTTCGTTTTTACTCTGAAATTATAATCAAAAGTTTATGGGAACATTGCACTGCGTCTGTCACCTGGATACATACCTTATTGTTAAGTTACCAGTGCCTATAATTTATCTGGCTCTTAAGGACTGCTGCCTGAACACACCGTTAGGTGCTTGGCGACATAATTTCTACTTGAGGGTGGTCGCTAGCCAGGCGGGCATTCGCAAAATGCCCTTCCCCTATGCGGTGAAGCTCAAGCCCGCGGCGGGATTCAAACCATAGACCTGCTGCGCGGCAGTCCATAGCTAATGCCACTGAGCCATCATTGCTTCAAAATCCTGTAATATGAAATCTATTAAGATATGGTTACACTTTCCCTTTGTTTATGTTACATACAAGTTTAACAGTTAGTAACAGAAAACATAGGGAAAGTGTATATATAGCTAATAATATTATCTTATACGAGTATGAATGATTTTTATGATGATTTGTATTGTATTGTCGTTTGTGGAAAAAATATTCAACATAAGGCCACTTCTGAGTTTTGTAAAGGAAAAAGCGAGTAAAGCGCTACCGCTCAATACGAGTAAAAAAACGGACCCCTGAGGCACTCCGGCATTAACCTGCAATGAAAGAGTGATATACCGCAATCACATCTGACCCCTATGGTGTACTCACGCAGGAAACCAGCAATCCATTCACAGAACCGAGAGCAGCTGAGGGTTTCACCTTTACTACACTGGCCTCTCTCTCTTCCCGTGATCAGCCAGAAAAGATACACATATTACTAGACATTTGCCTTGATCCTCTTATTTAATCCCAAAGAAGCGTTAGGAAACTCCCACACCAACCAGAAGGAAAACGGAAATGCTAGGGCTCATAGTAGGTACACAACTCACTCTCTGTCACACACAGTGAGCTCACAGGTGTAGGAGAGAGATACGCATATATCCTATTAGGCATTTCCTAATTTCACCCCTCAGGATCCAGTCCTGAAACAGTGACGTAGAGGTTGTTCTGGCGTGTACCCTTAGTAATGTCGCTTACTAAGCAAAGTTCCAGCGTTTTCTTCTCATCGATGAGGAGAGGACCCACCTCACGGACACCTCATTACGAGACGTCACTTCTCGGCGGTGACACGTATCCGCCAACGTATTTGAGCAATAGCCTCATTACATACCATTTACTCAAATAAATTTGCCTCTTTTGTCGCAAGTTATACGTCTTCAATGGCAAATCAATTCATATCAGTCATGTTATTGTAATTAATCTAGTGTAATTATATAATCGCTTGGTGGATGCGACGCATGATCAAAATGCTGGCACCTATTTGGCTTAAAGAATAAGCATTTCAATTCAACGGGGCAATGCTGCCAGCATGCTGGGCACGCTGCCAACTGGTAGTGGGCTAGAGCATTTGGACTGCGTATGAGTCTGCAATGGCTTATAGGGATCTAAATGCTTTTATTGTAGTAGCTGTAGTGTTGTATATAGTTCGAAGTATTTGTTAATAAAGGCATGCCACCGGTATTTTTTTTTATATTATTATTGAATTGGTTTATCCGTGTTAATTAACTAAATAAATAAATAAATGTTGACGTCTATAATTGTAGCCAGGCGAAATTCACAGAAGTCGCGTGCAAGCTATATGAGAATAATATTTAGAAATAAATGTATGATTGTTTATATTTTGTTATGTGTGTAGGTAAATATTTCATTATAAGTACTTTGTATCCTAAGTACTTTTTTATGCTTACAGCGTGGTATTGGTTTAGACTGTAATGACATTGTAATCGAATTTCTATATAAATAAAAAAAAATCAAGAGTAAATATGTAGGTAGGTACTTATTATGACAACTTCCCTTGGTGTAGGATAAGGGGAGGAAGAAAAAGAAACTTGAGTTAATTTTTGACATGTGTATCATGAAAACATAACTATATAATCAATTAGACTAATTTTCTACCATTTTCTAATGTTTTGGCCATAGGTTTCATTCCATACATCGAATTATGTGCCTCAATAACAAGAAAACCCTTCAAACCGATAATTTGAGGCAATTTACCCATTACTTGTAGACGTGAGTAGTTCTCAGTTTGACAACAAAATGAGGAGTTGTGCATGCGCTTGTCCTGATTAATGAAGAGTAGTAATAATGTACTTGTATTGATAGATAGAATAGGGTTCAACTGAAAATATGTTGAACGTATTACAGGAATATAATTTTAAAATTATTTAGCCCATTTATCAGTTTTTGCTTTTAGCAGTTTATATAAAGCGTTGAAGTGCTTAGCAAGTAGTAGAAACTCCATTTTCTATCATGATGTAAAATCTGGACATTATGCAGATGCAAGCAAAAACTTGGCGTTTAACTTGGCGTTAAGTACTAGTCAGAATTACGTGTAGTTTACCAAGATTTTTTTCTTTCTGACCTTTGCATTAACTTTCTCTTTTTATACTTGTTTTTGTCAATATACTTTCGTCCATGCTTATTACATGACCATACCATCTCAACAAAAGGTTTCTCTATCTAACGACACAACATCCTCATTCACTTTACATTTGTATCACGCTGCTTCTACCGCTGTCTTTCAAAATTCACTCCAAACAAATTTCTCAAAGCTCTTAGTATAGCATGAACAAGACTTATCATCTACTACAGATATTCTGAATGATTACCTCGATACTGCACGTTTAGTCTACCTGACAGTGCGGGCGAATGCAAATAGGTCTTTATCACATTACGTAGAGTACCTGTACCGCCGTTAAAGCAGTTACAAAAATTTTTTTTTGCTAAAACACTCATGTAGTGTAAAAATAGAACAATGTTCAAAACTAAACGCAAACTATTTAGTAAAAAAAACATCGACTGTCGCGGGATTTCTCGTTCAATTGCGACAATTGTGTATGTGTTTTATTTATGTGTGTTTGTTGTTAAACTTTCTATATTTTTTGAGAAAAGCATTATACAAACCTCAACCAGTAAGAAAGCCATCCTGGCCTCGTATATAACCGGACCTCGAGAAGGTTTACTTACTGGATTCTGCAGTAATGTACTATAACTGTTAATGATATTTAAATGAAACAACCCTCTTCCTCAACATCCTATTATGTTCCTTGAGAGAAAAACAATCAAACTAAAGACGAAAGTCATATATTATTTCCAGAAAAGGAGTTTCAATTTACGAATAAATAGACTCATTTATTCGTAGGTTTCGATATAAGAATACCTACGTTTCAACACAGACGTTTGAAATTCCAAGTTTTTACCACAAACATCGGTCAAAGTCACAACTTCAGGTGTCCGTCCGCAGACGCCGGAGCTCTGGCTTACTTTTGAAAGGAATGTTTGTCCCGAGAGCCTTTACACAGATTTTGTATAGGATTTAACCTGCTTTTACAACAATAAGACTTTTTCGAAACGATGTTTATTTGTACTAGTGTTTTGTGCTGCGAGTTATTTTATGTTTTCAATTTGTTTATGTTTTGTTTATTTTATTTGTCTTTATTTATAAAAATTATCCTGATTTTCTAAGTAGTGTGCTTAATATGACATGGGTTAAAAAATGAAGACTACCTGTTGATCTAGTGAGTTGAATATATCAAACAATTAATTATATTGATCCGTGCACAGTCGCTTATATTGTAATATACTTTACATTATTTTTAATGAAGATTATTTAAAACTTAACATAAATTATTAGAAAGGTAACTATTATTTTATATATTTATTTATTTAATTTAATTATTTAGTGTTCCATCCCAAACATGGTTGCCTGGAAGAGATCGCTATAAGTGGTAAGGCTGCCAATTGTAACAGAAATGACATTTATTTTTTGAAAATATGTTATATTTATGTAATGTAGTGTTTCAATGACGAGTTATATTTATAGTGGATAGAACTCTTAATTGAAACACCACATCACAGATATATAATAAATCTATTCAAACAAATCATATAAACATGTCATTTACTACCTACACATAAATGAAGTTAAGCGTGTAACAAAAACGCACCTCACCAACCTAATTCTCACCTCTAACGTTCATGACGGCTGATTGAAATTTAGTTTCCAGGTTTTTATGGCAATGTAGGTTATATTATTTTGTTCTGAACCATTTTGCACGTGAACCAGAACACACCCAGCTGCCATCTTTAGATGTCAAATTGGTCTTGCTGTGCTTGTGTATCTTGGTATAATGGATAATAAAGAAATATAAGTATGGATTTTGTTTTGTGCGTTGAATTTGGTGATCATTTTGTGTTTTGTGTTTGCAGATTGTTAAACATTTCATTAAATGGATAGAATCATGGTGTTGTGGACAAGGATCATTGTTTGGAAAGATTCACAGGATGGTTCTGTTTCTTGCTGGTAGTTTGGTAGGTCCACGTATATCTTTACCTATGCGTAAATTTGGCCAGATTTAATAAGTAGTTATTCGTGTTCTCAATCAACCATACAGTCAACAACCTCATTGTCATCAGTGCTCATTTGTGAGTACCCAAAACATTCTAGGTTAAGTAATTTGTAACTTTTAGCTCCGTGTCATCGCTGACTGGTATCCGTCCGTCCCAAAAGGCTGTGCCAGCACATGAGAGTTTTGCTTCCACTGCACTCATGGATTTCCTGCTGGAACCACTCTGAACGATACATTATTATATTATATATATATAGGCAATATTAATATATTGAAGCAATGATGTCGGAGCGGTAATGTTTAGTAGCTAGCTATGTTGTTCGATCCCCACCGCCAGCTTGAGATTCACCGCATGGTGGAAGGGCATTTTGCGATTGCCCGCCTGGCTAGCTACCACCCTCAAGTAGAAAATCTGTCGCCAAGCACCTAACGGTGTGTTCCAGCAACAGTTCTTGAGAGCCAGTGAAATTACAGGCACATGAGACTTAACAACTTAAATGTCTCAAGGTGCGGGCACAGTGTAATTCGTCACTTGTGATAAAATGCATCTGTTCTAGGCAGAGGTTAGTCCGCTGAACATCATGTGGGCTTCAAGCTTGTTCCGTCACAATAAAATTAAATATATATATTTTAATATATATATATATATATATATAAATATGTATATTTATATACTTATTAGAAAGTTTTTATCCCGATTTACTAAGTAGTTCCAGACAGAGCGCGGAAGGCGAGCCTTATTCGTATTCCACGCAAGCCAAGTCGAATACAAACGTTATCTATCTAGAAGGTAATATAACAGTTGATCAAGCTGCCATGACACATGTCTACATATAAATACACATGGGAAAAATATCGAATTAATTCATCATATTATTTGGATTAGTTGAACTGATATACCTTACTCCAGAATCTGCTGCGATTTTCATTTAGTCCATTTATCTATGGATATTAAATATTCAATATCTACCGTGGTGTGACGATATAATAAGATCTTCCTTGCCGTTACACTTGTGTAACATACGATGTAACCACGAGTACCGAGTCGTTTTTTATCAGTAGAACACATGACTTGGTAAAACATCCACAGTGAAGACCACGAAATAGCAAGCTTTTTCTGAATATGTGTGCAGTATATTTAAATGAAAAATAAAACGTAACAATACTGTAACAAACTCTGTATATATATCCGCTTGATGTTCCTGGGTTTAGCTTGCTTGATGGTTTTATGTATAAACATAAAAAAAAAGTTAGCTCAGTTTTTTCTAGAGACACATACTGACATACTCAATCTTTCATAATATAATACAATTGTACATGTCGATTTCCTTGGCGCTTCAATGGCCAGAACGTTTTCGATACAATTTTGCGTATTAACTGTCGCAAACATAGTTTATTCATCATTTCACATATGGAGGGTCAACCCAAACAGTGTGTAGTGCTGGTTGAGCATTTAACTCTCGGCTCTATCTAGATACAAATAATCATGATAGTTTAAAAGTACTTATTATCTCAATATTGTGCACATGGTACCGACTTCGACAAGTTATTTTATACTTTTGAGTGTTGAAGTCGGTTCTATTATGAATAAAAAATATGTTTTTCGCTCTTTTCAATAACCCGGGGATCAATTATCATTCACTATCAATGACTATATCATCAAGATAAGAAAACACTTTTCTGCTATTGGAGTGTCACTCAGGAACCGCTCGAACGATTTTGATGAAATTTAAATTAGGAAGGCACCAGTCAAAAATAAAATAGAATCATCAAAATCGGTTCACCCCGTCGAAAGTTGTCAAGAAACAAACATAAAAAAGAACTTTATTTGAAAAATAAAGGACGGTGAAAAATATAAGCATTACACACTATAAGTAAAATACGCAAAACACTTTTACACTTTGTCATGAGGTCTTGCATCGTGACGTAACATAGAATGCTGGCTCGTTAGATTTTATATTAGTTTTAGTAACATTTCCCCCAAGCCAAATGAAACTAGATCGTTGAATATTGCAAGGTCAAGTCATAAAATAAACATCATCACACCTTGCTTAATAACAAGGAAAAGGGCTTTGTTTGTTAATGATATTGTTACTGCTTGTGTGCAGTAACAATATTGTGATGCTGCTATTGTGATAATGTTATACTTTGGGAACTTCTATAGTAGTTTTATACGTCAAAAAGTAAGTATTCTCTGTATAATACTCGTAATAAAGATTCTTCCCGAAACAGTGAATCCTAGTGGGAAGCCTATTGATATAAATTAATTATTGTAAAACAGTGTCTTTGGAAATAAATTATTATTATGATATATTTTTTATTAGCTTGTAAAGTTTAACTGAATTTAATTTTATATTTTTAACTAGATTTATTACCTTATAAAATTTTAAATAACCTTATCCGAGTCGCAACCAAGATATGAAAATACGAGATTTTTTGTAAGGATTTCAACTTAATTACTCACCTAGTAATAAATAAGTACCGATACATTTGCCGCTTTGAATTCGAATTCAAGTTGACAAAGTAACAACACACTTACAATCTTCTAAATTTAATTAGATTGGTTAACTTACTTAAAAGACGTTTAGAAAGAATAGCCCCGAGTTTCTTATCCGTTCTTCTGAGTGGCTCAAAACATTTTTTTTGCTGAAAGTGGCAGTACAGTGTAGAATATTTCAATATTCTACATTAAATTACCTTCGTGAGAGCGTCGTAGACGCGTAAATTGAACAAATGATTTCATTTTTTTATGACTTTATGAACTGATTCCAATATTATCAAACTAGAATCTGTTGAAAGAACTGGTAAGGATATCACAATCATGAACAGTATTTTGAAAAGCTGTAAAACAAAACAGAATCTAAGATATAAATTATAACAAAACCAAAAACCTGAAACTTTGTTTTTAAAATCTACGCTTATGTGCCAAACAAATAATTAAAAAATATTACACTAATGTTATTACTTAAATGTGAAAGTTTATGAGTGTGTGACGATGAAAGTTACTGTTTACACGGCTACGGCTGACCAAAAAAGGTTTGTTAAGTTTTCAGGGTCCATGTATGTATTTGAGTTTCGTTATTACACTATAACTTCTAAACGGCTTAACCGATTTTATTGTGTGAGATATCGTTATAATTGTCCTGATAACTCAAGTGACTAGGTACATAAAAAAACAAACTGGCGGATTCCAGAAGCCATTTGTGAGGTAATAATATTCTTCTAAACCCATCCTGGTATCAAAATAAAGAGCTTTAAAATACGATTTAAGAGACGAACGAACCAAAAATATATAAAACTAGCAGTTTATTTTTCAATTAAACGATAAACTAAATAAATCGCGGGAGCGTTTTTTACTTTTTTCATTAATTTATACACGTTTACACTGAAACGGGGGAACCGATTGGGATGAAACCCGAAATAAATAAAACAAAGCCATAGAAAAAAAAAACTTATTCTAATCATCATCACTTTTAGTAAAAAAGCATTGTAAGGCTATATGAGACATAGTCAATGAAGTAATGGATAAATTTAAACCGAAAGAATACATAGATGGAAAAATCGATAATGAGATACTTCTTTTATGTGGGACTGATATAAAAAAGTGGTTCAACAACTTTTTGAGTAGCAATTCATTAGGTAACCAGACTGTATCGCACGCATTGTTTGAACCCCTTTAGCGGATAAAAGTGAAATTTCAACATCTAAAACCCACCACACCCAGTGAATTATTACATATTATCAAGTCTTTATCAACGATAAAAGTGCACGCAACGATGATATACCTTTGAATAGTAAAAGATGATAACACGTTAAGAACAATATAATAAATATGTACGTTTATTATTAGGCTATACTGTCTTCTACACTTATGATAAAACTGTAGCAAGTCCAATTCTGTACTTTGGAGATATTCTGAAAATAATTTTTGAGTGTACTCTGTGGCTGATACTGATGCCAAAACTGTATTTCTTTTTTATTTTGTCAGTCGTCCGTATCATGGCCGCGCATCACGTCAAAAGTACTGAATGAATTTCAATGAAACTTAGCGCAATTTGAGTTCGTACTACGAAGAAGGACATTGTATACTTTTTATCCCGAAATTCAGCATGGTTCTCTCGGGAAACGGCATGAAATTCAAAATGTACACTTAGTTGTAATTTATTAACGCGTAGTCCGATTTCATTCATTCTTTTTTAGTTAAAATGGTGACCAGTGACTCCACGGGCAGCCCGGCACCCAACAGGCAGCTCGGCACGTCACGGGCAGATCAGCACCCCAAGGGCAGCTCGGCACCCCACGAGCTGCCCGGCACCATTATTTAGTTTTGCAAGCTTGCTAAGATAAAACTCTAAAATCTGGAACAGTCGCCACAATTAGTTTTTTTAACTCTGTATCTTTTGCCGGATACATTTCGGAGAATGGAAGCGCAATGGAAGTGCACAATCTAATCTTTCTGAGTTATGCTATACTAAGAGTGCTTCACCACAGACCACAGCGTTGCTTAATATAAGGTAAACAGTGCTCAATTGTGAATAATTAGTCTGCAGGTACGGCAATCGCGAACGAAGTCGCAGGTACAGCTAGTATACAATAAAATTATCGTTACAATTAGGGCGCATGATTTAAGATGGCCAATGATCTGGGTATTTATGTTATTTTATAAAAACACGGTAGAGAAATTGTAAAACAAGTTCATCATCACATCAACCGGTACGTACACCGTTGAACAAGGTCTCCCCCATAGGAGTCTTCAGAAGGCGCTACTGCCCACCTACATTCTACCCTTAATCGCCTCATACGACACCCACGTAAAGAAATGAGAGGGTGACATTCTAACCCCGCACCCCACGGGGTGTAGAATCAGTATTGACGCTTTTGTTGAATGATCTAATCGAACCCTGTTCTAAACTTCAAAGTTATGCATTTGCTCTAACCAACTTACAGCGTTGCGCCTTTTCAAATCTTAATGCTATATCATGCACATCCGTAGGCAACATAGAAATTCTTCTACATTTTAATCTGAACAGTCTGTTAGCGGCAATAATGTCTGTACGGCTTTTTAGCGTTGCCTTAAAAGAAACAAAAAAATTGTGACTGTACAATGTACACCTTGAAATGGTCTCAACCATGTAAGCCTGAATTAAAATCGCAAGAATCTTCTGCTATAGCACGTATTTATAACTTTAGGATGGCTATATGTTTGTAGAGAAGTAGTTCATTTTTGTTTTTACATCATAAAACCTAGAGACTATTCATCACATCAGTGAATTCTAGGTTAGCCTAATCGACAACTTCGACCACACCATCTCTTACCTTCAGGCGAGATAGTGGTCAAAAGCGGTTTCACTTGAGTTGTTTAAGAAGAACAACCCTACGTAGCGCCCCATAAATATACTCGTAATTGTCTTGGAAGGACAAATTAACATTAAACGTTTTTTTTAACGCTATGTTGAAAAAGTAGTTGGACTAACAGACGTTATTATACAATTAAAGATGTTCTAGAGGAAAGTATCGTGTCATCTTTACCATCAGAAATATTCAATTTGAAATTTTTCAATTTCAATATTTTTTTATATTTTTTTTAATATTGATGAAATATTATCATTTTAAATATGAGTACTAAAATACATATTAGTATGTATGTTAATTAGGTTATAAACTGTGACACGAATGTATCTATGTTCACACCTTCCAATGAGATTGTCTATTTCAAAACTGTATTGCCATATAGGATCTTTATATCGTTATATATAAGACTTTCTTTGCATATTTACTGAATTAACAATATACCTTGAAAAATAAACTTGAACTCAAAAATAGATCGAATTGTGAAAGTAAGGATTAAAATAATGATGTATCGTGGTTTTGTGTGAGCTATTCCTAATTTTAAATTAATTTTTTTTCTACTTAGTCAGGTTATATGACTAAGAACTCGCATAAGTTTCTTAACTAGTTAATGAAAAAGCTTTTCCCGAAACAAAACAGTCGATTCACGGCGTTCAATGCTGTTCCGTCAGACGAGACGATGGCAACAAAAACCCATTTCCACCCCTTTGTTTTGCTTCGTTGTGGTAGTTTTTTTCACTTCCTCTCGGGTTGGTTCAATTAGTTTGCCTAGCTAGACATACATCAATCTGTGTGCATGAGGTATTCGCTAATAAGAGAACGAAACATACTGTTACTCGACGTTCTTTTTAATTTAATGTTTTCAGAACTGTGATTGATTGGACGTGAATTTAGTCGTGTTGTTTTTAGAGAGGCTTTAGTTTTGGAACAAATTTTTGAGATTCCATTATAAGTTTCTTGTAATCACATTATATTGATTACAATACAAATAAAGAATATGTTTTAAAGATATTTAATGTTGTAAGTTCATATCAATGTGTACAACAATTTTAGTTACAAAAACATAAGTACGTAACATATACAAAAACAGTTTTTATCGGTTAGTTATTTATATCAAAAAATATCTTTTGACGTTTTTCGGCTGATTCTAATAATTGGTAGTGAAGTTTCTCCAAAAGGTGAACGCCACAATGATGAAAAATATCGAGGTATGCCGCAATGGCTCGATATTTTTTGCATGATGGGTAGAACGTTTTGCGAATGTCCAGCTGGCTATTCGTTCTCAAATAAAAAATCTGTCGTCAAGCAACTAACGGCGTGTTCCAGCAACTTCCCTTAAGAGCCAGTAATTCTAGGTTAATCTGAACAAAATTTTCAACAACATCATCACTAATTATTTGGTGAGATAATGGTCAAAGTCTCGCATATCAACTATAAAATAACTAAAAATAAAATATATTACTGTTATTTTTTCTTTATATGTTAAAACGGCCGTATTCTGTTATGAATGAATATTTAAAAAGGTCACTTTAAAAATACACACTTTTAACTACGATTAATTGATTACATTTTGAAGCGCTCGTAGCGCTCTGTACTAATATCAGGATTCTTTATTTGCCGCTGGGACCTTTGCAGTGCTCATTCAAACAATTGGGCATCGATGTAATTATTTATTATATTATTTTGAAGCGCTCGTAGCGAAGTTTACTTAGCTGTTCTCAACCGATCAGCAACGTTAAGCAACGTCGCGCGCGGTCATGAGTTGGATGGGTGACCGCTAGTGAAATTATTACTGAGCGTTTCCGTGCTTCGGAGGGCACGTTAAGCCGTCGGTCCCGGTTGTTGTCTTAGGATGGCAGTCGTTATAGCATGGTGGTAGGGCATTTTGCGAATGCCCGCCTGGCTAGCTACCACCCTCAAGTAGAAAATCTGTCGCCAAGCACCTAACAGTGTGATCCGGCGGTTAGCCTGAACAACATCTTCGACCACATCATCACTTACCATCAGGTGAGATCGTAGTCAAAGGACAACAGGCAACCAAAAAAACAAACTATCAGGCATGAAAAAAAAAACACTTCATCTTAAAATGTTCAAAAGCCTGTAGATTTTAGCCTTCCAATCTTTTCAGATTTCAGTAGTCGTAACTAGCGAATGCAAATTTCAAGTTTGTAAGAAACTATCAAAAGCAGCTAATGAGGTAGTAACATTTCCAAACTGCTGCTTTGGCAGTTGGAAATCTCATAAAGTTTAGGAAGTGTCCTCGAAAGTTCATTGGAATATTTCGAATTCATAATCAGCAGATGGGGCCTGCTACTAATTATGAATGCGAATTTGATTCAATTGAAATGTACTTGTCTTTCTTTTTTTAAAGCTGATTGACTAGCCTTTGACTAGTAGTCAATCACCTGATGGTGATCGATGGTGATCGAAGTTTTTAAACAGGTGAACCTACAATTGCTGGCTCTCAATGACAACTGCAGGAACACTTGGCGAAGATTTTCTACTTGAGAGAGGTAGCAAGCCAGGATTCATTTCGAAATGAGCACGACATCTTTATGTTTTACTTATATCGTAAAACATTATTTACATTATGGTCACTTAATCCATACTTTAACGCATTATATGCTTTGGTGCCCGTTTTTTCACGACCACAACAGACGGTAGGTATATGAAGATATTTATAGGTACCTTTATTAATAAAACACCACAAACTATATAATGGTACACCTACTACGTAGGATTAAGGCAACCTAAACAGCATTACAGGCCACAAGCAGTCCACATGCTTCAGACCATTACCAGTAAGCAACAATAAAAAACCAGTAAGCCTCCTAAGAAAGATGTGACGGCATAAAGTGTCAACGCATGTAGCGTCCCACACAAAGGGACGCCCTAATTTCCTTGGAACCAGACAGAGTCTTACCGTCAGGTCTTTTACCATCGTCACGCATTAAACTATTCGAGAACACCCCTAACTTCTAGAGCAAGAAGAAGAAGAAGCCATGGGAACCGATTTTATCAACTGCAGTACCACACTGGCAGTGAGAAACAACTCAACTTTATGCACACAAGCATTATATAACTATTATTAGTACTTAAGTTACAATTCTTTTTGACGTCACTTGGGTAAACATTTTGTTGCTGATCTGGCATGGGCATAATGTATACCTATATGGATATATTTAAATACAGTAGTGATTACTTAATACCTAAATAGCAATGTAACCAAGTTTTAAGCAAAATTAATTGTATGTTCCTGGTACATACATTATGTTACGAAAGTTAATTATTCCAATCGAGGGTACGATATTTTAATTCTTTTAGTTATGAGTGTCATATAACTATTTTCAATACTTTTATGACTAATGACTTTGAACTTTCGATGTGTGGTTTACTAAATATTTAAACTTAAACATACATGCACATAACTAACAAAAAATAAAGAGAACATGCCTTATTGATAATGGATTCCACTATAACGCCTGATTCGTATATTTACTACAAAAGTAAGAAATCCTTTGATTTGTTTCTCTGAAGTAAATTAATAAAACACAACTACGAGTATATTTGTTACTGTTAACCTGTACCTTTGACCACCACTTCAACTAATAGTGAATTATAAAGTATTCGTTAATCCAAAGTTAGCCCGAAGGTATTATTCAGGATAACTAAGAATTAGTAGTTCTCAAGAATAGCACACACAGTTAAGTGCTTGGCGACATATTTTCCACTTGAAGGTGGTAGCTAACCATACTAAGACTACAACTGGAACCGACGACCTACTTAACGTGCCCTCCGAATCACGGAAGAGCTAGCGGTCACCCGTCCAGGTAATGACCGTAACGTATCGCTTAAAAATACCTAAACAAGATACAAATTATCTTTCATACCTACAATGCTACTGCATAGCTGATTTAAACTTAACTGTAAATAAAAAAGCACACGTGCGTTTAGTCGTTTACTACGCTCATATAAAAATCAATTGTCAAATACATCATTGAAAGACTCAAAATTTTACAAACAAGGTAGTCTTTAATATTCAATAACATTGGATCGAATGGCCGTGTTCGATTCATATCGTTTTATAATTTTCACAGTAGAAAATCAATTAAGTTATTTGTATTGATTTTTATGAAAATTATCTCTAGGCTTTCTAGGGTACTTTGCTGTAATTGAGGTCACCAGTTCTTTGAGACTTGATATAGTGATAGTTACATTAAATTAAAAAACACGCTTCTTTGCCTCCCAAAGGCCTTTATATTCTAGAAAGCATGCATTCTATTTGACAGAGTATATACACAAATACGTTGCGCTAAATAATTTTATTTAGTTCTATTTATTACCAGGCGATACCCTGTCATCAATCTGTCACAGTTCCAGAATTTACTTAAGTTTATTTACAATACGAAATAATCGCGAAAACTTTAATTAATATAATTAACTTATACATCCTATCTCGTGGATCCTTTCCCAATGAAACAGGACGTAGTATTTTTCCGCATAATCATGCTTTGCACCAAAGAGCCCGGGAATACCCAAAGGATTGGAAAATTTAATAAAGGTTAAGGTCGGAAGCTCGGGATCAATATGCTACCTGCAAATAAATGTCAGCTCGCTGTGACCTTATTTTAATAGGAATTCTTTCCGACAGTTATTATAATGGAAGTCAGTAAACAGTTCATGTTAGGTCCCCAGAAGAGTAGCTGTTTATTTCGTAAATAGAATAGGTACTTACTATTAAATGATTTACTTACTTACTATTAAATGGGATCTGTCCGAATAAACGTTGTTCCACGTTAGAGTTGGTTTTACATGCACGATGAAACTGAAAAATTTGATTAAAAAAATTCTGAAACCTAACTGCTCTTCGATCAATATGTTATATTTGTCCAAATAGGTATAGAGGCCAGCATAAATATATTTTTCAAATATCTTAGAGAAAATAGGGACCAATGCGACAGGTCTGTAGTTGTTAATAATTTCTCTATCCTGTTTTTTAAAAAGTGGTTTAATTAAACTAAGTTTTAAGTTCTCCGGAAATATCCCACAGTCTATGCATAGGTTAATAATATGACTCAGTAATGGAGATATTATCAAAGCCACATGTTTAATGACTTTCGTTGTTATTTCGTCATAACCAGTACTATTAGTATCTTTTAGTGATTTGATGATCTTCAATATATCTTCTGGAGTCGATGGGCACATAAATATTGAGTTTGATTTATTCCAATTTACAGATTTTACGATGCTTTGCGAGTCAGTGAAAGGTTTAATATTAGTGGAAATTACCTGATTGACATAGTAATTGTTAAATGCTTCTACAATGTCATTTGGGTGCGTCAAAATTTTATCATCGCATATTATTTGCCTAATGTCAGTATTTGGTCGTTTATTAACTTTATTATTATTAATTATGTTCCACGTGGCTTTTGATTTATTCCTAGCCATATTAATTGTAAAGTTATTTCTAGCTTTCTGACTTAATTTCATAATAGTTTTCAAACGCTTCGTATAGTTCTTAAATATTGTTAAATTTTGTGCACATCGGTTTTTTCTGTATTTCCATAGCAACATCCTCTTTTTCTTAGTACATATTCTAATTCCTTTTGAAATCCATGATGGTTTTGTATATATAGTATGTTTACGCCTTATTAAAGGAAAACAAAGATCATACACGAGTTTAAATGTTTCAAAGAAAGTATTAAATGCTTCATTAGGACAACAGCTATTAAATACGTCACCGAAATATAATCTACTTAAATTATCCTTAAATTTTTCTATATTCTCTTCACAATAATCCCGTTTAAACGAGTACCAAACTTTGAAAGGAAGGTATTCTGGTACTGGACATTTAAAATATTGAGCTGTATGATCAGATAGAACTAGCTGCATTAATTCACAAGTAGCACTTCTTACATTGTGCAAAAAATTATGTAAACAGGTCTTACTAACTGGCCTAGTTGGTTCATTAAGTGATATTTTTAGCCGGTGACCTTTAATTATGTTTTGAAAAGTTTTCGTCGTTATATTATTTTCCAAGATGTTTATGTTAAAATCTCCACATACTATTACTTTTTTCTTTCTAAAGCAAACTCGGTTCAATATGTTATCTAAATTTTCATAAAATATTTCTTTGGAAGCCTTTTGCTTTCTAGGTGGTCTATAAATGCAGACTATAATAATGTTGTGTTGAAATAGTTCAACTGCACAACATTCAATGTTGTTTATGCTACTAAAACTCTTAACTTCCTCAAGCTCTCTGAAATTATGAGACTTATGGACCAGAATACATGACCCTCCTCTTCGGATTTTCCTACAACAACTTGTAGCCAAAGTAAAATTAGCTATATTTAAATACTCGGTGTCGCTGTTTAACATATTATGTTCTGTAATGCACAAAACATCTATGAATTTACTTTTTGATTTTAATTCTTCAACCTGAACTGTAAGTGAGTCTGATTTTCCCATTAGGCCGTCAATATTTTGGTGTAGAACACATATATTATATTTAGACACGAAAAAACTCTTTATCAACACAACTCTCAACTATGTCACAATTATCTTCATTTAAATTTGAATTATCTATAATACTGGAATCGGTTTGCGTTTCAACATTTTTTTTTACTACCTCACGTTTAGATTTCATGTACGTAAGGCGTTTCATCTCAGATAATTTTAAACGGTATTCTTGTTCCTTAAGTTGCCAATATTTGTACCGCCATAGCTATAGAGCTATGGCGATACAAATATTGGCACGTATTACATTTTTATTGGGCACATTCCTACTGTAATTCATGTCTATATACAAGACATGTTGGTACTTTATACACAAATGCTTTATTTCATAATTAAGTTTCTTTTCATTCAAAAATTTATTATAAGGAACCTCACTAACAATAATATTTGTGAATTTAAAAAAGTTCAAAAAACTGTTAAGTGTAAATTTGAAATTATCTGGGTTGCGATCGTTCATGCCGCCTAGTATAACGATGTAATCGTCTTTAGTTAAGGTCAATAATTCTTTCTTGTATGAATTCAAAATATCTCCTATTGTAGCGTCAGTTTTCCAAAAAGATTTTACTTGAAAGTTATCTCCTATTAAACTTTGAAGCGAATGTCTTAATCCTATTCCCCGTTGGTCAGCCAATATGATAATTTTGTTATTCTCTTTTTTTCCCACGAAATAACTCTTCGGTGATGCTCGCTGATGATGAATTTTATCATCGCATATTACTTCGATATTTGATTTCTGTGTTTCTACTGCTTCCTTCTGGTTTTCTAGGACTCTGTGCTTGGAGTTGTCTTCAATTTTATTTTGAAGATTGTCTATGATCACAAGAACTGACAGGTCAGTAAATTTCAGATTTGTTTACAAAAAATAATTAATTTTATTTTCAGATAGTAGATAGGCATTATCTGCCCATCAACCGCATTCTTCCAATTGGAATTTTGCGAGGTATTGTTTGTAGGGCTCCTGTGGGCCTCTGTAGTTAGTTTCATTAGCTTATTAATTTCTAATCGGTTATTTTTTGTTTCCATGGCAACGCTGCCTGCGACACCTGCGCACTACGGACTTCGACGACGTTGTTGACGCGAGACTTCATCCGGGTCGAGACGTCACCCTAGAGATTCTAAGATAAGCTTTGATCAATTTTGTAAACAATGCTTTGTACCCAAACAATGAATGCAGTAGTTGGGACTTTTGTATCGCAAGACAGCCAGATGTTGTGTCCGCAGTGCCCCCAGGCTCGATATTTTAAAGGTCAAAAAGGCCTCAAAATTCACCAAAAAAGGTGTCATAAAAATTTGGAAATTCCCCTTTCGGCGCCAATAAATAATCAAACAATGAGTAGTAGCAGTGTTGCGAGCCCTGCTACCCCTGCCAAACCGTTTTGGGAGGTTTTAAGCTCGTACAAAAATAATATTCCTATTATAAAACGCATACCTCGGGGTGCGAGAATTTCTGTTGCCCAATCGTTATCTTGTTCGATTAAAAACGTTTTGGCTACTAATACTACGCAAGCCTGGGAGCATCTTCTAGCATTCCCGTACCACGTATTTCACGTAAATTTGGATCCTTCTAACAAAAAATCCCTTACAACTAGAGTAAAGGAAAACTGCGTGAAATACAGGGCATGGGAAGAGCAATCTTTTGGCTCAACTTTAATAATTCCGCCACTGCGGCGGAATACAAAAACAAATAATGTCGATTCAGCTACTATTAAAATAGTAGAAAACAAAATTAATGATGGTGACATCAAAAACGCGGCACGCATCTTGTTTTCGAGTGATACAATCGCCCCTTTCACATCTGACACGTTGAATTCCCTAATAGAAAAGCATCCGCCTGCAACTGCAGGTCTCCACGTTCCCGACTCTCCTGAACAAAATAATGACATTGTTGAGGTGACCCCACAGGATGTTTCTGCAGCCGTGGCATCTTTTCTAAGTGGCTCAGCCGGTGGTCTAGATGACCTGACGCCTCAGCACTTAAAAGATATTTTATCTTATAGTTCTGGTGAGGTAGGCGAGACACTTCTAAGAGATGTGACGGCTTTGGTTAATTTGATGTTGTCGGGTCAGGTCAACAATGAAATTACCGAAATTCTGTACGGTGCGAATTTATGTGCCCTTAATAAAAAAGATGGTGGTATTAGGCCTATAGCAGTAGGCACCACTTATCGTCGCCTCACAGCCAAATGTGGTTGTAGGAAAAAGGTTGCTTTTTTAAGTAATCTTTTTCAACCACTACAACTCGGTTTTGGTTCGCAGGGTGGTTGTGAGGCTGCTGTACATTCACTTCGCACATTTCTTGATCAAAATTGTGGAGATGTGCTTTTGAAGGTGGATGTTAAAAATGCATTCAACTCATTAGATAGAGGCACCCTTTTGACTGAAGTGAAAGATAAAATTCCGGAATTATACCCTTTTCTTTGGCAATGTTACGGCAAACCATCAAAATTAACATACCAAAACAATGTTATATTATCTTCCGTAGGATGTCAACAGGGTGATCCTCTGGGACCAGCCATCTTTAGCCTTGCCATCCACTCAATAATTCAACGTCTCCAATCAAAACTTAACGTTTGGTATTTGGATGACGGAACCTTAGGAGGCGATGCGAACACGGTATTGAATGACTTGCGAGTACTTATAGATGATTTTCGTCTTATTGGCCTTGAACTAAATTTTTCCAAATGTGAACTTTTTGTTTGTGATACTTGTCCGGATAAAATTTCGATTATTGAAAAATTCAACTTACTTGCGCCTGGTATAAAATTAGTAGAAAAAAGTTCGCTCCGTCTTTTGGGTTCACCGATTCTTGACGAATCTTTGTCACCATTTGTCGAAGAACAAATTCAAAAGTTTAGAAATGCTTCTAGCAGATTATTCAAAATTAACGCCCATATGGCTTTTACTATTGTTAGATTTTGCCTTTTCGTTCCTAAATTTACATTTTGCCTTTTCGTTCCTAAATTTACATACTTTTTGAGGTGTTGTCAGCTGTGGAAACACAGTGAGCTTCTTTTAAGCTTAGACAATTTATTAAAAGATACGTTAATTTCGGTTTTGAATGTTGAGATGGATGATAGGGCTTGGGTGCAAGCTTCCCTCCCTGTGAGGTTGGGGGGCATAGGGATACGGAAAATTTCTAGTGTGGCATTACCAGCTTTTTTGTCTTCTGTACACAGTACACACAAATTAGTAGAAAAAATTCTTGCACCATCTTTAGGCTCTTTTGATGTAGCATATCTGGCTGAGGCCAAAACCACATGGGGACTGGCTTGTCCAAATACTGAGTTCCCAAAAATGTTGTCATCTCAGAAACGGTGGGATCGGCCCCTATGCGAGCTAGCACGGAAAGATCTTTTAAAAACGTGTCCTAGCATCGCAGATCGTGCTCGTATTCTCGCTGTTTCTGTGTGGGAATCAGGTCTTTGGTTACAAGCCATTCCTTCTTACAAAACTGGTAGCCTTATAGATCCTTCCGCTTTTCGTCTCGCTATTAGCTTACGCTTGGGTGCAAGGTGTTGTGTTCCACATCACTGCCAGTGTGGTACTGCAGTTGACCAACTCGGTCACCATGGCCTCTCCTGCTCTCGAAGTGCTGGTCGAATTTCCCGCCACGCCAGCCTTAACGATATCATTCGCCGGGCTTTTACCAGCGCCAATGGTCCAGCTGTTCTCGAACCGAACGGTCTGATGCGTGACGATGGTAAAAGACCTGACGGCATGACTCTGGTTCCATGGAAGTTAGGACGGCCCTTAGTGTGGGACGCTACATGCGTAGACACTTTAGCGCCGTCACATCTTTCTGAAACCAACGTGAGGGCTGGCGCTGCGGCTACTTCGGCGGAGCAACTCAAGCGGCGCAAATATGCTAACCTCGGTATGGGTTACATATTTGAGCCGTTTGGTGTAGAGACGTTGGGTCCGTGGGGACCGGGAGCTCATCGTATTTTCCAAAATCTATCAGAGCGCTTGGTCGATGCGACGCGTGATCAAAATGCTGGCACCTATTTGGCTCAAAGAATAAGCATTGCAATTCAACGGGGCAATGCTGCCAGCATGCTGGGCACGCTGCCAACTGATAGTGGGCTAGAGCATTTGGACTCCCTATGAGTCCAAATGCTTTTATTGTAGTGTTGTTTATAGTTTGTAGTATATAGTATATAGCAATAGCTGTAGTGTTGTATATAGTTTGTAGTATTTGTTTAATAAAGGCATACCGCCATTAAAAAAAAAAAAAAAAAAATTTAGCATGCTGAATACGGTTTTTTCCCGTTTTCATTGCCAGTGGATCATTTATTTCTTGATTTTGTTGACATGTTGCAATAGCATTATTTTTATCTACTTTCGATGGAGTGGATATCAAAATGTTTCATTTTTTCTTTTTGTTTCTTCCAGAAATGGGCGTCATTTTATTTGAGGCCGGACAAGGGCTGTCATAGATTCCGACTTTTTTGAGTACCTCTATAGTTTTCTCTCTCTTTAATAGTTCGGCTTTAAGATTTATAACTTCTGAATTAAGATTCTCTATTTCATTATTCGCACTTTGTAACTTTATGGTTAATTCATTTAATCTTTCGTTTAACGAATTAATTGCTTCATTTTCCTCTAGCGATGTATTTGGTAAGTTTAAGGCTGTCTCGTCAAAGACGGATGAGCAATCTTTCGACATATCAGACTCTTAATATTATAGAAGAATTGGTGGCGAAAGAAATACAATTATTATTGCAAATACTTGCAGTTTAATTCAATTCACATTTTGGTAGATAATTTTTTTAACGTAAGACATAGAGCAATCACAACAGTCACAAAGTCAATACGTCACAGTATATATTAAATCGTTGGTATTAACTATAGAGTATTTATACATAATACTCTAAGGAGTTTATCCTAACACCCCCTCTCAATATTACATTGCTTTAGCAATTTAAGATTGCTAATGAGAAATCATATAAATACTCAGAAAATACTTAAAACAAAACAATGTAACTAACTCAAAACTTAACTGTTCAACATAACATAAATTCTAGCTTAAAACATTTCACATACTTATATAACACATATTTGTTACACAATAATTCTTAACTTATTCAAATTGTACATATTCTTGATACTGTTGAGCGGTTTTGTAAATGCATCTGCCAAATTTTCATTTGATGGCACATATGATACAGAGAATTGCCTACTATTAACACAATCTTTAATAAAATGATATCTTATATCAATATGTTTTGTGCGTTTACTATTTTCGTTATTTTCAATCATTTTAATAGAACTTTGGTTATCAAGTAAAAGATAAGCATTAGTGTTTCTGCAATTAAAATCAGATAATACGCCTTTTAAATATAACAACTCTGTTGTTGCCATAGCTGCAGCAATATACTCTGCCTCTGCTGATGATAATGAAACCGTTGTTTGCTTCTTTGAAAACCAAGATACAAGATTATTATTGTGCATCACAGCACATCCACTTACACTTTTTCTTGTTTCTTTGTCGGATCCCCAATCAGCATCGGTATATACTAGTAGCTGCTGCTCATCTGCTTGTGGTGACTTAACATAAGTAAGACATTTCTCGCATGACTGTTTTAAATATCGAAGTACTCTCTTACCTGCAATCCATAGTGACTTAGTTGGTCTATCCAGATATTTGCTTAAATACGATGTAGCAAAAGTAATATCAGGTCTCGAAGTAGTTGAAATATATGTCAAACATCCAACTAATTCCCGGTATGGAACATCATGAATCACTTCTTCTTCCGTTACACATATACCTTGCTCCATTGGTGTTTGTGAGCCTTTACACTCATCCATCCCAAACTTTTCTAATACTTTATCTATTAACATCTTCTGACTTATTTTCAACTTGCCTTTTTCTCTAATTATATTCATACCTAAATATTCTCTTATTTCACCTAAATCTCTAACATTAAATTCTTATCAGCTGTAATATAATCGCCATTTGCTACAAATATCTTCATGGGATTATCCAATGGCTGGATATCTGTCATATCCTTTTCATAAATGTCATTAATTAAATGATGAGTACAATTACTATCAATCACCCATTGTATATTTTTCTCACCTTTGTCGTTTTTAAACATATTCATCTTACCCGATGTTAAAAATGTAAGGTTGTCATCATCGTTATTGCTTGTTGTAATGTATGAATTTTCTTGTCTTACCATTGGTTGTTGTTGCTGACGTCCTCTACCTTGATATCCTCTCGTTCGTCCACGGTATTTACCTCGTCCTCTTGATGTATGACATTGACTAGCTATGTGTCCTGGTTTGTTGCATTTGTAACATTTTACTACAAATGCATTTTCCGATGTGGTCGCAGAAGTTGATCTCTTGTCCTTAATTTTCAGCTCTTCGTCTAATAAACGCGCCTTCACAAAATCCAGTTTGATATCTGTTTTTCCAGAAATATCCGTATTACACTCTATAGCGGTAATTACAGCATCATATTTTTCATCTAGACCTGTCAATAAACCTGCAACTTTGTCTGTTTCGGTAAGCATCTCTCCAATACCATCAAGTTCCTGTATGATAACGTCGAAATTATGAAAGTAATCTTCTAATTTTTCAGATATACCTATTTTTAGGTTTAACAGTTTTCTACGTAATTGAATTCTACTAATGATGCTTTTTCTTTGAAATGTATTTTGCAGGACTTCTATGATATCTTTGACTGATTCGCAATTTTTAATTATATTTAGGTACTTATCTGGTATACACTGAATAACGGTATTTTTCGCTTTTGCATTTGCTTTCTTGAATTCTTCTGTCTTTTCTACCTTTTCTAATACATGCAGTAATTGCTTTTCATCCAGAATGCATTTCACTCTATATATCCAATTATTAAAATTTTCCGCTTGTAGTTGTGGAAAAATATTATTTGCTGTCGCCATGGTTATCGTGTTCTAGGTATGTGATTATTGACTTTATCACATCCATAAACATTCGATTCTTCCAAGAAAATTAATCGCCCATAACCTCTTAATATTATAGAAGAATTGGTGGCGAAAGAAATACAATTATTATTGCAAATACTTGCAGTTTATTTCAATTCACATTTTGGTAGATAATTTTTTTAACGTAAGACATAGAGCAATCACAACAGTCACAAAGTCAATACGTCACAGTATATGTTAAATCGTTGGTATTAACTATAGAGTATTTATACATAATACTCTAAGGAGTTTATCCTAACACAGACATTGAAGTGCACCGGCGGAATGGCCTTCGTCGTGTTATATTAATAGATTCCATTTTTTTTCAGTTATATATTATATATTGACAGGAAAACAATTATTATTTCGTTAATTACAAATTTCGTACTGTGGAATTTAATATTGTTACTTATCTGTGGTTAAATTGGTGATCTTTGTTCGTGTAGTCGAAACTTTACCATTTGATTCTATGACATCTGTGGTATAAAAACTGTATTGTAGACTCTTTTATCTGTGGTTCTAAGTTTTTCAAACCAATCAGCTGATTGTTTACATCAGAAACAGTAAAATTCAGCAATATGCGAAAAAGGCTTATTTTCCGTTTTATTTTTGAAAATTATGTCAACATAGTGAAAAAGAAATATTGATTTCTTACCAAGTGAAATTATTCGTTTTACAGCTGCGTTCTTGAGGCAGGAATTTTTCCACCAGTATGCACAGAATCTAACCTCACTCATTTAGTGGTTCAAGGTGTGATTTATTAGTTTTTTTCTATTTTTGAGAATACTTTTCGAGAGCTAGTCAAATATACGTGTTTACGAAACCAAGACACGACCACAGATCAAAATCAAATCAAATCGTTATTTTAAGAGTGGCAAATACTATTTTATGATATTTTTTCTTTTAATTCGTCGGTTTTTACTTACATTATAGCACTTCACGATGAATAGTACCACATATGTGTATGTTAATAGGCGCTGATTAGGCATAAGGAGCGTCATCTTAAAGTGCACGTGTTAATTCAATTTTAAGATTGCTGTCTGTACTTGAAGTCTCTGAAATTGTCCGAAAGGTTTCTTATATAATATTTAATTACATGTGACACTTAACATTTCCTTTTATAAAATTTAACACCCGATGAGAAATAGTACTTTACTTATCACAAGCATGTTTCAAAATAGCTCAATCATGGGGTCAGTGACCTAGAAACCTTTATCGGAACTGAGGAAACGAGAAGTACCTACTTTGAAACGGTGAGGTCTGACCGGCCCTTTGCTGTCCAGTACCTACTAGCAATCCATCAAGCTGTCTGTTCGATGCCATGAACCGTTTGGGTTGGGCCTCGAAACAAAAAAAAAGAAAATAATGGTATTTTCTTAATCAAATCACTGAGTAAATAAATGTACAATATAACAATTAGTACCTACTCGCTAAATACGATTATTCCTGTAGAAAATGAAAAGAATCAAGAGTATTTTGAATTCGCCGTGATATAAATAATTGAACATGACTTCTAATGACGCTTTGAAAAATATATAATCAAACACCTAGCCACGAGTGCTTACATGTGAATAGGCTTCAAAATTCTTAGCTGTTCTCCGGGTTTTTCATACATAGACGTTGCTAAGCGAAACTTAACCAACACTTTTGGAAAAACATATTAATGTACGCTCTGTACGTTTGATAAATTTTATCTACTGCGGCCTTCGATAATTTTATACCCGCTTTTAAAGTCTGTTTATTTGTTTCTACATGAACAAATATTCGCTACAATATTTATCTATGGACGGAGAGGGTTGTTTTATGGACAAACCGCATGAATAATTTATGTGACGAAAGCTTATCTTCCTTTGGAAAATAATTATGAATTCTGTGAGATGTTAATTAGAATCTGTTCGAAAGTGGTTTTCTAGTGAAGCTTAAAATTATTATCTGAATGGACTTGGAGATTATCTAGATTGATTATATTGCAACTCTCAGAGTATATTTTATAAGAACGTTGCATTAGTAATTAATTGATTAGATACCAAAAGGCACAATCTGCTGGTGAGTGCCTTCATAATAACGATAACATATCAAAATATTTTATCATCATTATATAGGTTTGTATTTTAAGCGGTTTCGGCTCAGTATTAATAACACTTGGTGCTTTTTTATCAAGCAGTTTTGCTGTTTCTTAAAGGAACAGTATGTAAATAACGATATTTGCATTATGAAGCTGATTAAAAATATAACGCATAGTAACACCTGTATGTTCCGAAGGACAGGTAAATATTTTCTGAACAGCCACATCACGCATGTGGCAGAGGTGCTAAAATTTCAACGCGGTTCACAGATACATCTGTGGTCCGGATTTTGATCTCACAAGCGGTTCATGTAAGGGCGTATTCCATTATGTAGGTACTATAAAATGTTCCTGTAGCTTCATAGCGTTTATGGCGAAAATAATACCAAGACCCAAGTGGAACAACTTTTTGGGAGTGTGATCGTTTTTATCGTTTTTGGCGAATTTAACTCCAAATGGTACGCACCCTATATATCCGTGGTGTGCAGACATCTTTTTTTTTTGTTGTTTTTTTTTCTATTATTGTGACGGAACAAACCCGAGGCCCAGCTGATGTTATGTGGACTAACCTCTGCCTATAACAGGCGCATTTCGTCAACGACGAATTGCACTGTGCCCGTCACACTGACGTACAGTTGTTAGGTTTCATGTGCCTGTAATTTAACAGGTTCTCAAGAACTGCTGCCGGAACAAGCTGTTAGGTGCTTGACGACAGATTTTCTACTTAAGGGTGGTCGCTAGCCAGGCGGGCATTCGCAAAATGCCCTTCCACCGTGGAAGGGTATTTTGCCCTTCAAGCCCGCGGTGGGATTCGAAGCATGGACCTGCTGCGCGGCAGTCCATAGCCAATGCTACTGAGCCATCACTACTTCAAAATGACAAATATAGGTTGTTAGAAATAGTTAGATTAACGTTTAGTGCACGCACGTGCGTGAATATTTGAGCTCTCTAGTCAAGGAGGCACCCAAGCGCGCAATTTCCATCTTTCCCGCCAATTAAGTGCGAGGTTTAGTGCACAATTTGTTATTGTGATGCTGAAATGTTTTCAGGAAAGACTACGTTTCTTAGAATATGACTGCTGTGTTTTATTATGTGACGTGGCCAATTTAAGCGTCAACGCAATTCACGTATTTTGGCGTGATTATTTGTTTTTCCCAAAAATGCCTATGTTTAAAAGGCTATTAAAAAATATTTGTGCATGTGCCTACTGTATTGCTTCATTTACAAAATTTAATTTGTAAATATGTATTGTTATACCAAAGAAACATGTCGATCGATGATATAAGTCTAATAGATCCTTTTTTATATTTTTTCTCTAAAAAATTTCGAAAATGCACTGCGTAATGTACTAGGGCGTGCCATAATACTCTCGCATTGTAAGTTAAAATGTATATGTGGTGTAACTAGAATAGATAGAGTATGCGTATTTAAGTGGAAGCTTGAAAAATGTACGCGTTATTAAAAAACCTAGCGGGATAAGGACTTCTCATGAGGAGGGATGAAAAATATGTAACAAAAAGTTTTGGAATGAATATGGTTAGATATAAGGGAATAGCATATAGGGATTGTTTACACAATTTTTTGTTTAAGTTAGTAAGCGCACCGTTTACTTACGGTGTGATCACCTAGAGTTTCCCAATTCTGCATTTTCGGAACATATCCCTGAAGTTTTGTTTTAAGCATCAAGCAACTAATATAGTGCAATTATTACAGTGCACTTAAACTAAGATATATAGGAGTATATATAGTTTTGGTAGGACATAGTCTTTCTTAAGTTGCATTTAGATGTTAAGTGCGTGCTTGCCCAGAAAGTAGGTATTCATATTAGTTGCTATAATACCCTTTTGCTTTATTAATTACTATGGCATTCTTAGCACCAGCCCATCAATTACCTATGTACCTATGTACCTATGCCCTACCACCATGCTATAACGACTGCCATCCTAGGATAACAACCGGGACCGACGGCTTAACGTGTCCTCCGAAGCACGGAAGCGCTCATTAGTAATGTCACTAGCGGTCACCCATCCAAGTCATGACCGCGGGCTACGTTGCTTAACTTTGCTGATCGGTTAAGAACAGCTAAGTAACCTTCGCTACGAGCGCTTCAGTTTAATGCATTATTATTAAAACTGAACAGTTTGGTAACACATTTATACTGTTATGCAATTATTTCAGTGTATGTAGAACATGTATCTGATAGCCTTCTTAATATCCATAGAGCCTATGAGAAAGATCTCGGAGAGGCCTTTTGTAAGTTGATGATGTTGTTTTTCAGAGTAAAAACCGACCCATATAGGAAATAGCTCTTAAAAGCAGCTGCCTATATGTCCTTTCATCATGCAACAAATCATAATTGCAATTTCACAGTACTGTTCCCATAGTTGGCTCTGCATGCGAAGCTTGGGTTCCACTAATTTGAGTACTCATATAAGCAAAGAAAAATGGCCTGGTGGTTATTGGATGTTTGTGGCACCTGTATCATATGATACAGGCCATATGTGTGGACATATGTCCAATGCATCCTGTGATACCGAGAGTTTTAATGTGATTACAATCATATTTTGCACTAACGACGTAGCTACTTCAGTAAAGCTATTCAAGATATACAAATATAGGGTCCAGGGTACCTTGGCAATGGGTACTAACTTATGTCAGCTAAAGACATTTTCAGAAACATCTCATCAAGGCGACGTGAACCAAAATATTGGCACTTATTTGGCTATACCAATTTTTAGCCTTGCAACTGTATGATCATTAAAGGCAGGAAGTTAGTAGAACAGATAGTAGCATTTGCTTCTGCCGATAAAAAAAGTCTCAATTATAGCAGCTATATCTGCTGCAAAGCTTACAAATTTCAATGAGATAAAAGGGAGAAAACCTATTTAATCAGCAATCGCGAAAATTACCACCTACATATTACAAACATGCAAATTTAAAACTTTCACTCTGAATAATATTAGTGTATAAGTTTTTATAAATATGTTAACGTCTCGCGTCGGCGCCGTAAACTTAACAATAGCACAGTATTACAATTGTATTACTTTCGATATGATTTTTTATCAAAAGTTTTATATTAAAGTCGTAGCTTTAACTCTCGCACGTTAAACCTATATATAAATGTTAAGAAATCGCATAGGTATCCAGGTGTATGTAGGTCATGACGAATTCAAACCTAGCAATCTACGTATAATATGTATATTATATGTATGGTTGTAAGGTTTTAAAAGATTTTTTTCAATGAGTCAGTAGATGGTTCGATCTATCACAAACTTTGACGCAGACAACCAACGGTTATAGATGAATATTAAGATATACATGGTTTAAAAAAGCGATAGGTCATGAAAGGAAAAAAGTTTAAATCCTAAAACTGCATCCACAGATTTCTTCAGAGTTTGCCTAAACCACAAAATCTGCTGAACTGGGAATAATAAAAAAAAAATTAAAGACTCGTTATGTTATTCCACTAGTCGATTCACTCTAAGTTAATGATAAAAAAATTCCAAGAAACATCAACATTAATTTTAACATAAATCCAACACTCATTTTAATATATCATCAACTCTAATGCGAACCAACGTAAGAATTTAAAATGGTTTCCATTTGGGGCCCATTGACTATTTCCACTCTGTATACCCGACGCCATGCCGGTTGTGCACATTGGATCTTCTGATTAATCGAAGTGGCGGTCCACGGTGGGCCCGATTCTCATGAAAATCGATTGCCATCCCTAAAATATATCAAAAGACAGATCAAAATCGTTTTATATATTATATATTGCATAACGTTGTATTTAGAGTATTATCATGATATTTCTACTTTTATCCAATGTACGAGGGGTGGAAAATAGTACGTTGTACATGGAGGGGAGAAAACGATCTATTTCTGTTCGAGAGTTTATTTAAAAGGTACTTAAAGGCAACTCGAGAACAGAAATAGAACTTTCTCCCGAGTGATACATAGTGCTTTATACTACACCTAAGAGGAAAATAAAATCATTATACGTTTTCTCGTACTTACCTCGAGACTTCTCAAGCAGTAAGTTCTTTATGACTTCTTGAGTTGCATTTCTTATTTCTGGTGGCGTCATCATTATAAAATCGTCACTTTCACTATCAGGTGACATTTTTGAAAATTATTTAGAATAATTAAAAGCGTACTGTTAAAATATCAATGCAATAATAAACAAAATTTAAGCAAACATAACAAATTGCCGCGCTTTTTTCCTCGTAGTGCAAAAAAAGGTTGCCATCCTCCTTTTATTGAAAATCGAGTACAAATAAAAATCACACCTCTTTTTTCTAATTATTTGATATAAAACCTTTTTGAGATAGTTTTTTTTTACGTAAGTAGCTAAAAACAAAAGAATGCTACCAGGGCAGGTATGGATTTTCATACAACATTCCTTCACTGCTACGGAGTGAAGGAATGAAAATCCATATAACTTTTCCCACCGTTCATTTATAAGGGAAAAATGACGAACTTTATAACATGTTTTTGAACGAGTAATGAGACCTTTTTCTAAGTGGGTGTGGTATAAAGTATATTGTAGTCCTCTAACACAGGAACAATCCTATTGTTGTTACATACAAACAAAAACAATACAAAAATATATTTTTGGGATAACCCATGAATATATTTTAAGTTTTGACTTCGGTTTTACGGCTTGGCACCTATAGCTAAAGCCCTCCTCGGAAATGACTTTGTAGGTGGCTGTTGGCTTCTTTTCAGTTTATGGAAGCATTAAGATGGTAAAGAACCCTTTTAATATTATGCAGCAAACCCTACAGAGGTCAATGTGAGTATTGGCACACTGCCTTTTCAGCGCATTATTTTGCTTAGACGCCTGCTTCGCCATCCCTTCTTAGAAAAACTATTGTAGGTAGTTGTTAATAGCTGGTAGGTGTTCCTTTTGGTTAGTGAAAGCATTGGTAAAAAGCCCTTTTGTGTGCCTATGATGCAGCAAATCCTACGAAGGTCAACTTGAGTATTGGCACGCTGCCTTTTGGCAGTGCAGAGACACCTGACCCTTAGACACCGGCTGCGCCATCTAACAGGAAGATTAGAAACAACCTTCATTTAATAACGCTATAGAAACGATACTAATGTTGCATATGTATACAAGACTTATACTTATTTTGTCAAAAACTCTATAGCGTAAAGCTGAAAAAGGCTTCGAAATATGATATTCAACGGAGCACACTCGCAGCCATAGTTATGAATACAGATGAACGAAACATATGCTTTATTCTGAGACTGTCCTGAAATGGACCCGGAAATGGTGTCACAATTTGCTATGTTCTGAATATTTACCAGTATTACAAGCACAAAAGCCCACTGCTGTGATCCCACTGCTAACACGCATGTAAACCTCAAATAACAAATCTTATTTATATTACTGGCACATGGTTGCTGCTGTTATGGCCCAATGCAATGGCTATAGATTGCTGCGCAAGACGCATAATCAATCATTCATATGGTTTAAATTTTTATTTTGTTTGGTTCCCGCCACGTGCTTGAGGCTTACCATTTGGTGGTAGGGCATTTTGCGGTGGCTCACTTGTTATTGGATACCACCCTCAAATGAACAGAAAATCTGTTGACAAGTATCGTACTGTTTGTTCCGACAATTCTTCTTTATATAGCTGGTTCCTGTTCTTATTACTTACCAACAGCTAAAATAGTTTTCACAGTTAATATAGATATATTAAATATATATAAAGGTAGGTAGGTAGGTGTGCACCTCGTAAAAAACCTGGTAACATACTATACTTAGTGATTGTAGAATATTGAGACTTCCTTCTAAAATGTCCTACTAAATTCAAGTAACAATACTTGTAACCTGAAAAAAATATGAAGACCATGTACCATATAGAAGTGTCTAAATCAGCATCTCAAAAGCTGTGTTTTGATCCTGTGTAATGAGAGGTAAGCTTATTTTGTCATCTGCCTTGAGTTATTTTTTTTTATATCATTATGTGACGAGACCGACATGTCGTCTGCACGGTAAGCATCACAGTTGCAATGTCACCGTTCTCATTCTGCTTCACATGCACTGCACTCGTCATTCCGAGATGCAAGTTCTTATGTCTCCTTCACCCAGTAATTTTAGTTGCAACAGTGTCCTTTCCGCCTAAACACAGCAGGTAGTGCTTGTCAGAAAACAGCAATTACTGTCGAACCAAACAATTTAACCCGGAAACTTGAAATTCAGAACCGACGTTTCACGCCACTGGATCACAACTCTATTGTGTGAAAACTGAAACCAAATGAAAGTGTTTTTTTTATAACAATGCATCATAAAAAAGTATAGGACTTATGACATTTTCAAATTATTGGACCACAAAACTGTTATTGTTCCGGGTGAGAATCGATCCGCTCAGCATTTGGCGCGAAATTGCAGGACGTGGGTTCAATTTCTGAACCAAAAAATTATACTTCCTCCAATAATTTTTAAATGTGATTTTCACTCCGCAATCGATAGTGCTTGTAAACATCTTTAGAAATATGTGACTTGTGGTTGATAAGAAATAATAATAATAATTATTATAACGCCTAAGAAGTAAAATCTAACGATACTAAAACTCACGATACAAGATATTATTATATTCTTAGTGTGGGCTATGTACGACATTCATATAGTAAAAAACCATTAAAACTTAATTTGTACGTATTTTAAACTTTATTTTATTTCTTAAAACTGTGTTATTATTAGAAATGTACTGATGTGCATTAAAGGAGTACTGAGTAATAATATATTATAAAGTGCTATTTTTTAAGCCACGCGATTCATTTTTTTTTTCAGTTAGAAAAGAGGATTATCGTCTCAGAATTATTCTGTGTTCTAAATTATTTATCTACTTATAAAAGTAAGAATTCTGAACGTGCGAGAACCTTTTTTTATTCAGTACTGAAAAGTGAGAAAGTTTGTTTTTACGGCAGAATTTATAACGAGGGTTCCAAGTTACCAAAGAGATTGAATTGATTGTTAGATGAAAACAAAAGGTGACCCTTGCCGAAGAAATGGGTATATCAGGGGCCCGGATATTCCAATACATTTTCATGATGGACACAGATTAATGTCAGTTTAATTTTCTTTTAAACCATTGATTAATAATAGATTAGCGAGTGTCATATAGTTATAAAAACTGGCCAAGTATTCTCGGTCCTCTGTTCTGTTAGGGTTCCACGTTAAAACAGCCCTTAAAAGAAAAAAATGATATTACGAGCGAGTATCAAAGAATCAAAACTACACTTCAAATCTGTTTTTTTAGTATTTGTGGTTTAAAAAGAAGATATGGTATATTATATACCTACATTTCAGTATCTTAACTAGTTTAATATTTAAGATTGACCCGTTAAATATAGGCTTTAACATGCAGGTTTGATGGAGGCTATATATTTATTACTTTAGTACTTTTTCAGTTTTCAGTACTGAATAAAAATGCTTCTCGCACATTCTGATTGGTAAATAATATAGCATGGTATTCAAACAACTTTAAACGGTTTAAATCGCGTATATTTATCATTATTTTGATTGAAACGATTTAAACCGTCTAAAGTTGTTTAATTACTATGTGTAATAATCGCAAACATCTAAGATAAAATAATATTGCACTTTCAGAATAATTCTGAGATGCTAACATACTCATCAAAATGCACATTTGTACTGTAGGTTCAGAATAAGACCTAGATAGTTTTCTTATTTCGCATGTATTGGAAGCCACCTGAAAAATTATTAAATTGAATATTTAGATCTTTCTGTCAACAATCTGCATAAAATATCAAATTAAAGGTTCCTGTACTGTATCAGCCAGATTGTCCACTGCTGAACACAGCCTCCCCCATTTAAGGGGGGTTTCTATAATCCCCACGTTTAGCAGGCCCTGCTGCCCACCTTCCGGTATTTTATCTATAATCTCCTCTTATGACACCCACAGGTAGCAAAGGGAGGGAAGGGTGCCCTTTGGGTATGGAACCCTAAAAAGTAACTTTTTGTGATCAGAGTGCTTTATATATATTTTTCTGTAAGGAATTAGGAAAAGAGGATTATGGAAATGTTATCTTTCACTCTCCCATGAACAAAAATATAACCTCCTTTAACAACGGTGTGTTCCGGCAGCAGTCACTGAGAGCCAGTAATTCTAGGTTAGCCTGAACAATACCTTCAACTACATCATCACTTACCATCGGGTAAGATAAGGTCTAGCCTATCCGATATAAAAAAAAACTGGGCCAGACAAAGGCACCATTTACACAAAATTTGAAATGTAATAGGTGAGCGTAGTTATGTTCTGTTATGTCATGAAGAGAGTTAAAATCCAATCAACAATCCAATAAAAAATATTTTTCATGAGAATGTGAGGTCAGTGTTTTGATTCAACATGGCATTTCGACTTCCAAGTTATTTCTCATTCATTGAGGATTGCAATTAACATTAAATCATCCAGGAATGCAAATACAGTTTTTTATCTGACTATAACATAAAAACTAATCAATCCATGATGAAACTAAATGGGATAAATTCCCATGAATATATTCCCTAAGAAGGTATACTCTACCTCTACGTTAAAATCGTTTACTGTACTAATATCATAACGATATAATAATATTATAGTGCGAAAGGTTTAAATGCTTAGTTTTCCACTGAAAGTGCGGAGTAGAAGATACGGAGGTAAAGAATATCTACTTATATTGACGACCCCATTTATCGTAGGATGAACGGATGACCACTATCTTACCTGATGGTAAGTGATGATGTGGTCGAAGATGTTGTTAAGGCTAACCTAGAAGTACTGGCTCTCAAGGACAGCTGCCGGAACACACCGTTAGGTGATTGGCGACAGATTTTCTACTTGAGGGTGGTAGCTAGCCAGGCGGGCAATCGCAAAATGCCCTACCACCATGCTAAAACGACTGCCATCCTAAGACGACAACCGGGACCGACGGCTTAACGTGCCCCCCAAACAAAGAACAAAGCTCTAACATGGGCCAAACACGCTACTAAATAGGTTTAATCTAGGTCCAGCAGGCTTGTCGCATTAAATTGCGCCATGTCCTTCCTGATGCATGGGTCTGTTGTAGCCTTTACGACCTGATTAGTTTTCAGGTCGATTTGAAGAACGTCAACAAATGCATGGTAGATAGGATAAAAATAAGTTAGTTTTAAGTTAGAAATAAGTAGCTTAAGATAATTAAGTTCTATTTGTACCAGGGAAGTGGCAGCACTACCAAGATAATTATATTAAATAAATAACCATCTAAAACCTGCCACTTTCGTGAATTATTCATTAAGGTTATTATTACTAAGCACTGATTGTAATGGTATCCCACAATAAATAGGGATAGGTTGCTCGTGGGCCGGGCCAATGCGCCAGGACAAATATAAAAAAATATTTTATAGTTAATACAGGGATCTCATTTCAGAATTGTTCAATTACTTACTTTTTCCCAAATTAGGTAAGCATTAACGAAATTGCATTCACCATATTTAATGCATTTCATATGAAACTGCGATGGGCTTACGACACGTTGTATAGAAGTTTTATCTACCTATATTTCGTTTGAAGCAGGAGTAATTAAATAATGTTAAGCAAAAGGCAACGTTGACAGTGACTAGAAAAGAGCCCAAAGCCTATGCGCTAGTATCACTACCAGCACTTTTAAAGTAAAAACTCTGAAACTTGATAGCTGCTTTCTTTGGATGATAAAACGAATACTATATAAGTTTTTAAATGTGAAATGTAACAAAAAAAAACGTTTAAAGTGTGAAAATATATCTTCCAGCAGGGTTCAACCTGCAACCTCAGAATATCATCCTGTTGCATTAATTATTATGCCACGGAAACCAGTGCTTTCTGCTCAGTACGCGACAGTGCTTGTAATCATATTTAGAAATATCGCAACCATGCCCTAAGAAAGTTTATCTAACTGAGCATTTGAAAATGAATTTCAATTACCATGTACTGCAATATACATAGCACGAGCGTTAGCAATGTATTGCCATGATAACAATTAACACAGTTGTTTTATGCCTGCTCTTTTTTCTGTCATGACGCAAAATCCGGATATTATGCTGACGCCAGCATAAACTTGGCTATGCTTAACATAATTATGCTTCAATTCAAAATTCAAGTGCTACAAAATGCTTTCCTACCGTAAATACTTAGTTGGTTTGATTATTTACACCAACAATAAATAGGTATTATTATACAATAAATAGGTATTGCGAGCGAGCCAAACATATGAAAGAATAAGTAGAAACGTAATTTTAAAATATTCTTAGAAATGAAAAAAAATGGCGTGCAAGTATTGGATTATTGTTGCAATTTTAACAAGTTGTATCTCTCCGATGAAGGCCTTTTATTTGACGGCTTATTATTATTCTAGAGGAGAAGGCCTCTTGTCCCTATGTTCGATTTTATCTTTCCGTACTTTATAGAGAGACACAAAGAGGCGACTTGGGCTTTGTTTGGGGTTTCTTATGTTTCGGTTTCAATGCCTGGACATTCTTCGTATATCTTGGTTTTGAGCGTTTTCCCTCATGTACTTTACATACTTTTGGTGAATTGGAATGCTTTATGCTGAGAGTAATCAGAGCAATATCACATTCAAAAGATGAAGAAATTTAAGAAAAGCTAATGGGCATAAATATGGAGTTACAAGAGAGTAAGTGCTTTTGGGGTTCCTAGGAGACCTATCATATGAACCTCCGCTCTCTACCTATTTGATTGTCCCTCCGTCTGTGTGTCTGAATATCACAATGTCACGGACATACAGCTCGTAAATGCAATGCCTTATATACTGGAAATTAAGATATTGTGTAGAAAACGTTGCCCTAAAAATAGGGTATTGACTTATGGCCAACAGATGGAAACCAATGTAATCCTAAAAACAACACACACATAATAAATTACTATGTTTTCCCTTTTGGGTACGGAACCCTAAAAGTTCGTCGAACTTGCGGCAACAACTATAAGTTTGAAGAGGTTGTAGCGTAGCTTACTGAGCCGTTCTTAACCGAATAACTAAGTAAATCAACGTCTGCTGCGGTCATGACTCGGATGGGTGACCGCAAGTGGCATTACTACTGAGCGCTTCCAAGCGTTGGAGGGCATGTTAAACTATCGGTACTGGTTGTTGTCTTAGGATGACAGTCGTTATAGCATGGTGGTAGGACATTCAAATGCCCGTATGGCTAGCTACCATTCTCAAGTAGAAAATATGTCACCAAGCGTCTAACGGTGTGTTCCGGCACCTGTCCTTGAGAGTAATTCGAAATTACCTCGAACAACATCTTCGACCACATCTTCACTTACAAAGCTAATAGGTTAGATATAAATTGCTTATTTATAGCTAACCTATTAGCTATAAATACGCAATAAATAAAAAAAATAAACAATGAAAGGAGATAAATATTTGTCCGCATTTACAGAGAGATCATTGTTTTATCTGACAGGCTTACCAAATACCAATATTACCACAATACACAAACGGGGGATTGTGTGTGAGTGGCGGTACAATAAGTAATTATCTACATACGGCTAATAATGGAGAGTATAAAGCGCACCCAGTCCTGATGAACAATCCTTCGAAAGCAAATTGCTTAATTGATTGCGATATTCATTATTTAAATTGTGTACGACGCAACTGAATGTGTTTACTGTTATGGCTATATTGCAGAAGGAAATTTACCTTAGAAAGGTTGTGTCACTTATCATTGAGGAAAGATCAGGATACTACTAATAATGGTATTCTTACTACTACTACTCCGTCGTAGCTAACTAGCACATCAATATTTTGTCGGAAACAACAGAGTCTACGTCAGAAATCGCCAGAATCGTAATTCTTCCCACTTTCAAAGATAATATCAACGAAATAATTACATCGCTGCCCAATTGTTTGAATGAGCACTGCAAAGGTCCCAGCGGCAAATAAAGAACCCTGATATTAGTACATCAACGGGTCCAGTCATAGAAAAGCTTCAGACGGTTGATCCTACTTTCATGATTATTTAGTAGGGGAATTTGTAATTAAAAAAATGTTATTTTATGTATGTATAAGTTCAAAAGCTAAATCGATATGTTGGCGACCGAATGGAAAAGCCTACTATCAAATTAGTTGTACCTAGATTATTCTAATGTTTATTACATCGAACAGATACATCGGTATGGAAATAGCAGATTAATTACTGATTTTATTAAATTAAATAAAGTTTATGCGCTTGCTTAGCATGTTTGTGTTAATAAACAGGAGTTTAATTTTTTGCCGAATATACCTATTTATATATGCCCCGTGGGGTGACAGGCTAGAATTTCACCTCCCATTGCTAGCTGTGGGTGCCGTAAGAGGCGACTTTAGGTAAAATACCGGAAGGTGTGCAGCAGCGCTTGCTGATTTTTATTTGAAATCTATTATTTTTATTTCTGAAATTATGTATACAAATTCTACTTACTCCTTGTGTTTATGATTCGAATTTACAAAATCAACTAAGATTTTATTAATCATGACTTATTGCAAAGAAATATAATATTACCTATCATCCCCAATAATCTCTTGTTACAAAATGTCTTCCGAAAATATTTACAACAGTATCTCCATTATGACGAGTTTCAGTTACAAAAATGAAAGAAGGAAACCATGTATAATTTTATATTTCAAAAAACCTTTATAAGTCCCCTATAAGAATAACAGGAAATACAAAAAATATTTATGTTTTGTAAGTATCACCTCCAACTATTTTTGTCATTATTTTAGTTATACGTTATCAAAATAAATAAAAAAACATGTATGAAAGAAGGAGTTAAAGGTTATAATTTATGGGTGACCACTAGTGACATTACTACTAAGTGGTTCCGTGCTTTAGAGTGCAGTCGGTCCCGGTGGTCATCTTAGGATGGCAGTCGTTATAGCATGGTGGTAGGATATATTGCGAATGCCCTCCTGGCTAGCAAGCATCTAACGGTGTTTTCCGGCAGCTGTTCTTGAGAGCCAGTAATTCCAAGTTAACTTGAACAACATCTTCAACCACGTCATCATTTACTATCAGGTGAGATAGTGGTCAAATGCTAACTTATCAAGCATAAAAAAGAAAGCTTTGTAACCTTTGATAAATGGATGTCAAGTTAAAACATACATTTACGGGTCTTTCTCTCATTCGACTAATATCTATTTAAACCGCAACTTCAGTAACATCTAATTTAATGTTTAATATTGTTTGCATACCTTTAATGCCATGCCATTCTATTGTTCGATCTAGCCTAAACAAACAAGATGAGCAACAAAATAAAGGATGAACGGAAATTTATTCAACCCCAAAAAGTCGCACAATTTACGAGAGATCGTAAATGGAATACGGGGATGTTAGGGTTACCTCTTCTCAAGGTTATACCATGATTGACTTTTGTATTAACCTGTACACAGCTTAATTTCAAATTTCAAAATTGAACTGAAATGTTTATTTATGTACCATATTATTTTTCTGTATTGGCCTTTTTGTATAGTTAATTTAATTTAAGTCGCCAAAAGGCAAATTTTGAACATGTTCTTTAGAAAGACTGTACCTACGACTAGCAGATGTAAATCACATATATAAAATTCTAGGGGATATGACAAATACTATGCCTGATCCACAAAACACTATCCCATATATTTCTTGAATACAAGTCTAAAATTAAGCATTTTCAAGTTTTGTATCCATATAGTAAATCGTATCAAATCAAAATATTTTTTTAATTATTTTTTAGGAACATTTGATACAGTACCTAAAAGTTTCTTATTTAAGTTTAGTAAGTTGAATAGCTCAATCTCATATAACGTTATTTAAAAAAAACGGTCACATTATTAAAATATTGCGTAATTTTGTTTCACTCACGTGCACGCGAAACGAGGTCTCTCCGTCCTACGCCCTCAGTCTGTCATTTTTCACCACCTTCAAGTTTTCGCAACATGAGCACGACCACAATTATTTTCACTATTATATTTACATTTTAGAAGCAGTGATGGCTCAGTGGCATTGGCTATGGACTGCCACGCAGCAGGTCCATGGTTTGAATCCCACCACGGGCTTGAGCTTCACCGCATGGTGGAAGGGCTTTTGCGAATGCCCGCCTGGCTAGCGAGTCAGTAGAAAATCTATCGCCAAGCACCTAACGGTGTGTCCCGGCAGCAGTCCTTAAGAGCCAGTGAAATTACAGGCACAAAAGGCTTAAGAACTATGTCCTCAAGGTGACGGGCGCAGTGCAATTCGTGACTTGTGACGAAATGCATATGTTATAGGCAGAGGTTAGTCCGCTTAGCATCAGGTGGGCCTCGAGCTTGTTCCGTCACAATAACATAAAATAAAAAATGTCATAATGTAGTCTATTACGCACGCGTGCTTTTTTCTACTTTACCGCATTTGTGTTTTATAAAGAAAAATAAAACAACTCTTCCACATTATTCATCAAGAAGGTTGTACTTTGTTTAATTCGTTTTCAACACCCTTGCTCGTAAAGTGAGCTTTATTATATCGTGCTTAGGGCCATAAACCGAACTATAACACCCTCGTGCATAATGATATTATACACTAGTGCGTAATAGAATTATCCCTACAAAGTTAAGTTAGTACCTAACTGAAAATTATATGCGAGTAAACAGAGTATTTTCTATTTAACCGGGTAATACAGATTTGTAACATCAAAGAGGTTTATATGTAATCAACCATCGTACATTTGCCGCGCGCAAAAAAAATGTTTGTATGTTGTTTGTATCGCACTTGTGCAATTTTTTTTTTTCCTCGCAAGGGCGTTTAAAAAGTGCGTATGAAACTCGTGAGCAACTTGCTCATTATACACTCGGCTGACTTACGCCACGGCTCGGGCTCCAACACACAGCCTCGTGTATAGTGAGATACTGAGCTCACTTGTATCATAATCTACTATTTTCATATAACAACTAACCAAAGAGTTATTTACCTACTAAAATAAAACTTTAGAATATTGAGTGATGTTATAAACTTTCTTATTCACAATATTAAAGTACATGCCAATATGTTTTGTATTGTATCTAGTACTAAATGTATATCAACAAATTGACTATTGAAAAATTAAGGTAATTCGGTGTTTTCATCAGGGCCATCTTTATTAGCGAAATCAGCGCGCCATTGATAAATAAATATTTTATTATCTATATTTTCGTATTTGTTCCCCGCAAGCGTGTTGAAAAACGTTGTATGACACGCGTCTGGGATGTTGATCATTATTCATTACACACTAGCTCCCTCATCACGCTCGCGATAAAATGATGAACATACCACACTTGTATCATAATGAACTATTGTATATTAGTATTAGTAGAGTATAATACACTCGCTTGTCGCAGCCATGCAATTAGCATTATCCAGCGTTTTACATAACGACTAAACAAATTACATTAAGGAGTCGTTTTGTTGTTTGGCGCATCAGAGACCGTTGTGCTGCGGATGCTTATTTAGCTCATGGAATCTGTAGTCTTTGCCTGGCTCTCTAGAAAAAAAGAAGCTTAAAAGTATAACTTTATGTTTGTATTAAATTGCTATACGTTAATACGCCGTAGCAGAAAAAATATGTTATATATTAGGAATGCCCGTTATGTGAAACGACGTTTTACTATTATTACAGAGACAGGTACCATATAGTTGTCGCTATCAAGAAAGGATAAACCTTGGTATTCATATATGTAGTTACAGCCAACCCTACAAAGCTCAAGTGATTGTTGACATTCCGAAATTATACCGCTTCAACAAATCTAAATTGCTGACCTTTTCACGTACTTACATATTTGCAAACTAACATTAAAATGGTTTGTTTCATAAGTTAAGACCCTCAAATAATATTTTAATTTATAGTCTATAATTTATTCATATTATACCTATCATTAAATAAAATAAAATATCATTGCACAGTAGGCACACTCTAATAACCATAAGTAATAAATAAAAGTAAAAAATAGGTCGTCTGGAAGAGATCGCTCTAAGTGATAAGACCGCCTATTGTTACACTCCATTATATTTTGTATTTATATCTGTATAAAATTTCTAATGGAGACACAATTAATAATAAATAAAGTGTCCACTAAAATAATAATTAAATAATATCTATAAGATTAAACATAATCTTTATCAATTTCATTATTGAACCATCGAGCTACATTTAAAATGAGCACGTTTGCATCAATTTTTAGGTCGGTGGTACTAAATCACATGATAGAATTGTATCAGGGCTGGCAATAGCACTCAGCAAACTGGTTCACATATTGTCAACATTATCGGATATTGTGGACCTGTCATTACATTGTGTGTACTTTGTAGCAGGATTGCAGTGTCGAAATAGAGATAATAGTTTTGTTGCTAGCAACACAAATGTTTTTTATTATCTCCGCTTAATAGTCTGTAACACTATAGACACATTGTTAGCTGTATAGCTGATAGGATAGCTTCTTATCGGTGTTTTTAGCTATCTATAGAGCGGTTTTTTGTCGTTAGCATCTCTCTTCCACACAAACAAGGCAAGTTTCCAACAGTTTTATAACTGTATTTTAAATATCCTAGAACGAAATAACAGGACTCCGCTATCTGTCTGTCACAGGTTTCTAGGTTGTATACGGAATGAGCTACAAATCTGAATAAATGGTATTTTCTGTAAAACATCAATGTTTGAGGTCAATATTGAACATAATATTTTTGCTTTTGCCCAAGCGAGATGTAAACCTAAAAATAGTTGTTTGTTATGCAAATCTGCAATGTTGTTATTTGGCGCAAGTACTTTTATTTTAACCTGAGGAAGCGAAGGATTCTACGATTGAACCAGTAGCGAAGCCTTGGGTTCAAAATACAGAATCCTAACCGTACACAATATTTCAACAGTCGCAAAATAACTTTGCTGACGAGCGCAACACTCAATTTTTCACATCATTCCAGCGAGGAAAAGGCTAGGTGCAAGAAAAACAGTTTAAATAATGTAGTAAATTTTCATTAAGTTATATTCAAAATTTAAAGCTAAAGAAATGAATATTTTCTGGCACTATTATAGAGGTTTGAATTTCAAAAAACCCACTTTCCCATGCAGATTTTGAATGATATACAACTCCTTTCTGAGCTTGCGAAACCTAACACTTTTTTAAACCCTAGCATGTAAGGTGTCGTCATCATAAATTTATTAAGTAGATTACAAATATATGTTTAATTTTTTTATCTAAAATATATAATAAAGGGTCTGTCAGAGTTGCCAATTTTAAACCATTTTTCAATCGCAAAAACTAATATAGTTAGGAATCAAAAACTTCATGTTCTCTATTTCACCAACAAATTATAAAACGCAGTATTTATAATGCCCTTTTGAAGCTAAGATCAAAACAGACACTTTTTACCGGCTTTTATCGAGGGATGCCAAATGTCCAGTAGTTTCATGCCTATATATTTGGTATCAGAAGTAATCAAAGAATACAGTATATATCTTTATGATATCATAAAGATATATACATATTTGTTGAAAGGAAGCATTTATAAAACTATTTAAGGGGACGATGCAGATTAGGAGCTGGTAACTAAAAAAATACATGTATAAAAAATACTTTATTTATTCGTAAATAAAAAAACAAAGTTCTATCACATTGTGAGCTGCGGAAGGAGGCTGCGACCTTTTTTGTTTGTCCAAATGGTGCTAAAATTAGGAAAAATAAAACTTTCGATATGGATGCGTTAGTCCGATTTAAAAAAAAATTATTAAGTAAAGATATAATTGGTCATATTTAAGCGTAAATTAGATGTGAAAATTGTTAAGGAGTTCAAATTTTTTTTTTAAAACAGATCTATATTTCAATATTTTTTTACATCTATTAATCAAACAGATAAAAATACCCTTTAGCACATGTTTGTTGTCAAAATGTCCGCAGTACATAGTATATTGTCATCATCAACCAGAAGACGTCCACTGTTGGACAAATGGCTCCGCCATAAAACGCTACAGTGAAGTGAAGGCCTGCGAAGTCTACGTCTTCCAATGTACTTACATAGGATATAGTCTACGAATTCATATTTATTCGTAGTATATAGAGATAGAGATTCGTAGTATATAGTATATCGAGGGGGCTCGAGCGGTGAAAGGTAGCATTGGTGCATCATAAAGGGGCCCTTTAACCTTACTCACTGGGTTGCAAGTCCCAGGCACCTTGACTTGAGCCTCTTCCTCTGCAACGCTATGGACCCGGCACCCGCACGTTGAGTCCATGGAATGCTAAGTAAATTCGTCTCTACTTTTTCTGAATCTGGAATTGCCACTTCAACTAAAGATATCGGTTTGGTTGGTATAAAGTTTTTTTATTTAAGTTGATTGTGATGGAACAAGCACCTGTCTCTAGATGTTACGCGGTAACCTCTGCATATCATCATCATCGTCATCACATAAACCGGAATGTCCACCGTTGAACAAGGTCTCGTTTGAGGAGAATTCGCCATAATCCCCACGCTTGGCAGGCGTCTTGGGGATCGTTCGAATTTAAATATTGAAAAGCATGAAATTTAATTAAAAAATCTACTTAGGTATACAAAATATTTAAATTTATACATAATCACACTAACCGGAACATCCTCCATTGAACAAAGGTCAATACCGCATTGGCGGGCATTTTCCATTATTCCCATGCTTGGCAGGCGTCTTTGGGATGCGGGGCTGCCGTCCACCTCCTGGTATTTTTCCTTTTGTTGCCTTTTATGACTCCCACAGGAAAGGAATATGCAATATACAGGGGATATGGGAATTGCAATGCAATTCTAGCCCGGTACACCACGGGGTACTCCACACTGTACTGAATTTACAAAAGTATATTTAAAATACTGTTGATATATTGGTGGCTGAGGCACCCTACCCTAGTCCGTCCGTGGTAAGGTACCCTTAAACTCAATACGTTACACGGGGTCCCCGGGTGGCCAATCACATGACTAACCAGGCAGTAGGCCTCTTAAGCAAGCCGTTATGGTGGGTACAACCATAATAGAAAGAGTGGGGTAGTAAGTTATCTTCATACAAACGCACTGCGCGCGGCTTGTTTGTGTGCACCATCTATTCGTCGCCGCACACACACTCAAACACAATCTCGACCCGTTTCTCAGTGCGCCAGCCGGGGCTAACACCCATCCGACTAACAAGGATCGCGCGTCACGGCTTTTCGGCACCGCTGAATAAATGAAAAATGTTTGATATCGCAGGAGAACTTATTGCTGTGTGTTCGGATGTCTAAGTAATTCATCTATTCCAGAGTTGTCTGTGTTCACATTAGGTACCTACTGAACAGGAAAGGTAAGCAAGTCACTTATTCTAACATACCTATCATTTTTACTTGATGACGAGTGAGATATATACTTTTTTTTATGTTATTGTGAGGGAACAAGCACGAGGCCCACCTGATGTTAAGCGGTAACCCCTGCTTATAACAGATGCATTTCATCACAAGTGACGAATTACACTGCGTCCGTCACCCTAAGACATACAGCTGTTGAGTCGCATGTGCCTGTAATTTTACTGGCTCTCAAGGGCACCTGCAGGAACACACCGTTAGTTGCTTGGCGTCAGATTTTCTACTTGGTCGCTAGCCAGGCGGGCATTTGCAAAATGCCTTCTACCATGCAAAATATTTTTTGTTGTATTAGGTATTCCCCGCGTCTGTGGCCCCGCAACGACATAAGTATAGGTCGCTCTTTCTTTCATCGCGAATCGTCATCGTTTAGGTAAAACCAACCTCACTTACCCTGATCCCAGAGAGAAACAAGTAAAAAATACAACTTCCCGGTCCTTGCCTATTACTAGGTACTGAATTAAAATTTAGCATATAGGTACATACATTATAAATAAGTAACAACCCTGAGACAGGTAAGTATGGTAGGTAATTATATCGCGGATTGGGCCGGGGATAGCATACTTCCCCACTCTTTCTACTATAGTACAACCGCAGTGTCAGATACCCTATCTCCAAGCGGCAGAGTGCAAACACTGCTGTGTATAGGTTTGAACTGTAGCAAGTGAAATTACCGGGCCATCAAGATTTAGAAACGAGTGTTTCGGAGTGTCGAGCGCAGTGCATTGTCACACAATGGTGACACTGTAACTGTAATGGACAAACTAGATGTTTACCCTGGCTTTTTACAGGCACTGCCCTGTCTGTCTCGGCACTTATTAACATTTATAAAACTGATGATATATGGACCATGTCTATCTTTCAATATTTGTCAAGTTTTTTTATTATCACTTGCATTATAAGAACAACGAAACTTACCCTTCATTCTAAAAATCCAATTTCTAGACGCTATTAAAAAAAAACATGCCCTTCCTAAAAGTATAAAAAAAGAAACTTCGTCTTTGGAGACGAAATAAAATTGGGCGAATTATATTTCTGGGCGGATTTTTCATTAGCGGCTTGGCGCGTTGGCAAGCCAGTGTTTTGTAATTGTGTTCCAAAGTATACTGCAGGATAATAACAGCTTAATGAAATTCTGTTAGTGCAAACCCCTGCTGACGTCGGGTCCGAGACTTTCTAAAGGGAATATTACGCCATGCTCTCTCGCTATTGATTGTAACGTCTGTATTTAAATATTACTACAAATCAAGGCAGTGAATTTAATATTACGTTGGTTCCAGATCCAAGAGCGAATAGAACTATATAAAATGGCAGATTTCGTAAATACTTTAGTTTCTGGAAGTTTAGTGTTCATGTCTTGAATAGTTTATTTGACTTAGATACAGTTCTTGGCATGCGAATGGCATATAGTAAGGGAAAAGCTATAACGGATGCTACTGTTTTATTTTTATTTTATGAAATAGATTTCCAAATCTTATATATTATTTATATACTACAAAATAGCGACATTGTAACATTTGAAAGTTTTCAATTAGTTTAAATTAAGTTTTATAAAAATAGCAGAATTACGGTTTTCTAAATTGTTCTCCAAAATCACACGAATCCGAAGGGACCAAAACTATGTTTTATTATCTGATAATATGCGTGATTATTTTCATGCACTAAATTTTTATTACAAACTTACGATTTCGTGTTTACTCTGAAATTATAATTAAAAGTTTATGGGAACATTGCACTGTGTCTTTCCTGGATACATAATTGTCAAGTCTCCTGTGCCTGTAATTTCTCTGGCTCTCAAGGACTGCTGCCGGAACACACCGTTAGGTGCTTGGCGATATAATTTATACTTGAGGGTGGTCGCTAGCCAGGCGGGAATTCGTAAAATGGCCTTCCGCCATGCGGTGAAGCTCAAGCTTGCGGCGGGATTCGAACCATAGACCTGCTGCGCGGCAGGCCATATCTAATGTCACTGAGCCATCACTGCTGCAAAATCTTGTAATATGAAATCTATTAAGATATGGTTACACTTTCCCTATTTTTTCTGTTACAAACACGTTTACAGAAAACATAGGGAAAGTGTATATAGCTAATAATATTACCTTATACGAGTATGAACGATTTTTATGATGACTTGTATCATATTATTGTCGTTTGTGGAAAAATATTCAACATAAGGCCGCTTCTGAGTTTTATAAAGGTGGTAAAAAAACGGACCCCTGAGGCACTCCGGCATCGACCTGTAATGAAAAAGTGATATACCGCCAACACATCTGACCTCTATGGTATGCTCACGCAGTAAACCAGCAATCCATTCACAGAACCGAGAGCAGCTGAGGGTTTCACTTTTACTACACTGACCTCTCTCTCTTCCCGTGATCAGCCAGAAAAGATACACAGACTACTAGACATTTTCCTTGATCCTCTTATTTAATCCCAAAGAAGCGTTAGGAAACTCCCACATCAACCAGAAGGAAAACGGAAATGCTAGGGCTCATGGTAGGTACCCAACTCACTCTCTGTCACACACAGTGAGCTCACAGGTGTAGCAGAGAGATACGCATATATCCTATTAGGCGTGTCCTAATTTCACCCCTCAGGATCCAGTCCTTTAACAGTGACGTAGAGGTTGTTCTGGCGTGTACCGTTAGTAATGTCGCTTACTACGCAAAGTTCCAGCGTTTTCTTCTCATCGATGAGGAGATGACCCGCCTCACGGACACCTCATTACGAATCGTCACTTCTCGGCGGTGACACGTATCCGCCGACGTACTTGAGCAATAGCCTTATAACATACCATTTACTCAAATAAATTTGCCTCTTTTGTCGCGAGCTATACGTCTTCTAAATAGCATATCAATTCAAATCATTCATGTTATTGTAATTATCTTATTAGCGTAATTGGTTTAACCGTGTTAATTAAATAAATAATTAAATGTTGACGTCTACAATTGTAGCCAGGCGAAATTCACAGAAGTCGCGTGCAAGCTATTTGAGAGTAATATATAGCTATAAATTTATGATTGTTTATTTTTTTTAATTTTATTTTTATGCCTGATATGTTAGCCTTTGACCAGTATCTCACCGGATGGTAAGTGATGATGTGGTCGAAGATGTTGTTCAGGCTAACCTAGAAGTACTGGCTCTCAAGGACAGCTGCCGGAACACACCGTTTGGTGCTTGGCGACAGATTTTCTACTTGAGGGTGGTAGCTAGCCAGGCGGGCATTCGCAAAATGCCCTACCACCATGCTATAACGACTGCCATCCTAAGACAACAACCGGGACCGACGGCTTAACGTGCCTTTCGAAGCACGGAAGTGCTCAGTAGTAATGTCACTAGCGGTCACCCAACCAACTCATAACCGCGCGCGACGTTGCTTAACTTTGCTGATCAGCTAAGTAAACTTCGCTACGAGCGCTTCATCGCTCATCGTCTTCTGTGCTTCATTATCTTCATCGTTTATACTTTGTTAGGTATGTAGGTAAATATTTCATTATAAGTACTTTGTATACTAAGTACTTTTTTATGCTTACAGCGTCAGTTTATACTGTAATGATATTGTAATCGATTTTCTATATAAATAAAGAATAAATATGTAGGTAGGTACTTATTATGACAACCTCCCTTGGTGTAGGATAAGGGGAGGAAGAAAAAAAAACTTGAGGTAATTTTCGACATGGGTATCATGTTAACATAATTATATAATCAATTAGGCTAATTTTCTACCATTTTCTAATGTTTTGGCCATAGGTTTCATTCCATACATCGAATTATGTGCCTCAATAACAAGAAAACCCTTCAAACCGATAATTTGAGGCAATTTACCCATTACTTGTAGACGTGAGTAGTTCTCAGTTTGACAACAAAATGAGGAGTTGTGCATGCGCTTGTCCTGATTGATGAAGAGTAGTAATAATGTACTTGTGTTGATGGATAGAATAGGGTTCAACTGAAAATCTGTTGAACGTATTACAGGAATATCATTTAAAAATTATTTTGCCCATTTATAAGTATAAAATATGTATGGTATTGATATACATTGATGTTTTGCCTAGGGTTTTTGGTGAGATGGATACAGAGTATACTTTAACGCTTGTAAAAGAATAATTGTAAAATTTCAATTCTTCAAATACAACTCTTTGCGTAAGTCGGCTTATTTGGCTACACTCCGTTTAGCTGTTATCACTCTATGCCACTGGAAAGTATTATATCGAATCATGACATGACAAATTTAAAACTGCTCTGCACACATTTTGGTGCCAAAATTTTCTATGCTGTACTGTATCAGCTGGATTTTCCACTGCTGAATACAACCTTCCCCATAATGCATACCTAATACCTACAACTCGAAAACAGTGTTCGATATAGATTTTTTTTAAAGGGGATGACCACACTTGAAAAGTGTCTTGGGAATCTCAGAGTAAGATAACTTTTCTCAGAAAGCGATGCAACCCACCTTCCGGTGTATTATCTTTAATTAATAAAAACTATTAGATTTGATAGCTGCTTTTTCTGAAATATAAATAAAGAGAAGATATATTTTAGTTATCTTCACTTGAGTTAATTTATTATTTTTCTTTTACCATAAAAAATATATTTCAATCACCTCGATAAGCATGCTTCCACCACAACAATACTTATCCTGAAATAGATTTCTTACTGACAATGTCTTAACATACTTTCTGGCTTGACGGAAATCGTAACCACTTTGTGAAGGTAATTGAATGATTGGTTAAGGTAATATTTTCATGTCATAAGCATGCTTTCATTCCCAAAAGACTACTTGTTAAACTAATTCTACATTATTTACGACGATTGGGCAACTATTGCCTGGTTTTATGCAAATTTTGAGCCAGTCAAGTAAATCCTACTGAGAAGGAAGTCACCTCAACCATGCCAAATGAAAGTTTATCTAACTGGACATTTGAAAATGAATTTAAAATACCATGTACTGCAATGTACATAGCACGTACGCATCCATTCCTAACACGAAACATACTTTGGCGTTTACAATTTATTGCAATGGCAGTAACAAACACAGTATGTTTATGTCTCCTTTGCAACTCCATTTTCTATCATGATGCAAAATCTGGAAATTATGCTGACGCAAGCAAAAACTTGGCTATGCTCATTATATGCTTCAATTCAAATTTTAAATACTATAACATGCTTTATTGCCGTGATTCCTTAGTTGGTCTGATTAATACCATAAATAGGGATTACGAGCGAGCCAAACATTTCAACGAAGAAGAACGAAACATAATTTTAAAATATTCTCAGGAAGGAAAAAAAGTTTGCAAGTTTTGGATCACTATTGCATCTTTAACTAGTATTCTCTTTCCGGGCAAAGCTCTTTATTTGATGGCTTATTATTATTCTAGAGGAGAAGGCCGTCTTGTCCCTATGTTCGATATAACCTTTCCGCACTTTATAGAGATACACAAAGAGGCAACTTGGGCATTCCTCGGGATTTTCAGTTTATGTTTATTTTTCGACGCTTTCGCATTCTTTGTATATCTTGGTTTTGAGCCTTTAATCCCCCTATTTACTTTACATACTAGCGGTCAATTAGAACTGCTTATGCTGAGAATAAGCCGAGCTATACCACATTCAAAAGACGAACAAGAAGTTAAAGAAAAGCTTAAGGATATAAATATGAAGCTGCAAGAATTATACGTGTGAGTGTTAAATACAAAATCTATGTAGGAAAATATTATGGAAATAAAAAACCCTCATTACGTATGTACCTGTTTATGTATACTGTAGGTAACATATTATTCAAGAACAAAATTGAATGTTTCAGATTTATGAACCATGTTCAAAACAATTTTAAAGTTCTAATGGAGTTCAATATGAAAACTACGACTTTTATTGGTCCATGTAATGCCTTTCAAATTGTGGAGGTACATATATAATTATTTATTAAAACACACATACAACCTAAAACTTTGAACTTAACCAACTACTTTTATCTTTTTTTTTATTCCTTATAGTTCAGCCTTTGACCACTATCTCACCTAACGGTAAGTGATTATGTGGTCGAAGATATTGTTCAGGCTAACCTAGAAGTACTGACTGTCAAGGACAGCTGCCGGAACACACCGTTAGGTGCTTGGCGACAGATTTTCCACTTGAGGGTGGTAGCTAGCCAGGCGGGCATTCGCAAAATGTCCTACCACCATTTTTTTTTTTTTTTTGACCCGCGAAAATCCTTTATGGATACCACCCGGCTCCGGGGGGAGCAGAGTGGTTATGTGGGAGGCCTCGCCTGAGGGGCCTTACTACCCCCACGGGGGGTAGTAAGTGAGGTTACCCACTAAAAACCCGGGATGAGCAGTCTGCCGCCTAGTCGGGGCGAGATGGGGTAGCGTTAGCATTCACCATCTCGCCCCGGCGGTTGGCCCGTCACCAGTGACGGGCCCCGGCCAATGTAGGGATGACCCAGCTCATTAGGGCCATCCCCCAGACGTGTGGGATCGTGCAAGCCAGTGGAGAATCCCCCGACTCTCCACCGATGATCCGCACAGCACTAGGATAGAGCGAGAAGGCGCCCGATAAAATGCCCTACCACCATTTTTTTTTTTTTTTTTTTTTTTTTTGAGGGGGGGAAATGCCTTCGCACTGCCCCTCCACCACGGGGGTGGTGGAAGGGGATGTGTGGGACTTGCACCCACTAAAACCCCCCCGTGAGCAGTCCTCCGCCAAGGTGGGGCAAGATAGGGTCGCGTTAGCATTCGCCATCTTGCCCCGGCGGTAGGCCCGAACTCAGTCGGGCCTCTGCGCCTGTGGAGGGGTGGCCTTGCTCACCAAGGCCACCCCCCAAACGTGTGGGGCCGTGAAAGCTGGTGGAGAATCCCCCGACTTTCCACCAGTAGCCCCACTACGGAGAAGGGAGGAGGCGGGCAAACTGCCGCCTCCTCGTCCCCGTTCGTCTGCGCCGGAGCGGGGCAGCATGGACATCGTCCTCCCTGACCCGCTCCGCGGCCTCCTTCTGCGCCATTACCGCTTCGCAGAAGGAGACCACCGCCCGCCACGATCTCTCTCCCCCGAGCATGGCGTTAACAACGCTCGGCAGAGAGAGATCCCCTCCTATGAGGGCTGAAAGAGTGTGCCGCTGCGGGCCCCATGCGGCACACACCTCCAGCGTATGGAGCGCCGTATCCTCCGGCGCCCCACACTCGTGGCGGGCTGGGGTCGCCTCCCGTCTTGCGATCTGGTGCAGGTACTTTCCGAAACAACCGTGTCCAGAAAGCACCTGCACCAATCGGAAGGTCAGCGACCCGAACGGCCGCTTTACCCACCTCCGAAGGACCGGGCGGATCGCCTCCACCGTCCACTGCCCAGGGCCCGGTGGAGCCAGGTCCTCCGTCCACCGCCGCAACAGTGCAGCCCCCGCCTGTCGCCGCATGCGTGCGACCTCCTCCCATACTGGGGGCTCTCCACGGGATCTCCTCGCCGCCACGAAGTGGTAAACTTCGGCGAGGATCTCCGCTTGGAGCTCCCATGGGGGATCACCGGCCAACACGCAGGCTGCCGTCCAGGACACCGTCCGGTATCCGCGTATCGCCCTCGTCGCGACAACCCGCTGCGGACGTCGCAGCAGGGTCTTGTTGTCACGGTTGAGGGCGTCCACCCAGACAGGTGCCCCGTACAGGGCCATACTCCGGATCACTCCGGAGTATAGACGGCGGCAATTGGCATTAGGGCCACCAACGTTGGGCAGCAGCCTCCCCAGGGCGGCCGCAGCTCCCACTACTTTTGGAGCCAACTGGGCAAAGTGGGCCCCAAAAGCCTACCTCCCATCCAGGATGAGACCCAGATACTTCATCTGGGTCCCAACCGGGACCAGAACCCCCTCCAGTGATACCCGCGTTCCTGGAGGAGGTCCACCCCGAGGCCCATGGAACAAAAGGGCCTCGGTTTTAGAGAGGGCGACCTCTAATCCCAGGGCACGTATGCGGCTGACCACGAAAGTTGTACCCACCGTGGCCAACCGCACTGCCTCCCTAAGGTCCCTCCCCTTGGCTACGACTAGGGTGTCATCCGCGTAGCACGCAACCCGCATACTTGCGGGAAGCGCGCCACGAAGCACCCAGTCGTAACCTATGTTCCACAGGAGTGGCCCCAGCACCGACCCCTGTGGAACCCCGCAGGTGACGCGACGGCGCCTTAGACCGTCGCATCCCTCCACCAGGACCTCACGGTCCTGGAGGTAGTCAGCTAACAGCCTCCGCAGATACAGAAATGCCCTACCACCATGCTTTAACGACTGCCATCCTTATACAACAACCGGAACCGACGGCCTCCGAAGCACGTAAGCGCTCAGTAGAAATGTCACTAGCGGTCACCCATCCAACTCATGACTGCGGGTGACGTTGCTTAACTTTGCTGATCGGTTAAGAACAGCTAAGTAAACTTCGCTACGAGCGCTACAATCTTTACTAATGTAACGGACTCATTATTAAATAAATATTTAATTAAAAAAAATTGGTAGTTAATAAAAAAGACAAGCATTTGAACACAAATTTTATTTTTAATATTGTTATGTTTGCGATAACGCGGATAAGCTATGATGAGCACAAATATACGATAGAAATTATTTTTTCTATAAATCAAGTGGCTATCAATCCCGCACGTGACTTAAATTTTTCCTATCGTATATGAGATAAATTTTATTTTTCGTACAATTTCTTTGTGTCTACGGTCGGTTTTTTTTCCAGGATTTTCGTACTTTGGGCATAATTAACATAGAATTTGTAGTCCTGCTTGTTGCTGGAAATATACATTTCTTCTCACCGTGTTATTTCTGTGACAAACTTATGGAATCGGTAACGTATAACAATTTTATGAAGTAGTACGTCTCAAAGAAACGTTATAATAAAACGTAACCCTAACACTGAAAAGTGACTTATTTCAGTCACTTGTGAGCGCTAAGTAATCTCAGTGTAATCCTCAATTATTTTTACTTTTCCAAGTGTTTTTAATTTAGCACTACATCCTAACGACTACGTTGTAAATCTCTATTTGAGTATAAATCATTAATACAATGGCACATTCTTGTACTTATCACAATCGCTTTAGTATACCATCAAATATATTTGTATACCAAGGCTAATTATATACTTTTCAGGAAGTATTAGAAAAATACGCTTAGATCCTGATTTCTTTTAGATTCAATGAAATTATATAGAATAATTTCGTTCATGACATAATATTATAATCGTAATAATATTTTGATTTCTCTTCTGCAATAATAAAAGTGCGATTTTTAAATTATTTATTTATTTATTTTGATAACAAAATAAATTAATTAATTAAAAAATCGCTATCTCATTCAGAGCATGAATACATACATACATAAAATCACGCCTCTTTCCTGTTGGGGTCGGCAGAGGCTTCCACTTACTCCTTTCATACATGAGCGTTGGTTTAGGGTACTGCTGACCTGGCATTTTTTCAGAACATCTTCAATCTGATTTCGGAACGTTAGTTGTATACCTGTTTAGTCATTCTCATTTCATTCATTCTCTCCACATGTCCAACCCATCTTAACATAACTTTCTCGATTTTGTCACTATATCATCGTTCCCTATTCCTTATCCTGTCACTCCGTTTGACTCCAATCATGCCAGTTTGATTTTCATACTGGCTGGCGTTGCAGCTTGCACTAATATGAGCCTTATTGTAACGCCGGCTAGTTTCATTTTTCTACTGGCAGGCAAAGAGTTGCTAATTTGGAGACTGTAAGGACCTAAAATCGCGCATATTTAACTTTCCCACCGTGACCATTATCAAGTGCAAAATGTTTGATTGTCGGGATAAATATATTTCATGTTTGTAGTGTGTTTTATGTTTAAATTACTACGCGTTTTATGCATAAAACAATAATTCAATGTTAATATAACTTATTTAAATATACAAACCACGATCTTCAAACGGATAAAAGTACAAATAAGAACAGCATTTACATACGTGTATTAACTTTTTTTTTAATTAGTGTCTTAAAAGTCTCTATTTTGTCAGAGCGAGAAATTTCGTCAAGCCATTTATACGTGCGGATGGGAGAACTGCCGCTACAGCAGCGTCCGGAAAATGGTGCTGCTGATGCTTACGAGAGCTGGAAAACCCTTCAGTATCAGCACAATCTTTTACTTCATATGTCTGGACACGTATTCTACAGTGAGTTAGACATAATGTTTATTTTTTAACCGACTTTAAAAACGGATGTTCTCAATTTGACTTCTTTTTTTAGGTGATTACTGCGCCAATTATGAATTGATTTTTATACTTTTTTTTTATTACCAGAGGAAGTCCCGTATTAATTTTATGAAAATCAATTCGGTACTTTATTTTTTTAAAACAAAATAACTTTAAAATAAAACCTATGTAATCCAAGTTAAATCCAAATTGCGTTTTATACTTTTCAGTTGTAGAAATCTTTTTTTATTGTAATTATGTTAATATTTTTTTTATCAAATGAACCTCGAGTTGATATAATATTTTGTAACAATTAATTAATAAAATAAGTGACAACAGTGATCCCGTATGATGTACGCAAACCTTGACATGGTACAGTCTTTATTACTCTTATTGTAGTCTAGTAACTGATGTTCTGGTGAACAATTTCTTCTTCCTTGATTATGTTGAAATATGCCATACTATTTCTATCGTGAAGCAGTAATGCTGCAGTAAATGTTCGCATGGTGGAAGGATATTTTGTTGCCTGTTCGCCTGGCTCCCTATCACCCTCTAGTAGAAAATCTGTCGTCAAGCACCTAACACCTTGTTCCGGCAGCAGTTCTCGAGGCCCACCTGATGTTAAGTGGACTAACCTCTGCCTATAACAGATGCATTTCGTCACAAGTCACGAATTGCACTGCGCCCGTCACCTTGAGACATAGTTATTAAGTCTCATATGCCTGTAATTTCACTGGCTGTCAAGGACTGCTGCCGGAACACACCGTTAGGTGCTTGGCGACAGATTTTCTACTTGAGGGTGGTCGCTAACCAGGTGGGAATTCACAAATGCCCTTCCACCATGCGGTGAAGCTCAAGCCCGTGGCGGGATTCGAACCATGTACCTGCTGCGTAGCAGTCTATAGCCAATGCCACTGAGCCATCACTTCTTCAGTTTACTGCTACCAAGTAGGTTTTATGTTTATCCATCACAATAGCAAAAACAAATATAATTCTTTAATTTATTTCCAGACCTGCCGCCAAGCTTACGCCATATTCAACTTGATGAGTGCTGCCTGGACATAAAATTATCATTATATTTATTATTAAATAAATAAACACTGAATAAAGAGTAAAATTAGTTGAGTTCGTTATCACTTTAATTAATGTAATTTCTAAATAAGTAATCATTAGTAGTACAGTATTTCTAAATAAATAATTTCCTTCCGTCCAAGCCACCAACGCGAGCAGTCGTGTCTATCGTGCCGCTAAAATATTTTTAATTTACCTAACTGCAATATAAACCAATGTAAACCGAACTTCACTTGGATTAAGTGCGATAACCGTGCGGTGCCTCAAGTTTCGAGTATACCAAGTGCTCCACTCCATGGAACGAAACGGAAGATCGTAAGTTACTTTTCGCTACCAAGTACTGCGTAAAAGTGAGATAGAACAATTGCAAGGCGCTATTAGATAGAAAGAGCACCACTATCGTCACACAGCGCAGTCCTATACATTCTTTCAACGACTACCTTATCGCTTGCTGTATGTTATCTCCATCGATACAATAATAAGATAATTTTAAATCACAACTGATTGTTCTTTTTAATCCTACGGAATTTATTAACCATTAGAACTGTTAAAATTCCTTAAATGCCGCTTAAAAGAACTCCCCCCGCATCCCCTTTGAGAGCTTCGGGTTCTGTTACCAGTATGGCATCACTTAGCGACACGGATGATAGAACTAAGATAATTAAAGGAAGGAGTAAGAGAAAGCGGGATGACTGTGATTTTGCCGCGTGCTTGGCAGAGATGAAAGGTATGTTCCAGGAGTGGTCAGAAAAACAAGGCCAAAAGTTTGACAAGTTTGAGAAATTATTTGAAAAGTTAAACGAAAGCAATAGCCATATAAAAACCTCACTTGAGTTCATGTGTAGCCAACATGAAGACCTAAAGCTAAAATATAACGAGCTACAAAAAGAAAACAATTTACTTAAATCTCAGAACCAAGACCTGGAAAGTAAATTAGAAAAATTGGACTATTCCAACAAATCGTCATGTATAGAGTTCCGGAATGTGCCGTCGCCGCCGGCAGATAAATCTGAGTCCAAAGATCAACTTCTGAATCTTGTTATAAAAGCGGGCAAGACCTTTGATTTGGATCTTCAGCCATGCGATATAAGAGACGTGTACCGCATTGGATCAAAACCGGGGTTTAGTAAACCTATCATAGCGGACTTTGCCAGTGTGATTAAAAAAGAAAAATTCATCACAGCTTCAAAATTTTATAATAGGAGACACAAGGAAAACCGGTTTAATAGTACAAACTTGCAAATGGAGTGTCCAAAAACGGCCATTTATATTTCGGAATTTCTGACACCAAGAATGAAAAAATTACATTTTATGGCACGGGAGTACGCCAAGACCTACTCCTACTCTTTTTGCTGGATAGCCCATGGTAAAATCTATCTTCGAGCAAAAGAAAATTCACCGGCAATCCGAATTAACGGAGAAAGAGATTTAGATAATTTGAGAACAAAATATTGACTATATGTTTCCAGTGTTTTAAGTAATTTATGTCTCTCAGATATAATGTTTGTTATATTATTGGTATGTCCAACGCTTAAGATTTTTGTATTTGTTATAAGTACCGCGCGCAAAATACTTCTTAGTAAAAAATACTACTCAAAAAAATTAACTACACTACACTCACATTACGTTCTACACTATTACTACAATATTTCTAAACAAAAACTACATACACAACTTGCTAACTTGAAATTTATATATACAAATAACATATTACTACAACAGTGGGTATTTAATTATCGACCGATATGTTTGGTAGTTGAAAAACAATTATGTGAAATAACAATTCTTTGTTCCTTCGTAGGGAATGTCCTTATAAGATTGTCACTACACTTTTTCTGCTTTTATAGTAATTACTATGTAGAGTATAACACAGACCATTTAAATTATATGTCTAATATATATACTAACCTTAATAATGGATGAACAAAACCATGTAAATAATGAAATAGAATCATTATCGGATTCATTGTCTTATCAATGTACGCCTGAGGATTGTTTGCATATGGTGAGTCACTACAAAACTTGTTTTAAAGTTCTGCAGCTTAACATTCGCAGTATTGAATGCAATATTGACGGGGCAAAAATTCTCTTGTCTAGATTGCAATTTCATTGTGATGTCGTTATATTTACTGAGTGTTGGCTTAGCAAATCTATAAATATACCAATACTTGACGGTTATACAGGTCACAGATCAGGATTTAAAAATCAAAACGACGGTGTAACTGTGTATGTAAATTCTCGTTTGCAATACCGGATAACAGAACCAATTATCTCGGACGCTAGTTCTTTACTTTTTACCCACCGCGACTCAATCGCTATTCTAGCAATCTACCGATCACCGTCTGAGCCCAACGCCCAAAACTTCATAGATAGCTTACACGAGATATTGTACTCCCTCTCTAGATATAAAACGGTCGCTGTCATTGGGGATATAAATATTAATATATCTCCAGGTAGCAACGATCGCAACCTAAAAGATTATTTAGATAAAACTGCTTTTCACGGAATACTCCCAGCTCATATCTTCCCTACACACGTAACCAACTGTTTGGATCACGTGATGCTAAAAACTAATTCTGAAGCGATTACGCTTGTCCTTGACAGCACTGTTACAGATCACGCCCCAGTACTTTTATGTACTTCATTGCGTAGTACAATCCCTAAACCTGACAAATATGTCTCTCACATTAATTACACTGCTGTTAACTCTCAACTCAAGGATATAGACTTCTCACCATTATTGACTATTAAAGATGCCAACATAGCAGCTGAAACACTTGTAACTATAATTAGAAAATTAATAAAAACCAATACAAATATCACTAAAATACCTTGCAGGCTTAGAACCCTTAAGCCATGGATTACTCCTGGTCTTCTAAAATGTATCAAAAACCGGGATAAACTATATAAAAAGTATAAAAATAATTCAGATAATTTAAGTAATAAGATCGTATACTTGCGCTATCGAAATTTTTGTAACAATCTTTTGAAACGTCTTAAACGCGAATACGAAAAAAACGAACTCAGGAAAGCTAGGGGCAATTCAAAAGCTATATGGAATGCTGTAAAAAAACTCGGAAACATGAACACACAAAAAACGTCTACTGCTAAAAACCTCTTGAACTGTCATGTAGATCCTAAGATCTCCACTGACATAGTAAATAATTTCTTTGCTGGTGTAGGAAAGAATTTAGCAGATTTAATCGCAACTGAAAATACATTTTCAAATGCTTCAACTTTTTCTGCTATCTCTGTTGCGGATTCCATGGCCATTTATGAAACTGACTGTGAAGAGGTAGAGCGCATCATTATGAGTCTCAGATCTAACTGTGCTGTCGGCTGGGATGGCATACCAGCTAAAATTCTTAGAGATGGCCGTTCAATTCTCGTTCCACCTTTAAAACATGTTTTTAACCTGTGTCTATCAAGTGGTGTTTTCCCAAATGCTTTTAAAAAAGCCCTTGTTCACCCCATATTCAAGAGTGGTGATAGAGACAATGTAGAAAATTATAGACCCATTTCTGTTTTATCGTCACTATCCAAAATTCTTGAAAAACTATTAAACCACCGGCTCACAAAATACATAGAAAAAAATCGTATACTATCAAATAGACAATATGGATTTCGCAAAGGAATTTCTACTGAAGATGCCGTAATGGATCTTACAGATACAATAGTTCAGAAACTAGATAATAAATTTAAAACGGTAGGTATATTCCTAGACCTTTCTAAGGCATTTGACACTGTCTCTATACCTACGCTACTCTTGAAGATGGAACACCTAGGAATACGTGGTTTAGCTCTTGAAATTTTTCGCGACTACCTTACAAATCGAAAGCAGTGCGTTAAGATTGAGGATTTCGTTAGCGATGATGAATACCTTAATTTTGGAGTCCCTCAGGGTAGCATCCTGGGCCCAGTGCTATTTCTTTTGTACGTGAATGATTTATGTAATCTCCAACTACCTAACTGTAGTATATTTACCTATGCGGATGATACAGCTCTCATAGTTCATGGGAAAACGTGGAATGAGGCGAAGCGTAATGGAGAGGAGGCACTCAGCGCTGTCATGAATTGGTTAACATCAAATTTGCTGACCCTTAACGTTAAAAAAACTAAGTACATTACATTTGCACCAAAGTCATCTTTACATCCCGATGCCTCTTTCACCATAGTCGCCCACAAATGCACTACATTATGCTCGTCAATTAGTTGCCCAGCCCTCGAAAAAACTGACCAGATCAAATACCTTGGAGTTTACATAGATGGTTCACTTAATTGGAAGGTACAAATTGACTCATTAAGGTTGAACTGGCCGGTCGCTTCTCCATACAAACGCCGTAGGGTGATCACTCCCTAATTTGAGACTTAAGGTCCAGAATTAAGCATAATACCGATTGATCTCGTCATTATCTAGGCTTGTATGATGCCAAAATTTTAAAAAGTCCATTAAGTTGAAAGTTATGAGCCTCGAAAATGTTATATGAAAATGTTTCGAAGCTCATAACTCTCAAGTTAATTATCTTATTAAAAATTCGGCATCATACAAGCCTAGGTAATGACGAGATCAATCGGTATTATGCTTTGTTTTGGACCTACATCCTCAAATAAGGGAGTGATCTCCCTACGGCGTTTGTATGGAGAACGGCCCGGCCAGTTCACCCTTAAGAGCACGCTCCAGAAAACTTATGTATATTTTCAAAAAATTAAATGGTATTGCTGACTTAGAGACTCAAAAACTTATATACTACTCATTAGCACAATCCCTCTTCTCTTACTGCTCCGCGGCTTGGGGTGGGACATCTCCAACAATTATGTTACAGGCAGAGCGAGCACAGAGAGCAATTCTCAAAGTCATGACCAAAAAACCTATTCGATTTCCTACAACACTCCTGTACCAACAATTAAATGTTCTCACTGTCAGACAACTATTTATCTCAAGCACTGTATTACGGAAGCATAGATCTCTTCCATATGACAAAAAATTAGACGACATCACACGCAGAAGAGGTCGTGTATGTGAAATTAAACCCACTCGTCTTTTGCTAGCTAGTAGACATTACGAAAAACTCAGCAGCCGCTTATATAATAGACTTAACCAACATCTTCACATATACCCTCTTTCTCAATACGAAGTGAAACACAAATTAACGTCTTATTTGCATAATTTAGACTATAATAAAACAGAAAATCTCATTAAATCTTTACTCTAGACAGTATCAGCTCACTACACAACAAACCATCACACACACACACACATACACACACACACACACACACACACACACACACACACACACACACACACACAAACACACTCGCACACACACACACCCTTACACACTAACACACTCGCACACACACTTTTAAATAACTCGCGCATGTTTGTTTAACATAATTATTTTATATTCTTTTATTTTCATTTAATTTTATTCGTGGTATGCCTTTATAAACAAAACCATGCAGCCACTACAGCGGGAGCGTTTGGGCAACCGGGGGGCCATTGCAGGCCTACAGGTGGCCCAAATGCTCCAGCCTAGTGGGCTGGCACATATTTTAAATAAGTATACCACCATTTACATATTATTAATTTCGAAATGTGATACGGTAAAATAGATTACTTACATACCGAAATCCCTAGTTATAGTTTAGTTACGTCTTGCTAAAATCGGAGGGCGTTGTTGTCTGTACTACAGTTTTAATACTACAACAGGCATCAACGATCTGACTAAGAAATGTTTCATGTCCATATTTGTACAAATAGTACAACCCAAAGTCTAATGTTTTGTAAGTACCTACCACCTAAGAAATATGTCAAATAAACATTATTATTATTATTATAATCAACTGCAAATGTAAGTTATACCATTTTTATCTTAACAAAGTATGGGTAACAATAATATGTTTCTTTACTAATAATGGTAAACCTTAGTCTTTACATTAATTATTGCGTCTATATTAGTTGATCTATGGATAAATTATAAATGAGCTGCATTTGAGTTACATAATAAGTATGTATGTATTTAATATTTGGTATACCAAAATAATATATGATTCTCTTTTTTTAGTTATTGGTCTTTTGACATGATCTGATGATTTTCTTTCTTCTTTGTGATTTTGTAGTGATCTGATGACATAAGTTCTAGGGCAAAGTCATATTTAGCTGCGACGACGACCGGAGCGTAAAGAGAGTCTAAAAGTGTAAAGAGATAAATTTAGATAAATTGCATTGACTAAAAAAAAGTATCACAATGTTGACTATTTGATTCTCATTTCTTTGTTAAGTTTTGGGAGCCAACAAGTATCGAATAGGTAGACGTAATTTTTACATCTCAAAAAAGTTTTCGTATATAAATAAACAGATTAAAATATCGTGTGATATAATTTATATTTCAAACAAATACTCACTTTCGTCTTGATGTTCGATCTTGAAAAGCTAGGTCCGTCACGCATGTATACTATTTATTGTTTGTGCCATACGGAGCGGCACATTTGCTTAAGCGAAAAAAATATTAAAATTAAGAAAAAATAATGTAATTGCAAATTTAGCACGAATATAGTTACAACTAGTTAGCTCAAAATCACTAAGGTTGCGAATTCAAGATTGGTTATATGACAAAAAAATTGCAAGCTAGATTGATGCTCTTAGTTTCTATTGTTGCAAATTTTGACAGAAACTCTGGCAGCGCAGAATTCTATATTTTTTTAGCAAAATTGCTTTTTAGTGAATATTATTAGTAATAATATACGGGAACGTTTTTCTAAGTTTGATAAAATGAACAAAAACAGAACGAAGTAAATAGATTAATATATTTTAATTGTTTTATTAAAATATTAGGTAATTTGATGTTTTCTTAAAATATTCAAAAAATATTTGTTATTATTAAATATGGATTTCCGCAAAGTAACGCCTGAATCTATTTATTATCTCTCTTTTGATCTCCTTTGATTTTTTTTGGAAAAGCATCAGCTATTCTTGTGTTTGCTTAGTCAATACTTTGCAATATAGAAGTTGTTTGCATTCTTCAGGAGGTACGTGAATTTCTTTAATTAATTAATTACTAATAATTTTTGTAGCTCTTCTCTGTATTTTTTTTCTTTAAAGATTGAGTTGTTTGCTTCATTTGAAGTATTCCTGCTTTTAAATTTTTCGGTATGCTTTCGCCCTATCTTCTCGAACGATTTTTCTATCTACTTGTCTTTACTCTGGAGGTACCGCGGTTAATCGTCATCTAAATGTGGCGGCGTTCTGTACTACTTATTAGATTTTTTTACCTTTTTTCCTATATATTTTACAATATTTTATGCTTTTTTCAATGTTATCTTTGCTTTCGCTTCTCTTTTTGGGTAAATTTCTTCACCTTTTCTTCGCCTTTTATTTTTCTAAAATTCCCTGTCCTTAATTTTCCCGTTTAATTCCTTTCTGTTGTTCAGGTCATCTTAACCAACTTAACCAAAAACTTTTTTAGTTTTATTGAGTTTTATTTTATTTTTTATTAGGACGGAGACTTCCGTTACGCTATTATTTTTAATCAATAAACTTGAAAATCTTATTTTTAATGTTGTTTACATACAGCCTTTTTAACGCCATCCTATTGTTCTATCCATACTAAACAAACAATATGAGCAACAAAATAAAGGATGAACGGAAATTTATTCAACCCCAAAAAGTCGCACAATTTACGAGAGATCGTAAATGGAATACGGGCATGTTAGGGTTGCCTAGTCTCAATATTACAGCAAGCTTGACTTACGTATGTATGAACCTGTATAACAACATTTTGATCCAAATGTTATCTGATAAACTGAAGTGATTGCTTTTTATCTTTAGCTTATATTAAAGTTAAGTTAAACTTTTCCCCAACATGAATACTATTATATAATATTATATAACTTATACCGTGTATTGCGAAATTTGTTTATTTTTAAGTCAATAATTCTTAGTATAATTTATTTCTCGATCGAGCGCTCGAATAGCGAGACCTCCTGACAATGCTTTGTGTAGAATAGAAACGCGTCAACAATTCTTCCGATTTGGCTGCTTGCGGTGAAGTTGCGTTGATAAATAAAATTAGATAGAAAATTAGGCGTAATTGTCACTAGTTATTTTATTATATATTTTTTTAGTGTTTTATTAAAATATTAAGTAATTGTTTTTTTTAGTAATTGTTATTATCGATTATTCTAATTGTAATATATAGTCGTTTGTCGTAGTGTGTATTATTTAGCGTTTGACACAAGGGCGTTGTTTTGCTGTTGGGCGCATCGGAGAATGGCGCTATGGATATTTACTTAACTCGTGAAAATCCGGTCTCTATCTGCTTCTTCGGTTTTTTATGTTTGCATTTTACATTACGGCAAAAGTGAACTAGCCAAATAGAAAATATCGATATGTCATTACGATTAGCGGTTACGTATAACATTGCTTTGCCATGAAAGATACTATGGTAGTCCGTCTCAATATAAGATAGGCCTTAGTATCCATATGTATATACTGGCAACCCTACAAAGGTAAAGTGATTGTTGACATACCGAAATTATACTGCTTCAACAAATCCTAATTACTTTCCTTTTCACGTACTTATTTGCAAACTAACAGTGAAATGGGTTGTTTAATCTTTAGGACCTTCAAGTATTATTGTATTTTTCAGTTAAAACGGGCACCGCACAAGAGGCACGCTATAAGATCTTTGAGATTTACCTATATATTCTGGGTTACTATAATTCAATGTGTGCAATATATATCTACGAGTATTATTTGAAAATTTTTGCCATCTATTTCTACATTGTGACAAAATTTCGCGACTGGCACGTCACTCCGCAAACGGAATCGCACATTGTCAACATTATCGGATGTTGTGGACCTATCATTACATCCTGTGTAGTCTGCCTACTCTAGTTCTTCATTGAAGTTATCAGAGCATAATAAAAAAAACTTTCTATTTGACCTGTATGGTGACCTGAGTGAACAGTATGTATGTTTGTTGGACGATAAATTTTAAACGCCTGATCAAATCTTTGTAATACATTGTTAGAGGTAGCATAGGTATAAAATTTATAATACCTACGTTTAATAAACTTGATTGATCAGGAACTGATTGTGATGAAGGGAAGCAATATAAACATTTTATCGGTATTAATATAAAGGCAGTTTTTACTAAACACATATTCTAGGGTTTGTTTCAGCTCTATATTATACCAATGCATGCCTACAAAAAAGGGCGTATATCCGAGGGTTGACTACATATATAAGCTATTTAAGTTACGAGCTTCACCCTCGTGCATGTTGGTAATATCGCATTCCCTCGGGTACTACCTAGTGAATCAGAAGAAAAAGTTATCATCTTCTTACCCTTATTTCAATCTCTTGGGGTCGATTCAACACAGGACAGTGCAAATCCATATCGTAAAAAGTTTTGACTAAGATTTAAGAGTAGAGTTCACGGAGCGCTTTCCATATAAACGTAGTTTCGTCATATTTTACATACTAAGTGCTCAAACTCGGTGAAACTTTACATGTATATCTTTGAGCCTAATATCTATGCTTGTGGTTTGCCAGATTTCGGTAAAATTAATTATTTTCAAAAATTATTTGAAAACGTTTTGTATGGGAATTGTTATTATGGCATTTAAGGATATAATAAATCGAAAAACTGGCAAACCAGCATAGATATTAGGCTCAGCAATTTGCATACAAAGTTTTACCAAGTATTTAAAATATTACGAAACTACGTTAGTATGGAAAGCGCCATTGAGCTTTACTCTTAAGGCTGACCTGACGTCAACTTATCTTAGGAATATTCTCGTAGGAACTCATGATGTATATTGAACCGGGAACTGTGCGGCCTATCTTTAGTAGCAGTAGAACTCTTTGTGGGAGTTGGTCCGGAGAAGTATTGCCACTATACCTATTTCTACCGCCAATTATCAATCGGAACACAGTACATTACACATGTACTGTGTTCCGATTCGAAGGGTATGGGTGCCGGTGAAATTACAGGCATATAAGACTTAACATGTTTGTTATCTAAGCAGATGTCATCATAATCCGTATATTTATACAGCTGATTTTGAATTGAGTTGAATATTTGATAAAAACACACACACACACATACATTCTGATTTGTAATATTTTGTACGAAGAGAATTAACTGCCTCGTTGGAGTGTGTTGAAAAGGAACCTCGAGGTCCTGGAATCTGGTCCCCGGGTCGAATTTGCCTTTGGGTTTTTCTAACTAATACATTTTCAGTACTTATAAGTCCGAATCTAGAACTGGTTCCTGTAGATGAGAAAAAGCTTTGCTCCTGTAACATAGGGACCAAAATAAGGTTGTTACCTACTAGATAACTCTGCCTACGTCTTCGAGTAATACCGTCGTGACCATACTTTTTGTATTGCTGATAGCGTAGCCTTTGACCACAGTCTCACCTGATGTTACTTAAGGAATGGTGCATTCAAAAGTGTCTAAAACTAGAATGGGACCAAGGTTTCAAGGATAGCTGCAACAGCATACCTTCTGAAGAACTGCCATCTTATACTGCGATCTCCGAGACGCCTGCCAGCCTGAGAATTATGGAAATTCGGTCTCAATGGGGCATACATTTTTAACGGTGGAAGTTCCGGTAGATATGATGATGATGATGAATTGTATTTAGATTATGACAGAACTACTAGAAAAAATGAAATAAACATAAGTTGAAACTCTAATCCACACCACTTACACAAAACTCATACCATACACTTTCACACATATAAAACACACACACACACAATATTTTAAAACCCTAACCCTTTTTTTGTTTTTATGTCCGATGCTGATACATCTACATTTTCTAAATCATTGTTAGTATTTTTTTTTTATGTTTGTAGGGAACGAACTGCCTTCTGCAACTCAGTGAAAACTACAATTGGGGGGCAAGGATTTCACTTTTAAATTGTACCATATTATTATTCAATAAATTAATTTATATTTGTATAATTATGGGTAATTCTCATAAAAGCTGAAATTTGTTGGTCACACAGTAATATTTCCTAAACGGTATAAGATAGAAACAATATTGTTGGATAGGAGGTTAAAACATGTAATATGCTACAAAAAAAAATAAAGCTTGTCACAATATAATGCAAATATCATACCAAAACTTAGCGCGAATGGTAAAATACGAGGTAATTTTTCGTATTCTCATCGTCACAGTTCCGTTACAGTAAAACATTTGCTTACTGCCTTTTTGCCTTTAACAAATTTCAGTGTATTTGAATGTTACGTATACTAAAGCCATCGCAAATACATAATATACTTTACACTATACTTTCTTGTATACTTTACAGCCTATAGACAAAAATAATATATCCATCATTATTTCGAATTAAGACAAAATATGCACAAAACATATCACACAATTTAAGGGACTTTAGATTTGTGTAGTTTAACAGCTGGCTGTTGAGTTTAACATCGGTAATCAAACACAGAGTTCGATTAATTCGAACGTCAGTCGTATTCCGGCATTGTAGAAGTCAATTGGGTGGCTCAGCATGCCTTGAGAAAGAAAATTTGGGTAAATTTATATTTATACATCGGTATACGGATTACTTGTATGGGCAACATTTGCATGCATAGTATTTTAACAATTAAAATCAAAGCTAGCTCATCAAAACCGAAAAATGTGTGAGAAATTTATGTAATATTTAATTTAAGTTTTCACACCTAAACTTAACGGAAATTTATCAAAAAGGAATATTTTCGTCACCTTTGTAGCATCACCTTCGTGCCATTTTATCCATGAAGGTAATTTTATGCCACGAACGTAATTTTAGCATTGTTTTATTTAGAAATATAGCGACCGATATGAATTTATTTACAAAATTACCTTGTTGGAAGACCGTATTTTGAATTTAAATTAATGTTGTTTATATCGAGCCAAGATGGTAAAAAGGACCCACATAGTCTGGCTACTGAATCTGACCGTCTAACGCTTTTGTTATTAATATGTTGTTGTGTTTGAAAAGGAAAAAGTGAAAGCTAGCAAAGGGTCTTAAGATTTTACAGCTTTTTTGGAGTGAGATTGGTTGTTTTATCGAATATATATTTTCGTTATAAGATTTTATGAGATTTTAGACTCCTTATAAAATTCTTATTCCGACCAATTAGCCTGAGTGTATTATTTTTATCACCAAAAACTGATTGTTTGTAAATGTTAAAATGTACTAGTGATATTAAAATTTTAAATGACGCACGATATAAGTTAGATATATAATTTCTGTTTGATATTATTATGTTAGAATGTGAATATATTTTAATTCAGAGGATCTATTAGAGTAAAAAAGTACTCTAAAATATAAATATACAGGTAATAAAACAACAGTAAAGGTTCTTTATCTCACCTACAGTTATGATGTTTGTTGCAATAAACAGATTTAACTGAAAAAGTGTGGCTTTAATTAACTACTTTACTGTTACTAGAACAGATGTATTTCATCACAAGTGAATTGCACTGCGCCCGTCATCTTGAGACATTGTTGTTAAATCTCATGTGCCTATAATTTTACTTTCGTGGCATCTCGAATTTCAAAACTCTTTTTCTTTCAAACAAGAAGCATGAGAAGATTAATTTACATATGAATTTACTCGTATTATCAATCACTACAAAATATTTCAAATCATAAAATGTTCCATGAAAGTGACGATGGGAATCGCTGTGATGAGAGTTAGCCATATATTCTGGCAAATTACTTGAGTGAATTGAATCTTATATTTATTCCAAATTTTAAAGCGAATAGGTATTTTATAAATGGCAGTGTTTGTAACTTTAACTTCTGAAAGTTCAGCGTTCATGTCTTGAATAGTTTATTCGACTAAGATCCAGTTGCTTGCATGTGTATGGCATTAAACTAAAACATCTGTGTATATATACATATTATTAATATCTCACTGTTGTGGCCGAAACAAAATCCGTTGTCAGGAGTATTTAATTAGTAGACGAGGGTTCAATATGAGATCAATTAATTTTTCCTTTATCGGATTGTGATGTAGCAATCCCAAAGCCTATCTAGTTTTAAGTGACAACTTCTACCTATGACAGATGCATTGCGTCACAAGTGACGACATAAAGTTATTAAGTCTCATGTACCTGTAATTTAACCGGTACCCATACTTTTCAAAACGGAACACTGTAATGTACCAATTACTGCTTGGTGGTAGAAACAGATGCCAGTAATTCCACGGAAGAACTCGTTCTAAAAGAGATCTACTGCTAATAAAAGATTTTGGTAAACGTACTCATTCTATATATAAATATTAATATCCTATCCCCTAGGGGCCTGGACGGAACTCAGGCAGAAATCTTCTAGGGTTTCCTATTCAGGGAACTTAAAAGGTACCAACAAATTCCACTTCCATCTCCATGCACTGGAGTCATTCAGTACCAACAAATGCAATACTTTTACAGATCATTCACTATAACATAAAAATAAAAAATAAAAATCAAACTACAAGCATTTTTGTATTGTGTGCGCAGGGTAGTGTATGATTTTTTCTCTTGCCCCATAGGCTGCAGTTATAAAATGACTGGCAAAAATCTCTAAAAAGCGTTGCATTGACTTCTACCAGCTTAGCACACCGTGCTAATCTACGAGCAAGCATATTGGCCATAGCTAAAACCATGCGCATAATAATCCCTCTCCTTTTCAATATCATCTGCGTGCGTTTCGGCTCCGACCCAATGGATGAGATACTTAAATTCTAACACTCTTTTAAGTATACTTCCATTCAGGAAGACTGGTAGAACAGTGTATACCTTCTTCATGGCACTGCAACTATAATAAGTAGTTATTATTGTTATCTATAGTCCATCTTTAATCAACCACGTGTACAACTAGTACGTCACTAGACTTCATAAAACATCCCTGATGCGCTGTCCATTTCACTTTTAGGAGTGTTATTGTAGATTTGTCAGAAAGCAAGAAGCCTCTGAAATTATTTACTAAGACGAGACGGCTTGATGGAGAATGAATAAAATATAAAGATCCATTGCTGTCCCTATTTTACTCCTACGCAATCTGATAGTGAAGGAATTTTAGTATTAGGCTGTGTACTCGTACCAGAGATGTACGAGGAAGATAGCCGATGTAAGAGGAAGAAATCCACCAATAGAGTCACTTTATTTTCCTAGCGTCACCGAGTGCAGCTATTTTATTAGTAGATACGCAGCCTCAATCTTGCCAAATCATAGTAGACAGAGGTGTCTTATCACCCGCGTTTCCCCTGACATGTTTTTGTCCAATGTAATAGGAGAGAGCCTTATTTGGCATCGACTACGTACAGTTTCCCCGTTAGGGATGTTCCCCGCTGTGGATGTCGTAAGAGGCGACTAAGGGAAAATACTGGCACAACGTAGCAGCAGCGCCTTCTACAGAACTGCAATCTTACTCTGAGATCCCCAAGCCGCCTAAATAGGGGAGGCTGTGTTCAGCACTGGAGGATCTGGCTGATACAGTCCAGTGCGTACATTTTTTTTTTCACCGAAAATCAATCTGGCTCCTGTATTGAAACCACAAGCACGAGATCGCAAACCAACGTATTCGCTAATCTAGCAACTTAGCAGTCGTAATAAATCAATAAGAATAACTTATTAAGGTTTTCAAGTCGTATAACTTAAATGTTGTTGATACCTAAGACGTAATACTTAGTTTTCAGTCAACAAAAGTAAAACTATCTAGATAAACTCTGCCGCCAGCATGATGTGTTAGAAAAGCTTCTAACAAAGGCCAGATAAAGTAAATTCGAGCGGGGTTTCACTGGTGCTGGTATAAATATTTGAACAATCACGGCCGAGGAAACTCACTACCTAAACTACAAGAATAATTCATTACAATACGTCGGAGCCTTCAACTTTATTGCAATATAGAAATGTAGCTTTACAACTTTGTCTAAATTATTTAATATCCCTTCAAAAGGCAACAAACAACAACGATTATTATTGGCCTAAGCTAAGCGTTACCATGAACTAATGCATATAAGGAATCTTGCAACTTTTTATTTACAGAGAGTTTAGCGTAGTTTTCCGGAACAGATGCGTTATTGTGTTACTATAATGGTAAGAGATAACATCTTCATTTTGACCTTTCAACTCCAGGATAGATTTTTTTAACCTAGTGGCGAGAAAGAATTTTTTAACTTAGTGGTCCTGGGAAACGAACGAAAGTAACCAATTGCAACGAAACCATTCTTTTTTCTTTAGTTTTTCTTGTCGTTGTAATTTTGTGAAAATAAGATGTTTAAGAGGCATGTTTAATAATAACAATCCTTGACCGTGCGCTCGAAGAGTCTACTCAACACCCGCTAAAGATGCTTCGTATAGAATCGAAACACGTCGAAATTCGTTCCAGCTGAGCAACGTAACGTCACGTAGGTACCTTCGCAGGAACTGTTACATTGTGGTACACTCTCTATATTTATTATATATTATTATTATTTTATTCCCTATTTGTTGTTATTAATTATGGATTGCCGTTAATAACGCATATATATATGTATAGGCTTAGGTCTCTCTAACTTATTTGAGGCAAATATGATCACATCGTATACTCTGTAATAAAGCAATTCACAATATATAATAACATGATCTAACTGTGTAATGTTATCTGTTCATAACCGTGACAGCATGCATAATCTAGGTATGCACTTAGATAGATAGACATCGACTAGACAAGCTGATAACGATAACAACATCTTTATTACAAAGTCTAGTGCACTCAATGCCACTTGTGTTTCTGTGTTTTTTTTTATGAAAAGTTTCTGAACATAAATTCACATTAATTTGGATTACGGAAGTGTGGTTGTTTGATCAATACTGTTGCTTTTTACTTTGAATGTCTAAGAAAAATATGGCGATAGCTACTTCTCTGTCTTCTCCTTCAAAGATATACAAGCATGATGCTTTTAGGGATTATGGCCATCTAATAAATTAATTGTACTCCTAAAGGATTACTCACAGGTCTGTCTGTCAGCGACATAGAAATTTTTTATGAATTATTATTGAAGCTATTTAAAGGTTTAAAAGGGAGCAAAATATTTCATTTTTATAGAAATTGTACACATATACAAATTGAAAGAGTTCCAGATTTATACGAGTTCAAAGGTTTTTATGGCGCGATAAAACGTTATTTTAAATCATTTTTTTCTTATTAACCGACTTCCAATAAAGGACGATGATGCAGAAACCCATTTTTGTTAATGGATCATCCAATATAAGTGATTTTTTTGTGGAGTAGTGATACCATCCCTGATGATAGTCCCATTTAAATTTCATTATTATCGATTGAGTAGATTATCGATTAAAATATCTATCGATTGAAATATCAATATAAATATAATATTATCGATTGAAATATCAATTATTAAAAAAAAAAAAATTGCCAATAAGTTTACTTATGCTATGCAACTTTTATCGATGGTGATCAGAATGGCTGATGAGTGTGACGATCAAAATTTATAAGAAGTAGGAATAAATAAAATATAAATTAAAAACTAAACGCAACGACGTCCAACATTGAAATAAATGAAATAACTTATGAAAATGAGGTCCTGAAAATGGTAGCTTAGACTGTTTTGAATCAGCATAGTAGTAGTATAAGTCCTTCCATACTTTTCCGTGTCGGAAGAAGATTCAGATTTTTCCGTAAATAGTGTTTTTCTTAAATGACCATTAAAGAAAACTTACCGGATACAATAACTAATTATGCTCTTATTAATTTTATGTGTTGTCAGAGAAAATATATTGTATCGATGCCATATAATGTAGCATAATGGTTAAGAAGGTGACGTAGAATTAACAAGGGAATATTAAACTTGATCAGCCTTAAAAATCTTAGAAAGTATATAATTATTGTAAAAGTCTAAGAAATTTATTTGGTGTACATATAACGAAGACGTATCATGATATTACTAAATTTATATTCAAGTTTCAAAGTAAGTTCAAGAGAATAACTGCTAGAAACGAAAATAAATGATAACATTTAGGTTAGTAGCTTCAAAAATTCCTTCTAAGATATTATATTCTCAGCCCACGTCGTCCAAGTATAGTTATGCAAATTGGGGTTTGATCTTGGATCTCTAAACAACGGCACAACTCTAGGTATTGCTACTCTCTTCATCTCAGACGCTAGTCGCAATTGTAGTCTCGTTACAACATCCGGATATTCATTAGAAATATCTTTGGTCTCGCATGGATCTTCTTTGACATTGTACAGACATGATTTACCTGAAAAGTTAATGAGACAACCGTTTAAAAATAAATCTGTTTGCCTTTATTAACACTGTTTTAGTCGTTTTACTTGTTATGGGAAAGCAAATTATCTAATATTTTTCTATTATGGGAAAAAATAGTATCAGTAGTGACTACTTCATCTAAGTAGTAATCACCACATCATCAGCAACCAAAAATTAGTTTCAATTGTACCATAAAATTGGGAAGTGCAAGTTGGACCTTGCTATTTTTGGTTTCGAATTGAAACAGTTCGAAAATATTAATTGTTCGTTTGCTTTGATCACAGCTTCAAAACCAAATTCTAAATTGGCATTTTCAGTATTTATGGGATAGAGGTATTGTACCGCAATTTAAGATTCCTAACTAAAAATAAATTTCATTACGAATCTCGTTACAATAATATTCTAAAATTTACAACTTTGACGACAAATTTAATTTTTTTATTAAATAAAAGGTAATTTTTATTTAACTCGATGAGCTCTAGACGATGACAACCCACATGCAAGTTTGAAAACAATTTTGTTTCAGCTACTTTCATGCGGTGGAATCTGATTAAAAAATAAATTAAATTTCTACCCTCATGTTCGTCTCATGTTAGGTTTGTAGCTTTTTCCGCTCATTGGGACAGGAGTCTCATTAATAGGGCTTCGTGGTGAGCCTTGGGTACAAAAACCCAACAAAACATGTACCTACAAGTCATGATAAAGGCACAAATATTATACGGCTTAGTAACATACGTACCATTTTTATTAGGCTGGCACAATTTTACACCATCTTTTTCGCAGTTAATTCTTATTTCATTTCTTAAGTTAATGGCATGAAAGTCAAAAGGTTTCCGTATTATTTTAAGAGCTGAATATGTCTTACTTTGTCGCAAAGCATCTGTGTATGACGGTGATTTGCCAATTATTTCTCTTAAATCGTCACCTTGATAATCACTGTATTCTATAATTATATCACCCGTAATTAATTTATATTCCCCACTAATAATAGCGGCAAAACCTGTATAATCATCAATTTCAAAGATTTCATCTCTATTGGAATTAGTATTTTGGTTTATGTTATCCCATTGATTCTTTCCATCAACATCTAAAGGAGACTCAAAACCAGCAGCATTGAGTAAAGTGGGTACCCAATCTGATACATGCATGTAACCGTTCCACAAATGATGTGAATTATTAAGTTTAGGGGACCACAAAAGTCCAGTTACTCTTATCCCGCCTTCAAAGGGTGACATCTTAAGTCCTCTCATAGGCCAGTTAGAAGCATAATTCAGGGAATTCCCTGAGGTCATTCCACCGTTATCAGATACAAAAACTACGATTGTATTCTGCAGCAATCCTTTTTGTAATAGAGTATCTATGACATCACCAATGCTGTCATCGAGCTTCTTCACCATGGCTGAAAAATAGCACATCATTTTTAGAATTCTGGCAGTATGATAGATTAGATATAGATATTGTGATTTCTGACATCTTTTTTCCACAAAGTGTGTTATTTTGCCCCCACAAAGTGTGTTATTTGTTATTTTCCCCCGTGGGGTGCCGGGTTAGAATTGCACCTCCCCATATATATATCTCTTGGGTGTCATAAAAGGCGACTAAGGAAAAAATACTGCAAGGTGGGCAGCAGCGCTTTCTAATGAACTGCTATCTTACACTGCGATTCCCAAGCCGCTTGCCAAGCGTGGGGATTATGGCAAATAGCCCCTTTATAGGGGAGGCTGTGTTCAACAATGGACGATCCAGCTGATACAGTACAGTACAGTGTTATTTTGAGTGTCGATAATGATGAAAAATTAACTGTTCATGAACCTACACAGAAAAAAATCTGGTACATGACGGTGACACAATTTTTCCAAAAAAATGTATGTTAATAGCTTTATGAATAACAAATATACAAACATACGTCCAAGTCACAATTTATCAAAAATAATCATGTTTAAAAATTAACTATTCAAAATATCTCTGAGGTTGAACACATTGGTTTTGTGGTTTCACTAATTTATGAACGAATGCGTTGTCAGCGCACCGTTTTGCGGTAGATGGGCGTTTTATGTTAGCAACCATCGTGAGCAGATTGCACTTATTTAAGTAGAGCTATTTTGATTTTAAGTATAACGGTATAATTTCGTAAAAAAGACTGTGGTAAGCAATCATTGTAATTACTTCGTTCAATATTGTTTACTAATTACAAAATGTTGTAGAAGTAAAGAACAGGCCACATGATTTAACGAACCAATAACCAGTGAAGAACTTCCTCGAGAGGCGATTGCAAACCGGAAGACGTATACCACGTATATAGTAGTCTAGGACAGTTGTTCTATGTGGATCGGCTAAGTGGACCAGCGTAACCGTGAAAATCGAAGGGAGCAAATGGCTAAGAACAGTTTACTGTGGAGTTCCATGGAGCAGGATAATGGTCAAAAGAGGAATTCTTCCATCTGATAATCATGATGAAGAAGAAAAACAAGAATCCTAGAGATGTAATCTTACCTGCATACATTCGTCTCTGTGGCAAGTTTACATGCCTTTGAGCCCTGACTTCCTCAGGTGGCGCTTGGAGCAAAGCATTGTCATTGCCTGAGTGCGGTGCGTTATGGGCCAACATCAGGAACAGAGGAGTTGACGAGTCGTGATTCCTGATTACTGTGGATTTAAACATAATATACCTCATTGTTATAAGTAACTAAATCATTTTAAAGTTAATAATAGTTTTAAAATGAAGAACAATTTCTTCGTCGCTGATATCTCCATGCATAATCGTAACATCCTACTGAATAGATGTTCCAGTGAGGGAAATTGGCCGGTGATTCCCCTAAGTTATTCCTGCATTATACCTCAATCCGCAATAGAAAACAAATGGCAGTATGACTTGATTAACAAAAACACTACAAACTATATACAACACTACAACTACTACAATGAAAGCATTCAGATAAACTAAAGGCCGATGCAAGCCCACAGGTTGTATAAAAGCTCCAGCCCACTATAAGTTGGCAGCGTGCCCAGCATGTTAACCGGCAGCGGTGCCGGTCACACTGCTACAATAGATAGTAAGCAGGACTTCAACCTCATGGACCCACATGAGCGATCCAGCAAGAATACATACCACATTGTGAGAGAGGGTGCGGTACCCTCTGCACGTCCTCACCGCCATCACCCGCCTAACTGCGGGGCTGTCAGCAAGGCAGTGGACAGCTGATCAGAGCCAACCAGCCCATATAAGACTGCCCATATAACTAGCATATCTCAATTAGACTATTATTATATTATATAATATATCATGGTACAAGACAATTTTTTCAATTAATTTTAAACTTGTTTACGATGATGCAATCCAAAAGTTCTAACAATGTAATTTTTACATTAACGGCTGTTAAGTGAATAAGCTTTACTTTTTCCTTTCGTTGTAATTTTGTAAGCTTATGCGCAAGCGTTGATGCAAAAATTAAAAGATTATAATAATTATCTGGTTGCGTCTTCGTAAACAAGTTTAAAACTATCACAAATATACGATAGGAAAATTTAAGTCATGTGCGGGATTCGACCCCGCGTCCATCCACCCCTTGAGCCGGGGTATGCTCTAACCAATTGAGCTAACATGACATGACGTCATAACTCAAATCTTTCCTATCGTTCTTTAACCATCGTATTGGGATGGAACGACATCTATAGTACCACTTGCATTGTACTACAAACAAGACCAATTTTGCAATTGGTTTTATACTTGTAAATGATGACGCAACCGTATATTTTTTTAATATTGTTAGGTTTGCAATAACGCCTGCTATGCGTATTACATTTTTCATATTGTATATTTGTGATTTTGTAATGTAATCCGCATTAAAAAAAACATTTAAGACTAATTGTTTTTTTTAATGTTATTGTTACAGATCAAGCTCGAGGCCCACCTGATGTCAAGCATTTCATCACAAGTGGTGAATTGCACTGCACCCGTCACCTTGAGACATAGTTGTTAAGTCTCATGTGCCCGTAATTACGTTATACGTGTTAGTCTAGTTTGTTGAATTCAGTTTGGCTGCAGGTGTCGCTCCGTCCCTTAAAGACGGTTAAACTATAGAAACGAAAGAATAAATTTGAGCTATGAATCACTCATCACGATAGGTCAATTGGTAGAGCATGTCCCGGCTCTATGGGCGGATGGTCGCGGGTCCGAATCTCTCGGTCGTGGTTCAAAATTTTTCCATTGTTGAAATATTGTAAAAATAATATTGATTTATTTAAATATGTCATATACATATTTCAGTAAATCAATATTATGTTTATAAAATTTCACTTTTCTTAAAATAATTATTTTAACCATTTTATTCAAATTTAAACGTTAGTAACAAAGCATATCTACCGTAAATAAATGTAATAGATAGTTAGTAGTCTACAAAGTTTACAATTATTGAACAGCCTCAGTATCCTAAATAAGTTTATTCGCTTCTAGTGCAAATTGTCTTCGTCTATTCATTAGCATCTTTGATAAAGAGGATATAACAAAACCAAAAATAAAACTTTTATAAATATTATATATTACTAAATTTCAGACTTCAATTCCGAGTTCTGCCGTAGTCATGATAACAATACATTTCTATTCTTATGAATTAGATACCGATATGTAAGGGTTAAAAGAAACAATTATAAGTACCTAAATATAAAAATATATATTTAATTTCTGACTTATTAAAATTAAAATAGGGCATATATAACCGCAGTTATATTTTTTTTCTTGTGTGGTAAGAAAAAGCTATTGGTGCAACTTCAACAAAACTTAATAATTAGCAAAGCTTGCGCATGTTTTAAGTATTATTTACAACGTGCATCTTATTTTTTTTATGCGAATGTTGTTGGTTTTCTGAGTTATGAACCACTACGTGACAAAACGCTGTAATAGAAACATCTACAACTATAGTTTGGGGTTTTGAAGTATAATTATCACTTTCTATGCATATTCTGGGGATAATATTATTTTGCGCATGGGATGGAAGTTTTGTTAGAATATGGTCTGTATGATAATTGCTTTAAATAAATATGATGCACCCACCCTCATCTTATTTTCGTATATAAAATCCGGTTACATCGTCAAAATCATTATTAGTCGAGTCAAAATCATTATTAGTAGAGTCAAAATTAGTCTAGTCAAAATCATTATTAGTCGAATCAAAATCATTGTAAACAATACACATAAATACTCATAACGTTTACATTGAGTTCCATTTGCTCTAGGCGTGTGTTGCTACTTTGCTATATCGATTATCGAGAGTGGAAACGATTTTTATTATTTTCATTTCTACGAGAAAAATATCAAATCACCGGGTATTATTTTATTTTATATATTTAGGTATCCATACAGCGCGCTGTAAGTAAGTTAGTAAGCAATATTACTCTGTTCTGTTCTGACTCAGTTCTATATATGTACATTTATTTTCACAATATGTGGTGTGTATAATTGATGGTAAAAAATTGATACAAAATTATGCTAAAAAAAAGGGATAATATATGTTATTAAATAAAATTACCATATGTCATCGTCAGTACACAAATTATTTTTTAATGAAGTGCGTATTATAAATAATTTCACTATATTACCGATTGCACAACTTTCAGAAGACGCACTAGCATCGCAAATGGAGCTAGACTGCTTATAAACACACTACTTACATTACGACGCGGCTACAATTTACTGCAACAATCTGCTATCAGATTGCTAGGACGGACGATACGACTTTCAGTGTTTTGGAAGGGAGCCACAATATGCCTAGAAACGTTAAAATTTTCTGGTTCACAGCAGATCGCAACAGTATATTGTATTTATATGTTAACCACTTGTATTATATACATAACAATTTATATTAGATGTGAGCAATACAAGATCAAAATCATAATCTTGTGCGTTCATACGTTTCTCACACGTGCTATACACCAAACAAATACGAAATGTAGGCTATTCACGCTATCAATACGTCTTAATCTAGGTAAAACCTCCTGGATTAAATTCTATTCAACTTGAAAGTGCATTAGTGCAGCGCTCCGTAGTAGATTGATTCTATCCAATTTAGATAAAAGCCTGCCGCTGTTGTGGCGGTGTGGTGTATTGTCGGATCTCTTTATGTACGAGTAAGTATTTACCGTGACTTATACTCATTACAATAAGTAAGATGGTATCACTGTTATGTTAGCAAATGCAACTTATTGATGATATGGAAAAATAATTGTTCAACCTCTTGCCTTTTTCTGATTGCCTAGTACGCTATATAAAAAAATTATCTATTCTTATAATAGAGTTTACAATCAAGTTCAAGTTTCTAATGAAAAAATAGAGATTGTAAAAACCTCATTTTTACTGAAATAATGAAAATAAGATTCAGCCCCTGTGCCATAAGGTTTTTCAAGACGGTCACAATGTCGCAACGAGAATTCAGGCCAATTTTTTCCATACCAAAACGTAAACAACTCTACCATACCTACGTACCTTTAGTGCCAATTTTTAACGGTCTTGTTGATAGAATAGCGTAAAAATAATAATGGCGTAAAATACACGCTTTGAAACTCGATGTATAGGCACATGAATAAAGAACCGTAATTTATTCATGTGGTATAAGGTTTCAATCCACGGGTCGGACAAAGGTTGGCTTTTTCAGAGATTTTTTTTTTTGTAGACCACGGTACGGAACTATTCTCGGTAGATATCAGTAGGATCGCACCTATTATAGGAAAGCCAAACATAAAAAAATTAAATGTTATCTAAATCCAGTATTAATTTCAACTCAAGCGATGCAAGTATACCAACCTCGGTTGTGGTTACACGTTTGAGAAATTTGGTGTAGAGACGTTGGGTCCGTGTGCACCGGGGTCCCTCGTATTTTCAAAAATTTAACAGAGCGCTTGGTAGATGCGATGGAAATGCTAGCACCTGTTTGGCCCAACGAATAAGCATTGCAATTCCACGGGACAATAATGCCAGCATAAATTATAGTAAATAATTTAAAAAAAAATGTCTCGCAACATGTTTGTGTTAGAACACCTATCGATCTCTTTCAGGGATAAAGGTCAATTCAGGCAATTCAATTTATTTGAAATAAGGAACAAACCCAGCTAAGTTAACAATTAACCTCCTAAACAAACTTCGATAAAATATACTATATGTGTTTCAATCTAGCAAACCATAGAGATAAAATACTATCACGTTCTTGCATTAAAGACAAATACATACTAGATTTGGCTTCCTCATTGTAGAGATCAGTGATGTACCCCTCAGACTCCCAATCTGGAGTCATGTTTCTGTACAGATCCAAACCAGCTACTCTGCCTGTTGTCCACTAAAATAACAGAAATTTACCTTATACGATTGGTATAACATTACAACATTGCCTTTTTTTTTCTTATAGCTAAGCCTTTGACCACAATCTCACCTGGATGGTAAGTGATGATGTGGTCGAACGTGTTAACAGGCTTAGAATAGAACCTAGAATTACTGGCTCTCAAGGACAGCTGCCGGAACACACCGTTAAGTGCTTGGTGACAGATTTTCTACTTGAGAGTGGTCGCTAGCCAGGCGGGCATTCGCGAAATTCCCTTACACACTGCGTTGAAGCTCAAGTCCGCAGCGGGATTCGAACCATGGACCTACTGCGTGGCAGTCCATACCCAGTGCTTCAAAAGTTATACATGATTTAGTAAGTACTACGCATAGCAAAACTCTGGTGAGTAGTGCTAAATAGCGTTTAATAAGGTGGAGCAATGATTATGATTTATCAAAGTTATATAGGGTATTTATATAAGATTTACAATATTAAGGTACTTAATTATGTCCTGTGGAGAGCTGGACTAAAATTGGGGGCCCCCATTTCATCGTGTGAGAGTCGTAAGAGGCGACTAAAAGAAATCCTGAAGATCAGTTATCTTACACTGCGATCCCCAAATCGCCTGCCATGTGTGGGGATTTTGGTTAATGTTCCTTTTATGGGGGCTGTGTTCAGCAATAGACGATTAAGCTGATACAGTACATTATTACATTTAACTTTAGTAGCATTAGAACGCCTGTGAACAAGTTCGTCTGGGGAAGTACTACCATCTTACCTATTTCTATCGCAAAGTTGTAATATACGCATCAATTTGTCCTGGTTTGCCAGTGAGCTCGAGCTCAAAACAAAGTCCCGGAGTCCCGGTTAGTGACTCTCTCTCTCCATATAGTAGAGTAAATATCCGTAGATGAAGTATCCCAATCTCAATGGTACAACATAGTTGTATATGCTTCGTGTAGAATCGAAATACGTCGAAAACTCTTCCAGTTAGACTATACGTTGACATTTATGACGTTACGTCGACAATTTTAGGCGGAATTGTTAGTAGATATATTAATTTAGTTAATTTTATAACACTTTTTCTGAAATATTATGTGAGCTAGTATTTCATTCTGTATGTATAAATGCGTGTATGTGTGTATGTGTATGTATATTGTAATGTGGCGATGGAGATGACTGACAAAAATTCTGTGGACAGTCCTGGCAAGAGACTGAAAGTCACGTGTTTTCAATGGAATGTGGGCTATCGTTTTGCCATTATATGCCCTGAATTTGATTATGCGATAGCTCGTTTAAAAGACCGAGAGGCCAAGTTATGTTTTCTTATTATTTTTATTTATTATATTTCAGTTATTGATCTTTTTGTCATAATATTTTGATATTAGAAAGAACTCTCAATTAACAGATTACACAGCCACCGTGATGCAACACAATTATATCAAATATCCTTTCCGATGTTAGAGCATCTTAGGACCCGTAATAAGATAAGCACGAAATTCTAATAAATGATTTTAGAGCTTGAACTTCGTTGCTGCTTAGATGCTCCTTGCGTCATCAGTAACGTATTGACCATTTTGTCACTAACTTTTATAAAGTAAAAAAGCGCAGTAGAGCTTTTGACCTTTAGTTAAATATATTTTAACGTTATATCATAAGGATAATAGCTAATCTGAACATCTAGTATCCTTACAGTATCTATTGTGAATCCCATATTTGTACACAAATTTTTCACTGCTCTTTATTCTACAGCACAAAAAACATCTGTTACATTATCCACATAACAAACTTCTCTTTGTCCATAACGTCAAAATAATAGAATAAGATAACTTTACGCTAGACGTAGACTAAGCTAAAGTTAATAGATAATCTGTGGCAAGTGTTCTATGAATAGTGACCTACAGTTTGGTTACAGTATAAAATACTTTTACTTCTACATCTAACTATTGGTTGGACCATAGGTCTAAGTTTAAAGACATTAACTACCTAAAGAAAAGACATGTTTATCTTTTGTTTTAGTATCCCAGGACCAAATAACTACCCTTCACATTTTTTAAAACAGAAAACTGACAATGTTTTTAGTTTCTATTAAAATACGAAAATGTTTAGTCTTTTTGTTACTCCTTCTCAATATACATATGTACCTACTGCAGAGCTGCACAACAGCGTAAGTATAGGTCATAAAAACAAATGTTCTATGTCAAAAATGCACTCAGTCTTAACTTAATGCTAGAGTGAACTAAGGCTTAGATTTAATGTTTGAAAGCCAAGCGTTAGTTCTAGTTAGACTTTACACAGAGTGAATAAAAAATAAAATCATCAGAAACACAAAGTAAGATCAGTTAGTTACCTTTTCTTGTGTAATATATTCATAGTAATCCAAATATCCTCCTCTATGTCCGAAATGTGTGTCGAATCCTCTCATTGTAGGCAAATATTTCTCTCTAGAGTGCCCGAGATGCCATTTCCCCACCAAATGAGTTGCGTATCCGCGCTCTTTTAGATATTGTGGCAATATTTTCTCGGTTATTGGCACTCCTCTGTCCTCCCCATAGGTTAAGGGGTAGCCTTGCATCCCTGTAGGTATAAAGTCTTTGTATTAATATGTATATGTTAATAAACTTTTATGGATAAACAGAATCGCGTCTTATTGTGTTGACGCTCATCGTTGAAGAAATACTTTCGCTCTACTAGTCTCATCTGATGGTAAGTGATGATGTGGTCGAAGGTGTTAACAGGCTTAACCTAGAATTACTGGTTCTCAAGGACAACTGCCAGAACACACCGTTAGGTACTTGGCGGCAGATTTTCTACTTTAGAGTGGTCGCTAGATAGGCGGGCATTCACAAAATGCCCTTCCACCATGCGTTAAAGCTCAACCCCGCGGCGGAATTCGAATCATGAACCTACTGTGCGGCAGTCCATAGCCAATGCCACTGAGCCATCATTGCTTCTTATTTATAAACAAACCTTAGGAAATAAGACACTAAAATTAATGGTGCCTATTAAACTGGATACGACGCGTAGCGTGCCCCTATGCAACACCTTACACCCATTACACCTTTTTAATCGTAACGTTAGATATGTTGTAAAAGATGTGTCTGTAGGATTATCATCGTATCGTATCATCGTAGCTATACATTTAGCCTCCAGACAACAATTTTTATATTCAATGCGTTCGATTTGAGACAATAGCATTTGTAGCAGTTTTAAAATAGGCATTCATGTCAAGCGTTTTATTTTAGTTTTGCTCACCAATTATTTGTTCCAAATCGAACGACATAAAACATTTTTTTTTGCCAATAACTGTTATTATCAAAGTACATATTACGCACGCGAATATATTTTATGTCTAATATTAAAGTATTTGAGGTTTAAATTATTCAATACAGAAAATTAAATTCAACAAGTATGCGGATAACATTATACTATAACCATTAAAATGTGGTAGGCCTTTGTTATCATAGAACGTCCAACCTAGTAGCCGATTTTATAATTGTTGGATTCCTGTCGTGGAAAAAACTCAAGTAGCCAAATTTATTTAGTTTTATGGTGGTATTCAGCGAAAGTAGACGTTACATTTTTTAAATTTAATATTTGATTTTTTCCTTAGCTGCAGCCCTCTGCTTGATTTAAAATTTCATCAAAGCCAATAGCAATTTTAAAAATCTGCAACATTTTGAACGTCTATATAATAGTGACACTGACGGGCATATTTTTCACTGACTTTCAAAAGCGGAGGAAGATTTCAATTTTGAAATGATTTTGAAGATTATTTTTTTAAAGGTACAGTCAATTCCTCCAGGTATACCGCCAAGTTGGTTCCTTTTTGTTGGATTTAAATTTCAACAAAATAGTTGAGTACTTTTTATTTTAACCCATATAACTGAAAAATGTATTTGCTTACCTAAATGATTTGATTTTAATGATAATTGAACTCATGTTGGAGAACGTATTAAAGGCGAGTGCATGATCTCAGGCCTTTTCAGCACTAAAAAGAGGATTTTTTTTATCGTTACCTACTAACAATAAAAACATGAAATAACTTATAGAAGTCGAACTATGAGTGAGGTCAATGTTTTGGATCAACATGGTAATGACTTCAAGAAGGTATTTCATAATTTTTAGTGTCGGAAGTCGGTTACTTTCTTTTTTTATATATTTTGCTGGTGACAGAAATTAAATTTAAATTCGTATATCGCCTACAGTTGGGAGAAATTAGCCCTTGATCACTTCACACATATTTACTACTAACAGAATTAATGTCTACAAACCACATCACTCACTCAATTTATATTTATACCTAAAAAGGTATTTTTTCACGTACCCAAAGTGTGTGCATATTTCCCAGTAAGAAGTGCCGACCTGGATGGGGTACAGACACAGTGACTGTAGTACCTGCTCAGAGCCACTCCTGTGTAAGCCAGCAGATCTATGTTTGGAGTCAATATTTGATCAGATCCATGGAAACTCACATCGTCCCATCCCTGGAATGTAAAAAACAAACTACATAACACTGGATAACAGGCTACTTCAGAGTTTTATCCCACGGCCCTGTCGGTACAATAAAACATAACATAACTTGGGTGTTTTAATATATTTACTTTTGCATTGAAGTGCTGTATTTTGGAACCGTAAGAGATATATTGCCCCGTAGGGTGTCCCTTGGTTGTCGTAAGAGGCGACTAAGGGTATAAATGGTAAATACCAGAAGGTGGAAAGCAGCGCCTTCTGAAGAACTGACAACATCTGTAATTCCCAAGACGTCTGCCAAGCGTGCGGATTATGGGATTACTCACTAAAAACACCTAAGTTATTACAAAATTACAACGTGAGATAAAATTCTAGTCGTGCGCGGGATTCGAACCCGCGTCATCCACCTCTATAACTGGGGGTAAAAAAGGACAAATTAGAGTCATAAGTCATATGTCATGTTGGCTTTGCGTTCCGAGCCCCGGCTATAGGGGTGAAATTGGCGCGGGCTCGAACCCTGCACACGACTATAATTTTTCCTTCATTGTAATTTTGTCATAACTTAGGTGTTTTTAGTAAGGGTCTCCATAGCCGATACACTAAAGCAGGCCAAGGAAATTTTGAAGTATTGTGATGACCCAGCCGCATTGAATATAGAATAGACTTAGAGCTTCACTGCATGATGGTAAGGTGTCTGGGAAGGCTTTATTCACCTGGCTTGTCTTAAAATTATGTCGCCATGCACCTAGTGGTGTGTTCTGGCTAAAATCTATAAAAGGCAGTTCCTATAGGCTTAGCTGGCATAAAATCTTTTAACCAGATCGTCACTTAAGAGCAGGTAAAATAGAGCTCAAAACAAGAGTAAATTAAATAAAGAACAGTTATGAGGGGTCTTTGTAAGATTTGGAATCTGACCGTAGAGAAAAATAAATAGATCTTCATATATTTATACCAATACAATACTATGAACAATGAACTAGGTACTCGTACAGTTATTTATTATACTACATGAAAATCGGACGTTGATAGTAGGTATATATTTTGGTGCAATGACATTATTTATTTTTAAATATCACACTAAATTTTTCTATATATAAGCATATAATAACAAAAACTAAGCGAAAGTCATATTAGCTATTTTTTAGAGAATAAAATGGTTCACTTCAACCGAAAATCGAACCCGCATCCTCCTGCTTCACGCACCGGGTACCTTAACCACTCGACTGTCGCGGTATTTTGTGCTCTAATTTTATTAGGCTAGAGTACACGTAACGCACTCCATACAAACGTAGTTTCATTATATTTTAAATACCAAGATTTCAAACTCAGTGAAATTGTGTATGCATATCGCTGAGTCTAATATCTATGATTCTAGTTTGCCTGTATTTTGATTTATTATTTACCTATTTTATCCCTAAACGTGAAGATATAAGAGTTCCCATACAAAACGATTTTTCTGAATATATAGAACATTTTTCATTTAACGGATATCTGACAAATATAACACCAGTAGCTGAGATATTAGGTTCAAGAACATGCACGCTAAATTTTACCGAGTTTGAACACTTGTTATTTAAAGTACAATGCGATTAAAATAAGAATAGGGTTGGCCTAGCGCCATGTTGTGACGTCAAAACTAGATTAGTACAGTTTGCAAAATAAGAAATGATAAAACAAGTATGAATTAATAATAAAAAACCCGACTGCAAATTATTAATTTTCGTTAAGCGTTTTATCGTTTCATTATAATTAAAACTGCAAGTTATATATATTTGTGGAATCGTTTTTTAAAGCCCTTCATTATGATATCGACGATGGATTTGGAAGAAATAAAATGTTTTTCTCATTATCTTATTTATGGCGTCTAAAATCCACCAGTTTGTTTATTTATTTTTTATGTTCCTAGTGTCACTTGCTCTATTAAGATAAATCTAACGATATACGAGTACGTAAGTCACACTAAAAATTATGGATAACTTAAAAAAACAACATGTTATAAACAAAATATTATGTTTAATGCTTTTCAATACTCTCCTTTATATTTTAAACATTTTTCCATGCGATCGAACCATTTTTAAAACAGGAGAACCACATATCTGAAGGCATGTTTTCTATGTTCTGATTGAACGCTATCACTGCCTCTTCGGAGTTGGTAAAAGTGAAACCTTAACCGTTTTTTTTTCGGGTTCAAAACAATCAATCCACGTTTCTTCTCCTGTTACAATGTCATAAACAGAATTAGAATGTCCGTGGTCGTACTTCAGTAGCATCCGTGAGCACCATTCCTCGCGAGCCCGCTTCTGCTCCACTGTCAACTCATGAGAGATCCAATGACAACAAAGTTTCCTAACTTTTAATTCTTCGTGTAAAATTTTCTGTATTTGGCACATATCAATCCCAAATAGTCCTCGAATTTTCTCATAGGTAATCCGCGGGTTTTCTTTAATTAGCCGCTTAACAGTAGCCACATTATTTTCGTTGACGGCAGTTGAAGGCCGCCCTTCACGAAATTCATCATGTAAAGAAAGCAGACCTCTCCCAATTTCAGCAAACCAACCGGCCAATAGCAGCCATTAACAGAAGAATATTTAACCAATGGGCCCATTTGGCGCGTCTACTGTATATGTATATATATCTATATATAGTGTAAACTATATAACGACACGGAAGGGACTGTGCATATATATATAGCGCCTCACGGTGCTCAAATAAGGTGTTTCTATCCCAAAAGCATTTTGAAGATGGCACAGTCTTGCGGAGAGAGAGATCTTTTAAAATCATAAAAAAAACATCGCTCAATCTTTTCAACTTAATTCCATTTTCCTTGCGTACGTAGAACTTTGATGTGTGAAAAAAGACAATTGACAAATGATTTCCCACCATTTATTTTTTATTAGATTCAAATTCAGATATTTATTGCAGCTATACAGTACAAGGTGTCATAACATTAAACTTTGTAAGTATAATAGGTACAGAGATTGGTATGGACCCCGTCGGGCACAGCAAATTAGAAGAGAGGAGGATAGGTAGATAATATAATTAGAAGAATATATAAATATAATGGTCATTATTTTAATAAAATGTAATGTTTTCTGTGTAAAATGTCTACTTTAATGTCATAAATATATAAATTAATAATAATGATTACGATTTTTAAATCAGTGGGTAATAATTATCATTTAGATATTCATCAATGGAATAATAGGCTTTGTCAGTAAGATACCGTTTCAAATTTTGTATAAATCTAATGTCACTTTTAATAGTTTTCAAATCATTCGTCAGCTTGTTATACATTTTTACAGCCATAATTAACGTGCTGTCCGAAAGCATCTTGAGTCGAGTTTTAGGTAGCAACAACCGGTTTTCTGAGCTTGTAGGTATTTCTGTTTCAAACAACTGTGGAATACTTCGTACAAACTTACAGATTTCTAGGATGTAAACACATGGCAGGGTTAAGATTTTATGTTTAATAAAAAATGGTTTATAGCTTCCATGTGATCAATATTTTCTAGTATACGCATTAGTTTTTTTTTGAACTATGAAAATTTCATAAGCACAGCTGCTATTACTAAAAAGGTTGCGAGTAGTTTCAAAAAATATAACATTCGAAATTCAAATAGTTCCGATTAGAAGTGCAGAACTTTTAGTTTGCCCCATTTATCATACAGTAAAATCGGTTAAACCGTTTAAGAGTTATGGTGGAAAAAAGAAATTCAGAAACATACATACATGAACCCTTAAAACATGACACTCGATTTTATGGTCAGGCGTGTAAAAAATAAAGCAACCATAGGTAGGTAACGAAGTTGTAGGTGACTGTACAGCAAACACAGAAATAATTTAAACTGGTTTTATTTGTTAGCAATGTTTTGAAAGTACTAGCGTATCTTAATTTGAATCGCTTAGCTCTTCGATGCTGCTCATATCCTGGTGGCCAACTGAGTCAGACTCATCGTAATGGGTAGCAAAAATAAATATAACAATCAATAAAAACAAATTTAAAAGTAAACAAGAATATATTAAACGTAAAGATCAACAAGCACTCGGAAACGTGTCGCGTAGTACACTGACGGAGAAATAAGACCCTGTCGTCCGTGATGTCGTCAAACCAAGATAGCATCTGTGCTGTCATATGAATATATTAAAATTAACAATTTCGGGTACTCAACTCATTTAAAATTACGTAGAAATAAATGGTGCTGCTCTATTTTTAAGTTTGTTCTGTTGATTGTACTTATATGAGTGAAGTTAGCGGAGAGAACGTCCTATTCTTATTTTAATCGCATTGTATGAAGATTTTACGTTTGTATGGAAAGCGCCACATGCTTTTTTGGATCATGACGAAGAGTACTTATAGTATTAATAATACTATGATTGCCTATACACTACACTATTTACGGATCGATAAGGAAAAAAAAAGATTTGCAACGTATATTATGCTGATGCCAGATACATTTACACAATTTATGACTGATGAACGACGCGGTCCGATCATAGACTATGCATACAACGAAATTCGTACCGCAAATTAAATTTTCGTTGTCTAAAGTGCCGCTCGAAACACGAAAAACTAAACTTCGTTGAATTGTAGTAGCAGCCCTGGTGACTACTAGACCTCATCTGATCGAAAGAAGTGCTTTTTCAAACATTTAACTTTGGTAATAATGTCACTTCACTTTTACATTTCCAAATATGTTACATTACAAGCACTATAGTGGGTGGCGTGTGAAATTCCTGCTCGAGGTGAAAAATGTTGTGCTCTAAAAAATTGCATATATTATGTTTTAAATCATTATGAGGTCATAAATATATTAAACAATAAAAACTAATTTAATTTATAGTACATACCTTTATACAATAATACACCTGTTTCTATCAATACCAATCAAAATCAGCTGTTCTCAAGGTCTTTTGGAATATGATAACAAACTAAAATGTTTTTAAAAATATTGAATTTATAAATATTGAAAACGTACTTATGAGGGCGGCGGTGCACTGATTTTGGTAACTTTGAAGGTGAACTTCTCTTCAGAGATTCATTTTATGGATTTAGAAAAAATATATAGGTACTTCGTACGGATATTTTGGCATTAAATCCGTGCTGAAGGTTTTATCATAACAGCTTGATTAATAATTAAAAAAATATATATATCCTGCTGTTTTCTAATTATTTTAGGAACTTCTTCACAATAATAATTAAAGTATTACACAGCATGTGTTATATGTAAATTATGTAAAAAGTGACCAATTACATCCTTTAAAAACCGGGAATTAACAAAAATAAAAAACTTGCCTATGTTTATCAGGTATAATGTAGCATTCGTATGAAGAAATAATTTTTCAAATCGGTCATGTAGTTTTTAAGTTTATTCGTTACATACAAAAATACCAATCTTTCCACTTTATAATATTAGTGTAAAAGACCGCGTCAAATTTTTATCATTGCAGAAATTCATTTTATTATTAAAATAACTCACTAAGTCATCAGCAACTATAAGAACTATGTTTGGTGGAAGATCTCCATTTACCGCGGACACAAATACAAAAAACACTACAAATAAACCTGAAGGCATTTTCAATTTGAACAATTATGTGAATTGTTATCTATCATTTCTCTATTTAAACTCAATATTATACAACAAAATCTTTATACATTGTTTATCACCAGTTTAGGTTAGATTGACATGAATAACACAACATGACACGTCTTATCTCTCGTATACAAGATGAAACAATCTGGAAGTAAAGTAATCTATTGAAATACTAGTGGTCTCGTCTGCCGAGTTCATTGCTCGAATTATATAAGCAGGTACCTACCAACATCAAATAATAAAGTCCCTTGGTTTGCGCATTCAACTTTGTTAAGAAAAATAAACGACTGTAAAACAGGTTTTATTCAGAAAAAAGAAAAAATCGTTAGTTCTAAAGTTTATTGCTTTAGGTTAGAGGTCGTGAGGGAAAATGCGCCTAATTAGCATTTACCTCACGCATTTACGGCAGAATAACGCCTAAATATTTTAATTTACCCTTACATTATTTTACTTGTTTAATAAAAGTATTTGTTGATAACAATAGTACGTTATGTTACAAGTGTGTAATGTTGGTGATTACCGCTGAGGCGCCATTGAGACCCGAGCCGTTAGGTGCGAGTCTTTAAGAGAGCCGAGGACGGTAATCATCAATACACACGTGTATCTTACGACGTTTTTCAACACACTTGTGAAGAAAATAATACCCACTATTTTTTTTTATACATAACAGACAAAAGGTTTTAACTGACCTTAGTAGCTAGGTATCGATTATCTGGAGGATCTTTTATAAATTTTTCAGTATCGTCAGACGATAAAACCTTTGATTTCGTGCTCCTAAATCCATCAAATAGTCTCCTTAGATAAGCTGCCAAATTAGAGTATATTTTTAAGTCCACTCCATTCTTTGTTATACCCACACCACGCACCATATACACCACAAAGAGCTATGTTTGTACTTAAAGAATAATTCTTAAAAGTACGCAATTAACACATTTTCTGAAAAAGACTGCATATTCTTGTTGTTTCGCCGTTGTATGAAATTTTGGTACGCCAATACATATTTTTCATTGGAATTTTCAGCTATTAAACTTTTCATAACCTTAAGGGCTTCACATCTTATATCGCGCGGTATACAAAATAAATAATTTTCTTTATAAATAATACTTGTATTAATCTTAACTAATAAATAACCATAATTTCAACAATAAAAACGAGTTGTTAAAAATGTTACGCAATGGCGGGAAATGTTAATCAGTTTTCCTATGCGTGCGCATGGCAATCGGCCATAGACTAAAGAATGAGATAGGTAATTTTTTTTTTGGCTTTTCGCAGATAACTTTAATTTTTAGCCTCGTACAAAATGGGGAATTTCAAGTTTTCTTTATTACAGAGAAAATAAAATTTATATTTGAGTAAAAGTTTTATTTATTAAACACGTACAAGTTGAAATTATCTATTTAAATACGAAGTTATATGAAATGAGCTAACAATGGGTACATTAATTTATAGGTAAATTTTTGCTGTGCAAGTCTGTTGAAAAATATTTTCATCACACTTGCACGTAAACAGTATCTTAACATAATAAAACCCTCGAACTTTCTTTTTGTCATAAAAAAGGTCGGTAAGTTTTTTTTTATTTATAGCACAGCACACATGTCATGCATGTTCAAGTAAGGAGTTAACACGCAATTGAAAAATTTACTCAAAATGTTATTAAAGTGGTATTTCATTGCAATCTCGCTACATGTTACTTAAATACTGAAGTAATGTTCTTAATAATAGATTTTAATGATTTTTTGTATCGAAATTATTTTATTTTTTTTACTCTCCGTCATGACTGTATGCCCACGTAAGTATTTACCCTTAACGTTTCTGAACGAAACATTTGTATAATTTGTGGTGTGGGTAAAAAGCCCGCCATCCGCTTAAAAAAAAGGTCACGTATTTTGTAATCATAGTTGTGCATAAAACATGGCACTGGCAAATGCACATGACGCGCGAGACCATATCGCGATATAGTGGCAAAAAAAAAAGTTGTGCTGACTTGTGTATTAAAACTATAATTCATTTTTATTTACTCGCAAATGTGATAACGGGTACGGGAATTACGAACCTCAACTCAGAAGACCTTCTTCTAGAGCCTCGATCGTAATTCCTTACTTACCGCCCATAATACATAATGTACTATTTCAACACACTTGCTCATAAAGTAAAGTGTCTCTAATTTCACCGCAATTAGGCACATAATGACACCAGTAATCAAACTGTGACTTTTCATTGCTATTATTCACAAGTGAGTTATAGAGTTTTCCTATTATTTATTACTAGCTTTCCGGCCGCGGCTCCGCCCGCGGGTTATCGATCATCGCGCAAAACCATTAACCTTTTTTTGCGCACTTGGATAAAAACTATCATACGTCCTTCCCCGTGTCTCAAACTTTTCCATGCCAAATTTCATCTTAATCGGTCCAGTAGATCGGTTATCACGCAAAACCATTAACCTCTTTTTGCGCAGTTGGATAAAAACTATCCTATGTCCTTCCCCATGTCTCAAACTATTTCCATACCAAATTTCATCCTAATCGGTCTAGTAGTCTCAGAGCCTATTCAATGCAAACAAACAAATAATCAAATCTTTCCTCTTTATTATATTATTATTAGTTTAGAAAATATTAATTAAAACTTTTCTTTAAAAAAAATACAATATTTGTTATCATTAAATATGGATTTCCACAAGGTAACGCCTGAATCATTCAAAGTACTTGAGTTATTTGAACTGAAGAAAATATACTCAAAGTTTATTATCGCCTCTTTGACACTGAAGGCGACTATTGTGTGGAATCCATTTTCATTTAATAAACTAAAAAGTCACCCTATTGTAGTCACCACTTTTTATGATCGTAAACATGTGAATGAAAATTAAAGTAAATTGAAATAAAAAATTATTTATTTACGACATCACAAAATTACATGAAGTTATCCTATAATACTTATAAAAGGTTTAATATACTTAGGTTTAGGTGCACAGACATAAACAAGACAGTACAGATACATGATAGCATTAATTAAAATTTTGTTAATAAACCTTCATCTCCAATACAAACCAAAAAATTAGGTATTTTGTTTCCTTAATACTTACATTCTTATATGGGATATTTTTTATGATGGTTTACTGAGAAGTTTTGTAAAGAGCGCGAGTTAAGCAATTTTTAGAAGTTCCAACAGGACGCCTATTACTTATATATGACTATTGTCATAAAGAGAAATAATGAAGAGAATCACTTATTGATTGACTGTTACATAAATGGGTCGACTCAGCATTCATTGTTTTTCTACTGGTTTTGAACTTGTTTTCCGTTAGAGCTGGTTCTTGATGATGGGTGATTTAGACTACAACCCCAACTACGAGAGGTTGCAATTTGAAATTAAAAGTAGTTACAGTAGAGGCTGTGTTAGTAAGCTTGACCATGTCTACAATGTGATGAACTAATCTGATCCTTGTGAAGGTGCTACTTTCGTCATATTGAACTTGATATTTCCATATTAAATTTGATACATCCACCGGGTCACATGACTTTGTCACACAGCAAATTAAGCTTTGCTCTGTAATTTAATGTACCCTCCCTTTAAGGTTCCGTACTAGAAGATGGGATACTGTTACCATAGAACATATAATCATACTACGCTATTACTAAACTTCGGCTGTCCGTCCGGCTGACTTTAAAAAGCTATATCTTTGGGACGGTAACAGGTAGTCAGTTGACATATTCATAGATCATGTTTTGGTTTGATTGCCTAACAAATATTAAAAGTGACACAATAAATATATTAAAAAAGGGGTCCCCGTGCGATAAACGTGTTCTTATTAACGATTGTTCTTTTAGTTCGATTGTTCAAATGATGAATACATTCAATCATTCGACTTGGTATGATTACAGTCCAATATCTACAAGAAGTACTAAAATCCGGCCAAGTGCAGAAGGAACTTCCTCTTAGGATCTTGATGAACAGTATGAAAAAAAAATCGCGATTTTTGAGTTCCTCTGTGTTGCTACGGAATCCTCGATGTGGGGGTCCAATTCGCTCTTGATTGGCTTGATTTTGTTACTTTGTGGTTATGGTTGTCATGTAAATAACACGCTACTATTCAAACGTTCTTAGATATTATATTACTTAGATGTTTAGGACAATTTAGCCATTTCAAAACCAATTTCTTAGCATTATAACTCGCAATATTAGGACCATAACTTCATATGATTGATCCAACACATTATATTTAGTTGAATTGTATATGAAGTATAAGTGCTGATCTATAAATACAGTATATATAAGTACTGAACTATATACATAGTTTATTTAATATAGTTTGTTTTCTTGGTGGAATCTAGGAATAAATACAAAATTAATTAAATAACAGTTTTTATTCTTAGATGTAAATAATATTGTAAGTAAATAATACCTTTAAAATTATCTACGCTACACAGGTTTTATGATTTAAGCATCAATTTTGCTAAATAAAAAAAATATAAATTAAACAATATGTGCACTTCATAAAAAATCGGAAACAGGTCGACTTAACGAGATAAGTTTTTACACCGAACCACACCCCGGACACTCGACTCATTCTCTATACAAAAGCTGCGTTCTAACTACCTTTTACATAGATACTACACAAATGTTGTTTTTGTACTCGCGTTGTAGTGTGCGTGAAGTCTAAGGTTGTCACCGTATGAATAATTATTGTACTTACATACCTAACAATCTTTTGATACTTTTATTAAACGTATTAGATTTCGTAAATTATGCATATACCTGCAGAAACATTTACAAACACAACAATCCAACTCTATGTACTACGTAGGAATATGCAACACACAACCGAGTAGGTAACATTACTTCACATTACACTCCATTAGTTATACAATAATAGATACCTACACTAGTCAAAAAGTATCATTGCAAGTTCACACTTTATACAAGTAATGATAATAATTACAATCACAATAATAACTTATGTTCTTCTCGTATAATAAACAATAATTGTTCACAACAAACAATCCTTTTCTCGTTTAGTTGATAAGCAACCGTAAACAGCACAAGAGTACCCCTTTCTCAACTTTTAAAATACTCGTACAGTCGTCGCGCTTTGTCGTCACGTCATCGTGCGCGAGTTGCGCATCCCGTACTCAAGTCAGCTCCGCGTCAGCTCAGAATGGGCGGGGTGAGGAAGGCTCGTTTTGTGGGGGGAGAGGAGTGTCCATTCTATACGTAGTATTATTATATGTTAATATATGACCGAACGCCGATGACAATACACCGCCGCCGTTCTTTCCATTTGAATCTGAGAACAAGATTTATTCTCGCCAACAACATTCATACTTACTTTTTATTCATATTCTACTTGATTTTTTATTTGCAAGCAGAAGTCAATCCACAAAGCCCAGTGAACCACGCACGTTCGCAAAAAAAGCATGACATTGGTGAGAGAACCAAAAATTTTGTTTTTTCCCGCTCGATATGAACATTTGGTGCAACATTTTTGGAAATTCTATATTGGCTTGGCATGCAACATTGCTTGAAATGCTACATTAAAATAAGGAATGCGCTTCCATTCCTCATTTACAGAGTTAAGTGTTTAAAAAAACACTTCTCTTGGTCAGATGAAGTCCAGCAGTCTGATTGACTGATGAATCTGTCTGACACACCTAGTATACATTTTTAGTTTATTTTTAACTAATTAAATGCGGACTTAATATCGGCAATAAGCCACAAGATTGAACAATAGCTAATTCGAGCGACTAGAAACATAAAATATTATGTGCTATATATAACGTCATTGTTCACAACACAATCTCCAATGGTGTTGCTTGTTCTATTCCTATTAATATTGAAGTTGAGATTGTCAATGGTGATGGTATTATTAGTGACTTCGTTTATCCAAGGCTGCCAATTGTAACCGAAATTGGCAGGGTCAGACTCTTCTGCTAAGATTTGTGGTCCTCGTCGCAGCTGCTGTGCCCAAAGACTTCGTAATTTATTTGTAAGCAGCGTGGCTATTCTTGGAGCTCGGTTCCAGAGATCGTGGCTTTCTAAGGGATCACGACGGACATTGAAGAGGCATCCTCGAGCTGTAATTTAGAATAAGTTTACTTAGAAGTTATCAAGAGATTTATAGTCTATATTGTAGTTTCAAACAGCATATCGTTTTGTGTTCTTCCCATAATACGATTGATAAACAATAGTTCACATGTATAAAATACGTAGGTACTGTTTTATATATATTTAAACTAGCTTTAACCCGGGGCTCTAACTGCGTTACTTAAAAAAATATTCTAAACTTTCTGAATTCACCAGCCTTAGAAAACACACAGTACAGATCAATATTTCAGGATTCTATTGTATGCCAATTCCATGTTCATATTTTATAATTAGAACTTTCAGTGTTTCTTTGGCCCTACATAACACTAAAAACTGCTTATGAAATTGCGCACATTTGAAAGTGTCCATTAATAATCTTGCAGTGTAGTTGTAGCGCTTAGTGAAGGAAAGTCAACGTAATGTTTGTAACGAAAGAACAAAAAAATTAAAAATAAGAACTTACTAAGTGTGGGCAAACAGGGATATGGATCTCTAAAAGGGTCTTCTTGCCTCACAGTAGCAGCGCTTCTCCTAGCATTTACCTCTTCTAACCCCAAATAGTGTCCCATCTTTTCAAAAGTCTTAAACACATCACTATTTTTTAATATGGGATAGTACTCCTGGGTAGGGCCTCTGTTGATCATAAGTTCTTCTCCATAATATTCGTTACTCAATCCTGTCACATTACCAATGACAACTTTGTAGTCGCCAGCACGATATGCTGCGTACATATTTTTACTGCTATCTTCGATGGTGAGGAGGATCTCACTTCTCTTTGACAAGCCACCTTGTGCTATGGACTGCCATTGGTTAACGCCATCGATCTGCCGACAAAAATTGCCTCCAGCGGCTGCTATCAGTGTCGGAAGCCAATCAGTTATATGCATGAGACCATCCCATACTCTAGGTCTTAAAGATGAATGCCAAATAAAGGCTGGGACCCTCACAGCTCCTTCCCAAGGCGTAGATTTTTGACCTCTCAATGGTAAGTTGACACCCCAATTCCTGAGGAAACCAACAGTCGGGGCACCATTATCGGACGCAAAGATAATCATGGTGTCTTTCAGAATACCTTTGTTAGAGAGTGCTTGTACTAATTGTCCAACACTACTGTCGATGTGCCTCATAACATCTGAAAAGGTTACACAATTTTAACAAAATGGCTAATATTTAGGAATTGTTTTAGGTAATGAATAGATCCAGGCGTTACTTTGCAGAAATCCATATTTAATTATAACAAATATTTTAAAAGTAAAATACTTTTAAAATATTTGTTATTATTAAATATGGATTTCCGCAAAGTAAAGAAAACATTAAATTAATAATTTAATACAACACTTTAAAAATCTTTATTAAAATTATATATATCTAGTGACAATTCCGCCTAATTTCCTGTTAAGCCGACGTGACGTCACAAACGCCAAGCAGCCAAACCGGAAGAGTATTCGACGCGTTTCGCTTCTAAACGAAGCATCCTCAAGAGGTCTTGACTCTACGAGCGCTCGATCGAGACAGAGTCACGCCCCGGGGTCATTAGTTCTTACCGGCATACAATCTCCGATTAGGGTTGGCAATGTGTCGGTGGCTGACCGGCGAGAAGAGAGGCGGCTGCAGCGGTGCGCCGTCGTTACCAGCGTGAGGCCCGTTGTGAGTCACGTGCAGAAATAGTGGGGTGGTAGTGTTGTGGCTCTGGATAACTAAAATTCAATCATGTTTAACATTTTAGATAAAAGTAACATATAGGATGTTTTCGTTATGATTACGTACAAAAATATATACTTATCTGTATATAACTGTTTTATGTTTATAGTACATGTTTATGCTCATACACATTACTACGACCTATTATAAATACGTTTTTATGTTATTGTGACGGAACAAGCACGAGGTTACACCACCGATATTAAGTGGGCTTACCTCTGCCCATAACAGATGCATTCATGCAAGCAAGTAAGTGTATAAGTATGTTAAATATGGTGCCATAGTCGTCTGCGTTCAATTTCTACTCTACTCGTGATTCGTCGAAGTATAGATCTTCGGGTCCGAAAAATAGGTATATGTGTATTGACTTACTATTGTTTAACTTCGTTCGTAACATGGATTTGCAAGCATTTGCATGTGTAGATTCTAATTAATTTTTTTTTTTATCAGATTCGTATGGTTTGTACGTTTTCTAAATATAATCATAATTTATTCGTTTGCTAAGTAGGTACTTAGTTAAAGTCGAGTTCTAATTATGCAGACAGAACAAGAATACTAATGTGAATATAAATTCCCACGGAGAACAAAGACGTTCATGTAAATTCTAAATATCTAATCAGTATTTTCTAGAACAGTAGCGACACCTCTCGCTGAGCTCCATAACTTTGATTCTCAGACTTCTCATACTACCATGGGAAAATGTTCTTTAATGTCTCTCTGTTAAGACTTAAAACTGATTAAGGCATTATAGCGTTCGCAGAGTAGTATGGAAGATTCCATAGCGGGAAAGATTTGTGATGAACGATGTGGCCCAACCATAGACTATATCAAACAACGATCTTCGTACCGCAAATTCTTCTTCACTTCAACTTCGAACACGAAAAACGAAACTCCGTTTAATTGTAGTAGCGGCCCTGTTTCTTTTCAACGTTCTTATTCAATACACTGAAGCAATGATGGCTTAGTGGCAAGTAGACCTATGGACTGCCGGGCAGCAGATCCATGGTTCGAATCCTGCAGCGGGCTTGAGCTTTACTGCATGGTGACGCAAAGCACCTAACAGTGTGTTCCAGCAGCAGTCCTTGAGAGCCAGTAAAATTTCAGGCTCATGAGACCTAACAACTGTACGTGTCAGTGTGACGGACACAGTGCAATTAGTCTTTGACGAAATGCATCTGTTATAGGCAGAGGTTAGTCCAATTAACATCAGATGGGTCTCGGGCTTGTTCCGTCACAATAACATAAATAAAATTAAAAAAAAGATTATAAAATGAAAAACAAATATAGTTCGGGCTGACGACGCTACGACTAAATATGTAAGTTGACGTTAGTAATTCCCCATAGACAATTAACGAGTAGGTATACATACTATTTATAGCTCTATCTGTAAGAGCGTCGACAATGTAGCGTTGTTCCTCTTCTTGCGGTATAGAGCCATCGAAGAGATCCAGCCCAAACAGGGTTCGTCCGTTTGGCCACTAGAAATAGTTAAGTATATCTATTTGATCTGTTTTACTATAATCACGTTAAGTCATTATATACTCAATTTGTGATTATAGACGTCGCCAAGCACCTAACGGTGTGTTCCAGCAGCTGTCCTTGAGAGCCAGTACTTCTAGGTTAGCCTGAACAACATCTTCGACCACATCATCTCCTACCATTAGGTGACATAGTGGTCAAAGGCTAACCGATCAGGAAAAAAAAGCTCAGTTTTTGCCTGATGGGTTAGCCTTTGAACACTATCTCACCTGATAGTATGTGATGATGGGGTCGAAGATGTTGCTCAGGCTAACCTAGAAGTACTGGCTCTCAAGGACAACTGCCGGAACACACCGTTAGGTGCTTGGCGACAGATTTTCTACTTGAGGGTTGTAGCTAGCTAGGCAGGCATTCGCAAATTGCCCTACCACAATGCTATAACGACTGCCATCCTAAGACGACAACCGGGACCGATGGCTTAACGTGCCCTCCGAAGCACGGAAACGCTCAGTAGTAATGTCACTAGCGGTCACCAAGTAAGGGTGAAAATAAATGTGCTTAGTACGTTCCGGAAAAGGGCAAAGCAAAACCATATTAGTGTCATTCTGCTGTCTATCCAGACATACGAGCGGACCGGACGGCTGTGAAATTAGAATAAACTGGGTCACAAGCCATATATATTGAATCAAAAATTCCGCCAGCAAAATTCTACTCCACACAAGTTAAGAATAAAATTAAAATTCTATATAGATTAGCAGATACTACAAGAAACTGGTGGGCAAAAGGTACACACGAGCATTTTTTTTTGTGAGGCAGCTCATTGAGTAAGCTTACGAATCTAATGTACCATTCATGATGTGCTTCTTTGACTATAGTAAGGCTTTTGATTGAAAGAAAGAAAGAAAATATAATTATTCATGACATGAACTCAGTATGTTTATATGAAGAAATAAAACTAACAAGAATACGAGGAAAAATTGTGCACGAATTGGTCTCAACTCAGCATATGCTAGTCATGAAAAGCGCTGGTCTTCCGTTGGGGACGGTTGTGAAGTCACGGAAGGACTTCACGACAGATGATTGCATAGACTGGAAACGATTAGGGGCTGTTGTTCAGGTTGGGAATTCCTAAAGACCTTACATTATCATGCTTCAGAGCCAATTTCTTAATAGGCAGGGATGAGTCTTAGTATAAGTAGAACTCTTTGACAACGAGTTCATCCGGTGAAGTACTGCCATTATATCGATATCTATCGCCAAACATAAATGTTCACATTACTGTGTTCCGGTCTGAATAGTATGGGTGCCGGAAAAATTACAGGTATATGGGATTTAACAAATTTATGACTCAGATTGATGGACACAGAGTGTAGTCTTTATTTGTGATGAAACTCATAATATGTTATGGGTAGATATTACCGCTTAACACCAGGTAGGCTTCGTGTTTGTTCTATAACAATCCCATTTTGAAACCATTTTCATTCGACAAAGGAAATCTTTAAGGATTCATCATAGCTCCTATTGAAGTCAACATTGTATAGTTAAACGTAACACGGTACAGTTGGCGGAACATTATACAAGAGACGATGGTCTTAGGTGCAGCATTGGGGAATCAACACAAGGAAAATGAGTATTAATTTACTCTGGAATTACAAAAAAAACTAATGCTTAGTTGCCATTTTGTCGAGTAGCGTTAAGCGTTGCTCTAAAATCACGTAAGGGGTTGATACCCATTGCAATAAACTGACATATACAATAAGCATGCGACTATTATTAATTATAATAGTCACACAGTTATTCAGTTTTCTCTGTTCATATCTGGCAAAATTTACGCCTCCTTTTGTACTGATCCTTTAACATTTTAAATTTTGTATTGTGTAATGTAAGGATCTTTTTATAATGTAAATTATGTAAGAAAATGGTATTTATAGGTGGTACGACGTTGGTAAAGAAATTTTGGTGACAATGACAAAAACATAAAATACCCTAAATTTGGAAGAATGAAACTCAAACACTTACAGTTTGTACTATGTTATATGTATAATAGTCGATATAGCCTCCTCTCATGCCATAATGTGTGTCATATCCTCTGGAAGTAGGCAGGTACTCCTGCCTGGACATCCCGACGTGCCACTTTCCGACCAAGTGAGTAGAGTAGCCCAGCCCCTTCAGGTATGAAGGCAGTAGACGTTCCGTCAATGGGATGCCTCGATCTTCGGAGTTATAGAGGGGCATACCATGCATTCCTAAGAAAAGATAATTTTGAATTCCGTCCTTTAAAACCTGAATGAGCTTAAAGGTGGTAACCCAGAAGGTGGTACACATTTTTTTTCTTATTTTTACATTCAGTGTCCTGTTCTGTGTTTAATTTTACTTACAAGTAAAACTAATAGGTTATAACTTTTGAAGCAGTGATGGCTCAGTGGCATTGGATTTGCTATGTTTGATTGGCTATGGAGTGCCACGCAGCAGGTCCATGGTTCGGATCCCGCCGCGGGCTTGAGCTTCACCGCATGGTGAAAGGGCATTTTGCGTATGCCCGCCTGGCTAGCGGCCACCCTCAAGTAGAAAACCTGTCGGCAAGCACCTAACGGTGTGTTCCGGCAGCAGTCCTTGAGAGCCAGTGAAATTACAGGCACATGAGACTTAACAACTACGTCTCAAGGTGACGGGCGCAGTGCGATTCGTGACTTGTGACGAAATGCATCTGTTATAGGCAGAGGTTAGTCGCTTAACATCAGGTGGGCCTCGAGCTTGATCTGTCACAATAACATTAAAAAAAACTATGGACTGCGGTGCCGCAGGTCCATGGTTGAATCCGCACCGCCGGCTTGAGCTTCACCGCATGGTGGAAGGGAATAATGCGAATGCTCGCCTGGCTAGCTACCCCCATCAAGTAGAAAATCTGGCGCCAAGCACCTCACAGTGTGTTCCGGCAACAGTCCTTGAGAGCCAATAAAATTACAGGCACATAAGACACTAAAAAATTATGTCTCAGGTTGACGGGCGCAGTGCAATTTGTCATGACGAAATGCATCTGTAAATATAGGAAGAGGTTACCGCTTAGAGAGGTATTCTAAAATGTAAAAAATCCCATATTTTCAAACATTGCCTTAAATTTAAAGTAATGTTTAAAGTAAAATATTAAAATACTCTAGGATAGTTGAAAAAAATACTGACAGAAAAAGACAGAGTTTAAAAAAAACAGCAACGGATCGATGTAGGAGTTGCTAAGTCATTTATTATTTTTTTAAATAGTCTGCATTTCTATATTTACACCTTTGCATTCGATGGAACCCCTGAAAGAAGCAATAGGCCCATTATTCTATAGGAGTCTCTTGTACGCAATCTGTAGGACTCTAAGGGCCTGTTTCAGAATGTTCGAGTAAGTTCCGGTTATACTACCCAGAACCTAAAATAACTGAATGATAAAAATAACATGCAACGCGTTTCAAGCTTTAACCGATGGAGATAGGCTAAATCGATGACTTGAAACGCAAATATAGTGTTTTATTTATAAAATATGTTCTGGGTAGTATAACCGAAACTTACTCGAACATTCTTAAACAGGCCCTAAGGGTCCGTTTCACAATTCCTAATAAAGTTTCAGGTTGCTAACCAACACATAACACATAAAATAACTGAATGATAAAAATGACAGTTAACATACAGTGCGTTTCAATCTTTAACCGATGGAAAGGCTAAATTGATGAGTGAGAAACGCTAAGATAGTGTTTTATTTATTAAATATGTTCTGGGTAGTATAACCGTAACTTACTCGAACATTCTGAAACAGGCCCTAAGACTTCGAAATTTGTCTTTGATTCTCGGGTATAAATAAAAGTATATGATCGGAAAGTCGGGTCGTCGGAATGACTGATTCATTATCTTGACAACTGTCAAATATACAACAGTCCGTTAAGTGGAGTGCGCTAAAGCGTTGTCTCGATGAAGAAGGATCCTGCTTTGAAGGCGCTTTGCTGCCGAACATTTTCCAACTTAATAGTCAATATACCAATCTGCAGTAGTTCTGCACCTGTTTCGACCAACACCCGTTCAATGCAGTTTCTGTTCTAAGATTAACCCATTGGCATCGGCAATAATGATAACAATAGAATTTCATTCATAACTGGCCATAGTGGTCCAGGACGATGCCAACTTAGGCAACGATAGCTTTTTTTTTACTGTGGTTAGCAGATCCATAAAAAGAAACACCCAAGGAGCAAATAGTCTATCGTTTCGAGTTTTTTTAGTGCGACCCACCTATTAGTGCCGGCGATTAGGCCTATTTTTTTCCAAATGTAATGACTGCCGCGCCCGTCTGTTTTTTATGGTTATGTAGCTCACGGCGGATGTATGCAATCATCAAACAGTTATGGAATGTTTATAAATGTGATCTGACTTGTTCTTGATTTCGTCACCATCAAATTAAGTAGCGATGTTTTCAGGCTTTCAGCGACACTCGATTACAGCAGCCATAGTTTCAAGAGACAAACGGTTACGACACAAAGGAAACTAAATGACCATTATTGACCAAGTTTCTTAAATTTGTTTTACCACTCTTCGAATCTTTGACATTTTTAAATGCCCTTTCTCGATCAAAAATCCGCAGTTTGCGACCATGGGCTTTAACAATAGTAACGCATTTTTCTTTTGCAAATGTCTCCATATTTATCATACATCATAAGAATACATATAGGAATCAAATTGCTTTCCCAAAAAAAATAGACGCAAAATTTAAATCGTGTTCTCTTGTTTGGGATACATAGGGATACAAAGTATGCATGTCAGCTTACGCACTATTTTTTTTTGCGTGCGGTAATAATATACATCATATTATCTTCGCAATCTTTGTTATTTTAAAATAATTAGGAATGAGATTGACATACCCAGTCTCATAGGATATTTCCCAGTGAGAAGCGCGGTGCGGGCGGGGGTGCAGATAGCTTCGCTGTAGTACTGTTGAAGTATAACTCCATTGTACGCCAAAGAGTCGATATTGGGTGTGGGGATCTGGTCTGAGCCATGGAATGAAACGTCATTCCAACCCTGAAACCATATTATCATTACTGAGAATGTTTAATTTACTATCAATGATGGTGCTGCAATGGTATCTTATACCCACCAAGATGTACTGTCACGCAAGAGGCCTTCAACAGTATTGGGTATGCCCACATTGAATAACAGTGAGCAAACTACTTTGTGTGATCCTAATTAATCCAATTAAGTTAATTTAGTTCATCTAAAATAACTTAGTTGAATTATTATAGACTTGTATCAAAAGCGTTAATACTAAACGTGGGAATACTAGAACCAATACCTTTTTGTTAGAATGAACCATTTTGTTATAAATAAAGGAAGTGCGTTCTTAAATAATTATAGTTTACTATAAAAAATATTAAAAAGATGTTTATTTATATTTTAGAAAAACATTTCATCTATATCGATATATCGATCACTCCGCCTAATTTCCCTAAAAACCCTAAGCTTAATCGGAATAATTTTCCACGCGTTTAGGTTCTTCACGGAACATCATTATGAGGTCTTAACTGTTAAAATTAATGTTCTTCTATAATATTAATTTAACGTTTCCTAAAAATAATTTTGTGGATATTTGTTATTATATACCTTTAAGTTAATGTTACCATAATATTATAAAAAAAAACATATGCGAATTCTTATGCGAAGCAGTTAGTTTCGGCAGCTGTCCTTGACAGCTACTTCCTGAGTTGATAACATTTTATAACCTTATACTTCGCGATAAATGTAATGTTTGCAATGACTGTGATAACCTCATAATGGTAAGGGCCATATTGTATACATTTTTAATATCGTGTGCCAGATATGTATATTAAATTTGATTTTTATAAATACTATGACGTCAATGTACTAAGTACCGCAATAAAGTATTGCATAATTAAAGCACACTTTAGGCTCAGGCCGCTAATATATTTACGACCATAATATCAGATGTGGTCAAAGATATTAGCGGCCTGAGCCTAAAGTGAGCTGCAATTATGTAATACTTTATTCCACATTATCAGATGTGGTCAAAGATATAAGCGACCTAATAAAATTATTGTGATCAATTAACTCCCACCCCTTTAATGTCTATTTAAGCGACTATCGTGACTTAATAAGGAAATACCGAAAAGACGGCCTGCAAAAGCGAAGCAGTTTTTACTTATCACGCTCAAGACGCCTTACAGCATGCGGGGATGGGTTCCTAATTGTAGTCGTTAAGCCTTGCTGTTCGACTAGCTTTTGGAGAGGTTGTGTACAGCAGTGGACGTTCCAGCCGAAACAGGACATGTTATTTTATGTGACTTTTATACCTACTGTTTATTTTCATCTTCTTCGAATCCAAAGTGTTGGTTACCGAATGATATTGTGGCATTTACTAACTCTTTGATCAACAAATCACGGTGTGTTTATTACAATTCACCTCCGAAACGTTGATACGGATTTTTATGTACAGTACTGTATCAGCCGGATTGTCCACTGCACCGGATACCAAGCTCCCCCTTTGCTTTGCCATAATTCCCAGACTTGGCAGGCATCTTAGGGATCACAGTATGAGATATCAGTTCCTCAGAAAGCGCTGCTTCCCACATTCTAGTGTGTTACCCTTAGTTGCCTCTTACGACCCCCAGGGGTAGAGATAGGGGGGTGGACTTTGTGATCAGTAACTTGGTAGATATTTCCTTACGTCCTGGGTTAATCTGGACAAAGGATAATTTGTATCCCAATTTAACATGTAGTTTCCAAAGGAGCGCGGTATAACTAATTCCCACGCGAGCAAAGCCGCATGCGGAAGCTAGTAAAAAACAAACATTGTTACGCCTATAAGTCTTCGGTATTTATACACCTCTGGTTAGGCAGAGATGTATAAATTCTGCAAACTGTCTTAAGGAAACATACTCATATGCCATATGATCCAAACCTAATAAATAATAAACGCAGATGGGATATAGTATGCACCACAGAAAAAAGACGGACGGTAACTGCAAAACGACATTATCGCTTTATGAGCTCGATGCTGTACAATAAGCTAAACAGACAATTGAATATATATCCCCTTTCATTATATAAATGCAAACGAAAATGCATTGAATGGTTGCAATCATTGTCGTACCAGGATACAGAAGACCTCCTTGTTGTTTTAAAATAACGTCACATCACAGCTCATTTCACTTTGGCACTCAAAATATAACACTCACACACCATATACACACACCCACACTCACCACATCACACCGTAACACACACCACATCACAACACACACATATAAATACCCATATTTAAATCCCTACCGTATGCATATATAAAAAACATTTCATTTACCTACTCTCACTCACTTACCTTAACCTAGTTTCCATGCCCAATCGATACGATCATATATTATTATGTTTATTAGCTCTAATAATTATATATACATTTATTTTACAACTTTTTCCATAGTTAGTCTTCTCGTACGTAAATACATATTTGTTAAATAGTTGACTTTTAATAGTTCAATTTGTTTGCTACTGAGGAACTATATAGTTAGCTTACTTTCGGAGGAGGGCGTTGACATCTGCGACACAGTTTTATACTTCTGCAGGTGTCATCGATTCTCATGTGTTTATAACTAAATTGTGTTATGGTTCCAAATAAAAAATTATTATTTAATTATTATAAATACCCACGTTTCGCTATATCTTTTAGGCCCCCATGTTATAAGAGGCGATCTATCGATCGATCGTACACAGACTGACGAAGCAATGATAGCCGAGCGGTAATAGCTATGGACTGCCGTGCCGCAGGTCCCTGGTTCGATCCCCACCGCAGGCTTGTGCTTCACCGCATGCTGGAAGGGCATTATGCGATTGCCCGCCTAGCTAGCTAACCACCCTCAAGTAGAAAATCTGTCGCCAAGCACCTAACGGTGCGTTCCGGCAGCAGTCCTTGGGAGCCAGTGAAATTACTGGCACAAGAGACTTAACAACTATGTCACAAAGTGAAGGGCGCAGTGCAATTCGTGACTTATGATGAAATGCATCTGTTATAGGCAGAGGTTAGTCCGCTTCACATCAGGTGGGCCTCGAGCTTGTCCCGTCACAATAACTTAAAAAAAATACTATCGGGTGCTAGACTCCAATTCAAACTGAAATTTCGCTTTAATAAAAAAACAAACACTTAGCTGATTGGGATATCAAACCTTGCGGCTTGTACATAATTGGCATAAACGATTACAAAAAAGAGTCCAATTGTAACTAAGATAAGAATTAAATTATAAGTGTAACCTTGACACTGTGTGACACGAAACCGAAAACATATGATATATAGTTTTACAATAATCGTCTTTATCTATATTTGCACGGTACTTCTACATCAACTTGTCATTATTAGATATCACTTTATTATTGCAACGAGTAGATATATATTTGTCTGTTGTGTCAGTTGATCAGCTGTTTTTGTCATTTAAACAACCTAAAAAAAACGAATACCTAAAGTTTTACTCGGAAATCTAGGTCAGTATGTCTTGTTACTAGTATATATATGATATATACAGGATTATTGGAAAATGCTAACAACCTCTTAGGGTTGACTTCTGCTAGTCCTAACAAACATTTTGAGATGATTTTTTTATACTATATAATCTCAAAATATTTGTTCGGACTAGCAGATGTCAACCCTAAGAGGTTGTTAGTATTTTTCCATTAACCCTGTATAATAAAATTATTAATATGTTTTTTTCCTTTTTTAAGCTCTTAAAAGATGTCCTTAGTTTAGTAGTTCAATGTTCAATAGTTCAAATGCACACTAGTGTGCATTCCATAGCAAAGCAGTAGTATGCAAGCACCTCTCTCGTCTTTAAGTTTGAAGGGCACCCAGCTACCATTCTTTTTGCTCGACGAACTGATAACCGATGGGGAAGAAAGGTTCTCGAGTGGTTACCACACTACACCGGAAGACGTAGAATAGATAGGTCCTCCACTAGGTGGACTGACGACATCGTTAAAGTCGCGGGTAGCCAATGTTTAGAAGCGGATAATAGCCGTTCTTTGTGGCACTCTATGGGGGAGACCTTTGTTCAACAGTGGACGTCTTCCGGCTGATGATGATGATGATGATACCGTGCACTCTATAAATGTCCATGACATAGTAGTGACAGACCGCAGAAACAATAAGAGCTTGTACATTATTTATTACTTACACTTCAATACCGTCAAGGCCTTTATATATGTCACCGTTTTATTGTACTATCCGTTAGTTTATAATAAATCTAGTTACTCTCGATAGATTGTGAATGGAAACTAAAATTTACAATCTAACGTTTAAATTTTCGTTAGATTTTAAACTGACCATGTCTAGCCGTCAAATTGTAATTATGTGGATCAACAACAATTTACCATAGACCTACGAAAGTATTACAGTGGCCATAAGCAAAATACGTAGGTACAGGGTTTTAATGTATTATTTTTTGGCTTATGTTTAACTTACCACCAGATATAGTAGACTAACATATAACAGACAAAAATAGTAAATTATCACCAAAATTAAACCCGCATTTTAATGTAATCTTATAACCAAAGTTTTAACATCTCGCTATCCTATTTAAGCAAAATTACTCAAAATAAATCATTGTTAACCCAAAAGTAGTAAATGATCACCAAAAGTAGTATATGAAATTTAATTCTTGTGGCGTTGTTGTAGTCACAAGTAACCTAACGCTCCTCCTCGCTTCGCTCGTCGTCGCACCTAAATATGACTTTGCCCTAGACTAAATGATATTTAACCCCTCGCTAAATTATAGTGATCATTTACTACATTTGGTGTCCGATTAAAATTTTTGGTAAAAGAACTAAGGTATCAAAGCATTTTATGGTGGTCATTATTTTCAATCCCTTAGTTTTTTTTAAGTACAAACTCGAAAAGAATATGTTTTTTTTTGTCTGACTATTATTTTTGTTAGTAACTCTATGAAATTAACTCATAACGGCGACCAATCAGTGGACAGTTCACAATTTCGCGGGTGACTATAGATCGTTAGATTATAAACTGCCAGCTACACATGGTCAGTTTATAGTCTGACGAAAATGTAAGCGTTAGATTGTAAATTTTAATGTTCGTTCACAATCTATCGACAGTTTATAATCTCACTAGATTTTTTATAAACTAACGTTTCGTACAATTATCCGGTGACATATACATAGCGTTATTTACTACACGACTACCCGAAAAAGGAGATCAGGGCTTATGTATGTATGTTTGTGAGTTTCTTTATTCCACCATAACTTATAAACGGTAGAACCGATTTCAATGTAAGATTCTCGTATATTGTTAGATTTATGACAGCGCAAGTGAAATGTCACTTGCGCTGTCATAAATCATATGTCACATGTAAAAGGTACATAAAATTAAACAAATATATTTAACATTTTTTTTTCTTCTTATCGAGTGACGTAACAAAATGAAGAGCTTTAAAACACGATTCCATAAAGTTTTATGTTTAATGAAACGATAAAACGTTTAACAAAAATATATAAATGAAAAATATACAAAAAATATATAAATTGCAGTCGTTTTTTTTGTTATTTAATTAATTTATACTTGTTTTCAATTCGAATCAGGCAAACGCGTATCGCATTTACTAAGAGAAGCTGGAGAAACCAAACTGCGTTAGATGTGAATATTCCAGTAATAGATAAGTAATTAAATTGGCTCTGCAGCAGTGGAGAAATTATAGGGCGATAAAAGCTTTTGTCGACTGACTCTTCCATGGGCCAAAACGTGTACATAGGCAGTTTGCTCCCGATCCAGCTTCCAATCCACTGTCTGTAAAACCACTTGCTGGACTCGACAGCCTTTTGATAAATCACAGGCTGGCGTATCGAGCTTCAATCCATGACAGGTGACATTCTTCCTGTTTAAGTTGGCTACCTTTTGATGCAGCATCCTTTTTAATTGCAAATTGATTGAATTTCGGTTTCGGAATACAAACTACTCCTAGCAGGGTTAGATTTTTCATACATACATAATGCCTGTATTTCCCAAAGGAGTGGATAGAGGTTTCTAAGCCCCTAAGATTCGCTAGACATATTTTGGTCACATATAATAGAGGGTAAGTATGCTACCACTATAAGTGAAAGTTTCTTTAAGTTACGAAGATTGTCGTCTATCCTCAAATCTTGCATGTTATATGGTTCACCTTGCCAAACTTTATTAAAATTTGATCAAAACTGAGTAAATTTTAATAAAGCTCAAATAGGCCTAAATGTTTTCTTAGTATCAAAATATTTTTAGACACCTAACTAATATTTTAATAGGAACCCACCATATCATCGACCATTATGAAGACAACATTGGGAGGCTGCTGAGGGTCCGCCATGACAGACATCATGATCACGTTCAGTAAGGTCCACCATCGTACACTGAAAATTAAAAAAAAATACCTTTAACCACGCCAACCAGGGAAAAAGAGGATCCCGGAAAACGTGTACACCCATATTTTGCCATTCTGTACTTTTGTCTTAGGTAATAGGAAGCGAGAATTTTGTCATCTACCATCTACAGTTCCAGACCCTGGGCTGCTGCTGAAAAACCCTATTCGTTTCCGACCTGGGAATAGAACCGTGGACCTCTAGATTCCAAACGAACGGGGACCCAACGTTGTCCAACAATCCCCATGATGTCTTATAATCCGGCTGATACAGTAGGTAACTTAACACGTACACACGGTGCCTAAATGTATAAGAATACATTATCTATATTATACGTTATCTTAATTATGTGCTATATACGAGTATTCATTAGGAACTCGTTATTTGGCATAAGTAACATTAAAACATTAAAACTGTTATCTGATAAAAACTTTGTTACCTTCCTCAGGTAGGCAATACTTTTGCATATAATAACAAAAAACCCAAGTAGGCTGAATACATACAAGTCGACTGACATGGAGGTTACGAGGCTAATTGATAAAATAATATATAGATAATGGAATATAAGTACATATTATACTATAAAATACAAGGTATAGAATGTATTTCTAAATATATTGGATAGTATAAATAAAATTATTAATATATTTGGATCAATAACCAGAGTATACTTACTGTCAAAGCGAGATAGTTGACCTTTATCTATTGAAGAGAGGTGAAATGTGTTAACTTAATTTTTTAATGATACATAGCGCAGATTTGTCTATTCTTATTTCCGATTGAGAGTTCGACAAAGAAACAGTTTGTACAGTAAATAACTTATCATAAAACAACTTGTATGTATAGGTAACTTTAATAAAATAAATCTGAGGACTGCAGATTAGTCATTACAGCAGAACGTTCTTAAGATAGCGTGAGGCTGAGGGATTAAACAGAAAACTGGTGAGAAGGGAGTATATATATGAGTATTCTGACTAAGGGCCTGTTTCAGAATGTTCGAGTTAGTTCCGGTTATACTACCCACAACAAATTTAATAAATAAAACACTATCTTTGCGTTTCACAGTCATCGATTTAGCCTATCCATCGGTTAAAACTGGAATCGCGCTGCATGTTAACTGTAATTTTTATCATTCAGTTATTTTATGTTCTGGGTAGTATAACCGGAACTTACTCGAACATTCTGAGACAGGCCCTAAGTCTAATAGGGAGCCCCTAGAGCAAGATCTACTTCTGAGCAATAGAGCTTATAGGGAGCAATTGGAACATATGACCTTAATTTGATATGAGGAGTCGAGGTTCACTAAACTTTATAAAAAGAACACAACTACATATGTAACAATATGTTCAATTTGCATACTTGAATAACAATACTTTGGGAAGTTTCTGTTACTTACTGTACGTCTATCTCATATCTCATTATTTTTTATAAATCAATTATTTTTGTCTTTGAAATGTATTAGATACATTTTTACTAGTTTTTGTTTTGGGTCGCCACATACATACCAGACCTTACGAGGAATCCTTGACCTTGACAAATATTGTTAGTAATTAGTGAACACATTTTTCTGACCTCCACAAGAAGAATTCCTTTGGAAATGTCAAAGTCAAAATCATATATTAAATTTTATCACCTTATATACGATAATACTAAAACTGCTGCATATAGAAATAAGGTAACCATTTAAAATGTTTTTCGTATTTTTAAATAACCATCACTAATTTACCTTTTATAAAATGTCAAATTTGATTCGGCAATCAGGTAAGCAACACTTTGCATATGAATATTTTATAAGTATATTCTAACGTGATTTCGCCACATCAGGTTCAACCCGTTTATCCATCAAGCCATCAATCCTTTAAAAACGTCAAGGTCAGAAGTTTAAACCACAAAACAATTAAATTTGTTAAATCGATCTGCTCAAACCGGTTTGGCATGCAATAAAGGATTCAGTCATATTGTATCAATATATCAAACTAGCCACCCGCCCCGGCTTCGCACGGGTGCAATTCTGATATGTACTAAATATCAGAATGAAAGAATACAGAATGTCTTTATATACAACGTTCACAGATTTTATGTCATTAGACAATACAAATATGTTTCCTTTAGAGGATACTCTTGAATAAACGACATATAATTGGCCATTTGAAAAACACTCAACGCGTAACGTAAAATCTAAAGCTGTAAAGGTATGAAAATTATCTATCAATCTTTACAGGCTAGCCTCGTAACCTCCCAGGCAAATACGATTAGGTGAAATAGTAAAATTAGTCCTTTCAATTTAAAAAATCCTTAAGCGTACGTTTGAAGATTGAGCTATATTTCTTTTCAACATTATACTTATTTATTATAAAATTAACCCTCTTATTTTTAATACGGTTACTACTCAGAATGGTTTTTGAGAGTAAGTAATTCTAAGTTACGTCTGTTAACACCTTCAACCACATCGTTACTAACTATCAGGTAGGTTGTGGTCAAAGAACTATCAGTTTTAAAAAAATACCTGCGTTTCATGTCCCTTTTCATTACTTCGCTCACTGCTCAACCTACCAAAGTCCTTCGTATTATTCATTAGGTACCTACATATACAGCGGATTAGTAGACATATATATTAAAAGTTTTTGAAAATTAAAAACAAATGCAACTTTTTATCATATCCTCCAAACAAGAACGCCATATTTTAGTATGGAACCGTAGGACTTTGTCATAAGCTACTTTGCATTATATATATGCAGGTGTAGGGTTATAGGAAAAATGCCGTCCTAACAAGCATCATGCGTCTTGTGTTTTTATTACTTATATACATTTTACTTGTAATATGTCCCGGATGGGACTGCTCGGATGCCTTAAACCTTAATTTTTAAGTCGGGTAGGACTTTAAAACGGTATGGGTTTTACTGAGCCCAACATTTATTTATTTTGTAGGCAATGATCTAATCTACCAGCTCGATCAATAAGTATTACGTGTATTTACAGACACCCTATATAGAAATAAAAGGTAGCATATTTTTATAAATTATTTCAAAAAGATCATTGTCGCACATGTTATTCGCTATTTTTTTCCTTATACACATTTACGTACGTAAGAATTAAATATTGAAGTTATAAAGGTAAGGCATTTGTGGTTCTGTTGTTTTATGTCAATGTAGAGAACTCTGTGGTTACCACAACAAGACCTATTTTTTTTTTCAACCATCGGTATGGCTCTATTAAAAAAATACTAGGAACTATATACAAGGCTACAGCTGATACAATGAAAGCATTTAGACAACCTACAAGCCACTGCAGACTCACATGCAGTCCAAATGCTCTAGCCTAGTAATTATAAACAAATACATCACTTGTGTTATTCGTACATCCTATATTCATACCATATTATGGTATGGCAAAGGGTTTTGGGCAACTTTGAAATTTTGCGTCACCGAATACCTATATAAAGGGGATATAGGTATAAAAACATGATATAAAGGGGGTATAGGTTTAATAATAATAATATTTATTTGCCAAAGTAAGAATGTACAAAAGATACTTAAGAAATTCTATTACTAATTAGAACTAAAACTATACAATTTACTATAACTTATGAACAACGGCTCCACACTAGGCTCTAGGCCTGTATCGTGGATACCTAAATAATATCGATTTATATGATACTAGCTGACCCGGCAAACGTTGCTTTGCCATATAAATAATTTTGGCTATTCAAAAATAAGGGTTTATCGTAGAAGGGTGAAAATTGATGATTGTATGTATTTTTGTATGTTGTATCATAAAAAAATAGAAATTAAAAATTTTGTCTATAAAATAAAAAATAAAGTTTAGGGGTGGACTACCCCTAACATTTAGGGGGATGAAAAATAGATGTTGGCCGATTCTCATAGATACCGGATAAGCACAAAAAATTTCATCAAAATCAGTCAAGCCGTTTCGGAGGAGTATGTTAACGAAAACTGTAACACGGGAATTTTATATATTAGAAGATAGGTATATAAAATAGTCAAAATTGGAGGCATTTTTACAATTAAATTTATGGCTATATATATTTTTAATATATTGCCACTGGGCATTACAGCTTCAACAATATATGTTTGTAGATTTCCATGATAGTAAGTGCTCATTCAAGATTGAGCCTATTTACTTTCTCCGAAAACCTCAACTAACCAACAGGTGAAACTGAAGTCAAGGCCATCATGAAGACATTCTATGTCGCCAAATAAAAAAATCGGAACTTACTTAAGCATGATATAAACTGAATATTAAATTATATTCTACTTTATTATATCAATATTACTAGGTAGGGACAATGTTTAGGGTTCGAGAAATGGTAGACCAACATTAGGTCACCATTGTATTAAATATTTTTTTGTAAAATAAGACTCATACGTTTAAGGAAACCTAATTTACTAAATTTATAAATTGAGAGTTATTTTTAACAAGTTAAATTATATAGAACTAAATATTAAAAAGATTATTGCAATAATAGCTTCTGATTGCAGTATAATAAAAATATACGAGACTGAAACATAGACAACTGAAATCAGTTGTCTATGTTTCAGTCTTGTATAAATATATAAGAGTCGTATATTATAAGAGATAATCTATCTAGTTGAACCTTAATGGCAAATTTAAATTATTTTTAAACTGAAACACATTTTTTGATAGGAGTTCTGTTCTAATGTCAAATTAATAGCTCTTTATGTGTAGTGAAGCGCTCGTAGCGTAGTTTCCTTAGCCATTCTTAATCGATCAGCTAAGTTAAGCAACGTCCGCCGCAGTTAGGAGTTGGATGGGTGACCGCTAGTGACATTACTACAGAGCGCTTCCGTGCTTCGGAGGGCACGTTAAGCCGTCGGTCCCGGTTGTTGTCTAACGATGGCAGTCGTTACAGCATGGTGGTAGGGCATTTTGACAATGCCCGTCTGGCTAGCTACCACCCTCAAGTAGAAAATCTGTCGCCAAACACCTAACGGTGTGTTCCGGCAGTTGTCCTTGAGAGCCAGTAATTCTAGGCTAGCCTGAACAACATCTTCGACCACATCATCACTTACCATCAGGTGAGATAGTGGTCAAAGGCTAGGCTATCAGCTATAAAAAAAATAGTCATCCAACATTTTGTACTTGAACTTCATTTAATAAAACACAAAATTGGTCTTACATTCTGCTGTGTATATTATCTATTTCTGGCGTCATAATGTCTATGTTTAATATTCATAAGTTCCGGCAATGGTAAAATTAAATTGTTACGTAAATTGACTCATTCTTTCACAACATCATTATACAACTGAAGAATAGGTCTATCATCATTCTTTAAATTTGATTTGAGATGATGCAATTTCAAATCCATTTCATTTTATTTTTTGTTTTAGCGCATGTATGTAGATTGTAGACTCTGTTGCAGAACGTCTATTTCTTGTAAACCCTTTTTTGTTTTTATATTTACAACGGACTACTAAATAAAATTTATATACCTAGGGCCTCTTTCATGACCTTCAATTAAAGTGTCAATTATTTAGTTCCTAGTTAAAGTTACTCGGCTAATAAAAGTTACATTTATGGTTTTTCAGTTTCACAATAGAAAACGGACTTCTGATTAACAACTCGATAGTTACTTGAAGGATCTTCGAAGTAAATTCAAATATCCATCATAATCTGTCAACAGCAACATTTATTCATACGGCGAAAATATTTTTATCAAGGAGTTTTTACCCAATATGGAGTTTGCCACATCAACCTTTTTTTTAAAACTGTATAAATAATAGACAGATGAACTGAGAAGTAAGTCAGTGGGCACTTTAACTGTGGTCTACCATTGTGAAAAGTAACAGCCATTGTGAAATTCATATTTGCACGATTACTTGCTGTGGTCATTATTTGGATAGATGACCACTATTGGCATTTTCTATTGACCGCTTCCGTGCCTCGGAGGGCAGGTGGGCCTCGACCCGGTTGGAAGACAGTCGTTATAGCATGGCGGTAGGGTATTTTGTGGATGTTTTATGCCATGTATTATTATTACTCTAGCAAATAAATACATTTTCATTTCATTTCATTTTCATATCATAGTTCTCATACGTTTGTCCTTGAGACTCGATTTCAGAACTGTGTAATAAGTCTGCTTACCACATATGTCCGCATGATATGAGATTGTGGTCAAAGGCAATTTGCGTTTTAAGTCGCCTTGAACAGTCCTTATATTCTCAAGTTAGAAACTCATACAGTCTGGTAAAATAAAATTTGTTTGCCAAACAAAATATTGCGTCGTTTTATTTTTACCGCCCATAAAAAAGTTATGATCACCAAAATTAATGTAAAAGCTTTATTTTCTTTCCCACCAAAAATTTCTATGGTGAATCGTTTAATTGCTTCTTCAAGCAAAATAACTTGGCGTGAGAGTAAGAAAATAATGACCGAAACCAAATTTCTCAACTGAAAAGTATGAAACGCAATTTGGTTTTATTTACATGTATGGCATATGTATTTTTTTACCTTTGGTTGGTTTGAGTTTAAAAGTAAACTACTGAACTATTATTAATAAAATTTCTTTCTAAACCAAACTGAGCGTTCAAGATTTTCAAGATTGGTTCATGGATGGAAATATGAGGTACAAAAATATAAAAATATACAACCGAAAAAGAACCTGCTCCTTATACGGTTACAACGTACGCATATAGATATTTATTACAAGCTAGTCATTTTCAGTACTTGCGAAACTTCTGCTTTTGTAAATTTCACAAAGGGAACAGGTTCTTTTTCGGTTGCATATTTTTATATTTTTGTACCTCATCTTTCTGTCCATGAACCAATTTTGAAAATCTTTATTCCCATGGGCTTCCGGGCTAGAATTGCACCTCCCCATAACTTCCCGTGGGCGTCGTAAGAGATGACTAAGGAAAAAATACTGTAACGGGGCAGCAGCGTCTTCTAGAGAACTGCCATCTTATACAGCGATCCCCAAAGCCAAGCGTGGGGATTATAGCAAATACCCCCTAAATAGGGGAGGCTGTGTTCAGCAGTGGACGATCCGGCTGATACAGTACAGTACAGCCAGTTTCTAAAACAGATATAACAATGTGATAATATCTCGGGAGTAGTATCCATGGTGATATGGTGATGGTCCAACCTACATTATTTGGCATTTTAAAAACAATCACAATTGACTAGCTTCTGCACGCGATTTCGCTCACTTAGGTAACGGTAAAATATATCATGATAAAATGTGCAGCTGCAAACAGTGCTTGATAAAACTTAAAATGATCATGAAATTACAGGCACGTGAGACTCATTATCTGTATGTCTCAGGGCAATGGGCGCAGAGCAGTTCGTCTTGTGACAAAATGCATCTGTTATAGGCAGAAGTTACCACTTAACACCAGGTGTACCTCGCGCTTGTTTCGTAACAATAACCTTTATAAAACATTAATTTATCAGAACACAAATCATTTTTATAATTTCAGGTGCTATGATATACGTCAATGTATTCAACAAGCAAGCAGGCGTACAAATATTTATATTATATATATATAGTCATCATTTACAAGTATAAAACCAACTGCAGAACTGGTCTTCTTTGTAGTACTACGTAAGTAGTACTATAGATGTCACTCTATCCCAATACGATGGTTGAAGATCGATAGGAAAGATTTGAGTTATGACGTCATGACATGTTAGCTCAATTGGTTAGAGCATCCCCGGCTAAAGGGGTGGATGGACGCGGGATCGAATCCCGCACATAACTTAAATTTTTCCTATCGTATATTCGTAGTATTTTGTTTATATATATGTCTAAATTACATAAAAATCAAAATATTCTGCTAAGCTGTATAAACTGTTGTCTAAGAACCACTTGTGCAGATGGTTTTAAGGTTATTACCGACACAATGTTATATGTTTTCAGATAATTTTCTTTCAGCATATTTATTTCAGCATATTCCCTTCTCAAATATACATGTGTCAAAAACAATAATAAACTGTGCTCTACACGTATCTAACACGTGGTTGCCGACTGCTGGTTCCACTGCTTAGTTCTAATAGTGGAACAGACACGAATACTTGAAAATGTATTTTAATTTTATTTATATCTAACTAGAGGGCAGCGCCGTATTCGCACGGGTAATAAAAAAAATAGATTAAATGTTTTGAATATATTCTATAGCCTATGTTCATCAGAGATAATGTAGGATTGTATGATGATGATTGATGTTGTATTTTTATGACATATGGAACTGAAACGTTGCCTCTAACTATGGGCCTTATAAGTAAGCCCAAAGTCGCACAACGTGCTATGGAGAGGGCCATGCTCGGTGTTTCTCTACGAGATCGAATCAGGATTGAGGAGATCCGTAGACGAACGAAAGCCACCAACATAGCCCGGCGGATTAGCTAGTTGAAGTGGCAGTGGACAGGGCACATAGCACGTAGTACTGATGGCCGATGGGGCCGAAAGGTTCTCGAATGGAGGCCACAAACTAGCAAGGGCAGCGTCGGAAGACTACCCACAAGGTGAACGGACGACATTACTAAGGTCACAGGAAAACGCTGGATGCAGGCCACTTCCAACCGTTCTATTTGGAAATCTATGGGAGAGGCATATATCCAGCAGTGGACTTCTTGCGGCTGAAATGATGAAATTATGATGAGACTTAGAGGCGAAATTACATTCTTTTGCACCCAAAGGAGTAATTCGATGGTGTTAACGCAATCTTCAGAATGAACACTAGACTCCCCTCGAGAACAACTGGTTAGTATAGGTCTTCATTGCATTTGTAATGACTTCGCTCACTGATCTGGCGCCCATGCATAGTTTTCGCGCATGTGGAATTACTCAGACATAATAAGGGTGCAACTCTTAAATAAAAATGTGTGAGTAAGAAGATCCGGAGGCTTCAAAGTACTTAGAAATTAAACCGACAAATGAACTGCGATATCATGATTTTTTGCAGAGTCCAATGATTATAGTCTTTATAGTCTTAGATTAAGTCCAATTATAGACAAATCAGTTTGCACAACTAGTTGTGTAATAAGGAAAATGTTCATAATCTTTCCAGTACGCACAATTAGGTATTGTTCAGATCAATTTCCTTTATACACAACTACATATATTGTTGTATTCCATATGATGTAGCATGATTCGGGTGCTCGCATAATCATTCCACATATTCACAATAGAGGACATGATTCTGTAGAGTGAATAACTATTTTACAATCCGCTTCTGGGCGCCCTCTGGCAAAAGAGCTGACAATGTTGTTACAGATGACCACAGATAAGACCGTTTCACACATGATTTCACTTCATCAGCTGAGGGTGTTTAAACGCAGCATTAAAACACCCTAAGCTGAAAGCTAAAAGTATAGTTTACTCATTCTAAATGGGGATTTACATAAGGGCGCATCCTTTAAGATAGATTCCAAATGTTTGCCGACCTCCAGCAAAGTAAGTGTCATACAAGCTAGTTGAAAAGTTGGATATTTGACAACGTTTACGGTCTTCCAGCCATTGTAGAATGGTGAGTAACTTTCTGGAAAATCAAGTGAAGTTGATAACATTCGGTATTGTTCGAGTGAACCGTATGCAACTCTACCCAGTGCTTGTTTTTACTTACATTTCGTGTAGCCATCAAACTGGTTCTCCCTTTTTCCTTGTTGCAAATATATTTTTACCTACATGTATAAAATTTGGAGGGATTTTAGAGTATAAATGTGCTTTGGATAAATTGATCGTTGTAAATAATTGTAATAATGCTATAGCGTTTAGGTGATGAATGTGCACAACATTCATTACATGTATATTATATATTTGTATTATGCATGGCATTTTCTGTTATTGTGGCAAATTAAAAAATAAACGTTATTATCATAGCTATACAGAAAGCACATGTACAATGTATTCAGAGATATACACCCAGCATGCTACCACCTTCTTATACGAGCTTGATGCGAATCTACTACGCATAAATAATTATTATGATTTTAAAAATCTTTGTATCAAATTTTATGTTTATAAGACCATTGGTATATTGGTTTGGATTATTTACCTATTTTTAATTAAACGGGGGTATTTTGATATAATTCATCGTTACATTCATCATTCGTTATCAGATTATAATTCGTCTCTTAATTATCAACTACTAAAAAGTCTTACCTACACCAATTGACGAGTCAATAAAACCCCAAGGATAAAAAGGTTCTTAAAAAATTAAACACCGTATGCGGGGTTAGATTTTCCAGAAACCCATTCTAATTGGATGTTCCTATATAAGAGTCAGCACATACCACAACATCAAGAGCCTTAACATCTACCGTTGAACAAATGCCTCCCTGATTAGGGGGGTTGGCCATAATCCCCACGCTTGGCCACCTTAGGATATTTTTCCCTTCTTCGCCTTTTTGACTCTCACAGGAAGATATGGAAGAGCGCAATGCTATAGCCCGACACCCTTGGAGATACATATAAAATATATAAAAGTACATCCACCACATAGTAAGTGTATTAAAGACCAGTAGCCTAGCTTGTGCGTTGATATGCCAGTCGTTGATTCAATCAGGAATATATGTAACTTTATATATTATTAGTAATAATTACATATATTTTAAAATACTTAAAGAATACATTAAATTAATATATTAGAAAAACACTTAAAACATAAATTTATGTCTAGTGACGATCCTGCCTAATTTTGATGTTGATCCGGCGTCATATGACGTCATAACTCGCGGTAGCCAAGTTTCGACGTGTGTCACTTCTACATTAAGCATCCTCAGGAGGTCTGACTCTATGAGATACTTTTATTATTATTTGATGAGCAGGCCTAGTCGACATCAATTACAAAAACAGGTATCTTGAGACTGATAATTTGGGGCGAAACACTGGGTTCTTGGTTTTGGTTTGGGTTGCCACCAATGTGTAAATAGTTATATTTTTTATCTTCGACTTTATAGTCGTTAATTAAGGGTTATTAATGAGTCTTATTACTATTTCTAGGAACATTTTACTATAAACTGTAATTTATGAACGGTGTCCTCAAAGCTGTCAGCGCAAAAACCTGCGATGACCCATAAACAAGGAAAGTCATTGTTCAATATCTGAAATCACCTCAGGGTTGTTGGGATGAGATACCATAATAGAGAAAGAACCCTATAGAGATCGCAGTGAAATATAATTATCATAAAATACTATTATACCTAATACTTTAAAATATTTAAGATTGTCTAATGTTATCATTTGAAAAATGTAACCAGGTCCTACTATCATGATGTTTCAAAATTTGCAAGCTAGAACTCAAGTTAATACTGTAACTCACCCGCGAAAACCTTCAAACATGTTGCCACTGTCTAAAAGAACCGTTGCTAAACACACAATATTTATGTATATTTTAAATTCAGAATACTTCTTATCTTATACAAGAGGTCTACACTCCGCGCGCGTTAAACTCACATAAACTAAAACCACAATGAAACAACACAACTGACTTGAAGACGAACCGAAGGCCGTCATCATGAAAAAATAGTCAAAGAATAAATACAGAAGGTAATTATGGCCTATTTTTATAATGAATGGCGAAGGTTTATGCATACTGGTCTTTCTTAATGTTTGGTTTTCCTTATCAGTTGTGTCGTATCTAGCTAGAGAAGTACCTACTCATTAAAGATGTAAGTAATTTTATTTAAAAAGCAATCTAGCGGTCTTTTTACAGCTAGAAATTTTACTTTATCTTCAACATCTTGCAAAGCCACAGAGTGTGGCTTTGCAAGATTATCCAAATATCCAAACTTCATGGAACCTTCGCTCTACATATACTTTTAGGGGTTCTGTACAAGTAAATGGGACCACATTACTAATCCTACGCTGTCCATCTGTCCGTCCTTATGTCCATCCGACTTTAAATCGTTGTATCTTTGTAACAGTAATAGAAACTAGAGAAATAGTGATGGCTCTGTGCATTGGCTATGGATTGCCGCGCAGCAGGTCCATGGTTTGAATCCCACCGCGGGCTTGAGCTTCACCGCATGGTAATAGGGCATTTTGCGAATGCCCGACTGGCTAGCGACCACGCTCAAGTAGAAAATCTGTTGCCAAGCACCTAACGGTGTGTTACGGCAGCTGTCCTTAAAATCCAGTAATGCTAGGTTAAGCCTGGTAACACCTTCGACCACATCATCGCTTACCGTCAGGTGAGATTGTGGTCAAAGGCTTACCTATCAAATATAAAAAAAACTGGTTGAAATTATTCAAAGAATATGTCTTAGTGTTGCCTTTGAAAAGTACTCGTAACAATCACATGAAGTTAAAAATAAAATGTGGTATAAAACCTTACTTAATATGTAACTTCCTTTGATCGTTTATTTTTTGTTTACTCTATCGTTAAAATGAATATATGTATAGGCGTCAAACTTATTATTATTATAGTCGGTTTACTTAAGTACAACAACAAATTATGAAAATTAGACAAGTGTCGAGTCCAACTCTCCTTTTGCCGGTTTTATTTTATACAACAGCTCAAGCAGTTGCAAGCAGGCTTATCGCCAAATATTAAGATATTGCTTCTGCCCATAACCACTGAATAGATGCAGAACGATATATCTGCAAAGATATTTAAATAAATAAGCTGCTCTGGCTACAACGCAATAAAAAGCATTTTAGCCCGCACAGCACTGAGTATCTACAACATATAATAAACTAATACTAATAGCTAATATGTATATATTATACCTACAATGTACCTCTCTTTCTATCGCATCGTTCTTACCTATCTGTTCTGATGCGGCATGTGAGTTGTTTTGGTTATCTTTTTGGGGTTCCGTACCCAAAGGGTAAAAACGGGACCCTATTACTTAGACTTCGCTGTCCGTCCGTCTGTCACCAGGCTGTATCTCAAGAACGGTGATAGGTAGACAGTTGAAATTTTCACAGATGATGTATTTCTATTGGCACTATAACAACAAATACTAAAAATTAAATAATATAAATATTTAAGGGGGGCAGCAAGAAACGGTAAAAAAAAACAAGTTTATTGTATGGGAATACAACAAACTTGATTTTTTTACATTTTCTTGCTCGATACTTATAACGGTGACAGGTGACGCTTTAACTATTTACAGAATATTTAGTTTTATGTTCTCTTTAAATATAATTAATTAAAATAAATAATTAAGGGGGCTCCCATATAATAAAAGAGGTTTTCGCCGTACCTACCCAGCTCAATCGGACACTGCGAAAAGTGTCTGTAGCTTGCAAAATTAGGTCACAGATAATGGTACGGAACCCTTCGTGTGCGCGTCTCACTCGCACTTGGCCGGTTGTTTTTGTTTTTTGCACTTATTAGATATATTATTGGCGTAATAATTTAATAAATGATGATTAAACGTTACCTATATAAATTTGCCGGTTGTGGCAGAGAACTTTCGGGTATGTTGGGCATGAAAGTAGATTAAATGCAGTGGAGATAAGAGCATGTAGAGTCATATGGAGTGGCAGGATAAGGAATAGTGTGATAAGGTAACGATGTGATGTGAATGATGATGTAGTGACAAAGTCGAGAAAGGTTTATTAATATGGTTTGTACATGTAGAGAGAATGAATGAAATGAGAATGACTAAACAGGTATACATGGTATACAAGTATACAAGTGAACGGAAGTGTTTGAATGAGAAGACCTAGGTGAACGTTTCGAAATCAGATTGAAAATGTTCTAAAAAAGGCCAGGGCGCAACTCCCACCTTTTATGAAACCATCATAAAAAAGGAGCGTTTTGTTTCATGCTTAAAATAATCATTCATAGACACAAATTATTACCGACACACAACCGCAAAAACCAATATTGGTTTGATCTTACTTAAAGAACGAATGAAAATGCATCACGGATGCATATTTCGAGCGAGATCAAAGATGTTTATAATATACCTATCGTTATCCCACTCGCACTCAACTAGCAACATAGGGCCTGTTCTATTAACCGCTAAGAACGTAAATTTCGATAATTTTGATCACATTCTGCGTCTGTGGTTGTGATCACGTGATCGTTTGTAACTATCATCCCCGTTCCATTTTTGGATAAGAACGCTAAGAATGCCACTAAAACTTGCAACTTCTGTCACTTTTGACATTAGATGTAGCGTTTAAGGCGAAAATAACGCCAAGACCCATGTGGAAAACTTTTTGGGAGTGTGATCGTTTTTAGCGTTTTTAGCGAATCTCACTCAAATGAAACGCACCCTCACATTGTTCCGAACGATGTTATGGAACGGATTTACCATAGTTTTACGAGATTTTATCGCTGCTCAACAGCTGTAAGTTATTTTTTTAATTTCACTCATCAATAATAATAATAAAATAATTTATTTCCAAAGACACTGTTTTACAATAATTAATTTATATCAATAGGCTTCCCACTAGGATTCCCTGTTTAGGGAAGTCTATTTACTTCCTAATATACAAATTTATATGATTGATATTGCATCTATACAAGACAAAAATTAAATTAAAATCATTATAAATCATTCAAAACTATTAATTACATTCAATTTACATTATACAATACAATTTTGTAATAATTGTTTAATATTTTAGTAATTTAAATTTCACAATAATAATTAAATAAAAAATAATGGAATTATTTTATACACAAGACAAAAATTTAAATGAAATCATATTAAATCATTCAAAACTATTAATTACATTCAATTTACTTTATAAATCACATCAAATAATTTTGCTGCATTTATTTTAAAGAATAATAGAAATAAAAACATTGCACGTAATTTACATATTAATTAAACCCATTTTTATCGTAAAATACCCAAAATGAAGTTTAAATTCGCTGCCAGAAAGTAACTTTTTTCAGATGGATAAACATGACGGATTTGTCGCTAGAACAGTAATAGTTCGTACGTCAGAATACCCGAAATGAGTGTTCAATTTCTTGTGACGTCATCAAAACGACGAGCGATTCTATTACTGTTTGTATGATTGCTTATTTGACGTGGAGGTATAAAATTTAGCAGTAATATAATATTATTATTACTATAAGAGGTGAGAGGTCAGTACCCTAAACTGACGCTTATGTATGAAAAGATTGATGAGTGTAGATGAAGCGAAAAATATATGTAAGGATCGTAGTAAGTGGAAATCTGAGGTCTCTGCCTACCCTTACGGGAAAGAGGCGTGATGTTATGTATGTATGTATAAATGATAATTAATTACAGTTATAATTTATATAAAAATAAAAGATAAATTATCGTTAATACAGACAATTTTACAATATGTTTGTTGTGGGCTGTCATAATCAAATGGAACTTATGGAATAAAGTATAACTTTTTTCTTTATTTATCTAAAACAAATTAGGTAAGTGGACTACCTTTGTTGCTAGATCTATATCAGAAACTAAAATATGTTCACTTGTCCCATGTATACCTTCTATTGGCTTCGTAAACATAACTGTTTTCAATCCAAACTAAGAAACAAAACTTTAAACACGCTGAAATAAGTACCAAACAACACGTCCGCACGCTCAAGAGACAGAATTGGACTGACATTTGATGACAAGGTGTACGCGCCCTAAGTTCCTTGTCTCCAACCAATGACGTTCAGCGCTTGATTTCCCTATTAGTTTGTTTCGTTGTACAAACTACACGTAGTAATCAGAAATTTGGGTAGACGTATTTATATATTTTAATGGTGTAAAGTATTATCCCATAAATAATCAACAATTAATACATAAAACAAAAAATTAAAACTTTTTTTTCTTGTGTTACAGACATGTACGAAGCCCACTTGGTATTAAGCGGTAACTTCTGCCTATAACAGATTCATTTCGTCACAAGTGACGAACTGAAATGCGTCCATTACTCTGAAACATACAGATATTAAATGTAATTAATTACTTACTCTCAAGTTTTCGGACTCAAGTGGGTCGTTGCCGGTTTAAGGGTGAACTGGCCGGTCGCTTCTCCATACAAACGCCGTAGGATGATCACTCCCTTATTTGAGATTTAAGGTCCAGAATTAAGCATAACACCGATTGATCTCGTCATTATCTAGGCTTGTATGATGCCGAAATTTTAAATAGATAGTTAAGTTTAAAGTTATTAGCCTCGAAAATTTTATATGAAAATGTTTCAAAGCTCATAAGTCTCAACTTAATAATCTTATTAAAATTTCGGCATCATACAAGCCTAGATAATGAGGAGATCAATCGGTATTATGCTTTGTTTTGGACCTAAATCCTCAAATAAGGTAGTGATCACCCTACCGCGTTTGTATGGAGAACGGGCCGGCCAGTTCACCCTTAATATGGCCAAATGGGGTTACTCTGACGTAGGAACCCAATGTAGTTGTGCCGCTACGCAGGACATGCGTCACATACTGTCCTGCCCACAGTGTTCCAATGCTTACACTTTGGGTGACCTGTACGAGGCCTCTACCCTTGGTGTGGCTACAGCCCAGTACTGGCAGTCATCTATCTAATAATAATGAGTCGTCGCCACGAAGAAGAAGAAGACTCTCAAGTCATGCTGCTGGAACACATTGTTAGGTGCGTGGCGAGCATTCAGAAAATTCCCTTCCACCATGCGACGAACCGGGTGTGGGAATCAAACCATGGACCTGCGGCACGGCAGTCGATAACTATTACCTCTCGGCTACCACTGCTTTAGTTATAATTTATAAAATATATATATAAATAACCGAGTGGTTATAAAGTAGTTTTAAACTGCGGGCATAACCAACCGTTTTTTTCCTTTTACGGGCTGTTTGAACGCGGTAGCCTAAAGGAACGAAACTGGAAAAAGAATTGGCCAATTTATTAAAAAAAAATCCAGAACAATATTTGTGAAATGAATAAGTGCCTAGGGTAAAAAACACTAACCTTGAACTATCATAATTATAAACCGGATCTTATGATAAAAAACTATAACGATTTAGTTTCCAGCCTATCCTCTAACTGATGGCTTGATGAATGATCACGACCGATGTTGAATTGTACTAAGTATTAATTAGGTAGCTGTTATAACTTATAACCTACAGAACTAAATTTACCTATTATATATATAACATTGAGTGTTGGACTCAAATATACATTTACCCAAAGTGTATCGTGTAACTGGTAAACCATACTTTGGACCACGGCTCGGCGCTTTAGTAACTCAAGAACTTTGCGGATACTGTAAGACAACCTGATCTATACAGGGTTATTGGAAAAATGCTAACAAGCCCTTAGCGTTGACTTCTGCTAGTCCTAACAAACATTTTGAGATGGTTTTTTTTTTACCTTTTTTTTTTTGTTTTTATTTATGTTTATGTGGCGGAATAAGCACGAGGGCCACATTATGTTAAAAGTCTCTTGAGCTTTTATTTTATTATTTCTTATTTTTTTATCACTTTGCTGGATGTAAATATTAAAAACTCTATTCAAAGGGAGCGCGGCGGGGTCCAGTGTTGCCGTGGCGGGCGCTCGTGGCTCGTAGTACGCATTGTCTTTTACAACCCTAAAAGGTTGTTAACATTTCTTTTCAATAACCCTATATATCTATAGTTCCAGTACAATATGCACACATGCTAACGCATGCAAACTAATATAAAAAATAAACGGTTACTGATATTTCCAACGTAAGTTGAGTTACTAACAATTTTACTCTGTACTGACGTTCCAAGCGTTTAATGAGATTGGTGTCAATTAGGGTGCGTACCATTTGAGTGAGATTCGCTAAAAACGCTAAAAACGATCACACTGCCAAAAAGTTTTCCACATGGGTCTTGGCGTTATTTTCGCCTTAAACGCTACATCTAATGTCAAAAGTGACAGAAGTGGCAAGTTTTAGTGGCATTCTTAGCGTTCTTATCCAAAAATGGAACGGGGATGACAGTTACAAACGGTCACGTGATCACAACCACAGACGCAGAATGTGATCAAAATTATCGTAATTAACGTTCTTAGCGACTAATGGAACATACCCTTATTCTACACAAATTCTTCAAATTTATAATTCTATAAATACGGCAGTTATTCTTCTGTTCATACTGAATATATAAATAAATCTAAATTCGTGTATCACTTAGAATGGCTATTCTAAACATAGGATAATATTATTAAATCTGTTTACAAAGCACCAAGTGCCATGACGACTAAATTAAAGCATACCACAATAGAACACAAAAGTCAATTTTGAGGACTATCATTCGCAAACGATATACGAATTTGTATTTTAACCAGAACAGATAAGAACAAAAATAATAAAAAAAATTTTAGCAAGTTACATACGATTTTAGGTTTATGATTGAACTTAATAAGAATAGTTGCATTCGCAAGCGTTACACGAATTTGGATTTTAGCGAGAAGAGAATAAGAACTACCATAAATAAGGTAATTGCATTCTGGAAGCAGTGACAGCTCAGTGCATTGGCTATGGACTGCCGCGCAGCAGGTCCATGGTTCGAATCCCGCCTCGGGCTTGAAATTCACCGCATGGTGGAAGGGTATTTGGCGACCACCTTCAAGTAGAAAATCTATCGCCAAGCACCTAACGGTGTGTTCCGGCAGTACTCATTGAGAGCCAGTGATAACGCAGGCACATGAGACTTAACAAATATGTCTCAAAGCAACGGGCGCAGTGCAATTCGTGACTTGTGATGAATTGCATCTGTTATAGCCAGAGGTTAGTCCGCTTAACATCATGTGGGCCTCGAGCTTGTTCCGTCACAGTAACATAATATATATATATATATATATAAACATCAGTTGGTAAGGCACGAAAATTTGTTACATAATTCGTCTTTACCCTATTGTTACATCTTCAACTGTGACATCTTCCCCAAATTAGGGAACGTTTAGGTAATAAGATTAAGATTTAGTTATTTTATACATTGATAAATAACTAAAGATATAAGATTAGTAGATTATGATACAAGTGACCTAAGTTGCTCATTATACACGAGGCTTGTGTTGCAGCCCGAGCCGTAGGCGAGGGCGTAAATCAGTCGAGTGTATAATGAGCAAGTTGCTCACGAGTTTCATACGCACTTTTTCAACACCCTTGCGAGGAAAAAAAAAATATTGCACAAATGCGATACCAACAACATACGAGACGAGAATTATGGAAAAAAGCGCGCAATTTTTTTTTTCGCTCTCGTATATGTATGATCGTTGATTACATATACCTATAAACATATACCTATAAACCTCTTTGATGTTACAAATCTGTATTACCCGGTTAAATTGAAAATGCTCTGTTTACTCGCATATAATTTGCAGTTAGGTACTAACTTAACTTTGTATGGATAAATTACCCGATTAAATTGAAAATGCTCTGTTTAAACAAATAATAGGTAGCAGTGTTTTCCGTGGAACTGCTATCTTACACTGGGATCCCCAAGACGCCTACCAAGGGTGGGGATTATGGCAAATACCCCCTTAATAGGGGAAGCTGTGTTCAGCAGTGGACGATCCGGCTGATACAGAGTACTTACCGATAGTTTAATTTTAGGTCTACTGACAAACTATAGGATTTTAAAGGTAGATATATAATGGTGTCGATTCCATATATATTTTTTTGTTATTGTGACGGAACAAGCTTGAGGCCCACCTGATGTTAAGCAAACTAACCTCTGCCTATAACAGATGCATTTCATCACAAGTCACGAATTGCACTGCGCCCGTCACTTTTGAGACACTATTGTTAAGTCTCATGTGCCTGTAATTTATATAAGTAAAAACAGATGAAATTGTAGTATTATTACTATTTAAGGAGAAGTTATAAGGCATAATAGCAACAGTGTATCGCTGAAGCTTCAGAGAGTGAACACGAGATCTTGAGGAGTAAAAGTCCGGGTACACTTCGCGTAGGATGTATGCCACATCCATGGGATTCCGGTGTGCAGAACAACTCTTAGCCGATGAACGCCAGTAAATTGGGATGTATTTTGAACATAATGTAAATGGTTTCTATAAATTCTAGATGTGTAGCAACTTATGTAATTGTGCGTGATAGAAAATTTTTCTGAAGTATATAGTTATAAATGAATATTCAAGTAGTATTCTAGGTACGAATTATATGGATTATTTAAATCAATGGGGATGAAGCTAGAATAATTCTTATAGGATCACGACCATCGCCCGATTAAAAAATCCTTTCAAAACCTGGTAAACGTTCTCCTGTTATCATTTAAGCTCTAACCCCTTCTTATTTTTAGTGTTGATGGAGCTATGAGCACAATGCTAGCTTCATTTTATTTTAGGTTCAGTTTTAAGACATTGATTATGTTTTCTCTTCCTTTTACTGAGTCTGACTTATTTAGGTTTGCTTGTTTTATTTAATTTTCCCAATCCTATTAGGGAATAACTATTTGGCTTTCCCTGATGTAATCATCAGACAGATCTATAAGATTTCTAAACAGTAAATTGTATATTAATTACCGGTCGCGATATTCAGGTTATAATATAAACAGCAACCATGGATGGTTCTAAACCGTAATATTTAGTCAACCAGCTATTCACGAAGCAGTGTTCTCCAATCAAAGATATATCATATATATAATTATTAATAATTATAGTAGATTACCTACGACATGAAGTAAGAATAATATTTACTTAATTTTTTTTTTCTAGTTGCTTATTTATTTTCTTACTGAGTAAGTTTTTTTTCTTCTAAATTGTGACAGAACAAGCTCGAGTCCCCAACTGATGTTAATTGGACTAACCGCTGCCTATCAGAGATGCATTTCATCACAAGTCACGAAATGCACTGCGCCCGTCACTTTGAGACATAGTCGTTAAGTCTCATGTGCCTGTAATTTCACTGGCTCTCAAGGACAGCTGCCGGAACACACCGTTAGGTGTTTGGCAACAGATTTTCTACTTGAAGGTGGTCGCTAGCCAGGCGGGCATTCACATAATGCCGTTCCACCATGCGGTGAAGCTCAAGCCTCCGGCGGGTTTCGAACCTGCTGCGCGGCAGTCAATAGCCAGTGCCACTGGCACATCACTGCTTTGAGAGACCCGACGCCTCTTTATGGTTGGCGTTTTTGATTACCTCATTTTCTTTTCTTTTACCTTGGCCGGTGGATGCACTGGTGTTTAGTGCATTGTCTGACTTAGCTCAAGCCGGTGGAAGGGCATTTTGCGAATGCCCGCCTGACTAGCGACAACCCTCAAGTAAAAAATCTGTCGTCAAGCACCTGACGGGGTATTCTGGCTTTAGGCCTAGCAGAAATCTTAGGGTTGATTTCTGCTAGGCCTAAAACATTTTGAGATGTTTATTTAAATATTTTTTTTGTGTTTTTTTATGTGTATTTGACGGAATCAGCACGAGGACCACCTTATGTTAAAAATCTCTTGGGCCTGTAATTTAATTGACCGAGCGAGAACTTAGTTCAAGCGCAGCGTCTCTGCTTCAACTTAGACAAAAATGCTTTCGTATGCCTGGTTGTTCTCCTCTACAGGTCGCATTTCTCATCCGATTCTCACGAAATTTTGTGAGCAGGTTTGATAAGTCCATTTTTTTTTTTGTCGATTCAGTTTTTTGTTTTTTTTAAATGACGGAGATATACATATGATAAGATGTTTCTTTTTTTAGCGGCAGTATGCATTTATTAACCTAGTACAAACTATATACAACACTACAGCTACTACAATAAAAGCATTTGGACTCATAGGCAGTCCAAATGCTCTAACCAACTATCAGTTGGCAGCGTGCCCAGCATGCTGGCAGCATTGCCCCGTTGAATTGCAATGCTTATTCTTTGAGCCAAACAGGTGCCAGCATTTTGATCACGCGTCGAATCGACCAAGCGCTCTGATAAATTTTGGAAAATACGATGAGCTCCCGGTCCCCACGGACCCAACGTCTTTACACCAAACGGCTCAAATATGTAACCCATACCGAGGTTAGCATACTTGCGCCGCTTGAGTTGCTCTGCCGAAGTAGCCGCGGCGCCAGCCCTCACGTGGGTTTCAGAAAGATGTGACGGCGATAAAGTGTCTACGCATGTAGCGTCCCACACTAAGGGCCGTCCTCACTTCCATGGAACCAGAGTCATGCCGTCAGGTCTTTTACCATCGTCACGCATCAGACCCTTCGGTTCGAGAACAGCTGCAACATTGGCGCTGGTAAAAACCCGGCGAATGATATCGTTAAGGCTGGCGTGGCGGGAAATTCGACCAGCACTTCGAGAGCAGGAGAGGCCATGGTGACCGAGTTGGTCAACTGCAATACCACACTGGCAGTGATGTGCAACATAACACCTTGCATTGATAAGATGTTGAAAGTATGGACGCCTGCGCTTAATTTAATGGCAATGTCACGCACGTCAGTTGCCTAAAAGTGATAGGTTCTCTCTCTCGTATATTGAATTATTTATTTTCCATGTTTTTGTAGCCAGTATATTAATTCGCGATAAATACATTACCAAGTATATAAAATTATTGTATATTTACTACCTACCTACCTATTTCCGATACAACTAGCCTTCGCTGGGGCCCACATGTCATTAATTTTCTTAGACGTAAGTCCAAGAAAATCATTTATTATTTACATTACATTATATAGATTTTTAGATTTCTTGACCCATTCTCCCATTGACATGCGCAGTGAACCTTTATTCAATTGTAAGCTATGCAAGGGCAGACTCGCGAGGTCTACAGCTCGGAAAGCCACTAGTATTGAATATTTTTTATTGCTTAGCTAGTACTGTCTGGCACTTTTAAGTTCTGTGTCTCGTGGTAAAAGTCAATGCCTGCTCCGAGCCAAGAACGCCCGCCGCGGCAATATAAAGTTCCAGAAATTTGACAATTCATTTGACCTTCATTCAGCTTTTTTTTTATACCATAAAGGTGGCAAACAAGCATACGGCCCGCCTGATGGTAAGCAGTTACCGTAGTCTATGGACGCTTGCAACACCAGGGGTAACACTCGCGCGTTGCCGACCCTGAATAAATCTGTTCACGCCCTTTTTGTAGAACCCCATGCTGTACTCCATCGGGAAAACCACGGCGGGGAGCTCATTCCACAATCTGAGCACCCGTGGAAGGAAGCTCTTTTGAGCCCGCCAAGTACGAAACACTTCTGGTTTCAATGTGTGGGGTTGGACTCCCCGTCGATGGCGAGAGTTGCGATGGTGGAAGGCAGCCGTGGGCATCAAGTCAAACGGCTTGATTAACCCATTGGCATCGGCGATAATGATAACAATAGAATTTCATTCATAATAAGGACGTAGTGGTCCTGACGATGCCGATGCCAACTTATTTACCGCGTAAGAATATACGTTATAGATTTCTTAGAGATTACGCTCAGAAAATTTTGAGCATTACGTATTTAGCTAATTACAAGCCTGTCTGCGTGACTTTAGCCTTGGCGCTCATTGTACAAACAATGTTGTCCGTAACTTGCTATATAAATACCTCTAAATATAACCATTATGTACTCTCACTTATTATGTATGTATTTGAGGTCATTCTTCAAAAGAATGAATATTAATAAAATCATTTTAGTGCCACAAACTTTACACGCATGTAAAATCAATATTTCTCGCTACAAACTTGCGTTCCATACCTATTCTTGAAAAAAATATTTATTTAGTCCATTTGCACGGTTTACGCCAATTACACTAATGATATAGACAAATTTATTAATACAATTATAATAGAAGTATGCAATTCAAAATTAAAATAAGAATAATAGTTCAAAATTAATGTCAAAAATAATAATAATAGTTAGTTGAGCAAATATGTCAATTTTAAATCTTATTCTTATAAACTATAACTGCATGCTTGAAGTACGGTAGTGCGCTGCCTTAAAGTACATCAAACATTCAGATAAAATGTCTCTAGTTGCCAGCGAAAATGTAAATTATGGTTGGCGTATAGAATATTGTTTAGAGCTGCAAAGACCGCGGTATCGGGGAGTTGGCGAGAGAAACTGTCCTACACCTCGGGGTGGCCAGCAATTTGTGATCCCTACCCCTAAGGCAGTGATCTGGGACAAACAATCTACATATTAGAGAATGGAGGCAAGAGGCATCACCTTTTCTACGAAGTATTTTACAGACCATCACCAGCTGGTTGCAAGCTCTTCTTACTTCCATGGAGTTATATCCTAGAGATCCAAGCAAATAGTTTGTGGGGATAAATTTGTGTAGAACCCATACTTACGCTTGTACATACCTGAGGAAGGATTTCTCAATTTTATAATTATCCTCTTGCGTTGCCACACACAGGCACTGGCTTCCAGCTTACTTCGAACAAGAGCGCTATAGATGAGTTTGATTACATCGTACTTCTGAAACTCTCGAGAATAAAGGAATGTTCCAATAGCATGACATTCGTTGTAGACTTTAACGAAAATAATTAAATATAATTTAAAATTAAGTATAAAATAACTAAACAGCAGATTAAATTCGGACGTTAACCAACATTATAGCGATTCGCTACACCTCGTGGACGTTTCATTGAGTGTTGTGGTTGGCATCTTTGGATAAGTTACATGACAATTGGGAAATTGTCGCAATCTATGGGGCGCGACCAAAGACTATGAACCCAATTGACTAACGGCTTCCCCTAAGGCGCCCATTAGAAGTGTATTTCAACTGTTAGCCACTGGCGGACAGAATGTTCGATTCAGGTGCTGTGTATCGATATTCTGGATTGCCATGGATCTTATTATACTGTATCGATCCTATTGATTCGATACGATTTTTTCGAACTATCCAGTATCGTATTAAGTATTTTTTTTAATTAAACGTCTTTCATGACATCAAAACTAATTTAGTATAGAGTGAATTTTGTTTTGTACATTGGCCAATCTTTGAATGGTACGGTAAGTAAATATAATTTTTTTGATAGCCGCATTTTTTTAGTGTGGTTGAACTAACTAGAAAATACGTTAAAGATCACTGCGATATTGTTTTATTTGTAAAGTAGGTGATAGAATGATTCAAGAGGAGGGTTTATATGTATAATAACATCCATTAAATTGTGGAGAAATACTGTTATTTTTGAGGTCTCTAATGTGATGTCGTAAATAATTACATTTTTTCCACTTACATTGCAAACGCAGGCTGAACCCTACGAGATTTATCAAAATAATGTACTAAGTATTGTACACACTGAAAAGGTCTACAGAAAACTCCGTTATGGTATATGTCATTTATTTTTTACGACTAATAATGGCAAATTTTCGATGCGATTTTAACCAATACAGCATTAATCCATATCTTATTAAGTACCTTAAATACATTGTTGATTTCATATAGATCTATATGGCCCTTTACAGCATATGATTTAAATTAATATTTTCGTTGATATTACAGATTAAAAAATTGCGAGACGTAGCGTTTGCGGCGGTTCCGGCCGGCGCGGCGTACCGGAGAAGATGTATTGATTCCCCGAATCCCTCTGATACCATCGGATTTACCCTTCCAATTTAAACGTTTACAGTTTCCGGTAAAGACATCTTTTGCAATGACCATTAATAAATCACGGGGTCAAACCTTCAACGTTGCAGGCTTAGATTTGAGCGTTGACTGTTTTTCACATGGCCAACTGTATATCGCTCTTTCAAGAGAGAAAACATGTTTGTATTATCTAAGGACAAGAAAGCTGTGAACGTTGTATATAAAGACATTCTGTAATATTTTAATTGTTGTAAAAATAAAATAAATAGTTAAAAATTTAAAAAGTTAATAAGTAAAAATAAAGTGTATGAATTGAGATATTCCAAAGATATAGCAGGAAATCTTCATGGTTTAGGGAAAGAAGAATTGTTTTACTCTAAATTTAACGCGTGCGAGCCACGGGCAGTAATGAATAAATCAAAACTATTAATGTTTTCAATAACCGGCTGTACTCACGCGTATTGGTCGCGTAGGTTGAGTTGCGCGGAGTCGTCGCCGCGATTTAGACGCGTGAACTCACCTGATGAAGGGCATCGGACATGCCCGAAACCTAGGTCGACAATCTCGACCAATACACGTGAGTACAGCCGGTTATTGAAAACATTAATATGTCTCATATACACGGGAACTTTCAAACAAAAATCAAAACTACTGGATCGATTTTAATCTTTTTTTCAGTGAATGACATAGGCTATATATTTTATACCCGTGCGAAGCCGGAGCGGGCCGCTAGTGTCCTATAAAATAAAAAGTAATAAACACATGACACTTTTGAGGTTATTTTTTTTTTATGTTATTGTGACGGAACAAGCACGAGGCCCACCTGATGTTAAGTGGTATCCTCTGCCTATAACAGATGCATTTTATCACAAGTGACGAACTGCACTGCGCCCCTCACCTGGAGACATACTTGTTCAGTCTCATTTTGCCTGTAATTGCTGCCGGAACACACCGTTAGGTGCTTGGCGACAGATTTTCTACTTGAGGGTGGTCGCTAGCCAGGCGGGCATTCGCAAAATGCCCTTCCACCATTCGGTGAAGCTCAAGCCCGTGGCGGGATTTGAACCATGGACCTGCTGCGCGGCAGTCCTTAGCCAATGCCACTGAGCCATCACTGCTTCAAAATATTAAATATATGTTATCTTAATCCGGAACTAAAGCTACCTCATCTTAGGAGTAAAATTTACTACGAGAATAAACCTTGGATTAGCCTACTCCTTCTTTATGCCAGGTTTATTAATGACTTTTGCCTAATATCAGGTTTATCCTGGGAGTAAAATTACGCTTACTCCGCATTTTTAAGGCAGTTAGTGTGTATATTTAATAGTTAATACTTATATTAATTACCTATTGTATTTTTTAAGAATTTGAACACAAACATAATTATTTAAAACAGAAGTTTTTATTTGTTAGTTACGTATAAATAAATATCACAGTGACTAACAGAAATTACAACAAACGAATCTTCTTCATTATCTACATAATTAACTAAACTTACGGCCTACGCTAATTTATATAAGTTTTATTATGAACACAACCATCCTTCGTAATAAATATGTAACAGCAAGTTAATGAACACCAAATCTACCTCTCAGACGCAATTTCTAGAAAGAGAACAGTAACTTATGGTACAGTCGCCTGCAATAAGAAGTATAAACATTGTAATTTTCAAAATATTGGCAAAGCGTTCTGTTTTTCTCTATGTAATCAGAAGTATCTTAAAATCAAAGAATAATTTGAATAGTTTTACTTAAGTTAATGGTAACTTCAATTATTCATAACGTAGCGACATTACATTATTTAGAAAATTACGAAGTGTATACATCTTATTGCAGGCGACTGTACATACCTAGTTACATAATAGTTCCAAGAAGGAAGTTAGGTAAAGTTTTTATAAACATTTATAACATTCGAAGTAACTTAGTAAAAGTCTTTCTACTTGCAGACTTAAAGCCGCTAACAAAACCGCTCAGTTTAATTATAGCAGTCACTCAGAAAACACTCTTCAATATACACAAAAAGTTTCTAATTCCCGTAGTACCGTTGCAATTAACGGCAGTAGCCTGAGTTGTCCCCTTGCTGCTTGTTCTACTACTACTAACATTAAGTGAAAAGTTCAGACTGTCAATGGGGAGGACATTGTTATTGACGTCGTTTATCCAAGGGCGCCAATTGTAGCCGTAATTGGCGGGATCAGATTCATTTCGCAAGTTCGGTGGCCCCCGTCTTAGTTGCTGTGCCCAAAGGCCTTGTAGTCGACTTGTAAGGAGCACGGCTATCTTTGTAGCTTGGCTCCAAAGGTCGTGCCTTTCTGAGGGATCACGACGGACGTTAAAGAGGCACCCTCGAGCTGTAATTGAGAAAAAATAAGTATTTATTCATGTAATACGATATATTACAAATAAGCTAAAAGAAGCAGCAATTTAACTGTTTACTATTCTCACCAATAAAAGGAGAAACTCAATGTGGTATTAAAACAACAGAGAACAAAAAGTCACAAAAATATTAAGGTATTTTAAAAAACAAAACGATTGTGAACTACCGAAGGTTTTACGATTTTTTGTGTCAACAGACACGATTGTTGCAAAAATAATGAGTGGAGAAAAGTTTAAACAAACTTCAATAAAAAAAACACATTGCAATCACCAAGCTTTTTGTTAAATAATATTGTTTAAGCATTCTAGGAAAATAATAAGAACTGGCCTTACTGATCAATGAGTTATTGCAATGTTACTTGCAAAATTCTTTGTATACCAAAAATATGTTAGATTGAAAATATTATTTCCGGTGTTATCCTTATAATAAAACTTCTGGATTTTACACGACACTAGATTATGATTATTTTTTATGGGATTTTGACTGAATATCCATGAGGGCCCACTTGATGTTAAGTGGACTAACCTCTGCCTATAGGAGATGCGTTTCGCCACAAATTCCAGATTGCACTTCTCGCGTTATACTGATACATACAGTAATTGCTAAGTCTTTTGGGCCTGTAATTTTACTCGCTCTTACGGACTGCAGCCAGACAATGTTAGGTGCTTAGCAACAGTTTTCTATTTAAGGGTGTATCAAGCCTTCCACCCTTCCACTTTGCGGTGAAGCTCAAGCCAGCAGTGGGGATCGAACCTTGGACTTGCTGCTCGGCAGTCACCATTGCTTCAAATCTTCGCTGGAAATATCATATCAAAAAGAGCGCTTGAAGCGCTCGTAGCGAAGTTAGCTGTTCTCAACCGATCAGCAAAGTTAAGCAACGTCGCCCGCGGTCATGAGTTGGATGGGTGACCGCTAGTGACATTACTACTGAGCGCTTCCGTGCTTCGGAGGGCACGTTAATCCGTCGGTCCCGGTTGTTGTCCTAGGATGGCAGTCGTTATAGCATGGTGGTAGGGCATTTTGCGACTGCCCGCCTGGCTAGCTACCACCCTCAAGTAGAAAATCTGTCGCCAAGCACCTAACGGTGTGTTCCGGCAGTTGTCCTTGAGAGCCAGTACTTCTAGGTTAACCTGAACAACATCTTCGACCACATTATTACTTACCATCAGGTGAGATAGTGGTCAAAGGCTAATCAATCAGGCATAAAAAAAAAATGTGTTGTAACCATGGTAACCATTGTATAGGTGTTATTTATTATTAATACTAAATCATATAGAAAAACTACTACTAAAACTTTATGTCTACTGAATCTATCCACCTAATACTGCCTATACCTTAAAATCATAATCTTGGTGAGAACAATTAAAGGCACTACATTGTTGGAGTTAATTTTTCACACAGTGTATTGAATAAGTTATTTCTTCAAAGAATACATTAACGAAGTTTCTTTTAAAATAGAAATATGAATGACCTCGCTTGGGCTGCGCAACATGACGTTAGAACTCAAAATTCTCTCAATCATCAATCATTTGAACATCTATCGCTAAGCACCTGATGGCCCAATAGCAATATGCTTGGGCTGCCAAGAATTCCATAGCTAATGATTTTGCTAACAATCTGACACCAAGCAGCAGCAGTATTCCAACTGTTCTTGAGAACTAGTTCCTATTCTAGGGTAAGCCTATTGAACAACTTAATCTTAATACTTTGACCATAATTTCAGTAACAACACGAAAATATTTTCAATATATTTAAATTACTTTTTTGACATAATTAAGAAATGTGTTATATGACAAATCAAACTACTCTCATTATATTAACAATTATTATTATATAGCCTCATTATTATATATTTGCTACACCCTAACAGGGTATGTACTATGTACTCGTTTGTTATGTATGTACATGATGCAATAATAAATAAATAAAAAAAAAAAAAAACAGCGTCAGCCATACCAACATCCACCATTATATAATACTATAACTATTTTTATCAAGGTAAATTCAAAGCTATTCAAATGATAAAACTTTAAAATATTATGTAGGAAAAAACTTACTAAGTGTCGGCAAACAGGGAGTCGGATCCCTGACGGTATCTTCCTGCCTCACAGTAGCAGCACTTCTAATAGCATTCACTTCTTCCAAACCCAAATACAAGCCCATCTCTTCGAACGTTCTGAATACATCAGAACTTCTTAGTGTAGGATAGTACTCCTGGGTTGGTCTTCTATTGATCATAAGTTCTTCACCATAATAACCGTTACTAAGTCCAGTCACATTGCCCACGACCACTTTGTAGTCGCCGGCTCGATACGCTGCATACATATTGCTACTACTATCTTCAACGGCAAGGAGGACCTCTTTTCTCTTTGACAGGCCACCTTGTACTATTGCCTCCCATTGGTTAACGCCATCGATCTGCCGACAAAAACTGCCTCCAGTGGCAGACATAAGCGTCGGAAGCCAATCAGTGATATGCATGAGACCATCCCATACTCTAGGTCTGAAAGATGAATGCCAGATAAAGGCTGGGACTCGCACAGCACCTTCCCAAGGGGTATTCTTTTTACCTCTCAAAGGTAAGTTAACTCCCCAATTTCTGAGAGCACCAACTGTCGGGGCACCATTATCTGAAGCGAAGATAATGATGGTGTCGTCTAGCAGATTTCTGTCTGCGAGTGTTCGTACTATTTGTCCAACACTACGGTCGATGTGGCTCACGATGTCTGAAAAATGTGTCATATTTTAAATAAAGAAGTCAGATACTCGAATTGGTACACATGAACAGCATGAGAATATTTCTAAACGGCATGGACATAACATTATTTTATACTGTTTTAAAATTATTTGCCCCAAATTATAAATATCCTTTCTATTTTCAGAAATCTGGTTGTGAAATACTTGCTTGCATTAAAAGTTTCCTTCTTATACTTTCACTCAAACAAATGGAATAAGCGTCATTAGTAGATAGGATTCTAGATTTGAAATTTTCCCTTATACACCTATAGATTGTCAATACTAATAAATTTTAATAAATCACTAATCATTCAACAGAAAAAGTTAATAATCAGCACACAACTCTTGACACCCATTGGTAAATTACTCATTTCGTTAGTGAATCCACTGTTTTTTTTTAAACAGACAGATTGTTACTGAAACTTTGTAATACAGTGGTATTAAATTCTCAGTTTCAATATAAAGTAGAAAAAAAGAGTAAGTTAGGTACACGCAAAATTGCAGCGATAAATCAACCCGGAGGGGCAATTGTGCTTACTGACGTACCAGTAATCGAATGTACTGGCGATTGACCAGCAAGTACTCGTAGTTGCAGCAGCTTAAGGCATGATTTGAGTTACGTGCAGGACTATCGTACAAACGTGTGTGGCCCTTTATGAGTGACGTCGCAGGACTAGTAGGCGGATAAGAGTTGCAGCCATGGGTCACTGTGTAGAAGTGTCCTTACCTGCATACAGTCTCCGGTTGGAGTTGGCAATGTGCTGGTGGTTGACTGGTGAGAAGAGCGGTGGTTGCAGGGGCGCGCCGTCGTTACCGGCGTGAGGTGCGTTGTGAGTCATGTGCAGGAATAGTGGACGACTGGTGTTATGGTGATGGATCACTGAAAGTTAGCGTTTTAACTGACAAATAAATTATTCTGATTCTTATAGGACGTATAATCTGTCATGCTAATTTAGGGATATCTGTGCCTTAGCAAAATTTTTAAATATTTCATAATACGACGAACTTTGTATACTATGCGAACTAATAATTTGCTACGTAGTTGTAGCTCCGTAGCTAGGTTAGCAACGGTGACAGGATGATTTTTTAAATGATAGTATTAGACTTTGGGTATTTGGTGTGAATTGCAAGAAAAAGTGATAAAGTAGGCGCCGCGCCGTCCCAAAGCGCCGTTATTGGTCGATATTATAATATGTCAAATGCGTTTAACGGATTTTCTGATATTAAAATTTGTAATTGACCTTCAGAAGAGCGCTGTAGACGCCAAAGTAAAGGTCAATTTCACCAAACTAGGATAAAACTATACGAGGATAACTTAAATATGTATAATCAACAAAATATGATAGACCTATGTCACCATAGACGTCCAATGATTAATAATAACAAATATTTTTAAAATATTTTAAGAAAACATCAAATTAATATTTTAATAAAACACTTAAAAAATTTAAAAATATATCTAGTGACAATTCCGCCTAATTTTCCTGCTAAGCCGACGTGACGTCACAAACGCCACGCAGCCAAACCGGAAGAATTTTCGACGCGTTTCGTTTCTACACGAAGCATCCTCAGGAGGTCTTGACTCTACGAGCGCACGATCGAGAAATTTCTCGATCGTGCGCTTGTGACTTCACGTCGGCTTAACAGGAAAATTGGGCGGAATTGTCACTAGATATAATTTTATATTTTTAAGTGTTTTATTAAACTGTTAATATGATGTTTTCTTAAAATATTTTAAAAATATTTGTTATTATTAAAAACTATTAGACTGATTTGGATAAAATTTGGTATGGATGAAGTTTGGGACCCGGAGAAGGATATGGGATACTTTTTATCCAACTGCGCAAATTTTTGCGCGGTAAACGGGGGTGGAGCCGCGCCCGATAGCTAGTATTATATATTATATCACAATGGCCATAAACAACTAGTTATTGAGTACAATAGACATTCAAAATATTTAGTGCCTATACAGTTTTTGTCTTATGATTATCATTATCAAAAGAAACAAGATCTAGCGATGAACAAAGCCTCTTCCATAGGGGTGAGGTCGCCATAATCCCTCGCTTTTAAGGTGTCTTGGGAATCGCATTATATGATGGGTATTCTTCAGAAGGCGCTGTTACCGACCTTCCGGTATTTGATTAATTTTTATTTCACATCGTCGCCTCTGCAGAAGATATGGGGGGAGTAATTCTGGCCCGGCACACCACGCAGGAAATTTTGTAATAATTGTTAGATCTAGGTTAGCCTGAATAACATCTTCGACCACATCATCACTTACCATCAGGTGAGTTAGTGGTCAAAGGCTAACCTAAAAGGCATAAAATAAAAATAAAATAAAATAGTAAAATAGATATTGCTCTACATACCATTTATAGCTTTATGGGTAAGAGCGTCGACAATGTAGCGCTGTTCCTCTTCCTGAGGTATAGGGCCATCGTAGAGATCCAGTCCAAACAAAAGCCGTCCATTAGGCCACTGAAAAAATAAAAAAGATTATTTTGAACTGTAGATGAGACTTAAGCCTTTGGGACAACCAGTTTTCACACTTAAGCAACTATCTCACATGCCTCTCTTTGATCTTTTTATTTTGAAACGTTTCGTAGCTGCATAGTTCGAGTATCTTGCTTAATGGTTCTTAAGCGGTCAACTATGTTAAACAACATCCACTGCGGTCATGACTTGTATGGGTACTTTTGGTGGCTTTATACTACTGAACTCTTCCATGCTTTGGAGGGCACGTTAAGTCGTCGGTCTGGTTGTTGTGTTAAAATGATCGTTTCGTTATATCTTGGTAGTAGAGCATATTACGAATGCCCGCGTGCCTAACTACCACTCTCAAGAAAATATGTGGCGGTGTGTTCCGGCAGCAGTCCTTGCGAGCCAATAATTCTATGTTATCCTGAACAACATTTTCGATCACATCATCACTTGCATTTAGGTGAGATAGTAGGCAAAGGTAGCCTAACAGCTATTAATAAAAAAATGCATCATCAGTCCAACTGGCGTAATAACATTTTGAATCTAACAACAATTAAAACTGCTATTGTTTTATACCAGCAGAATAATAGTTAATCTTGAAATACTTTATCGTTCCCTTATCGTCGCTGGTTGCAACCAGTGGCTTGCCACGCAACGGGTATATTTTTAGAATCTAGCTACAGGAACAGAACTCACGTAAAACATTTTTAAATATAAAGCCAGTCATTTTACTAACTTGTGTTCATTTGTTACCATAACAAATCTATGAGCTAAGCCGTAGCTAAGTCCGTGTAACTGACAGAATTGTCGAAGAAGATATAGGGGTAAAAGAAATAAAGAAATGAAAAGAGGAAATTTTTGAAAATATGAGAAATTCCTATATACCTACCCTGAAACTGGAACGTCATCATCAGTGGAACTTTATAAAAACTCACTTACAGTTTCTACTTTATTATAAGTATAGTAGTCGACATAGCCTCCCCTCATGCCGTAATGCGTGTCATATCCTCTAGAAGTGGGCAGGTACTCCTCTCTGGACATCCCAACGTGCCATTTCCCGATCAGGTGAGTGGAGTATCCCAGCTCCTTCAGGTATGAAGGCAGAAGGCGTTCCGTTAACGGGATTCCTCGATCTTCGGAGTTGAAGAGGGGCTGACCGTGCATTCCTGGAACAGAAAAAACTATGCTTATAGCCCGGATATTCTGATATAAAATAATGAAGCAAACCAGGCAATCCTACATCAATATTAACCATCGGAGATGTAACAACACATGTGTCTGTCACTGTTAACCTTCCAATATTTTTTAACCCCTAAAGTCGCCGCTTCCGTCTCCCACCGGCAAAAATAGTAGGGGCCGACATTCTAGCCTAACACCCCACGGGCAGCTCAGAAGGTCAACATATTAAAAGATTAATTTAACGCTTTAAGAGTAAAAAGGGTATAGCACCACTGCGAGAACCACGGGCAAGAAAATCGGAGCGTGTATAGGCATGTAAAATAATGTACGTTTTCTTAACCTAATCACTCAATCCATAAACATGTCGTTAATCTGTCTAGGATAGCGATGTTGAGAGCAGTTAAACTGTCGCAGTCATTACTATTCATCGCGTTCTACACCAATGACTGGGTACCGCGTTGTACATTCTTTATCCGCTAAGCAGCGAGTTCTTAACACGGTGTTGTGGTTTGGATATTGCGCTTTAGAATATATTGGCAGCCCTACTCAAATTTCCGTTAAATAGGGCTTATGTTTGAGGCGGAATCAAATCCAATTTCCCAAACCATTGCCCAAAATCTACAACAAAATATTTTATAGAAGACTAGCAGGCGTTATTGCAAACCTAACAATATTAAAAATAATACATTTATGTCACAAAAACTACTTTTTATATGTTCTAATTTATAATTTTTGATAAATATCCGTGCGAAGTCGGCCGCTAGTTAGCAACAAAAATGTGTTTACGGAAAAAAATATCACAATTACGTACGAGTTTAAGTAAATAGCTACTAATATTAAATTTCGTCGGTGCTTATAAGTACTTCCCTACTTGTTTTTATCAAACGATAACAGTGGACCAGATTCAATTGCTATTAGAATAACCTACTTCATTGTCTGGGCGAAAAATGCCGCGACGTTCACGCTGTTGTTGCGAAGGTGATTTCTAAATAGTTTTTATTGCTCTATTATTTTATTATAGTAAGGTAGCAGAATAGAGTTACACTTTGAAACGTGATTATTAAAAATGGGCATTTAATTTCTTTTAATGCGTTGTATTTTTTAATGTTTCAAATAACATTAAGCAGCGAATTTTATTGTATTTTCAGTTGATATAGATAAGATTAGATCTCTCTTATCTGCCAAAACACATCATTAGATGCTTGGCGACAGATTGAGATTGAGAGATTGTCTACTTGAGGGTTGCAACTGTACTCTGGTTTTTAATTCGACATCAAAAATGTAAACAAAGGGGTTAACCGTGCAAAAAAAATATATGTCCTTAGTAATTGTACTAATTTTGGAAACGGATGAAGCATTTAGCATAAAATAAATATTTTAAGCTACCTATCATTGATTATTTTAGTATTAACTAATAAAACACTTTTTTGTGCGCGTACTTATATACGCATATATTCAAGCCTGAAAAAAATTGTGTAACGTTGTTTTTAATTGCCACACTACCTAGCGGGATGGTAGACATTTTCAAGCTGACACCATTTTCGCTTATTTCTAATTCGTTTCTTGCCGATGGTTTTTCTTGGTATTGTTTTTATTATTTATAGTTATTGTTAGAGAGTTGTATTCAGTTTTTGTTTATTGTTACAAAAAGATTATTTTCGTACCTAATATGGAAGCTGGAGCCTCCAAACCAGTAGAGCTCAAACCGGGCTCTTCAACAACAACGGAAGACATTGTATCTCCTGTTAAAGTGCTTCCAAAAAGTTGATGGTGATGAAGGCGTAAATACAAATTTTTATCCTGACCGAAGGACAAGCATTGTTATCTATTGGAGTGTGCTAAAAAACCGCTGACATATTGGGAAAATCGTTAGCTTAAGTCAGGATTATCAGCGAAAATAAGTGCAGCGATGAGTTCACTTCACCAAGAAAAACAGGACCAAAGCAAATATATGTGAACAAATTTGATGAATTCACTTTTCACGCTATACGGCAGATTGACCATCGTTTTTTTCAAGACAACAAAATTCCTACTTTATTAAAAATAATTAATACTACTCACCAAAATAAGAAAAATGATACCTTTTTAATATTAAAATTATAAGTTTGCGTCATCATTTACAAGTTCTTAATTTCTGTTCACAATTGATTATCTTTGGTGGAACATACAGAAAAAAAAAATATGAAGAGTCTAGCCTTCTAAGGTTCCTTTTTTTAGTTTTAGCAACATAGGGTTTATTTTTAATTTGAAGTAAGGCTGTCAAGATAGGTCACTGAACTACTGCTTTGTTAGCATTTCTAACGAATTTTACCAACTACCTACCACTATACCTTCGTTATTTTTTTTTCAGTATATTGCACCAAAGATAATTAATAGATTTTTCGTATGCTGGTAGCTATTAGTATAAGCAGCATATTTTATAGGTGTGGAATTATTTCAATATAATAAAAATAAAACTTAGCGCAGCAGATTACGTAAGAACATTTTTGAAGAAAAAATATTGAATACCCCTGACCTGTCAGTTTGACAATTACATATATATATAGACATTTCTTTGCTTACAATTTTGTTCTCGATTTAAAAAAACAGAGTATAGCCAGGCATGCATGCACAACATACCCCACGACCATGCTATGAGGTCAAGGCAGTCGTACTTATTGTCCCTGGGCCATCACTACTTCATAAAATATTATTATAAAATCACTTGCAAATATTATTTATCGTCTATAAATTGGTAACCTCTGAACACAATTTCACGTGATGGTAAATTATGATAAGGTTGGCGGTGGTAAACAGATAAGTCTTAGAAAAGGCTGGTTCAAGGACAACAGCTAGACCAAACTTAATATTGGCGACAGATTTTCTACTATTAATAATTGTAACGTTGCGTTGTGAAATAATAACAGATTCGAGGCAATATCCTTTTGACTGGAAGATCGATAACTCATTAAAATAACATATTCAGCTTTTCCTGCTGAGCATACTAATAAACTAATTAAAACCGACGCGCGTCGTGGTAGTCGTAGGAACTAAAGTATGTAACTTGGATTTACAAAAAGAACAAAGAACAAGTCTTGGTACAAATCCTTTTGTTTTGTTCTATCTGAAGATCAGAAATTTGCCTTTCAAATTATTTATTCCAAACTAGATGTAGAAAATCGGGGAAGCTAGAAAAGTCAACGTTTAAAGTTACTGTAGGCTAAATGCCATCATGAACTTTCTACCCGTAGTCCTTTTTATTCTGTGCCGTACTTAAATGTTTTCTGAATAAAAACGACATAAAGATACTTCAAGATTTTTTGTCTAACTCTTAAACCTTCTTTCTGTAATTAACCTATGTTTTTTATGTTGCATGAAAGCCTTAAGCTTCATACTAAAACCTTTAGTTCGAGACGCCACAACACAAGAACTTTAAAAATATGCTCTTGTGTCTAACAAAGGGACAGAAGAAACTATTGTTAAGGCTAGTGTCTTCGAAACGTTTTTATGGAACGTAATTTCGTCAAAGTTTTCAAACTCGGTGCAATTAAGGATGCATGTCCTTGAGCCCAAAGTATGCTTCTGGTTGCTAGTTTTTCGATCTATTATTAATTTTGTCTAATATATAGCCTTACTAAACTATGTGTACTTCTGTTTCAGCCGGATCGTCCACTGTTGAACACAGCCTAAAGGGCCAGTATAAAGGGAGTATTTGCTGTAATCCCCACGCTTGGCAGGCGTCTTGGGGATCGCAGTGTCAAATGACAGTTCTTTAGAAGGCGCTGCTGCCCACCTTCTAGAATTTTTCCCTTAGTCGCCTTTTACAACACCAACGGGATGATATGGGGAGGTGCAATTCTAACCCGGCACCCCACGGGGTGCTATAATTACAAATAATTATGAATATACACAAATTTACGGAAATATGACAAACGAGACGCATACATTTTAGACCTATGGATATGATAGTTTTTATTCAGGGAACTTAAGGCCGTCTTGTACTTGCACAGTAGGCAAATTTAGCGTGCGAGAGTTGCAGGCTATGGACAGTACGCGGCGCTGCGCTTTAGATGCACAGCGCTCGTCAGGTCGAAGTCCCCAGCCGCACGCTATCAGCTTCATAGTGTAACTAAAACAGTTGATCTACTTTAGGTATCTGCTACTAAATCCAGTACTCAATTATTATATTCTTGTGACAATTCCCTTATAGTGCAACTAACACAGTTGATAACCTTTAACTATTACTATTAAAATACATACCGTTAAGTGCTTGGCGACAGATTTTCTACTTGAGGGTAGTAGCTAGCCAGGCGGGTATTCGCAAAATGCCAAATTACTGGTTCTATCTAGAGAACACATAGCGGCACATACCGTTAAGTGCTTGGCTACAGATTTTCTACTTGAGGGTTAGGTAGCTAGCCAGGCGGGTAATTTCAAATTGCTCTACTACCATGCAAAATTACTGGTTCTGGAGGACTCATAGCTACACATACCGTTAAGTGCTTGGCGACAGATTTTCTACTTGACACATAGTGGTAGGAAGCCAGGTGGGTATTTGCAAAATGCCCTACCACCATGCAAAATTATTGGTTCTAGAGGACTCATAGCGGCACATACCGTTAAGTGCTTGGCGACAGATTTTCTACTTGACACATCGTGGTAGCAAGTCAGGCGGGTATTTAAAAAATGCCCTAACACCATGCAAAATTACTGGTTCTCAAGGATACATAGCGGCACATAGCGTTAAGTGCTTGGAGACAGATTTTCTACTTGACACAACGTGGTAGCAAGCCAGGCGGGTATTTACAAAATGCCCTACCACCATGCCAAATAACTGGTTCTAGAGGACACATAGCGGCACATAGCGTTAAGTGCTTGGCGACAGATTTTCTACTTGACACATAGTGGTAGGAAGCCAGGCGGGTATTTGCAAAATGCCCTACCACCATGCAAAATTACTGGTTCTAGAGGACTCATAGCGGCACATACCGTTAAGTGCTTGGCGACAGATTTTCTACTTGACACATCGTGGTAGCAAGCCAGGCGGGTATTTAAAAAATGCCCTACCACCATGCGCAACTACTAGTTCTCAAGGATACATAGCGGCACATAGCGTTAAGTGCTTGGCGACAGATTTTCTACTTGACACAACGTGGTAGCAAGCCAGGCGGGTATTTACAAAATGCCCTACCACCATGCCAAATAACTGGTTCTAGAGGACACATAGCGGCACATAGCGTTAAGTGCTTGGCGACAGATTTTCTACTTGACACATAGTGGTAGGAAGCCAGGCGGGTATTTGCAAAATGCCCTACCACCATGCAAAATTATTGGTTCTAGAGGACTCATAGCGGCACATACCGTTAAGTGCTTGGCGACAGATTTTCTACTTGACACATCGTGGTAGCAAGCCAGGCGGGTATTTAAAAAATGCCCTACCACCATGCAAAATTACTGGTTCTCAAGGATACATAGCGGCACATAGCGTTAAGTGCTTGGCGACAGATTTTTTACTTGAGGTAGGTAGCTAGCCAGGCGGGTTTTCTCAAAATGCCCTACCACCATGCAAATTACTAGTTCTAGAGGACTCATAGCGGCACATACCGTTAAGTGCTAGGCGACAGATTTTTTACTTGAGGGAGGTAGCTAGCCAGGCTGGTAATCGCAAATTGCCCTACCACCATGCACAACTACTAGTTCTCAAGGATACATAGCGGCACATAGCGTTAAGTGCTTGGCGACAGATTTTCTACTTGACACAACGTGGTAGCAAGCCAGGCGCGTATTTACAAAATGCCCTACCACCATGCCAAATAACTGGTTCTAGAGGACACATAGCGGCACATAGCGTTAAGTGCTTGGCGACAGATTTTCTACTTGACACATAGTGGTAGCTAGCCAGGCGGATATTCGCAAAATGCCCTACCACCATGCCAAATTACTAGCTCTAGAGGACTCATAGCGGCACATACCTTTAAGTGCTTGGCGACAGATTTTCTACTTGAGGGTAGTAGCTAGCCAGGCGGGCATTCGCAAAATACCCTACCACCATGCAAAATTACTGGTTCTGGAGGCTCATAGTGGCACATACCGTTAAGTGCTTGGCGACAGATTTTTTACTGGAGGGAGGTAGCTTCTTAGAGGGCACTGCTGCTCACTTTCCGGTATTTTCCCTTAGTTGCCTCGTATGACACCCACATTTAGTGATTGGGGCGTGACCATACTGTACTTTTTATACTGTGGCGCGTGAAAACAATGCCATCGAGAAAGTATTTTTTTTATTTAGCATGGTTTGAAATGACGTACAAGACATTCGCCTGATGGAAGATTCACGCCAGCGGATAACCATAAATGTTGCAGTGTCATCATTCTGCTAATAATAATTCTGTTTATAAATATTTCTAGCTCGTAATCGTCGGGGAGAATTTTGCTGGAGAAAACGACACGCGTCCTACCTCGATGACGCCTAGGCGGGTACTGAATGACGTGCGCGAGAGCTTGAATCTTTAGATTTGTAGTTTATTTTTTCTTGTTAAAAAACTATAGCTACATTTGAAAATGTGCCTTCAAACGTTACTAATAAATAACAAGCTCTATCCATTGGTAAAACTTCCACATAGTTTCATGATAGTATCTTTTAGTTCTACCTGGTTTAAGTAGCGATATGGTGTCATGTTTGACATTTTTTTTTATCGAAGAAATTGTTCATAATCACGTTTTTGACTTTGTACGTTCCTGGAGAGTATGTTCAACTTTATATAAATAATTTTATATACTCTAAATTTTCAATTCTATTCGAGTTACAGATTTTAAAAAATGTCTTAAGTAGGTACAACCTGGCCTTAAGAGGAAGTCTACGCTGCAAAGGCGAATTCTGAGTCAAATTTACTAGGGACTCTGAGAGATGAATACCTGGCGACTGAAATGTATTTATTTTTACGTTTTCAAACCCCATATCTCATTATGGAAAAAATCCAAACCTGAATAAAAAAAAAACGTACAATTGAACCAGCTCAGAAAATTTCAAAAGAAAACACGAGAGAAATATCGGTCGAGAAATACGACCTACATATAGGAGAACAAATATTCATCCCAACAGACATACGAAAGTATTTTTGCCCAAGCTGAAACGGAGATGCTTCACTCGCGCTTCGGGTTCATCGGTAAGTTAATCACTTGTAAATTCATATAAAGGCTTTTTTATTTTTTTATTGATAGTAGGTATACCCGCTTATTATTAAAGTATTTAATTAAAATAAAATATCTGTCTACGGGCTGACCGGGTTGTCTGTGCTAAATTTTATGGAATTTTACGTGATTGAATAACAAACATCCATCTAGTTTAACACGAATTCTTATAAGAGTAGTATAGCATTCAGATACACATACCCAGTCTCATAGGATATTTCCCAGTGAGAAGCGCGGTGCGGGCGGGGGTGCAGATAGCTTCGCTGTAGTACTGCTGAAGTATCACTCCCTGGTACGCTAGGGAGTCGATGTTGGGAGTCAGGATCTGGTCGGAGCCATGGAATGAAACGTCATTCCAACCCTGTAACCATATAACCATTAAGGGGGCAATTCATAGTCTTTAGGTATAATGCTTTGAAGATAAACTCTTCCTTAGGCTTGCACCAACGAGGAAGTAGAGGAGTTAAACTCGAATGAAGTGTAAATTGTCATACAAAAACCAACTTAACCCGACTTTAAGTCTCGAATTTACGTTGGGGCAATGAGCGCTTAGAGGATCATTATTTGGAGTCTTTTTTTTATTTTTTTTCTGACAGGTTAGTCTTTGACCACTATCTCACCTGATGGTAAGTGATGATGTGGTCGAAGATGTTGTTCAGGCTAACTTGGAATTACTGGATCTCAAGGACAGATGCCGGAACACACCTTTAATTGCTTGGCGACAGATTTTCTACTTGAGGGTGTTAGCTAGCCAGGCGGGCATTCGCAAAATACTCTAATACCACCATGCTATGACGACTGACATCCTAAAACGACAACCGGGACCGACAGCTTAACGTGCCCTCCGAAGCACGGAAGCGCTTAGTAGTAATGTCACTAGCGGTCACCCAACCAACTTATGACCGCGGTGGACGTTGCTTGACTCTGCTAATCGGTTAAAAACAGCTAATCAAACTTTGCTACGAGCGCTTCATTACATAAGTATGTTGTGTACGGACGCTTTGGTAATACACTGTGAAGGTTTTTCATAACTGCTTGATTAGTGGGATTAGAAAACTAAAGAGCAGCTGTTTTAAAATTCCTTTTTGGAACTTCTCCTTTACAATAAATAATTTTCGCATAAACCTTTCACTAAAATGTTAAATGTTTTGTCGATAAAATTATATCCGTAACAAATCCGTATAGCCACTACGCCCAGCACGTATTGATATTGAACTTTATTTAATTCACATTTAGTTTTATTTTCCGTTAACAACACCTATTTAATCTGAATCGCGCCTCAATTACTTATGTTTAATTTGTGCACGCTGACCAACCACAATACATAATAGTCATGCAAGATAATGTATACTTATAAAAACTTTCACTGTTGTTCTAATTATTACTATACTTATGCCAGATTCTTCAATCATAAGATAAATATTATCAGAGAGATAGAATGTTAAACAAAAAAAATTTAAAACTACCAAAAATAGTTTTTTTTTATATTGTCTGTGTATTTTTTTTTATGCCCGATAGGTTAGCCTTTGACCACTATCTCACCTGATGGTAAAATCACAAGTAGAAAATCTGTCGCCAAGCACCTAACGGTGTGTTCCGGCAGCAGTCCTTGAGAGCCAGTGAAATAACAGGCAAAAATGAGACTTAACACGTATGTCTCAAGGTGATGGGCGCAGTGCAATTCGTCACTTGTGATGAAATGCATCTGTTATAGGCAAAGGATACCGCTTAACATCAGGTGGACCTCGCGCTTGTTCCAACACAATGATAAAAAAAAAAACGATTCATGATTGTATCAAAGAAAATTTCATTTGTTTTTAATTTGGTCGTTATCATTTTATCAGTTGGTATCTTTATCTGACGCTTGGGAAACTAGGTCTAAAAATATGTAGAGCTACATTGAATACAATTTCGCTATTTTTAGGACCTAAAAAGAAAACTGTGTATGAACGTTACTACTTTATATATACAATTCTATACCTATAAGATCGATAGAAACTACGTCATTCTTTTTCTTAGCTGATTAAAATATATGTTCAGTTTTTATAACTATTACCAATCTCCTGATGCAGTTTGATGTTACTAAGTCTATCTATTTCCAAAGTACATTTCTATCATAATTATAATGAATAATAAAATTAATTTACGTTAAGAGATTTTCATAACGTTACCCAACGGAAATCGTCAATTAAACTATAAATAGAAAGGATAATGCTCTCGTTATTCTAAAGGACAACAATAATGACCACTTTAGAGCTAGTTTTTCAATAGATCATAAGCTTTATTGTATATGAATGATTGAAATAATAGTGTTTTAATTAAGTTCTAATTTTAGTATGAAAGGAATTAACTGTAACGTACATTGTGTAACTTGTTTCAAAATCATAAGTTAATGCATTTTCATTGGATTTATTGTACGTCACGTGGTCGATTGAGAGCTTCTTTGAACAGTTAGCCTTTACCGCTATTGTATTTGTTTTCAGTGATGATTAAGTTGTAATCAAAAATGATAAAAGACTAGAATGGAGTGTGGTTAATTATGAACTGATATGTCCCTTTTATTCTGTGACATGGATCTTAAAGGCATAATATTAAATCAAATTGACAGGTCAGTAAATTTCAGATTTGTTTACGAAAAATAATTAATTTTATTTTCAGATAGTAGATAGGCATTATCTGCCCATCAACCGCATTCTTCCTCTTGGAATTTTGCGAGGTATTGTTTGTAGGGCTCCTGTGGGCCTCTGTAGTTAGTTTCATTAGCTTATTAATTTCTAATCGGTTATTTTTTGTTTCCATGGCAACGCTGCCTGCGACACCTGCGCACTACGGACTACGACGACGTTGTTGACGCGAGACTTCATCCGGGTCGAGACGTCACCCTAGAGATTCTAAGATAAGCTTTGATTTATTTTGTAAACAATGCTTTGTACCCAAACAATGAATGCAGTAGTTGGGACCTTTGTATCGCAAGACAGCCAGATGTTGTGTCCGCAGTGCCCCCAGGCTCGATATTTTAAAGGTCAAAAAGGCCTCAAAATTCACCAAAAAAGGTGCCATAAAAGTTCGGAAATTCCCCTTTCGGCGCCAATAAATAATCAAACAGTAAGTGGTAGCAGTGTTGCGAGCCCTGCTACCCCTGCCAAACCGTTTTGGGAGGTTTTAAGCTCGTACAAAAATAATATTCCCGTTATAAAACGCATACCTACCTCGGGGTGCGAGAATTTCTGTTGCCCAATCGTTATCTTCTTCGATTAAAAACGTTTTGGCTACTAATAGTAGGCAATCCTGGGAGCATCTTCTAGCATTCCCGTACCACGTATTTCACGTAAATTTTGATCCTTCTAACAAAAAATCCCTTACAACTAGAGTAAAGGAAAACTGCGTGAAATACAAGGCACGGGAAGAGCAATCTTTTGGCTCAACTTTAATAATTCCGCCACTGCGGCGGAATACAAAAACAAATAATGTCGATTCAGCTACTATTAAAATTGTAGAAAACAAAATTAATGATGGTGACATCAAAAACGCGGCACGCATCTTGTTTTCGAGTGATACAATCGCCCCTTTCACATCTGACACGTTGAATTCCCTAATAGAAAAGCATCCACCTGCAACTGCAGGTCTCCACCTTCCCGACTCTCCTGAACAAAATAATGACATTGTTGAGGTGACCCCACAGGATGTTTCTGCAGCCGTGGCATCTTTTCGAAGTGGCTCAGCCGGTGGTCTAGATGGCCTGACGCCTCAGCACTTAAAAGATATTTTATCTTTTAGTTCTGGTGAGGTAGGCGAGACACTTCTAAGGGATGTGACGGCTTTGGTTAATTTGATGTTGTCGGGTCAGGTCAACAATGAAATTACCGAAATTCTGTACGGTGCGAATTTATGTGCCCTTAATAAAAAAGATGGTGGTATTAGGCCTATAGCAGTAGGCACCACTTATCGTCGCCTCACAGCCAAATGTGGTTGTAAGAAAAAGTTTGCTTTTTTAAGTAATCTTTTTCAACCACTACAACTCGGTTTTGGTTCTCAGGGTGGTTGTGAGGCTGCTGTACATTCACTTCGCACATTTCTTGATCAAAATTGTGGAGATGTGCTTTTGAAGGTGGATGTTAAAAATGCATTCAACTCATTAGATAGAGGCACCCTTTTGACCGAAGTGAAAGATAAAATTCCGGAATTATACCCTTTTCTTTGGCAATGTTACGGCAAACCATCAAAATTAACATACCAAAACAACGTTATATTATCTTCCGTAGGATGTCAACAGCGTGATCCTCTGGGACCAGCCATCTTTAGCCTTGCCATCCACTCAATAATTCAACGTCTCCAATCAAAACTTAACGTTTGGTATTTGGATGACGGAACCTTAGGAGGCGATGCGAACACGGTATTGAATGACTTGCGAGTACTTATAGACGATTTTCGTCTTATTGGCCTTGAACTAAATTTTTCCAAATGTGAACTTTTTGTTTGTGATACTTGTCCAGATAAAATTTCGATAATTGAAAAATTCAACTTACTTGCGCCTAATATAAAATTAGTAGAAAAACGTTCGCTCCGTCTTTTGGGTTCGCCGATTTTTGACGAATCTTTGTCACCATTTGTCGAAGAACAAATTCAAAAGTTTAGAAATGCTTCTAGCAGATTATTCAAAATTAACGCCTATATGGCTTTTACTATTATTAGATTTTGCCTTTTCGTCCCTAAATTTACATACTTTTTGAGATGTTGTCAGCTGTGGAAACACAGTGAGCTTCTTTTAAGCTTAGACAATTTATTAAAAGATACGTTAATATCGGTTTTGAATGTTGAGATGGATGATAGGGCTTGGGTGCAAGCTTCCCTCCCTGTGAGGTTGGGGGGCATAGGGATACGCAAAATTTCTAGTGTGGCATTACCAGCTTTTTTGTCTTCTGTACACAGTACACACAAATTAGTAGAAAAAATTCTTGCACCATCTTTAGGCTCTTTTGATGTAGCATATCTGGCTGAGGCCAAAACCACATGGGGACTGGCTTGTCCAAATACTGAGTTCCCAAAAATGTTGTCATCTCAGAAACAGTGGGATCGGCCCCTATGCGAGCTAGCACGGAAAGATCTTTTAAATACGTGCCCTAGTATCGCAGATCGTGCTCGTATTCTCGCTGTTTCTATGTGGGAATCAGGTCTTTGGTTACAAGCCATTCCTTCTTACAAAACTCGTAGCCTTATAGATCCTTCCGCTTTTCGTCTCGCTATTAGCTTACGCTTGGGTGCAAGGTGTTGTGTTGCACATCACTGCCAGTGTGGTACTGCAGTTGACCAACTCGGTCACCATGGCCTCTCCTGCTCTCGAAGTGCTGGTCGAATTTCCCGCCACGCCAGCCTTAACGATATCATTCGCCGGGCTTTTACCAGCGCCAATGTTCCAGCTGTTCTCGAACCGAACGGTCTGATGCGTGACGATGGTAAAAGACCTGACGGCATGACTCTGGTTCCATGGAAGTTAGGACGGCCCTTAGTGTGGGACGCTACATGCGTAGACACTTTAGCGCCGTCACACCTTTCTGAAACCCACGTGAGGGCTGGCGCCGCGGCTACTTCGGCGGAGCAACTCAAGCGGCGCAAATATGCTAACCTCGGTATGGGTTACATATTTGAGCCGTTTGGTGTAGAGACGTTGGGTCCGTGGGGACCGGGAGCTCATCGTATTTTCCAAAATTTATCAGAGCGCTTGGTCGATGCGACGCGTGATCAAAATGCTGGCACATATTTGGCTCAAAGAATAAGCATTGCAATTCAACGGGGCAATGCTGCCAGCATGTTGGGCACGCTGCCAACTGATAGTGGGCTAGAGCATTTGGACTCCCTATAAGTCCAAATGCTTTTACTGTAGTAGCTGTAGTATTGTAGTAGCTGTAATGTTGTATATAGTTTGTAGTATTTGTTTAATAAAGGCATACCGCCAGTAAAAAAAAGGCATAATTTTTAAATTATGTATGTTGACCTTTTGGAAACTAACATGGAGGTGAAAAAAGTGACTGCTAGGCAAACGTGGACATTTCCAAACCAAACCAACCGGCATCGAGTTTCTAATGGAATCATCAGGCAAGACAAACTTAACAATATTGGCATTTTGTTGTGTCCTTTTATAGGGTGTTTCTACAGCAGATTGAGTACCTAGATAACAAATATATCTAAAAACTATATTTGTTATCTAGGTACTCAATCTGCTGTAGAAACACCCTATAAACACAACAAAATGCCAATATTGTTAAGTTTGTCTTGTCTGTTATAGTGTAATATATCTAAAAACTATATTTGTTATCTAGGTACTCAATCTGCTGTAGAAACACCCTATAAACACAACAAAATGCCAATATTGTTAAGTTTGTCTTGCCTGTTATAGTGTAATATATCTGAAAACTATATTTGTTATCTAGGTACTCAATCTGCTGTAGAAACACCCTATAAACACAACAAAATGCCAATATTGTTAAGTTTGTCTTGCCTGATGATTCCATTAGAAACTCGATGCCTGATGGTTTGGTTTGGAAATGTCCACGTTTGCCTAGAAGTCACTTTTTTCACCTCCATGTTAGTTTCCAAAAGGTCAACATACATAATTTAAAAATTATGCCATTAAGATCCATGTCACAGAATAAAAGGGACATATCAGTTCATAATTAACCACACTCCATTCTAGTCTTTTATAATTTTTGATTACAACTTAATCACACTGAAAACAAATACCGTTAATGTTAAAAAAAAATGAGAGCCTTCAAATTTAAATTTTAGATGATTTTTTTGTGACGGCGACTTATGTTACTAATATTTATTATATACAGTTTGACGTAGAATGTATGGAACATCTGTCAAAAACTGCATCTTAAAATCTATGTAACTTTGATATGGATTTATTAGAACGAGCCTTAGTATCTCAAAAACTGTAATTACACCAAATAATTGTAATTTAACCAACAAAGCGTTAATTCTACGAGTACTACTTCGTATTTTTTATTTAATTTTATTAACCACGGACCATGGCACGATATGTGATTGAATATCCGAATCGTGTTTGGACATGTTGCAATTGCATCTTAGTGCATGTTTTTTATATTACCATAGTTTTCCTTTTTATAATCATTAATTTTTAAACAGGCTTTTGTTGTTTACTATTTTGTTATAAAAAGGTAATAAAGTATTAAGAAATGTTTTACGTGTAACCTTGACATTGCGTGACACTAAATTGAAAACCGTCGATAGATAGTTTCACAATACGTAATCGTTTTTATCGTTAATTGCACGCAAACTCTACCTCAATATTCACGTAATCAGACGTAATAACTATATATATAATTGCAACTATGTAACAGCACCTATTGTCTTTGGGGTCAAGTTTGTCTACTATTTTTATGACTACAAGAATCAAGAACTCATTGAATAAAATAGTATAAGGTAATAATTTCCTGACGTTTCTAGGTATCCAGGTCATGTAAATCTGTTACTTAATCGTCGTGTTATAATTTGTTCTACTTGTAATATGCCTTTAAAGATGCGATGCCTCTGTTGTAGTACGTCGTAATTAGTGTCGGCTTTATGGACGAACGCATGCTTTATCACTTGAAATTCTAGTTTGTGCACAATATAATGGTAGGGCATTAGCATAGGCGAGCATGCAAATGCCCAATAGGATTACTAACCGGTAATCCACGAAATCTGATCTAATCCCGGACAGGTGTTCATAATTATTCTCCAACATTATTCTAAAAACATTAGCTGAACGATGGGATAGCCCGATGTTCCGCCATTGGCTGTATTTACATTGTGGGTCTTCTTAATTTTATTGTGTACCTATTTATTATTGTATAATTATTGCTTGATTGTGTTTCGTTCTTTGTCTACCTGTGTTATGATATAAGTTATGGATTGTGTAACCTGAAATAAATATAGAAATAAATAAATAATTAATGTTGTCTTAGGTTTTCGCGATTATTACACATAGTAATTAAACCACTTTAAACGGTTTAAATCGCGTATATTTATAATTATTTTTGTCCCGACGTTTCAAACACTTTGCAGTGATCGTGGTCACGGGGTGACTAATTGGTTTTATTTGTCACATGAGTTATTAAGAAAATTATTTGGTCTACCGTCCGAACATTTTATATTAATCATAACGTTCCCTATTCACGCAGTATTCGCTCACAGTGTCCAGAGGTCTTGCAGATTTGTGTCGGCCTTGAGATTTAATTAATTTGATGACAGGATCCCAAGCAGGTGGTACTTGCCAACCATCATCTCTATTGAAATTTGGGTATTTTTTGATTTCAATAGCCTCGCGTAACATTCTTGGCATAAACCGGGTCTCTCTGGCGAGGATTTGTGGGTTGTCGAACCGAATGTAGTGGTTGGGCTTGTCCTGGGCATGTTCACAAACCGCAGACTTGGTCGAGCGTCTGTTCTTCATGTCAGCAATATGTTCTTTTACCCGGATACCAATGCTCCTCTTTGTTTGCCCAATGTATGACAGCCCACATTCACAATCAAGTTTGTAAACACCTGCATCTTGTAGGGGAATATTGCACTTAACAGGTCTTAAAAATTGGTTGATCTTCTTGTGCGGCTTAAAGTAAGTTTTTATTGAAGCTCGTCTTAAGATATTACCAATTTTGTCCGTGACACCCTTGATGTAAGGTAAGATGGCAGGTTGTCTCTCAACTGTGGAAGGCTTGGGCCGGCTTCTGTGACGCATTCTTGGGAGCTTGTGATTATTGCTTCGCAGTACTTGTTTTACATACTGAAGCTCCTCCTTGAGATGGTCAGTGTCGCAGATGCCATGTGCTCTCTGTAACAAAGATTTGCCTACGGTAGCCAACTGACATGGATGGTGATGGGAGTTACCATTGAGATATTTATCTGTATGGGTGGGTTTCCTATACACTGTATGACAAAGGGAGTTGTCAGGATTTCTGATGACTAAGACATCAAGAAAAGCTAAGCATTTGTTGACCTCTGGCTCCATTGTGAATTGAATTTTGTTATGTAAGGAGTTTAGATGGTTTAGAAATGCAGAAACTTTATTACTGGGGAGGATGGTAAAAGTATCATCTACGTACCGTTTGTAGATCTTCGGCATAGCCACAGCTGTGGAGAGAGCTCTCTCCTCGAAGTCCTCCATGAAAATGTCGGCAACAACGGGGGAGACTGGAGAGCCCATAGCTACACCATCAATCTGTATGTAGAACTTATTTTCCCAGAATAGATAGCCAGATGTTAGGCAATGTTCTAGTAATTCTGCATATTCCATGGGAAGGTCATGCTCACTAAGTTTTTTCTTGACAATTTCAATGCAATCATGTACAGGTAGGCTGGTGAATAACGACTGTACATCAAAGCTGACCATAACTTCATCATCAGTCAATTGTAGATTTTTCATTTGACTGACAAAATGGTAAGAATCCTTGACATGCGCACTGGTTTGACCGCGAAGTGGAGACAGTATTTTAGCAAGGTGTTGAGCTAGTTTGTATGTTGGCGAGTCAATTTGGCTTACAATTGGGCGCAAAGGAACGTCTGTCTTGTGTATTTTTGGTAATCCATACAGTTTTGGTGGTTTCACACACGAAGGTACCAGTGCCGTGACGTCTAACCCAAGAGTATCGGAGTATTTACAAATTATTTCTTTGGTTTTTGTTACCATTTTAGCTGTTGGATCGCTTTTTACTGGTTTATATGTGCTCTCGTCCGACAAAAGATCTTGTATTTTCAGGTTATAATCCGACGTATCCATGATCACAGTGGAATTACCTTTATCTGCTCGAATAATGGTTATGTCTGGGTTCTTGCGTAGGTTGGTAAGTTCAAGATATTGTTCACGAGGTAGATTCGGTGTGGAAAACCTAAAGAAACCTAAGACAACATTATGTTACGGTATACGGGCCGAAAACAGCAAATGAAATAAGACAGTGGGAGTATTACAAGATCAAGCGCGTGAGACTCCTAACATCGCTTAATTTCCTCAAGCGGTGTAGGGATAATAATATCATACCAGTGTGTGTGAGGATTTCCCCAAAAAAGGACATTACTGGAAGCGCCGACATCCTCCGCCAAACAAGTAAGAAATTATTATGTCGAAGCATACGCCAACATCGTTTTGATATTTACAAAATCGACCAAACCATTGAGATTCAATCCATCGAGTTAGAAAAAGCACTATCAGCATCGGATTTCCAAAAATGCATGGTAACGACTAATAATCGCGCCGCTTCTAAATATGACGAGTTCAAAAACCGCAAAATTAGAAAATATGAAAAACTTGCGACAAAGCAATTGCCAAATTTGGAACGAAACGTAACCTCGCGACCGTCAAAAACAGCTGATAGTGTCATAAACCTATCGCAACAAACAATAAACCCGGTCGCCCTTCAGGCCCTCGAAAATGGATTGAACTACGCGGTTTCCCCAAGATCAGTGCCTTTTGAAGAGATAATCTACTCCAACCGATAATCTGCTCTGTGGAACATTGTCTGGCCAAAAACAGTGTAAAGAAGGAAGATTTGGAGGCGTTACGCCAAGATATTTCTGCTGTTTTGCGTCGAAGTAAAGCGCCCACACCGAATCTACCTCGTGAACAATATCTTGAACTTACCAACCTACGCAAGAACCCAGACATAACCATTATTCGAGCAGATAAAGGTAATTCCACTGTGATCATGGATACGTCGGATTATAACCTGAAAATACAAGAACTTTTGTCGGACGAGAGCACATATAAACCAGTAAAAAGCGATCCAACAAATACACATGCAAAAATACACAAGACAGACGTTCCTTTGCGCCCAATTGTAAGCCAAATTGACTCGCCAACATACAAACTAGCTCAACACCTTGCTAAAATACTGTCTCCACTTCGCGGTCAAACCAGTGCGCATGTCAAGGATTCTTACCATTTTGTCAGTCAAATGAAAAATCTACAATTGACTGATGATGAAGTTATGGTCAGCTTTGATGTACAGTCGTTATTCACCAGCCTACCTGTACATGATTGCATTGAAATTGTCAAGAAAAAACTTAGTGAGCATGACCTTCCCATGGAATATGCAGAATTACTAGAACATTGCCTAACATCTGGCTATCTATTCTGGGAAAATAAGTTCTACATACAGATTGATGGTGTAGCTATGGGCTCTCCAGTCTCCCCCGTTGTTGCCGACATTTTCATGGAGGACTTCGAGGAGAGAGCTCTCTCCACAGCTGTGGCTATGCCGAAGATCTACAAACGGTACGTAGATGATACTTTTACCATCCTCCCCAGTAATAAAGTTTCTGCATTTCTAAACCATCTAAACTCCTTACATAACAAAATTCAATTCACAATGGAGCCAGAGGTCAACAAATGCTTAGCTTTTCTTGATGTCTTAGTCATCAGGACTCCTGACAACTCCCTTTGTCATACAGTGTATAGGAAACCCACCCATACAGATAAATATCTCAATGGTAACTCCCATCACCATCCATGTCAGTTGGCTACCGTAGGCAAATCTTTGTTACAGAGAGCACATGGCATCTGCGACACTGACCATCTCAAGGAGGAGCTTCAGTATGTAAAACAAGTACTGCGAAGCAATAATCACAAGCTCCCAAGAATGCGTCACAGAAGCCGGCCCAAGCCTTCCACAGTTGAGAGACAACCTGCCATCTTACCTTACATCAAGGGTGTCACGGACAAAATTGGTAATATCTTAAGACGAGCTTCAATAAAAACTTACTTTAAGCCGCACAAGAAGATCAACCAATTTTTAAGACCTGTTAAGTGCAATATTCCCCTACAAGATGCAGGTGTTTACAAACTTGATTGTGAATGTGGGCTGTCATACATTGGGCAAACAAAGAGGAGCATTGGTATCCGGGTAAAAGAACATATTGCTGACATGAAGAACAGACGCTCGACCAAGTCTGCGGTTTGTGAACATGCCCAGGACAAGCCCAACCACTACATTCGGTTCGACAACCCACAAATCCTCGCCAGAGAGACCCGGTTTATGCCAAGAATGTTACGCGAGGCTATTGAAATCAAAAAATACCCAAATTTCAATAGAGATGATGGTTGGCAAGTACCACCTGCTTGGGATCCTGTCATCAAATTAATTAAATCTCAAGGCCGACACAAATCTGCAAGACCTCTGGACACTGTGAGCGAATACTGCGTGAATAGGGAACGTTATGATTAATATAAAATGTTCGGACGGTAGACCAAATAATTTTCTTAATAACTCATGTGACAAATAAAACCAATTAGTCACCCCGTGACCACGATCACTGCAAAGTGTTTGAAACGTCGGGACAAAAATAATGATAAATATACGCGATTTAAACCGTTTAAAGTGGTTTAATTACTATAAATAAATAATTACTTAAAAGTACTGCGATTTTAGACTTATTCTGCCTTTGCCTTGATCAATCATTTGAAAATAGCTATCGAACGAATATAAGTATACTCAGAAATGTGTAAAGATTGAAATAGAAGACGACACTTAAATAAACATTAAAATACTAATGATATATATTTAATTTAATACAATAAAAAAAACAGATGTGTTTGAGCTGTTACGTCATTATTGGATACGAGCGAGAGCACCTGTTTTTAAATAGATATAGGTGTTCAGAACTAACTTTAATAATGTTTAATTCTTATGTATACATACTTAGCACCGCATTGTAGTACACCAAGAAACCCAGCAGATGAAAACGTTTGTAATTTGATATTTTCTGAGATGAAAACGTATTGATGTGGTTTCCCCTATTTTAACCAAAAGTTTGAATTATTTTTGAGCTATTTTGGCTCATCTAACATTGGTATAAGAATGATGCACATGTCTTCGGTACATATATGTCTAGATATAATTTGTTTATATACAAATAATAAATAAAATCTTTATTTAAGCCAATTTACACTTTTTCAAACTTATGTATTGCTGGTGGCCTTCACACTAGACGTTTAAGTCTGTATCGTAAAGACCTTTTGATAGCTGTACAGTAATAGGGTTAGCGCTCAGTTGACTTTATTAAAGTTTTACAGAAAAATATTTATGAATATATGTTTAACCTACATAACATCAGTTCCATACAATTTTTTTGTAAATTATCCATACATAGATGCTATTTATATTTATACTAAATTTGTAAAAGAAATATATATATATATATATATATATATATATATATATATATATATATATATATATATATATATATGTGTGTATAATAACTCAATGTATTAATAAATATTATCATATATAGAAAGTATAAACAAATAAGTATAGAATATATAAATTACGAATAATTAACATATATAGGTATGAGTAATCAATAAATTTAAGAAGTAGTCAATAAGACTTTTTCAGTCTCATCATAGTTAAGCGTGAGCAACCAGTTTACAATGATGGTTTTGGCTTCAAACACTGAACTATGTTTGATATTGCACTGATTCAGGACTTATTATATAAATATGTCTCAATAAAAGGGCTAAATCTTCTTGCAAAAAATGTACGAATAACCGGTAATTTTACTTGGAAAACTCGTTTATGTAGCCCATTACTAAAATCAGCCGATGTTTTAAAAAGTCTGTGTGCAATGAGAGAAGTCTGAAGTATAAATAGCTGCCGAACATTTAGCATTTTGGCTTCCTTGTACAGATCATTGGTAGGATATCTAAATTTCTTTTTTAGCATAACTTTAAGGACAGACCGTTGAGCTCTCTCAATAGCGATCATAACTGTTTTTGAAGAACTTCCCCAGCTAGAGATGCAGTAGGTTAAAAGTGATTGACACAAAGCATAGTACACAACTTTTAGTGCATCCAGGTCAGCAGAATTACGTAGAAGTCGCATGATTCGAGTAACGTTACGGACCCTACCAGATAAGGTTGCAATATGTGCCTTGAAATTTAAATTGTGATCTAACGTAACACCCAGATACTTAATAGTATCAGTTCCAACTATACACTCACAGGAACATGAGGAGTCTGCATAGTTCAAACAATGATGTATTTTGATATCATTAAGCAAAGGCGGAGAAGATGCTTTTGTCTTATGAAAACACAAATACTTCGTTTTTTTAATATTTAAGGTCAACAGGTTAAATTGGAGCCATTGTGCAATTTGAGACATTCCTTGCTCGGCCATATTAATTACTTCTGACCAGTTTACTCCATTATACAAAATTACGGTGTCGTCAGCATAACAAATTATTTCGGCATTCCTAATTTTAAGATTGAGCAAGTCATTTATATATAAAATAAATAATGTAGGGCCCAGTATGCTTCCTTGAGGGACGCCAAAGTTTATGCTTTGCAAATCACTGTAATACTGGCCCACTCTAACACATTGTTTCCGTTCCCGTAGGTAACTCATAAACCAGTGTAATGAAACTCCTCTGATTCCAGCGTTTTCGAGTGTTCTAGTCAATACTGGAACGGAAACGGTGTCAAAGGCCTTGGCCAGGTCCAAGAAGACTCCAATACATGCTTTATTCTGATCCAAGTATGATGAAATAGTAGAAGTTAATAGTGATACAGCGTCATTAGTGGATGTCCCCTGTCGGAAGCCAAATTGACGAGAGGAAAGAAGATTTTGTGATTCTAAATATAAAACTAATCTTTTATTCATGATCTTTTCTTAAATACTAATATCTATTTACAAAGGGTAATGTCAATTTCCAAAAAATTCGTTTGTAAATGCAAATTTTCGATGATATATAAACTGATATTCAACTGACAGCCTGGTTTCTACACGAGCGAGGGCTACAACCATTGCCCCTCTGTATCGTGGAGATTATATCTGTATAGACAATTAATGAGATGAAATTTGAAAATGGTAAAAATTTGCAATGAGTTGTTATGGTGTACAAAATATACCACCAGGATCAAATGGAATCTAATTGAGAAGGATGAGTCTGCATAAAAATTAAGAAAAAAAGTGGTAGATATATTGAAAGAAATGGAAGAGGCAACAACTAATGAATGTTGGAATAAAATGGAGCAAAGTATCAAGAATGCAGCAAAGTATATTTTTGGGGAAGGTAAAAGGAAGAGACACTTTGAAGACACTTGGTGGCAAAATGAAGTGACGCAGAGATTGTAAGAAGATGAATGAACAGACAATGACAATTGTCATGGTTAATGTAAAATATAAATTGGGTGAACCATTGGACAGCCCACAGGGACAAAAAGATCTGTACCGAGATAGGAATACCAACTGACCTCCAGAACACCCTTTATCTAGTGCTGACACAGGAGGGAAATGCCTCACTCGTTAGCAAAGGATATGGGTCTGGTTCAGGGTCCTGCACCTTAACCGTACACGAAGCGCAGGGTTTGACTTATGAGTCGGTAATCGTCGTACAGATGAGGGAAAGAGTCACCAAGCTCCGAGACAGCGTTTCTCATACGGTAGTAGCAGTGTCACGCCATATAAAATGCTGCGTTTACTATACCGACGACAGCTCGGACGCCATTGGAGGATTCGTCAGGCGGGCAACGGAGGCTAACTATAAAACCATAGTCGACTACAACCTGAAAATGGCTATACAAAACAGAAACGAAGAGGTCGTGGAGGCTTTAACTAAAACAACCAGGGAATCTGTGGCCGGCCCTTCAATGACGAACTAAACCGGTAAATGCGTAATACACTAACCAACTAGATATAAGGAGAAAAAAAAATTATGTTTATATATATATAAGCATAAGTGAGTCCATACTTTTATATATATATATATATATATATATATATTTATATATATATATAAAAGTATGGACTCACTTTAGCGATAAGATATTTTAACTAACACTAGGCTAACTTCCCATCAGGAAGAATATTGATAAGTTTGGAGAATGAACTCATATTTTTAAAAATATTACATGAAACAAAAAATCAAATTAAAATCCAATAAGAGTACGGACCACGAGTCTGTAGTGTATAGCATACAATAATAATAATATAAAAAAAAAAAAAAAAAAAAAAAAAAAAAAAAAAAAGATAGGAATAATTTACACAATATTAAGAACAAATATGAAGACATATGAGGGAGGAGAGTGAACTGCCCCAGCACCAGTTCAAATTTATGCCAGGTCGTGGAACAATGGATCAGTTCAATTATGCGCCTCGGCAACTTTGCGCAAAAAAATAACGTACACACAAAAACTTATATATTTATGGTGTCACTTGACCAAAATAATCCGAGTATCGCGAGAGGTTCAGTGATGGGCTATGAAAGAGAAAAGAATACCTAAAACCTGCAGCTTATTCGTTCCATTTGCTCTTAGCTTCTACTGACGATGATATTGTCCGAAACGCGTCAGGAATAAACGCAGGGCGAATAAATCGGCGACAAATTCACAGGTGACCCGCGAATGTCCATGAAACTCAAAGAAAAGTACTATAATACATAAAACTTGTCGTGATGTAGGGATCTAAATGTTGGGAATTGTCGTGATGTAGGGATCTAAATGTTGGAAAATGAAGCAAGTACATGTTGCAGAGATGCGAATGTTAAGATGGATGTGAGGTTTAAGTAGAATATACAAGATTAGGAATACAGATTCAAAGTATCACCAGTGTTAGAATTTTATTGTTGAAGAATAATCTATTGGCGTGATGGTTTCATACCCTGTTCTTGATGTCATAAGGAGGGAAGAAACTAACATAACAGAAACCGGAAAGATAAACACCACACCATTTTGAAGCAGTGATGGCTGAGTGGCATTGGCTACGGACTGCCGCGCACCATGTCTATGGTTCCAATCCCGCCGCGGGTTTGAGCTTCACCGCATGGTGGAAGGGCATTTTGCGAATGCCCGCCTGGCTAGCGACTACCCCCTCAAATAGAAAATCTGTCGCAAAGCACCTAATAGTATGTTCCGGCAGCAGTCCTTGAGAGCCAGTAAAATTACAGGCACATGAGACCTAACAACTGTACGTCTCAGTGTGACAGGCACAGTGCAATTCGTCGTTGACGAAATGCGTATGTTACAGGCAGAGGTTAGTCCACTTAACATCAGGTGGGCCTCGGGCTTATTCGGTCACAATAACATAAAAAAAAAACCAAGAATATGAGTTAAATTGATTGTGGATGGATATTGTAGTGGAAGAAAGCTGAAGAAGGTATGGATAGACTGCGTGAAGAATGATATGATTTGCACGATTTGAAAAAAGACATACTCCGATTTAACATACTCTCTTTAGTATTGGTGGCTGCCATTGGAGTACTATCTCAGTTTTGGCAACAAGTTTCCTATATTACATATCTGTTACATGGAAAAATAATTTACTACTTCGGGATTTGTACTCCCTCGTACATCATACCATACCTAAATGCTGCATAGTAATATAATACATATATCAAAAATATATTAAGCAGGTTTTATAGAATTCTAAATAGTAGGTAGTAAGGAGATCAAAATGCCCCATCATCGCGCGATACAAGCTCGTTGAAGTACGACGAACGTAATTTTTTTTATTGGTTGTTTATTTTTTTTATTTGTAAGTGTTTTTAGTTATATACTAATTCCAAAAACTAGAGCTTAATTCTATTGATATAAAAAACGGGTACAAACCATATCATCGACCATGATGAAGACAACATTTGGAGGCTGCCTAGGGTACGCCATCACAGACATCATGCTCACGCTCAGTATCGTCCACCATCGTACACTGAAAAATTACGTGAATTTATACATACAAATAATATGAAGAATCTGCAAAGCCAAACAACGCAGGCCATACCGAACACTAAACTATAGTAGTTGCTGGTGTACCAGCCCAATATTGACGATTAACCGCAAAGCGATGTGCAGGATAGGCGTTTGGCGCACTTATACTTGAGGTAAAAACAATCCCGCGGTTATTGAAATATTTCCCTTAGACAGGGACCTAAAATATAAACGTGAAACATGTCGTGCGTGGTATAAAATGAAAGGTATTTCTGAACCAATTCTAAAAATATACTTTTCATTACACTTGCACGTAAACAGTATCTGAACATACAGGCACATTCTACGTTAGCCTGAACAACATCTTTCACCACATCATCACCTACCATCGGGTGAGATAGTGGTCAAAGGCTAACCTACCAGGCATAAAAAAGGTTAACTTGGCCGTAATGCCTCTAATAAAACCCTCGAGCTTTCTTATTGTCATGAAACCCAAGGTCGATAAGTAATTTTTTTTAATACATAGCACAGCACACAGGTCATTCAAGTTCAAGCAAGGAGTTTACACGTAATTAAAAATTGTTTTAATATGTTATCTAAACAGGAATTTCATTGCAATCTCGCTACAATACTCAACTAATAATCGATTGTAATAGGGTTTTTGTATCAAGTCGAAATTATTTTATTTTTTTACACTGTCATGGCTGTGTACCTACGTTAGTATTACCCCTTAGCGTTTCTCAACGAAACATTTGTATTATCTGTGGTGTGGGAAAAAGCCCGATCCACTTTAAAAAAATCACGTATTTCGTAATAATAGTTGTGCTGACTTGTGTATTTAAGTTATAATTCATATTTATTTACTCGCAAATATGACGAGAAACATTGTTTGTTTCACTGGCGGTACCTACGTGAATTACGAACCTAGACTCAGAAGGCCCGAAGTCGAATAGACCCTCGATAGCGATTCCTTACCTACCGCCCTTAATACACAATGTCACTTGTCATGCTCGTGAAGTTATTTTTTTAAGGGAGCACACAAATTATTTTAATGGCGTGTGAAGAGAGTGTTTCTATGAATCCAGAGCGGAACGAGGATTCTAGAGTAGAATCACGAGCGTAGCGAGGGATCCCAAAGTAGAATCCTGAGTGTCAAAGCTACGAGAGCTTAAAATAGTTATTGGCTCCCGAGGTGGACACTACTTGTTATCAGCCTCTGTGAGAAAATAAGTTCAACTTATGAATAAGAATAGTACGTTTATATATTTAGATATAATTAGGAAAAATAAAACATAGCATAGAAATAGTTAGAGGCTAATGTTCATATTTGAACAATTATGGAAGTGCATCATAACAATTTAACCACTATCATCCGTTGCAGTCGATTTACTCTATTTTTGATTAAATATAAGCACCTCAAATAGCTGTCTTCTATTGATATTAGCGTGGCTAACCTCGTGCAAGCAATTTTTAAACAATTTACGGTTTTAGTTTTCAATACATTTCATTACACAAACTGAGAGAGAAAGAGAGAGAGTTCCTAAAAAACTTCATTTTATTAAAGACTTATGCCCATCCGCACTAAAGTGACTAAAGTCGATTAATAACAAGGAAATTCATGAAATAAGTCAAACTTGGAATAAACTCTTGACACATGACATTTCGTAAGTAAGTGAGTGAAATAGAGACCATATAGGACAGTTTTTATGATTGGTGCAATACAATTTCTTGTTACGAAAGCCGTCAAAGATGGCGCAGTCGAAGCTAAGTGCAAGCGGGCATTAAAGAACTACTGGACTGGATAGGGACTGGAGCATTTGGACTGCCTGCAAGTCTGCAATGACTTGTAGGTTGTCTAAATGCTTTTATTGTAATAGCAGTAGTGTTGTATAGTTGGAAGTATTGTGTTCTTAAAGGTATACGGCCGTTTTAAAAAGAAATCGCACGACTTGTACTGTACTTTGTTGTTTTTATTGATTGTTGTTATTTGAGTGTGATAACGATAAGAAATGATAAGTGACCTTGAATTAATTATATTGTTATGATGTATAATTTTTGGTATATTTTACAAGACTTGATTTAGCCATTATCATAATAAGATATGTGGTGGAGCCCAAACTGCGTTTGTTTTTGATTTATATTCAAAACAAGTAACGCATTATAACAGCAAACAGGTTTCAGCCTGAAGGTTGCATTTCACTATCCCTGAACTGAAAAGGGAACACTCAAAGTGTCGCGATGTCCCATCGAATAGTGAAAACTCAATAAATGTTTGTTATCAATATTCCGAAACCGAAAAGGTTTTATAGATAGGTAATTACTATTATTACAACATTAAATACAATAAAGACCTTGGTACTTTCTTTTCATTCTGGTACAAAAATCATGATGTTTGCTAGGTGTCGTACTAAAAAAATAAGGTGCTATAAAAACTTACTCAAAGCATTTGGGTAGATTTATATTAGACCGTGCCGTGGCCGTGGCGTGCCGTGTACGTGGCCCGGACGGGGCATTTTGTATGAAGCAGTTTACAGGACACGGATCAGGCACTGTCTAATATAAACTGCTTCATACAAAATGCCCCGTCCGGGCCACGTACACGGCACGCCACGGCCACGGCACGGTCTAATATAAATCATCCCTTATGTTTCTCCGTTAAAAATACAAAGACCTTAAATTCATTGGCCATCTACAAGAATGTGTGAAATTTATGGCTGCATTATTTAAGTTGCTACATAGTCATAAAACGGGTAACTACCAAATGTACCAAGCTAGGTATACGTAAAAGTCCTGTATTACAATGACTTTGCCAAACAGTAGAGGTACACAATCCATTAGCTAATTATAATCGAACCTGCAGCTGTATTTATTTTATTTATTTTATGAGTCGTATCTAGGGTTCTGTTACGGCGCGGGTCAGGATTTGAGTTTTATAAAAGAAAACTATTTAATTTACACTAAACTTATATTATCAAAATATGGAAATAGCAAAAGAAATGGTATACAAATAAATCGTCTAACCGCGACGAAGTTCCAGCCCGTTCTGCCTTTACCTAAAAAGGTTGAAATAGCAATAATAATGTCTCGACTAAAAGTGCAACTGCAGCGGTTTTACCTTCATAGGATGCACACATATATAGCATTGTAACAACCCCCCCTTTAAGATGGATCATCACGGATAGAGTGATGAGGAATCGACATGAACACTGGCTTGAACTTCGTTAAGGCAAAGTAACTATAACTTAGGCATTCATTACATTAAATTGTTAAACTAAATTTAATTACTATTTAATTAGACCCATCTATATAAGTTTCTAATGTAATTATATTGTATGTACTTCTACGACACAGTAAATGAAAATGTTAATAAGAAGTAATAGTATACTAACACAGTATATTAGATTAGACATAGCAAGTAGATATCGTTATAAACTAAAATTATATTCATATATTCATTGTACAAGATATAGAAACGGAATACAGAGCTATTAGTTGCAATTTCTCGTAATAGTAAACAACTAAGTGTTTTATCTGACTAAAGACTATATGCATATATGTAGTAGGTATAATAAATGTATCAGATGTCGACCTTTAAAGTTAAACAGTGTCTCCCGGTTTAATAATGTTTCGTTTAGATATACGGCTATAGGTAGCGTCGAACTCGTCATCGGATACATCTATATTTCTTTCACCTTGCATTACGTTAACATTATGTACAGGCTTTGTACTTATTTTAGACTTTGTATTACACTGGTTGAAGATCGTAATGCAGCATTGAGACTGTGTACTGGTAGATTTTAACAATTTTCTAGCCTTATACAATAAAAATAATAAACTTAAAATTGATATAATATAACCCACTGAAACGTAGTGGTGACCATAAGTTTGAAAGTGTGACGGACTTTCTACCTTATTTAATTCCTTCTCTAGTTCGTTCATCGAAACACTAGCATGTAGTAAAGAATTAAGATTCCCGATATTGTTTAACTTCACGAAGGGAAGATTCATTAGAGTCTGGGTTTTTGATTCTTTGTTACAACAGTCATCTTTTAGTAAATTAAAGTTTGATATAGTTTTCACTGTGGTATTCAACACATAAACGTCACTGGGCGTAAATTGTAAAGTTTTGAAATATGCTTTGCATTTCTTTGGTAACGTTAGTATACCTGTACCGAACAAGATTTCGTCGTATGTTTCACTTTCACACGTGATATGACACTTTCCTGGTTCTGATTGCACATATATCCAGCGGTTGTTACTTATTTTATGGAAAACGTCTATGTCGCCTTTCAGTAGTTTTACTTCACACTGGTTAGGTAAATTCACAATTGCTTCGGTAAGCAACATTGTCTCACAAGTAGGATTGGCTATGGTTGACGACACGGATGCGTCGGCTAATTCACACACGTAACACATTCCGGGCACAATTCTGCAGTTATCGACAGAACTTAGCAGCGAGTACCTAGAATAGATGATCTACTGTTATTGTCATATAAGGTTTATTAGGAGCAATTAGGGCAAAGGTATCGGGTTTTGAAATATCATAGGGAACTGGCATAGGGAAAATATGGTAAAGATTATACGTCTGAGGAAGTACCAGCGGGATACTGACTATAATAATAATTTTCTGGTTATGATAATAACTAACAAGCTGAGAAATGTCAATCAAGTGGTGAACATTTTCCAGTGACACAGAGATAGGTAGTTCGCAATGTCTTGGTAAACTATTCCTATGTGTTTCCAATTCGTTGTATAATTGTTGCGGACTTAGTACGGTTGGGTGCAAAATATTAAGCTTACTAAACAAAATAGCGTTATTGATATCTTCAATATCGAATGAAATAGAAATAATTATGCTTTCTAGCGAATTTAATAACAAATTAAGCTTGGCTTTTATCTCTACTTTATCACTTAGATTTGATAGCTGTTCGAAAGAATGCCTTATCATTTCGAAGTTTTTATTCAATCGCTTTTCGTTTTCTTCGACTTTGGAAAAGGTGCTATTGAATGTTGAAATGGTAGACTTTATGACGTGAATGTTATCTTTCATTAGATGTATCAACTGTTTTTCATCCGACTGTACTTTATCTATTGCTTCGGAGTAGCGAATAGCGTCGTCATTATCTAAGGTTCCAAACAAGGTTTTAAGCAAGGATCCACCTGCGTCGACTAAACCACGTTTTACACGAGTAGGTTGACTGTTGGAGATTAAGTGAGATACAGAGGAGAATTTTTTGATATTGTTTAAGTGTTGACTTTCCAAGGAGGACAGAGAGTTATTGCATTCCAGTTGAATCTTTGAAGAGGTAGCTATGCAGAAGACTTTTACTTTTTCAAATAAATTTTCTACCGAACTCAAATGAGGTTGAACATCACGTATATCTATGAAGGTTACTATGTCCCACTTATCATTACTAAATTTTACGTCTAACAACTTATCGTAATAAAGTCCGGAACTGTCTACTATAGCAGCAGAGAAGAGATGACTCGAACATGAAGAATGTAGATTATGTCTGAAATAGAAGAAAGTTTATTGTGAGGGATTGTCAGCGGCTAGTTTAATTTCGTCGTAATGGTGACGCACGTGACGCCTGTTGATAAGTAATGTAACTGTATGATTTCCGTTTATTTTAATGACCTGATATGGACCTTTCCATACTGGCAAAAAGGACTTGTTTTGTTTGTGGTGGCATTTTAAGTACACCATATCACCGACGTTGTACGTCACAGGTTTTGTATGTGCGTCGTAATATTTTTTCGACCTTTCTTTAGAAAATTGAATGTTTTCAAGGGCTTTTTGTCTACTGTAAAATAATCGGTGATTTAGAGCTCGTATGTAATCGGTGTAGGTATTTGTTTCGATAGTGTCGATGGACTTTGGGACGTAAGGTTTAAAACCGAATAGTAGCTCGAATGGGGTGAAGCCGGTGGTAGAATGGACATTCGTGTTATATGAGTACATTGCCGTGTTTAGATACAGGTCCCACGCGTTAGGGCTGTCATTGACAAAAGGTCGCAAGTATTCCTTTAATGTGGAATGACTTCTCTCAAGTGCACCTGAAGTTTGAGGGTGATACGGAGACGCAAGTACGTGCTTTATTCCAAATAAGTGTTCTAATTGGCGGAAGACTTCAGAGCAGAAATTCGTACCTTGATCTGTTACGATCATTTTAGGAATGCCAATATGAGAGATAAAATGCACGAACTTTTTAGCGGTCTCTTCAGCGGAACATGTTTGTAAGGGATAAGCTTGGGAATATTTAGTGAGATCGTCTTGTATTGTAAGAATGAACTTGTACGCGAACTCATATGTTTCCGGAAGGGGCCCGACGATATCTAGAAATACTTTTTCTGTTGGACGTGTCGCAGTAGATGTTATTATCATGGGAGCACGGTTTGTTTGTCTTAAAGGCTTGTTAATTTGACAGGACTTGCAGGCTTTTACATAGTTTTCGATGTCAGTTCTCATGTTTTTCCACCAATACATGGACTTAATGCGTTCTAGCATTCGAGCTATTCCTGGGTGGCCAGCTGTAGGAGAGTCATGATTTTCTTTGAGAATTTTTCTAACTTCATCGGGTGTAGGGAAGAATATATTGTTGTGGTATATATGTACTTTGATACCAGAGTCGTGGAATAAAAAGGAAATAATATTGTATATTTTTGTGAAAGAAAGTTTCGTAAAAGGATTAGAAAAATCGGATATGGCAACTTCCTTTTCTTCCAGCCACCAGTGCTTCACCATATCACGGTAATCGCATAAAAGGTTAAATATATCTTTGTACGAAATTTCATCGTAGTGATGTACTGTCAGGAAAAGATGAGTAAACATATGTTTATCGTTGGCAGTATTAAATAAAGTATGTAGTTCTCTTTCGGTATCATAGATGCAGGGGTCGCGTGTTGATACCGATAGTATTTCGGAGCAATAGGGGATTGAATCGTCTAAATCTAGGGCAGTAGGGTGAGCAATCAGTTTACATTTCGCTCTTAGGAGGGATTCATTATGTTCTTCGATTACGGTATTGTAAGATGCAGAGGGTGAATTACGGCAAATTTGTAAGTACTTTTCGTAAGTTGTTGAGGTTGACGGTGAACTCAGTGGAGCAGTGACAATGGAAGGTGGATCTGGTCGAACAGCGGAACTAGAAGGTGGATCTGGCGGCGCAGCTGAAGCTGTAGGGGAACTTATTGGGGCAGCGGAAGGCAGAGGTGAGTTTTGTATGTCATTTGAGGTTAAGGGTAGATTCGAAAGGTCGTCAGAGTTTAAGGGTTGGTTTAGTAAATCATCAATGTCAGTGGGTAGATTCAGTAGGTCATCAAGATTCGAGGGCGGACTCAATATGTCATCTATATTTAAAGGTATATCCAGTGGATCATTGGATGTCGAGGGTAAATTCTGTGGTTCTTCATCTATGGACAAAATAAGTGGATTTCTAGAGAGTGAGTCAGCGTTTCCATTAAGTTTTCCTTTTTTATATTCAATCTCGTAGTCGAACTCCTCAAGCTTAAGACGCCATCGAACTAATTTTGAACTGGGATCTTTACAGCTGAATAGCCATTGTAAGGGCTTATGATCGGTCACGATCTTGAACTTGTGACCAAAAAGATAAGGGCGAAATACTTTTGTGCCAAATATGATGGCCAAACATTCTTTTTCGGTGGTAGAGTAATTACCCTCAGCTTTATTTAAGGTTCTGGACGCGAAAGCTATAGGTAGATCTTTTCCTACATCGCCCTGAGATAGTATTGCAGATATAGCGTAATTGGAGGCATCGGTGGTGAGAACAAAAGGTTTGGTAAAATCTGGATATTGGAGTATGGGGGCTGAAGTTATTTTAGATTTAAGGAGGTCGAATGCTTTTTGTTGTTCTGGCATCCAAATAAATTTAGTTTCTTTCTTTAAGAGACTGGTTAATGGCTTGGAGATGTGGGAAAAGTTGTCGATAAAGCGTCTATAGTAGCCGATTAATCCGAGAAATGATTTTATGTCTTTAGGTGTTTTAGGGAGTGGGAATTTAGCAACGCATTCAATTTTTTTAGGATCAGGTCTCACTCCTTGATGGGATATGATATGTCCAAGATATTGAACTTCTTTACGAAGAAATTCACTTTTGTCAGGTTGTAGTTTGAGGTTATGGTGGCGTAATCTTTTGAACACAAGGTCTATACTTTCGATATGAGACTTTAGGTTTGAATTATGGATTATTACGTCATCCATGTACGTATAGCAATGGAGGCCTTGGAGACCCGTCAAAACGACGTTCATAAGACGTTGAAATGTGGAAGGGGCGTTGCGGAGCCCAAATGGCATCCGGGTGAACTCGTAATGTCCAGACGGTACTGAAAACGCAGTTTTTTCGGTGTCCTTGATTTCCACCTGGTGAAATGATGATGCAAGGTCAAGCGTTGTAAAATATTTACTATGGCCCAACTGATCTAAAATATCTGTGATGTTTGGAATGGGATAAGCATCACCGATTGTGATCTCATTTAAGCGGCGGTAGTCTATTACAATTCGCCATTTGATTTTACCAGATGCATCAGCCTTTTTTGGAACAACCCATATAGGTGCTGACCAGGGTGAAATAGAAGGTCGGATAATATTTTGGTTTAGCATTTCTTGTATCTGTCTATTTATTTCTTCCTTGTGGCATTCAGGGAATCTATAGCTCTTTACATGAATTGGATTTTCAGAAGTAGTGCGGATTTCATGTTGAATTGAACTAGTATGAGTTAACTGATCTCCTTCGAGATGGAAAATATCGGAGTATTTGGAACAGAGATCTCGTAACAACGTTTCTTCTTCAGCATTCATGTGATCACAGCGTAATGCATTTTGCAACCTGCGATCGCGGTCGGACTCTATAGTCATGACGCAGGGTATTTCCGCGGGGTCGAGGCTTGCATTCTCATCGTCGAAAGGTTGTGTTGAATCAATGGGTTCTAGTATTTGTTCAACAGGTTCGAGAGTGAGTGTAAGATTTTCTAATAAAGTTTCTGTGACAGAAGTGTTTAGGACGGAAATGACAACTCGATTTTTAGAATTAACATGAACTAGACACTTGGAAAAGTAGAGTTCTGGGTAATCGGATCTAGTAGTTTCTAAAATCAACCCTTCTTTGATCTCGGGATTGGTAACGAAACATTCAATAAACATTTCACTTCGAGCGGGAACTTTGTAAACCGTCTTTGTCATTTTAATGTTGAAAAACCTTTCAGGATTGTCTAATATTTCCAATCTAGATTTAGCCGTTCCTTTGCCGTGGTACCATTAGATAGTTCCTTTGATGGTACCACGGCAAATTTAATTTGCCGTGGTACCAGTGACTCAATGGTACTACGAAAATGCTGATTTCTATTAACCGTGGTACCATTGAATCGTAAGACTAAAAATACCTGGACTTGCTTAATTCAATGGAAAAAATTATAATATAGAACTATTTTTATGTTAATATTTTTTATTACAGTAGCAATAATGTGATAGCTTTCAAATGTGACAGTTGTCAAAATGACACTTGATGTCATATTTCCCGATTATTCTTTCATGATTTGGTTGACAATAATCTTAAAAAATATAAGCAAATAGGTATTAGATGTGTCAGATGTCAAAGTGACACCTGATGTCATAAGCCCGATTTCACATTTTGGTTAAAAAGTTTTCTAAAAATGGCTAGGATAAAGGTTTAAGATGTGACAGCTGTCAAAGTGGCAGTTTATGTGAAATAGACAGGTTTGATTTGTGACAGGTGTCAGTTGGTGCCGTATCTTTGTACTCTATTACTTTTCGTTTTCATGACATCTGTCAAACTTTTATAGATCTCAATTCAGATGACAGCTGTCAAATTAAAATAGGGTTTATCTCGGAAACTATTGACCCTAGACTACTAGTTTCTTCACAGATATGGTAGATCTCATAGAGATCTTCATTTCAGATGACAGCTGTCAAATTAAAATAGAGTTTATCTCGGAAACTATTGACCCTAGACTACTAGTTTCTTCACAGATATGGTAGATCTCATAGAGATCTTCAATTCAGATGACAGCTGTCAAATTAAAATAGGGTTTATCTCGGAAACTATTGACCCTAGACTACTAGTTTCTTCACAGATATGGTAGATCTCATAGAGATCTTCATTTCAGATGACAGCTGTCAAATTAAAATAGGGTTTATCTCGGAAACTATTGACCCTAGACTACTAGTTTCTTCACAGATATGGTAGATCTCATAGAGATCTTCAATTCAGATGACAGCTGTCAAATTAAAATAGGGTTTATCTCGGAAACTATTGACCCTAGACTACTATTTTCTTCACAGATATGGTAGATCTCATAGAGATCTTCATTTCAGATGACAGCTGTCAAATTAAAATAGGGTTTATCTCGGAAACTATTGACCCTAGACTACTAGTTTCTTCACAGATATGGTAGATCTCATAAAGATCTTCATTTCAGATGATAGCTGTCAAATTAAAACAGGGTTTATCTCGGAAACTATTGACCCTAGACTACTAGTTTCTTCACAGATATGGTAGATCTCATAGAGATCTTCAATTCAGATGACAGCTGTCAAATTAAAATAGGGTTTATCTCGGAAACTATTGAACCTAGAATACTAGTTTCTTCACAGATATGGTAGATCTCATAGAGATCTTTATTTCAGATGACAGCTGTCAAATTAAAATAGGGATTATCTCAGAAACTATTGACCCTAGACTACTAGTTTCTTCACAGATATGGTAGATCTCATAGAGGTTATTACAAAACTATAAATTTACGACAAGAAAAATTTTAAGTTATGTGCGGGATTTGAACCCACGTCCAACCACCCCTTTAGCCGGGATATGATATCTGATCAATTGAGTTTATAGGTTTCCTAAGCCATTGATGAAACTCTTAATAAATAAACTTATACCTGTTAATAATTTCCTCATTGTTTCGAGATTAAGTTTCAAAATTGTTAAGTGTATATTAATTTTTAATTTGACAACTGTCATCTGAAATGAAGATCTCTATGAAATCTACCATATCTGTGAAGAAGCTAGTAGGCTAGGGTCAGTAGTTTCCGAGATAAACCCTATTTTTATTTGACAGCTGTCATCTGAATTGAAGATCTCTATGAGATCTACCATATCTGTGACCCTATTTTTGCTTGGTGGTAGGGCAATTTGCGAATGTCCGCCTGGCTAGCTACCACCCTCAGGTAGAAAATCTGTCGCCAAACACCTAAAGGTGTGTTCCGGCAGCTGTCCCTGAGAGCCAGTAATTCTAGGTTAGTCTGAATTACATCTTCGACCACATCATCACTTACCATCAGGTGAGATAGTGGTCAAAGGCTAACCTATCAGCAATAAAAAAAAAAAAAAAAAAAAAAAAAGACAGCTGTCATCTGAAATGAAGATCTCTATGAGATCTACCATATCTGTGAAGAAACTAGTAGTCTAGGGTCAATAGTTTCTGAGATAAACCCTATTTTAATTTGACAGCTGTCATCTGAATTGAAGATCTCTATGAGATCTATAAAAGTTTGACAGATGTCATGAAAACGAAAAGTAATAGAGTACAAAGATACGGCACCAACAGACACCTGTCACAAATCAAACCTGTCTATTTCACATAAACTGCCACTTTGACAGCTGTCACATCTTAAACCTTTATCCTAGCCATTTTTAGAAAACTTTTTAACCAAAATGTGAAATCGGGCTTATGACATCAGGTGTCACTTTGACATCTGACACATCTAATACCTATTTGCTTATATTTTTTAAGATCATTTTCAACCAAATCATGAAAGAATAATCGGGAAATATGACATCAAGTGTCATTTTGACAACTGTCACATTTGAAAGCTGTCACATTATTGTTACTGTAATAAAAAATATTAACATAAAAATAGTTTATTACATTTTTTTCCATTGAATTAAGCAAGGCCAAGGGTATTTTTAGTCTTACGATTCAATGGTACCACGGTTAATAGAAATCAGCATTTTCGTAGTACCATTCAGTCAATGGTACCACGGCAAATTAAATTTGCCGTGGTACCATCAAAGGAACTATCTAATGGTACCACGGCAAAGGAACGGATTTAGCATATCTAATATTTGCTCCGTAGGCTTTCATAAAACTTGTACCGATGATACCATCATAATCGAGATTGATTTCTTTCCCCACAACATGGAAATAGAATGGCAAATGATCCGTTTTGGATCTGATTAGACTCAACATAAACTTGCCTTTGGTTTTGGCGTAGGAATGAACATCATTAATACCTTTGAATTTTACTGTATGGTTTTCTAATTTGGGCAATGGTGAAAGGCTAGATTCTCTAATAAGACAGAGCGAACTTCCAGAATCGATCAAGAGGCGGAGAGGGGTACTGGAATGAGAGGTAAGTACTTCCACATACGGAAGTGAAGATTTATCTTCTCTTATGTCATAAATCACAATGTTTTCACTGTTTTTATGTTCACCTTCTGACTTTTTATTTTCTGTTTCAGGTTCAACAGTGAGACCGGAAGGTGCGGCGGGGCTGGCAGCGAGTAGATTAAGACTTCTAATATTAACATTGTGTTTTTCAGGTATGTTGAACGCACTTGACTTTGGCGTTTTACTGCAGTCATCAGAAACGGAGCGATTACGTGAAACAAGGGAAAATGACTTAGTACGACGATCATCAGAAGCAGAGAGATCATATGATAATGTAGATGGCGGTTTGGTATAACGCCTGTCTTGAGATGCAGTGGGACTATTTGACACAAACGATTCGGTAATATGATGGTCAACAGAAACAGTGGGACCATATGATACAGAGGATGGCGACTTTATATGACAATGGTCTTGAGAGGCAGTGGGACCGTGTATAACAGAAGATAATTTAGTGTTACGGTAGTCCTTAGACGCAGTGGGACTATATGATACAGTGGTTGACTTAGTATTGTGATGGTCATGAGACGCAGTGAGACCACCTGTTCTAGCATTTTGATAGTCTTGAGAAGCAGTGTGACTATTCGATACAGTGGGTAACGGTTTAGTAATACGACGGCCATGGGATACAGTGGAACCATATGATACAGAGTATGAAGGCTTGAAACTACGATAGCCTTGAGAATCAGTGGGATTATTCGATGCAGTGATTAAGGATTTTATATGGTCCTTGGAGGCAGTGGGGCTAAGTGCACAGTTATCACTTGAAACGCTTCTGGTTAAGCGTCCTGCGACAACGTCACTGTACCGTCTAACAGGAGACGGTGATTTTGAAATCGGTGCAGTGGTTTTTGTGCCTACTTTGTTAACGGGTATACGACGGCACTCGTTCGATACCCGCGACTTTAGTTTAAATTCTCATGAATGTTGTAAGTTTCGTTCACGTCAGGCGGCGGTGACTCGATGGCTATATGGTTCTGTCGCTGTGGTACAAAATTACCTTGGCGTGAATTATTTATGCGTCTCTTAATACATTGGGAGATGTCATGACCCGGGTGTTTACAGTACCTGCAGAATATGGTATTACTATTTTGTTGTGGCTGCTGCCTTTGGACGACGGGAGGCCTTTGGAAAAAGGGCCTATCTGGTTGGTGTGGACCAACAGGCTGTGAGGCAATCGATCTTTTTGCGCGACAGTCTCGTTCTATATGTCCCGGTTTGCTACAATACCGACATACAATACGGGCAGTAGTAGGTCGTCCCTTTGACATAAGGTTTTGAATTTTTTCCTCACTGATAGCTATATTTATAGCTGCGTTGAGCGATTTCACATCCCTAGATCGCACGAGCGTGCTAATGTTTGGATGGAGGCCTAAACAGAAGGTATGTAACCCTAAATCTTCTGTCATTGCTATCCTACCTGGTAAATCTTTCTTATATGTCTCGGAGTTATGAATTTCTGACTGTAGTTCTGTGACATATGTCTCAACGCGTAACGCAAACTGGGCTACCGTTTCGTTCGGCAGCTGTCGACATGATTGTAATTCGAGTAATATATGTGAATAGTGTTTGCGTTCACCAAAATTTTGTTGTAAGAAAGTCTTGAGCTCTTCAAAGGTATCGAAAAGTTTTGTGGAACAAGCAATCTGCGCTTTTCCGTCTAATTTAGAAATAATATATTTCAACAATAACTCTTTCTGACTCTTGGAAGCTAACTCTAACGCATTCTTACAGTTTGTTAGGAATGCTTGTAATGTTTCTCGTTCTCCTTTATATGGACTTATAAAATTGCACAAAACATTGATTGGAAACTCATTTGATACAGGTTCACTCGGCTTATCTGATGAGTCACTCTTTAGAGACATGACGACAAAAAATATAAAAAATACTCGTACAAAATAAGATATCTAACTATGTATATTGAGCACTCGCATCAATATAAATTGACGATTTTATAAAAACAATAAAAAGGATATAAGTATAGGATTCAGTGGAATCAAGGAGATATGACAATAGCAGAAAATAACAATTCTACTCACAGTACAATTGCGATTTGGAGAACGGCAGGTATCATTTTTCAGCGGGAGTCACGTTGCTCAGCGACAGCGGGCGGCGGCGGCGGCGGCGGTGTGCGGCGGCTACTACGAATGCGACGGCCTCAGGTAGGTACCAATTTCAGGTCGACGCGATGGCAGCGGCACGCGGCGGCGCAGTTACCAGGCTGCGCAGTTGTAGCGGTGCGGAGCACGACAGTAACTGCGTGAGGTTATCGGTTCACACGGACTGTGTGGTGATATCGGAACACAGGGTAAGATTTCCAGGCCGATGCAGCGTTGATCTCGATCAGCTAGGGTCAGGATGCGGAGTTCTCTAAGCGGCTCACAGCCAGCACAGACGGGTATATGCCGCACGATGACAGTCCTGGAGCTAGCTGCCTGTGGTAATCGGCGACAGAAGCGTAGCGCAGCGTTAACAGTGAAAGTCACTGTTTCCGTGAATAACACGACTTTGACCGTATGAGATGGTTAGCACGATACTTCGCCAACCATCCCACTTCTGACACCACTGTTACGGCGCGGGTCAGGATTTGAGTTTTAAAAAAGAAAACTATTTAATTTACACTAAACTTATATTATCAAAATATGGAAATAGCAAAAGAAATGGTATACAAATAAATCGTCTAACCGCGACGAAGTTCCAGCCCGTTCTGCCTTTACCTAAAAAGGTTGAAATAGCAATAATAATGTCTCGACTAAAAGTGCAACTGCAGCGGTTTTACCTTCATAGGATGCACACATATATAGCATTGTAACTGGTCTTAATACTGAAACGTAATGCATAATTCGGTATTCTATACAATACCTAGGTAATGTATAGAATACCTTAAACGTGTAGGTGATTTTTTTGTTTTATTTATTTGTTATTTATTAATCATTTTTTTAAACTTTGCTGAGGTATTCTATACAATACCGGTATGATGTTGAGCGAACTTACCTCTGCTTATAACAGATGCATTTCGTCACAAGTCACGAATTGCACTGCGCCCGTCACCTTGAGACATAGTTATTAAAGTCTCATGTGCCTGTAATTTCACTGGTTCTCAAGGACTGCTGCTGGAACACACCGTTAGGTGCTTGGCGACAGATTTTCTACTTGAATACATAATACATGTTTTATTCGCCCGTCAATTTGTAGGCCGGTTAACATTGACAAATATAGACCCAGATCTATTTATTTTACAAATTACCGGTGCAACAGCAGGTACTCTATACACTCCCTAGAAGTTGTATCAATTACCTAGGTAAAGTATGTAGTGGACAATAATATTCATAATATTTCACACATTGCCTGTACGCCCGAGGTATTCTATACATTTTCTAGTTATTGTATAGAATACCTGAATTATACAAATTGCCGGTAACACATGTTTTAAGCATTATCGATTGTTTGATTTGTTAATTAATATAATATCGATTCTTAACTTTTTTTAACAGTATAGTATATCGGTCTGCTGATATTGAGATGATATGCAGCTCATTTTCCTGTATTAATGTAATCTAGGTTAAGCCTGTCAATACCTCCGACCACATCATCACTTACCATCAGGTAAGATTGTGGTCAAAGGCTTACATATCTCATCATGTGATGTTGGCTAAGCATATGATAGTATGTCTGGTAATCTAGTTGATAGACGCACCGTCTCATTTGAAAGTTAAAAAAAAAACGGAAGACTGGAAGAGTTCAATCTCAGCTGGAAGCGAAAAATTTTGGGATCCAAAAATATATGGATGTCATATTTGCTAAGGCTAGTAAGTATTTTTATTCTCTATTATTAAGCGTTAAAAGGAAAACTATAAATTACGTTGCCAAACGTGATAGGACCATTGACCTATATATTAGACGCGACATCTCAAACAAGAACAATGCCGGCCGGCATACTTGCACTGGTCGACTATCCTCGTTTGAGATGTCGCGTCTCGTCTAGTATATATAGGTCAATAGATAGGACCAAGATGAAGATGATTATTTTTGATGCATAGGAAAGCATATAAAATTCATCAAAAAGTATAGAAATATAAAACACGTCGTTGGCGAGAAATAAAAAAAATATTTGGCGTTTTCTATAACGCAATCTCAAAAAATCACGAGATGCTAATACATTTTTGGAAATTGCTCTATGATTCTTTATAAAAAAAAATTTATTTGCAGAAAAGCGTTTTTAGAAATTGCATTAACTTTGTATTAATGATTTGAATAATAAACTTAAATAACAAAACCTTGTCAAATAATAACGGTGTGTTCCGGCAGCTGTCCTTGAGAGCCAGTATTTCTAGGTTAAGCCTGTTAACACCTTCAACCACATCTTCACTTACCTGTGAGTCTGCAATGGCTTATGGGTATCTAAATGCTTTTATTGTAGTAACACTACATGTTGTTTATAGTTCGTAGTATTTTGTTAATAAAGGCATAACGCCGGTTAAAAAAATGAATTTTTTTAATGTTATTGTGACGGAACAAGCTCCAGGCCCACCTGATGTTAAGCGTATCTCTGCCTATAACAGATGCATTTTATCACAAATCATGAATTGTACTTCGCCCGTCACTTTGAGACATAGTTGTTAAGTCTTATGTGCCTGTAATTTCAAGGACAGCTGCCGGAACACACTGTTAGGTGCTTGGCGGCAGATTTTCTACTTGAGGGTGGTTGCTAGCCAGGCGGGCATTTGCAAAATGCCCTTCCACCATGCGGTGAAGCTCAAGCCCGCGGCGAGATTCGAACCATGGACCTGCTGCGACAGTCCATAACAAATGCCACTCAGCCATCACTGCTTCAGTAATACTCAAGTAATAATTCAAGTCATACTCATTTAATTGACTACATGTGTTAATCGTAATTTTATAAATTTTAGTCTGCTGTAGAAGTCTAATATGAGCGAGAATCATTTAACATCTTAGAGGATACCGCTTAACATCACGTGGGCCTCGTGCTTGTTCCTTCACAATAACATAAAAAAAAACATCAGTAAAATATATTGGAAGTTGAACATCAAAATATAATCATGTTATAGTAGTATTCTTTTAATGTCCCAAATTCCTGACTATGTCAAATAACATTCTCAAGAAATAGTTATGTACAGTACTTCTAGGCTAGCCTGAACAACATCTTCGACTACAGCATCACTTACCACAAAGTGAGATAGTGGTCGAAGGCTAACCTAAAAAGATTTAAAAAAAACTATCATACCAACATCAGGGAATAAACGTTTAAATTTAGAATTTCAATCAAAAGACGTGTCTTTCCTCCTCAACATGGAAAAATATGAACTCCAATTGTAAATTGTACAAAAGCCACGTACTGACTCATAATTGATTTCACGCACACCAAACAAAACCTAAGTTTGCAAACACACTAACATATATTCCGCGATGTCATAAATAGAATAAGTTTTTAAACTAAGTAACATAAATACTACTAGTAGGCTCGTGCGTCAATATAGCAACAAAAAATTACAAGCCACTATACGTTATGCTTAGTTATAATATTATTTATATATTATTATTATGATTATCCTTAGTTTTAAGTTGCGATTATAACAAACTTTGTGACATAAATATATTACTAGTTAATATGATTGATTCCGTAAAGTACAGAATCGAAATTAACTTGATAGATTTTAACAGAACAAGTCCATAAACATCAAAACCATCCACCCATCTTACCAATCCTCCTCGGGAATGCTCTTTTTCTAGTAAACATCGGGTCTTAAGATGATAAGACGCCTTGTTGTACTTCTAATGTGCAGCAACACTACCCACATCAACGTGAATATTGGCGTGCTGCTCATACGACATTCCATTCCCATAGTCACATTTTACCATCTCCAATATGAGTATGTTCTTCATGATCAACATTAAACCCTTTTAAGGTAAGATGCTTGGCGACAACTCTATTTGAGGATAGTAGTTGTTACACAAATCCTATTGTGCATGTTATATCATTGACTATAATATCCTACATCCAGAAAGTAGGAGTGTAAGTAAACTAGACGCATGACAGTTGAAGAAATGGGTTACTCAGTGGTGTCCATTAAAACTTTACTCATCTACATATTGAGATCGAAAGTTATATAGCACAAGTGTACCAAACCTAAAACATAATCTATTTTATGTCTTGAGATAAAAATCAATGTTCCGTATACGGATTATGCGCTATGTGCAACACTAAACCTACGTAATACTTACAAGAGTTTCAAGTAAGAAGCAAACACAATTATATGAAACGTAATAAAAACTGACATAATTTGATTCGATGAATATGTGAAAAATTTTTTTTTTTATCAGGAAAAGGTGTAATTATTCATGAGCATAATAATATATATTGCCAAATCTGAATACAATTAAAAGTATATTACACAATTACTTTAATATAAATAAAGGGCTAAAAGTCCAAAAACAGTCAGTAAACAACTCACCCGTCAAAAAACCCAAGCATCTTGGCACTGTTAAAACAAATCCTCACTACCATGCATTTATAATACAAGTACAACTCTAAAATAAGTGCCAGTGAAAGAACTTATCTTGTACAAGAGGTCTGCACTCCGCGCGCGTCAAACTCACACAAGCTGAAACCGAGGGGTACAACGAAACGAAACAACTGACTCACTTGAGAAACGAAGGCCATGATCATGAAAAATCTGGCAATGAAATACCTACTTTGCCTAGAACAAGGACTCATGCGTGCTGCTCTTCCTTCATGTGTTAGGCTTTAACTTATCTGTATTTATAAACTGAATTTTGAGGTCATTATAAATCAGTTACTTATATATATCTCGATCGAGCGCTCGTAGAGTCAAGACCTCCTGAGGATGCTACGTGTATGCGCGAAACGCGTCGAAAATTCTTCCGGTTTGAATGCGTGGCGTTTGTAACGTCACGTTGGCTTAACAGGAAAATTAGGCGGAATTGTCACTTAGATATATTTTGTATTTTATAAAATATTGATTTAGTTTTTTCTAAGAATACTTTTAAAATATTTGTTATTATTAAATATGGATTTCCGGAAAGTAAAACCTGAATCTATTCATTATCTTAAGTTACTTTAACTATAACATTAATACTAAAACTACATCTAGACATATATCGTCATCTTGCAAAACCACCAGCTGTGAATTTGATTAATAGTAACATAGCTCTACAAATTATATAAACTTTTATGATGTAATAGACTCATCTAGCAGGCAACTCGCCATGTACTATGCTATCGCTTCTAGCCATAACAGGTATTACAGACCGTTCAAAATCGGAAATGCTCTGCCTGGGAATGAACTGCGTTCGACAAATTGGGATGTCAAGTTAAAGTATCATAAGTAAGCATTTAATTAGGTCAATGTCCTTCAATCCGAAACGTAAAAGGATTGAGTAAGCATCCTGATTACTTATTACTATATCAGCTGCATCGTCCACTGCTGAACACAGCCTCCCCTATAAAGCGGGTATTTGCCATAATCCCCACGCTTGGCAGGCGGCTTGGGAATCGCAGTGTAAGATGGCTGTTCATTAGAAAGCGCTGCTGCCCACCTTCCAGTATTTTTCCCTTAGTCGCCTTTACGGCACCCACGGGATGATATGGGGAGGTGCAATTTTTACCCGGCACGCCGCGGGGAGATTACTTATTATTGAGGCTAAATTTCTGCTGAAATATTTTAGCCCAATTCGGAGTCTTCTAGTAGTATTAGAAATTGTGTCATATACATTTGTCAGGTGGTAGGTGCGATTATATAGGTTCTTGAGATTTTCATAAAACAGTTCCCTACTAAGTTAGGGGCAAAGCTATATCAATTGTTGCTTATGCAAAGTAAACTTCACCTACATACGTTGAGTTTTCCTGTAGTTTAATCACAGAAGCAGGCGTCAATGGACCCGACTTAGCTCAGTCTGACAGAGTTGTTGCCCAAACTCTACTACACAAACGATGACTTTTCAATGACTGGTTTTTTTAATCGAAATACCGTTGTCAAAAATTACCATACTATGATAATACATAATTGTGAGGAGTAACACGAGTTTTTCTAAGTGAAATCATTTAGTCGTGTTTTTTTTTATCACTGATAGGTAAGCCTTTGACCACAAGCTCACCTGATGGTAAGTGATGATGTGGTCGAAGGTGTTAACAGACTTAACCTAGAATTCCTGGCTCTCAAGGATAGCTGCCGGAACACCCCGTTAGGTGCTTGGCGACAGTTTTTCTACTTGAGGGTGGTCATTTTGCGAATGCACTCGCAAAATGCCCTTCCACCATTCGGTGAAACTCAAGCCCGTGCGGCGGGATTCGAACCACAGAACAGCTTCTGCGCGGCAGTCCATAGCCAATGCCACTGAGCCATCACTGATTCTTCGGTATACCGTTGTCGAAAATTACCATATTATGATAATAAATAATTGTTAGTAAGAGTTATAGGACTTTTTCTAAGTGTGAAATCATTTAATAAAGTAATCAATGTGAAAACTTTAGGTTGTTGAAGACGAGACGAATTTACTTAGGATTCCATGGATTCACCGTGCGTGTGCCGGGTCCATAGCGTTGCAGAGGAAGAGGCTCCAGTCAAGGTGCCTGGGACTTGCCCCTTTATGATGCATCAATGCTCCCTTTCACCGCTCGAGCCTCCTCCCCTGCCTAACCAAATTTGGTAAGATCCTACTAATGCCGCATTGGATACACATTCTAGAAGTTACGGTTGTTCTTGACAGGCCAAGGTCTTTTAGCACGTTGTATAGGGATTTTGCTGGTATACCCCTTGCTCCGACTCCTACAGCATATAAATTAACCACATAACCGTTTTTGATTAATTCATTTGTTAGGTCGTAATATTTGTTAGTTTTTAGTGTGTTGTCTTTAGGTATGTTTGTTTCCCACGGCACAGTAAGTTCTGTAAGTACTATGCGTTTTAGATTCTTTGAGTATAGAAATATATCTGGTCTGGATGACGAAACACCAACATCCTCAGGGATTTTGTAATGTTTTTCATACGTGTCCATCAAAAGAGTCCAATCGAGAGCTGCGCCTAAGATGGAGTAAGGCTTGGATTTAGATTTTGTAGATGACCCTTCTTTTACAAAAGCGACGTGTCGTTTGTTCGTGGTCAAACCTTTTTTTTTGCTCTAGCTACCGAGAGACTCGCCGTTTCACGTATGATTTCGAGGACTCTATCGTGGCGACGGGAATAATGACCCCTATCAAGGAGCACCTTATAACTTTGGTAAATAAATATGTAAAATTTGCATACATTTCGTACTTATTAACAAATCAATCATTTGGCGTGTTGCATGAATATGCAAATTGTTAACACAATATTTAGCAGTTGGGACTAGGTATTATGTAATCAAAGAAGAATCCGTGCAATATTTTTATAGCAGATTGGCAAGGATTTGACCGGTACAGCGGTCACATTGCCAATCTTAATACACAAAAATATGGCCGCAACGTGATCTAAAAAAACTTGTCCGCTCAGATGGTGATATAACGTATACGAGTACAAATATGTAGTCCGCGTCTTTATTACTAACTACTTGCTGTGCCACCATTAAGCTGCTAGTTCTTTGGAAACTACACTCAAATGGTTATATCATTCACATTTAAAGCAATTATAAGGACATCATATGGCCTGTCGTGATGTGCGAATCTAAATGTTGGGTTAATTTTGTAGAAATTCGAATGTTAAGATGGTAATGAGGTGTGACTGGCAAACATGACTAGAATGGCTGAGATCAAGAATAAATATATCAGCAGAGGCTTATATGGATGACAGAATACTAGCCATAGATATCTCAAATCGGTGATGAAACATACTTAACACCCTTACCAAATGGATGAAGAATACGGACCTATTAAGGGCAGATTAAGGCCGAAGAAATAATTTTTATGGAACGCTTAAATAATTGTATGTGTATGGTGATACATGTAGAACCGACCCATCTTAACTTGGGATAAGGACGGGAAATAGAGACCAATGTGGGCACTGACCGAGCTTCTCTACTGTTTCATAAACTATGACTTACATAGCTTAACATCTCATCACCATCCATAACGTGCACCGTTGAACAAAGGTCTCTTCCATTAGGATGGGTTTACCAAAATCTCCACGCATGGCAGGCATGTTGGCGGTCGTAGTTCTTCAGGAGGTACTGCTGCTGACCCTCTGGTATTTTTCCCTGCCTCGCCTCTTTACGGTTCTCACAGGAAGATAGAAGAGAGGGGTACAAAATGTAGCCCAGAACCCAACGGGGGAGTATCTTAACATTACGATAATCAGGAGCAAACCTAATAAACAAAACTTCTTTTTACGCTAAACTTAAACAGTAAATTAGCATTAGAAAGACAACTATTTTCTTTTATGTTCTCACGAATAGATGAGTATATTATATATAGCTAATCTTAACATAAACATTGTTAGATAATCGATTAGAAAAGATATTTATGCTAATTTACGATGTTTTTTTTTTATAACAATAGTTATGAACGATAGGTTTTGTTCATATTACGTTAAGCTTGAGCTAATATTAATCTTATTTCAAAGACGATTTTTATATATACGTACTCGCCGGCAACATGCTGCTAATTTTAGCTTTTGCGGGGCCTGTGATGTATGTGTACGAAAATGCAATATAAGTGTGTGGCTTTATATATTTTTTTTATGTTGATTTACGTAAGATCAATGTGGATAAGCATTATGCGAATGTCTACCTGGCTAGCTAACATCCTTAATTTAGTTCCGCGGCAAACCTGTTTTCACCTCCTAAAATGTAACAAAATGTTTTGATATTGGTGTCAATCGCTCGAATAGAAAGTATTCAAAGCTTGTACGTTTTATTATTTATTTTTATTTGGATTCTTATACAAACCTTTAAATTATCTCTAAATAGACACAGTTTTAGCGCTAAAACAGGGCTGGTTAGTATGCTTCAAACATCAAAGGTATTTCAAAAACAGCAAAAAATAAAACGTAAAAGCCTAGTCTATATTAATGTTAATAACATGGAGACAAAAATCACCGAAATCGGACAATATTAAGAGGTAGAAAAGAGGATTTTCTTTTTTAATGGAGAAGTACGCGGTATATAGACCTCAAAAATATGAATATATGTTCCGATAGCTATCATTGAGAGTCAGTTACCATTCTCGATTATGCTAATTTAACATCTTCGGCCACATCATCATTTACCATCGGGTGAGACGTTGACAAGCCTATCGAAAACGAAATATTAGTATATTGTGACCTGCGAAGAAACAGATAATCATAAACATTACTTATTATTGATAACTAAGTAGTTATGTGAGGTGCCGAGCTAGAAGTTTTTTTTAATGATATATTGACGGATCAAGCCGAGGACCACCTGATGTTAAGCGGACTAACCTCTGCCTATAACAGATGCATTTCGTCACAAGTCACGAATTACACTGCGCCCATCACCTTGAGACATAGTTGTTAGTCTCACGTGCCTGTAATTTCACTGGCTCGCAAGGACTGCTGCCGGAACACACCGTTAGATGCTAGGAGACAGATTTTCTACTTGAGGGTGGTCGCTAGCCAGGCGGGCATTCCCAAAATGCCCTTCCACCATGCGGTGAAGCTCAAGCCCGCGGCGGGTTTCGAACCATGTACCTGCACGGCAGTCCGTAGCCAATGCCACTGAGCCATCACTGCTTCAAAAGATTTACATTCTATACATACTTATTCGTAGCCCTAACCCCTTTATTGGTACCTATATTGTTTAGCTAAATGTACTTACTGCATTTGAGAACCGTCGTTCATTTTCATTACAATTATCACAGAGAATAGCAGTCAGTCAGGTGAGACAAGTCACAAGACTGCATATGAAGATTGAGAGCTTCATTATTCATGAATCTGTAATTTCTCTTGTAATTTCAGAGGGTCAAGCTCAAGTCAATCAAGTCAAGCTGTAACAGTAAGCACAGGCCTTTGAGTGTACATTTAACGTAAAATCAAAGGTACAGTCGCCTGTACACACTACATTCCCTAATTGTCAAACTATTTGTATTATGTTTTTTTTTCATACGAGTACGTTCGAAAAAATACGCATCACTTTTAGATCACTCATCTCAATCTGTCATCTAAATCTGTCCGTCTGTCACAGACTATTTTTAACCAACTTAGAAAAAAGGAAGCATTTCTCAATACGACTGTTTTATTGGTTTTACCTTGGTACTTTTTATAGGATGTTTTTTTTTGCCTGTTAGTTTAGCCTTTGATCATTATCTCACCTGCTTGTAAGTGATGATGTGGTCGAAGATGTTGTTCAGGCTAACCTAGAAGTACTGGCTCTCAAGGACAGCTGCCGGAACACACCGTTAGGTGCTTGGCGACAGATTTTCTACTTGAGGTTGGTAGCTAGCCAGGCGGGCATTCGCAAAATGCCCTACCACCATATGTGTCGATTATGATGACATTTTAATATTTGACGGCTGGTGCTTGTCATGTGGCTCCATCTAAAGTTGAGTGAGAATAAGGAGTATTATTTGAGTTATACCAAATTATAATGCGTATTTCATTGACTACATTGATGAAGTTCTCATTTTCACTTGTCGATGAAAAATTAGCAAAAAATCTGTATAAGATGGTTTGGTTTATATCCTCTTTAGTGCACGATTTGTTTTAGAATATGTTCTGTTTGGAGTAGTTTTTTTTTACATTATTGGAAAATGAATAAGGTACTTTGTATATTATAGTAGGAGTAATTTTGTTAATTTTTTTAGTTGTTAGGGTAATTTTGTTGAAACATAATACTGTGGCATAGTTTCATAGATTATGGAAAGTGTACCTACCTCAGTTGTAGCTCAGATCTGCAAAGCGTATCTATACTTATTATAATTGAATGTATTTCGTGCCACAACACAACCACCGCACCGATTCTATTACGTAAACAACAAAATGACAAGACTTTGATAACAAAAGCATTGAAATAGACCTTGTTCCACTAAACTTTTACTATATTCGTGTGATATTAGGCTTCAAGTGTCGTGTCAAGTGTCGGAAACGATAATTTAAGAAAATGACTTGGTTGAAATCATAATGCTTTTATTTCGTTGCGACATTAGCGACACGTGCGAAGCAAAAGTACCTTTTGAATGGTGAACACACTCTGTTTACCGCGCTTGTTGCAGTGAAAGGAACCTTAATGGTAACTTGCGGTTAACATAGATATATTTATAACTACCGTCAATAAACAGTTAGGCTCTATTGCCCTGCCTCAGTAAATCGGGATATATGTATCCAGTGTCATAGAAATAAATATCCGTTCATCCATTTAGTTTAGGATGTTATTGGTAACAAACATAGGTGCATACAAAAAACTGATGCATTTTTTATATTTAGCGTACACACAGGCGAAGCCGCAAGTTTGCCTGTATGTAAATTGGTTAAGTAGATATATCTATTTACATCTACACTAATGTTACAAGGAGGAAAGATTTGTATTTATGTATGCAACGAATAAATTTAAAAACTACTGAAACGATTTGGACGAAAATTTATATGGAAATGGTTTTTATCCAACTGCTCAAAGGGAGGTTTATGGTTTTGCAAGATAACCGACATACACGCGGGCGTTGCTGCGGCCGGAAACCTAGTATTTTATAATTGAGAAAAAAAATGTTCTTGATACAATTTGAGAAATAATTTGTGAACGGTCGTATTTGAAGACAACGTGACAAACTGGAAAAGTTAGCGATACGATAGGATTATTTTAAGGAAATCAAAATGTAGTTAAATTGGAAATGCTCACATTACTCACACTACCTTATTAAAACGTAGGCACACTGGAAAGTTCTAAAAGGATGCGTAGATCAGTATCCTTAGTCTTTTTCCAGGGCCTAAGAAATCAGATAGTCTCGTCAGCAAGTCTGCCTTGGTGGGTACTACAGCAGCGTCGGACATTCTGCTTCAAAGTGAGCATACACTACTATGTTGGAGTGTAGGGACTGTAGCAAGTGAAATTGATTGGCAAACGAGACATAAGAAATTAACTACTTGGAGTGACTAGCACAGTGCTGTGTCGCTTACCAACAGACGGGAGACTTGTCTGCGACACCATGTCAAAACATCAAAAAAAACATCAAAATGATACGATAAGAAAGCAATTCAGAGTGAAGAGAATTGAATGGTGCTAAGTTCTCTAAAAGGTATGCCGAAGAAAGCAAAATTATTATTGATAGGTATGGTATTAAGAAAAAGCATACCTATCAATATTTACCAGTAAATAGGATTTCGTCGGAAGCTTGGAAAGATTCGCTGCCACAGAAGAAATGAACTAGACGCTACCACAACCGCAACACGCAATCACGCTGATTTGGCCAACGCTATCTTGATGATGGTAGCCTTAATACAACAGTCATGAACTCCTCCCTCATTAAGGCACGGGGGGAGGGGGGAAGGCAGTATAAGATAGCAGTTCTTTAGAAGCCGCTCATGCCCACCTACTGGTACTTATTTCCCTTCATGGCCTCTAGCAACTCCTACAGGAAGATGTAGGAGGTTGGAATTATATCCCAGCACCATGCGAGGTGATTGTACGCTTTAATGCTATAGTTTGAAGAGTTTAGACTTAATTTAATTTTGTTCTCGCTCTACTCTACCTCCTGAAAATAGATCTAAAGCATAATCTAAAAAAAGGAAAAATGTATCTTAAAAAAATTAGTAAGGGCAAGTTCATAAAGTAATTTTTAAATATATTGGGTTTCAATGTATTAAAATTGTTAATTACGAAATAAAATACCTAATAGGTTAGGTACGACAAACCAGTAATTTAGATATCGAAGTACAAGGGCTTTAGCGTCATTTTTCTTTAATACTTTACTCAAATAGATTAATATGCACCCAACGTTCACAGCTTCCATATTACATCTGAAAAGAGGAACTCCTTTACAAATCACCGACCAATGAAGTCATACATAATGAAGTACGGGTCTACTTATACTACATGATTGCAGAACCCTACAATAATTCGAAGTTAAAATATCTGGATATACCATGCAATAATGGAGGACTCGTAAAGACACTCCCAGACCTTATGAATATAGGTACAACATTTGAACACTGAGCATTCAAGTTACCAGTATGGTATGGGTAATTTATGATAGTATTAAACAATATCTACTCCAGGATGCAGCAATCGTATATACTTGTCATCTTACTTATGAAGCAGTGAAAGACAAGCGGTAATTGCTATGGACTGCCGGGCTGCAGGTCCATGATGCGGTCCCCACCGCCGGCTTGACCTTCAACGCATTGTAGAAGGGCATTTGCGAATGCTCGCCTGGCTAGCTACTCAAGTAGAAAATCTGTCGTCGAGCACCTAACAGTGTTCCGGCAGCAGTCCTCGAGCCAGTAAGTAAATATAAAATTACAGGCACATGAGACTTTACAACTGTACCTATCTCTCAGAGTGATTGGCGCAGTACAGTTCATCGCTTGTGACGAAATGCATCACTCATAGGCAGAGGTTACCGCTACACATCAATCATGGGCCTCGTGCGTGTTCCGTCACAATCGCATAAAAAAGTTTACAAAACCGCGTCTTGGGGCTGATTTTATAAACAAATTTAAAAGCTCTTTGACTCACTGGCTTCTTGACAACTGATTTACAGTGTTAAATAATTTTTAAAAAATTTTAAAATTTGTAAAATATTTATTTAAGTACTTAACAAATACTACACAAAAATTTGCACGTCTGCTTGCAGACTAAATACATTGTATCCTAAACCATTAGTATACGATCTTATGTTACATGTATTTTAGCAAATAAATGATTTGATTTGATTTGATTTGAGTGACCCAAATGCTAAATCTGAAAGTCGAAACAGCAGTGATAGCATGGCTATGGACTGCCGCGCAGTAGGTTCCTTGTTCGAATCCCGCTGCGGGCTTAAGCTCCACAGCGCGAGCATGGTGGAAAGGCATTATCCGAATGCCCACCTGGCTAGCTACCATCCTTAAGTAGCCTAAATCTGTCGCCAAGCCCCTAACGGTGTGTTCCAACAGCTGTCAATGAGAGTCAGTAATGCATGTAATCTACCATCAGTTATGATTGATGGTCAAAACTATCACCAATAAAAAGTCGAAACGGACAAATTGGTTCAGATTGATGATAACGAGATAACATTATATCATTGAATAATGATCATACCAGTATTTCGTACACAAGCCCTTAAGCAACAAAGTGGGGAATTAATACTACGTAACTTTTTACAAAGACGCAGTTACTCGTAGGTAAGAGTACATAGTTGTTTACTATGTTTTATGTGATAATTTACCACATGATCACATAGTAATGTAACAAATTTAAAAATGCCGACACAAATTGTATAACAAATATTTCCAAACCTCAACACATACCTAAGTACGTAGGGATGTAACCATTTTTTTATCACCGTAACCCACTCATAGTAACAGCTGTAATGTAACCACGTAGGTAAGTACTATGTAAACTGTGTGGCCCTTAATGAAAGCCGTGGCCGTCGTGGTAATAAAAACTTGGGAGTCGGGGATAAGTATTTAAAACCGATAACGCGATAACCTATTATAGTTACCACCAATATACAAACCCTACAATGGGGATGAGGGAAATGCCTCTACAAAGAGGACAGACGCAAAGACTAACAAGGGATCTTCTTAGGGAAGCCTAATAAATCCCTTGTTGCTTTTTGGAAGCGACGTGACGGAAATACTAGCGATGTTAGCGGAAACAGTAGCTAAGGGAGGAGCGGCGTTCCAGCGTGGAGCAGCGTCGTAGGAAGTGAACTGGTGGGAATCATTTGACAGATTTTCTATTTGATATAGCCAGAAGGGTATTAGCGAAATCAAATCAAATCATTTATTCACAAGAACGTTGTACAGATACAGCAGATGTATAGCTTTACAAAAATGTCCATAACATTCTACCACGACAATGGTGTCCAAAGTTTATTTATACAAAATAAGTCAATACACATATTTATTATGAAAGTACAAACGATGATAAAATATTAATATTATGTCATTAGCTATCAAATACAATACGTCAAATATAATCAAAGTCAAATTAAAATACAATTCCAATAACATTAATAAGTACCTAAGAAACTTTGAATGTCATAAAATCATTTAAGGTGTAAAAACAGTTGTCAAGTAACCATAATATAATCTTTTTTTTGAAAATATTGAATGTCAAGTCTTTAAATGAATTAGGCAATTTATTGTAAACTTTAATTGCATTAATAAACACATTCCTTTTACACATAGCTAACTGGCATTTAGGTTGATAGAGTTTAAATTTATCTCTCACATTTATACTTGATATAGTATAATTCAAAGTAAAGTACTTTGGATGTTGCTGTACAAAAACACAAATATCTCTAATATACATGCAAACCAATGGTAAGATGCGAAAATGTTTAAAAATTGGTTAGCAACTATCTATACTACAGGCTCCACAGATCGCTCTCACACATTTTTTTTTAATCAGGAATACTTTTTCTGTTTCAACGGGATTGCCCCAAAGTAAGATACCGTATGAGAGCACAGAAGATACATATCCGTGGTATGCACTGAGAGCAGCTTCAGTGGATATGGTTAACCTTAACTTTTTTATTGCAAAGATGAACCTATCTAGTTTGTCACATACGTAGTATACGTGTGTTTTCCAATCACAATGCTCATCAATCATTATTCCTAGAAAATTGGTTGAATTAACTTCATTTATTTTATTATTTTCCTGGATTATTTTAAATTCTATGCGTGTTCTCTTGTAGCTTCGAAATTGTATCATGTTCGTTATTTTTAAGTTGATTTGCGAAATATAACTTAAGGTGAAAACTGACGTATATGGCGCGGAAAACAAAATTTTATCAGTTTTATCGCGCTTGTCGCTAGGTTTGGTAACTACTCCACGCAATCACGAGTTTAATATAATATTTTGTATTTGAAGATAATATTGTACGTATTATCTTCTAAAGGTATTGAACAGCAATGCACACAATTCCAAAAAAAAATTATGGTTCGTTTGCTTTAACAAGTACCACCATGCCTCATGCCATTATATTATCTATGATAGTATTGAAAGATAACCTATCGATTTTCTATTGATTATTGACTTCAATTATTTTTATTGATTGAATGGTACCGGTAAAAATAAGATACTGTCATGAATGCCTTTTATGAAAGAGTTATTATCGATGGTTATTAGCCAGCCTGTTAAACCGGAAGCCGAAAGGCGAATTGGAGCAACATGTTCACAAACTACTACTTATGTAGACATAAAAGTACATATTAAATAGATAAAAGAAAGCCAGAAGCAACACCCATTTCTTCCTTTTCGCCTTTACTCCTTAACGCTTCTAATTAATAAGTTATTGAACCGATTTTGTTGACAATTAGCTAATTATTAGGTATATTGTATTGCCTGACTAATATCATAAATGCGAAATTTTGCGACTGTGTATGTTTGTTCCTCGGTCCGCCGTCCCAGCGTACTTGGAGTGTTTAGGTCCTGTATTTAGGCAAAGGATACTTTTTATCATAATAACCACTTTTCACCAGTCAAACCACGCGGCACCAATATGGGACAAATAAGCTTAAATCTATAATTTAGGTTTTTATGTCCTCTAGTCACACCTTTCCTTTTTTACGTATAGTCAGTATTTTTTTACCGACTTCAAAATAATGAGGAGGTTCTCAATTCAACGGTATTTTTTTGTGTCTTTTTACAAGGTGCTATACTGATTGAGATGTTTTTTTTTTATATTTGAAAGCTGGTACTTGTGACGTGGCCCTATTAAAATTCCAGTAAGATTTGACGAGTAAATAGTATTTGAGTTATTAATGCGTATTTAATTCGCGTCGACTACACTGATGATGTTCTCATTTTCTAGACGATATCATATTTATCTACCCTTCTAATTATTAAAAACAACAAATACACATTACATAAAAACAACTATTGAATAATCCTGATAAACTCAGTAATAGGTGTTATTTATTTTAAAATCGTATTGGTAGAGACACTGTAAGTATTTTTTTTTTATTTATTTACAATATTTCTTCCAAATATTCTAAGTAATTTATATTTTTTTTCAACTTTGCAACATTTCTAATTATTATTATACATATATAACATAAATAGTTTTTACATTATATAACATTATTATAATATAGGATTATTGCAAAAATGCTAACAACCTCTTAGAGTTCAGTTCTGTTAGTTCTAACAAACATTTTTAGTATTTTTTTAAAAGTAAAAGACAATGCTATGACCTACTCCTTGCTAAGACCGCCCAGCAACACTGGACCGCGCCAAGCTCCCTTTGAATAGAGTTTTGAATATTTTAGTAATAAAAAAACATTAAAAAATATATAATAAGCACAAAATACTTTTAATATCAGGTGGGCATCGTGCTTATTCCGTCACAAAAACATTAAAACACATCTAAAAATGTTTGTTAGGACTAACAGAAGTCAACTCTAATAGGTTGTTAGCATTTTTAAAAAAACCATGTATATTACATAAATAGTTCTTACATTGTATTTTTAATTATTATTTGAACAATACCTATGTTTATCAAGATCAACGCTAAGGCTCGATTTATATTCAGCGACCGTTAAGACCTTATGTACCTAAGTATTTAGCGGCGAGCGGCTGCTGTACATTTCACGGCTCGCTGCTGAATATAGATCGAGGCTTAGCATAGTAGAAACAGGCCTTAGTTTTGCCAAACTAACTAACGATTGGTCAGCATTTTGCGAACAATACAATAGAATTTGTTTCGTTATCTGTGTAGCAATCATACATAGATACTAAGCTAGGTATACCTATATGTATAGGTAACCTTTCTGTTAGGTCACGGTTTATTATCTAAAACCAATCAGACAGAAATAACTGTTGGTATGGCATTAGGAAATAATTATTCGTAACAGATAGAAAATGTGCATTACAGACATAGACAAATGAGCCGTATTTGTTTTTTTTTGTTTGTACCTTATCGTAGCTTGTAAGGGGTTTTATTTGTACCTCATCGTAGAATACCAGGCTTGAATGACACCCCTTTATCTTCCCGTTGTTGTCGTATGAGGCAACTAAGGATAAAATACCGGAAGGTGGGCAGCAGCGGCTTCTGAAGGATATTCTATGTTACACTGAGATCCTCAAGACGCCTGCCCAGCGTGGGGATTGTGGCAGATCACCCTTAAAGGCGGAAGATGTGTTTAGCAGTAGACAATACGGTTGATAAAGTACCTTGTATAGACGACATGAGAATTTATTACCGAAGAGTATGTAATAATACCTAACCTTATCATAAGGGAACCACTGAATGAGTAGAAAGACAACGAAGACAATTTACCTACTCTAGCTGGACATTGTTATTTGATCAGTAGAATGGCATAGGTCTATGATGGCACACAATCAAATCAGAGCATGATTACAAACAGAATACAATAACCAGACAGAAGCTATAGTTTCAATGATTCCATTGTTAATGGAATCTGATAAAGCAATTATTTCTTTGTTTTAGATTTAATTGAAGATAAAAATGGCCCTGATTTTCTGCCCCAAACGCACTGATTGTTTTCTTCGCAACATCCTTTCTCATTTTGTAACCGAACTTCATAGTTACCAACCTGTCTGGAGACCTGTTTTTGCTCTGCATACCTGAATTGAGAATGTAGCATAATTAATATAACAACTGAATTGGTTAAGCGTTCACTTACAATGGTGTAGTCGGTTACCATTGTAACGTCATTGTGGCTTCATTTTGGTTACTTATTTGGACAAAAATGATGATTCGGAAGTCATAACTCTGTTCGCGGCAAACTGTAAGTTTAACAACGAAAGGAAATAAAACATCGCACAGTATTGTTACAAAGAGTCACGTGAGAATACGAAAAGCGACTTGGTCATTGCAATATGTATAGTTTTGTTAAACAACTGTAGTGATCGTCGTTTCTAGCAAATGTATACTTTAACCACCTTCAGCTAACATCTTGATATATGACTAGGTACAATTGCATTCAACACCCTAAGATTTGAAGATCAATCTGTCAAAAGTCAGACACATTTCAATGTGATTTACGCGTTGAGATACGATGTTGTTAGATAATTTTCACTTACTCACGATGCACAATACTTTCTACTTTTGGTTCTCATTCAATCAACATTATGACGTTCGAAACCCTGTAGCCTGAATGCTGATGATAATGCAACTGCATCATTTGAAGTGCAGTTGTTATATTAAATAGCTTCGTACTTTTCGTATTTTCATTCACCTTATCGGCTGCATTAGGGCCGATGTAGATGTGATTTTGACGGCAGTAACCCGTGATAATGGGTAAAATATCTAGTCAGTTACTTTTTTGTTACTCTGCCCTTCGAAGTGCCTTCATCAGACACCATGCTGGATCGTAGTCACACGGTTAGGTCATGTGACTACGATTTAGCTAACGAACAATACGTTATCTGATGGGTCAAGCCTCGTTCGAAGCCAACATGAACATGTCCCGGTACTCCTTAGTGGGAGTACCGAGACATGTTCATGTTGGCTTCTCCTCTTCTTCTTCTTCTTCTTCTTCTGGTGGCCCGAAACGTATGGCAGTCTTAATTAACATTAAGATGTGTCACTCACCAAAAAAAAACTTTGATTCTCAGTAAGCTATTCATAAAAGGATTTGTCACGGTATATCTTGGTTAATTAGAACCTTGAATAGTGCCCCATAATTACTTACAGACAATACTTATGTAATAGTCACGCCATTGTTATCATGCTGTGTCACAGCATTTTGCATGACTGAGCACCTATTTAATATTTAGGGGTATGATACAGATTTTTCAAATACTACCAACTTGGCGAAACGTTTAGTTGTGAGATCTCTGGGGAGAGACATGCTGGTATACTGGTTCTTTTTAAGTATTGCGAGTATCGTAGGTATACATTCCAGTTAAAATAAACTGGTTAAGCTCCTGATTAATAGCTAGAAAGATATATTTTTTTACAGATTTAGAACATTTTACTTTTAATTAGTAATCATATACACTTTAGAAATATGATTACAAATTAAAAGTGAAATGTACCCAATGATCTCACTAGGACTAAGACAATTATTCCAATAGTCAATGAAATCGATTTTTTTTCCAGAAATATATCTCATTCAGTAAGTCCTCTTCACTTTAGATATGATTTCTTGATATTTTTAGTTCTATTTTGAAGTAGTGATGTCCCAGTGGCAATAACTATGGACTGCCGGGCAAAGGGTTCATCGTGTTTAGAATTACCCTCGCGGGGTAGAACATTATCTGAATGCGTCCCGCTAGCTACCTACTACCTTCAAGCAGAAATCCTATCGCCGAGCACCTTACCTTCAGCCGCTGTCCTTGACTCAGTGCCTATCGCTGGCTAAATGCATATGTCGTGCAAAGCCAAGAAAATATTTTCCCGTTCAGAAACTGGTAATATATATATATTATATCAGTTATAAAACGGGAAATGCCTTTCTAAATTACAAAATTCAGTTACCTAATAGGTCAAAGGGTCAAACTTTCGTGATTCTCCGTGACACTTGTTAGATATCTGTCAATGATACCTACACTCCAAATTAAATGTATTCCAAAAAGTGTGAATAACGATATTTATTAGTTAAACCACGCTGGCAGCCCTACCGCAGTGTGCACGCAAGTTCATGAAGTTGACGTAATCTCACAAACTGTGAACATAGACTCAAATAAGCCTCCTTTGTTACGACGAAGGTTCTTCTGAAGTTCAAATTATTTAAGCCCTGTTCAGCTCTAATTTTGTAAGAATATTTAACATTGCTATAACAGTACAACCTAATGATTTATATCAATGTAGTTCTTGTACAAAAAAGTTTTAAACTAATTTTTACACTTCTAAACGAAGGTTTAATCCTAAAAAGGAATCCATAACATTCTATGAATATCGGAACTATTAAAGGAACATTCCCGTGTCTGATCGTCTGTCACATCCTATTTTCTATGAATCTACTGCTGCTGTACTGTACTGTATGGGGCCGGATTGTCACCTGCTGAATACAGCCTCGGCCATTAAAAGTAACTTATACCAAAATTCCCACGCTTGTCAGTCGTCTTGGAGATCCAGTGTAAGATAGGAGTTCCGGAGAAGGTAAGGCTGCCCACCTTCCGGTATTTAATCTACGCTCTTTCCTCACCCACGGGAAGAGATGGGGGGTGACATTCTAGCCCAGCATCCCACGAATGAATTTGCTACTACTGGTAGGAAAAAATAATTTCTAACTTGTTTGTTATGTCTCATCACATAATATATTATGTAGAGTAAATACACCAAATCATGGACAAACACATTGATTGCAACATTCAAATCAATGGTAACATTGCAAGCTAACTTAGGCGGCCTAAACTTCGTGCGCAATCCTGCACGATTTCACGTGTTTCGGGTTCCGTACAAGAAAATGGGACCCTATTACATAGTACGAAAGCCATTTTACCCACGTTACCTTGAAAGAGCTGTAGGTATATATTGAACCACAATAGATACTCAGTTGAAAAATCCACACTATTTGGCGGATTGTGTAACAATTAATAATAAAAATGTACAAAATTATGAGTCTTCGCCGACAAAGAAACTGATAGATACAACTTTTTTTTTGTATTTGTTCTATCGAAAAAAATAGTTACCTAAATAAAAACTCCAAGCTTGATGGGAGTGTAGGAAGAGCTCTAAAATAAAACGTAATAAAAACCACCCAACTGCGATTCAGTCTTTTAATACCTTAAATGTACGAAAAAATATCGATTTTCAGTTAATTGTGTACGGAACCCTCGGTTAGCGAGTCCGACTTACATTTGGCCGGAATGGCGAACGATAATTGACGAAACGATGCGGCGCATTATAATATAACCTGTGGTATATACACGGTAGAAAAATACACGGTTATTGCCAATTAACTGATGATACGCGACAGGGGTGATAGATTTTTGAAGCAGTGATGGCTCAGTGACATTGGCAATGGACTGTCGCGCAGCAGGTCCATGGTTCGAATTCCACCACGGGCTTGAGCTTCACCGCATGGTGGTAAGGCATTTTAGGATTGATGAGACTTATCAATTATATCTCAAAGTTATGGGCACAGTGCAATTCGTGACTAGTGATGAAATGCATCTGTTATAGGCAGAGGTTAGTCTGCTTAACATCAGGTGGGCCTCGAGCTTGTTCCGTCACAATAACATAAAAAAAATAACAATTCATCTGCTTTGTAAACGCGCGTGTTGGAATCATGTCTTTGTTAAGCTTAGATTACCTTAAGTAAATAAGTTACGAGATGTTACTCATCATGAAATTCTAGAATTGTTGATATTTGAATTGTGTATTATTCATAGTAATTAAACAACTTTAAACGATTTAAATCGCGTATATTTATCATTATTTTTGTCCCGACGACGTTTCAAATACTTTGCAGTGATCGTGGTCACGGGGTGACGCGCGTATCCACCCTAGTGGACAACCGGTTAGTTCGTTTGTATACAGAAGTTTTAGCCCCCATATATAGTTGATAACCAGCTCGAAGGTATGGAGCGAAGGTATTGTCATACAGGACTTGACAGTGTTTGAGCGAGATATGTGCAGTTTATGTAAGTACCAAGGTACGTACGTTAAATCACGAATATAATATATGAACCCGTTCGTATAGATAAATAATTTGTATAAATTGGGGTGAAATATAGATAAAGCTAGTAAAATGTTAAGTAGGTACTTTTATCTTTAAGAATTGTTTCAAGATAAATGTATTATTATTTATTAAATATAGACCAGCCCGCTTCATACCAACATAGTTAAACCCGACCCGAGTAAGATATTTATGTGATACCAATTTAACATGGGTCGGTAGTTATCTCAACTCTGTGCTCGAGTAGATATTCCCATTTTGCTTCAATACATTCTGGATCATCATCCACATAGTTCCTAGTTGGCACCGGTGGCAACTGGGAATGATCCCATGATTTTTATTATTATGATTTGTATTGAGCCGATCATTCCAAAGCGAATACCACCACTTCGCCAATGAGGCAGTACTGTATCATCCGGATTGTCCACTGCAGAATACAGCATTTCCATTAGAGGGGGTTTGCAATAATCCCCACGCTTGGCAGGCGTCGAGGGGATCGCAGTGTAAGATAGCAGTATCTTACACATACGACACCCCCGGAGATAAATGGGGGAGGGGAATGACATTCTAATCCGGCACCCCACGGGCTGTACTGCACTGCACAACAATTTCCGGGTGAACATCATCCAGTAAAGGATAATAATATAGTAGGCGCAAATTAGAAAAATTCAAAGGAGAAACAATTCAAGTTCATGTAATGACATGTGTCTAATTTTACTTTTACTTTGATTTTTATATATCAGCATTGCTTTAATTACCACATTGAAAAAATATCTACCATGGGTTCCTATAGTTTAGTAGAATGGGCACGAATTCCAAATTTTTCAGACATTCGAATACTGTGTAAACGAAAATATATGGATAGTAGGTAGTAATCTATGATTTGTAGTAGAAACAGAACCGTAATGGACGGAAGGTAATCTCTCTCAACGGACGGTACGGCGCACGAAGCTAAGAAATCTGTTCTTCGCGGTACGGTGCCTTCCTCGAACGGACGCGAGTCCGCCTTTCACTTGATGGATGAATCTACTCTCCGGGACAAGATTGTCTATTGACAATAATATGATAGGTAGATCATGATACAATAATATACTGCGCTCTTGGATCATGGGGTAGATAGTCAATGTAGACATAGAGCCAATATCTAATACAAAAGAAAATCTAAATATAACAAAAAGATTATGTACAAAAAACGAATTAAACTATTTAAATTAAAACTAAAGAATATCAATTGGATTTTAAAATTATATAAAAAGGATTTCATAAATTAAAATTATGTACATATTTTTCACAATTTGATACAAAATTGCTTTACAGAAAAATGTATTAGAATCAAACATAGCAGCTCGCATGCAGCTTGGCTCTCCGCCAAGCATAAGAGGGTAGGATAATGCTAAATCACACCAATAAGTTAGTATTTAAAAAAATATTACAAGTCATACCGAAAAGTTAAAAAAAAGTACAATTATCTAGAAAGATTCAATATATCAAACAAATGGTAGTCTTATAATAAGACAAATACAGTGTGGAATACTTATGATAAAAAACAAGACTGGTAAAAATATAACAAAAAAACATTGAAAGCGATTAACAACTTTGAACGTTTTAGATATTTTCGAAGTAGTGATATGTTACAATCGTAGATTGGTAATGCTAAACTAAAATAATCTATATGTAGGTAGTGTAGGTACTTAAGCACCTAATTTAGGTACCTAGGTAATTAACCGATCTGCTTTCGTTTTGTTACGCAACTTTAGTGTCATGAGAACCAAACGGCTTACGTAAATTAATTTGGTGCAAGGTCCCCCCGAAGTGTACTGAATTGCTAAACATGAACGTGGAAAGGAAAGCCCCGCGAAAAGATATTGCCTTTCCCTACGGGCGAGTCTAACCAGTAAACACCAATTACAAAAGACTTTTTATGTCATATGTTTAACAAAACCTCAAGGTTAACCACTTAGGTGGCTACTACCGTAGGTCCCTCTCTGTCTACCGAAAAGGTTTTTTACTGTCTATAATGACTTACATATACTTACCGGAACCAGGAATTGACCCACTTAGCAAAATTGAGTAAGAAGATATGTATATGTATCTATTTAGGTACCTACATACATGTGCTTATACAATTGTATACCTGAGCTTATTTAGATTATTTCCTTATCTACTTTAAACGAGACCTAAGTACTTACAGTATACCTGCCTATTGAGATAACTTTTGATGTAATTAAACTACAAATTCTAGAATTTGTCCTATAAAATATTTAGCTTTGCTTCTAAATAAAGGTGTGAGTTTTCTTGTAATATCTGGAGTGGCTCCTCAATCCATACCGACATAATATATTGATCGAGTAAACTTATGGAAAAGTTGTTGGCGTGATATTCTGGTTAGGTTTCCCGGCAACAGCCGCGAGTTTTTGATTACCTACGAGTATACCGCCTAAAACCTCACTTTGCTCTCTTATTAATACTTGATCTCCATTATTCTACCTACTAACCATTTCTAGACTCGCTGGATGATCTTTTTTTTTATGGAATTGTAAGGGAACAAGCACGAGGTCCACCTGGTGTTAAGCGGTAACCTCCGCCTTTAACAGATCTCTGTATATAACAGATGCATATTTCGTCTAGTGACGATCACGAACAAACCCATCATCCTGAGACAAAATTGTTAAGTCGTATGCCTGTATTTTACCGGAACCAATTTAAACACGGAACACATGAAATGAGAACATTTCTGCTTGGCGGTAGAAGCAGGTATGGTGGCCGTAATTCCCCGAACGTACACGCTCACAAAATGCTACTTTAAAATTGACGGACGATTGGATAAACTAGGTACCTTCTCTAACAAACCCGAAGGCATATCATGTGTGTACCTCCCCACATATCACTATTCAAAAATTACTTTATGTCCCATTAGTTCAGGGTATAGTTTTTCTCAGTGGTGGCTTTTTACTGAACTGTATATGGCAGAGCTTATTAATTAATGTACGATTTTCTATATTGCCCGTGGGATTTGCTCTAAAAGTGAACATTTTTGAGCTGTGGACACTTGCAAAACAGCATAGGTTTTCCAGGTGGGTAGACCACTACTTGTAATTATCAAATAGTTTTTTTTTATTAAAACGTCGTCATAATGTAGTAAGTACCTACTTGTATAATTGTACTTACAATTTTAATAACACTCGTAATTACTTATAAACTATTTTATAATCTATGACAATACTGTCAAGTATTCATAGCTATTTACTTGGACTGCCTATGAGTCTGCAAAGACTTATAGGCATCTAAATGCTTTTATAGTAGTAGCTGTAGTGTTGTATATAGTTCGTAGTATTTTGTTAATAAAGGCATACTGCATTTACTTGCATATTTTGCAGAAGAAACTTTGATAGTTCCTATTTCACATCAACAGCGATAACGTCCACCGGTGAAACCAAAGGGTCTACCCTCACTACCTGTAATTATCAAATAGTTTTTTTTTATAATACGTCGCCATAATGTAGTAAGTACCTACTTGTTTGGTTGTACTGACAATTTTAATAACACTCGTAATTACTTATTAACTATTTTATAATCTATGACAATACTGTCAAGTATTCATAGCTATTTACTTGGACTGCCTATGAGTCTGCAATGACTTATAGGGATCTAAATGCTTTTATAGTAGTAGCTGTAGTGTTGTATATAGTTCGTAGTATTTTGTTAATAAAGGCATACTGCATTTACTTGCATAATTTGCAGAAGAAACTTTGATAGTTCCTATATAACGTCCACTGTTGAAACCAAAGGGTTTGCTATAATCCGCATGCATGCCTTGCAGTTTGGGGATCGCAGTGTAATATGGCGGTTTTTGAGAGGAAGCTGCTGCCTGCCTGATGGTATTTTCCTCCCTTTTGAAGCGCTCGTAGAGAAGTTTACTTAGCTGTTCTCAACCGCAACGTCGCGCGCGGTGATGAGTTGGATGGGTGCGACCGCTAGGGACATTACTACTGAGGGCTTCCGTGCTTCGGAGGGCACGTTAAGCCGTCGGTCCCGGTTGTTATCTTAGGATGGCAGTCGTTATAGCATGGTGGTAGGGTAATTTGCGAATGCCCGCCTGGCTAGCTACCACCCTCAAGTAGAAAATCTGTCGCCAAACACTTAACGGTGTGTTCCGGCAGCTGTCCTTGAGAGCCAGTAATTCTAGGTTAGTCTTCATCATCACTTACCATCAGGTGAGATAGTGGTCAAATGCTAACCTATCACGCATAAAAAAAAAAAAAAACACCTGTTATGACTCCCGCAAGATATGGGGAGATGTAAATCTAGCGAACGGGGAAGTTCCTATATCATATGTTGCTATAATTTCAATGTCCGTACAGATTTTAAATTTAATCGAGTTATTTTAAATAATTCATGTGATTTATATAAAGCTAAACCACGGATTAAGGAAGGCAGTTTCTCTCCCTTCCTAAATCCGTGAGCTAACCCTATTCTAACGTATTGAACACAATGAACACAAGTACCTAAGCGTCCTTCATCTTCTGACAGTAGTAGGTATCTATGCTGATATAATTGAATGAATTTTCTCCTATTATTGGATTTTTAATCTAAATAAAACGATCGACACGAGTTGCTAAGGTCAGCACGCACTGAATTCACGAAACACGCCCATGTCTGATATCGCCAATATTTTAGAACCTTGATATTGCTTGATGCAAACTTTTACTTGGACACTTTGAGTATAGTGTGTACTTATATAATTGTAAGTTTTTTTCTGATTCCAAAAAACAAAAATAGATAAGTATTACCTATGTAATTCATAAAGACAATTAGAAGCTCACGTAATTTAGGTAACGTGCTTAGTTCTGTTTTGATCCCTCACAAGCAATACCTACTAGGTATCTAAGTACACTTACATCTACATGAAAAGAGAGTAAATAAGTACCTACCTACATGCTTTTTTATTTATTTACTACCATAGACTAACCTTTCACCACTATCTCAGCTGATGGTAAGTGATGATATGGTCAAAAATGTTATTCAGGATCAACGAGGTTGCTCAATGTTCAGGATATACTGGCTCTAAATCACAACTGTCGTAGCACATCGTCGTTTGGCGACAGATTTTCTACTTGAGGGAGACTTTAACTGTCACTTTGATACCTGACACATTTATCAAAGTCGCCCGAAACTGAATTCTATTTTTATCCGACGTCACAATGTTGTCGTTGTGTTGTTCTTGTTGCTAAACTAGACAAAATCGCTTATAATATACATACTTAAATATTATGTGCTTTTCTTTATTTCAATAAATTGCAATAGGCACTTTTTATATAGGTGAAATTACAGACACGTGAGACAGAAGCAGAGGTTACCGCTTAATTAATCCCAGTGCTAGTATTAGGTCTGTCAGACTAACATTCAAAAAGCGACCAAGTAGGCAAATCAGCCAACTAGCAGTACGTCGAACATGAAAAATATAAGTTGCCCAAGCAGCATAATTTCAAACAACTAACTACTTAAATATTTTTTTACCTAAAAATGGAACTATCCATACGTTCTCTACACTCAATAGTGTGAAATAACTACCGATTCGTGGTAGCTAGCCAGGCAGGCATTCGCAAAATGCCCTTCCACCATGCGATGAAAGCTCAAGCCCGCGGCGGGATTCGAACCATGGGCATGTACCTGCGGACCTATGTGCGCGGCAGTCCAAAGCCAACGCCAATGACGAGTCAACACTGCTTCAAAAATATTTCGTTATTATCCCCACATTTCCACAGAGTATAAAACCGTTATTCTCGTGCTATGCTAGAAAAATTTTAACTTCAGTACAATGATATTCTGTAAACATTTCGTATGAAAGTCGTTCCCCCGGTCGAAAACATTATTTAATTATATATGGCAAAAGACATGCATTTTGATTGATCTCGTGAAGATCTTATGTTAGATGATCTTATGTTGTAAATAATGGACTTGTGTGGGACCATATGTCCGTTTATGACACAACCCTTAAGATTAAAATCGCCCAATCCAAAAGAAGACTATAAAAATACGAAAACAGCTAGCACTTTCACAGCAGTCGCATCTACCACATAAGTATTTTAGAAGTGAAAGAATGAAGAATGTATTCAAAACTAAAAATTACCAGAGTGCTTTGACAATAGAGTGCTGTCACATAATGCTCATTGTAGGCCAAACTTAAATGAAAACATTTTTTATAATACTATAAGCCACGTTCACTGTTAGCTCGTATAAAACAATGGAAGATGAGATCAGTTGAGAAACATATCTCTTACTTCACTAATATCAAATATGTAACCTACTTGTAAGTTATATGATTATGATCTGTCGTAAGTTAATAAGAAAAACATTCGTTAAACCTAAAACCTATCTTCTGTACCTATAAAAAGATAAGATAATCTGTATTAATGCCAAGTAGTGTTTCTATGATTTTATATTTTCAGGATTTGCTGTTTAAATTAGAAGAATAGAGAAATTGATTAGCTAAGTTTCAAATATTGACAGCTTTTTGACAAGCCATACTAAACATTCAATTAAAATTGCTTTTCTATTAAGCTATATTAGTAATGAAGTAGGAAAAGGCTTTATTCATACACACATTATAGACAAAAGACAAATATATTTAACAAATTATTTGAGCACAATTTTTTTTTAATTATATTTAACATTATAATTTGTTAAATATATTTTCGCTTAGCACGCGATAGTGCTTGAATTAATATTTAGAAAAAATATTTATATTATGTAACATAGTAGCATCAATGTAATACGACGATGGCCATGATCGCTTCAAAGTGATCTTACAACGTGTCCTTCGATATGGATACCCAATTTTGTCATCACGTGTATTTGCGATATAGCTTCGCGTTTTCGAACGATAATTACGTAATCTAATAATTACATTGTATTACTGGCTCTCAAGGACTGCTGCTGGAACACTCTGTTAGGTGCTTGGCGACAGATGTTATATTTGAGGGTGATCGCTAGCCAGGCGGGCATTTTGCTTGACCGCAGCGGAATTCGAACCATGGACCTGCTACGCGGCAGTCCATAGCCATTGCCACTGAGCAATCACTGCTTCAAAATATAATCTAGATATCCATAAAGTATTATGCACACTTGTCATCATTATATTTGACAGCTATTTTATCGATGTATGGTATCATTTTGCGTTGTGCTGAAAAGGTTTAAAATATATTTGCTTCCATGGGGATTTACTATATATGTATGCTGCTAACTAAATGTATCTTTCGAAATGTTTACAGACTAGCAGCTAACAATGAAGTAGGCACAATCACGTCTAGCATGACGAATGCCCTCAGTTTCCATTTTCTTAAAAAATGGAACAAAAATAACGAAAATAGCATTACTAAGTGGTACCTATACAGCCTAAACCTGATTATATATATATTGCAGCAATTTGAAAATAAGAAAAATATGTGATCAGAAAGACTAGCTAAAAAATTTTATTTGTCTTAGAACATTTGCGGCTGCGTTCGGAAACAAGTGATTTCTCACCAATAAAATACTTGACGGTAATCGAGATTAAACGTCATGTGATATGTTATCATAGGGTGCTTACCATTTGAAGTTAGATTCGCTAAAAACGCTAAAAACGATCACACTCCCAAAAAGTTGTTCCACATGGGTCTTGGCGTTATTTTCGCCATAAACGCTACATCTAATGTCAAAAGTGACAGAAGTGGCAAATTTTAGTGGCATTCTTAGCGTTCTTATCCTAAATGGAACAGGGGATGACAGTTACAAACGATCACAGTGATCACAACCATAGACGCAGAATGTGATCAAAATTATCGAAAATAACGTTCTTAGCGACAAATGGAATATACCCTTATTCGTTTCCGAACAAACATCGAGTAACTTAAAAGTAAATAGAAATCATAATTATTTATGGAAATAGTTTTTTTTACAAGGAGGAAAAAGGACATCTGACTACCATTAAAATGACAAGTGAAACTCCTCACCCTGTTTTCCATCAAGTATCGTCATATTCAACTGTCAAGTGAACTTAGACTTGTTTTACGAACTGCGTCGAGTGAATGTAAAAATTAACTAGTGATTTCCGTTCGCATCCATAGATCGATGGCTATGGGTGCGTGCCATTGAAGTTAATTTCGCCAAAAACGATAAAAACGATCTCACTCCCAAAAAGTTCCACATGGGTCTTGGCATTATTTTCGCCATAAACGCTAAGAAGCTACTGGAACAGTTTGAATTATCTACATCTTATGTCAAAAGTGACAGAAGTGGCAAATTTTAGTGGCATTCTTAGCGTTCTTATCATAAATGGAACAGTTACAAACGATCACAGTGATCACAACCATAGACACAGATGTGTCAAAAATATCGAAAATAACGAAATTAGCGTCAAATGAAATACGCCTACCTGTCGCTGTCACATTCGCCAATTCTGTCACGTTATGTCATTTTATATTGGCCGTACTCCATCTGAGTTATTTTCTATAATTTTGACCACATTTTGCGTCCATGGATCCACATTTAATATGAACCATAGAGAAAATGTGATCAAAATTATCGAAAATAATGAATTAAGCGTCAAATGGTATACGCCCGTTATCGTGAACACTCAACATGTCAATTGTCAATAATTGTCAATTGTCATTGTCAATCAAAATTTTATCGATTTGTTGGGTTGGGTCATAGATGAAGTAGAATATATATGGGTTGGGTTTGTTGTGGTTTTGTAAAACTTACATTATATTAAATTAATCATGGCAGACGTGTTAGAAACTCTTATTATGGCATCAGAAAGAGCTGCATGTATTGCTCGTGCGTGTTGCTCTGACTCTACACGTGAAGCTTTATTCGTCGCTGAAAAAGTAGATGGCGAAGCTAACGCTCGGTTCGATAAAGACTTCAAAACTATAGCTGATGTTTTAGCTCAAGAATCGGCTAAAACCGAAATAGCCGCCCGTTTTCCAGAATTGGCTGATAAAGTGAGAGGTGAAGAATGCTCAGAAATAGGAGGAGTCAATATAGCCGTACAGGAAAGCTTGGAAAGAACGATCGAACTTCTTAACTATCTTGTACCACCAAATGCTGCAGAGCGTATGGCTAAAGCAGCTCACCTTAAGTTAGATTTCAAAGGAGAAATTCTGCCTAAAATCATTCCAGAGGTAAATCCATCGGATATTGGAGTTTGGATTGATCCCATTGGTAGGTGTTTGTGAGAAAACTACTTATTCCTTTCAAAATCAAAAGGTGTTAGTTTTTACAATAAACTTTATAACTAAAACAAGCTTTATTTTTTGTAGATGCCACTGCTGAGTTTATAGCTGGAGCCCAAGGAAAAGCTAGTGATGAAAGAGGTCTTCCATGTGTCACAGTTCTCATAGGAGCCTATCTTAGATCTACTGGAGAACCTATAATGGGGGTTATTAACCAGCCTTTCTATGATAAGTAGGATTCAATGTTTTTATTTATTGCTTACCTAAAATGCTGTTTACAAATTTCTTATATAATTATTTCAGAACTTTTTAGTTTCAAAGTAATGCTTGCAGACCTAGTGATTATAACACATCTAGCAGCAGTGGCAAAGTCCATTGTAGTTTTACAACATGTCTGTGCTGTGACTATAAAGACCCATAGAAAAATCCAAATCCTTTTGTTGGAAATTGTAAAAACATAAAAATAAGAAATAATGTGTGTAATAATAAAACTAACATCAGAGTGAGAAGTGTATTGCTCTAAATAAGGCACGCAATGGCTGTGTACCATCTGAAATTTTGTAGATGTTCTACAAACAAAAGTATTTCGTAGTAGTTAGTGTTAACATCAAAAATGTGACCAAGCATAAAACCAAAACTTTCAACAATATTCTTATCACCTTTTGTATTGTTAGCCAAAAAAAATTTACTCATATATTGTTGGTTAGATTATGTATTGTTAATTCTGACCCCACATGTGTGAGATAAGGTTAGGAAGATGAAAACAAGCTATACAGAATCATTTAGTATTTTTGTTTCTGTAATTGTTGTTTCTCGTATGAAATATGTATCTTTGAAAACCAGTTATTTACTCCATTCTTTGAGTATGATTGATGTATAAACAAAATCTGATCATTGTCTACTTGATTTGACATTTCTATTGTTAACACCTAAATTAGATAATGTTCACCATTGTAACTTCTTATATTATGCTAGTCCAATCCAATGTGTGCAACTTACTCAACCAATATTATAAATGTGAAAACAGAACAGCAAAATCTGTTCAGCAAAATAGCTGATTTTAATATATTTTGGTAGATCCTAAAATAGTATACTTTTATGAGTACAAAGGCTGTCCCATAAAACCAAATTCATACACAGGCATAGCTTTGAGCAGAAGCAAGTTGAAATATAAATTAAAGTTTACACCTCTATTTACATTCCAGTGGGAAGGGCCGCATTGTTTGGGGTATCTGCTACGATGACATCTGTAAATGTGGGGGTACCACCGTTGACCCTGAGACAAAAAGCAACATCATCTTAATGAGTGCTGCAGAGAAACCTGAAGTTGCAGAAAAGATCCAAAACTTGGGTTGGGATGTTAAGTCTATGCCCGGGGCAGGTCATAAATTGCTAAAAGTTGCATTAGGTAAGATTTTACAAATTGCTTCAAAAATATTTTTCTTACTGCATGTGCTAGTGATTCCTAGTAAATTATTTGATTTTTTACTGCTTTAATTTTTTTTTAGTAAGGCTTTAGTATCAGAAGATGAGACTGCCACTATCCATCTGTCCTTTTGTTTTTCATTCCACCCATCCATCAGTCCCACCTTTAAGGAGCTTCCTAATAAAATCTTTGGAACCGTCAAAAATATATATATTATCTAGCTTTCCAGCCGTGGGTCCGCCCGCGCGTATCGGTTATTGCATAAAACTATTAACCTCTTTTTGCGCAGTTGGATAAAAACTATCCTATGTCCTTCCCCGGGTCTCAAAACTATTTCCATACCAAATTTCTTCCAAAGCGGTCCAGTAGTTTTTAAGTATATTCGTTGCATACAAACATACAAATTTTTTCTCTTCATAATATTTGGTGACTGATGGTGAGAATAGATATATATATGTGTGTGTTATTATTGTAGCAGATTATCTACTAAATAATGTGTGCTCAAATAACTTCTTTCTGTCAGTCATCTGATAGAAAGAAGCGATTTTAAAAATAGTTATTTCTGCTATAATTATGTTTTTTATTAAATTTTCTTATTTTATACCCTTAAAGGTGAAGCAGCAGCCTATATAGTCACCAAAGGCACCACATTCCGTTGGGACACCTGCGCACCACATGCCATTCTACGTGCTAAAGGTGGAGATCTTCTTAACTACACAACCAAGAGTCCAATAACTTACAATGACCCTGAAGATGCAAAAACCAAAGAATATTGCAACTCTGGGGGAGTTATTGCCTTTGCTGACAAATCTGTTTACGAGAAAATGGAAAGCATTTTTATCTAAAATGTGAAAGCCTATTTTTCTTGTCATGCGATATTCATGACACAAAATATCGAATTTAATTCAATGACTAGTGAAACTGTATATTACCTTTTTTACAAAAACATAATTGTCCCTGCAAGTTGCTAAAAGTAAAGACCAACTCATATATTTTAATCTTTTAGTAGTCATATAATAAGATTGATTTATTGATCTGACTACTGTAACCTGCATGTGTTCTGTCCGACAAATAAAAAAATATTTTGGGGGGTGTAATATAATCAAATGCAGTGGTATAATAATATATCACCAAGGAACCAAATTTTTGAAAATTTAATAAAAATTTCAATTTTTTCCGTTTTTAATTCGAAATTGTACTAACAGTAAAAATTATAATAGTATCAAAGTCATCTTTTATCTATTAGACAAAAAAATATATTTTCTCATATCTTTTAGGCTATACACTTGTCTTTAATATTATGCCCCTCAATTTTGTGTGATATATCATGTCCTGCAAAACAAATGTGACCTATTATAAGCAAGAATCCTAGTTTGTATACCACATTATAAGAGTTGATTTTATAAATGACAGACCAAATATAGTTAATTTGCTGATTGAGATATTTTCTATGTAATATACAGGTGTCCCATGGGTATGCCACACGGAGGGGAAATCCTTTAAATATTGTAGATAATTTTTTTATGCCTCAAATGAGAATTGAACCCAGTCGAAATGTAAAAAAGGAACATTTATTTTATGATATCAGTTGAAAGGGATCATAAGGATTATTCTTCCTAAATAAAAAAGCATCTTAATTAAAAGGAAGGCCATGAAATTCAAAATCTTGTGCAGGTAAATGTTTAATTGGGTGTTTACTGACCTGGCGTGCTTCCATCATCTAATGTTTCATTTCAAAGTATTGACTAACCAGTATCTACATATAAAATACTTTCCTTAAATAATTCGAAAATGGGACATGTAAAGATAAGTAAATCTTCAGGGAGCAAAGAGTGAGACATTTTATACTGCAGAATGTATCACATTTTGAATGTTAGATGAATTATTATACTTACATAGTTTGAGTTGCAAGCAATTACAGAAAACAAAATATTAAATTTCACAGTCTTCCTTTTATTTATGATGCTATGTTATTTCGGGAAAACACAATCTTTATGGTAACCCCTTTCAACCATTATCAATATATGAATTTTTTTTTTCTGCATATTTTGGGTGGGTTCAAGAACCGTTCAAGGCAGGCAATTTAATAAAAAAACTGTGAATGCCGACTAGCATATTTAAAAAAAAACATGTCTTCCTTTATATAAAATATGTCCTTACTTCAATATGTGCTGCACTTCCCCTACATGAGGCATGGCTATGGGACACCCTGTTTCAATAAACGAAATATTATGAATAAATAATGTAAATCAATTGTTTTCTATTTGCTTTGAGTTTATAAATTGTTGCATTTACAAAATTTGCAAACCTAACTCTTACTAGATTTAATTGTATAACAAATAAGGCTACAGTGTGAATAAGTTTCTTTTCTAGAATAATATTTATTTTATCTAACTTATTTGATTAAATTTTATTTTAATCATTTTAATGGATCTATACTTGAAGTATTATAAAGATCTCGTTATTTTACTTAGTAATTAATGTTTTAATGTATTTTACTGTGGTTGTGTTTTCTAAGTATATGTGTCTATTATATTATACTCAAGAATATTATTACATAATTGTTGTATTTCAATTAAACATGCATGTTATTATATGCATTTATTTTATTTCTTTAAATTAAATAAGTTACCTAATTAGTCATCATTAGAATTATCTGAATCAGAACTTTTACTTTTCTTTTTCTTCTTCTTTTTGCTTTTCTTTAGTTTTTTCTTCTTTTTCAGTTTGGTTCCTCCTTCCTACAACAACAAAACTTATTTATTTTCATTTATAAACAACTGCAGGAACAGGTTACAAGCAATGATAGCCCTGTTATAGCTATGGACTGCAGTGCTACAGGTCCATGGTTCGATCCCCACCGCCGCGCCAGCTTGAGCTTCATCAAATTGTGTGAGGGCATTTTGCGAATGCCCGCCTGGCTAGCTACCACCGAAAATCTGTCGCCAAGCACTTAACAGTGTTTTCCGGCAGCAGTTCTTGAGAGCCAGTAAAATTACAGGCACATGAGATTCAACAACTGTCTGGGGTGACGGGCGCAGTGCAGTACGTCATAATCAAGTAAAAAACATGACTATCTAAATTTTTTTACTTAGAGAAGCAATGACTTAAAATGCAGTGGTGTTGAAGCAATGATGGCGGAGCGGAAATAACTATGGAGTGCCGTGCCGCTGTTCCATGGTTCGATCCTTACCGCTCCCCAAGCTTGAGCTTCACTGCATGGTGGAAGAGTTTTTTGCGTATGCTAGCCTGTCTAGCTATACCCTCAAATAGCAAATCTGTCCCCAAGCACCTAAGAGCTAACAGTGTTTCGACAGCAGTCCTTGAGAGCCAGTAAAATTACAGGCACATAATGAGACTTAACAACAGTATGTCTTAGGGTGACGGTCGCAGTGCCATTCGTCACTTGTGACGAATTCACATTCTAGTATTCATTCACAAGATTTCAGATTTTGATCCAAACAGTTAACATCTAATGATATGAAAAAACATGTTTCTCTATTACCTGTGGTGCTAAACCTTCACTCTTAACGGTAACAGCTGGAAGCATGCTGGATTGTAATGAAGGAGCACATCCTTCCATTCTAACTGCTGCAGTTATTTCATCTATTTTACTGATATCAGCATTTGGTACTTTGTATTGTTCACAGTGGTCCACTCTGATTGTTCTGCCTAGAATCTAAAATAAAATATTTGTGTGATTAATCTGTAATATGTTTAAAATGTAATAGGCAAAATTAATATTTATTGATGTGACTAGTATTATAAATGGAAGATATTATTTGACAGCAGGATTTTATGAGAAAATGAATGGTTTTTCTACTACAACTACTGACCACCGAAATTATCCACCTAGGTGTTCATTAGGATATTTTTGAGAATTCAGTAAAAGAACTAATTGTAGAAATTAGATGGTTTAAGGTCACTATCTTGCTGTTTGAAATCTACACTTATAATAAAACTGTAACAGATCCAATTCTGTACATAGCAGATATTTTGAAAAAAAAAATTTAGAGCACTCTGTAGCTGACACTGATGCTGAAAAGGGTTTTTTTTTGTCTGTCTGTATCCCGGCCACACATCACTCCAAAACTACTGAATGGAATTCAATGAAACTTAACACAATTTGAGTTCATACTACGAAGAAGGACATTGTATACTTTTTATCCCGAAATTCAGCACGGTTCCCTCGGGAAAGGGGATGTAAGTCAAAGTGTACATTTTTTTTATGTTTTTTATGCCTGATACGTTACCCTTTGACCACTATCTCACCTGATGGTAAGCGATGATGTGGTCGAAGATGTTGTTCAGGCTAACCTAGAAGTACTGGCTCTCAAGCACAGCTGTCGAAACACACCGTTAGGTGCTTGGCGACAGATTTTCTACTTGGTGGTAGCTAGCCAGGCGGGCATTCGCAAAATGCCCTACCACCATGCTATAACGACTGCCATCCTAAGACAACAACCGGGACAGACGGCTTAACGTGCCCTCCGAAGCACGGAAACGCTCAGTAGTAATGTCACTAGCGGTCACCCATCCAACTCATGACCGCGCGCGACGTTGCTTAACTTTGCTGATCGGTTGAGAACAGCTAAGTAAACTTCGCTACAGTACGAACTTCATATTGGTAATCACAATCATGATTAGTGTAGGAAGATGATGAGATGAATATCACAAAAAGCAGCCTTTACAACCTAACATTAATATGTAATACCTGGTTGTTATAACTGTTGTTTTGATTATAATTCATACCTTAATTCCATTTAAATTATCAACTGCCAGTATTGTTGATCGTTGATCTTCATAGCATATGAAAGAGAAGCCCCTTGATTTGCCAGTGGCTTTGTCTCTGACCAAGTTAATATTTACTATTTCACCATACCTACAAAATAAACCACATCTTGAGGTCTTATAAATTAATGTACCACCCCTGTATGCACAAGTGTTTTTTTGGCTCATGTTCTAAGGTGTAAGTTAATTGATACCATCCGGTTAGTGCTCTGCACACTAGATTGCTACTGGGAATGCCTTAGAAAAATGCAATAACTGTCACCAGGGCATCGAACCCAGGATCTAAAAACCAAAGCCAGTAATCAGTGCAGTTATAAATCAATATAGTTTTGTATAGATGATTGGTTAGCATATAACCGCTAACACATCTGATTATAAGTGATGAAGTGGACAAGGCTGGAAAACGTACTAACCTTGGAATAGAGGGTAAAAAAACTGATAAAAATAATGCTAAGCTGTCGCAATGGATATGGTATGATCAAGTTTCCAAAGACCTACATTCTTAACCCTGTCAAGGCAAGGGCAAGGATGTAGTGCCAGGACTGCAGTTTTATTATTTATATAGATAAACGAAAATTGCCTGAATTTACTCAGTTTGACAACACAGAATCAAACAAACAAATTAGATCTTTTTTAATTTTATAATCTTGGAATCGGACTGGCCCAATATGGCCAATTTATGAATTAAATTCTATTGTTATAATTATCGCCGATATGAATGGGTTAAACCATAAAACATCATTACAACATTTTTTTTTTACTAACATGCATATTAAAAATTAAATTTACTTACAATATAGTATTTTATGCATGCTTGGCAGTCCCCCCCCCCCCCTGTGAAAGTGAAGGTGCGACCCCCACCGTCTCAGGTTTAGTAAACCTATGTTATTAGTGTAGTGTCAATCCACTCCAATTAGGTTCAAAGTGAGAAAAATTATAACTTACTGAGAAAACACACATATAATGTCTCCTTCAGTGAGATCGTAGGGTAAACCACCAACAAATATCCAAGCACTGTCTTTGTACTGATCATGCCAAGAGCTTTTAGAGTTATTCGCGAGCTCCCGTTCACTTAGTTTCAACACATTTTTTACATTTCTGAAAAATAATTAAAGGCGATTTATGTTAGGCGTAGAGGTACAGGTATTATTATTATTTCTTTGTTAATAGCTTCTGCGGTATAATATAATCCTTGTATTTTTAATGCCGACAACTGATCGTACTCACGTCATGGGATTCATTGTGATTCAAAAAAGGTTTCCCGCCGGCGGCTCGTTTTAAATCTGAAAATAAATCCAAAATCCTAGGTCAGTTGGGTGAAGTTATGGCTCTTCTAATTTCTTCCTGTCATACTTCTTTTTAAACTAAAAACATAAATTATTAAAATAATACAAAGTTTATGGCGGTCAGCTGCGGCTTGGCCATATGGCCATATCATTTTTTTTATGGCAATTGTCTTGGAGATATAACGGCCAGCTTCACGTCAAGAAAAATATGTAAACATTTATTTATTTAATATTAAAACAATACAACTAACCATACAGGTAAAAAAAAAATTACATTAATATAACATACATTGTTTGGACTTCGGAGAAAAAAAAAAGGATTACCACAGCGGGCCGTTTAGAACCTCGGTTAGAGCACACGGAGTGCAACTTTTCACTCTAACGTCGTTCACAACCTTCGAGTAGAGTGCAACTTTTAACTATCAAAATCGGTCAATAATAGGTTGCATCTTTAACTGACATGACCTTGACATTTCTGGATGAGAGAATTATAGGCACTCTTTTGTATTTTGCAGGTAACGGTAGTTATTGCTTTGCAAACATCATAAAAAGTCTATATATTTTTCTAGTACCCCGCCAAAAATTGATATTTGAGGTTATAAAACAACCGAGTCGTTCCGAACCTTGGAATAGGTTAAAACAACCAAACAACTACACTTATAGGCTTGGAACGGCGCCCAGGACAAGTTATTATATTATTATTCGATAACAGTTCAGGCATGTACGTAGGCCGTAGGGAAAATACTTTTTAAGAAATAAGAACATTGTAGAAAGGTAAATGTGATTATATAAGGGACAGGAAAAGAAAATATAGTTAAAAAGTTGGCATCGTCAGGACTACTATGTCCTAGTTATAACTGAAATTCTATTGTTATCATTATCGCCGATGCCAATGGGTTAAGATCCCCTTCATCCAAGCCGCATTCCCATCGCATCCCCCGAGGAATCCCTCACGTGAACTTTCTTTAAATGAGAAGGGGAACAGCAATGCCTAGCCTCATTCGAATTAATGAAGACGTGAAGCGCTTATGAAGTGCATCCGCGCAAACCAAGGTTTACTAGGTATGTTGGGTTGAAGACCAGCAAAAAAAGTACCTTTTGAGCGGTTGTTGGATCTCCAAAGCAAGGACCAAGATTTACATAAATATGTTTTAGGGAGACATAATAAACCGTGGCTGTAATTAATAAATGGAACTTTATCTCCACAAACAACGGCATCTTTAGGCACTTATCTACTCGTTCATTGCCAGATAATCCAACGTGACTCCAGGCAAGAATTCAAAGCCCTGAGAATAGCACTCAGAAATTGAACTTTTAATATAATAACATTATTAATATAATACGTTTGTGAGCCTTAGAAAAAAATCGATTAGAGAGTAAAGATTGAAGAGAACTTCGAGAGTCAGAAAATATAATTAAATGATGAAGCTTGAGAAGCAGAACATGCTTAATAGCCTCAAGAATAGCTACACTTTCCCCAGTAAAAACAGATGACTCAGGTGGACATTTAACTTTTTGAACAATATCATGTTGAGCGTAAAAAAAACCACAGCCAACGCAACCAACTGGGGAAAGTTTTGAAGCATCGGTAAAGATTGTGTGCTACTCTCGTCAATTTCTTTGAAGTAGTTCGCTGAAATACGCGTCAACAAACAGGTATCCTATGCAAATTTAAAATTATTATATATATATATTTTATTACATAATATATTATATTATATTCAAAATTAAAAATTGGGAGTTTTTGAAAACGAAATATGGGGTCTTTTAGAGAGCGAAAGATGATGAAACGTTTAATTAGAAGAGGATAATGTTGGAAGCCCCAGTAACCTTCAGTGTCAACATATTGATGAAGCAATTGTAGTTTAGGAGTTAAGGGGTAATGAGAGAATTGAATAGAGCGAAAAAAGAATCTGTTGGCAAGGAACTGACGGCGACGATTAAGAGGGGATCAACACACTCAACTTGTAGAGCATTAATTGGTGATGATTTCACAGCACCTGTGATCATCACCAATAATACGTAGATTGGATTAAATCAAGTTTCCTAAGGTATGATTTAATAGCTGGTTCAATCAGAAAATATGCATAATCGAGCTGGTAGGTTCACAACTACTAACCATATAAATTTTGTGGACTACGCTGTTGCTCAAATGGACTGCAAAATGCAAGTGGACGCTGCTTATTTCGATTTTATAAAAGCTTGTGCCCGTGTCCATAATGACGTTTTACTAAAGAAATTTTCGTGTATAGGTTTCACTCCAAATTTGTTAAAACTTTTTGCTAGCTATTTTGCAAACCGGCTACAGTATGTGCAGCTCGGAAACTGCCGCTCAGATCCTTATTTGACCTGTTCTGGCGTGAGCCAAGGCAGCATTCTTGCCCCAACTCAATTTCTAATCATGGTTAACGACTTGCCGAGGGTCGTCAAGACGGCTGAATGCCTCATGTTTGCGGACGACCTAAAGCTATTCTTGGGAATAAGAACTTCCGCTGACTATGAAGCGCTGCAGAGGGACATCGATAATGTTGTAGCTTGGAGTGAACGTAACCATCTTGAGTTTAATGCATCGAAGTGCAAAACCATAATTTACACTCGCACTCAATCGTCCATACTGTACCCCTACAGCATTGCCGGTGTACCTATCGAGCGCGTGAAGCAGTTGCGTGACCTAGGTTTGACCCTGGACACCAAGCTGACTTTTAACTACCACATCGCTGAGATTACTGCCAAAGCTCATAAATCACTCGGGTTTGTCATCAGGCAATCCAGGCAATTCCAAAATAGGAGTACCATTATCACTCTTTACTATGCTTTTGTCAGGAGTAAGCTAGAATACAATTCGATTGTATGGGATCCTCACGAAGACAAGTATAAACTCATGGTCGAAAAGATACAAAAACGGTTCTTTAGATCTCATTACAATCGGATTTATGGCTACTATCCTTATCTATATCCGTCATTATTCGTATCGGTTATGGTAGGCATGAACACCTTAGAGCTGTGACGCAAATGCGCACTCATGCTACACTACTTTCAGTTGGTGCGTGGTGGGATCGATAATCCCTCAGCACTGTCCCGCGTGTGGCTGGTGGTGCCAGTGCACCTGCTGCGCCCGAGCCGGCGGCGACTGTTCACCCTAGTTGCACCCTTTACGCGCACCTGCACCTCACAGTTTGCTCCCACCAGTCATGCCATCTCTCTACTCAATGCCCTGGTTGCTCAACGAAAAAACACTAACAGATCTTGACATTTTTAGTATAAAATTGTGGATGTTTCTGAATTTATGTTTGAATTATTTTACTATACCTTAATTTTTATTAATTGTTTGAAATTTAAAACTTGAAATTATTAATTTTATGTAATAGATAGATAACTTGATAAAATTGACTGTATAATAGTTATTTCATAAAATAATATTAATTCTAGTTGTTCTCTAATTGTTGTCTAGTTGCATGCCTTGGCGTTGCTGTAAATGTAATTGGTAATTGGAATAAATAAATAATCTTAAACACTTCGAATAATTGCACTATACAAAAGTTTTATATTAAAGGGGTGGGCTCCCCACAAAACTCCAGATAAACATCTCAAAACATTTATGTTTTTCTTACATTTGTTAACAATATAGTCACAATGCTGACGAAAAGAATGTCGGTCACTTTCTATACTGATCTGGACCTGACAAGAAAAATCTTTGTATTGGCATTATTATCGGTCCGTTTGTTGTGTTAAAGTGTATAAAAAACCATCCCATATTTATATTTTTGAGCAAGGGCCACATTATTTACCTAATAATAAAGAAATGTGATTGAGGTTAGGATTTACATGAATATTCAAATTATTCAAATGTCCAACTACGTACGCCTTCCTTATCACATGCAGATAAAGAATTGGGTATAGAAAAAAATACAATTGAATGCTGTACAGATACCGACTTAATTATTTTAAAACTTGCTTGACACTCCTGCCCTATAGTATATGCTCGAAGGATTTTTCACAGATAGATATCTCAACAAATGTAGCTAGAATCAAGGTCACAGATTATGAAATGATAGGCAATCAGCACAAGCGACAAGCGTCATGTAGGTATGCAATGGTCAAATAAATCAAGAAATCAAAAACAGAGTATGGGTTATTGTAGCAAGCACAAAGATAATCTGTGAAAGAAATCGTCCGTCCGCCACAGATGACATAGAGAAGATCACCTTGAACATTAGGTTTTTTACGTTCCATTCTGAAGAATTAATGAGACCTAATAAGACTCGTTTAGACCGCTCAGATGATCGGATTAGGAAAGAGTAAAGGGATTCCATCTACACCAGCAAAATGATCTGCAAAAGCAATTATACATTCTATGAATTTTGCATAGTATGAGAGTGGGTCTTCATGTGGAGATTGAATTTAACCTCTGATCAAGAAAGGAAGAAAAAGAATTCCAATTAGCTTTTGAGCGTCTGTATTTAAGAAGCTGGTTTGGGGATAATTCGGGGCAGACCATGATACATTTTTGTTGAAATGGGGTAGTCGTCACTACCGTAAGAAAAGGGAAGCAATTCCCAGGAAATAGAGGCAGAGAGAGGGATGGGTTACAAGCAGTGAGATCTACAGCACTTCGAGGGTTTTGTTCAACTGGAAAATTGTGGACAGATCCATTATTGTCTATTAAAGTTGTGAGTTGGGACACCATTTGGGCAACGTGGGACGGTAAATTGATGGAATTTTTGGATAAGTGATAATTATTTTTTGATTTTGTGACTGATCGCTTGATTGTGGGGATGGTTGTGATATTTGGAGAGCATACCTATTCGGTATTGAAAATCGCTCATTAGCAATTATGGCTTGATGAGCCGAACTGTCATAAGCTTCGAGAAAGTAAACCGAAGAGACGCCATTCTATTAGCTTTGTAAGAAACAAATTTCCGCCAATTTTTCTCATATCGAAACACGTTCTAATTGGCTAAGCCACCACCACTTGATTTATAATGATGGGACGTAATGAATGTGCAAATTTAATCGATATCGATATAGTGCATATTTAGAACATCAACGTGGTCATATATCTATAAGCATCTTAAGCGTTGAATCTGAATTTTATTTATGCTTGGCTGTAAGAAGTAGGTAAACAATGGAAACTACTGTGTAACAAAACCTAATGTTAGCAAATTGCAACGTCAAATACACTTATAAACTGCTGTATTGGCAGGATTGTCCACTTCCGAACACATCCTCCAACATTTAGGGAGGGTTTGCCATAATTCCCACGCTTGGCAGGCGTCTTGGGGATCACAGTTTAAGGTAACAGTTCCTCAGAAAGCGCTGCTGCCCATCTTCCGGTATTTTACCTTTAGTTGCCTCTTACAACACCAATGACACAGATAGCAATGGTGGGGTAAAATTCTAGCACGGCACCCCACGGGATACTTATCAATTAACACTTATAAATTAACATGAGTCACTTACCGTGTCTATTCAACTAAGTCTATTTTTAATGAAGTCAGCGTATTTCAGCTAAGCCACATAATGTAAGTTAATATTTTAATTTTCACAGCTATCAATAAGAGAGACTAAAATACAGAAGAAATATGAAGCAGTGATGGCTCAGTGGCATTGGCTATGGACTGCATGTCCATGGTTTGAATCCCGCCGCGAGCTTGAGCTTCAAAGCATGTGGGAAGGGCATCTTGCGAATGCCCGCCTGGCTAGCGACCACCCTCAAGTAGAAAATCTGTCGCCTAGCACCTAACGGTGTGTTCCGGCAGCAGTCCTTGAGAGCCAGTGAAATTACAGACGGGCGCAGTGCAATTCGTGACTTGTGACGAAATGCATCTGTTATAGGCAGAGGTTAGTCCGCTTAACATCAGGTGGGCCTCGTGCTTGATCCGTTACAATTACATAAAAAAAAAGACTAAAACAACGTAAAAAATTATAAGTTAGAATACTCATTCTAACTTACAATTTTACCAAACTCATTCTAGCTAACCAAATATTGTTTTATAAGCGTTATATACATATATATATATATATATATATATGTTATAAATAAAGTAGTTACTATGATTCGCATCTCTTAAATTAAGTAAAATATTAAATGACTCCCTAAATAACCTAATCAAATACGACATTATTGAAAAAAATTAGATCGCTGAGTACTAAGAAATTCGGTATACGAAAATATGAAATTAAATTGGTTTATTATATAAGGCTTTCTTCGAAGTGTAACAGGTTTAGGTATAAAATAAATATTTTGGTGTGTTTAGATGTACATAAAATATATTTGGAATGTGTCCGATGTCACAGATTAGTTGCCAGATTGACCGAACCGTGAATTCCACTCTCGAGGTTAGTTTGTCGATGGTCATAAGACTTACCTAGAGGGGCACGGGGGCGAGGGTTACGAATCTCCACTTTTCTATAAGAATGATGCTGTGTGTTTGAGTTCCCTTCTGGAGTGACAACCGGAGAGGCCCTAAAGGAATCTATTGGGGCAGTTTCCTTTACTAACTGATTAAAAGATTTTCCTACCTTAGGGGTTCGGGTGCTGGCTTCTTGATATGAGATACTTTCATTTGACATTGTCGTTTTTATACATATTTTTCTTTCTTGTTCTGGACAACTTCTATTGGTTGAGAAGTGTCGGGCAGAACAATACAGGCAGGGAGAATTGGAGTCCTATACATTACAGTCGTCCTCATTATGAGGTTAAGCGCAACGTTAACATTTGGGATGCTCTTTGTTCACGATATTTTTCTCGGCGGGAGCCATTTTATCATCTTCGAATCTACGCTTAGTGGCGCTTGGAAGATGCGTCACTTGCATCGGTTATGGAGATCGACTTGGTAGGTCAGGAAGGTCTGGAGGTACCGGCACCAGGACTGGTGCGGTCCCATAATAACAGGTTATAAACACTTACCAATACTAAATATATAATATAATATTTATCCTGGGACTGAAATCAATGATGAAATGACGAAAAAGAAATTTGATCGTCTTAGTACGTGTGTCACCTTTCACACCGAAAATGCGACCTCGAGGAGAAAATAGAATATTGCTAAATAACTTTGACATTCAATTCATGGAAAATATTAACTATTAAAATTAGTGCCATCTGGAGCATCTTTTTGTCATTAGTTCGAAAAGCTCTGAATTCATTGTCTTTTTTTTGCTTATTCTGGTGCTTGTCATTCTTTATTTTTCTAGTAGATAGCGCTTACTGCAAAAAGATAATCGAAACTAATGAAATTATCCCCAGAATTGATTCAAGTAGGTGTAACCTGAAATAATATGTTTATAACCTTAACCTACGTTATATTAAAACATCGGTTATAAGTTATATTACTTACTCAATTTTGTTGTTGTTGCGTTACGCGTTAGCAGTAATCTTAGGGTGCTTACCATTTGAGTGAGATTCGCTAAAAACGCTAAAAACGATCACACTCCCAAAAAGTTGTTCCACATGGGTATTGGCGTTATTTTCGCCTTAAACGCTACATCTAATGTCAAAAGTGGCAGAAGTGGCAAATTTTAGTGGCATTCTTAGCGTTCTTATCCTAAGGGTGCGTACCATTTGAGTGAGATTCGCTAAAAACGATCACACTCCAAAAAAGTTTTCCATATGGTGATCAAAATTATCGAAAATAACGTTCTTAGCGACTAATGGAACATTTACAACCCTTAGCGTTCTTATCTTAAGGGTGCTTACCATTTGAGTGAGATTCGCTAAAAACGATCACACTCCCAAAAAGTTGTTCCACATGGGTCTTGGCATTATTTTCGCCTTAAACGCTACATCTAATGTCAAAAGTGACAGAAGTGGCAAATTTTAGTAGCATTCTTAGCGTTCTTATCCAAAAATGGAACGGGGATGACAGTTACAAACGATCACGTGATCACAATCATAGAAGAATGTGATCAAAATTATCGAAAATAACTAAATTAGCGTCAAATGGAGTAGGCCCTTAGTGATTGTCATTTAGGGCGTTCGGATAGCCTATCGGTGCCAAAAATAACACTCACAAACGCTAAAAACGATCACACGGGCCGTTCGTTTTGGGACTTCGTGAGCAAAAATATCGTTTTCGCTCACCGTTCGGATAGCTTTGAAAACGCTACAAATGACAGAGAAAAGTGATATTTTTGACCCATGTCTTGCCGTGGGATCGTTGTGATCGTTTTTTGACAACTGCTGCTTTGACAGTTGTATTTGGCGCGATTGAAGAGTTTCACAAGTTTTATATATAAGTAACTATCAGAAGCCATTAACAAAGAAATAATAATAATATAGGTACCTACTTTTTGTTAATTTTAGAGATTGATTCCATGTTTCGTACTGTGCAAAATTGTTAAAATATTGTCGGTTGTCAAAGTATGTTTTAAGCCGTTCGGATAGCATGCAGTAATTGGTGGTCAAAAATAGCAAAAGCTTCTATCCGAACGCTAAAACACAAATGCCACTTTTGAAACTGCTACAAACGCAATCGAGCCAAAACGAACGCCCCTATTGTCTGGCTAATAACATTGCATTTGCATTTCATTTTTTGCTTGCTCAGTGGAAAGGAAAGTATCTTGAAGAGGCTAAGATAAGACAAAATGACTACCCCTACTCCAGATAACCCTGAAAATTACGATCAGGTTGGTAAACTAAATAAATTAATTACGACTATTGCCAACCATCCACAAATTCATCTGTTTGATTGTTTTTTGTTTTTCCTTCCTGCCTGTAATTTTGTAGTATTAGAGATATGTATATGTAGTACCTACAGTTGATTTATTTGTCATCAGCCCATTCGTGCCACTTCTGAGAGACAGCACAAGGCTGTTCTTGACGAGAAGGAAGTAATCACACAGGTGCGATTTTATACTCACTATGTGGTCAATCGCTCCATTCACCTATTTCTTTACACATATAGGTTGCTTGTCGTCTACACAATATGTCTTTGAACAAATTTTGCAAAGCTAACAGATATAATTATGCGGTACCCATGCATAGAAGTAAAACGACATGATTGACATAAATGTTTCAAAAGCTTGTTGGGTGTATGCTACATCTTGTAAGAATACAATGGATTGAGGTGGCTACGAATATTCATGTATATATCTAAGAAAATAAAGGACAGAGAAGGATACAAAATATATTATTAGAAATAACTTACATATACAAAATTTATTATAATAAAACGTGGCTAAAAGATTTTTGTTTATTATCGAAAATAACGAATATGATTACACAGTATATGATTGATTACTTTTATTTCCAGTATGAAGATGATGAAAATGAACAACAACTTGGTGCAACAGCAAGTGGACGCAAACGACTATTTAGCAAAGAACTTAGATGTATGATGTATGGATTTGGAGATGACCAGAATCCATATACTGAAAGTGTGGACTTTTTAGAAGATCTGGTTATTGAGTTTATTACAGAAACCACACATAAGTAAGTTGTACACAACAATACATTGTATCTAGTCTACTGTTAAAACAAGACTTGTGAAAATAATAAGAAGAATACTTTTAAAAAGTTTGAACCCTAATCTTTAAATCAGATATTACAAACTGATCTCTAAAAGTTTAAAAGTGGGGGTAATTTAATTAATTTGAGAAGGGGGGGATGAGTAATGTCAACATAAAGAAAGTAGGTACACTAAGAAATATATTAACATTCTTAATATTCATATAGCTACTGGATTGACGTTAATGTTAAACAAATGTGAGCTAAATTGGTGTGTAATTAAACACTACTGTAGCTTAGTATTAACTATTTATATCAAATTTTAGGGCAATGGAAGTTGGGAGGACTGGCAGAGTCCAAGTAGAGGACATAATTTTCTTAGTACGTAAGGACCCTAGAAAGTATGCGCGTGTCAAAGATCTACTGACAATGAATGAGGAATTGAAGAAAGCCAGGAAAGCTTTTGATGAAGTTAAATATGTTGGTAAGTAATTTAATCAAAGAAATTTTACTAACCAATAAAGTTCAAAGAAGAATTTTAATGGTTATGCAAAATTGTTTGATACATTGTCACAGTGAAGCTTACATAGTGTGTTTCGTGGAGGGTTAGACAACCTCGGTAATGTAGGTGGACCTTTGTGAAATACAAATCGATGTAGAAGACACTAATCCTTTTTTTTGTATTTTCTTAAGATATTCTGAAATTTTACCTCGTTTCCCCTGCAATTTCTTTTTATGTGCATGTTTTTACTGACTATTTATTTGGTATTGATCCCAGATGTGTATCCTATTTATGTTATGAGCTCTCAAAGATAAGAAAAAAAATGTAGTCTAGAAGGTCAAGTTTTAAAATAAATATAATATATAAATTATATATTCATGTGCTTTTATAAACTTCTCTGATCATTTATTACAATGGTGCACTACATAAAACAGAAAGGTCTACTAACTTGTCAAAAATTAACACTAAAGCAATGTTGACTCCATGTACCTACCATAAAAATTTGTAGTGGTACAGATATAAAAAAATCGCATAACCATAATAAAAGCAACAAAGAATAAAAAAGTATATAAACAGGGCTTCTACTTCAATTGATGTTTTAAAAATAGGTCCACCTACATGCCCACCAAGTTTGTTTAACCCTCCAGAAAACACCCTGTATGCATACAATATTATTTTTTTTTATTCCTGATTGGTTAGCCTTTGACCACTATCTCACCTGATGGTAAGTGATGATGTGGTCGAAGATGTTGTTCAGGCTAACCTAGAAGTTTAATTCAAAAAGACCAAGTAGTTGATATGTTACATACCTTGATTTAAAACTATCGTAAATATCCGCACTTAGGCCCATGGCTACTAAAGGACGTCATGTTACAACACTCCACTCATACTTGTTAGAGTTCAGATGTTTATAAGGCTGTATCTTTAGAACTGTACCTGGCTAAACATATTATATCCTGTGAAAATTTCACAGGATATAATATGTTGGTATTGGGGTTTGCCAGACAATACTAATAATAACAAAAAGTAAAAATTTAGGAGTACCCACTTTTTTTTTTACTTTATTTGTTTTTCTTCTATCATTAAAAAGGTAATAAAGTAAGTACATATAAGTGTCAACTTCATGTCATAGCAGTGAAAACTAATGTATATATGTAAGAAAAAACTGTCAAGTTCTACTCTTGCTAGGGATCTTGAATGTTGTGATAAGTAAAATTTTTTGGTACTTTCTGTGTAGTTTTTTCTTACAACTGATAGAATAGCCTTTGACCACTATCTCACCTGTTGGTAGGAGATGATGTGGTCGATGTTAACAGACTAGGCCTAGAGTTACTGGCTCTCAAGGCCTGCTATCAGAACACATTGTTAGATGATTTTCTATGTGTGGATGGTAGCTGCTAGCCAGGTGACCATTTGCTATGGGCCTTTCCACCATGGGGTGAAGCTCTAGCCGGCAATGAGGATCGAACCGTGGACCTATAGCATAGCAGTCCAGCTATAACAGCTTCAAAATAGCTGGTTCGGAACCCTCGATGTGAAACTCCAAATTGCAATTTAAATATTTTGACATTAGAGCTTATACCATAATTACACCATGTTTGATGTTTGTATACTATCTTACACTTACAGGACCTACTGTTTTTTAAGAGAGCTACATTTTGAATGATTATTATTTTTCTAAATATCTCCTATAACTGCAAATAAACCGTGCCGATTTCTATTGGCTACACCGTAAAAAAGATACAACCTTATAAATTATGGGCGCACGCGACGAACTATGCAATTGATGTAGTTTGACGTCACTTGCATCCAGCGTCGGCTGGAGTAAACTCGTGTTTCGCATCTATATTAAAATTCTGTATCTCGAAAACTGTTTGATGTGGCAAAATAATTCCTTCATACATTGTTTTTTTCGAGAATATAAGCTAAATTTGTAAACAAAGATTCTTCATTATTCTTACCAGACTTTACAGTGCATAATGTCATATTCCTATACTATGAAATGAGCAATATTTGTATAATATATCACAGAGTGCTTGAAAATGGCTCCAATGATTCCAACTAATTTTACAGTCCTTATAGAGACTTCTGGCGCAACTAATGATCTCGGTCTAATCTCTGAGAATATGAACATTTTGTTAACCTCGGTTGCCCAGGTTCAATCCATCAATCATACATAATCTAAAAATAAGTGATAGTACTGTATCAGGCGGATTGTTCACTGCTGAACACAGCCTGTTATGGGGGGTTTGCCATAATCCCCACGCTTGACAGGCGTCTTGGCGATCGCAGTGTCAGAAAGCGCTGCTGCCCACCTTCTGGTGTGTTACCCTTAGTCGCCTCTTATGACACCCACGGGTAGAGATTGGGGTTGACATTCTAGCCCGGCACACCACGGGCAAGTGACTAGTTTTCATATTATTTTCAGGGGGTGAAAGTAGTATTTTTTTTCTTGTATCAACTGCTCAAACAGTAGATATCGGCTTTAAACTAATTAAATATAAACTAAATTGATCCATATTGACTTACTTGAAAATAACTGCCTGCTACTATTGCATTAAGCTATGTACTCTGATGATGTTATGTTATGTATTATAATGATTGTTTGATATGATGTGTGACTGTATTATTATATAACAATAATGTTTTTGTAAAATTATAGAAGATCAACAATAACTTGATGGCCAAAGACCGCCACAACACTTCTAAGACTGATGCAAGTAACAAAATTCAATATACCCATCGCTTTTGTGTATGCTCCTGTATGTACTAATAAAGCCATGTAACTTATTAATATATCCTATTTGCATTCAGCATAAAATACACCATTAATATTCCTGAGTGATAATGTAATAAAACAGGTTTTTAATGGTAGTTATTATATGACATTCATTCCTAATTATTTGTGAAATTCATTCAAATAATTGCAGAATTAAAAATATGGAGCAGCAATCTAGTTGAGCCATCAAATTATTTGTATGTGATAAGATGACATTTGTATAAATTAGTTGGTATACTGATTTACAAATTTATGTCTGTAATGCAAATAAGATAGGTTGAAAGAATGCTTATTCTTAACTTGTGGGCTAACCTATGTAAATTATACCTTCTAAAATATTCTATTCCTTCCTTGTTTTGTTTACTTCAAAAATGTAACAGTTTTACTGATGTTAACTCTTTAACTTCAACTTCGCCTCTGCAGGGTTTCCACAACTTACTTTTTTTACATTGTACACATTGAAAATGCTGTGCTAAACAGAAATGCTACTACTATTGTTGGACTAATCATTGCTAGTTTGCTCCTGTTTCTTTTCCACTTTTAGATTAACTATGGTATCTATCATATTTATAACCAAAGATGCAATCATGGGCTAGAGGGATTTGCACCATTAATGTCACTTTGTTTGTTGGAATTTCATAAACATGTTGCAAAAGATAATTTTATTGGGACTGTATTGTGTATGTATCTATTTAATAATTAAAATCTAAATAATTTTCAGAATAAAGACCACATTATACCAGTACTGGAACCAATGTGTTGGAAGGAAAGGAAATTCAAGATGTTTCATTTTCTCCTTTAGATCTCTCCATACTGTCTTTGGCCCATGTAGGAGATGATGGCTATATGGTGATATAAAATCTATTCCAATTATTTTATTGTAAATTAGTTATACCTAAGTACTGTTTTATGTAAAATAGAGATTAAAATTTTATATAAAATATATGTGTATCATTTTAGTTTGTCGCGTTTTTATGAAACAGAATAATATGAATTTCTGTCTATAACATGTGCTGAAAGTACAACGCAAACTGTGCCATGCATTTTCAGTTAATTTTTATCTTCACTACTGTCCTATCCCGCTATTATATGCAAAATGCTAACCTCTGGAAAATAAATCAGTCGGGCCTATGTACCAACATAATACAAGGGTTTGTCTTATACTGACGTAGCACGCACCAAAAAATGTTTTTCTGGAATTAAAATAAAACAAATGGACCTAGTTATGCAAACAGGAACCAATCCACACAATGACAGTTTTGAGAAAAAGCGATTTTTGTCTAAATGTTGTATACAGTAAAATTGTTTGTTATTTTGAAAAAAGTTTTTTTACAATATTGTACTAAATAGTTTGTTCTATGTTTACTTATATAATATTGATGAAAATCATTAACATTTTTAATAACAATAAATAGAAAACTCGTTGGTTCCTGTTTGCATAACTAGGTCCAAATGTAAACAGGTTACCTTACCTATGTAGAAGCTTAACTTCGTAATTTCTCATGTATATAAGTCAATTACATACAGGCTAATCCACTTATCCCACCCAATTGTCCTACCTAGTCGCAATCTATAAGGAATGATCTAAGATGATTATAGCTTCATTAAAAAAATAATATATCTAAATACACAAACAACTTAGTTATTACTTTTTTATGCCTGATAGGTTAGTTTTTCACCACTGTCTCACCTGATGATGTGGTCGAAGATCTTGTTCAGGCTAAGCTAGAATTACTGGCTCTCAAGGACAGCTGCCGGAACACACCGTTAAGTGCTTGGCGACATATTTTCTACTTGAGGGTGGTAGCACACGAAAGCGCTCAGTAGTATTGTCACTAGCGGGCACCCATCCAAGTCGTGACCGTAGCGGATGTTGCTTAACTTTGAATGGCTAAGCAAACTTCGCTACGAGCGCTTCAAAATATAAAACACATTTTTATATTACTTAAGAAAAAAGGCAGAATAAAACAAGATTGTATTTGAGAATCATTTATTTGTGCACAGTGAGATACAAACTAATGCAAAATGCAAGCTAATACAAGCCGTAATATACATAATATAAATTGTCATAAATAAGAAAAACGTAAATAATAACATAATACTAAGGAAAACATCTTGAAATACAATGGGGATAACAAATTAAATGAATAAATAATATCAATAATGCTCTCTTGGCAGTAAAATGTACTAACGGTTAAAACAAACACGGCACTATGCAAACAAAACAGGCAGCACTGTGTTGCAATAAAACTATGTGAATTAAAAACATCAGTGTCACTTAATTCATAATATTGTAAATAAAATATTATCATGTTCACATTTTAAGCGACTAGACCAGGTGTTCAAAAAACAGCCAAAAGTCCAAACTTTGGTTTAAATGTTCACAACAGTTTAATGATAACAACATCATATAATTTCAATAATTTAACCATATAAATAATAGGCCATTTATGGCAGTGTTAGTAATATTATGAATACAATAAATTACTAAGGTACATACTAAGCTCAGATATTATAAGTTATAGATGTTTGAAACTACATTAGAATTTGAATTTCAACAATGGAATGGCTTTTACGATTCAGTCACATTTTTGAGACTACCATTTTAAAATATTGGCAGATGTTTGGCCGGCAAGCAGGAAGACATTTTGAGCTTACATTATGGAACAAATCAATTGCTGATAAGGTATAGATTACTGTTATTTTACTAATGAATACAATTAAGTGTATATATCACGAATATGCATTTAGATGCTACTCTAAATATTGGTGTAAATAACGTTACATGTATGTGATAAATATTATCATTATTACAGCCAATTCTAAGGCAAGTAAGTCTTCTAAAGGTTAATAATTTATTGTAATAACCGTTATATGGGAAAACATGTAAACACTATTTTATTACTCAGTAATTTTTTTTTTACACAGGTATTTCAAATTTTTATAAAGTTCCTCAAAAACTTGATTTGGGAAAAAACAATTATGAAAAAGACTTAACATGTATTGTGTAACAATGATTACAGTGTTTTCACCAAGTGATATTGTATTTGGTCAGTGTATATTATATAATATGGTTTAAATAATTTAATAACATGTTTATTAGATGAATAAATTTGCCTAAATATACCTACAAAAATTGAGTAAGTCTAAAAAACACGAGAGGATAAATACAACAATTTTATTAAGTAGGATAAAACCATATTTTTAAGGCAAAAGTGCAAACATATTGTCGTGATTAAATTTTCTTGGCATTTTCGAAATTAGCCATGATTTTTGAAAATCAAGGGATTCTGGAGTATATGTACATAACATTTAATACCATGAATATATAGGTAGGTATGTTTATTTTTCTGTGACTTAAAATTAATGTCGCGGTGTAAGTTTATCACAATAATCATCAACGAAATATCACAAAGTAACATTTCCCTACTTTCACTTAGGCCACAATTCAACTTACATACAACTTCTTATAAGGTTCATTATGAATATGGCATGCTTAGCGCAACCTTGTGGATTTAGATATCTCTGAAAATGATATTTATAATTTTATATTGTCACTGCTTTCGATATACGAACTAGTTACTTATGTGCAACCCACGAAATAGTGACGATGCTCGATTCTGCGATTGTGGCACTCTTTGATTCACGTAAATACGTTACAATATGAATGTAGAAGACTGGCGGCCAGCCTTAAAAGCAAAGCCAAAACATTTTCACAATTAGGATGTTCGTATAGCCTACTGTTAGTAAAAATAACACCCACAAATGATAAAAATGATCACAATGGGCAAAAATAGCGTTTTGAAAACAGCTGCAAATGGCATCGCAAAATGCAACTTGACCCATGTCCGAAGATAGATCTTCAATGATCATCTTTTGACAACTGCGAGTGTGACAATTCAACTTCGCATGAACGCACTTCGTTAAATCATCACCTGTATTTGCTGTCGATGAAAATTGGGAATTAACTAAATATTTCTAAATTCTCAGAAGTACCATTAGATCGACCAATGTGTAATCGTTCTTAACTTTAATCAGAAATTCCAAAAAACATAGTGGGATTTAGTAGTTATTCTATCTGTCATTTGTTTACTGCTGGCAGTCCAGCCAACCACCAAGCATGTTGAATAGCCAACAGAATTTGTAAAAGTTGCCCGGAGGTCTACCTTCAATATATGCAGGCAAGGCAAAGCGCATTGCTAAACCCATCTCTGCCCAGCAAGAATAGGAAATGGCGGAGAATTGAAGATAAAAAAAACAGACCTACCTATCGTATCTCCCTTGGCGGACTGTTATTAGTGTAAGTTCTGATATTAGGACAACCATCGACGTTTTTCAAAATGTTCAACAATAAATTAATACACAATTTTTTGTTTCGGAGACATGCACGTTGGTATTCTTAATAATGTTTTTGATAACATCTTATCTGTCAAGATGAGTTCTGTGTCTGACCAAGAAGACGTGTTTTCAGTTTTAATAGTAGATTTGAAACAAGAAATAATTTCATTATGTACAAAGATTTAAAAAAAAGAAGAATTAAACAACTTTAAACGGTTTAAATCGCGTATATTTATCATTATTTTTGTCCCGACGCGACGTTTCAACACTTTGCAGTGATCGTGGTCACAGGGTGACTTAAAGTTGTTTAATTACTATGTGTAATAATCGCGAAAACCTAAGACAACATTAAGAAGAATTAAGGTTCGATTTGGCCTAGAAAATGAGTATCTCACGTGTGAGTGCTAGCGAGTATGAGTTCAATTGTCAGTACCACGCCCGTGTACCTATGGTGTGCAAATATATTGTCCACAAGCCATGGAAAGTTTATATTTTAAAAAGTTTTATGTTTACACCATAGACAAAAATGTGTTCGGAACTCATGACTCTGTTAATTTTTTGTGTAGTGTTTCGAAAAAATCATGTGCAATGGACAGGGCAGAACGTGAAAATCTTTACATTTTCATCAATTAAATTTACAGCATCAGACCGGTTTTGACACATCTTTATAGTGAGTATTTGAACTGCGCGGAAAGAGAAGTGTCGTGGAACAAGAACTACTTTCTCTACAGATTCTCACATAAAGTGCTGCAACTGGCAGCACTAACAGAATTCAAATTTGTGGTTCGTTCTTTTTCCCGTACAGACAACTATATGCTTAGTGGTTAGTGTTATGGTTTGAGTGTTCAATTATGAGGCTATAATCATGCTAAAATTTATGAACTCTGGCCGACACACTACGTGACTTACGCAGTATTCAATTTTTATGGATTTTTGCTACAATCTGTCCATCATTAGAAGACACCTGGTTACAATAAAAATGTATTCTATGCCCTTGGGTTAAGGACAAACGCCACGGGTCTACTATATTTTTCTTTTGATGGACAAACTGTACTGCGCTCATCACGTGGCATACCATCAAGAGCTCATGAACTTTTGCGCTAATTATAATATATTTTTTTATTTAGTCTGTGGGTGGATCCATGGCAGCGACGATGGCTTTCATAACGGCGGCTGCAGCCAGAGCGGCGTGCGGTTGCCACTCTTTGCCGCGGGTGCCGTCTCTGTAGTCTGAAATACCTGGAATGTAAATAAACAAATATATTATTCTACAATATCCTGAGTAAAAGTTGCTCATAAACTTATTAAACTTTGATGTCTATAAGCATAATTTTTGCGCCATTTTCTTATACTCATACAAAAGCAATAATTGTATGCACTCAGTTATACATACAATAATTGGCCTTTATTAATGGTAAGAATTTATTTATATGCGGATGTTAAACAATAAAACTTTATATAGAACTTGTTAAAACATTACAAAATCACAAATATACCATAGGAAAAATGTAAGTCATGCAGGATTCGCACATGACTTAAATAAACGCAAGTGGTACTATAGATGTCGCTCCATCCCAATACGATGGTTAAGGAACGATAGGAAAGATTTGAGTTATGACGTCATGTCATGTTAGCTCATTTGGTTAGAGCATACGGCTGCTCCAGGGGTGGATGGACGCGGGTTCGAATCCCACACATGACTTGAATTTTTCCTATCGTATATTTGTTATTTTGTAATGTAATCCGCATAGCAGGCGTTATTGCAAACCTAACAATATTAAAATTGTTAAAACATATTTGTTCATAATTTTTTTTTATACATGGCCAGCCTTAATATAGCTAGGCGTAATCTCCGATGGTAAGTAATGATGTGGTCGATGATATTTTCAGGCTTATCTAGAATTAGTTGCTCTCAAGGACAGCTGACACACCGTTAGGTACATGGCGACAGATTTTCTACTTGAAGGTTGTAGCTAGCCAGCCGGGCATTATCATGAGATGTATGCAGTTAAACGTATTGAAAACGAAATTTGTAACTTCATCATTTGTAAAGTCTTTATATTTTCTTAGTTTGCATGTGATAGACTCCATATAAACATTCATGAATATCAAACTCAAATACGAGCACGCGATTGTTATAATGGCAGCTATTGTCAAGAATTGTGGCGGAACAAGCTCGAGGCCCACTTGATGGGAAGCGAAAACTAACCTCTGCCTATAACAGATGCATTTCGTCACAAGTCACGAATTGCACTGCGCCCGTCACCTTGAGACATAGTTGTTAGGTCTCGAGTGCCTGTAATTTCACTGGCTCTCAAGGACTGCTGCCGGAACACACCGTTAGGCGCTTGGTGACAGATTTTCTACTAGAGGGTGGTAGCTAGCCAGGCGGGCATTCGCAAAATGCTCTACCACCATGCTATAACTACGGCCATCCTAAGAACTGCTATAAACGCTAAAAATCCCAATTGCAACACATTAATGATTGTGGTACTGTACCTCTGAAGGGTCAGTGGGGTTCCAGGCTATATAGCACCTCCCATCTCTCCCCGTGGATGTCATAAGAAGCGCCTAAGGGTAAATACAGGAGATGCAGCGCTTTCTAAGGAACTGGTAACATACACTGCGACCCTCAAGACGCCTGTCAAGCGTGGTAAATGGCAAAGACCCTGTTAATTAGGGTGGCTAAGCCCGAATCCGGCTGATACAGTACCTCTGACGGAGAGGAAGCAATCCTTCCTGTTGCCAACGACGCTGTCGAGCACGGCGTCCAGCTCGCAATCGTACGCCTTAGCTCGCACGTGCGTCGCGAACGCAGCGCGAGCCTCGCCCGCACACGCCACGCTGCGTCCGCCCGCCACAGGCGCGCAATGCACGCGAGGGCCGCTCACTATATTGTCACTAATAAAACAAACAGTTCACGTTAGCTAAAAGTCAAGAAGTTTTTATTATGATTGTGATTGATTGTTTTATGATTGATAAGTTAACCTTTGACCACTATCTCACTTGATGATGTGGTCGAAGATGTTGTTCAGGCTAACCTAGAATTACTGGCTCACAAGGACAGCTGCCGGAAAACACCGTTAGGTGCTGGTGACAGATTTTCTACTTGAGGGTGGTAGCTAGCCAGGCGGGCATTCGCAAAGTGCTATAACGACTGCCATCTTAAGAATATAACCAGGACCGACGGATTAACGTGCCCTCCGAAGCACGGAAGCGCTCAGTAGTAATGTCACTAGCGGTCACCCATCCAAATCATGACCGCGGCGGAAGTTGATTAAATATGCTGATCGGTTAAGAACAGCTAAGCAAACTTAGCTACGAGCGCTTCAGCAACGACATCTTTGAACCATCAGGTGAGATAGTAGTCAAAGGCTAGGCCATCAGCTTTTAATTGTCCTCATTGTTAGCCACAAGTATGAAATCTGTCGTCAAACACTTAACGCTTTGTTTCAGCAGCAATCTTACAGCCAGTCAGCCAGCCTGTTTATCACCGTCGACCACATCATCACTTACATCTCTCACCCGATTCCCTGTGTCGTAAATTTTTTAAAGATCGTGATTTAATTACAAACGTTTCAAGTTTTCATGTCATTAAACGTTCATGCTGTTTCGCCTCCTACTTATCAATTGCCTATTGTACTTGTCAGTATTAATAAGTTGGCACAGTCAGGACCACTATTTCCTAGTTATGAATGAAATTCTATAGTTATCATTATCGCCGATGCCAATGGGTTAATGACAAAAGGGAGTTGGGTGACCCAGAACCAGTGCGGGTGTATGCTATGACATGGGAAAACGACGCCATATTTGCACTTCCGCAGCTGTGCAAACGAAATGCGCAGAAAAATCTGCACATAGTATTAGTTTCCGGAGAGTCGCTTTGGAATTTCGAGGTCTTTGGGTTCCCTTCCCTGGATGGACAAGTTATTAGATATTTTTCTAAGAAAGTTTAGTTACAAACCGGAGACTTACTTCTTCGAGGCATGGGCAGCCGATTATATGTATGTTTTGATAACGATATTTCTCTAGAGCAAATTTATGCCGTTTGACATTCAATTTAAAGAAAACAAAAATACAGGTATCCTATATTAATACCTTATAATGGCAGACATGTTAGCTTTACACATTGTAACTAAAGATTAATATTAGGTCCTTACATATGAAATTGGCGTTTTTCGTACTGGCGACTTTAATCACGAATTTCTCCTCTTTGGTAAGGAATTCCAAATTCAAATTTGTACAGCTATAGACTCGTGTATTTGTGCTACGATGATCGTCATTCATTTGTTTTTTTTCTTCTGTTTTTTTCTGTTTGCGTCACTCATTTTACAAAATGGAAAACCTTAAATATCGCATTATTTACGAGTACGAGTTCCGCCGTGGCACTAGTGCTGCGGAAACAACTCGAAGGGTGAATGATGTGTATGGCGGTCGTGTTGCAAAAGAAAACACAGTTCGTTTTTGGTTCCAACGTTTTCGTTCTGGAAATTTCGACCTGCAGAACAAGCCCCGTGGACGGCCTGAGACTCAAGTTGATAATGAAGAGTTGAAGGCTATTGTGGAAGCGGATCCATCGCAAACCACGTCCGAGTTAGCTGCAGGCTGCGATGTTAGTGATAAAACTGTTTTAATTCACTTGAAGCAAATTGGGAAGATTAAAAAGCTTGAAAGGTGGGTACCTCACGAATTGACTGAAACAAACCGGCAAACGCGCGTCGACTGCTGCGTTACATTACTAAACCGGCACAATAATGAAGGTATTTTAAACCGAATCATTACCTGTGATGAAAAATGGGTTCTTTACGATAATCGGAAGCGCTCAGCGCAATGGTTAGATCCTGGCCAGCCAGCCAAATCCTGCCCCAAGCGAAAATTAACCCCAAAAAAGTTACTTGTAAGCGTTTGGTGGACTAGTGCCGGTATTGTTCATTACAGTTTTTTCAAATCTGGCCAGACTATTACGGCTGATGTCTATTGTCAGGAATTGCAAACCATGATGGAAAAGCTAGCGGCTAAACAACCTAGGCTGGTCAATCGCTCCACGCCACTGCTGCTTCACGACAACGCTAGACCACACACTGCGCTACAGACGGCTACTAAATTAGAAGAGCTTCAATTGGAAAGTCTAAGACATCCTCCATACTCCCCGGACCTTGCTCCAACAGATTACCATTTTTTTCGAAATTTGGATAACTTCTTGCAAGGGAAAAAATTCAACTCCGATGGGGCAGTCCAAATCGCCTTCAAAGATTTTATTGATTCCCGTCCGACTGGTTTTTTTAGTAAAGGGATCAATGAACTACCTATGAGATGGCAAAAGTGCATAGAAAATAATGGTTCATACTTTGATTAATTAAATATATTATATTAAAAAATATTCGACTTTTTGTTCCTCCCATACAAAACGCCAATTTCATATGTAAGGACCTAATATATGGGACCCCATTAAAAAGTCAATAATTCGTTTTTTTTTATTGAATGCAGAATTTAAGGAATCTAGACTGTCTATGAGGATACAAAGAAATTAATAATAGCAAAATAAAGACTGCAACAGTTCTTAGGTACTTATTAAACGTTCATGGTTCATGGTGCGTAAAATTCCCGGTTTCATTAATAAATACATTTGTCCTTTTGCATTTCTGGATTTATTATACACATTACTATATTATTAGATTTCCTTTTATTGCTAGATTAAGTTATTATGTAAACATAATATATTAACAATAAATAAGGTAAAATAATGAGGGACTTCGAAATAGCCTTCAATAACAAGAAATTGATCGTAATTATAGGTCTGGAATACGTAGAAATAATGAGGTAAAATGACCGTTGACGCGCATAGTATAATCTTAATACAACTAGAAAACAATTCACCGTAATTACGGCGCCCATAAGAATTGTATTATTTAAATGGAGACATGTTTTCAACCTCAGAGTAATAAACAAAGAAACTAAATAACGAAAACTACGCTCTAAAATCTTGCTCTAAAATCTACTAAAGCAGATCTAATTAAAGTTCTGTACTATGAATGGTAGACTCCCAAAAACACTGCAAAAACACCGTTAGGTGTTATCCACGCGTTTTCTGATTGAGAAAGGTAATTAAGAAAGCACGCAATATGGAGTACCTAAGTACAGATTGGCTGTAGGATTCGAACACCCGATTATCACTGAGATTTTGATACTGCTTTATTTTTCATTGGTGGTCGCTCGCAACACGTCAAATTGTAAACATCCTCCTTATGTCGTAATTTTGAGAGTGACATATAAATATTTTTTTCCATCGTATATTATATAAAACTAGTTCTTACAATCACAGAGAATCCTACCGTGACCAACAAAAAATTGTACATTGGGTTCGACAGTGAAAGATGTAAATTTAAGGTAGGTGTGCCTCTTAACTATACTGCCCAATTTAATAAAAGCATATTCTGTATGGCTCCTCGAATATTTAACCATTTACCGACAAATATAATTCTATGTACTAATATAAATATCTTTAAGTTTAAATTAAAACTCTGTTAAATAAGGCGTATTATGATGTTAACGAATATCTGACTGATAAATTATGTTTCAATTAGATAACATAAATACATTGACATTTAAATTGTATCTATTGTAATTAATTATATTATTCTATGACATTTTAACAGGTTATCTGACAGTATTTTAAATGTTTATGTATTGGTAAGGACATTTCTATTTTTATTTAATTTAATTTATGACGCATTGAAGAGTGAACATAGTAACATTGATTAGAATATGGATTCAAAATAATTGCCAACTTATATGGTATAATGTAATATTATGTAATAGATTCAAAATTTTAATAAGTCAGTACTGTATTATTTTTAGGCTCACTGATTCTTGCATGCCAAATGGCCAAATATGGCAGAACTATTTTATATGTATACTTAACAACTTTAATACCTATATTTGCAATAAACGATTTGATTTGATTTTTTATATTGCATACTCCAAATGAGATTGATTTTAGTAATAAAACCACCTACCTATACCTACAATCATTGTAAAAATATTATTATATTTTAAACATAATAGTACATAAACATAATACTATATTCAATACAGTATAATATAATAAATACATTCAGGCGTTACATTGCGGAAATCCATATTTAATAATAACAAATATTATTAAAATATTTTATGAAAACATCAAATTAATATTTTAATAAACCGGTTTGGTTGCGTGGCGTTTGTGACGTCACGTTGGCTTAACAGGAAAATTAGGCGGAATTGTCACTAGATATATTTTTGTATTTTTTAAGTGTTTTATTAAAATATTAATTTGATGTTTTCATAAAATATTAAAAAAAAAATTGTTATTATTACAGTATAATATCTTATTTATATCCCTAACTTCAATAAAATTTTATCTGCCTTTAACGACCGGACGCTAACAGTTTTGTCGGCGTTAGCGCACTATATCTATAGCTGTATTTTATATTAAGGGCATATCGTTCCAGAAGAAATCAAAACGTGACTGCAATTTAAAATGATACTTCAACGATTATGCGATGAGTTAGTCTGCCTCTTTGACACGGCCTAAATGACTGAACATTTTTATACCTTAACAGAGCGATAGCGTTTTGTAAGCGTATTGATAAGCTAGCTTATGATCACAATCTCCGCAGATGCTAAGTGATGTGGTGAAAGATAGTAAACTGGGTTAACCTAGAAAGGAAGTGGCACTTAAACGCAGCGGCCGTAACACTCTGGTAGTTGCTTGGCAGGTTTATTACTTGAGAGTGGTAGCTAGCCAGGCGGCCATTCGCAAAATTTCCAACCACCATGCAATATCGATAACCGTCCCAAGACAACAACCGGAGGTAGCTAAACGTACCCTCTGAAGCATGGAAGCGCTCAGTAGTAAATGCCACGAGCGGTCACCCAAGTACTGACCTCAGCGAACTCCGTTAAAAGCGTTTCCTGTCTGTCATTTACGTCACACTAATATGTGAGGACACAATATTTTAGCTCTATTATAGTTATAGAAGAAAGAAGCGGTTACTTCATACGTACATTTGATCTCCTTGCGGCGCAGGGTGTGATACTTCTATGTAGGCTCCATCGCCTACTTCCATGCAAAGTCTATCAGCGAATCCCTCTGGGGCCTCCCAACGTCCGGGAACGCTCCTCAACCGCTCTAAACCTACGAAGGAAAACTTTTTATGGGTTTTTTGCTGACGTTTTATAATTTCCCAGTGTTCAATACAGTAAACGTAAAGTAGGTATGCTAGTAGTTAAGGTTAAATAAAGCTGGTATTAGTACTATTAAATAGTTCTTGCGTCTATGTTATATAAATTTTGTTGTAATTGTTTCTAGGGTTCCGTACCCAAAGGGTAAAAACGGGACCCTATTACTGAGACTTCGCTGTTCGTCCGTCCGTCCGTCTGTCACAAGGCAGTTTCTCAAGAACAGTGATAGCTATTCAGTTGAAATTTTCACAGATGATGTATTTCTATTGCCGCTATAACAACAAATAATAAAAATAAAATACATATTTAAGGGGTAAACAACAACGGTAAACTATAGCTAGTTTACCGTTGACATTTATTAATATATGATTTATTCATATATGTAAATATATAAAATTTAAGCAAACCTTGATATTATTTATAATTATTATCAATATACAATCTCTTTCTGAACAGAGTCTAATATCGACGATTGGTAAATACGTTTCATTTTTGAATGCTGATAGGCTAGCCTTTGTACACTTGAGGCAGTGGTCCTGTACCGAACTGATGATACAGTCGAAGATATGGTTCAGGCTAAGCCTAGTATGGGAACTGCCTTTTCAGAGCCAGTTCACCGCATAGCATCCACACTTACCAACAGGTCATTTATCATTTCGCATGGCGATTGGACATTCTTTATCAGCTACCACTCTCAAGTAGAAAAATCTGTCACTAAGCACCTAATGTGTTCCTGCATCTGTCCTTGAGAGCCAGTTAACATTATAGGTTTGGCCTGCTTGAGATCTACCACCACATTATCGCTTACATTCAGGTCAGGTTGTGGTTAAAGGCAGGCCTTATTGGCAATAAAAACAGATGATAATTATGGTGCAGAAGCTAAATGTTATAAGTCATAGACTATGTTGATTGGTATTACCTTCACTGACATACGAGTTCCATACAGGCTGGGCCTTGGTAAGTCGTAGGGCTATTTCTTGTAACAGGAAGCTCTCGGGCTTGTAAGGTTTCACCTCGTAATCCCAACCTCCTTTGGCGTTGCGCTCGGCTTTCTCACAAAACACGTACACTGATCTGGAAAAGACCAACATAATAATAATAATAATAATGTTTTATTTTCAGAAAGAGTTACATAACTATAACATACACTTATTAAAGAGCACAATTGTTGACAAATTTGAACTAAAAATACATTATCCAGCGAGTTCCAAACTAGGCATGGGCCTGTATCTTGGAACTCTGAGACAAAAACTATAATTATAATGGGAAAATACATTATGGTGTAGATAGCTTAAATCAGATATTACCTAATGTAAAACATCAGCTGTATATCTAGTTTGTGAGGAGCGCTGTAAAGTGAGTACGAGTTAGAATAATAAACTGTTTGCGTGAAAGTGATGTTAGTGCGTGTGTGTGTGTGTATGTGTGTGTGTGTGTGTCTGTCTGTGTCTGTGTGAAAGAGTTGTGTGTGATTTGTGTATTATTGGTATGCACACCAGTTATGGACTCATACCAGATCCTCTGTTTCTTCATAGGATAGTCTTAACAATAATTCTTTTACTAGCTTTTTACATTGGTAAGCCTTACAATTTTTGATGTCACAGAGTTTGCATACGTTATTATAAATATGGGGATGAGAGAATGCTGGACCTCTTTTAGTGAGTAAGGATGTAGCTTGCGGAACAGGAAGTCGAAATACGCGTCTAGAAATCAGGGAATCGTAATCATCATGATTGAGAAATATCTTATGTGATTTTGTTGTGGCACTCAAAATAAACAGTTGGCGAACTCGTAGTACTTGAAATTCTTCATAAAGACTATCCGTCGGGTACCGAAAGGGCTTTTTGAGAGTGACTTTGATGAGTGCTCGCTGAGCTCTCTCGATGGTAATGAAATTCGTTTTTCCAGCACTACCCCAAACTGAGATACAATATTGTAAGACAGGTTGGCATAAAGCCAGGTAAACTTGTTGCAAAATATCTAATGGAGTGAAGTCTCTTAGTTTTTTCATTATATAAATAAGTTTGCGCACTCGTCCTGATAGCTCAATGATGTGGTCCTTATAAGACATATTCTCATCCGCCACAACGCCTAAATATTTGATTGATTTCGTGCGTTGGATAAAACTACACGTGCATATTGATTTATAATTTGAACATGAGTGTATTTTTAAAGTCATGTCAGAATGAGGACTAGAGACAGAGGTTTTCGAAAAAGCAATATATTTAGTTTTATGTACGTTTAATGTTAAAAGATTATTGTTTAACAGATTTGCAATATGCGCAAGGCCTTCCTCTGCAAAATTATAGGCCTGTTCCCAGTCCTTCCCATAAAAAAGTATCGCGGTATCATCTGCATAGGCGACAATCTGTCCATTTTTCAGTGAGCACTTTACGATGTCATTTATATAGAGCGTGAAAAGGGTTGGTCCAAGAATGCTTCCCTGCGGAACACCGAAATCAACCGGCAGATAATCACTATGATGGGAACCTATCTTAACAAACTGACTACGACCTTTTAAGTAACTCTTGAACCAGTCAAGCGAAGTTCCTCTTATACCAAAGGACTCCATTTTCTTAAGAAGTAGACCAACCGAGACGGAGTCAAAAGCCTTTGCCAGATCGAGAAACACCGCAATGCAGCTTTCTCCAGCTTCAATGTGCGATGAAACAAGATTAGCGAGAAGTAATGTAGCGTCTTCGGTTGACCTACCTCGCCGAAAACCAAATTGTCTCTCCGACAGCAGATTATACTTTTCTAAGTATGAGACTAATCGATTATTTACAACTTTTTCAATAAGTTTCGAAATGGTACTTAGCAAAGCAATGGGCCTGTAGTTGTCAGGAACGTTTTTGGGTCCCTTTTTGTATATTGGACACACTGCGGCGGTTTTCCAGCATTCTGGGAATACACCTGACATCAAACTAAGGTTTACTAAATGAGTGAGTGGCATAAGTAAGGACTTTAGCGACTTCCGAAGCAGTGAAACCGAAACCTTATCAGGACCAGGAGCAGCGTCGACTTTTAGTTGCAAAATAAACTTGGTAATTTCACAAGAATCAGTGGGACCGAGAAAAAATGAGTGAGAAACAGAAGTGGCAGGTCTATACTCTGAGATTAGTGATTCTTGGGCAATATTGAGCTTACGTAGAATATTCTCTGCTAAGCTTGAGCCCATTGAAGCAAAATGATTGTTGCAGTGTCGAATTGACAAGAACGGATTATTATTTAAACAGTTTAACAGCTCAGTAGAGTGATTAGTATAAACTGACGTCTGACAAATAGTTTTGATGGTTTTCCAAAGTTTTTTAGTATCATGTTTATTTTCTTCTAACTGGCGTTGATTATATTCTATTTTAAGATTTTTTAATAATTTGTTACAAAAATTTCGATATCGAGTATATATTTTACGCCGCACCACATCATCAGGATGTGATCTTGACTCCAAGTGTAGTTTGTCACGATGACGCATGCATCTGATTAAACCCGGCGTAATCCATGGCTTCATTGTGACCCACTTACGCCCAATGTTAACCCTCTTTGTGTACCTATCTATAACGCTTGCAAGTATCTGGTTTAGAGAGAGAGCTGCCGTAATTACAATATGATCTTTGGTGACAATAGACCAGTCTACTTCATTGATCTGAGCAACAGCTGAGTCGAGATCCATCTTGTGTTTAAAGCGAATGTTCGGGGCCGTAAGGTTGGTCAATGACAATCCAGCTAAGACGAAGGCATGATCTGTTACTGAAGATTTGCATACGACGCCTATAGAGCTTTTATTGGTTTTAATGAAAATGTGATCCAAGCAAGTTAAATAGCTCGTTGGCTTGGAGATAGCTGGAAGAAGTCCGTGGGTTACCATAAGACACAAGTAATCATTAACATGGGAATCGTTAGTTGAGTTGCAGATATCTATGTTTATGTCACCAGCTACAACAATATGAGAATATCTTTTTAAGGTGTTCAAGGTGGAGTCTAGAGAGATAATGAAAGGGTCAAGAAGATGTAGAGGTGTTGAAGGCGATCTGTAGATGCCTAAAACTGCAATTTTATTATTAAATGTTACAAGGAGTGAGTCAGAGTCTTTTATATTGGGTTCATAGATTGTCGTTTGGGCGGTGGCTTTAGCATATATTATTACACCCCCGTTTTTGTTTTGCTGAACAGAAGTTCTATAGGTGTTAAAGCCCGGCAAAGGATCTATACGGAGACCATCAGAAAGCCAACATTCAGACAAAATAATAACATCGAAATCTTGGATATTCATTCGCTTCAGTGCCACAGCAAACTCATCGAAATTACGTTGGAAGCTTCGTATATTGAAAGAGAGGACTTTGAATGCATAATCGTCCTTAGTAAAAATACTTTTGAATGAATCTATAGAATCTAACGAATGACAATATATTTATACGGATTCTTCAATTTCATTAAATACACTAAGTAATGCCATTATGATAAAACATAAAGAAAGGAGAAGAAAGTATCTGAGTCAGGATTGTCATTCTATGAGAAATATTATAAGTATGAGATTTACGGACTGTGAGATTTACAAGATTATGCGTACGTGTATATATACGTGTGATGTGTTTGTGTGCAAGGGTGAGTGATAGTTTGAATGATTTGAAATATTCTTTTATGTTTATAAACTTTAGTTTTAAGTAAATTAATGCGATACGACAAATGTACAACAGCAAGTTAGAGGCCAAAAGAAAAATTAAGGTGTTACTTGGTATACTTAGCGCTAAATTAAATATCATAAATAAATAGAGTTTCATTATGGTTATTACATATAGAATGTCTTTTTTGTTATTCTGACGCTGTTGGTTGAATGAAATGGCGTGAAAGTTCTTCTGCGGTTCTAATGGCTGGATTCCCTTCACATTTTCGCACGTAGACAGTACCGTTCTTAACCCAGCAAAACTTATAATCGCTCGATTTAGCCTAAAACATCAAAGGTAATTTTACTATTGGTTACTATTCTATAGTATAGTATATATATATCTTAGTAGCGCCTGCTTTCCCCAGCTCCCCCACGCCGCTATATCAACTCAGGTGACATAACGGCACTGCGTCCTGTGAGGCGATTTCGTTGTCTGTTAGATCATTTCGTCATTGTGTGTCAATTCTAGTTAGCACCCGAGCTCCACTGCAATTGAAACATTGACCTCCATACTCATGCAATGGGCATGATTAGAGCCCGAAAGTAGGTAATGTGAGCCGAAAATATAGGAAAGATTTTCCAACTGAGACCACACAAGAACAAAATATTACATTAAAATTACCTCACCTTGGCTTACGAACTAAAATGCATGAAAAGATCTTTATACTTTTAATATTACATCTGGCAAGCCTTCAGGAATAATTTTGCAAATGCAAGTCCAGCGTACGAGTAATAGGGGCTAATGAACCGAAATTATTTTTGACATTTATTTGAATACAATCAACCAATTTCAAAGTACATAATCGCTCTACTGGTGTTTTTAAGAGTAATATTTTGGAGCTTTTTTAATAGCGTTTCTCTTTTTATTTGACGTATTATTTTGCAGTATGTTATGTCGTTACACAATTAATAATTCTATGTGTGTAACATTATCTCTACTTTAACTATAGACCGTATTGTGTGACCGTACTTGTGTTTGTTTAACCAAATCAATTAAAAAATGACTTTTTCGTTCTGACGAGTTCGGCTTTGAGGCAGAATATGTCACTGTGGTGGTCGCCACCACGACGGACTATTGATAAAGAGAACTGTTTGGAACGCAACTTAGCGTAGTCGTCTACTTTTTGTCTATGGACAATTTGAGTTGAAAAAGAAAAAAGTTTGCTTGGTCGTTCTCTCTCTGGTTTTGAAAACTATGTAGTCTGGAATTAATTTAATTTGGGTTTAAAAGAAAAAGTTGCTTTTGATTTTCATGTATTTTTTAATTTCATTTGTTTTGTTGCGCGTGATTGTTTTTTTTAAATTTGTAACCACGCGATCTATAAATTTGATATTTGTATTACCAAAATTGGAGTGTTGTGCGCAGCGGAAGAAAGAAGAACTGGACCCATCCTCCTCGCCCAGGCAGTAAGTACCGTCCTGATAGAATCGGCCGATTATATTAGGTACGGAAGCGCTAGGATGAGATCGTCGAAGTCGATGTGACTTCAAACATTGTAAGTTGTTTATATTTATTTATTGTTTTCAGCCCCGCGAATCGCGGGCGAGTTGGGATTCAAAAAACAGTTGTCAAGGTAGAAGAACTCTGCTTACCATGCCTAGGCAATCTGGAATCTTAACAAGAACTATGTTGAAATGAGCGATAGATTCATACCAAGCTGATGCTGGGTCCGTTTTACACTCAGAGCGCTATTGAAACAGAATACTAATGGTATACACATGGGCATAAGTACTGTAAGAGTTGTCTTCGATGACATCAAACCTATCAACCGTGCAAACGCTTGACACCCTTCTTACAATTTCGACCAGCTTTAAGCGTAGCAATAGCTCAAATCGGACCTCACCCATAAAAAGTGCTAAAGTTACAATTTATATAACGAACCATATATTATCCTTGTAACAATGTTTAAAGTACTCGACTTTGTATTAGAGCTCGCCTAAGTATGCACTGTACAGCACATCAAATCCACGTCAACGTAAAATGTAGTACTTGTGGCTGGTGTACACATACGGGCTATAAACCAAAAGCTATAATAGCTTCCGCCTGCGTAATTACATAACTATTATATTTGTTTTGCTTCGCACTACATTGTACCTACCTACTCATCACTCCTCTCCCGGTAGTCTCTTTTACAACAGCGCCACTAGAAGCTAAACACATTGATGTTTTCCTATAGCACTTATTTTAGTGCAATATCTGCACCACAAAAGGTAAGGAAAAATGGCGTGCTATTTTGAACAATTTGTTAATGTTCTGGAACGACTAATGATACTTATTTTAGAAAATTTTCAATTTATCATTGTGATGAATTGCGTGTTAACGTATATATGTCGATTTTTAATGAAGTACGCGAAGAACTTCGTAATCCAACTTTAAATTAATTTTCATCCCATCTATTCGAAAAGGACGACTTGGTTCGCCTTTAAGTGCACCCAAAGGTGGTGTTTTCTATAAGAAACTTTTAGCGGGCAGTAATGAGTTTTTCATCCTCTATATAAGTGCGCCGCAATTATCTTTGCCGCGCACTCTTTGAATTTGGAACAGCGTTCAGCGATAAAGAAATTGAACGCAAATATTGTTTGTATAAAGACTGGCTGGTATGACGGCCCTTAGCCGCGCCGGCTGATAAAAAAAATATTAATAACGCGCGAACAGCCCGCGTTCTCGTCAATTTTCACGGATTGTTAGAAATTCATGGTTTTGTTACGAAAAATGAGCTCTTCAAGTGGCAGCAAAAGTATAGAATTAACTCCTAAAAGTATTAAAACTAACGCAAGAAATATGATGGATAATCAAAATAATTACCTGCAAAATCCCAGGAGAAATATATGTAAGCCTATTATAATTTTATTGAATATAGAAATGCAAAAGGCGCCAAGATTTTTTCGGAATCTGTGTTATTGGGCTACTTTCCAGTACTTAACCAAAACTAAATAATCTTCCACTCTTTGGAGTACCTAACTCAATGCTAAAATCAGCACTTAGTTCTAATAACTACGTAAAACTGGATACATATTCGAAATAAATAGCGTATATCTTCAGATACGCTATGTATACGGATGTCTGATGGATTTAAACCGTAAACATCTAAAGTGTCCTCCGTCAAAAAGGTGCAGTCTTTCCTTAAAGAGGCACCCGACAAAGTCTTGCCATAAAAGTCAGTAACTATTCTAGGTATAGAGTAGATTAGTAAAGTATAACAATAGTATTTTAAAATGCGCATTCTTTTGTAACATGTACTTCGATAGATACTTATCTTATTCACATTAAGTTTTGTTACAGGCGCATTTTATTTTCATAGTGGGTTATGAAAAGTAGAGTGTATCACTCGGGCGCAAAATATATTTTTGGCTCGAGCGACGTACTTTGAATCCCTCGCTACGTTCAGGATTCTACTAAAGAATCGTAAAATATTATTTTGCTCCCTTATGATACATGATACAATCTATTAATTTATAATAGTGCGCGTTATCTGTCGGAAATATGGTAGGTATACCTAATCAATAATCACTACCTATATATCCGGATCTTTCTACCAGAATATTTAATTGGAGTAGCTGCCACTAGTCAGGAAAACAAAATAATCGTTACTTAATGATTCTCGCTGTCACAAACAGCACGAAAGTCGAGAATTGATAGTCGTTAATTCAACGAGATTTTTAAATGCTTTCTTCGTGGTATGAGCGGCACTGCAGTGTTTGCCATCCGAGACATAAACTCTCATGTTCCTATAATTTCAGTAGGTTTAGGTATTTCAGCGGTCGAAACTGATTGTAGAGTCAAATATACTGATTTTACTGACTGTTAGACTTAAAAATACCGACTTATTACTGTGCTTTTACTGTCTTAACTTTTACGGATATGACTATTTATTTTTATTTCATATCAGTCCGCTTCCAAATATAGCAATAACTGAATAGTAAAGGTTTTACCTTTTTCATGTGCACGTGTTTACCTACGTACACGTTGACAAACAGTCCCTCGTCAGAAACTACTTAATCTGTGAGTAAAACAGTTAAATGAACCACATAATTATATATACTCCATATTAGGATGGTATTCGCCATTGAAAATCAAACAATTAACTTCCTACGTCATTTAAAATACCAACATAAAATCGTACCCACGCGATATCTTTGGTAATTTATTTACCGTATATGGTTATTAAGTGTTTTGTTTCAAAACTTGCTCTAATTTACTGAATTTAATAGGAATATTACATCATACTGATAATCATCACATCTATACTTATAATAAAACTGTAACAGGTCCAATTCTGTACATTGAAGATAATTTGCAAAAAAAAAATTGAGTGCACTCTGTAGCTGATACTGATGCCAAAACTGTATTTTTTTTATGTTTGTCTGTCTGTCTGTCTGTCTGTCTGTATCCCGACCGCGCATCACTCCAAAACTACTGAATGGAATTCAATGAAACTTAACATGATTTGAGTTCATACTACGAAGAAGGTTATTGTATACTTTTTATCCCGAAATTCAGCACGGTTCCCTCGGGAAAGGGGATGAAAGTCAAAATGTACACTTAGTTGTAATTTACTAACGCGTAGTCCGATTTCAAAGATTCTTTTTTGTTAGAATAGTGATGAGTGAGCTCGGAACCCCATGGGCAGCCCGGCACCCCACGGGCAGCCCAGCACCCCATGGGCTACCGAATGGAATTCAATGAAACTTAACACGATTTGAGTTCATACCACGAAGAAGGTTACTGTTTACTGTTTATCCCGAAATTCAGCACGGTTCCCTCGGGAAAAGGGATAAAAGTCAAAATTTATACTTAGTTGTAATTAATGAACGCGTAGTCCGATTTCAATTATTCTTTTTTGTTAGAATAGTGATGAGTGAGCCCGGAACTCCATGGGCAACCTGGCACCCCACGGGCAGCCCAGCACCCCATGGGCTACTGAATGGAATTCAATGAAACTTAACACGATTTGAGTACATACTACGAAGAAGGTTATTGTATACTTTTTATCCCGAAATTCAGCACGGTTCCCTCAGGAAAGGGGATGAAAGTTAAAATGTTACTTAGTTGTAATTTATGAACGCGTAGTCCGATTTTAATTATTCTTTTTTGTAAGAATAGTGATGAATGAGCCCGGAACCCCATGGGCAGCCTGGCACCCCACGGGCAGCCCAGCACCCCATGGGCTACTGAATTGAATTCAATGAAACTTAACACGATTTGAGTACATACTACGAAGAAGGTTATTGTATACTTTTTATCCCGAAATTCAGCACGGTTCCCTCAGGAAAGGGGATGAAAGTCAAAATGTTACTTAGTTGTAATTTATGAACGCGTAGTCCGATTTTAATTATTCTTTTTTGTTAGAATAGTGATGAGTGAGCCCGGAACCCCATGGGCAGCCTGGCACCCCACGGGCAGCCCAGCACCCCATGGGCTACTGAATGGAATTCAATGAAACTTAACACGATTTGAGTACATACTACGAAGAAGGTTATTGTATACTTTTTATCCCGAAATTCAGCACGGTTCCCTCGGGAAAGGGGATGAAAGTTAAAATGTTACTTAGTTGGAATTAATGAACGTGTAGTCCGATTTCAATTATTCTTTTTTGTTAGAATAGTGATGAGTGAGCCCGGAACCCCATGGGCAGCCCGGCACCCCAAGGGCAGCCCAGCACCCCTTGGGCTACTGAATGAAATTCAATGAAACTTAACACGATTTGAGTTCATACAACGAAGAACGTTATTGTATACTTTTTATCGCGAAATTTAGCACGGTTCCCTCGGAAAAGGGGATGAAAGTCAAAATGTTACTTAGTTGTACTTTATGAACGCGTATTCCAATTTCAACTATTCTTTTTTTGTTAGAATAGTGATGAACGAGCTCGGAACCCCATGGGCAGCCCGGCACCCCATGGGCATCCCGGCACCCCACGGGCAGCCCAGCACCCCATGGACAGCTCGGCACACCACGGGCATCTCGGCATCCTTATTTAGATTTGCCAGCTTGCTAAGATAAAACTCTAAAATCTTGAACATTCGCCACAATCTATTTTTTTAACTATCTATCTTTTGCCGGATACATTTTGGAGACTGCGCAATGGAAGTGTACAATCTAATATATTTTTGTTCTACCGCCAAACAAGGAGAACCTCGGCAAAAAGATATCGTTTTATAATCGAAATTCCAAAGAAACGCACAAAGTACCTACTTTGCTTCAACATTTATTGTGCGAACCGCGAAGGAACTCTCTGAGTTACTTAACTACTGTCTTCGGTCGGAAAAAAACAAGCTGGGGGTCTATCAAACCCAAAGTAAAAAGCTCCTTTCTGAGCTATGCTTTACTAAGAGTGCTTCACCACAGACCACAACGTTGCTTAATATGAGATAAACAGTGCTCAAATGTGAATAATTAGTTTGCGGGTACAGCAATCGCGTACGAAGTCGCGGGTACAGCTAGTATATTATATATATCAGTATATATCACACTGTACGCACAGTACAATATTACGTCGCTATATACCAATCGTAACAAAGCTCGCCGCCCCGTGGGGTGCCGGGTTAGATTGTCACCCCCGACCCCACCCCCTTCACCATTTCTACCTGTGGGTGTCGTAAGTGGCGACTAAAGGTAAAATACCGGAAGGTAGGCAGCGGCGCCTTCTTCACGCCTGCCAAGCGTGTAGATTATGGCAACCCCCCCCCCCCTAAATGAGGGAGGCTATATTCGGCAGAAGACAATCCGGCTGATGTAAAACCAAAGCTCGCGTAATAATGTTTATAGCACTTTATTTTTGGGTGCCCATTGACCTGCATAGTTTGTTGGGTTCCTAATTTACTTGAGCAGAAAATGTTTAAAATATCATAAGGTCACAATTAATTATCCTACCTATCTATTAGGTGTCCCAATTATTTTCTAAACGCATCAATTGGTACATTACTAATTAGTTATTTCTGTAAGGAAAACAGATATGTATATGTCAGGTTATTTTTGTGTCAGCTGTTTGCTTAGCTACGGGATTAAAACAAATCTTCTTTATAAAGGTCATTGACTTTACGCAGAGTATCTAGTTAGAGCAAAGTCATGTATAGGTGAGACGACGAGCGAACCGAGAAGGAATGTTAGGTTGCTTAAGGCCAAACCCACGTGCGAGCGAAGCGAGCGTGGAGCGGATGCGGCCACGGAAGTGCCAAAATATAACGAAACTTTAAGTTAAACTTTATAGCTCTAAACAAATATCGTATAATTATTGTTATTAAATTGTTAAGTAGGTAGTTATAGTTGATTATGCTATGATAGTTGTATGCTGATGCTTATTTGTCATGTTCTTACCAATTATATATATAGCCTTCTGTTTGTCATTCTAATACTTAGCTGCTGGGAGGAAAACTTTATGCCTCAACATCTATGACGTATTTAGTGTCTTTGATAGTAGAAAAAGTTATTGTATGTATAAGTATTTCAAATTTTATGAGAGCCGCTATGAACTCATTTGATTTATAATTCTGACAGTCTTTAAATTTATTAGAATCAGGGGCGTCAGCCACAGGTGCGTCGACCACTGGGGGCCTAAGCCACGGACCCTAGCATTTGACCGCTACCTTACCTACCGTTGAGTGATGATGTGCACAAAACAGGTTTTATACGGAAACAGACTTTTAACAGATTTTTTTTAAATACTACTTTAGTGTGGTAGCAAGCTAAGCGAGCATTCGCAAAATGCCCGAAAATTTCATGGGAGAGAGTGGAGGGAGATAGGTTGAATAATAGATGCTAAAAAGTCCCGGTTGTGTTGTTTGCGTATGATTTATTATTACAACCATTAGATTTCATAATTTTACACCGCATAAACACCGCAACCGGGAGGTACTTACAGGCCACACATTCATCGAACGGTAGCGTTTATAGCCTTGGTTGGATCTTGGTTGGACATCTTAAGTCTGGGGACTTCACCTAAGATAACAGGACTACACAAAACAGGAAAAGTTTGCGATGGTCAAATGGAATAATAACACTAACAGATTCACCCTAGTAGTAGTTCAGGCTCAAGTTTAGTTGAAAATTGATACTTATCACTCTCCCTCCTTCTATTAAGGAAATCGGGATAAAAATGGCATAATGTTGTCTTAGGTCTTCGCGATTATTACACATAGTAATTAAACAACTTTGAACGGTCACCCCATGACTACTGCAAAGTGTTTGAAACGTCGGGACAAAAATAATGATAAATATACGCGATTTAATCCGTTCAAAGTTGTTTAATTACTATTAAAATGGTATCTTGTTTGCCAGTGTGTAAAACAGCGGATTCGATTCTTGCTCAATATGAAAACTTTATGCTCAAAAATATGTTCATACAATCCTATGTCCTAATCTAGGAACGAAATTTCATCAAAAACTAAAAATAATTTGTTTGAAGTTTCATACAAATCCTTTGATTATAGGAATGAAGTATAGAAAGGAAAACGTAGGATATTCATTAATAAGGAACACACCAACAATGAATTTATGGCGTGGCGTTTAAGACGCTGACAAGTGCTAAATAGCTTTACTTGAACATATTTTTAGCAAAATGTATGTAGTTTGTAGCAGTAAGAAAATTATATGTTAATCTAGATCACATTATTTAAAGCCAAGAAAAGTCCGAAACACGTCTCCTCAAAATTATCTCGATAAAATAAAATTGCAAAGTTGACTCTAAATTACGCTTGTAACGTAAATATCTGAATTATTTATGTATGAAAATATCTTTGAATCCTTATCAAGAGGGACAAGAAAAGTTTACATAGCAAGAAATATTTTTGATTTATGTTACTAGTTTTATGTTATTAAGCCTACTTTCGGATTGTATCCCAAACTGATCGCGATTTCACCATCTCTTTCACTCCTACGCAGTCCGATAGTGACACATTCAGCATTTGACAGCGTCTTAACAAAGTGATATTTGAGTTTGGAAACACTGAAATCCAAATAATAGTTCCACACACGCCAAGAACAATCAATCATCGTGCTTACATACTATATCTAATTGATGTTTTAATTATTTAAGAAATGAGTTTATGATCAATAACTAATAAATAATATGGGCAGTACGTCCCTTTAACAAAAGCTGAACAAGATTGAGACGGCTAAATCATCTTTAGCATTTATTATATCTAGTAGGATTAGAAATAACTTATCCATAGAGAAGATACCTTTTATTGATGCAAATATTTACATTGCTAACTGGTGATAGCTGGTGGTAATATAGGGTATATTACAAAATTCAAATAATTTTATTAATCAGGACCTGGTATTATGCTGCTTTGTAAAATCCTACTTACATACCATATATGCCCAAGTTAGTGCGTGGTTGTGTTTTTTTACTACTCATCTACATAACAGCTGCACAGATTTTGATAAGTACAGGAAATTTGGTACATATACATTTTATTGTACTTCAGGAAGTATTGTTTCAAGGTGAATACAAAATTACTAAGCAACACATGGACGCAGCCACGAGCAGAAGCTTCTAATAATGGACCGAGAGAGCGTGAAGCGTCTCCGTTTCAGCTTGGGCAAAAATGACTTTCGTATGTCAGGTCTGTCCGGCTGTCCTCCTCCACAAGTCGCTGTTCCGAACATTATTTCGGGAAATTTTGTTACCTGGTTCGATTATTCTATGTTCTTTTTATCAATTCAGTTTTTTTTTAAACGGTTGATATGTGATGGTTGAAAAAGTAAAAAAAACACATTTTATTCGCGAATTATTTCACCAGTATTTTTGGTTGAAGTTATAAAAATATCAAGTTCATCACTTGCCGGACATCGTCACCCATTAGTGAAAGATCCTCAAAAGGATTATAAATAATAATACGAGAATTGATCCCATTGTAAACATTATAAACGTTTTTCCCATGCGGTTACTATGCGGTTACGCTTGTAGTGCAATTATGACGATGATACGATGAGACCCACCAATACGCATGAACCATGGGGAAGCTTAGTTAGGTTATTTTACATGCACCAGGAACATGAATGGTTAAATAAATCAAATTTAATATGACTAACAATAATAAGTAGATTAAAAATAAACCAAAAACCACGTATTTTATGCGCTTCAAAAATAATCAAACTGTGTCAAAAATAATCAATCAGGAAGTGCTCGAAAGAGTTGCAAAATTCCACCCGAACGACAAACTAACTAGAAAGTAACTTAATAAGTTAGCATCGTCAGGACCACTATGTCCTAGTTATTAATGAAATTCTGTTGTTATCTTTATCGCCGATGCCAATAGGTTAATTCATTGTCATCGGTGGTGAGCAACTCTGAATGTTTCAGACAGATATCTAATCGGGAAGTGTTCGTAATTTGAATTGAAGATTCTACCCACAAATAAACAAACAAACAAAAGCCACTTAATAAAAACGTAGTAAAATATATGCAATACCTCTGTAGTATACTACAGATAGTACACTACTAATAATTATGATGAGATCATAATTATTATATATGAAGAGGTCTTTATTTAGCCAATTTGTTACGTATTAAGACTTCTTAAATAGCTTTGAAATAACTTTATCTCCACGAAATATTTTCAACAACTTCAATGTGATATTGTTGTAATTTTTTGCTAAGTTACTGAAAATCTTTCGTAAAGATAAAGTTATTTCAAAGCAATATAAAGAATTATTGTAAAGTAAATTACAATAATATCGCATTGAAAATCTTTCATGGACACAAAGTTATTTCAAAGCTAGTCAAGAAGTCTTAATGCAAAACAAATGGATTCTTAAATCAAAACTATTTCATATTTTTAATTAAGTTCTCTATATTCTTAATACAATACAAATTATTTTTTACGCAAGAACTCTAATTTAAACTAATTAAAACTATTGAAAACCGTCCGTAAAGAGGAATCAATTTTAAAGAAAGAACAAATAGTCTTATATTTAAACTGTGTTGCACTCTTTGTAAAAATAAAATATTCTTAAATGAAGAATTGTAGGTGTATCCCGATGAATTTATTGAAAACTGTTTCATCGTCTACTGCTGAACACAGCCTTCCCTATTAAGGGGGTATTTGCCATAATCCCCACGCTTGGCAGGCGGCTTGGGTATCGCAGTGTAAGATGGCAGTTCTTTAGAAGGCGCTGCTGCCCACCTTCCAGTATTTTTCCCTTAGTCGCCTCTTACTACACCCACGAGTTGATAAGCGGAGGTGCAATTCTAACCCGGCACCCCACGGGGATCTAGGTATTTGGGTATTTAGTAAAATTTGAATTACAGATGATGGATAATTGTTACAGGTGTGATTACAAATGAAAAAGGGATTTTAGAAATAAAATGTTTTCCTCAGGCCAGGCTAAATAAAGATACAGAAAGCACTGCCATAGAAAAAAACACTTGTATTCAAAGATGAACAATTGAAAATAAATGAAAATGTTAATAAATATTACTAGGTACCAACTTTGTAGATATATCGATTATATTATGTTAGTACAGAAAATACTGATTGAAATTATTTATGTTTGTTGAAAAAAAAGTACAGTTTGCAAGCGCAGAAACTTACAGAACATGTTATGTAAATTGTGATATTTTTGTTCAATTGTTAATTCCTACTGAAGACATTGTGCTACAACAGGATTGAGTAGAAGTGGTTCTATAATTGGCAAATAAAACAGTTGATGCCAGAAACATTTCTAGATTGTCCATCGCTGAACACAGCTTCCTGTTGCTCTCCTGACGCTGTTGCCCACTCTGGTATTTTCTCTTCCTCTCCTCTTTTTACTCCACAGGAAGATATGAGGGGTGCTAATATAGCCTGGCCCCCAAGATTCAAAAATAGGTAAAAACAAATCCGTATGTAGCTAATGTCAACGAGTTTTAAACCTCGAGAGGGGAATTGACGGTGCGCGTGGTGGATACAAAGCCTAAGAGAAACTAAAGGTGATATTCGCTAAGTATGACTGTGCTTTAGTACTGGAAATCAATATACTAAGGTTGAAATAATGTAGTTTGTTTTTCACAATACTTTTTAGAGAAAGACAGATTTAAGAATAGAGTGCACGGAGCGCTTGCCATACACAGGTAGTTTCGTCATATTTTAAATACCATATGTTCAAACTAAAGATGGTAAATTTTGTATGCATATCAATGCTTCTGGTTTACAAGTTTTTCGATTTATCATTTATCTTATCCCTAAGTGTCAAAATACAAATCCCAAACAAAACAATTTTGCGAATTATTTTTGAAAATACTTAATTTTACGGAAATCTGGCAAACCAGAAGCATAGATGTTAGGCTCAAGGACATACATGCAAAGTTTCGCCGAGTTGGAACTCTTAGTTTTTAAAATATGACGAGACTACGTTTTATGGTAAGCGCCACGAGAACTCTACTCTTCCGAAAAAGACAGATGAAAAATCAACACTACTTGTTAGGTAGTTAATTTTTTATACTTGATAGGTTAGCCTTAGACCACTATGTCACCTGATGGTAAGTGATGATGTAGTCGAAGATGTTGTTCAGGGAAACCTAGAATTACTGGCTCTCAAGGACAGCTGCCGGAACACACCGTTAAGTGCTTGGCAACAGATTTTCTACTTGAGGGAGGTAGCTAGCCAGACGGGGATTCGCAAAATGCCCTACCACCATGCTATAACGACTGCCATTCTAAGACAACAACCGGGACGACGACTTAACGTGCCATCCGAAGCACGGAAGCGCTCAGTAGTAGTGTCACAAGCGGTCACCCATCCGACTCATGACCGCGGCGGACGTTGCTTAACTTTGCTGATCAGTTAAGAACAGCTAGGCAAATTTCGCTACCAAAAAAGTATATTATGGGTATACTCACTTGTCTGGCAAGTCAGGTGCTGGCGTTGAAACAACAACGTCCCCGAGGCGCACATGTCTAGAATAGTCGGTGTAGTGTGGAACGCCGCCGCCAACACCTACTAAGAAAACGTACTCCACCTGTCAATCACACAGAAATAGATTCTAATTAAATAAACTAGGTTGATTTTACGGAGACTTATGTTTTCCATTAGTCAAAACTTTCATTTCGTTTTGGACGTAGGTAAATAATGATTTGTATAATGGAGATCTCATATACCTTCTTACTAACTCCTTAATGTGAAGGAATGGTAAGTATATAGTTCTAATTAAATAAACTAGGTTGGATAATTTACGGAGACTTATGCTTTCCATTAGTCAGAACTTTCATTTCGTTTTGGACGTAGGTAAATAATGATTTGTACAATGGAGATCTCACATACCTTCTTACTAACTCCTTACAGTGAAGGAATGTAAGTATATAGGTCTAATTAAATAAACTAGGTTGGATAATTTACGGAGACTTATGCTTTCCATTAGTCAAAACTTTCATTTCGTTTTGGACGTAGATAAATAATGATTTGTAAAATGGAGATCTCATATACCTTCTTACTAAACCCTTAAAGTGAAGGTATGTAAGTGTATAGGTATGTATGTATTTATTGATTGTATGTATGTACGTTTATTTTGATAATATTTAATGTAGGTAAGTATGTATATGTATTTATTTCAATAGATGTAAAAGTGTAAATAGTTAGGAAACTATTATATATGTAATGTTTAATTTGTTAATTGATCGGTTGTCTGGAAGAAATTGCTTCAAGCAATAAGACCGCCTTTTGTATACATTTCTTTGTTGTTTCATTGTAATGTTATTAAGGTTGTAAATAAATAATTTTCTATCCATCTATCTATCATTGTTATGTCAAAAGAATCCGTCTAGGTCTGCCGCAGTGTCAAATATTCTGCCTTGATGCAGTGAAAGACTATGGACAATTGAAATTACTGAGAAGGTGACACTGCAACTGTAGTAGATATGCGTAAAACGCTTTCCACAAGGCGGGCGACTAATAATAAGCGCCTAGACTAGGTACTTATACAATTCGAATTGCCATACAATATTCTTGAGAACTGTAAATTTTGAGAAGACATATCAAGTTCCAGACGGTAGTCGTCGGTAATAGCCTTGGTATGGATACCACTGCAGTGACAAATGTGCAAATAATAGTTTACCTCATTTTAGTAAATAATACGGGATAACTCACGTAAATAAGTCAGATAGCTCCGACTATAGTTTCAACCACATCCGGTGGTCTTTTTCAAGGAGAGCTCAGAGCACATACGCTCCATGAAGAATCAGGACATCAACAGCTCAGCCGTGACAGAACATTCTCTGCTATCTAGTGCAGGACACTACATCCGCTTCGACAAAGCTCGGGTCTTGTCGAGAGAAAAGTTCTTCGTGCCTCGCAAGATCCGAGAATATATTGAAATATAGTAGGCGTCCAAATTTTAATAGAGACAGAGGTTGGTTCTGGACCCCTACTTGGAAGCCGTGTCTTCATGGAACTGATTTGGAGGCTAATGACGGGTCTAGTGGAGATGTAGTGAGCTCCTTTTGTTTGGACGTGTCCCACGCCAGCCGGGATTCCAGCGATGAAGAGGACTCGCCGACACGACCAACAGCAACCCACCCCTCGCACCAACCTATGACGACACGCGCGCTACGAACTGCCGCCCGCAGTGCTAAGCGAGACGTCAACGCGGGCGTCCTGAGCTCTCCTTGAAAAAGACCACCGGATGTGGTTGCAACTATAGTCGGAGCTATCTGACTTATTTACGTGAGTTATCCCGTATTATTTACTAAAATAGTTTACCTACTTGTTTCGGTTTTGAAGGTTAGGTACTGGAAATAATTGCCCAACTAGACATTAGAACCAATCTCGGAGTTATGACCGCAGTGTGGTTACACGGAAACTGTAATAACTCCTTATACGTTGCGTGACTTTTAAAATCATTAAGTGATTTGTCAATCAGATCATTTTGCGAACGCCTGCCCGACTACCTAACAACTCTCTAGTAGAAAATCTGTCGTCAAGCAAGTAACGGTATGTTCCGGCAGCTATCCTTGAAAGCCAGTTCCGATTCTAGGTTAAGCATGGTTACCGTATTGGACCTAGATAAGTATATCACTTATCCTCAGGTGAGATTCGCCAATTGGCTATGATAATAAATGTATGGCTCGAATTATATCTCGCACAGAAGTACCAGTTACCAGCAGGAGAGGTTTAGTTTACATATCACGCTTCTTTCCCATTTGGGTAGGCAGAGACCACATATTTCCGCTTACTACGATCCTTAAACCTCTTTCGCTTCATCTACACTCTTCAATCTTTTCATACATGAGCGTCGGTTTAGTGTACTCCTGACCTGGCCTTTTTTCAGAACGTCTTCAACCAAAAAAAGAATCTGATTTCGGAACTTTCGACTATTCCCCTTCCAACAGTCCCGTTCTTTTGTCCCATGTATATACCTGTTTGGTCATTCTCATTTCATTCATTCTCTCCACACGTCCAAACCATATTAACATACCTTTCTCGATATTTGTCACTACATCCTCATTCACACCACATCGTTCCTTTATCAAACTATTCCTTATCCTGTCACTCCGTTGAAAGGTTTGTTTTAAATAACAAAAAATACTATGATTATGCTATTTTAAAATATTTAATAGCTATTGAAACGATACTTAAACAATAAACAACGCTATGCCAAAAGTTAAAACGAGCATCTGGCCAATCATATCGGAACACAACATTCGAACTGCTATATGGAATGCAACATTATTTTAATATATCAAGCGGTCTAAATTCGTCCAAGCATATGAACCAGACATGCCAGTCCCGTGCAATCATGGCTATTTCACGGTTCGATACTGAGTAAACTCAAGGCTGCTATGGAACATTTAAGTTAAGGTGAACCCACACATTTCTATTTATGTCGACGAATCAAAAAAGGAGAATGATAATCGTCTTGACGCATCAACATAATATTATAATGACCACTACAAAAATACTGGCGTACCGTCTGTTCTCTCTTACAATAAAATGCTTATTAATTTATATTTTTCATTAAAATATAAATTAATGCTAGTGAAATTACAGGCACATGAGACTTTACAACTATGACTCAAGTTATGTCTCGTCAGACATAACTTTAGACATAGTTGCAAAGTCAAAGTGCAGTGCAATTCGTGACTTGTGATGAAATGCATCTGTAGGCAGAGGTTAGTCCGCTTAACATCAGGTGGGCCTCGAGCTTGTTCCGTCACAATAACATAGTATAAAAATAAAAATAAATTACTACTGCAAAATAAATTATCTGTTCCCTGTAACATTAGTTACAATGCTTCGAAGTAGTAGAAGTTTTATAGTTAAAGAAGACCTAGACCACTGCAAAAGAGATAGCGTATCGTGCGTCGGTTTTGTCTAAGTATATAACAATGCTTTGCCTAAAGTATATATGTCGGACCTATTAAAGTCATTGTCTGAAGGATGTGTCTACCTAACCTTCATTCAAATTCATTTATTTCGAGCTATTTAGGACTCACGAATCATTGATTGCTTCATGTTCTATGTGTTTCAATTTATTTAGTAACTCATTGTTTAATTGTTTCATTAAATTATGAGTAACAAATAAAATATAAAAGAGAATGATTACTCGATCCATACATTTCCATATGAAAAAGGCGAGCTGTAGTATATATATATATCTACATAAGCGATGACGAAGTAGTACGTACCTACCTACACGTATCGAAGAACAGTGATGTAGGTTTACCTTTATAGACCGTAAATCAATCAGATTAACGGCACTACGTGAAATCGTTACAGAAATAGTCGTTTATTAACAACTTCCAATGGATGGAATTCCAAACACTTACAATTGAAATGAGATGAAATTCGAGTAATGCTTTCAGCTATTTCGCACCGCTAGTAATGTATCCTAATATTACTTATTTAAAATAATATCACCACGACTTCATATCTTCGAAGGAGGACGTATCATCACGTTTCACCAGATGTTTTGGTCGCAATTAATAGGGGGGCTCTATTGCCATTTAGAGTGTTTAAAATAAAATTGGTACCGATAAAATTGATCCCGTGGGTTGCCGGGTTAGAATTGCACCTCCCCATATCTTCCCGTGGGTGTCGTAGGAGGCGACTAAGGGAAAAATACTGGAAGGTGGGCAGCAGCGCCTTCTAAAGAACTGCCAACTTACACTGCGATCCCCAAGCCGCCTGCCAAGCGTGGGGATTATGGCACATCCCCCTAAATAGGGGAGGCTGTGTTCAGCAGTGGACGATCCGGCTGATACAGTATACAGTACAGTATACAGTATAAAATAAAATTTATTCAAAGGATTATAAAGTCGTTTGAATAAATTATAACACAAATAAATATAAATGTATCGTATTTCTTCCTTATACGAAGCAAGTTATATTTTGTGTATTTATTTATTTATAACAAAACATTAGAATGGTTACAGACAGGTTTGAAGCAGTGATGGCTCAGTGGCATTGGCTATGGACTGCCCCGCACCAAGTCCATGTTTCGAATCCCGCCGCGGGCTTGAGTTTCACCACATGTTGATAGGCCTTTTTGCGAATGCTCGCCTGGCTAGCGACCACCCTCAGGTAGAAATCTATCGCCAAGCACCTAACGGTGTAATTCGGCAGCTGTCCTTAAGAGCCAGTAATTCTAAGTTAGCCAGTTAGCACCTTCGACCACTTCATCACTTACCATCAGATGAGATTGTGGTCAAAGGCTTACCTACTAGCAATAAAAAAAGAAAAAATACTAGACTACACCGAAGCGCAATCTATTTAAACATTAATTATGTTAAGTAATGAACGACCTTGAAATAATATTAGACAGGTGAGAACGGTATTCGTATTATCATAAAGAATGTAAAATGCTGGAACTCGTTTGTACATCCATTTAGTAGGGTCACAGCGCTCAGTGTGGGCATGTTGCGTTCGCGCTACGAGATACACATACATCTGATACCGTCGAGGTCTTCGAACCGCAGGTAATTACCAATTTATCAGTAGTACTATTATACGTACATACCAATACTGCCTATTATTTGGGAATTGTCAACTTTACTGCAAAGAAGCAGTATTACAAGCTGGAATTTCCGTCTAAGCTTCAATGTATCTAATCTATATTATCCCTATAATTCCGGATACATATAAAGTAGGTACATATATGGATAAAAACCGTAATTCCTTCAGTTTATAAACGTATAGAGGAAAATTCCGCTCCAGCCATTTCACCATCAAAGTATATTCGGCTTCCCGCGGGTCCAAAACAATATCATAAATTCCAATATACTCCGAACGAATGTATTATATAACATTAACTTAACATTTGATAAGTGGGATGCTTTTTGCATGGTTTTATTTGAGCTAATATATATTAAAAAAAACTAGCTATAAGCTAGAAATTATACGTTCGCCGAAATCAACGTAAGGTCATCCAAGGTAATGCCCAAGTCACGGAGAATTTACCCTCTCTAACGCAGGATGTTCTAGAGTATATGAGGCTCTTGCAATCCAGTGAATGTGTACATTGCACTTTGCATCATTAAATAATAACTTATTTAACCGGCTCCAATCTTCCACCGACTGAATCTGACAATTTACTGTATCAGCCGGTTTGTCCATTACTGAACACAGCCTTTCCCAGTAAAGGGGGTTAGCCAAAATTCCCAACCTGTGGAACGAGCAGAACGGAAACCGTGCTGTGCTGTGATTCACTAACGCTGGCTTCAATCTGTCGGGATATATACCAGCTTATTATTGACTGAAAACTGTACTAATAACACCTAATACTGCAGTTGGCCAACCCATACGCAGTTAGATTCGAGTTTGGGGTAATACACGGGTAAATAATGTATATTATACCTAACAGTTATACATATGTTTAGTTATTTCATAATTACTGATAAAAATAATGAGTTAACAGTATTGATAGAAAACAATACTTAGAATGTTTGTGACGGTCTCAAAAAGGGGGATAAAATTATTGTACAGGTATTTTGATGTGAAACAATAGCGTTTATAACGAGCACGTGGCCCGATACTCCCCTGCCTACATGTACATATACATGTACCTTAACAGAACTTTCAGATATAACATGACAATAGTATCTGCATGTCATTCGACACCAGCGTGTTCTTATATCTCATCTGTCTGTAATTTAACCAGCTACATACCTTCTCCAGAACAACTAGCTGCAGAGTAGCTTGGCAGCTGAATCAATGGATCAATCGCAGTAGTTACACAGCTAGTTTCATGATGAAACTAGTGTGAATTGTATAAAGCGGTCGCATCAATCTTGGTGTGTTCAACACGAATAATTGTACCACCTAGTGCGTAGAAGCACTCTAGTATAACAGACAGTTAACGTATCGAGTATCATAGGGTATCATATTGCAAAGAGCTCGACCAACCGAAGACGAACAATTCCCAAAAGTCATCACCACATTATTACTATGAAAACCTGTATCAAGTAAAAGTTACTCATTGTTAAACTATGTAAGAGAGTTTTACGTCTGTACCTGGCATGACTGACGTCAAATGACGGTGTTCAGAAGTGATATTGGAATTGTGTGAACTATTGATTCACACGCGCGTGCCAAAGTTCATAAAAAATATTTTCCTATGACACAAAAATGACTAACACAAGGTGGGAGCTAGAAACTCCCAAAAGTAGGCGGCTATGTTGTCATGGAAAAGGTTTTTATGTGTTCTTCAAAAACGAACTTTATTTTAATACTCAGAGATATATTTTTATAGACAAACATATTATCGCGTATGGCTGTGCGCCGCAATATATAGTCTATCATCAACGATCAGCGGTGAAACGGAGACACCTTTTCTATACTAAGAATAAATGCATAGGTAAAGATGTTATGGCTGTGTGCCTCAATACGTAATCGATCAGTGGTGAATGGACACGGCCAATTCTGTACAAAAGAATATCAATCAAGGCTTCTTTTAAACATCGATCAGAAGATACTTACCATTCAAGTGACACGTTCAAAGCTAACAATAAAATTATACGATTTTTATTTAAAAAACAATATTATAGGAAAATATATCAATAGGCTTTGAGCTTCAATACATAATCGATCATCAACATTCAGCGGTGAAATGGAGACGACCTATTCGGTTTTAAAGAATATAGATCAAGGCATGTTTTTAGTCATCGCTCAGAAGATACTATTCAAATGGCACGTTCCATGTAAATTCCGTTTATATCCAACAGCAATCCATAACTTTACATGATAGATAGATAACACTTTATTAACACATCAAAATTTACAAACTTATAACTTAAAACAAAAACTAAGAGTAGGTGTGACAATGGGCAGTCTCTTCCAGACATCCCTATCATACACGGTGAAAGACTCGTAGTACATGAAAATTTTACCACCTTGTGTTATGTTATTTTTTACATGTCATGTACCTACAGGCCGTCCAGAACACGTTCTTAGCTTGGCAAGGACTTGGAAATGGCATGTATAGTCAAACCATAGCTTAAGCTACGTAAAGCCCAAGTCGTCAATGCAAAGTACGTTTCATGCAAATATAATGAAGTCATTAAAACATTTACCTATTTCCAACACTGAAATAAAATGTTTTATAAGCACCAATATACGAGTATTTTCTAATAAATAATGAATCACCTAAATCAGTTGATATTGTTTCGCCCGTATATATCCATATTATAAAGAGGAAAGATTTATATTATTGTACGTAACGAATTAAAAACTACTGGACCGATTTGAAAACATTTTTCGCCATTACAATCCCACACTATCCCTGATGAACATAGGTTATAGAACATTTTCAAAAACGTAGGTATCCGGATAAAAACTTGTCTTAGGTTTTCGCGATTATTACACATAGTAATTAAACAACTTTAAACGGTTTAAATCGCGTATATTTATCATTATTTTTGTCCCGACGTTTCAAACACTTTGCAGTGATCGTGGTCACGGGGTGACTCCCCGTCACCACGATCACTGCAAAGTGTTTACTATGTTTAAAAAAATTACCAAAATAATCGTTATATCGAGTACGCTGCGTAAATTATTGTCAATAGAGCAAAGGGATGTACTACAATTTTATAGGACAGACAGGTATACTGGGGTTGCGAGTTCATTGTCCAGCCTGGGATTCATTGATTTCTGATCCACATTTTTTTTATACTCAGCTAGTCTTTGACCACAACTGTCTCACTTGATGGTAAGTGACGATGCGGTAGAAGATGTTGTTCAAGCAAACCTAGAACTATTTTCCCTTACCATGCGTCAATGTTGTTTACATATAATATGTATAAGTTCACTAACAAATGGAAAACAGCGTTTTTAATAAGGAGTTTTAATGTCTTATTTATTTACTCCAAAATATGTTTTATTATGGTGTAATGATGGTTGATTTATTGGTTAATAAATCGACCATCATTACACCTATAGTCTAGCTTTCTTAAACTTTAATGGAAGTTTCTTCATAGCGCTTTACCATAAGTAGTTACGTCATATTTTCAATACCAAGTTTTTAAGGTCACAGAAATTTTGCAAGCTTGTCCTTGATTTATGTATCTGGTTATTGTCAGTTATTCGTTTTATTTTAGCTTTAGCTCTAAATGTGAAAATAAGAATTCCCATAAAGGTTTTTCCTCATCATCCTGAAAATAGATAAAGTTACTGATAAACTGGCAAACCAGAAGCTTATATTAAATTCATGCATGAGAAATTTTCACGACTGTGAAAATTTGGTATTTAAAACATTTCGAAACTACGTTTTGTACATAATTCATGCTAAATAAAAAGAACTATAAATTCGATATCGTAGTAATCACATATTTTTATGAGAAATGCCCATTTCGCGATTTTCCACCATGCTGACTACCAAAGATAAAAAAACTGTCGCCGAGCAGCTGTCCATGAGAGCCTGTATTCTAGGTTAGCTTGAACAAAATCTTCGACCGCATCATCGTACATCACTTATCGTCAGGTGAGATGGTCCATTAGGTGTTTGCAGTGATCATAGGCTATTAGCAATAAAAAAAGCAAAAACCCAGCTAAGTGCTGATTGTGCCAACGTAAATTCGAGGGTCGTGATCGGGTAAACATATTTTTTGTATGAACTTTACACTAACCGAAGTTGAATCCACCATTCCATGATGGTGCAAGTGAGCATAGTTCTTAGTTCAGTGTATGTCTAAAATAAATCTATAGCTCATCGAATAACAATATTTTAAAATGGTATGTGTTTGGTAGAATTTAGAATGGGATTGTGTCGGAACACGCACGATGCCATGTTAACAGTCACCTCTGCCAATGACAGTAGCGTTTCGTCACTAGTAGTTCGTCACTAGTGATGAAACGCTACTGTCATAGGCAGAGGTGACTGTGCACTGCGCCTGTCACCCTTAAACATTCGTTTTTAAGCCTCATAATACTGTGTACTGGCTTTGGACTGCTGCCGGAACACACTGTTAGGTGCTTGGTGACAGATTTTCTACTTGAGGCAGCTAACCAGGCGAGTATTAGCAAAATGCCCCTCCATCAGGGGTGAAGCTCAAGCCGGCGTTGGAGATCGAACCACGGACCTGCGGCACGGCAGTCCATAGCTATTACCAATCGGCTATCACATGATGCTCGAAAACCATGTGACTTATGACCTACAGATTTGTTTTAAATATTATCAACATTTGGTGCAGTTTCCACGGCGTTCTATATGTAAAGGGACGCTTTCTCTATTACGCCTATTCTTACATTAGTTAACTAGTTCATCAACCCAAAAAACAAGGCAGTAGTACCCATCTAAACGTCCAGAAATCGCACCATTAAGCGGCCGTTTAAGTACTTGTAGAAGCCAAAACAGTTCAACGACTTAGGTATCAATGTAGATTATTTTTTTTAATTTTTCTTTTCACTGCATATAATTTATATAGGATGCCCGGGATCTATTATTTCTAGATACCCCGAACTTGCATGAAATAAGTTTGAAGTCACTTTTCAAGATTACCATTGAATGTATTTTCAAGGCAAGGTAAAGTAGACAAACCTTTTGGAAAATCCCAAGCAGTCTAGTTGTAGTGTTGCCAGCGGCTGTCATAGCTTCTCTCGTACGACCCACCGACGGCAACTTGGTGGTGACCACGCGATGGGAGCCGATCGTTCCTAGCGTATACACATTCGATTCACCTGTAAACAAAACACATTTTTCATCACTCATGTTAGGAAAGTATGTTACTCTAAATACGGGTGGTAAATTCGATTTCCCGCCCTAGGGAGGTAAAGATTCCGGTAAGGAGTAATTTGAAAATCTCTATTTATATATATTTCACCCATCTGTGAGAACTGTTGACAAGTGTTTTCAAAGATGGAAGCAGACGAGAATCAGAATAGGAAATGACGTCGAGGACAACTGGTGGAAAATTTCTGTTGATGCTTGGTAAAAAAAAACTTAGTAGGCTACTCTCTTAGGACAAAAACCCACAGATCGTCGTATTGCATATTCGTCATTCGTTCGGACAGAGATATATAGATACCACAAATTTTTCTCCAATTATCCTCAACACATTTATATAAATATTAAATATAGTCGCACGCCAGTTTATCCCCAAACAAGGTATGCAGATGTGTATAAACACCCACTTTTCGCCAGATATATTCAGTAATCATATTATAGGAAGCGCGTATTTTACGCTCATGCCACTGCACATGTATCAGACTATTTCCAATAGCATCCAATACTGACTCGCATATATGAACGGTTTAACTCATTCATAAAGGGGACAACCCATTACAACTTTAAGGATAAATGTACTATTAAATTTTTCACACGGGTTTGACGTAAAATGCATATAACGTACCTTAATGAGTCAATTTATTCAATATATAATAAAGGACCACAGCGATCATCATTTAGTAGTTACAGGAACTAACTCAACATTGGTATAGTCCTACAATTGGGACTACCAATAATTAAATTTACAACAAAATAACGGTTAGTTAAACGCAGTTCGTACGACACTTTGCCATTCAAAACAATAGTGACGACACATATATAACATAAGTTAATATAAGTTGAATATTATATTCAATATGGATCTTATTGTGTTACTTTCTGTGTTGGCGATAACACATACCATAGTGTTAGCACGTCCAGCAGATACGGATTCGAGAACAAAGAGGTAAGGGTTATTTCTTATTTATGCTTATTATTGTGTAGAATAATAGTAGATTGCTATACAAGGGATGAAAGGGATATATTTACGCACGAGATGCTTTGGTGCCAATAGTTCGAGCGCCTAAACAGGTTTTTCACTGGAGGTAAAACTGCTTTTTTATTTCGAATATAAGGAAAGAAAATAAAAACCTGACTAGTTAAACAGACAAATATTTCATAATTTAAGTAATAATTTAGTGATAAGTAAAGTAAAATTATAAAGCCATGTTACGAAATTGACGATAATATTTTTTATAACAATTTTAAGCCGCGATTTAGATGTATTGTGTATAAAAGTGGAGACATGGCTTGCATAGTTTTCAATATTTTTGACAGAAGGAAAAATCGCTTCTCAGGTACTAAAAGTACTGATTTCATCGTTCAGATCTGGTGACACATGCTTTGACCACAATCTTGCCCGTCCTAATATCAAGTGACGATGTGACCGAATAATATTACCTACTTGATGTACTTGAAGATTTAGCAAAATAAGCATTTGTAAAACGCCCTACCACTATATGTTAGTAAACATTCTATGTGTATAGTTCCTTTTCTCGATTGAAACTTTTTGTGTTTTTTGGTCCGTACATTCGAAAAAATACTAATCGATGATTAACTAAATATAAGAAAGAGTTGAAATTAGTTGCCGATACATCACCTGTTTTTTAAACAATATTTTGTCCATATCCTATGAATTAAATTAATTCTATATTTTAATAGCCTTTGTCGTTGTTTTATACTATATACATTTAGAGAATGTTTAAGTATTATTTTAGCTAATTTCTTTCGAAATACTGCAATTACAATATATTATCATGCTCTAGTTTGGTTAAAGCTCATAGAGCAAGAAACTTTAATAAATATAACGAATAACCGTGGGGTGCTGGGCTGGTGTAGTGCGTAGGTGCACACCAGAAGGTGAACAGCAGCGCTTTCTGAGGAACTGGTAGCTCACACTGCGATCCCCAAGACATTCCTGCCACGCGTGGGGATTATAGCAAAATCACCATATATTTTTTAACCCCATAATGGGGGAGACTGTGTTTTGCAGTGGATAATCCGGCTGATACAGATAACGCCAATCTCGCCAATTTGCGGATAACGGAAATTTTATCGTATGGGTTTATAAATATTTTATTATTTCCAGGTCAACTGATGATTCCAGTAATGCTGAACCATTTAGCCCCAAAAGCATCAAACTTCCAACTGAAATAAGACGTGGACATACTCTTATCATAAATGGAACAATCAATACTGGACATACTATGTAAGTTCCCAATAAGGAGGCTGTTCATAAACCTTATTGATCACTTTATATGGTCGTATAATACAGAAACGGCTGAACAAAATAGAATCGGAAAGACGGGCCATTTATAAATTACTGAGAAGGAAAACGTTTAGAGTGATGGTTCCACCAAACCCAAATGGTTCACTTCCGAGCACTCGAAGACTTCAGTATCTCTTGAGTCTTATCGAAGCTACGTTCAGAAGGAAAACATTTTCAAAAATTGTTACAACTGGCTAATGAAGTAGTGTTTCTCATGAGTCGGTTCACACCATAGTTAATAAGCAGAATCCATGCGGCGCGTTGGTTCATATAGTCTATAAGCGGACTATTAGTCATCACTAATCCTATTGTTTATTTCTGAAAATTTATTTCTGGAAAGCCGCCCTAAACTGGATTATAAATTAGACTTCAAACGCGAAACTATTGTATAATTTATGAATAAAATTTTCAGATTCGAAGTTGTACTACCCGCAAAAAATAAAAGCGACAAGAATAATTGCAAAATTTTATTTGACATAAATAATGAGACTTTTATGGTTTCGCCACCCTTCACTGAAGGTGAAGGCTCTGTTGAATATAATGTGGTGGAAAAGGAAAACTGGAAACAATCTACAGGTAAGAATCGAAAGTAAAACAAATAAGTAGAACGGAATGTCAGAATTTAAACATAACTAATGATATAGTATTTTGTTGCTACTTCATATATCAACGTAATCAATAATATGTGCTTTTCTTCTATTTGCAGTATATCCCCCGTTTTCAATAAAACTTACGGCGACAGATCACAACAATTTTTATATGTTACAAATATCATTTGATGGATATGGAGAGGGACCATCTGGTGTATTGAAATGTGGCATCGATAGCTATGATGATTTCGAAACTATAGAATTCAGACAAGGCTTACACAATATTACTAGCCTTCTGTTTCAATTTTAATTTCATTCGCCATGTGAAGTTCTACTTGTATACTTCTATACAGTAATTGGTTGGACTACAGGGTACACAAAAACGAGATTAAACGCCATTAGCGTCCACATATCAAAGGGGTGTTACAATACATTAGGCCTTGCACAAGGTTAGAAAGGATATTTATACTTGTTTTTGTTATATTTTTAATACCAGTCTATGAATTCGAGTCTTTACACTGCAACATTTCATGTATTGCGAAAAACACGTTCAGATTCTAAAACGCACGTGTACAGTAAATGATAGTAATAGTAAACGATTAATGGTGTGGAAAAAAATTAAGTGGAAGTTCTTGTAATTGAAAACTGTACATCAATCTCTGTATTGCTTGGCGTTTTATGTTATGAAAAGTTCTACATGGGTTTGGTGAAAATAAATGATACTAATGATATACCACCCTTGTAGAAAGACGTTGTTTTTGACTACACCTACGAAGTGGCGTGAGGTTATAATGTATGTTACAAATAAATTTATTTACGAATACAATGGCAATATGAAATATTCACATAGCTTAGACGATATGCAGTTGAATTAAAGATAAATAGAAATGAAAAAAGTTAAAGGTCTCGGTTTAATGATAATTATGACTGTGCGCAAATGAACAGGAAATTCGCAACTTTGATACAAAATTCCAAACAAAAGTATGTAGGTATAACATTGTACTCACGAGATGTGAATAGATAAAGACATGATGATTGTGATTTATTTGTTTTTAGATTAATGTTCTAGTCATTGTTTTATTTAATTTACATTTAAGCGTATAAAGATAATCGGCTGGCACCGTAAAGAGGATTTATATTGATTAATTTGTGTGTTTGTAAATAAACAGAATAATATAAAAATGTTAATGTAAGCATTTCATTTCTAGTCTTAACCCTATAATATATTTGTAACAAAAAGTCTGAGATATTCCCAATAAGTCCCAAAAACTTTGTTAAACTTCGTCCTTATAGAATTTTGTTAAAACGCGCAATCTATTTATTTGATTGGGGTAAAAAGTACATATCCTTTCCCCTACAGGTCTCCTCAGTCTATAAATTTATAGGATTTTTTTCTTTCCCAAAGGGCAAAAGGGAACTTTAAAAATACCTATTAATGAGACTGCTGTCTGCTTGTCCGTTTTCCATATGTTACGGGTCTCTAGTTTTACGGAAGAATGTAAAACCTAAAATTTTAATATAAGTATTTAGTATACAATACAACATTGGCCCAAAGCGTAATATTGGAAAAGAAATAAAATTTAATTCCATTTCAGGGGGGCTCCGAAAAATAATCTTTCTTAAATTCTACAATCTAGCAAATGGGGTGTCATCGCCTTCATTAAAAATGTTTTTTTTTTCTAAGCAAACACTGAGAAGCTAAAGTCCACTCGACATTTCCGCATATTTATTAGGACGCCACACATACGTATTGTAATAGAGTCCTTTATACTTTGAAGTATGTGGTTACTAGAGTTATCTCACAGAAGAATAAAATAAAAACACTAAACATGTAGCTACTGCTACGTTGTCTCCTATAAGACGTCTGCATAGTCACGTTTTTATTCGAAGTAATCTATGTCGGCTGTCTCAGTTCACTGATTCAGGTCTGGCATAAAATATTTGATATATGTATGCATATATACATTTTTATGCCGTTAGTCATTACAATTGGCATTTGGGCATTGGACGATACGAGTGTCGCTCGTTGCGATTACGACAGATGAGTCGCACCTATAAAGACTATGAAGTCACGTCTGCTTGTTAATTGTGTTACCCATGAAGATACTTACTATCATTTCGATATTCTATATTACAAATCTTACCAAGCCAATGAAATAATTAGGTGTTACATTACCTATACTTAAAATAATTTCTAATACCTATGACACTATTTTCTAGTCGATCACAATACGACTATATATGTAATAGCACGTGCTTGTCTTCATTACTGTATACATTGTATCTAGCCTACATAATCTTATTACAAAATTACAAATATACGATAGAAAAATTGTAAGTCATGTGCGGGATTCGAACCCGCGTCCATCCACCCCTTTAGCCGGGGTATGCTCTAACCAATTGAGCTAACATGACATGACGTAATAACTCAAATATTTCCTATCGTTCTTTAACCATCATATTGAGATAGATGTAATGTAATCCGCATAGCAGGCGTTATTGCATACATAACAATATTAAAACTATTTAATCTTAGTTTACAAGAACTATAAATAACTATTACAGTCACCGGTAACATTCTTTACGAGAATGTTACTCTTCTGACCTTCATTTTATTACCCATATTTTTATTTTTACTGATAAGAGGTACAATTCAATCAGACTTCTGATGTGCAAATCTTATATACATAACTATATAATAAATAGTGATACATACAATATAACTATAAAATGTATTTACACGTAGGCTCTAAAACAGATAACACTATGATAGGTATTATAATACTACAGTTATTTACCTATAACGGACTTCAAAAAAACGAGAACGTTCTTCAATCTATGCGTTATCAATACTTTTATCCAAATCGGTCCCATTTACATTTTATGAACTTCGTTCTAGCAGTTTCTGGTTATATCGGAGATGATGTATAGGTACATGACCTTTGGTTACATCTACTCAATTCACTGAAAAAAATGGACATAAAGCTATACGATTGCTGATGATGATAAACACAATAAATCCGTGAAATCGATCCTTACTAAATCACTGAACACGGTGAATAAAAGAAGCAGACTTCCAAAATAACTTGCGGAAATCGGGAACTCAGGAGTCTCGGGACCTTGAACATGATATCAAGCTCAGTGTTTGAATCAGCACTGTACGATAACATGATGGATTCCAACAGATTATTACACAAATAAAACAGCAGTTTTGAAAGTAACTTGTAAATGTGTTAAGTTCAACATAAAATGATGATATGAACTCTCTCTGCTTTGTAATTACAAGTTAGGTACTGCGTGTTACGCTTTATATTTTGTAAACAAAAACGCACGTGATAGAATGGTAATTTTGTCTAATATGTAAGATAATGAATTATACAATTATTATGACTCTTGTGTAAGTAGTTAATAATTATAATACACGCTCTTTGTAAGCCTCGCTTTATATTATCGAGGTCTTTCGTTCAAAGCCATACAGTTTTTTTTACAATTTATTTTTTAATAACAGTAACATGAAACCATAAGAAATGTGAGCGTTAAGGCCTCCCTGCTCATTTTCTTCTGAATATAAACCTTGATGATGATGATAATATATAGATGCTAATAAAAATTAGATTAGTAAAGGCTCGTGCTTCGTCAATTCCAAGGATAATGGCATTTAGTGACTTTAAAAAGTGTTAAAAAACACTGTCATCAATGGATTCCTTAAGCACGCGTCGAGCCCATCCGAGACGGAGTTTTTAGGTCGATTTGTAAAAGTCACTAAAACCAATTTTGTTGTTTACCTAACATATTCAATGCACGAACCGATACCAGATAATCCGAAACATATATATTCACCAAGATCCGTTTATACACGAACATTATTACCTACCTACTGCGGTGTGCGGGCTACGTGTACATCTAGGAAATGGCTGATCAGATTTTCGTTCAACTTGGCCAATAACATGACTGATATCAAGTAAAACAATAGCAGTGAAATTTGTGCACTAAGTTATTGCTTTAACTAAGCCAAAAAGCTTACAAAATCACATAAAACAAGAATTTGATTGAGTGGTGATGATTTCTCTTTGTTGTTTGAGGTTTGACAGTTTGAGTTGGGGTATGAGTGTTTATTTATTGAACTCGACATCTTATTTCGGTGATACTAAATACATGCGAGACGAGTATCTGTTCATAAAACATTCACATATGACTGTATGTAATGTCTATATCTGTAGATAAAGTATATTATTGTGTATGGGTAGTCGCATTTATCAAATACAATTTAAAAACAACTGACCAATATAACCATTTTACCCACGGCAGCGTTCAGAAAGCCCCTACTTAGTTATAAATAAATACTTAAATTATGTCATCACTAATTCATGACAAATGCCGTATAGTCTTAGGTCCATATTAATATCATGTTTAGGTACCTACCAAGTCACCTTTTCTCAGAAACATAAGGAAAAGGAAAAGATATAGGTATCTTTTGTAAATAGATAAGAGTTGAAGATAAATTTTGCAGCCAGTTGTGCCTCGCCTCTCAAAGCAATATTTCGTTTTGTTTATTAGTCTTAATTAAACCAATTTCCATGAAGAAACAATCCGTTAAGAAAACAGTCAGTTCAGTAGCGTAAGTGATTCAGACTACACTATACTTCTAAGAGTGCAACAAAGTAAAATAAAAAGCAACAATTCTGTGCTTCTATTAATATCGAAAATGTTTAACAATATTATGTGCAAATACTGTGAAGTGTAGGGTAACGAGCCCTTGTATATCTTGTTTTTATCAACTTCCGTAGAACGTTCAACAGATATTTAAGAACTGAATGTGGAAAATGTAATTTTTCATTTAGCGTAAGTTACCTATCATAACAAAATACGTACTTACATATTGTGTACCTATAAAATCCAAGCTCAACCAAATGCGACATGCAAATAAAGTGTTATTTCATATGTTATTGTGAAGGGACAAGCGCGAGGCCCATCTGATGTTAAGCGGTATCCTCTGCCTATAACAGATGCATTTCATCACAAGTGACGAACTGCACTGCGCCCATCACCTTGAGACATACCTGTTAAGTCTCATTTTGCCTTTTATTTCACTGGCTCTCAAGGACTGCTGCCGGAACACACCGTTAGGTGCTTGGCGACAGATTTTCTACTTGAGGGTGGTCGCTAGCCAGGCGGGCATTAAAATTTTAATGATTATAACATATTTTTTTACATGCCTTTATTAACAACACACTATACAAACTAAATACAACACTAGAGCTACTACAGCGTAAGCATTTAGGCAAACTAAAGATCATTGCCTACAGGCAGGCCAAATGCTCCAGCCCACTAACTGTTGGCAGGGTACCCAACATGCTAGCAGCATTGACCCGTTGGATTGCAATGCCTATTCGTTGAACCAAATGCAGCATTTTTATCACGCGTCGCATCCACCATGCACTCTGATAAGTTTAGGAAAATAAGATGAGCTCCCGGTTTCCACGAACCCAATGTCTCTACCCCAAACGGCTAAAATATGTAACCACTACCAAGATTAGCGTATTTGCATCGCTTGAGTTTCTCCGCCGAAGTAGACGCAGCGCTAGCCCTAAAAATACGTGTAGTTCTTGTCTTGTTTGAATACCAACTTCAAGTGTCTGGTTAAGTTATTTTAAGCGTACCCATCTGATGTTGTGTTGCAATCTTTGTTTATACATCGGAATGTAAGTTAATTCACAGCTAATGCATAAAGTAATTAATACCACACTTACTCAGAAAGCGTCTCATTACACGTTCAAAAACATGTTATAAAGTTCGTCTTTACTCCCTTATAAATGTACGGCGGGGAAAGTTATATGGATTTTCATTCCTTCACTCCGTAGCAGTGAAGGAATGTTGTATGAAAATCCTTACCTGCCCTGGTAGCGTTATTTTGTTTTTTAGCTGCTAACATAAAAAAATACAATCTCAAAAAAGTGTTATATCAAATAATTAGAAAAAACGAGGTGTTATTTTTATTTGTACTCGATTTTCAATGAAAGGAGATTGGCTATCTTTTTTTGCACTACGAGAAAAAAGGCGAGGCATGTTTGGTTAAATTTAGTTTTTTATTAAATTGATATTTTAACAGTACGCTTATAATTATTCTAAATAATTTTCCAAAATGTCATCTGATAGTGAAAGTGACGATTTTATAACGATGACTGCACCAGAAATAAGAAATGCAGCGCAAGAAGTCATAAGGAACTTACTGCCTGAGAAGTTTCGAGATAAGTACGAGAAAACGTATAATGATTTTATTTTCCTCGTAGGTTTAGTATAAAGCACTATGTGTCACTCGGTAGAAAGTTATATTTTTGTTCTCAAGTTGCCTTTAAGCCCGACGTGCATTCTCGAACAGAAATAGATCGTTTTCTCCCCTCGATGTACAATTTACTATATTCACATTCATAGTACATCCACCATAAATTCTCTGCTTCCTGCCTTGCCCCACGCAAAGTGGGGCCTTTTGTCATTTTTCTATTCCTAATATATCCGCCCGAATACATACCTAGTTAATACTTATCTCAAAACATCCTTTTTAACGGCTCTTTATATTTTCATATAAAGATCAGTTCCATCAGTTTTTGTTTTTTAATTTATTTTATTTATATGAAAACCTCTTGTACTCTTCTCGCCCCTTAGTTATTCTTGTATCTAAGAACTGTCCAAGTGGCCAACTCTCACCTCTTATAGTAATAACTTAATCTTACTGCTAAATTTTATACCTCCACGTCAATTAAGCAAGCTTACAAACGGTAATGGAATTGCTCGGCGTTTTGATGACGTCACAACAAATTGTTCACTCTATTCGCGTACTCTGACGTGACATTTCATCGAAACGACTACTGTTCCAACGACAAATCCGCCATATTAATACATATTTAATTTAAAGCGGAGCTCGGGAACTTTCCATATAAATGTAGTTTCCTCATATTTTAAATACCTATAGAGTTCAAAGTCGGTGAAATTTTGTATGCATACTACTGAGCCTAATAACTATGCTTCCGGATTGCGAGTTTTTCTAATAATTATTTATTTTATTCTTAAATGTCAAAATAACAAATCCCATACAAAATTATTTTTCGATTTATTTTTGAAAATACTTAATTTTACGGAAATGTGGCAAACCAGAAGCATAGATATAAGGCTTTAGGACATACATGCAAAGATTCGCCAAGTCTGAACACTTAGTATTTAAAATATGACGAAACTACGTTTGTATGGTTAGCGCTCCGAGCAGTCTAGCCTTAAAAAAGTTACTTTCTAGCCGCGGATTTAAACTTCATTGCATCTAGTTTAAAATAAAAATGGTTTTAATTTAATTTGTAAAATAAGTGTTTTTATTTGTATTATTCTTTAAAATAAATATCAGAAACAGCAAAAGTACTTCATGAGTGCTTAGTAACGTTAAATCGTAAAGTGATGTGTTTCTAGATGTAAGGCGGTTATTTCCGTGTATATACCTACAAGATTCGTAGTATAAAAAATACGTGATTTATTATGCTTTAATCTTTATCGAAATGATGGCTAATATGTCCGAAAAAATTTAAAAAAATCTATTTTAAAATATTTTGATTAAAAGTAGTAAAAATGTTGATTTCCCCAGAAAAAACCAAGATCAAAAATAAAAATTGGATCAGTATAGCAGGATATATTTTTAAAAGTAAGAAAAAAGTAAGTAAAGTGAAAAATTGACGTCCTCCGAATATAAGGCGCTTTTTGTACTTGGATCAATGTGGCATCAATTGAATATTTTTTTCTTGCATTTGTTGCATATAACTCCAATATAGAAAAAATGTCACTTGGATCAGTATGGTTCTACCTTCGCCAAATAGTGTATCTCTATTACTGTCGTCATACATAATAATATTAAATATCATTACCCAGCATTTATCAATATTGGCAGTTGGTTTTTGCCCCTTGACCGCTATATCACGAAATAGTAAGTGATGAAATTATCGAATGCGATACACAGGATTTTCACACATAGCTCAAATTGAGATTAACCGACAATAAATAATTCAATTCGTAATAACATACTAACCACCTACAACAAGCTAAACTTCTCCCTTTGTTATGTCAGACGGAGAGAGAGAGACTATTTACCTACCTACGTTATGTGTCAATTATTTGTACTGTACTGTATCAGTCGGAATGTTCACTGCTGAACACAGACTCCCTCATTAGGGGGGGATTTGCCATAATCCCCACGTTTGGCAGGCGTCTTGGGGATCGCAGTTTAATTTTAATATTGTTAGGTTTGCAATAACGCCCGCCATGCGGATTACATTACAAAATCACAAATATACGATAGGAAAAATTCCGCACATGACTCAAATTTTTCCTTACGTATATTTGTGATTTTGTGATCGCAGTTTAAGATATCAGTTCCTCAGAAGGCGCTGCTTCCCTTCCGGTATTTGAACTTTAGTCGCCTCTTACGACATCCACAGGTAGCAATGGGACATTCTAGCCCGACACCCCACGGGGAATTCTTTGTTACGAAGACATATTTCCAAGCAAATGTCAAAAACAGATAGTTTACATGCCTCTGTAGACAATTATGTCTCTCGAATGTCGATAAAATTAGGGTACAAAAATTGTACCTCCCTTCCATGTTAGTCCCGATGCTGACGACTGTTATCTTTGATCACATCACACAAAGTACGACGCATCTAAGTTTTACTGTAATTACGACAATCAAGCGAGCAAGAAATCAATTAACAAAACTAGCCAAATGCGAGTCGGGCCTAAGAGTAAGACCTATTCAGGCCCCGCAACGGAACAGTCTGTAAAAATAAATGTTAGATCACAGCTTAAAATTACATTTTAAAAAATCGTTCAGTTTTTGGTGATCAAAAAAAGGATAGATCCTACGTATAAATAAGTAAAGAAGTGTAACTATCATACAGTTACCGATTTGATTTCGAACTCATCAAGTTGACAATTAACACACGCACAATCTTCCACATTCAATTTGATTTGTTAATTGATTTGCCGTTTAGAAAAATAAATGGCCTACAATGCGGTGAAGCTAAAACCGCAGCGGATTCGAACCGTTAGATCACTGCGCGGCAGTCAGAGATTTGAAATACAATCTTAGGCAGCAGCATTGACCTACGTATTATCTCAATGGACGGCAGTACATATTCCTAGCTATTACCACTTGACTATCGCACTGCTTAGTAATAAGGCAGTACTTAGGGCTGTTAGTACTGTTGTACGTAGGGTACAACAGAACGTTGTTGTACCCTACGTACAAAAACCTAGCTACATGCCCAGGCGCCAATTACCACTATATTCCCGCTTCACTCACATACTTATTTGAAACTACAATATTGTAACGATTTGACCTATTAATACTTTGGTAACAATAATAATGGATCAAAAACTCGTAGGTTAGACCTAATCTACACGAAAATATTCAACAATTAACTACGTGCATTTACTTACATTGTCAAGGGTATAGGTAGGTATAATACACACGCAGCTATACCCATTGCGCTAATACGATAAAGGTCAATGCTATACTTTAAGGCTCTATTCCGAATGACACGTCGAGTCGGAATGTATTAAAGTTTCGAAGAGTTTTATCTTTCTACTATGGTTTTATCGTTTAGAAATCAAATTCAAAAGTACGTACCGTACGTAACGTAGGTACGTAGGGTACCTAAGTTATGAAGTAACAATACTCGTAAGCTAATTATTAAATCTGTGGTATGGGTGAGTTTACAGCTCTGGGTGCCCGAGCACGATCCGCCTGCGCAGTTCACAGGTCATCATGCCATCAATTTAATTTAATTTGACCTGTGGCACTGGCTTGCCGGCGCGTGCATGCCTCGTAACTGATTGAAACCATACTACACTTAACTTGAAAATTTTTCTACTTTGTAATTCAATAAATAATATTTAAGTAGATATGTACATATTTCAGAAAAAACATCCCACAATTTAAGTACTTAAGAGTAGTTGGGGGGAAGTATGGCAACGGGGCCATCCGCTAATTTGAATACGCTAATTTATTGCCATCGCAAAATTTCTATAGGATGCAAAAATGTGACTAAAATTGAACAAGCTTGTATGGGCAGTTCTAATAAATCCTGTGTTTTGGAAGAAATATCCGAACAAAAAATCTTATATTTGTATATTACGCTAATATTTCATCTTATTATTGAACTTGATAATATATAATAAATGAAACCTTATTTTTAAAAACCGCAATAATCAATCTGGTTAGAAGTCATACCCCAAATTCATACCATCATCATCATCAGCCGGAAGACGCTGCTGTTGAACAAAGTTCTTCGCAATACAACACCACAATGAACGGCTATTAGACACTTGTAACCATTGCGAATGCTATTGCGAATGCTCCCGCCTGTCTAGGTACCAACTTCAAGTTGAAAATCTGTCGCTAAGCACCTAACGATGTGTTCTGGCAGCTGCACTTAAGACCTAGGTTAGACTGAACAACATCTTCGACCAGATCATTACTTATCATCAGGAGAGTTATTAGGATTACAAGGTATAAATAAATAAAAAGTGAATCCAGATTAAATAAACTTGTACCGAAACAGATCGAACAAACAACATATAATATGCCTTTTAGATATAATATGTACGTGGACATAGGTAGACGTATAGGTAGGGCGACGTTGCTTAACTTTGCTAATCGATTAAGAACAGCTAAGTAAACTTCGCTACGAGCGCTTCAAAAATATATAATGTATATAAATTTTGTTGTATGCTAAATGCATATTTTATTAAATTGCGAATATTTGTCACTTTGTGACGACAACCATTAATTAAATCAAATCTTTCAATAAATAAATGATATTTTGCTATAATTTGGGAATCAACAAAATAAGCGCAGAAGTAAAACAAAACACTGCATAAAAAACATAATTTCGAAGCGCATTATTTTTTTTATTGTCTTTACTAATAATATCTACCGCATTCCAATGATGATTGACTGTTTTTTTAACCAAAATATGCTGTAAGTATTTAGGTAAAGTTTTGTGTGGAAAATGGATATCCTGCTCATTTATTACCATACTATTTTGACCGACTACATTTAGTAATAATATATTCGAGGCACAGAAGAACACACATATACTTGAGTAGAAATTATTTTATTCCTTGTTGAATGTAATAAAATTGCTTGACATACCTGCTTACTGAAGTCACATGTAATACAAGTAACAGGTCAAAATCTTAAGCATTGTTTGAAACATAACACTATCGATTTTGCTTTTGTAATTGACGCAGTAACTTTTTTTATTTATAATCCATGTCAAGTCATAAAATTTGTAAACTAATTATTTCCAGGCATAAGTATCATGAGCCTTGATGACCTTCTAGGTCCAAGGTTAACATTATTGGCATAGCTTTAAGAAAGAAAGTCCTCAAAAATTAATTGGTGACTTTTGGATTGGGGGCAAGTGCGCTATGCGACTAACAATTTGAGCTGTACTTGCCCTCTTGCTTTTTAGGTCAAGATTATCAATTTCTAAAAAAAACTTTATTTTAAATTTCAGTGTAAACCACTGACAAAAGATAGTTTAAATGGTAAACATTTAAACTATGTCCCACTAGTTTGCTAGCCTTTTTTTTTTTTACAGCCTACAAAATGCAAACAAATTTAACATTTATGTAGGTAATAGGTAGGTATGTCTACAACGACGTCATTTCGGGTCTCGTATTTAAATTATACTTAAAAATAGAATGGCAAATTAATTGAATCTGAGTATCTAGTATATCAAGGTACGTGTAAAGCCAAACAGGGGACAAAGTCATCTAAATATTTTCTACACCGCATTTTCTCCTATCGTAAAATAAATGTAAGTACACGGATAGGTACTTGCCTACTTTACTGATCTAATTTCATGATGTGTGATACTGATTTAGATACAAAATAGTAGTTGAGTAATAATTGAGTTTACTTTGAACTCGAAGAATAAAAGAACGCGGATAAGTACCTAGGTAAGTAGGTACATATAACATTAACTACTAAACTCGAACGGTAGTTGGTTTACTGAATGAGAAGAAAGAAGTTATGTGTAAGTATGTACAGCAGTAAATACGAGAAGGCGTGTTTGTTTTCATCTTACGTCATCCCTACCAATCTGAACCTCCATCTTACAAAATGTCTTTAGTTTACTGAGACGTGTCTGTCGATACCCACCTGTTGCGAGCGCAAAGTTGAATTTTAGCCTAACTAAAAGTGCTTCAAAATTTACTTTCAACGATGTTGAAAGCTTGCTGGGATTGCATTAGGTCAGAATCTGTTAGCAGTTAAGCTATTTAATAAACCTAAGTACGTGTACGTGAGTTTCCAATTCAACGTTTACTTAATAAAAAGAGTTATTTTCCGTGGGAAAACACGTTATGTAGGTAGTGTTAGTATTAATATGCAATGCACGCAAAAGTGACGTGTCTGTATTTCAACAAACTGATTGATACTGATAAGTATATTTTAAGTGATAATTTGATAAAACACGGATAGTGAAGTGGCCCGTGTTGAGTGTAAGCTATTTACCGGATTCCCTCCCGGACACATCGTGTCCCCGTGGTACATATACCTGTGTCGTGCATAAACTAAACATGTAAAGGTAGGTAGATACCATCAAACTTTAGATAGGTAGGTACGGACGGGTAGGTACTTCCATCTACAAGAAGATCCAATTCCTGTAAATTTGTATGTCAATGTCACTATCAACTGTCACTCTAGCCTAGATATGACAAACAAAATGCCAATGCGATGTCATAATTTCTTTCGCGATAACGTGTGTACTTAGATCGTAAACAAACAAAACTTGCATAATTTTGTAAGAATACTTAACAGGGTGTGTATTAATGTGAAATGAAAATAGGATATGACATAAATTAAAATTATACCCTAATAAAATAGATCGAGAAAATAGGTTATGTTGTCGTCTCAGTGTCTAACACCTATGGGAATGGACGATGCTTTTTAAATAAAAATCCATTACACTCCAGTATGCTTACAATACTTGCCTATTTTGCAGATATAAGTATATAAAGTAAACGATAAATAAGTAAATTCGTAGTAAGTAGTTCATTTGCATAAATACATTAGCTATACCATCATAGTGCTTTAGCGGATTTTGCAACAAGGTAATTAACTTTGTGTGTTGTGGTCTTATTTAGGAATCTCCTGCAGGCTGCAATAGATGCTTTTACCTACTTATATGAATAATAATTTATAAATTAAATTTTACTTTTATAGCAATATTTCACTATAATTACTTATATTTCTGATAGGGTAGCCTTTCACCACTATCTCAACTGTTATGATATAATTATGTTGTCAAAAAAATTAAGATTGCATGAGATGGTGTAAAATATTGCATTATTTGCAGTAAGTAGATAACAATAAATACAGCCTCATTTTTACATAATGCAGTACTTACCTTTATAATATATTTGCAAAGGCCTATTTTGTATATTTTTTTGTGAAATAGTTAAATAAATGCCTAAAATGTAAATATAAGTAAGTTGACTAACATCATATTTTTCCATCGTCCATTTTTTCCTACTTTATATGGTCATAAGACTGACTGATTGGTCATTCAAAATGAACAATGTACCTTTGGGGAAAACACTTTATTCAAAGTTTCTATAACATTATATATCGCTGGGCACCTATGTAGGATTATAACATTGGAAATAATACACATCTTATATACAATTCAATAAAATAGGAACAAAGCAAACACTAACTTTTATACTATGTTTTTATTCAATAATATATTGTTGTTTTAGTGACCAGCAGAGACAATCAAATGATCAATACGGTGTTCATATGAATGGAGGATCGAGTGCTCCACCGTGGCAAACATCAACTGCACAAAACGGCAAAATGTTTACTGTACCAACACGTTTAAGAGAGAGCAATGCTATTAAAATTAAAGGGAACATCACAGATGGAATGTAAGTAAGAAACTTATAATCTAACTAAATTTTATAGGACCTTGATAAAAATTGCATTAAGTATATGACACTTAAAATTTGATAAAACCTTGACTCGTACCAATCTTATTATTAAAAAGCTAATTGATTTAATGGTATTGGATCACCGTCAAAGTGCAAATATAAAAAACTTTACTAAACATACACCATGATGAAAACCATGTGTGTTAAAATGGATTGGTTGTGCTGTATTGTTGAAGTAGATCACTAGTATACATTGTTATTTCACCTTTCACAAAAAGGAAACAAAATTTACCAATGTTATAATTTACATTTATCTTTCAGGTTAGACATTGGACTACGTCCAGATGGTAATAATGATAACATAGTGTGCCAATTAAATGTAGTGTACCCTGAACCAGGACAGTCACATGATCAAATAGTAGTAAGAAATGTGCGAAACGGAACCGACTACACCATTAGTGATAATGTAGCTACTGACTATTTTCCCGGTAAGTACATATTTATTACCTATATTAAGTAAATTATTGTGCCTTTAATAAGCCTAACCCATATCTCAACTGATATTTTAACAGTAAAGAGTTAGTTTCTCTATCTGCTACTTTACATATTTTTTTTAATGTTATTGTGATGGAACTAGCTCCAGGCCCACTATTAAGCGTACCTCTGCCTATAATAGATGCATTTCATCACAAGTCATGAATTGCATTGTGCCCGTCACTTTGAGACATAGTTGTTAAGTCTTATGTATTATATACTTATCACTGAACAAGTCTTATGGCACATAAGCCTGTAATTTCACTGGCTCTCAAGGACAGCTGCCGGAACACACTGTTAGGTGCTTAGTGGCAGATTTTCTACTTAAGGGTGGTTGCTAGGCAGGCAAGCACATCCAAAATGCCCATCATGCAAAATGTAAATTTAACTACAGAACTTATTTGAAACTACAGGCTTAAAAATGGTATAGGTCTTAAAAATTATTGTGTAAAATAAAATAGGCTTATATACCTTGATGCAAAATTTTGTACATCAATCAATTCTATCTAAGTTTCAAAATTTGGTAAAATTGTTCTTGATATTTATTAGATTATATTTTGATGTTCCATTTCATTCTTTTCAGATCCAACATTTGATATTGAATTTTTATTATACCGTGAAACTATTAAAATATCAATATCAGGAAATTTGTTATGTAATATGGAACTTCAGCATAGCATGGATGATATCAAGTATATATCGGTGAAAGGAGAAGTAACTGAGTTAGGCTTTTTGTTTAAAATACCTGATTACTGAAGATGTGTTAATGATTATTACTGTGAGTTTCATACGATGACGATTTTCTGGCCATAAATCCATTAATATAATGAAATAAAAATGTATGACTAGTAATTTTCCACAGTTAAAAGCTACACTTATTACAGTATTGAAGCATGAAAAGCTTAGATTTTCTAGTAAATGATAATTTGGAGTCAATAATAATAACTAAAGAGAATTAGCATTGTACATCTCCATATTGTGTAATTAATTAGGTGTTAAAATGAATGTGTAGTAGTGTCATTATGTTTTCAGGCATACTTTGCTGGCCACTTGTCTATGTTTAGTAGATACATGTACTGGTTACGACTATTGCATAATCTGTATGCATAACATTGTACACCAGACTTAAGTTGTAATCAAATGGAGGATGAAATCAAAATACATATTTTATGTAAAGACTTTACAGAATATTCTTCTAAGTACAGCACAATTATCTTGTAATGGCTTCTGAAAATCAGTATAGATTACTCCGGCTTATCAGTTGAATTTATTGTAATTTCACTGGCTTCTGGAAATCACCATAGATTACTCCGGCTTATCAGTTTAATTAATTGATCCATCCAAACATCTTTCTAGCCAGGAATTCTACTACTTATTGCGACAGTATAGAAATTAAACACATGATAACTTATCAAAGACGAAAATTGAAGTGTATTGTTTTTTACATCATAGAAAACTTGTCATAACCACAAGGTTAATCAACTATAGAGTTTACGGAATAAATGGCTTGTCAATATTCTGTATATTATGTCTGTTCATATTAGTTTCATAAATCATGTATCCATGTATGTATTTAAAAATATTATAAACTCGTTAGGCATCGTTTCTTTGTTATATTATGATAAGCAGTAGTCCATTTTACCAGTATTTTTTTGTATTGCCCTTTGGCAGATAAAATCATGCCAAAGAGTAAATGGCAGCTGTATCCTACATCAAGCATTTATGTGTTAAGATAGTTTTAGTACTTAGATTGTAATTTTGACTCAAAATCATTTCTACTTAAGTAAATTTTTTACTATTTCGAATATAAATTATGATGTGTCATTGTAAAAAAAACAATAAATAACTCATTTTAGATACATTTAAATGACTTATATTACGTAAGTGGGCAGATAATTGTGTTTTTTTGCCAAGAGTATGCAGTTGCGGAGTGACACAATAAGAGTCGTTGTCACAGATGGGATAATTCATGTGTTAAAATATGGATCCTCAAAAGTCATTCAAACAGATTTAAAGATTCAGTTTCTTTACTTAATAAGTAATTGATTGTTTTATTGCGCTACTTCATTGTTTTGTTCTAGTTAGTGCAAGATAATTTTTATGCACATTTTAAGTAAATACAAGTAAGATTTCAGTATGTATATCCTCCATGTTTCCGGTAGGTACATTCCCACACTTTCACAAGTTGTTTTTTCACTTGTGAGGCTGAATGGACAACCATTCTTTTATTATTTTCAAATTTGAATTATTTATTATCTTTCTTTCAAAGCTAGGCAACCCACAAAGCTTCTAATTGATCTCATCAGAGATTTTGATTTTGTATATTGATTGTGGTTTTCAGGTCAAATAACTGTTAATAATTCTCTGGAATGGATATTGGATATTTTTCTGGTTTTGAAGTTATCAAAAGTTACAAAAGTTAAAGTTGTCCATTATTAGTTTTATTACACAAATCTCTGTATATTTTTTTTTACATGTGGGGAAAAAACAATTCAACATGTTTTTGAAATATTAATATTCAACCATATATTCAAATATGTGCCATGTTTTTAATTTGTCTAAATATTTTCTTATAAACAATGATATATAAATATATAACAAAATTATGCAGACGTAAGTTGATCATGATGATACTATTTTATTTAAATATTAATACTACATAATTAAAATTTTATGGTAATAATTTTTAGAAATATTCATAATCATATGTTATCAAATTATTATTAATGTTAAGATCGTCCCACCATAAGCTGAAAAGCAAGTCCATAATTAATCTATTGTATTATTTTTTGTAAGTATTTTGATTATGTACACATCACACTAATCTATTTAGCTGTAAGAATATTAATGGTAATATATTTTTGTCTTGTTTAATTCATTACTTTTATTACATTTATAGGATATCCTATGATTGTGCTGCAATCTGTGACTACAAGTAAAATACGTAAAGGTAGTAGGTACTTGTTTCTTTTTTTGTTATTGTGACGGAACAAACCCGAGGCCCACCTGATGTTAAGTGGACTAACCTCTGCTTATAACAGATGCATTTAGTCAACGACGAATTGCACTGTGCCCGTCACACTGAGACGTACAGTTGTTAGGTCTCATGTGCCTGTAATTTTACTGGCTCTCAAGGACTGCTGGAATGTACGGGAAAAGTTTTTTGCAATTTGTGACTTTTTGAGTACTCCTATGATGGTTGGTCCCATAGAAGTTTTTGATCAGTATTAGAAACAGGATCGATTGGCATCAAAAAATGTTTTTGTGTAAAATGGCTATTTTCTTGCTAACTGTATTTTTTTTAGAATCTGTGAATGGGGATCAAAATTCGATAAAAAAATATGGATAGTCTCCTAAGACCATTTCCGAGTAGCTGCAACGGATAAGGTACTTCCCCTTACTGCCGCGCTGAAAGTTTCCACCCTGTACATTCCAAGACCAATTAACTAAATAAAATGTTTATTTTTGTCACAGCTGACAAAATACAGAATAAATTGGCGTTTTCAGTATTTTTGTTATATTTTATGATTATATTATTATTATGAATGATATACAGAAATTTCAAATTCCATACAAATGGGTTTTTGAATCAGTAACAACATAACAAAATTATCGAAACAAACAATATACCAAAATGTCCTAATCCTTTCAACTATGACGGCCCTTCGTTTATCAATTTGTGTAAGTGATAATGACTCAACAATACTTTAATCCTTCCATGTGACATGCCCATACATTACCCCGTGTATACTGGTGGTACTTTCAAGAATCCTCTGATGTCCATGTGTTTAACATTTGTACATTTGTCAAATCACTACACAATCACACTCTTCTATCCGCCTCTTTCATTGGCTAACATATATCACGACAGCTGTCATGGTCTATAATCTTTTCCATATTGAGCTTCATGGGAATTCATGGGTCACGTGTTTTCCCAGAGGTCTCTCGCCATTTTATCCATCCTGCATTTATCTAGTTCCTTACGTCTCCATCAAAATCGTCGCTCTTTTGGATCATTAAACTAAGATACCGATACAACCATTTTTTTTCCACAACAGGAATACAACCAATTTAAAATCGACTAGGTTTGACGTTCTTTGATAGCAAAAGAATATCTGTTACAATACATTTGCATGGTTTATAGTATAATGTTATCCGTGTCTTAATTTAACCTGATATTGGGCCTTAGTTGAATAGATTTACTTACTTCATTAAAGTGGCTACTTACTTAAAGTACTGTCTCGAACCCCACAATCTTACTGTAGCCCATTAATAATAGAATAATTACATATTATTGACGTAATTAAACTTATGAATGAACCGTATATCTTTAGAGACGGGATATCCTTATATTTACGTCAGTTAATGTGTTTGCGTTGTATCCGTTGTGTTTACGTTGCGAGAGTCACGTGTTAGCAGTGGAGCCAAAGCATGTTCGTTTTACAAATATACAGTAGCACGTGGGAAGTCAAGATCAAATATAGCGATATAACAAAAAATACCAGAAAAACCTCCGTTCACTATGTTTATATCGTAGGGTTATTGGTTGTTTCAAATTGCATTTTTTTTTGCTTTTAAGGAGGTAAAAATTAACGATTTTAGACTGGTAGGTAACGGAAAAGTAACGAGGAAGGGAATAAAAACTTTACAACAATACGTACTGTGTAGGAAAATTGTACAGCACACCATATTAGGATCCTGGACCTGACAGCAGTCCTGAGGAAAAGTTTGCGTATAGAGTTTTTTTTTTCAGTAACGTCTAGTAGGAATCTCAGTAAGTATTTTAGACTTGGGTAGATATTCGCCACCCGGTACATTTTCTCGCTGTCGCTGTCATACACTTTAGGGATGTTTTTTTTTCTAAATCTAATAATTATCAAATTTGGACCGTCAACAACTCTGGATGATCGTAACATCCCTCATCATAGTAACGGTTTTTTGTAGTACCTATATTACCAGCAAAGGATCAAAATTATGTCTTAAAATGCTGTGGCAAAGCATGTCAATACATGGCCATATATGGGCAAGACGCTTCAGAACTTCTAGCAAAAAATAATGTATTGAACATTGGTCCGACCGCGGGATCTCGCAATAACGTGTTTCTTACGATAAATGTTTTCTTAGCGCTCTGTAACCTGTCATTATTGGTCTCATACATTATTATTTCTGTCCCAAATTTAGCCTTATCAAATAGTCAGCGAATCAAAAGCGAGGCAAAGCGTTTTGACATTTATAGGTTGGTACTAGAAATGCGACAGCGAACCGTTTATGTGACTAGATTCAAGAGACTCCATGAATTATAAAACAAAATGCCTTCGCTACGCGTTCGTTTCGCAGTCTGTTTGAAAAAGCGTTTATAGACCATGGCAGAGGCCTTTGAAAATGGTAAAAAGTGAAATTATTTTTTTTATTTTTTATTGTGTAGCAACAAGCGCGAGGCCCACCTGATGTTAAGCGGTATCCTCTGCCTATAACAGATGCATTTCATTACAAGTGACGAACTGCACTGCGCCCATCACCTTGAGACATACCTGTTAAGTCTCATTTTACTGGCTCTCAAGGACTGCTGCCGGAACACACCGTTAGGTGCTTGGCGACAGATTTTCTACTTGAGGGTGGTCGCTAGCCAGGCGGGCATTCGCAAAATGCCCTTCCACCATGCGGTGAAGCTCAAGCTCTGGGCGGGATTCGAACCATGGACCTGCTGCGCGGCAGTCCATAGCCAATGCCACTGAGCCATTACTGCTTCAAAAAGGCTAGTAGGATGAAACTCGTCGACAAAGGAATAGAATATTATTTGTAAAGTGAAAGGAAAATTAATTTACGGGCGATCTGAGGTCGGGAAGTGGAAGGAGTGAGTTTTTAAGGGTAAAAAACGGTTTATCTTGATTTACGGCAAAAATACAAGTTCTATGGAAAACAAATTACAATGTTGTATTACAAAATCACAAATATATGATAGGAAAAATTTAAGTCATGTGCGGGATTCCAACCCGCGTCCATCCACTCCTTGAGCCGGAGTATGCTCTAACCAATTGAGCTAACATGACATGACGTCATGACTCGAATCTGTCCTATTCTTCTTTTAACCATCGTATTGGGATGGAGCGAAATCTATAGTACCACTTGCGTTGTACTACTAACAAGACCAATTTTGCAATTGGTTTTATACTTGTAAATGATGACGCAACCTTATAATTTTAATATTGTTAGGTTTGCAATAACGCCTGCTATGCGGATTACATTACAAACTCTCTTTGACTATTACTCCGGCTCAAGGAGTGGATGGACGCGGGTTCGAATCCCGCACATGACTTAAATTTTTCCTATCATATATTTGTGATTTTGTAATGTAATGCACAACTTTTGTTTTAACAACTTTTTCACTTAACCTCAAAATTTTAAAAAAGTTTTGTGAAAAAAGTGTTAGTACAAAAGTTGTAGAGTTAAAAACTGACCCTCTTCCACTTCCCGACTTCAGATCGCTCGTTAATTATTATTCCTTTCATTTTTGTCATATTTTCTTCCGTTTTAAACGAGTTTCATCCAACTATTATTTTTTTTAGTATCAGAAATTATCGACCTTGGTCTATTAGTCACAGTGTCGAAGTTAGTGTCACTTAAATTGTTTATGGATCGTAATTTTTTTATCGAGTAAAGTTGGATAAACTCCAAAGTGGTCAAAGATTTATGTAGAGTGTAGACTATTTATTCTCTTTGTGTTGATTTGTAACCAGCAAAGCTGTAAAATATTTTTTACATCTTCCTTGAATATTGTGTGTAGTTAATTATCATTGCATGTTTAAGTAATCGCTTCTGATGGATTTCTTAATGACAGTAGGTACATTAAGAATGAATTTTACTACCATCACTTTGAAGGAATTATTAATAGAACAGGTATATGAACCTGATACATTTACGCCCACATAAACTAAAACTATTAAAAGATTATCATAATATTATTTCATGAAAATAAACGCTTTTCTGTACCTAAATACAACACAGCTGATGAAACTACGAAATAATTATCATATTCTGGAAACATGACGCACACTGCAATAAGTTCCCATGGTTCGAAATAAACGTATGAGTATATGAACAGGAACCGTCATGAATATTTATACTGGAGAATACCTAAACAAATCTGTCAAAAAAAACCGGTGTAATAAAGAAAATAATCGAAGATGGCGGCGCTGTAAATTATGACATCTCACTTGCTCACTATAGACAGTCAGTAGTGTACAAGTGAGATGTCATAATTTGCAGCGCCACCTTTAATTCGTTTCTTTATCAAACCGGGTTCTAATATGGGGCTAGAATTCCGCGAAGTTCAGTACTTGTTTGGCTTCATCACAAGAGTATTTCACCGTTAGTCAGCATAGGTCAGATTCCGGTAATTTTTTTCGTAGTATATGTTGTATCCAAGGACTGTAAAAGAGGTTAGTGTAAGGGCGCAAATGATGCTAACCCCGCCAAAACATCGACGTCAAAGGTGTGCTGCGGCTGGAGCGCAGCGGCCGGAAATTTTACTGTCAAACCATTTTCGACTTTGTTTAAATAGTTTAGGTTGAAAGATATGACGGTGAATCCCCTTGGGCAGACGTGCGTCTTATGCAAGTCTTTCCAGCGATACTAAGCATTGTAGTGATTAAGGCAAAGTCGAAGAGTTGTTTGACAATTGAATGGTTGGGCGAGACTTTAGAACAAATATCTCGGAGTGACGAGCGTATAATGTGAAGAACGACAGTGACACTGAAACTGGAATGGATAGGCATTTAAAATAAACTCACCGACTGTAGTATACCGCACGTAAGTCTCCTGATTGTCCATCATAGCATCCACGGCTTGCTTTTCGCAGTACAACGCAGTTATCACAGCTATGCTCGGTTGGCGGGATGAACACAACGTTGGCATTTGTTTTACTACCTGTTATCAAGACAAATATTATTACTTTTAATATACAGGAGGCGTTCTTAAGCGTCAGACACAAATACCGTTTACTCTTAATCACAGTTTCGAAACAATGATAGCTGAGCTGTAATAGCTAAAGACTGCCGTGCCGCGTGTCAATGCTTCTATCCCCTCTGCCAGCTTCAGCTTCACCGCATGGTGGAAGGGCATTTTGCGAGTGGTTGCCTAGCTAGCTACCACCTTCAAGTAGAAAATCTATCGCCAAGCTGTGTTCCCTCAGCAGTTCTTGAGAACCAGTAAACGAAATTACAGGCACGTATAACTTAACAACTGTATCTCTCAGGGTAATAGTCGTAGCACTTGTGATGAAATCCCACAATAAATAAACTAACTTACTTTAAGGAAAATTGACAGCGAAACAGAAATAAGGTGTTTTTGCACATGAGAATGGATCTATCCCTGAGGTGAAATTATAAATGTAGACAGCATTAACAATAGAGTAGGTACAGATCTGAGGCCAAAGTTTTTTTTTGTTTTTATGTTTGTGTGGATGCTAATGGTACATACAGCAAAACAATAAAATGTTAAATATCATCGCTTGGGTAGTTGGTTAGTTCCGAAGCAGTGATGGCGTAGTAGCATTGGCTATGGACTGCCGTGCAGCAGGTCCATGGTTCAAATTCCGCCGCTGGGCTTGAGCTTCGCCGCATGATGGTAGGGCATTTTGCGAATGCCCGCCTGGCTAGCGACCACCCTCAAGTAGAAAATCTGTCGCCAAGCACCTAACGGTGTGTTCCGGCAGTAGTTCTTGAGAGGCAGTGAGATTACAGGCACATGAGACTTAACAACTATGTCTGAAAGTGCTAGACGCAGTGCAATTCTTGACTTGTGAAGAAATGAATCTGTTATAAGCAGAGGTTAGTCCGCTGAACATCAGGTGGGCCTCGAGCTTGTTCCGTCACAATAACATAAAAAGGGACAACATCTCCTTGAATTAACTGATATAATAACCGAACATAATATCATATAAAATACCCTACGTAGGTTATTAATTTGTAGATGAACAACAACTAACTATCATCAACTTTTACATCGTAAAACATTTTGTAAAAAACCAGAATATATAACCAGTCATAATATATAACCTGTTAAATTAAGTTGACAAAGCTTTGTCATAATATACCCATATATATTACCTGCGTGTCAACACTATGTTGTCTGATATAAATTCCTTCGGACATATTTCGGGTGAGACCCTTCTCTTCTAAAGATTCTAACGCATCTTTCACCTCCGATTTTGACCATTTTCCGGCACTGTAAGCAAAATAAGACTAAGATAAGTGTTAATAGATTTTAAAAGACTAGGTTCTACTATTACATAAACTTAGTATATCAAGTTTGAGAATATTATTTCTTCATGGCGGGATCGTGTGCGTCTTCTTATATATCACATAAAACTCCTTGAATGCCTCCAAGAGGTAAAATTTGTATACTTCCAGAATGCTTTGTTACCCTCAAACATTTTGCTGTGAGACGTGATACTGTGCTATGATTTAAAAATATATAAATTAAAATATTACGTCTTTGTCCAGCCAACTAACGAATAGATTTTCCGTAGGTACGCTAGTCGCCACATTTTGTAATGAAACTAGAAATGTATAAACAAAAAAAATACCAAAAAATGGAACCGACTTCTACACTCAAATGTGTGAAATAACTTGTTGAAGTCGGTACTGTGATGGTTCAAAGGTAACTATTATCACAATATTGTGCGCATGGTACCGACTTCGACAAGTTATTTACATTAACATTTGAGTGTTGAAGTCAGTTCCATTTTTTGGTAAAATAAAATTGTTCACCATTTATAGTGCCCTTGCTCATGGAATCGATTGTCATTCACTGTCAATGACTATATCATCAAGATAGGCAAATATTTTTCAGTTATTGGAATGTAACTCAAAAACGGCATGACCGATTTTGATGAAATTTAAATGGGACCACACAGCAAGCATCAGCTTTCAAATAAAAAAAGAATCATCAAATCGGTTCACCCAGTAAAAAATTGTAGTAACAAACATAAAAAAATATATACAGAGGAATTGAGTACCACCTCCTTTTTTTTGAAGTCGGTAATTAAAACGAAACATGAAAGTTATTCTGACAGATGCTTACCTAACGAAATCTTCAACAGCCATCGGATTGGGGTAAGCATTCTCAATCATGTCCAAAACTTTTTGTTCCGATATGACAGTTGTTTGATTCAGAACACTGTCGTCTATGTAAGCTGAAAACATTGTAAAGTTACAGAAACTCCAACATTGAATTTAACGAGTGAACTAACATCAGCCAGACTTGCATAGATCCACGCGAAAAAATTTTGCATTATCCTTCGTGCATCGGTGCAAAATATATCATCTCGTAAAAAAAAAATTATCGCGGCGTGCACTTAGCCCGAAAGAAGTAGGCTGTGCTTATTTACATCGTGAATTGTGAAAATTCGAGCAAAAATTGCGGGGAAAATAGTGAAAAAGATATAGTGCACGACAGTAACAAGACAATTTAAATCGCCTATATATTTTCACAATACGAATAACACTGCATAAATGTGGTTCTGAGGAGATAATTATTTTTTGTTTGTAGAGTGTGTACACCGTATGTAAACTACCAAACGTATCAAAGGTATATTCTATTGGAAAGATGTAGGTCATTTGATAAGTTATTAAGGTTTTTTTAAAGGCATACAATAACAACAATACTTACTAAATCTTACGCGAATTAATTAATTACTTCGATTGCAATACTTTATAAGGGTAACATTTTTAGGTAGATATTTCTTATACCTTAACAAATATCTTGCCCAGATTTCCGCCCTTGTGCCCTTTAACTACAAGTGTATCAGATTAAATTATATCAATCTAAATAGTACCAACCAGTACCCATATTATGTAATTTTATTGCAATAAGTTTCTGACAGATGTCCGTCCTAAATCATAGATTTATTCATATTCTGACAGCATTTGTAGCACAGAAACCTTGATAGCTATTAACTTTACACGTGTCAAAATTGTATCTTTTTCTTGCAATTAATACATAGAGTAATTGATACTATAAATATACAAGTTACATTATGCAAAAATATTGGTAGTAGCTAATATTTTTTTTGCTAAAAGCGTTCGTTTGATACGAAGTTACGTAATCCACGGGCATATCGTTCTAGCAATCTAATTGCGAATTTACTTTTAAATGTTTATGTCTGTGATTAAATCACAACAATCTAAAACAGGTATCTAAACATGAATTTATTTTTGATTGTTAAGTATTTATATTATTTTATACTTATTTAGTTGCTAAACAGTGGCCGATGTTAGATCAATCAGATCAGATCAAGTAGAGTTGTTATTGGACACTTGAAACATCGATAGTAGTGCCTAAAAATATCATGCAAAAACCAATTTCTATAACACTAGAAATTCTAATAACTGTAAATAAATTCGTTATAATTTTTAAGGTATTTCTAAAATTAAATTAAAACAATATTAATTCATACGGCGTCACACAAATATACGTTAAAATACAAATCACGAAATAACAATTTACAAACATCGATATTAATATAATAAATACTAGTAAAGTAATTCAGTTTATGAAACACAATAGTTATGGGTGAATTATGTACAAAACAAACTGAGAGAAAACAGAACTCTACTTTTAGCGTAGATACACAACCACAAAAATATTATTATTAAACAGAAATACACATAGCCGAGTTGAAGAGTGATTCAACAAATAATAAAAGATAGAAAGTAGCTGGACCAGAAAAAATAAAATAAAAATACGGCTTCTATTGCTATGCGCTAAGTTTTTAAAAAATCTTTCACATCGTGCCTCAATTTTCATTTACATTTTTCTGGTATCATAATGAACGTGCATATAATACATTACATAGTATACTTATAGTATTATACATACAGCCGTTACTAAAGTTGTATATTATGCTCTTACTGGTAAGAACGCCGTTCGATTCTGTATGGTAAAATTGAAAATATATTTTTAACGATATAACGTGAAGATCCAGTACCTACATCATTATTTCAAAGGTGAAAAACAAAGGAGATACGAAACTATTAAACATTTATTTGCGTTTCACCACACTTCAACTGATCTAAAGCGAAGATGTAGCCAAATTCTAAGGTGTAATACGCTTGCCTACGAGGTGCCTTTTTATTCTGGACTCAGAAGGACTAAAATGCTGATAGGAAACTGAAGCGAGTCTCACCATTTTCATTAGTATAGTAGCAAAGCCCTACTACCTACAAATTTTAGAGGTTTATGGTATAAGGTAATTGATTATAACAAAACCCTAGACTTGTATTGGGCCTAAGAAAGGTAAAGCAAAGAAGACGGTTGTACCCATGGAGGAATGAGGGGGAGAGGAGGTGCCGATCACAAATTATCCCTTGACGAAAAGTGTCCCCAGTTTGCGGGGTGAGGGAGGGTTGAAAGCTGGCCTGGCCCCACCTTATTACTAAAAACATCTGACGGTGAATAGCAAAAGCTCCAACCTTCAACCGCGATGAACACGGCCTTGCTTTTGTGCAAATAGTGTACTTAGTCTCTCGGCGAGAGATGGCGCACTTTTAAAATATTAGTCATTTGTCGCCAGAAAAATACAAAATATCTAATAAAAGAATCAATATGTAAAGTTCATAGTTATATGTGTTTATATTACAAAAGCTGACGACATCTAGTAATAAGTAGAGAATTTTTTGAGATACTATACCATAGAGAAAAGTAATACACCGGTGCTACCTATACCTAGTCATGTAAATAATTGAAAAATATATTTTATAAACATTTACACGTGAAATGTAATGCCATCGGCTGCCTTTGTCATTTGATCAGAACTATTTATGGCAAGATAAAATGTAACACTTTATCTTTGCGATGTGAATTCGACAAGAATGTAGTAATAGTCACGATATTTTCAAACGTGGTTAGCATGCAAGCGCCTAGAGCAGGCTAAGCTGAACCACGCCCCTACCATTGAGTACTACTCCTATTCCTCCATGGTTGTACCCAAAATACCAAGAAAGCAAGTGCAGATCCTAGTAAGTACAACTAAATTAAATTAAAAAACATAGCTTCTTACTTACCGAGTGATTAATAAACCTTCCGCTCAGATCTATTCTCGCCCGAAAATTTGTGAGTAATCTAATTAGGTCGGATCTATAATTTAAGTGAGTTTTCATAGTATTTCCCGTCTTCCAGACTTGGCTCCTAACAGGACCTCTAATAGAAGACTACCCGGCGTCATATACTGTGCAACCCCGACTTACTTCAATGGATTTCCTATCATATAATTTACTTCAGGGCATTATAAAAAAAACAATTTGTTAACAAATTATTTAGTGATTTTGTAACTAATATAAGAAATATTTTTAATATTGTTAGGTTTGCAATAACGCCTGCTATGCGGATTATATTTGTGATTTTGTAATGTATAAGAAATAATCTAGCTTTCCGGCTGCGGCTCCGTACGCGGTTATATCGGTTATCGCGCAAAACCATTAACCTCTTTTTCTGCAGTTGGATAAAAACTATCCTATGTCCTTCCCCGTGTCTCAAACTATTTCCATACCAAATTGTATCCTAATCGGTCCAGTAGTTTCAGAGCCTATTCAATGCAAACAAACAATCAAATATTTCCTCTTTATTATATTAGTTCTACTTCTCATAAACAAACACTTTTGTTTGTGGAGACAAGGCTCTTAAAATTTTATTATCCAGCTTAAGAGAATCATATTTAAAACCTTTGCAACCATTTTATTGTGTGATCTTCATAATGCTAGATACTTACTTATCCATGTCGTATTTATACAAGTTCTAATATAAAAAAACCACATAAAAAACGGCTTATTCCATTAAAAAAAGCGAACATGACGCGGCCGCGGCCGGCTATGCGACAGAAATAACCTTGAGTTTGAGTACTTACTGTCGCTCAAACATGTTTAGTAGGGACATTAGTAACAACTATGCCCATCGTCCCACAAATTTTACCAGTATGGACGAAGAGAATTTTAAATCCTCACAGACATTTTACTAGTAGAGACATTGGGATATAAAATTCCCATCGTCAGCACCAATGTCAATATTATTCATACCACGTTGGGAATTACTATTCCCATCATCCCACTAAAGGGTAGGTCAGCGGGGACGTTGAGAATAAACTTTACCTACAGATAACTAGGTCAATGAAGACATGGGGGTTAAACCTATAGGTAGACAATGTGGTCACCTATCAGCTCGCAATCCACAATCAACCTCTTAAGTTAGCTATATCTACTTTTACGTTGCTTACTTTTATCATAATTATCGTATCCTTATATAAAATTAATACCCAATAGGAATACAATCGGCCGCTGAGAGAATAGGTTTGATAGTCCGTTTTATGAATATTAGCCCCGGTCCAAAGTTAAAAGTAACATATTACACATATACATGTTTACAATATTGTGTGAGTGGGGAATTTTAATGTATAAAAACATTTATATTGTATATTTTTCTACATTTAAAAACCGCAACGCAAAGAAAACAGAGAAACAACTTCAGCGTCGCTTTAAGATCAAGTGAGACAGTGGTCAAACGCAAGCCTTTTAATATGTGTAAAACATAAATAAACAGAAATAATTATTCTATGCCCATTAAAGATTAAATTATAAAAAAATCAACAACATACCTGGTGGTGGAGGTCCGCCTTCCTCTTGTCTTAATTCAATTTCCAGTAATTTCAATTGATGATACTTGTTCTGCATTAATTTAATAATTTTTTTGATGAATCCCACATAGTCTGAAATATTAACAATATATTTTTTTTACTAACAATTCAAGTGATTATTATTTAACAACTTCCAACGGAAAGGAGCCTTATTCTGTGTAAACATCTTTAGAGTGTTTTTTTCTAGATAAAATGAAATTGTTCAAAAGTCTGAGTGTGAAAGGGACAGAAACCATGACTAAGGAAAGTGAACTTGACGTCATTATAATGGCGAGGCGCATCCTCCAGTTTTACATAGCCTTCTTAGTCTACCCCAAAACATAACTCATCATCCATAAGTTATCCAATACAAGGTGTGGGTCGGCACAGTATTTTCTCATAATCATACAATAATTCAAAATAATATTCTCTAACAACATCAAAAACGTCATTAGCACGTATTAAAAAACATGGGTTTGTTTCTATGGCCGCTCTGCATGCTCTCAATGGAAGCGTTTAGTGTTTTTTTTTATAGCTGATAGGTTAACCATTGACCACTATCTCACCTGATCGTAAGTGATGATGTGGTCGAAGTTGTTGTTCAGGCTAGCCTAGAATTACAGGCTCGTACAGCTGTTCCTGCGAACAGACCGTTAGGTGCTTGGCGACAGATTTTCTACTTGAGGGTGGTAGCTAGCCAGGCTGGCATTCGCAAAATGCCCTACCACCATGCTGTAACGACTGCCATACTAAGATAACAACCGAGACCGACGGCTTCACGTGCCCAAAGAAGCGCTCAGTAGTAATGTCACTAGCGGTCACCCATCCAACTCACTTCACGAGGGAAGAAAGTGGGTGATCACTTGTTTAAATTTATCCTTTAAAGAAAATTAAACGCAATAAAAAAAAACTGCAGAACCATGTTCAGTATGTTTTACTGAAATGAGTTTAGATCACGAAACTGGTCTGGTATGCGTCATAGCTACATAACTTTCATCAATCTAGATATCAGAGATTATTTTCATCTTTTTTGTGAGTAGGTACTAAGTCTGCAATTTAATCCATCTAGAGAGGTCCACATACCTTTGGGAAAATCTTGTGGACTAACAAGTTCCCTGAAGAAGGCCTGTGCTTCGTGGAACCTTTCATCTGGAGGCAGTTGCGGTTTGAACCAGAAACGGAGTGCCCTGGCCTCCCGTGTATGCGACCCTGTAGCGGCGGATACCAAAAACACACAGAACTCCAACTGGGCATGGCATGGCTCCGTGAGACCATTCTCTGAAAATAATATATAATGGGATTAAAATAACTGAATTTTAACTTTTTACTAAATTAATGCCCATGGGGTGCCAGTCTAGAATGTTAACCTCCCAACTCTACCTGTGGGTGTCGTGAGAGTTGACTAAGGGTAACACACCAGAAGGTGGTCAGCAGTGCTTTCTGAGGAACTGATATATTGTACTGCGTTCCCAAGAGGTCTGCCTAGCGTGGGGATTATGGCAACCCATAATGGGGGAGGCTGTGTTCAGCAGTGGACAATCCAGTTGATACAGTACTAAATTAATACAATAGACTGCGCCTCGTTACTCCATTAAAATATGTTGTAAACATTTCAACAGATTATCAATTAAACACTGATATTAACATCCAAAATTATTCACTTCCGGATAAAAATATTAGTATCCTAATAGATTTAAAAATTACTAAATGGTAACTTAGGTTTTGTTATTGCTCAAAGTATAATAATAAAGAGTGTCAATACAAATAAGCAATTCGTGTTTTTATATGACATAATAGTTATATGACCTTAGATAATCGAAGCGATCATCTGGTAAAATGATTAGCGTTACAAGTAGGTCGAACAAAGTAATTTTTGGAAAACAGACCAGCATAGAGTTGATAAAAAATATCAATAGTATCTTAAGGGACTTAGTACTAAGTAGTGACAAAAGCTAGGGTCTGCCGCGCAGGTGGTCCATAGCTCGAATCTCGCCAAAGGCTTGAGCTTCACCGCATGGTGGGGCTTTTAGCAAATGCTCATCAAGGCAGCTACAATCTTCAAGTAGAAAATCTGCCAACAAGCACCTGTGGGTACCGGAGCTATCATTGAGAGCTGGTAATTCTAGGTTAAGCTTGTTTACGAGCCTCGACCACATCATATCTTACCATGAGGTGAGATGGAGATTACGTGACCTGTGAGGGGTCCTTTATTACGCATCCACTAATAACCTAGGCCTTGTCATATTGCTGGGATTGAGAAATTTGTTAAGCGAGACGTCAACGCGGGCGTCCTGAGCTCTCTTTAAAAAGGATAACCGGATGTGGTTGAAACTATCGTCGGAGCTGACTTACGTGAGTTATCCCGTATTATTGACTGAAACAAATTCTATGCATAATCTACTCCTAGTACACAGAAATAATAATTGGTAGAGTAACATAGTTAATAATAGACCTAAGCTTAATCACATCAGCATTAATCACATGTGGCCGTAGTATTGTTAATTCTCTGATAGGGCAATGTACTTATTTAATTGACTGATCTAATTAACCAGTAGACACAGTAGTGCTTTATGAGGCAGATTATTATCATTCTTAATAGGTTAATGAGACCATTATGCTGTTTTTGGCGTGTGTACATTGTTTTGTATTAAGTCATACATACAGTGTTACCGATTGTGGTGGCATTCTGCTTAAGTGAAGAAGTTTTGTGCAGCGCTCGTAGCGAAGTTTGTTTAGCCGTTCTAAACCAATCAGCAAAGTTAAGCAACGCCCGCCGAGGCCATGACGTGGATAGGTGACCGCTGGAGACTTTACTACTGAGCGCTTCCGTGCTTCGGAGGGCACGTTAAGCCGGCGTCGGTCCCGGTTGTTGTCTTAGGATGGCAGTCGTTATAGCGTGGTGGTAGGGAATTTTGCGAATGCGCGCCTGGCTAGCTACCACCCTCAAGTATAAATCTATCGCCAAACACCTAACGGTGTGTTCCGGCAGCTGTCCTAGAGGCCAGTAATTCTAGGTTAGCCTATTCATAAGTGTGTATTACAGTCTAGGTTCGGTCCTTTACAAAAAGGCACGAGTAGAGCCGAAGCCCTGTTTTGAATAAAATATATTTTTATTATATTATTTATAGTTACTATAAAAAAGTAAAAATAATGTGCTTTATAATTTTATATTTGTCTTTGCTAATCTAAAAATGGAACGCTAGTTTATTTTTATTCCTAGTGTTGTAATTGTGGTGCTCGCCGTTTAAGTTTAAGTTCTTTTGAGCATACAATATATTTTCAAAAATATAAAGACTTGATAAAGTGATGTGTATGTTGATTTCTATTTAAAAATACCCTCAGTGATTCGCTAGAATCCATTCCATGTATGGCATTAATGGCCCGCTTTAATAAGTTTAATAAAGGATTTTTTATAACACCCACGCTGGCAGGCGGTTTGGGGAGCGCATTTATGGGTGACAATTTCTGAAGAGGCGCTGCTAACGGTATTTTAGTCGCTTACGACACCCAGGGAAGAAATGAGAGGGTGATAGCCCGGCGGTAAACACAGGGTAAACAATTTTCAAAGGCTCAGGACAAGAGAGCTAAATTGGCCCGATACTATGCCGAAGACATTTCACCAGACATCAGCCTATTAAAGATTAGAATGGCTCACACTCATTACATCACGACAGAACTTCTGAGAGCGGATGGAAAACTAGTACTGTCAGTCCTCTAGAAGTTATTTAACTCAGTCATCCTTGAAGGTAAAACGCCAGAAGCGTGGAGGAGAAGTATATAGGTACTGTTCTTCAAAAAAGATGACACGACCTTACTTTAGAAGTACAGCCCCGTTTCACTTCTGAGCCGTGTTTATAAGCTGATCTCGAGAGTCATTACGAATCCTCTTGCTTGTAGGTTTGATAACTTCCAGCATCCCGAACAAGCCGGGTTCTGAAAAGGTTTTACCACCATAGACCACATCCATACGCTCCGCCAGATTATACAGAAAACTGAGGAGTATAATCTGCCATTAAGTCTAGCGTTTGTGGACTATGAAATAGCCTTTGATTCAATCGAAACCTCGGCGGTACTGCATGTTGTTCAGCGATGCCAAGTCGACTATACGTACATCGAAGTGCTGAAGTATTTGTATATAAACGCCACCAAGTCGATTCTACTACATCATACGAGCACGGAACCAATCCAACTGCGACGAGGCTTGATATTTTGAATTGGAAAGAATTGGGCATCAACAATAAAAAATATTTTAATTTAAAAGCGTGTTACAAAATGACTTATGATACCAATTGTAAGAAATTAAATACATTTACAAAGAATGCGGTTCCGAGTTTATTGCCCTTTCTTCTCGAAGTGGCTAAATGATTTTTACTTTGTTTTTAACTCCTAGATCCTCCTCCTACTCCATTGTATAGAAAATCCTATTGAAAAATCACCTTTAAATGCATATCATGAGCAAAGGCATATAAAAGACAAAATAAGTCCATCGCGGAAATTATGGCAATCTCGTAGTATACATAAAGAACATTCAATAGCATAAGGTTAACACAAAATAAGTAACAGAAACCAACAGCTATAAATACTTAAGTCTACAACGATCTCAAGAGATAATTATTTAAGATTATCCAATTACATAATTCTTAATATATAAATATACCCCCCTAAATCAATTACGCAAATAACTACAAATACATATTAATAAGTTAACCATATACCATTGCACGATAGAGACGAATTACTTAGCATTACACGATATAACTGTGCGAGTACCAGGTCCATCTCATTACAGAGGAAGAGGCTCAAGTCTCAGGTGCCTGTAACTTTGTTGTTCTTGACAGGCCAAGGTATTTTAGTAGCATTTAATCATTTTAGTTTTCATAAAATTAAAACTATTCATGTTAATACCTTATACATTTTTCATAATTAGACATATAACAATTCTAGTTCTTGTTCCATGATTCCTACGAGTTAAGATGACATTATTATCATTATAAATTTATTAAAAGATGCAAGGTCTTGGTGGAATGTGCACTGAAATATAAGTAAAAACACAAAGAGTGCACAAGTATACATTGTTTTTTTTTATTCCTGTTAGTTTAGCCTTTGACCACTATCTTACCTGATGGTAAGTGATGACGTGGTCGAAGATGTTTTTCAGGCTAACTTAGAAGTACTGGCTCTCAAGGAGAGCTGCCGGAACACACCGTTAGGTGCTTGGCGACAGATTTTCTACTTGAGGATGGTAGCTAGCCAGGCGGGCATTCGCAAAATGCCCTACCACCATGCTATAACGACTGCCATCCTTAGACAACAACCGGGACCGACGGCTTAACGTGCCCTCCGAAGCACCTTGTCGCTCAGTAGTAACGTCGCTAGCGGTCACCCATCCAACTCATGACCGCGGGCGACGTCGCTTAATTTTGCTGATCGGTTAAGATCAGCCAAGTAAACTTCGCTACGAGCGCTTCATAATTATTATATATACAGGGCACCACAGGAAAGAGCTAAATTTAAATAAACCAGATAAGAGCAAGGTCAATTTAGCGATAATTTATGAATGTCTAGCAACTGAATAACCTTATATATTTGGTGTAACATAGTAATATTTCACATTCAAAATAACACTTCTGAAGCAGTGATGGCTCAGTGGTATTGGCTATGGACTGCCACGCAGCAGTTTCATGGTTCAGATCCCACTGCGGGCTTGAGCGTCTTCACCGCAAGGTGGAAGGGCATTTTGCGAATGCCCGCCTGGCTAGCTACCACCCTTAAGTAGAAAATCTGTACTCTCACCTAACGGTGTGTTCCGGCAGCTGTCCTTGAGAGCCAGTAATTCTAGGTGACGCCTGTTAACACCATCGACCAAATCATCACTTACGATCAGGTGAGATTGTGGTCAAAAGCTTACCTATCTGTAGTAAACAAAACACTCTTAGTTACATCAGTGCCTTTGGTCAAAGCAATATACCAGTGTTAGTAATAAAATTCTTAAACCTAGCTTATTCTGTCGTTATACCTGGTATACTTATGATAAGCATATTATTATGGATGTTATAGTGATGGATTATGGAATTTCTTACCAAAGAATCCGGCAATAGTAAAACAGCCACATCACATGTTGTGGACAAAACCTTTTAAAAATTCCGGCAGCTGTCTTTGAGAGCCAGTAATTCTAGGTTAGCCTAGAGAACAACATCTTCGACCACATCTTCACTCACCATCAGGTGAGATAGTAGTCAAAGTAGAAAAAAATAACTAAAACCCGGTTAAAGAAACGAATTGCGTTGGCGCCGCTGATCATTGCATCTCACTTACACACTAGACATTTATAGAGATATGTAATGATTAGTACTTTATTTAGTTTCATAATTAAACCGTGCTATTCATGTTCTATGGTACTTGCAAAAACCCTTGATCTGTATAATGTATTACATTATTGACAACTGAAAAGTTTTATTTTCAATGAGGTTGGATTTACATCACGACAAACAGAATCATGCAAATTGTAAAGATGGTCATGAGAAGATTGGATGCTTATATACTTACTATTAGTACATATTCTATTGCTATATCGAACTTAAACTATGGTTTGAGTTGGTATAGTATTAGACAGTTTATTAGTGCCATTATTCCGCATTCGGCTTATTACGAGCTCGTATGCATTTATTTGTTTTGGATTATTCCACTGATATACTATGCACAAAAGTTTACACAACGTTAAATTGGTAATGCAGTACAAAAGACATTTTTTAAGTCGATGCCGTTGTCACTATAGGAACACTAGGTTAGACAAGAAAACGCAAAATATGAACTACGAGCGGGATTCGAACCAACGTCCATCCAACCCTATAGCCGGGACAAGATCTTCCAACTGAGCTATCGTATTAAATTAGTCATTGCTCAAACTTATCTCCTCTCTCCTCTCATTTAATCATCTTAAGGGGACGGTGCGACATTTGCAGCCAAACTGAATTGAACTACAAATAAGACTTTTAAATAAGTTTTAAGCTTAATAATAACAAATGTTTAAAAAAAACATTAAATTTATATTTTAATAGAACACTTAAAAAAAACTAAAAAAAAATCTAGTGAAAATCCCGCCTAATTTTCATGTTAAGCCGACGTGACGTCATCATAAATATATCTATTGACAATTCCGCCAACGTGGCGTCACGTAGGAAAATAAGACGAATATAAAACACAATTATTATTTTTTTTAGTTTTTTTTTTATTTAAATATATATTTAATGTTTTCTTAATATATTTTAAAAATATGGATTTCCGCAAAGTAACGCCTGAATCTATACATTAGTTTTAAGCTTGTTTACGATGACGCGAACAGATAATTCTAGCATTATAATTTTTGCATTAATGCCTGCTAAACAAAAGTTGAGTTTCAATATGCGGAAACCTTTCATTAAATGATGCTAGACTATCAATATTATTAAGTTACTCTAAGACAAATTACTTAGCTTTCCTAGTAGTACTAGTTGTTATAGTGCATACCTACCGACCTAAGTATTTTGTCTCATTGTGTGTATATGTGTTTGCACTGATGTTGCTTCAAATGTGTACCGGAACAAAGGATACCTATGAATTCATCGTAAGTTATGTGAATACAATATTTCCATAGAATATAATATATAAATTATTTAATAAAAATGTTAATTTTACATTAATAGGTACTTAAGAGCCATTTCACAAAATCACGCTACTGAAGTTTAGGTAAATGCCAGCGCATCGCTTACACAAGCGAAAGAAGTGACGACGGAATAGCGTGACTGTGAGTAACATATTTTGATACTAGCACTCATTAATAAAGAAATGTAAGTTGCGAATTTAAAAATTGTGTGATTGGCAAGAGTAAATAATCAATTTCTTGTCGATTACTTGCTAATGTTATAGAAAAGAACTAGGCATGTACATTAAATAGTCAACCTACATCGTGAATTGTATATTTACATTTCATCCTTGATGAATAAAAAATTGATATGTTTGAATAATTTATTGTAACAATAAACTTAAATAATTAAAAAATTATACAGCCTAAAATTATATAAATATTTGACGTAACAGGATTCATTAAAAACTGCGGACTAAAAGCTCTTTCTTTTAACATTTCCAAAAATTGCTTTTTTCCTCGTTCACACTCTTCAGTATCTATATCCAGTCGTTAACACTGTCTGCCATAATGACCATGCATAGGATTGAGGTTTATTTTTCTGTGCATCCGGAAAACAACTTAGTACCAACCACAAACGTCCCATGACGTTTTTGGTTTTCCATTACTTAAACATGTCACCCTCATATTCCCATACCACAATATATCACCTATACCATTAAAAAAATAACGTTTTCATCCATTTAGTTTGAGTAGACCAAACAGCGAAATGTAAATATATATTTACAGATTTTGAGGTTTTTTTGTTTTTAAATCGAATATCTTTGATGCAATCTATATTCAACATATATACTTCTTGATACCAATGCAATCCTCACTATATACTCTTATGCTCACCCTTTCCTCTATGGAAAATAAATGATTATACACCTTTTTATAGAAAAAAATACTGGAAATGGGGTTTCAACACACGACAAAAATGGTAGGAAATAGTAATTTAATTGCTATTTTTATTTTTTCGTAACTAACTCACCTAGAACTTCGATTCTTCTTTTAATATGATAATTTACTATTGTTCTTTAGCCATGAATTGTTACAGATTTTTACGCCAAATATTTTAAAGAAAACAACCCAATAGGGTAGTTGACACAGTCTAAAATAAAATACAGTGTAACGTTAACATGATAGTAAGCTAAGTAAGTTGGAGCACATGACTCGATGAAAATAACAAATTATTTATTTTGCATTGAATTACCTTTATTTTGAATAAAAAAAATTGTTTAAATTTTCTTTAAGTCACGTGATCTCAAACGGAAGTAAGGGCGGAAACGATGTCATAAGGACAAAAACAAAGCCACAGAATAGGTAATAGTAATAAGAGAGTTTGCTTCCAAAGGTTTTGACAGTGACAGTTGACATTAGTAATTGCTAATAGCAAGCAACCCACAAAATGTCGCATCAGTATCGATGTACTACTTAGGCTCATATTACACTATCAAATCCATTGGATCCCATATATTTAATAGTGTAATACGTACATTTGACTCACTTATCTTTGATCATATTTCGCCGTGAGATTTGATCAAAGATCATCATAGATAATAACACCCAAACTTGGAACAAGAATCTATGGAAACATTTTGCAATCATTACTCATAGTAATACAACAACTTTAAGCTATGTTTATCTTTTATTTTTATTCCTATGTCACTGCACGCCATTGTCTCAATCACTTGAAGGTGTTTACATTTCGGGATTACAAAAATGTTCAATAAAATAGTAATTTTGAACCGTTTAAAGTTGTTTAATTACCATGTATGAAAAATAATTGATAAAGCTGCCACTCATGTATCCGTGCTTCAAACTGTGTTGGTTCTGTGATTGTTTTTTTCAGTCTACATACACCCCTACACTATGGTACACGTTCTGCCGAACAACCTGTATAATTGATTCTAAAATCGATTACGCACGACTTGTGACACTACAAGAAGCAAGCAAAACGTGTTACATTCAGCACTATTTGTTTTTGTACTTTTGACGTCATAAGCATACAGGCCGCCGTTGAATGATGTTTTAGCGCCAATTTTAAAAGTTGAAATAAAAAGATGGATTTCTAGTATTTCAGGACTCCTAAAAAAATATTAAAAATGCTAGGTGTATATTTCAGTGTCCTAAATAATTTACCATACTTTAAAAAAACAAGTCATCTACCCTATTATATAAAAACTATACCACCTACGGCTTTGGTCCTTCTTTGATATTATTATTTACATGTAATATATACACCTGTATTATTTCAGATTTTCTGGTTTAGAAGTTTAAAATTAGTTACAAGATTATTTAATACGCAAAATTGCATCGGTAAGTGTTTGCGTTGCAAAATGTATCGAGTGAAAAATTACTTATACATATGCTAAATAGCGGTTTTCTAGGTTTATAACTGTTGACGTAGTTACAAGATTAATATGAAATGACGTAATATTTTGGGGCCAAAATGTAATTTGTGCTGGTTTCAGATTTCATCAAAATATTCAAAATACTTCCGTTATCTCAGAAAAATATGAATTTTTTCTTGTATGGGCAAGGATGCATCCTATTGAAAACCATTTGGATTATGAAAGTCGGACTAACGCAGATTTTATGGTAAATTTGTAAATACGACTATCGACCGCTAACTGGTATCGCGGTTTGTACAAATGATGGAAAAGCCGGGAGGCCGGTTTGTACAAATTAGGAAGGTAGTTTAATTTCCAGCTGAAGTTATCGCTATGTTTACTTATAGACATTAACTGAATCCAAAAACATTGGAAATCAATTATTCGCCTGTCATCTTATCCTCCTAAAACAAAAGAGTGAGTTACTAATTTAAACTAGAATAATATAAAAACTAGCAGACCAAAAAGAAGAAGTCAACTCTCTGAGGTTGTTAGCATTTTTCCAATAACGCTGTATAAGGCTGCATAATTGTGACTTTTCCTTTTTTTAACACAATGGATGAACAGAAACTAAAAATGTAGTTACTTAAACAAGACAACAATACTTATATTATGGACAACAAATATAAAGTATAGTTTGTTACTTAAAAAATAAAGACATGATCAAAACTCTGTGGTCGCACTATAAACTTGCGTCTAAGCGTTCCGCGTACGAAACGTCAGAGCAAGGCAAAACGAACACAGGTCCTATCTCGATGGGCGCTCGCGCGGTACTGATCGCTTCGCGCTTGTACATTTCAATTTATGAGCATTTCGAGTTATGTTAAATATTTTTTCTTGTCTAACAAAACAGAGTTAATATCACAATTTATTAAAGATCAGATTAATTAAAGAATGAACTTTCTTTTCATATAATATCTGTTTGGAATTACACTTTATTAAACGCAATATATCGTGGTAAACTGCTGATATAATTCGTGGAAATTGGAGCAAGATCTTTATTTTTTTTCTACAATGACGACTAATAATCGATATTCTAGTACACTATGTGTCAACAGGATTATATGCCTGATGCACAGTTTTTTTTTTAGTTAATTTGATGAATCTTTATACAAGAGATAGAACTCTGAAGTTGGCTATGAGTACCTTAATTCGTAAAACAAGGTGCGGGAGATTTGTCACTACAAAATAATTAATATTATGTTTGTAAATCTGGTACATTAACTGAAAAGAGAACAGATTATTCTATTTTTATCAATTATTAAACAACTTGTAGATATTTCCTATGATAGTAAATTAAGCGCTTAAAATCTTCGTATACCGCATTAAAATGTAAAATGCCTCTTAAGTATCTATTTTATTAAAAGGCTTTAACAAGGCGATGTTCACCTGCCAAACCATTTTACAAGAGTTGAAATAGGTACTTGACAGTGCCCCCCGAAGGGTTCCCGCCTTGTCGTGGCGGTGGGGCTAAGTAGCCGTGGCTTCGTCACCCACGGTGAAGCGAAGATTCCTCTTCGCTTCACACCAGGGGCCGTGCTGGCTTGGGCAGTCGGCCGGCCCCAGAGGGGCCGCTCCACTGGGCTTTGCCTCTATGCCCAGAATGGAGCGGCAACGGGTAGGCTGCGGTGCTGTATGGGCAGCACCGCATCTGAGGCGGGCTGTGGGGTTGTATGGGCGACACTACGGCTGACGGTGAGGGGCCACGGCGGGAGAGGAGTGCCGGTATCACGGTGCGCCGCTCTCCCTACCTTCCGTAGCCACGGCGGGGCCGCCACCGTTGGATGGCGGACGCGGAGGGGCCGCAGGGGAGGAGGAGTGTTGGTATAGCGAGGCGCCGCTCTCCCTATCCTCTGCGGCTGAAGTAGGAGGCGACGGAGATACTCATCTGACCCGTCGCAGGGGGAACTTGGGCCTCGGAAGCGGGGTCGTCTGACGCCCATTTGCGGGCTTGCTCCCCGGGTGGTAGCGACGTGCCATGTGTTCTGGTGGGTCGTGAGGGGTAGCACCCCAGGAGGGGTCCGGCAACGGACAACCGTGGCGGATTCGTGGTTGAATGCTAAAGCGTCCCTGCGATCCCGCCGAGAAGCGGTAGAGATGGAACACCGTGTGTTATTTAGTCGGTAGGGGCACTTGCTGCTGTGGGAGTAGTTGGTGTCGAGCCCGACATATCCCGGCCACCTTCCCTGGGGTGGACGGGAATGCGTAAATGCATTTTTCACAAGTTAAAAAAAAAAAAAAAAATAATGTACTTGACAGTGGCTTGTAATTATTATACATAATATTTTATTTAAGATAAATAAAGATCTAATAAAACATTTAAAAAAGTCTTATTGAAAACGATAGCATTGCCGAGGAAGAGGCCAGACATAGCTTTAAGAATTTGCAATTTGAAGTGGCGATGGGCAGGCCACATTGCTCGACGAACTGATAAGAAGAAGAATAATTTGTATCAGAAAGAGATTTTGTCCACCAAGTTACCATAATATCAATTGAAAATAATTGATATGTGATAACTTAATGCTATTTAATATCAATGCTTTGTATTCTAAATGACTGTTAGAGATGTAAAAATTTTGTTTATATTGATTGTTATATTTTTTTTTATATGAGGGACAAGGTTTTTTCAAAGAATAGTTGATCGACCCAAGTACTTATGAATTTTTTATAAATATGGAACAGCTAGGTCTTCAGATACAGGTATACATTTACAAAGAAGGGTTCTACACATTGTAATATGGGTACATGGAAATAAAAAAATATCTTATCTTAAAAAAATATTATATCATTTATTTTAGAAGTGATTTCTTCTAGATATATAGACACACAAAGGTAAACATATAATATGTGTATATACACATATAGTTCCTTGTACCTTATCTTATTGTAAGGAACATATATAGTTCCTTACAATAGATTATTGGGCTCAACTTTAGAATTGGTATACACCACAATGAACCTTCATTCTTTTTTTATAGATAAATATAGTTACCTTGAATAATCACACGAAATTTTATCTTACGGAAATCAATAGCTTTTGAGAAATAAATTATTGAAGTTAAAATTAAAACTTGATTATTTGTGTACTTTGCACTTCTACTAATTTACTATTTTGTGTACAGATGACTAAACAAATAATGCATAGTCCACAGATAACAAAATAATTCACAGAATGCTAAAACTGTACATGGCATAGCCTAATGGATTAAAAATAGTTGTCAGACCATTCCTGACCGCGAGTTATTCAGGTGGCTTAGATAAGGTTGAATGGTGTGACACACCAAATCGGGGCACCTGCCTTCCAAGCAGTCTTGTCTACCCTACTCCTAGTTTTTTTATGGGAGGCGCAGAGGGGGAGTGACAATGTATGTAGGAATAAATATTTTTTTCATAATTATTATTATTAAAATAAAAGTTTCCAAAACCCCCACCCCTCTGAGGGGCTGGTACAACCCCCCTCCCCTCCCTATAGTACATATGTATGTATACCAATTCTAAAGTCCTTCCGATTATTGCCTGGAAGTAGAATTATGATGTGACATTAACTTACCATACACTTTTTCTTTGTTAATAATTATGCCAGTGTGGTCTCCTCCCGCCACATGAATCTTGTCACTAGCCTCAGGCTCGACAGCCTTCCTCTCTACCACTAGGGTAGTTGATGAAGCAGACTTGCACTTGGGGGTCATTACCACCTTCTCTTCTATTGGATCGCCCATCGTACGATATTCTAAGAAGACGAACAATTCAGTCAATATTTAAACAGCACTGGTCATCTATGACTCACTATCATTCACAATCTTTTTTAAGTATGAACTCACGGCAGTACCTATTCTAAGTATATGGTGCGGCTCTTTAGAGAAACAAGGCTAAGTAACTATGTAAACTACAATATTGTTAGATCGATGTATAATTATGACAGTCATAGAAAGCTTTGTAACATTATTCTAAAGGAACTTACCTACTTTACAACGTTAATAATGTTGATAACCTTCACCTACACTCGCTCGTATATAATTATTCCGATTCAATCTCTGCAAGGATTTGCTATAGTATTTGAGAGACGGCAAATCTCAAAATCTCCTCCCTTTTATGTTTGTTTACTTTAGTATAGGTATTTTATTCTCTTTGTTGTTTACTGTCGTGGTCAGGCCCACTGTCAGGCCACAACACACAGGTGAACAGTTTTCTTTATTTTATATTTTCATGCGTAGGTAGAGTCTACGTTTTCATGCTAGGGTGCGTACCATTTGAGTGAGATTCGCTAAAAACGCTTAAAACGATCACACTCCCAAAAAGTTGTTCCACATGGGTCTTGGCGTTATTTTCGCCTTAAACGCTACATCTAATGTCAAAAGTGACAGAAATGGCAAATTTTAGTGGCATTCTTAGCGTTCTTATCCAAAAATGGAACGGGGATGACAGTTACAAACGATCACGTGATCACAACCATAGACGCAAATGTGATCATAATTATCGAAAATAACGTTCTTAGCGACTAATGGAACATACCCTATGTATCACGGATGTGCAAGCGGAATACAAGATGTTTATTATAATATAGCGTTATCCCGCTCGCACTGTTCGGAACTACGATGTTATGGTACTACATTTTATTATCTCAAACTATGAACTAACAATTTGATTATTATAATTTATTTTAGTTTTTGGTATTTTTAAGGTAGGGCATTGTGATTTCAAGGTAGGGCACTGCCCCACAATGCCCCCCCTAGCTACGGCCGTGCGTGGAGAATGTCATTATTTTGCACTTTGCGGCATTAAATAATAATTTATTTTAACGGCTCCACTCTACTATATTACTTAACAAAATTTTATTTTTTGACAGTACATCTGGATATTCAGTTAAATTAAATTACTATGTTAGAGCAAAAATCTATACGCCTATAGATTTGTGTTAGTTTATCACAAAATATGTGTTACTATTTTTAATTTTATTTTATTTTTTCAATTATTTACAATAAAAAAAAACATTAATGGATAATTCGCGAAAAAAAATATTTTTTGCCTAATTTCCTTGGCATGTTTTTTGAAGTGAAAACTTCTTTAGCGGCGTTGAGCACTTTTTCTGTAATGGGTATAAAATCTTAAACTCGCGTCAGGACACGTGACCTGATCGAAAAAGCGTAAGACGGATGGAGAGTAGACAGCTATCCCCTCTCTACGGCGCGGACACACTTAAGTCATTGCATGAGCGCACATAAACAGTACGCGGCCAGAAGCTTGATCCGTACGTATGTCTCTGTAAAAAATATTTTTTTTACGATCGTGGCCATTGAGTGCAATAAAAATGCCTACATGCGCCATTAAATGGTGCGGGAAAAATAGTAAAACATCCAATTACAAAACAGATGGAATTACCTTTAATATTGAGAATCGGGAGAGCAGTCGGATGACATTTGTCAAAAATCCAAAATGGCGGATTTCAAAATGGCCGCCATACAAAATCCTTCGATCCCTCAAAAAAGTAGCTGGTTCTACCAGAAAGAGTTGAGTACGGTTATAGTAATGTATTACGAAAATGACTAAGGGGCTTAGCTGAGTAGGGGAAAAATTAAAAACCCTAGAAATGACGCCTGCCAAGTAAAGCTGGACTACGTATCTCGAAAACGGTAAGAGATATGTTGGGGGTGTTTGAACAAATGTCATAGGGAATAGGGAGAGCAGTCGCATGACACCTGTCAAATGTGCTACTCTCATTCTTCATACATTATTTGGAGTATTTAACCTTACAATGTCAACTGTATTAGGAGTGTTTGTGGGAATTTCAACTCAATTTAGAGTAATTGTCCTACTGTCAGTGTAGCGAGCCCGAAGGGCGAGCTTTTGGTGAGGCCGAAGGCCGAACTTTCGGGCCGCGAGGCCGTAGGCCGAGTGGACGGTGCGCGAGGCCGCAGGTCGAGCCGTCTTAGTAACTTGCGAGGCCGAAGGCCGAGCTCAGACTTGCACCGATTTGGCTGAAAATCGATATATAGGTTGTTCTCGTCATCCTTATTCCAAATACGAAATTTTTGTTTCGATGACGTCTGCCAAGTAAAAAAAGTTACTCCGATTTGGCTTAAACTCGATATTTATGTGGTTCTGGACGTCCTTATTCTAAATCAAATTTTTTTGTTTCGATGACGTCTGCCAAGTAAAAAAAAATACTCCGATTTGGCTGAAACTCGATATTTAGGTGGTTCTGGGTGTCCTTATCACAAATCTATTTTTTTTTTTCGATGACGTCTGCCAAGTAAAAAAAAGTACTCCGATTTGGCTTAAATTTTATATCTAGGTTGTTCTGGACGTCCTTATTCCAAATATGAAATTTTTTTTTCGATGACGTCTGCCAAGTGCAGATAAATCACGTATCTCGAAAACGGTAAGAGATAGGTAGGGAGTGCTTGACCAAATGTCATAGGGAATCGGGAGAGCAGTCGAATGACATCTGTCAAAAATCCAAAATGGCGGATTTCAAGATGGCCGCCATACAAAGTGCTCATTTTTCGACCGTATTAGGAGTTTTTGTGGGATTTTGGACCGAATTTGGAATTATTGTCCTATGATAGTGTTTAGCAAGCCCAAAGGGCGAGCTCCTGGTGAGGCCAAAGGCCGAATTTTCGGCTCGCGAGGCCGAAGGCCGAGCGCATGGTGCGTGAGCCCGAAGGGCGAGCGCTTGGCGAGGCCGCAGGCCGAGCCATGTTAGTAATTTGCGAGGCCGAAGGCCGAGCTCCGACTCAAGAGTATTTTCCACGTCACCGACTGGTCTCCATGGCAACTGCCCGCGGTAACCGAAGCACCTACGAGTGGGGTTCCTAAACAAAAGTGACTCAGAATCTTGGTCCCATTCTGCCCGTACCACCTTTTTATGGCAGTAGGGTGAATTTGCTTTTGTGGCTACAGTATGGTTCTTTATTGTATTGAGAGTTTATATGGGATTTCATACTTCTATTGGAGTTTTGAAATATTTTTATTTTAATGTAAAAGGTGTTTTGATATAGTTTAAAATAAAATTAATAATTAGTTCACGAATAATAAGGTTAATGAATACAACAGTACAATTTTGAACAGTTTTGAAAATAAAATTGTTTCATTGGCATCGGATGTTTTCGTTGGTTGTCATAATGCAGAACAAGAAAATTTTGTAAGGCAAAAGTTACATAAAATGAAACCTGACGAGACTGGTGGATTACCTTATGAACTAGTTCTAGTTCCTAACCGACCCTATATGATAACCATAAACATAGATGTCGCTGATGATTTATCTAATGGCACTGTAGGAAAATTACTACTCATAGAATCTGATAAAAATGATGAAATCACAAGACTTTGGTTCAAATTCTCAAAATCCATTGGTCAAAAACGTGCAACAAAATTTAGAAGCGACATTGCACGCTTGAAAATCGACAAAGACGCTGTTCCAATTTCTTTACAATCATCGTCAATACCACTCAACAGAAATAAAACTATAGTGGCAAAAAGAAAACATTTTCCACTGATTTCGGCTTTGGCGATGACAATTCATAAATCCCAAGGAGGTACGTTTGATGCTATCGTTTATGAATACAATCGTTCTCATTCAAGAGAATTGGTGTACGTTGCGCTATCAAGAGTAACTAGTATAGAAGGTTTGTTCTTAGTCACTGAAGACGACACAAGGGCGAGCTGGAAATTTCATCATGGCAGAGTAGGAAACGCACAGGTGGAAGATTCAAACGCAACAAAAAATCAAAAGAGATCAACAACTCATCGAGAAGATTTATCAATTGAATTGAAACATTTACGTGAAAATCCTTTGCAAACCATCACCAAAACACTTGTAGATTTTATTTCTAAGAATAATAGATTGTCTATTTTTTCATTCAATTGTCAGAGTTTACGTGCGCATGTAGATGATCTAGCAATTGACGCTCTTGTTAAAAAGATGAATGTGTTAATTTTATCAGAAACTCATATGGGTAACAATGAAATAATTGACATTCTGAATTTCAACTTTATTGCGAGTTTCAGAAGAAATAATCGTCCCACGGGAGGAGTAGCTATTTATCAAAATATGAACACAGTTCATTATTGCACAAATTATATGGATGTGCATGTGAAATACAACAGCATGTTTAATGCCACTGTTTCTGATATCGGTGATATTTGTATAAGTCGTTGCCACTCTGGTGATAATCAGTTCATAATTATGGTTGCCGTTTACATCTCTCCAGATAAGTCATTGCGTGCTATACGAGACTTCTTGTATGAAAATTTATTCATTTATTCTCATGATGCATCTGCATTGCTTAAAAAAAAAATTGGAAAAAGCTTTGATGAATTGCCAATGATTTTGAGTGGAGATTTCAACATAAACTTCGCAGACGATAAAAATCAACTATTAATTGAATTTTTAAATAATGAATTTGGTTAACTATGTCGAATGATCGCAATCTTAGCACAACGAAATACAAAACTACTATTGATGCGGTCTTTATTAGACATTTAAATAGGTTCGAATTAAAACTGTTCGTTTCTTACTTCAGCTACCATAAACCTATCGTATCAGTTTTAGAGATTGGCGATGATAGTTCTGGTAATGATGATGGTGAAAAAGTCGTTGAAATTATGGATGAAAGTTGATTTTTCGGAGAGATAAACTTTTTAATGTAAAATAATTGTAATAGTTTTAAAGTGTTAAATTTTTAATGTAATATAAATTGTCATGTTTGTGTACGATAGCGCAATAAATGAATATTGTATTCTACCACATAAATGATAGTACTTTTATACTGATAAAGCAATTGGTGCAAAATTATTCCCTAACCATTCCAAAATATCAAACATGCTCAACGTTAATTAATAATCAAGTTTTCACTTCTGCCGGCACTCCCGGAGTGCAACCCGTCTTTTTTTTTTGCTAATTACTTATCAGTTAGGTTGTTGATTATATAAATGAATAAAAGCAGTATTCATTTCTATAAAAGGGGTATCACAAAACATTCCTAAAAAAATATTATGGGTCATGAAGTTTTAAACAGTCAAGAAAATTAGTAAGGTCCCAAGGAAATTAGAAATCTATTGCCAGGAAATAATAGGTTGCCACGGAAATCAGTATTATGTTATATTAATTACACTATTTATTTTCCTTACAGAAATGTTAAGTATGAAACAAAATATTTACGTAATTAAGTTTTTATTTATATATTTAAAAACTACTCATAACTGATAAATTATAATGTTTGAAACATTTTATAAATTGTCATATTCATACCTACGAACTGATAATTATGAGCTAATATTTACATATTAGCTCATGTTTTGGAGATAAACATTATTATTATAATTAAAATAATTATAAAGCGCATATTATAATATACATTTTACATGTTATTTATAACTGATATTGCCTCCTCGGGCTCTGCTTACAGCTTCAAGTCGATTTGGCATACTGAACACGAGGTTTAGGAGCCGATGTTGGGAAATATTCTCCCATTCTTCTATCAGGGCCTGTTTTAGTGCCTTGAGGGTGGTAGGTGGTGGTCTGCAGCTTTTGACTAGCTTCCCTAGCTCATCCCAGGCGTATTCAATCGGGTTGAGATCAAGACTTCTTGATGGCCAAGCCATCACGCTGATACCAACCTCCTGAATATACTCTTGCACGACCCGAGCCATGTGTGGCCTTACATGCATCAGCAACAATCCATCACCCATATTTACTAAATACGGCACTGCATACTCATTGAGAATCTCCTAGGCGTATCTTTCCCCAGTCAGAGTGCAATTTTCTATGGTCACTAACACTGTGCGACCTTCTGAAGATATGTCAGCCCATACATGTACACTGCTTCCACCGTACTGGACTCTTTCTGAGAAGCAGGCTTGAAGGTATCACTCACCAGGTCACCTGTAGACACTTGGCTTTTTATCAGAAGTGTAAAGTGAGAATCATCTGTAAACAAAATTCTTGAACATTCTTGTTGATCCCACTGTATGTTTTCATGGGTGTATCGCAGTCTCGCTACTCGATGCTCCCTCTCGAATTTGGGACCACTCGCTGGTCTTCGGGGTTTCAGGTTTGCTTCAGCCAGTCTTCTTCTCACTGGACTGCCACTAATGTGGTCCCGTCGGGTCTGAAGATGCTGGACTTCAACTGCATTTAGTTGGCGATTTCGCAACACAGTGGAAACAATATAACGGTCTTCTCGGGCACTAGTACACCTGGGTCTGCCATTACCAAATGGTTTCCAGTCTCTTCGTACCTTCGCTTCACCTTCTGGACCGTTCGTAACGTCACACCCACCATTCTTGTAGAATAGTTAAGTAGTCCAAGCACATTCTTCAGGTGGAAGAGGCGAGAGATAAATTAGTTTATGTGCTGATTGTCTAACTTAGCTTTTGTAACAAGACACATCAATCAAGATTTATTTTTTAAAACAAAAATAGAATCAAGAAATGAAGAGTAAAATCGTTTTTTGAAAAGGATTATTTTTGATTTGAAAGGTTTTTCAGCCGTTTCTTAAAAGAAGGTTACCGACTATGAAGTTTTTATGTACACAATTAAACTTTTGTCTAGACCTTTTTTGTTTCAAAAGTATATCTTGTGTATTTAAAAAGTTATTGCAATTTTAAAAGTGTTGCACTTATATTTGCAGGCCAGTGTAGCAGATCACTCTTCTTTTTCTAATCTTTTTTTCGAATTTTTCATCTCATGTGTTTTTTTTGTTTTCCCCATGTTGAGATTTCTACGTAAGAGAAAAATTAACGAATTAAATGTTTGATCATCTTGAAATATAGTAATGTCCATAAATATATTAGTTAAATGTTGTGAAACACGTTAAATCTATCTATATTTTCAAAGAAATATATAAATTTAATATAATTTATTTATGTAAAACTTTAAAAAAAAAGAGATTAAATCTGGTATAAACATAATTCTCTTCACCACTGGTAAGACAATAAAATAAAGCATAATTTTTATAATTTCCTTGGTAAACCATAATTTCCATGTCAAATCATGAGCCAAGGAAAACATGGAAATTAGAACCAAGGAAATTAGATTTAAGTCATTAAAAAATCGTAGACCTAAAAACATTAACTTATAATATTCATGTGTCAAATTGAGACTACCTGTGCCACAAACATTACCGTTAATTGATACTATTAGTTAGAAGTCCATCAAACTGTTGACAAATAACGACCATGGAAATTGAAAAATCTATAAACCAAAAGCCAAGGAGGGGTGTACTTATGTGAATGGTGCGAAACTAAACAACGGTGTGCACATCTTTCTCCGATGGGTTTCTCGCGGAAAAATGGTCGAGAGAAACGGTGTAACTCAGTTTGTTTCAAACGTTTGTGTTTCGATATTACAACTGTTGAAATAACTGACCAAGGAAATTATATTTTACTCGCGGACACGGATGAAACTGAATGTAACTTTAAAACCATATCTTTTTTAATATACTAAACACTTTTTTTGGTGAAGTGGGGCTTATTATACATTATGATAAAATATATATAATGTTACGAATACAACTTTATACAATATGGGTGATAATATAAAATAAAATACAAAACGGACATGACAAGGAAATTAGGATTTTAACATTTCGTTATTATTTTTTTATATATTTCATACAGATATTAATGTTGATAGCAAAAACAGGTGCATATTATAAGGATACATTATATGAATAAAAATAAATATTAACTATAAACATCAATAAAATAATCATCGTCCATTCGGACATCAAAAAGTCATGATTTTGGCGAATCACCCTAATATTAAAAAAAGTTAATAAAAATAAAAATATTCAACCTATCTTTATAATTTTCTTTTTTAAAATAACCGTAATAAGAAAGGTGTTTGTATTATAATTTTTAATTTTGAAATTTCTGCAGAATGCCCTTCCGAAACCGGGGCGGTCTGCCATGACAGTCCTTAATAATACTCCTCAAAATCACGCGACTTTTTTTACTAATCCTTTGACATTAAACGAACTGAAGTCAAAATTATTATAATCTTTAACGTTAGGGTGCGTACCATTAGCGTGAGATTCGCTAAAAACGCTAAAAACGATCACACTCCCAAAAAGTTTTCCACATGGGTCTTGGCGTTATTTTCGCCTTAAACGCTACATCTAATGTCAAAAGTGACAGAAGTGGCAAAGTTTAGTGGCATTTTTAGCGTTCTTATCCAAAAATGGAACGGGGATGACAGTTACAAACGATCACGTGATCACAACCATAGACGCAGAATGTGATCAAAATTATCGAAAATAACGTTCTTAGCGACTAATGGAACATACCCTAAGGGTATGTATAAGGGTGCATACCATTTGAAGTTAGATTCGCTAAAAACGCTAAAAACGATCACACTCCCAAAAAGTTGTTCCACATGGGTCTTGGCGTTATTTTCGCCATAAACGCTATGAGGCTACTGGAACAGGTTGAATTTCCTACATCTAATGTCAAAAGTGACAGAAGTGGCAAATTTTAGTGGCATTCTTAGGCTGACATTCACAAACGAGTTCGAGTTTAAACTCAAGCTTTTTTATGTCAAAATATGAGTCTAGACTCAAACTTCAAACAGTTTTTTATTCACAGTCGAGTTCGCCCTAATGGAGAACGAGTATATGCTCAGCGGAGAATGAGACGGGCTGAGTCACCAAATCGGTGACTCCAGCCGAACTCAAACGGTGCGGGGCGCCAAAACGCCACCATATTTGCTATGTAGTTGGAACTGTGATAAATAGATAATTATCATCAGTTTGATGTTATTGATGAACAGTATAACCTGCCACGCTTTTCCAACATGTACATTCGCAATATTAAGAATCCCTTTACATATTATTATGACAACGCGGAGTTCAAAAACCGTTACAGGTTCTCAAAAGCTTCCATTCGGAATGTCATCATACTGGCGCTGGGGGAATAGGCTCTCCAACATTATAACATGAGAGGACTGCCAATTTCTGTTGAATAAGAAGTACTAATTGATCAACGATTTTATGCCACAAATTCATTTCAAGTAATTAATACTGTTTAGTCACATAACTGCTTTTTTATTCTTTGAGTTTTTTGGACAGCTTCTACAAAGCTGCCACTTATATGTTGACTCCATTCATTAATCCGACTACACCACCACAGATGAGATTCAATTATGTGCAGGTAGTACACGCACTAGGAATGTAATTGTGCTGTTTTTTGGCGGATAATTTAATATTTCCTTGTCTTCAAGTCAGTCGCGCTACAAAGTTGACTACATCCTCAAATATAATTGTGGCTTGTGCGGTGTTACGCAACATGAGGATGAAATGCGAAGAATTTGACACCACATTTGACTTGGAAGGGGCAACCGATAGTGAAGAAGCTGACAGCTCATATGTACAGAGTAACCCTATATCTTTTTTTTATGTTATTGTGACGAAAGAAGATCGAGGCCCACCTGATGTTAAGCGGACTAACCTCTGCCTATAATAGATGCATTTCATCACAAGTCACAAATTGCACTACACCCGTCACCTTGAGACATATTTGTTCAGTCTCATGTGCCTCTAATTTCACTGGCTCTCAAGAACTGCTGCCGGAACACACCGTTAGGTGCTTGGCGACAGATTTTCTACTTGAGGGTGGTCGCTAGCCAGACGGGCATTCGCAAAATACCCTTCCACCATGCGGTGAAGTAAAGCCTGCGGCGGGATTCAAATCATGAGCCTGCTGAGTGGCAGTCCATAGCCTGATGCCACTAAGCCATCACTGCTTCAAAACCTGAACTTGCATACAGAAACGCAATAGTGGAACAATATTATAATCAAGTCCGATATTGTTATGTGGGTTAATTAAGTATACCGCGAAGATTCAAATTCAAAACCTCAATTCTGTGCTCTGTTTCACTTACTCTCATAACTTTTTTTCTATAATTGTCCTTTTCTAACATAATAATACCAGGCAAGAAAAAAGAAAATTAAATCAAAGAAGTTGAATAATATTTGTCAATGGCTGGAGTCAAACTCGATGGAGTAGGTATGGAGCTATCGTTCGTTCTCAACTGTGAATCTGAAATGGCGGAGTAAACTCGTCAAACCTGGAGTTCGAACTCCGGTGAGATCGGTCGAAGTAAACTCGAGCCACTGTCTCTGAATGTCAGCCTTAGCGTTCTTATCCTAAATGGAATAGGGGATGACAGTTACAAACGATCACAGTGATCACAACCACAGACGCAGAATGTGTTCAAAATTATCGAAATTAACGTTCTTAGCGACAAATGGAACATACCCCTAATGGAACATACGCTAAGGGTATGTTCATATATATTCTACTTGATCTATGGGTGTGTTCCATTAGTCGCTAGGGATTAGGGATGTACTCTACCTTTTGATGTATAATCTATGTATTCATTTATTTATGCATAGACTTTAGTATCTATAGTATAGTATACTCCCTCTACGTATTTATGGGTAATTTTATCTGTGAAATTTGTTTTGTGGCACCGTAACTTTGTGTAATTTGAAATTTATTTACGTAAACCTATTATCATAAAGTAACTTTGTATATACTGAAATAGAGACCAAACTTGACATCCCTAGGTGTTAATAGATTTTCTTGATGACGTCACGGTTAGTAATTTCCGTAAATAACAGATGGCGCTAAAAAAATAAATAAAAAAAACAGTGCTGCCATCTGTTTTTCATAAATGCTCATCCCAGTTACGTATGGTTGATACTTTGTACCTTTATTTATTTAAATATAGATATATCTATAAGTTTTTTATAGATACACTATATATTTAATGTCTAATATTAACCTGTTATCCTATAAATTGCTTTCAAGGAACGCGTGAAGATCATTAACTCTTTTAAATATGGACCAAATCACCAATGCTTCCTGCCACGGGTTGAAACATATAGCATCAAAAGTAAAAGCAGTATTAAGATCCAGCCAAAAACCTACATTGAGCTTGATAACTAAATACAAAAGTCTATAAGTTTATGTATATTTTATTATCCTAATTTATCTACTTGCAACTATACTTAACAAAAAAATATCTTTCCACCTCATTGTAAAAATATCGTATATGGCACCATAACAGCGTCCCTATATGATCACAGCCAGCATAAAAATAATGCACTATTCACAGCTAACTTTAAACTAAATAAATTTAAATTCCTGGCACAGAAAGTAAACAAATCGGCAAGATGCAAAATCAAATAGGAATTGGCTATAGGAATTAGGGATGCTCGCCATCGATTCAAATCGATAATATAATTACATCAATAATGCACGAGACTAAAATTTCGTGAATTAATTATTTCGATTTGTATTGAATTATTCTTATTTCTTAATAGAAGCTTAAAGTAAAACAAGCCGGGCAACCAAAAATTTGCTGATAAGTCTTTTCCTTTTTTGAATCCAAGGCAGAATAACATTTAAATTTAGTTTGTGGGGACATTCGTGGGCTCGTCTGGGCTTATCACCTCGAAGTTGTACCTCTCAATACATAAATTAAACATATTAAACCAGTTACAGTTAGTAAACTCGATTTCCCATCGGTGTGTATTTTGATTTCTATCCGTTGTAAGTTTTACCTTTAATATTAATCATATTAGTCTATCATGTATCATGATATTTTTTCTTTACTTTTTTTATATTCGTATTTCTACGAGTATATTAGTCACACCTCTATTGTCTCTTTATTTGAAATCACGTCAGATTTGTGCTTTTTGCCATAAAGTAAATTTTGTATATTTTTGTACAGCGAATTTTAATAAATATCTTCGTTAAGTAGCAGTACGATGTATATGTACACCCCACACGCTAGGATACGAGAATTATTTGTTGGGTCTCTTCTTCTGTATCAACGGATAAAAAGTTTAATTCTGTAAACTCCACAAATCCCACACATCCAATTCAATTCCTCTTGCTAAATAATTACTCGTTTTCAGTACTTAACACATCACAATCAGTAGTAGCACTGGCAGGATTTTCTCCACTTGAAAGTGATCAATTAATTGAAAGCTCAATGCCAGCAAAGAATTACATCAATGAGGATCGTACTCAAAGTAAGTATATATATTTGGTTCTAACAATACGATCACATTTACTTGCAGCTCGCTCGCAGAAAAGTAATACCAAATGTTTACTTGTCATTTTATTTTACCGGAAAAAGGCACAGCACAGCACAATACCAGCCGGGAAGTAGTCATGAACCATCTTGAGATAGAATTCACTCTATTTCATTTCAAAAAAGAGAACCCAAGAGTTTTGGGAGCATTGACATACGTGTCTGGTTACATAGCTCGTAAAGCTAAAAATATTTTTTTTTAAGATTGCACTAAATGTGAAAATTTATCTTTGAGACATTCTGATTATATACGGAGGATAGTATGCACAAGGATGGCTATGCACACCCAGCGATAAAATAACAAATGTTGTATCAAATATACAAGACATCGTTTATCATATAAAAAATGATTTATATCAAAATCATGTGAAAATGTACATAAAAACCCTTTGTTTAATATTAATTGATTTTAATGATATTGGGTGCCATGAACATAATAGGAAATTACAAATATTTCTTTTAGACTTCTGTAAACGATTTCTCTTGCATAATTATTGCAAAGACGTAAATAAAATTTTAAATGGCAAGCGACCATTAGAAGAAAATGATGATAATGTTAAAACGAGAGCAATGAAAATATTTAAAAGATCACATAAAAGAAAAATTTAAAGAGCGCATGTTCCCTCATAGAACTAAAACGATTCTGCTACTGATTTGTTCGAATTTAGCATTCGATCACTAACTAAGTGATTCCAACCCTAATTATCACATGGGAAATGTCTGACACCTGTTCTTTTTTTTTATTAAGGTGTTGGCCTATGTCTTATTTAAGTTAATGCAATTGCCATATGTATTAACTAATTTCTCCATATTGTTTAACAACGCCATCTGTTATTTAACGAAATCCCTAAATTTGAGTGCTATGCTACAAAATATAAAATACGTTAGAGCAATGACTTTGAGTGTATGTCAGATATCTGTTTTATTTGTTTGCATTACATGCTGTCATTATTTCACATAATTATTTATGAGATTGTATGGTCTGCCTATTATGTAAACCCTGGTTTTTTAAATATAAATATAATAGAAAAATTATATCGACAATATCAAGATTGCGATTTGGCCATTGCTGTTCTGGTGTTCATTTAAAAAAACTCAGAATCAAAGATTCCTCTATATGCGAGTGTGGTATAGATGAAGCCAATTTAAATCACATCTTCTTTTCATGCCCCATTTTCGACCATAAATCATTATTCGATTCATTAATACAATATAAATATCCATTACCTGTACATATAGACAACATTCTATGTAATATAAATCATATTTCAATATCCATAATATCATGTTTTGTAAATACAAACAATATTAAATTGTAGTTCTCAGTTGTGTCTAAATAATTTTAACAGTATCTCATGTAATTTTTTGTTTTTTTTTCTCTCATTTTTCATTATAAATAATACATTATCACATTGTATTTTCTGTAGTTAGTAAGTTTTAGATATTTTTCCATTGTTTCAGATATGTATATAATACACCAAATTCAAAATCCCGTTCAAGATTAGAATATCCTTTCTGACGTGACATTGGCAAAAATGTTCTAAACAAATGACATAAAAAAAAAAAAAAAAAAAAAAAAATTATTTACGCATTATTTATTGAATTACTATAAATACACACACATATTTAAATTTGATATTAAAGCTGATAAAGTTTCACATCGTCAGCCTCTAAATGAAGCCTACTTTATTATATTTGTTTTTTCTCTGGGTGGTTTCAAAAGCCGACAGTTTTTCATTACAAAATGTTAACGATGATGAACTGCTTGAACTCATACGAGATAAAGAGAAGTTAATTGTGTTGTTCTGTAAGTAATTTAAGTAAAACTTGGGAATTTCATGATATCTGTTATACTTACTTGTGAGCATATTGACTATAGTTAAAAGGTTATAGCGGTATTTAAACCTATAGGTTTTTTTTAGTAAAACACTGGCTAGGGGCTTCTGAGAGTTCTGAGTATCCTCTGCTGTTGATCATAATATCATTTCCAAAGTGGCGAATTGCAGTAAATTGTCCGGTATCAAAATAGTCCTATAATCATAAGTAAATGTTTATGATAGGTTAATAGAATCTAATGCTATATACTAAATAACATGTTAAGAGTTTTCATGTATTTAAATATAATTAGTTACCTACATTTTAACTGTGAAATAAAACATACTGATATATTTGGCAGCTAAAGACAACTGTAAAACCTGCGAGACTCTGGAGAAACATGTTTTGAGCTTATATGATGACTTCAAAAAGCATATGGAAGCAACTACAGTGAAAGCCTTAAATAGCCATTTGGCACGTCTATATAATCCTGCAAAGGAACCTGCGCTTGTTTTCTTCCGGCACGGGGTACCATTGTTGTTTAATGGTAAGTTTCAGATGGAAGTTACGCCATATAATCATATAAGTGTGAATAATATAATACATAGTAATGAGGGAAGTACAAAGTATTCCCTGTATTAGAACTCTTTGTTACTAATAATGTTAGTTTTTGATTGTTTCGCCTATGATATTATCCAAGCAGGCAATTTAAAAACCCCCCTTACGATCTCCCCTTTCGGAGATGATTTTTTTAGGTTATAACCTCACCATTGTCAGTCATTCATTTTACAGGCAGGTTTGGTGCGGAGGAGTTGCGACTACCGCCATCCCCCCTTTCTAATATATATATTTTTTAGATTTTTAATATCACTTATCATAAAATGTTACTATTTCATGAATTTGACTGTCTTATGGGCTCTCGCCAGAACTATCGCTATATCGCCCGATTAGAGATCTCCATAGCAAGCTTCTAGCTCTGCATTTTTTATATAGGCTTTAGGGGCAGGGACCACAAGACAAGGTGGAATAATAATAATACTAATCATTTTATTGCTCAGCTAAAGTACAATGCTTAACTTCTATACTTAAGATCTATACTATATATATGTGCATTACATTAGTACTTATATGGACAAGATAACATTGTACATAATATAATACTAAGCTAAAGTGGCTTGAGTTTATTATTCTGTTACAATATTGACGTGCAGAATCTACACTAAGAATACACTTGTATTGTAGATTCTACATACCCTTCAATGTTCAAATATAATATTAAACTTTTTCACTTTTCTTATATTAGTATGGATGCATTTCCTAATACTGATACTGATCATTGCTTGGTTGCTCAGGTAGCATGATGTATATTTTTATATGCTTTTGACCACTACATGGTAAGTGATGATGGATTCGAAGATGTTGTTCAGAATATCCTAGAATTACTGGCAAAAAAACGCTGTGCCCTAAAAAAACTAATCATTGTTTCATCCCATGAAATATACAAGTTGTTAGTCTACAAACAACTTAGATTTTGAAAGTATAATAGTAGATGTAAATAAGTATAGTATAGTATTATAGAATATAACAAATAATGCATAGTAGAAAATTCACTCTTTGCAGTACAAGTAAGGTTTAAAAAATTAGAATTAGTTGTTAATGTTTGAACAACAATCACACAAGGCAAGGGGCTTTACCTTAAATTAAAAATGTATAATTCATTAAATTTATATGGCAATTATTTATAAATTATTTCCAGGTGAACCAGATGAAAATGAAATCTATGGCTTCTTTGATAAGAATCAGACTCCCGCTGTTAAAGAGCTAACTGACAAGATATTTGAACATATTACACAAGCTGCCACTGGTGCCACAACAGGGGATTGGTTTGTTATGTTGTAAGTAATTAAAATTTACATGAGTACATGTTGTCGCTGTTTCATAAAGTAGTAGTTGGCCGAGACCAAAACCATTTATGACCAACTAATGTTATTAAATAATCTAAATATTTCATTATGTAAAGCAACTTTCACGATGTAGTCAGTCCCCCCTAGTCTAGTAGCCTACCAATTCTACGTCTTCCGGTGTCATGTGGTAACCACTGGAGAACCTTTCTTCCCCATCGGTTATCAGTTTGTCGAGCAATGTGGCCCGTCCATTGCCACTTCAACTTGCAAATTCCGAAAGCTATGTTGGTGACTTTGGTTCTTTGGCGAATATCCACGTTCCAGATTTTATCGCGCAAAGAAACTTCGAGCGTAGCTTTCTCCATAGCTCATTGAGCGGGTCCGAGTTTGTCCATAAGGGCCACAGTTAAGGACCACTTCTCAAACTCATTTGAGCCCGGTAGATTATAATTTTGAGTAAATTGGCCCCCAATTTAAAAAGTAGTTTGTATTGGCATTGTAAAAATATGTTTTTTTCAGCTATGGTGCTTCATGTGTCGAATGCCAAAGACTGCATGCTGTGTGGGAGGGAGTCGGTGCTACATTGAAGAATCGGATCAATGTCGCGCGAATGGACGCCAACTTGGCCGGCGTGAACACTGCTAAACGGTTTCACGTCGCAAAACTTCCAGCTTTTCTCTTGTAAGTTCTTAAACATTTCCATTTACACATTTCTATAAGATACATAGGTACTATTTTTTTAAATACTGCTGATTGGCTAGTCGTTGACTACAATCTTATCTGGTTGTAACTGATGCTGTGGTCGAGGGTAGATAGAACACACATAGCAGTGTGTTGGCACTTCAATTTTATGCTTGAAGTTTATATCACACCTACGCCCCAATAAAATAAATGCGAACCGCTGAACGAATTCCGCTCCGAAACATTATGTAGCGGAACCATCCGTTCGGTCGCGGGGTCGAATCGCGCTCGTAGTTAAATGTTTCCTTTCGTTGTCATTTTGTAAGTTATTCGCTAAGCAAAAATAACAAGGTTAGAATCAATTACTTGAGCTCCGTCACGGTGACACTTGGGTTGAGCATAGACATATGGTGCTAACAGATTGCTGATGGTGTAAATAATTCGGTACCATCATTTCCGCAGGTGTAGTGTATGTGTGATAAAACTGTCTAAAACTACTGTTTAGTTACCTGAAACACATTTTAGATTAGTTAACATGAGGCTTACCTCATAAAGCGATCTACTACAGACAACCATTTGCTTATATATTTTTGGCAGATTTTACCATTATATTATGTTTCAGCTTTCGTCTGGGAAAAGTCTACAAGTATGACCTACCTAAAACAGATATCAAATCGTTTGTCACGTTTGCACAAGACTGGTATAAGAATGTTAAAGGAGAACCTGTGCCACTGCTTTCATCACCATTGTGAGTTAAATTATTGTTTATACCTATTGTGTAAAGATCTGCCCATATCTATGAAGATCAGTTAATTCCCCTCTGCACTATCAAGAATTCACATCCCAAATCCCATGTCACAAAGAAAGCTGCATCATTCCATACAGGACTGGACTTGAGCTTGGTTCAAAAACTGCCTTGATGTGAAACCCCGTAGGTCTAACAGATCTTTTTTAATAATGATTGCTTGTAGCATTGCGCCCAGCTGTTTATTAGTTATTGGAATAGGCACATCATGGAGGGTAGGCATAGGATTTCTATATTTTTTTGTTGGTGGGCTAACCTTTGACCACTAATTCTTCTGATGGTGAGTGATGATTCGATCTGCGGATATTGTGACTTGATCGCCAATGTAGTCGACTAACATATTGCTTCATTGAACTTTTATTGTGCTGCTGATAACAGGATTGTCCGAATCGAAGTGACTTAATAACCAGGTTGTTTTTGCGAGATATAGGTAAGTGTAACTTAAAATGCTTGCATTTGTTTCGTTATCTGTCTTCAGTTGTCCCGATAAAAACGCTAGCGATTTGGAGACTTACTGGAACACCTATAAATTGACCTCTTGAGATCCACTTTGGACGATATGGTCCATTTCTATTGTTATAATTATCTACGATGCGCATGGGTAGTAGTATTGAATTTTCAAAATGTTTACTAATTGCGAACATAAATTAGACTGGCAAACTTATTGAGAATAAAGAAAAAACACAACATTCGTTGATCTTGTTCTCAATTCGTCTTGAAGTGTATCATAAATACCAGACATCGAAGCGCGCGTTGCGAAGTTTGCTTAGCTGTTCTTAACCGATCAGCAAAGTTAAGCAACGTCCGCTGCGGTCATGAGTTGGATGGGTGACCGCTAGTGACATTACTACTGAGCGCTTCTGTGCTTCGGAAGGCACGTTAAGCGGTCGGTCCCGGTTGTCGTCTTAGGATGGCAGTCGTTTAGCATCGTGGCAGGGCATTTTGCGAATGCCCGCCTGGCCGGCTTCCACCCTCAAGTAGAAAATCTGTCGGTAAGCACCTAACGGTGAGTTCCGGCAGCTGTCCCTGAGAGCCAGTAATTCTAGGTTAGCCTGAACAATATCTTCGACCACATCATCACTTACCATCAGATGAGATAGTGGTCAAAGGCTAACCTATCAAGCGTCAAAGAAAAGTATTTGAAGAAACAGACAGAGACACATCAGTGTCTATAATAGTGCTCCGAATTCTTTAGATACCTATTAGGTCTTTAGGTTTAGGTTTAAAGATATTTATTATCAAAAAGACAAACAGTTTGTTACTTACATGATAACATTATTACAAAATATTTTACAATTTTAGTTGTAACTATTCAATTATCAAAATAAATTAACTAATTGAACATACAACATAATAAAGACTTATTTCCCATTATTTTCTTCTACTTATAACAATAACGATACATCTTTTGCATGGTGGTAGGGCATTTTGGAATTTCCCGCCTGGTTAGCTACCGCCCTCAAGTAGAAAATCTGTCGCCAAGCACCTAACGGTGTGTTCCGGCAGCTGTCCTTGAGAGCCAGTACTTCTAGGTTAGCCTGAACAACATCTTCGACCACATTATCACTTACCATCAGATGAGATAGTGGTCAAAAGCTTACCTATCACAAATAAATAAATAAAAAAAATAAAGTAAATTATGGCTAAGTGTCAAATGTCTTTCTGATTTATATTTATTAAAATATTCAAACGTTCAGGACATATTAAAATAACAACCTAGTTTTCAGGCACTATTTGCTAACACTTAGGTTAATAGGTACAAATTTTAGGATGACTATAACTTTGTAATTACTTCCCTGCCTATTTGTTAATTTACTTCTCGGATTCGATAAACAATGTTTGACTTAGGAGATCAAACGAGCACGCGATTCACCTGGTGTGATGATCGCCGTTATATTTTGGTAGTGTACTAGGGATCGAACATGTAGGATAATTCAAAATTAACTCCGACATTACAGGCTGGTAGTGCAGATAGGAATCACTTATGACTATTGTATGTATGTTGTAGACAAAATAAGATTTGATAATTCCCCAGATCAATGGCGAAGGGGGAGACATTTTCAATTCGATGGCACATTCCGAGTATCTATAAAGTAGCTTCTAAATATATTGTCTACCTGTAACATTACAATATTACTTATTAAACTAATGCACCAGTTCAATTACACCTATGTGGACTGAGTGTACAAACTATGGACTGTTCCATGTTGTTCTGATAGATGCCTTATTATATCTAGGGTGGAAATAGTGCGCAGAATGAGTAGCCTCTACAAAAATCGACGCATGGTGTTGCTACACAACAAGGGTCTTAACCATCTTATTGCCCTCATTAAATGAAAATTTGGGTCTTACCCACAAGAGGATTTTCATGGGGGAAAACCACATGTTCGAGGAAACATTGGACTGTACCAACCCCACATATGTTGAATAGTAATAGGAAAATGGTTTACAGACTTTTACTTTTAAATTATTATAAGTATGTATAACACAATAAATGTCCCCATGGGTTGCCGGGGTAGAATGTCACACTCCCATTTTTTTGCTCATGGGGGTGTCGTAATATGCGTCTAAGGGAAAAAAACCGGAAGGTAGGCAGGAGCGCTCTCTGAGGAATTGCTATCTTACACTGCTATCCCAAAGATGCCTGCCATGTGTAGGGATTATGGCCCCCTTGATGGGGAGGGTTGTGTTCAGCAGTGGACTATCCAGCTGATACAGTACCGTATGTAAAACGTAAAAGAGGACTCAACTAATTTTATTGTTTCAGTGACGAAACTGTGGACTGGTGTGTGGCAACACTGAAAATCATAATTGCCTATGCACTACAAATTCTTGCACAACATCCATGGATTTGGCAAATAGGTGTGGCAGGTTTTGGACTGGTAGCAATAACAGCACTCATTGCATTAGTGAAAGCTGGGCGGTCAAAACCTGCCAAAGACACCAAAAAAGAAAAGAAACGTAAATAAACATTTTGTATTTAGCCGTAAGTTATTGTTTCTTAGTGAAATATATTTTTGTATAATATTCCTATTTTCGTGACATTTACCTATTTGAAATCAGCATTTATTTTTGTATAATTAATTTTATACTGGTTTATTACTTATATTTTTGTATAACTAAATATAACATTTAATAGATCATTCACATGAGGATGTGATGATAGTATATAGATATGTACTCCTAGCTATGTGATTGATTAACATTAAATGTTTTCCGTCCTTTTACAATTTATAAAAAATCAAATTACAAAGTAAATTTTATTGTTTTATTTTATTACATATAAAATTGCACATCTTTATTTTTTATTATACTATGCAGTGCTTGTGAGCAATACACACAACTAATTCAAATACACTTTGTGATGCATTAATAAATTACATAATCAACAATGCTACACACACATCAGTAATAAATACTCAAGAACCTTACTATGCTAATTGAGATTAGCCACTATGCATTACAATTGCTATAAAACTTGTGCTAATTATTTCTAGGAATGTAATTAAAATTCTTTGTTTTGACTTGATTTCAATGAGATATTTTAATAAAAACATTAACTTTCTTCTTTCACTCGTAAGGGCCATGACACTGGTGCAGGTTGTTGAGCTTTATCAGCCTCTAATCACCCAGAAGACCCTATCATCAAATATTGTTTCAAATCTCTCATTGCTCTCGAGATGGTGAATAAATAAATTATAGGTCAATGGTTCCATTAAAAATTAATCTAATATGCTAAAAGTAAAGAATGCCCTCCAGACCGCATAATATGCGTATATTATATGCTTCGGCGCAGATTAAAGGTACTATTATTTATCACCCACAATAAAGTTTCCCTTAAACACATGTTTTAGTTAGCATACAATTCGAGGAGAATTAGATACAACTTCAAGGCTAGCTAACAGGAACTACTTAATGTACTTTTATTACATTGTTTAATCACCTTAACTTCTTGAAACGCTTAAGAACTAGTGACATGAGTTAAATGTAACAATAACTAATCATAACCCATAAAATATCAGTGTTCAGCACCCAATATGTAACATGGAATTATAAGTAGCTAAAATAAATAAATTGTGGTCATTGTGTATTGCAACACGGAATATTTTTTAATTTACCTGGTACCATGAGTATATAAAATCGAGATTGAGATGTTATTACAGATAAAAATTTGCTATATCATATATAGCAACTAAACAGTGTCAATCTCTATATTTATTCTAAACACTGAAGCTGGGTCAGCAAGTTCATTTCTAATGGAATTTTCAAACTTATTATATATCATTGAGAATTCCATCATATCTTTTGGTTTTGACTCTATCCAAAGCTTATCAAATTCATAAAATAGATAACAGTAAAACTTGTGAAAAAGTTTCATATCAGGTAAGGTTCGTTTAGCATTGAACATATAAGTCTTTGCTGAACCTTCCTTTAGTAAGTAGTAAGCCATGGAGGTGAGGTTGATGCCAACAACTGCATATGTGTAGCCATATCTTGGATGGTGTGAGTGGCTTAACACATGGCTAGCTGCTTGTGGATACTCCATTGCAAAGTACAAGAGGTTTTCAAGCCCTAACAGACCCATGCCACGGAAGTCTGTTTTAGGATCATCACCCTGAAAAAAAAAACAAAATTGTGATGAAAATACATTTTCTTAGATAGGTGACAACAAACCCCTTGGAAAGAGCACTTGCCCAATATTGGCTAAAGAATTGTAATTGGGTTAAATTGGTAGCAATTCTGTTATTGCAATATGGATTAAACTAGTCTAAAGTTTTGTAGACACTCTCCTATTCAGTCAGACAACAACGAATTAAACGTAAATTATATTTTGACACATTTATCCAAACTTAGTTTAAGACACACTGCTGTTCTGTTGTGAATAACTAATATGTAACACGTCATATTTTTGTAAAATCAAGTTATATCTAACTAAAATAGTCTATCTAACAGTTGGAAACTAATAATTGAACTTTATTGAATGTAAACAAATCATTTATATTAGGAATTTTAACCTGCAAATGCTATAAAGATGGAAGAATATGCTGTGGCAGCCATTAAGGATTAATTCAAAGGTTAATTACCTATATTATATATTTTTCAGTAGAATGAGTATAAATTATCAAAAAAGTAAAATTAAACAACTGCAAGTTATTCACATGGCCAAGACCTTCCCTGGAGAGGGAAGTGCCGAAGGCATTTCTCCCAAGACGGGTATAGAAGGCGGAAAGTGCTTTCTACCTCTGAACATGCATTGCTACTAAAAGAAGGGTTGGCAATGAGCTCAAGGGCACCACTGTGGTACAGACCACGGCTTGAGTTGTTGGTGAGAGACATTGGGAGGATCGGTTCTAATTGCTCCGGTACTACTGCATTACTGTACCATTGCGAGTGGGCCCTACAAAAATTTATTTATTGATGCAGTCAAACTTTCTTCTACTTGTGATTCCAGCTTTTTAATATCAGATTGTTATAATTTTTTAGTGCTAAAATTATACTGTTTCTAACATAAACTGCCTTGAAAGAGAAAAACTATAATAATTTTAACCCATTGGCATCGGTGATAATGATAACAATAGAATTTAATTCGTTACTAGGAAACAGAGGTCCTGACAATGCCAACTTATTAAGAGTCAGACTTATACCAGAGCCAAACTAAGTCACTGCTTAGATGTCTGCCTTTCTGGTTGCAACATATAGTAGTCTAACCTGAATCCTAACATATTTGGGGTTAATATGATAAATTTTTAGATAAATCAACCTTCTAGCACCAGTGTCCAGTTGAACAGTTGAAGACAAATTTTTAAACAATATATTTTGTTACCTGAAATCCAATGTATTGCCATTGTTTAGTAACTCGATTTTCCAGCTCTTCATTAGGTACCAACAATGTCCAAAGTTTCACTAATTTTTCTTCATGTTCTGGATTGTTGGAGTCATACTGAGTTTTCCTAAGATCTTCGACTTCATCAACCAAACTTCTATAGCTCCATATCTGTTCCAGACATTTTCTGAAAGATACTATAAATGCTCCGTGAAGCTTAGGGTTGATTTTCTTTGCCCTAAGAATGATAGCTACAGATGGATTCAAAATATCCCGAAAGCTCGATGGTTCAAATCTTCTTTCGTATACTACCGTATCTAAGAAGGAAACCACTTCCTTTACATCTCTTGTTCGAGACAACATCAAAGAATTTTCAACATTGCAAGTTCTAGACGCTCCAGGCTTATCGCCATAGCATATCCTCTGTAACTCGCATAGCCGTGTCGTTTTCCTCAAAAACCATTTTATAAATGGTCTAATATACCATTGAAGTACAGACCAAAAGTTGAAAACTATCATTTCAGTTCAGCCACAATTCACTTTCATTGAAAACCTATGAATATATGCTATTTTCGTTTCTTTTATAATTTCCCCTGCAAATTTAAACTTGGTTTGGTAAAAATCGGTTGTCATGGGCACCATGTTTCGTTTTTTTTACCCATTGACTAGAAGAGGTGTGACTAATATATTCGTATTAGAAATAATGTAATAGGTTCAAGACAGAAGTATAATATTAGGTAATATGAATTTTGTCGTAAAAGGTTATTCAAATAATAGTGAGCGACGTGACGGCGGGCAAACGTTATTTTTCATTACAATCAGGGTTGGATTCAAACCCTCAAAAAATTATGGTACATGGAAAATAAAATTATACTATTTGTCCAAAATTATATACTACGTTTAACGTTTCAAGTTTTTTTTCATATCGTATAACGTTTCGTTTTTCGGCATTTATGTTTTGAATTAAGGTGAAAATCGACGTCTTTGGCAGGAAAGAACAGAAATCTTTTTCCTGATTTTTTGTTGATCAATCTTTTATATATTATACTAGACCGGGAAACGCTAGATTCGGAGAAGACATTTTACAATATTTAATAAATTCTGCAATACTTATCGAATATACCATTACCATTTTATATACCATTTGTAATGTAATATTTTTGACGGTATTGGAGTACCAAAACTGTTCAAGATATAGAATACTAGCAATACTATTTAAAACTTGCGAATGCCATACCTAATCATGTAGAATGGCTTCGAAACCTAGATAAAACCGTGAAAAATTTGTAATTTAATTTCCCATTACATATGTGAGTTTCCATCAAATAAAAATGCATTCGTAATAATAACTCGTAACTATAGTACCACCAACTTAACTGTGCAGTTTTCGAGGGCGCTACTGGTCAAGGAAATCAACTACAAACTGTCACAATTTGAAGGAATGTTGTAGTTCTTTTTTTTGCCGCCTGAACAGATAAGTTGGTGGGACTGTAATAATCTTTTATGCAACCGAGACAAAAATATTTACTTAATCCTATCGACTGATTGATATCAAGTTCAGGCAAGTGGACGTCGATCTCGGCTGATTCGCCAATGGAAACTTCATCTTTAGCATTGACACTACGTAACATGTTGGTATAAATTCTATGCAGTTATTGGATCTACTTTGTTATACTGCATCGGAAGAAAGTAAGGGAGTCAATGGAGCGAGTTGCAGGTCATCCTTTGATTTGGTTATTGCTAAATTAACTTTGCTGAACACTCTTTCACAATCAGCGTTTGCGTCAGGTAAAATCAGGAAATCAAGAGCAAATTTTGTAATATTTTGAAAGGGATAGTTTTCAGATATATCAACCCAAGATCTTAGTAGATGTTGCCGTACATACAGAAAATCCCGATATTGTTGGGTAAATATTTAAAAGTGGGTAGTTCACCAATCATAAAAGTCTGTCATCCTTAAGACAAAATTATGGTATTTTCGCGTAGTATAGTGACAAAACGATACTACATACTACACACTATGAAATTATGGTACAAGTCTACAAATAGTATGATTATACTACGAAATCCAACACTGCTTACTTGTTGCCAATGGCTTGCCATCTCCCTCTCACTCGTCGCGAGAGAATGCAACGCCGACATTCCAATTTGCAATGTATCCTCGCAGCTCGGTCCTTGCACGCGGAGGCGTTTGGTGAAGCTATTGCATGTGTTGTAAGTTGTAATACATGTTGCTTTTTGTATAGGAGCATCGTGTATAATCAGAATGAGACCAAGCAATAGATATCGATAGATTATTAAAAAATATGCAATGTTATGGGTTGGTAAGTAATTACCTATTATTTTAACGCTGCATATTACATACAATTATTAAAATATTCGTTTAGTCGTGTTTATATTATCATTGCGCGTGCGCGTACATAACATTTCAAAGTCCGGATACCTAATATGAGATCACCGAACAAGATTTAAACCTGAAAAAGTTAAACAACTTATGTTAATTAGTGGAAGAACTGATTTTCTTAAATATATATAAGTAAAAAGTTAAGTCCTACGTACACAAAGAATAAGAAAAAATTTAATGTACCTAACATAGTTTTGGGAAAGGTCAGGTGGAATTGAAAACGCCAACGATACAGATAGATTTCACTATAATATCAGACTCTATAACACATCATACCATAAATATATATAAAAACCGAGATACAAGCTGATATACACGTCCTACTTTTTTTTAAAAGTCATAAAATGTAATGAGCTCTTGATCTTTTGTTTTTCTTCACCGCGTGGCGGATGGCGTGTTTTTCGCGCGCTCATCTTTTAATATTGCCAACATTATGAACCAAAATTAACAAGTTAAGCAAGCCATAAATAAAGAAATCGAATGACGCAAGTACTGTAAAATTAATATTAGTATTTTTATACTTTTACTTAGGCTTTTAAACATGGTACAAAAAATATAAGGCCGCAAAAATAATGCAAAAAGGTTGTTCACTGACTAATCGTAACAGATTTCAAGATGACAACTTAACTAACTCGTTATATTAATAACGCAATATTTTGACAGTTTAATTACAAAATCAATAGCAACAAAGGTTTATATCTAATTAATATAGTAATTTAGGAGGATTGACCTTACAGCTCGGCCGTCCTGTTACAAGCGAGTCCCATCGCTTTCAAACAAGACTAGAATCAAAAACAACTACTACTACTATAATAAAATATAATAACATAACAAACATTTTATGTAATGAGTCCAATTTTGATGTTATATATTTTTTTATCAGAATGTGTTATAATTACAATTAATGTGCTACCACTTAAATTTATATTCTCACATCGCTCATCTTAATTTATTTCACATTTCGCTTAAAAATATTTAAATTTAAATGAATTTAGCTAAATTTTGGTGTTTTTTATATGAGACACACATCTACTCATTATCACTTGAGTTATTGTTTTCGGATGACTCTGATTCCAAATCTCTATTGAAAATCGCCCAAGGTTGAATTTTGTCAATTGCAACGATAGTTTCATACTTTCTGCCCTGTTTTCGAGTAAGAGGTGTGTCATTAACAAGAAATCTGTCGTTAGGAAGGATTTTGGCAATGCGGTAGGGGCCTTGATATTTTACGATTAACTTTTGCGACTTACCATCATGTGGGACCTGTCTCTGTACGCGCACCAAGTCTCCTTCTTTGTACTGGGTTGCGGTTTTCCTGTGCTTATTATAATTGGCCTCGTCTTTTACCTGTTATTCCTTGATCTTGTCTCCTGCATCCTGTCTTAGGTCTTCCAATTTATCCATGGGAGTTCTGTTTAGTGTCTCGTTCCTAATTTCGCTCAGCTTACCTTCCGTTCTGCTCATGATATTAAATCCAAACAGCAGTTCAGACGGACTTTTTTGTGTAGTTTTATGTTTTGTCGTATTGATACCTACCTGTATGTCTGAAATGTGCTCGTCCCAGGACTTCTCGTTATCTCCATGGCTAGAAGCTGACAAAGCATCTAATATTGTCCTGTTGAATCTTTCTACCTGACCATTTGCCCTAGGGGTAGCAACAGCATTTTGAACATGCTTTATACCATATGATTTGACAAAGTCCTGAAAAGTTTTGCTAGTGAAACTAGTACCTTTATCAGTGATTAGGCGTGAAGGGACTCCAAAATAACTGATGTAGTTTTTCATCACCCGAACTGATGTCACTGACTTTGTATTTTTCACAGGGTGTATACTCACGTACTTTGTAAAGCCATCCACCAGCACTAGCAGGTAACAGTTGCCTTTCTTGCTTTTAACGAACGGCCCCAGGTGGTCTGCATGAATAGTGTGTAAAGGAGTGCTGCCTTTTTCGACGGGGTGTAGTTCGCCTTCTCGTTTACCACCGGGAACATTGTGGTGGGCACACTCTAAACAAGACGAAACGTATTTCTTTGCAAACCGGCGCATCTTACTGAACCAGTAATGTTCTTTAATGCGGTGCAACGTCTTTTCGAATCCGTGATGTCCAACGTCATCATGATTCATTTTGAGAATCTGCCATCTCACACCACGGGGTACAAGCCATTTCATTTCTTCACCTACTATACGGTAGACCTTCCCGTTTTTAAGCTTGTAGTTTTGATGCACGTCTGCTATTTTTGTTGTAGAGGGATCAGATAGAATGTCTCTTATTTGCTTTACCTCTTCATCAGCAGATTGTACGGTTGAGATCCAGTCCTGATCAATCTGATTCTGATCAGTCTGGTGTACCGGCAACACGTCCAATATATGTTTTTCGCTGATGGGACTGTCCACGGGGTTTCTGCTAAGAGCGTCTGCATGCGACATCCTATTTCCAGGACGATATTCTATCACGCAGTCGTACTCCTGGAGTTGAACCCACCATCGTGCAATCCGGGGTATGAGATCCCGCTTTACCAGGGTTGACCGTAGAGCGTTGCAGTCGGTCATAATTTTAAAGGGTATACCTACTAGGTAGACCCGGAAACGGTTCAATGAAGCAATCACTGCCAAGGTCTCTAGCTCATAAGAGTGCAACTTACGTTCATCGACTGTAGTTTTACGACTGAAATATGACACTGGTTGCAGCGCTCCATTTGAGTTTCTTTGGAGAAGTATTCCTGCCAGGCCTTCCTTACAGGCGTCCGTATGAAGTTCTGTCTCGGCAATCGGGTCATATAAAGCAAGTATAGGTCTATTTGTAAGTAACTCTTTTACCTTTGTAAACGCACGCGCGTGCTCACTGCCCCAACACCAATCTACATTTTTCTTTAGCAGATCCGTTAATGGAGCGGTGATTACAGCGTAACCCTTAATGAATCGCCTAAAGAAGCCCGAAAGACCAAGAAATTGCCTTACCTCATGCTGATCCTTTGGTTCAGGGAATTTAGAGACTGCTTCGACTTTTCTGTTGCCTGGACGAATACCGTCAGCGCTCACATCGAAACCGAGAAAATCTATAGATTCGAGGAAAAAGCGACACTTACTTAGTTTCAAAGTGAGCCCTCCTTCCCTTAACAACTGCAGTACCTCTTCCAGTCTCCGAATGCCTTCGTCGAAGTCTTTTGAAGGAATGAGAACGTCATCCATGTATACGATAGCGTATTTTATCTTGGCCGCCATAAGGATTTTATTAATCGTGCGCTGAAAAACCGATGGCGCATTGACCAGGCCAAAAGGCATACGGTTATATTCGTATTGCCCGTCTGGCGTCACAAAAGAAGTCTTGTGTCGAGACTCCTCCGATATGGGAATCTGATAATAGCCTGAGGCTAGGTCCAAGGACGTAAACAGAGTATTACCTGCGAGCAAATCTAGCTGGTCTTCCACTCGTGGTATCGGGTAATGATCCTTTTTGGTTTTTCTGTTTAGGGCCCTGTAGTCGACGCACAAACGCTTATCCCCTGTTTTTTTCTGAACCATGACGATCGGGCTCGCATAGGGTGATGATGATTCTCTGATAATATCACCGTCCAGCATCTCCTGAATCATATTTCTCACGATCGATCTTTCAGAGTATGACATTCTGTATGGGCGGTACACCACTGGGTCCGTATCAGTCAATTCAATCTGCATTTCCGTAACGGTCGTATATCCCAAGTCATGCAGTCCGCTAGAAAAGCAACGGTTGTACCTGGATAGCAAATTTTGAAGTTGCTGGCGTTGATCTTCATTTAGGTTCGAGTTACAATTCACAGATGACTCCATCTCAGCGTCATTAAATGTAACGCTAAATGAGCTCAGGGTATTTTCCGAACTGACTGTGTTCCGCTGTAAGGAGCGAGTTAAAAGGGTACCTTTTGAGAAACACAAAGGACTCGGCGAAGCATTGTAGAGCAGGACTGCTCCATGTCCGTTCCTGATCTCGTACTGCCCAGGAAAGAGATAATATTCCTTACCTTCAGGACCTCGTAATTCACCATTTACATAGACGTCACAATCCGTTTGTACGTTTGCCGAGACCTTTACTGCTCGCACCGCGTCATTGGGGACTTCAACGTCAGCAGAGATCATAAGGTTAAATTTGTTTGGAGATAATCGCTGGTATTTTATCTCAGTGGGAGTCTTGATGATAACAATATCGGGCTTTTCTGTGAACGAATGACCCAATAAAACGGGATGTAACAAGACATAGTCCTCAACCACGTATAATTCAACCATTTCGGTCAGGCCTTGAACTTCTACAGAAGCATGTGCAATTCCTAAGGGACGTGTCAAGTTACCCCCAATGCCCCTTAGTACAGGTAGACCTGGACGCGTAGTGACCTCGAGGTTCAGAGACTTTAATTCACTTACCCTGATAAGGGAACATTGACTCCCCAAGTCAACGTGGCAGGAAATTGACGACCCGTTTACTTTAATATCAAATATGTATTTGTCAATACCTTTTTCATCCGTAGTTACCTCCGATACCTGTTTAAGATTCGTGTCGTTACCTGTGTTCCTTTCGGTGCCGTTACTCACTTTGTTCCTAAAACAGTTGGATGTTTGATGGCCAATACGATCACAAGTTGTGCATTTAACCAGTGGTTTATCACATTTAAAGCTTGGGTGACCGATCTCGCTGCAGTTGTAACATTTTATGTTAGAATTGACTGCGCTTGTACCTGGTTTCCAGGGGCCTGGACGATTTGAGTTTGTTACAAACCTGCGTTCGTTCAATCTCCGCGCCGTGTCCGGAGTCTCTCTAGCCTGTCCGACCTTAACTGTTCGAAAATACTTCAGCACCTGTTCTGGCTCGCTGAACTGTGCTGCTTGAGCACCGATTTTTACCGCCCGATCCTCTATACCGTACAGTAAACAATCTACCGCCTGCCTACCTTTGATTTTACACCTATTTAGCAAATTCATCTTTACATAGTAGTACATTTCTAGAGATTCTCCGTATTTTACTTTCTTAGCCAACATTTCGGTTAAAAGCTCGGCGTAATCTTCCCTAGAAGGAAAGGATTCGATAAGTTTTCTCTTCCATTCCGCCCACGTGTGCAATATCGAAGTCAGACCATGGTACCATGTTTTCGCGACACCAACTAATTTAGGCAAAGAGTAGTGGATAATTTCTCTCTCCTCCCACCCATAAATTTCAGCACATTCTTCTACCTTAATTATCCAGTTCAAAATGCTTTGTTCCTTTACCAAAGGGTCGAACTCCGGTATCACACTCGTGTTGAAGGTCATTTTAGGTTTATCCGAGCTTTTAACATTTTCTAAAACAGTCAAAAACTTATCAATTAACTTACTGCTAGAATCTTCTTTCCTCGACCGCAACCTTTTTGATTTCCTTGGTGGTGAATCCTCCCTCGATTCCGACGAGGAAGAATGGTATCGCTTACGCTTGCTTGTACGCGACGGTCGTCCCGAAAGTAACCTGCAACTTTCCCTTCCTCTCTCGTCAAGGTCAACGGACTCCGATCCTCTGCGCATACCTTCCCTGCCTTGGCAGCCATGCTCTTGCCTTGAGCAGTACCCATTTCCTTCCAAATTTGCATTCCGTCCTAAACCCAATACCACGGGTCCTCCATTATCCGTCCTATGCGCTAGTCCTATCCTTGGACTAAGCACATTCCGTCCTAAACCCAATACCACGGGTCCTCCATTATCCGTCCCATGCGCTAGTCCTATCCTTGGACTAAGCACATCTCCAAAATTATTTGACCCATTACCTCGGGTTTCCTTCCTCCCTTCAAGCCCTTTACCTCGGGCACATTCACCAGTGTCCTCCATCGTTCAAGTTCAGATCTGAAACTTTCAATAGTAGTCTTAATAAAAATATACATTAAATTCCGTCCAAATTATGTATTTCAGTCCAATCAGGCAACCAGTATGATTTAATCTGTCCTAATCCAGTGAGTAATCAAAAGTTTTGCTAAAAACAAACTCATATACCAATATCCTCGTATGTGGTAGTGCATTAAATAAAACTAGTGCATCATTTTTTTGTTTATAATTTAAAATGCCGTCTGACTTTGCATCGTCAGTCAAACAAAACGTTTAAGGAGAGATTCAGCCCTGTTGGTTGAAGAGAGGTGCTTTATCTCTGTATTGCAAGATTTACACCGAATATAATAAGAATATAGTGTTTCCATTGCTGACCTGGCACTCGACATCTCAAACAGTTTAACACCTGACGATGTCATACTATGATAATGTATGCGGCTGAATACGCATGGCTTTAACTAAAGCCGCCCTTACAATCCACCGAACAGTCCAAGATTTCATTTATAATAATATTTTGTTTGCCTTATCATATATAAAAGATGATTGATTACACCCTGTACCTTACTGCCAAAGAAGTTTCTAAGTACATTTATATAATCTCATTCGGTAATTTTCTAATTATGAAATGAAATACAGACTTTTATTAGCATATTATATTTACATACTTCTTTAAGAAAATGAAAAAGTTAAATTAAAGCATTATTCTCCTAACAAAACAATGCTTTAAAACAACTCCTTAATTATTAAAGAACAATGTGTCCCGACCAAGGAGGTTTCAATTCAGTTGTACACATTATCTGTGGTGAGGGAGCTGCGCGCGCAACGCGCTGGTTCCGGGCCATAGACCAATAACAGACTTTTTCAATTTTGGCGCTATTGCGTACATACGAATTCGAGTAATATTTTGTTGGATGATTAAATAAAGTAGTGTATAATGATACAAATATTATTCTTCAAACTTAGATCCATACCTAATTTTTACCATCTACTTTGTTACTCCATTTTCCCAGAAAGTCTCGTGATATACGGATTCATAAAACGGGAAAATATATAGATATAAAGCAATTTAAAAAAATGGTTCACAAAACATATAAATTTTTATCAATCAAATAAGATTTTATCAAATGGCCATACACGGCAAACCACTCTACTTCGTATTAAACCAGCTGGCACAGGACCATATATCCTAGAATCAGCAGAATTACTGGAATTATCTCCCTCTAACCATACATGACCTCTAGGAACTACTTGACTACGACTAGGAAAAAACCCTTTGACTTTGTCACCGGGCAAACCTTTTATTCTTTTGCATATGTTCTGCTTTGGGTTCGATGGGCTCTTGGCTATGACAATATCTCCTCTACGAAGCCTGTGCAGTCTTGGTGTTATGTGTTCCGTGAAGAGTATGTTGTTTGATTCTAGCGTTGGTTCCATTGACGGGCCTGAGCACTGTAAATTGAGATTATGTTAGTTTGCTATTTTGAACTGTTATAGTTGGCCAACTGAAGATTTATGTGGCAGGCAGAGCAAACTCAACTTTTATGTTTGTTTGACTATGACAGTTGATCATCTTCATTAAATTTGGCAGTGGATCAACATCATTGACAACATCCATGTCCACCATTGAATAAAGACATAACCCATTGGGATACATTTCGTAAATCACCACACAGGCAGGTATTGTGAGGATAGCAGTGTAAAATGGGTTTAGAAGGTGCTGCTGTCTACCTGGTAATTTTCCCTTTGTCACCTCTTAAAACTCCCATAGGAAGATATATCCATACAGGAAGATAATGACCTACTATGATTACATTTGATGCTAATGTGTATAACAGTTTCTACAATAGAATAAAATCAAAACATGTTTCCTGTATGGGGACCCCCTCACATTTTTCATTTTTTGTTATTATTATTTGTGAGGCAATCTGCCATGATAACATATCCTGTGTAAATTGCAGCTAGCTGGGGTCTTACGGTTACAAAGATACAGCTTTATAAAGGTCAGGCCAAAAAAAAAATAACACTGTCGGTTCTTAGGTGATCACTATAACATCACGTTTTAAAATAGAACATCCGATCAATCTAACAAATCAAAGTTCATTAAATGGAATTTTACTAACTAAAGTTAGCTAAAATGCACTATACTTACATTTTTCCGAGCTGCGAGCGTGGTAAGAAAACGTTATATTCTCTTGATATCCCGCTTCTGACCTTTTGGGAAAGGTCAGGTGGAATTGAAAACGCCAACGATACAGATAGATTTCACTATAATATCAGACTCTATAACACATCATACCATAAATATATATAAAAACCGAGATACAAGCTGATATACACGTCCTACTTTTTTTTAAAAGTCATAAAATGTAATGAGCTCTTGATCTTTTGTTTTTCTTCACCGCGTGGCGGATGGCGTGTTTTTCGCGCGCTCATCTTTTAATATTGCCAACATTATGAACCAAAATTAACAAGTTTAAAAAGTAAGCCATAAATAAAGAAATCGAATGACGCAAGTACTGTAAAATTAATATTAGTATTTTTATACTTTTACTTAGGCTTTTAAACATGGTACAAAAAATATAAGGCCGCAAAAATAATGCAAAAAGGTTGTTCACTGACTAATCGTAACAGATTTCAAGATGACAACTTAACTAACTCGTTATATTAATAACGCAATATTTTGACAGTTTAATTACAAAATCAATAGCAACAAAGGTTTATATCTAATTAATATAGTAATTTAGGAGGATTGACCTTACAATAGCTAAATAATAGGTACTATATATATCAAAAATGATGCCAAAAATTCATAAAAACAAAAAGAACATAAAAATAATCTACATTTATAATGTAAATACCACTTATAAATCATTGTATATATCGTGATTTACGTTTAGTATACGCCAACTATTTCGTAGACAGTCCTAAGCCTGTTAAAGTATGAAGGTAAAGTAAATCACTGTATATTTATATCAATAAAGTGAGCGTTTTTCAACTATTACACATAATATTTTAACTAATAACGGTTAAATTGCGCGTCTTTTGAACGAATAATATGATAAGTTCTCACTATTATTTGACTATTACCCAGTAGTAGGTTAGTTAACATAATATTGGCTAAGCGTTATATTTGATAATAGGAATACGAATTTACGATCCTTAACACCTCTACCATTGACATTGCATTTGACTGATTGTTAGACAACTATCAACTTCAAATTCTTTAGAGTGCGTTCGGAAATGACAGGGTGAATGTAAAATTTACCCTAGCGCTGAACGGAAATCACCGCACATCAGTTATATTACATTTTTTATAAACATTTAGGGCCTAGAGTCGCGGCCGTTCGCAAATAAAACATCACTAAAATCCTGATGCAAAATAGGGTCCAGCCCGTGGGGTGCCGGGCTAGAATGTTACTTGTATGACCTGTATGACCCTCAAGTGTTTAAACCTGACAATGCATTAACAGTATTTAAACGTAATTTATCGCAAATTAAAGTGGTGCTACACAGTCGGAAACGAGCCCCTCACCATGGTTGACAACCATGGTTTACGACTGTGGAGATGGTGTTTTGCGACCAAATTATGTTTGACCTTCCAACGCCCTCAGTGAGCGAGCATGCGTTGGCGACCATGGTAAGCGACCAATATTTCCGACTGTGTGGACGCCCGGTTACACACCACGCGATGGCAGTATCAAAAACTACAATATGTATACCGGAAATAGACCGCTAACTCATACCTACTTTTTGTGAACTTACTTGCGACGCCATCTATCCGCCGTAGTACGGAAACCATGATATATATATATATATATAGGTATAGATCTATATAAGTATAGGTTTTGGTATGTATACATATATAAATATTATATCCAATCCATAGGTACGATTCCTAGCATTTTCCTAGCAATGTGTTTAGTCTGAAAAATACTTTATTAATTAAGCTGGGTTATACATGTGTTCAACTTAATATTACAGTGTAGACGAATTAAATGAATGGTAATTAATGCTAGGAATAGTAACTATGGTTAAATGCCTTTAGAGTATTATTTTTAAGGCTTACATACAAATACATATTGGAATTAATTAAAACACAGTTCAGTAGGACTATTAATTTTTATTACAAAAAATAAATGAAAAAACTGTACACACAAGTGGAAGGATAATTAATGTTTAATATACATCTTTGTTAAACTGAATCATTATTTAATACATAATTCTACATACCGAAACAACCACAATCTTACTGCACTTAAAATGATTAGAATGACAATGTAAGCTTGTCACTTTTCAAATTTTTTATCAAATTTATTTACATATCATTGCACACTCAATAATCTGCTAATGACATGAAAGCGTTGCCCGAAGCTTTTTCACCAATCAGTACTGATGAGTATGTAATATAACCTAGCACACAGCACGTGTGAAAAGACATATTTTACACATATATCACTAAACACCAAACTACAATGTACGAGTCTCTGTCTCAATAATTTGGCGAATTATTTATGCAGCGAACCGGAGGAACTAGAGTTCTACTCAACGAATTTGTCAGGGAAAGCAAGCAGAGTAGCTGTTTTTGGTTTAACGAATCGAAAACAAATTTGAACAAACTGCTTTGGTGAAAACAAAGGATTTTTTAATTTGCTGTTTAGTTTTTTTTTGTTTGACATATAAAGTATTGCCATTACGTTGCTACATATATTTCTACTATATACATTTTGTTACGGGTTAAAATTATAAGCAAAATAGGATTATTCAAAACCAATAAACTAAATAAACTAAATAAAAAAAACCTATGAAGATTGCTATATTTAATATCAAACCAGCTTTCAAAAATATTTTGCAATTTTGTCAGCTACTTAGTGTGAACCACTACATTTTTATTAGTGGCAATTAATAAATTCGAGCGAGCAAATAGTATAGCATACAAGGGGTAGAGGGCATTCGTTTCCATACATAAATCTTTGCCTAATTCTGAAGTATTAAAATAGCATAGCATGGGCAGTATGTCGCTGCAGCCGGCGAGAGAGAGCACACGCATGGCGGGAGCGCACGCATAACGCGTTTCCCTCATTTAGATACGTAGGTATAAAAGCCACACCCATAAAAAATGCATTCTTAATTTGGAACGAAAAGGTGATACTCTTAAAAATTGAGCTCAACGCCTAATTATGCAATGGCAAAATAAATGATTTATTATCTTAGTTATGTATTATATGAAATATAGTAGGTATATCACTACGCCCGCGGCTTCGCTCGCGTGGAGTTAAGTCCTAATGTTGATATATGAGTAGATATATATATGTTGTATTCGATGACGTCTGCCAAGTGAAAAAAGTTACGCCTATTTGGCTGAAAATCGATATCTAGGTAGTTCTGGATGTCCATTTTACGAATTTGGAATTTCTTTTTCGATGACGTCTGCCAAGTGAAAAAAGTTCCACGAATTTGGCTGAAAATCGATGTCTAGGTTGTTCTGGACGTCCACATTCCGAATTTGAAACTTTTTGTCGATGACGTCTGCCAAGTGTAAAAAGTTACTCCTATTTGGCTGAAAATCGGTATCTAGGTAGTTCTGGACGTCTATATTACGAATTTGGAATTTCTTTTTCGATGACGTCTGCCAAGTGAAAAAAGTTACACGAATTTGGCTGAGAATCGATGTCTACGTTGTTCTGGACGTCCTCATTCCAAATTCGAAACTTTTTTTCGATGACGTCTGCCAAGTGAAAAAAGTTAGTCCTATTTGGCTGAAAATCGGTATCTAGGTAGTTCTGGACGTCCATATTACGAATTTGGAATTTCTTTTTCGATGACGTCTGCCAAGTGAAAAAAGTTACGTTTTGGCTGAAAATCAATGTCTAGGTTGTTCTGGACGTCCTCATTCCGAATATGGAACTATTTTCCCGATGACGTCTGCCAAGTGAAAAAAGTTTCTCCTATTTGGCTGAAAATCGATATCTAGGTAGTTCTGGACGTCCATATTACGAATTTGAAATTTGTTTTACGATGATGTCTGCCAAGTGAAAAAAATTTTCTCCGATTTGTCTGAAAATCGATATCTAGGTTGTTATGGACGTCGTTATTCTGAATATGTATTTTTTATGATATCGATATCGAGATCTAAAAGAAAAATCAAAATAGATTTTGATCACTACCTACAGTACATTAAATTTGTCGTCTAGTGCCACCTTGAGAGCTGCTATAAAGGCATTTTTCCTATAAATTTTTAGAATATTTGCAACCCAAATATTCAATGCACTCAAAATCGAGATATATTACGAGTGTCAATATGACATCTGTCACATCTAAGATCTATGGCCCAGTAATTTTTAGGATATTTGGTATACATATATAAAACTAAAATCTGGGAATACGTCATCAACTGTCACTTCGACATCTGACTGTCTGCCCATCATTATGTACGTTCATTTGCTCGTATGTGCTGATTGCTGAATCCCAACCAGCACTTGCCCAGTTTATCATTTTCCATGTACTTGTGACAGCCCTATGAAAAAATATTAGAATTTTGGACTTTGGAAGCTTTCCTTCTGTACGGTTATTTATTCATGTGCGATGTACTATATGTTTCTTTATCATGCTCATTATTTAAGACATATTTTTATTCCAAATTTCATACCAAGTAGTAATTTTAAAACGTAAGGAGCGATATCATTTGTGTATTTTGGATTTCGTACGATGCGTGTTGAAACACACTGTGGTGAGCGACGGTGTAGTAGCAAATTCCGACGGTGGTGAGCAACAAGCGGCCCGTCAAGGCCAATGGGCGTTACCCATGGTTGCCAACTGTGTAGCCTGGACACTCGACTCATTCTCTATATAAAAGCCGCGTTCTAACTACCTATTACACAGACACTACACAAATGTTGTTTTTGTACACGCGTAAATGTGTGCGTGAAGTCTAAGGTTGTCAACGTATGTATAATTGTTGTACTTACCTACTGTTCAGACCGATCAACTTATCGGGCAATTTTCCAACGCACCCCTTTGGTAGTCGCCTATTTTGACATCTATGGACAATTTTGTGTGAAAATAACTTGAAGTTTGCTTGTCGTTCTCTTGTATTTTTTGACGTAATTGGAGTAACTCGGGTTTTTAGATTTTATTTGAATTTTGTATTTTTGTTGCTCTGCGCGTATTTGTTTTATAGTATATTTGTTTACACTACGCGATCTATAAATTTGCCAATATAATAGTGTTGTGTTCTACAAACCAGCAGCTGAACCATATTCGTCGCCTAGGCAAATCCGTTCTAATTAAATCGGCCGATTAGGTTAGATACGTAGCCCTAAGCTTGGTTCGTCCAAATTGATGAGACTTCACGTATGGTACGTAAGCTCTATATATACTAATTGATTGATTGTGTATTTTGTACTTTTATTTCAGCCCGGCGAATCGCCGGCTTGTTAAGCATTCAAAACAGATTGTCCGGGTGGAGGACTCTGCCTTGCATACCGGCCTGGGCAATCTGGAATCTTAACATCGCCAGAGCGTGGTTTTGATACCATTTTTTGTAAAATTTGATGAAAAATAACATATTCTTAGCCTCATGTTCATGCCATACTTTGTTTGAAAGGTTATGAAAATTGGATTGAATTTTTGATTTGAATTGTTTAGCCTTTTGCATACACCTAAAGTGCAGTGTATCCTCTAATTTACATAATTTGTTAACAGTTTTGTTAAATATTTGGGCATCTTGAGCCAAACTTGTAATTTGTTGAAAAGCACTTCGCCTTTGGGAAAAGTTCCACTTGTTTGTACTTGTAAATTATATGATAAGCACTTGGATATGCATAGCATAGCTTGTATAAGATTATATATTTGTTGTTTGAATAAAACAAACCAGTCTCAGTCCTAATGAAATATCCCACCTTAGACACTATAATAAAATTGTAGGTGATTTTAACTTAAATTCTTACACTACTACTGTATTAAATCACTTTAATATGTTTTTAGATTTTTGTAAGCTACAACAACATAATTATGTACGTAACGTTCATGGAGGCATTTTAGATCTGGTGTTGATCAACTTGTCTGAGGAGCACTTAAATATGTTTGTTGACGCTACTCCTTTTGTAAAAATCGACGGATACCATCCAGCGCTGGAGGTCACGGTCAAACTAACGTGCGGTGGGATACACAGCCACGGCAACCCGTCCTTATCGCAGATGCCCCACTCTCAGGTACTTGATAATGAATGTCGTGTCGACTGGAACTTTCGTAAGGCAGACTTTAATGCTCTTTACTTAACTATAGCCAACATAAACTGGGACTGTATTCTAATTATTAATGACGTCAACTTAGCAGTTAGCTTTTTTTACTCGGAACTTTATAAATGTTTGGATGCTTGGGTACCTCGTAAACGACGTTCAAATTATATTCCAAAGTATTGTTACCCTCAATGGTTCACATGGGATATAATACATAATATTAGGAATAAATACTTTCATCTAAAGCGCTTTAAAAAAGAACGAAAGGAATTTAACTTAGAAATGTTTAAATATTACAGAAGTCTTGTAAAACAGCTGATAAGAGATGCGCACTTTTCCTATAATACACGTATTGAAACGAATCTAACCAAAAATCCTAAGGAGTTTTGGCAGTATGCAAGGCAGCGACGCAGCGACCGACAGGTGTGTAATGAGTTTGTGTATGACGGCATGGCTGTAACTGGTCAAGAAGCAGCAGATAGTTTCGCTAAATACCTACTTTAGTTCAGTCTTCCTCGATCAAATACCGAAACTCAATGTAGAAGAGGCACAACTATGCGATATAGGCTCGTCAGCGCCGTGTCACGTGTCAATTAGTGAAATATCTAAACGAGAATTACTCCATGCAATAAAACGACTTCGAGTTGGTTCTTCTGCAGGCCCTGATGGTATACCTCCATACATTGTGAAAGACTGCATTTCAGTTTTAATTATTCCTCTTTTGCATATTTTTAATATTTCTATAGACAAATCTACCTATCCTAATATATGGAAAAATAGTCGTGTTACTCCAATCCCCAAAGATGGTAGTAAACTTGAGGTACGTAACTATAGGCCTATAGCAGTTTTGTCAGTTTTCGGAAAATTGTTTGAAACCATTATCAACGATCGTATCATCAAACAAATTGGAATGCATCTAGACGATAGTCAACATGGCTTTAGGTCAGGGCGGTCGACTGTAACCAACCACGTCAACTTCGTTGATTACGTCACTGCAAATATGGATGCCGGTTTACAGGTGGATTCAGCCTATTTTGATATGAAAAAGGCATTTGATCGAGTGAATAATGATATTCTTCTACAAAAATGTGCTGGCATAGGATTTAGTCCAAAGCTGCTACACTTCATAGCGAGTTACCTACATAATAGGTCACAATATGTACAAATACTAGGCTATAAAACTATGAACTACTATACTAGATCGGGTGTAAGTCAAGGCTCAAATCTCGGACCAACCCTATTTTTAATCATGGTTAATGATCTCAAAGTGTCTGTAATGCTAACTGTCTTCTTTTTGCTGATGACCTGAAGATATACACATCCGTCACAGACATAAAAGACTGTGAAACGTTGCAGGTTGATATTAATAAAGTGGCTCAATGGTGTGATAAAAATCAACTCCATTTTAACTATACAAAATGTCAAGTATTTTCCATCTCTAGACTACACGAACCAATAAACTATAAATACCAACTCGCTGATACAACAATGGAACGCGTAGATAAGATTAAGGGCCTGGGATTGACACTGGACACCCAAATCAATTTCAGAGATCATATTACTAACATCAGTAAGCAAGCTTACAAAATGTTAGGTTTTATTATGCGTGCTTCCTACAATTTTAAAAATATTAATGTTCCGCTTGCACTGTATACAGCATATGTGCGCAGTAGATTGGAGTACAACTCAATTGTATGGGATCCCTACGAAACTAAGTATTCTATCATGATTGAGAAGATACAGCGCAAAGTTGCTAGGTATATCTACAAAAAAATGTACGGATACTACCCGTACATGTTTCCATCTCTTTTTGTAACTGGTATGGTCGGTCTATACACCCTAGAACTCAGACGTAAGATGCTTCTCGTCATGCATTATTATCAAGTGGCTCATAACAAAGTTGATAATCCGGTAGCGCTAGAGCAGCTGGGGCTGTTTGTTCCGCCGCACTTTGGTCGCGGTGTGTTGTATATGTGTACCTACCTATACATGTATGTGTGTGGCTGCGACCACCAACCGCCATCTTATTTCTAATAAGTGAATAAAGACAGTGCGACTCTAACCTCCGTGTGTTTTGCTTGTCCCGTTCCATATAATATACAACAGTGGCGCAGTCGTCTACCCGCTCAAGTAAAAAAAAGATGGCTCAATTTGGAATTTTATCAAGTTTTGATCACAATTTGCAAACTTGGAGTACCTATAAGAGCCGTATAACGCAATGGTTCATTGCGAATGATATCACCGCAAAGACTGACGGGAATGGAATAAAAAGACGAGCAATTTTGTTGAGCGCACTCACCGACGGTACCTACAAACTAGCATCGGATTTAGCTTTGCCCAAGGATCTGCAAGAAGTGCCCTATGAAGAAATCGTCGAGATTTTAGATGATCACTTTACGCCCAAGCGCCTCGGATTCACCGAACGTTATAACTTTTACGCTGCGGTGCAGCAGGCGGGCGAAACGCATCATCAATGGGCCGCAAGACTACGGGGCCTCAGCGAGCACTGTGGGTTCAAAAACTTGGAAGAAGCGTTACGCGATCGCTTCGTGATGGGAATAGCGCCAGGACCCGCCAGGGACAAACTATTTGCGCAAAATATGGACGAGCTGACGCTGGCGAAAGCTGTGGAGCTGGCCGAGAGCGTGCGATGTGCGCGCGCTGCCAGCACCGCCGCGCCTGCTGCCTCGGCTGGCGGGACCACCGCGTTTACGAACGTGACGCAGGATCAGCTATTCAAAATAGATAAAGGTCGTAAAAGTTTCACGGGTACCGGTAAATCAGTGAAAGAAAAGTGTTCTGTGTGCGGTCGTTCAAATCATAAGTCTTCTCAGTGCCGGTTCGCAAATTACACCTGCAATAAGTGCAATACTAAAGGGCACTTACGAAAAATGTGCAATAAAATTAAGTATGTTGTGACGGCTACGGATGTGTGTCAGGACGATGATAATGACGACGGTAAGTTTTTATTAAATATTCGTACGTTGCGGGGGGAACCCATGACAGAAACGGTTACTTTGAATGGTGTTCAATTATGTTTCGAGATTGACAGTGGGGCTCCCGTCACAGTAATCTCTGACGCTACGTACAAGAAATATTTTAGCAGTGTTCAGTTGTCCACTATGAGAAGTCCGCTTTATACTTATGTAGGTAATATCATGGAATGTATAGGCGTAGCAATGATGCCGTTATCGTATATGAATAGAACGCATCAAGTTAAAGTTCATGTAATTCGTAATGGCGGCCCTCCACTTTTAGGCAGAGACTTTTTAAGTCTGTTCAACTTACAGCTGACGCCTTGTCATTTTGTTACGAGCCGTGGGGATAAGATAGCAATGCAGCTGCAACAGCAATATCCCAGCGTGTTTACTGACGAACTAGGTACCTTTAATAAATATAAGGTTAAATTGCAATTCAAAGAAAATGTTCAACCTGTATTTTTCAAAGCCCGTCCTATGGCATTTGCCTTACGGCCTGAAGTAGATAAAGAGATAGACCGATTAACTGCCTTAGGCATACTCAAACAGGTTGATCACTCAGATTACGCTTCTCCTATTGTACCCGTGCTCAAACGGGACGGTACCGTACGAATATGCGCGGATTACTCAGTTTCGATCAATAAACAGCTTATAGTTGAACAATACCCATTACCTACCGTGCGTAAACTATTTTCTAAACTGCATGGTGGACAGCAATTCTCAAAACTAGATTTGTCTATGGCTTACTCACAATTAGTTTTAGATGAGGAGTCACAGAAGTTTACTTGTATTAATACTCATCGCGGATTATATAATTACACAAGATTAATTTTTGGAATTTCAAGCGGGCCATCAATTTTCCAACGGGCTATGGAAAATTTATTAGTAGGCATGGACGGCGTATTATGTCTAATTGATGACGTACTCATAACGGCTCCAAATCCCGCCTTGCATATGGAGCGTCTTCAAGCTGTTCTTCAGCGCCTGAAAGACGCAGGTCTAACCTTGAAAAAGGAAAAATGTGAATTCTTCAAAAATGAAATCACATATCTGGGTTATGTAATAGATAGAAACGGTTTAAAGAAAACACCTGAAAAGGTAAAGGCAATGCTTGAAGCCCCTATTCCTACTGATGTGAATAAGCTCCAATCGTTTCTGGGGCTTGTAAATTATTACAGAAATTTCGTGCCAAATGCTTCTAGCATATTATGTCCTTTATATGATTTGCTTAAAAAAGGACAAAAATGGACTTGGGGCCCCGAGCAAGACAAGGCGTTTACCAAGATAAAAAATATAATCGGATCAGATCAGGTTTTGGCACATTTCAATCCAAATGCTAAATTAATTTTGACAGTAGACGCGTCACCGTACGGTCTGGGAGCTATACTATCCCAAGTAGATGAAGAGGGATTGGAACGACCCTTATCATTTGCTTCGAGGACGTTAAATGCTGCCGAGAAACGCTATGCGCAGATTCAAAAAGAAGCTACAGCAATAATATTTGGTGTACGACGCTTCCATCAGTACCTATATGGAAGGTCAAGCCCGTTTATTTTACGCACTGATCATAAGCCTCTTATTTCTATTTTCGGTCCCCACAAAGGTATACCCGAAGTTTCGGCTAATAGGCTACAGAGATATGCGATCTTTCTGAGCGCATATAACTATCAGATCGAGTTTGTAAAGAGTGCCGACAATAGTGCTGACTTTTTATCGCGCGCTAGTTTACCATGCCTGTCAGAGAGTGTAGCAAGCGCAGGAGAGAGAGGGGAAGGCACCATATCAGCTGTTCGAGCCGCGGACCTCAATGAGATTGATGTAGCTACTTACATGAATTTTGTGGTTGAGGGCAATTTGCCTATCACGTTGAGTGTTTTGAAAAAACAAACACAAGAAGATTCAATTCTTAGTAAAATTATAGGTTTTATTTTAAATGGCTGGCCGAAAAACGTTTCGGATATAAAATTGAGACCATATTTTTTATGTCGTAACCAATTATCATATGAGAACGGTTGTCTTATGAGAGGACATAAAGTAGTAATACCAGAGAATTTGCAAACGCTCCTTTTATCTGAAGTGCATAGTTCCCACATGGGTATTGTCAAGAGCAAGGCCGAAATTCGGTCTCGGTTCTGGTTTCCGGGAGTAGATGCAGCTCTGGAGACGCTGATAGGAGCATGTGATGTGTGCATGCGGATGCGCCCCGCGCCACCACGCGCACCCCTAGCGCCATGGCCTTTTCCGTCGAAGCCGTTTCATAGAATTCATATTGATTTTTTAGGACCTATAAACGAATGCGTATATTTTGTTATTGTAGATGCGTATTCAAAATGGGTAGAAGTCTATGAAATGACTAATAGTACTACGTCTGTTGCCGTTGTTGAAAAACTGTACGAATTCATGTCTAGATTTGGAGTGCCACATACGATAGTTAGCGATAACGGGACTGCGTTCACGTCTCATGAGTTTAGATCATTTTGTTCGTTGAATGGGATATCGCATTTGACTTCAGCTGCTTATAACGCGGCTAGTAACGGCCAGGCGGAAAGCTACGTCAAAATTGTAAAAAAAGCTATCAAAAGTAGTTTATTATCGTCACAAAATCGTAGGGCCGCTAAGCTGAAACTGCTAAAATATCTCTTCGACTACAGGAATTCGTTGCACTCAGTCACCGGTTTCTCACCAGCGCAGCTAGTATTCGGCCACAAACTAAGATCGCGACTGGATTTAATTAATCCTAAGGAGTCGTCATCGCCCTTACCCACATCCGTTGCTTCTAATGTTAAACACAAACAGTGCTTACAGAGTAAAAGTTACGGTGGAAAAAATACACAAACATTTCATATTGGCGATAATGTGTTATATAAAAAATTTTTAAACAAAGATAAGTTTCATTGGTGTAAAGGAACAATATCAAAAAAGTTAGGTAAAGTAATGTATCTGATTTGTGACAGTATAAGTTCTCAAGTGCTAAAAAAACATAAAAATCAAGTAGTTCCTTATAAAGGCAGCGCTGCTGATATAAGGCCTGTGTGGGACCTTGATGTAGTTTCTGAGGAGCAGGGCTCTTCGGAAGCGTTGTGCTCGCCACCAGACAGCGGACTTATGACGTCATCTCCACCTGAGACCTTTGACTTGCCATCGAGGTCTACTTCTAGATTGCTTCGCAATATACCAAAAGTGGATTATAAGGCATTATTGTAACATGTCTATAATATGTACCTATTATAGTTTATTTAAGGTTCATGGATTTGTATCAAGATATTTTGTCAAATGGGGGAGGAAGTGTTGTATATGTGTACCTACCTATACATGTATGTGTGTGGCTGCGACCACCAACCGCCATCTTATTTCTAATAAGTGAATAAAGACAGTGCGACTCTAACCTCCGTGTGTTTTGCTTGTCCCGTTCCATATAATATACAACACGGTGCTAACGCTGAGCACGGTCCGCGGCGCCTCCGCCAACTGTTTGCCACGCCAACTGATCTGCACACTGTTCGTGGTAAGAATGCACCCACACCTAGAGTAGTCACGTTGCTCAACGATATGTTAGCTCAACATCCAGAGATTGACATATTTTATGATACCTATTATATATTTCGACAGAATGTTATTAATTACCTCAGTAGTTTGTCTATGTAATGTGTTGGACTTCATGTCTGTGAATTACATGTGAGAATGAATAAATAAATAAAATAAAATACGATGGTTAAAAAACGATAGGAAAAATTTGAGTTATGACGTCAGTGTCATGTAAGCTCAATTGGTTACAGCATACACCTAGTAGCTGTCATCGGCTAGTGAGAGCCCGCCTGCGTTTTTAAAAACCTTCGGCGGGAAAAACCCACTTTAATCGTTAATATCTCAGCCATTTTTTAAGTTATCTAGTAAGATATCAAGTAGAAAATCTGTCGACAAGCACCTAACAGTGTGTTCCGGCAACAGTCCTTGAGAGCCAGTGAAATTACAGGCAAATGAGACTTAACAACTATGTCTCAAGGTGACGGGCTCAGTGCAATTCTAAAGTTATAGGCAGAGGTTAGTCCGCTTAACATCAGGTGGGCCCCAAGCTTGATCTGTCACAATAACATTAAAAAAAATATAGTAAAAACACAGTTTTTTTTCGTAATGTTTTGTAGATTTATTTGGCATCTAAAGCTAAAAACTTTTGTTAGACCCGTGTGACTTATAAGTCTTGACTTCATATTTGGCCTACATATAACATAAAAAATGACCCAGAAATAGGTCATAGGTAAATTTAAGTTTTGATGTCATATTCGTATTTTATGTCATTTATTTAGATAGATAGATAATTCTTTATTGTTACACCAATAAAATACGAATTAAATCTTAAATAAACTTTGACTTATAGTCACAATGGGCGGCCCTATCACTAATAGCGATCTCTTCCAGGCAACCTTTGTATGGAGAGGAAATACAGGAACAATGTCGGGGGTGTACATAAGTCATATAAACAATCATCGAATTACAGAAAATTAGGCGACGTTACAATCATTAAAAACATCATTTAAAATCAAGTAATACCTACAATATATTTATTATTATACTAATACATATAAATATTACATTTATATCTGATAATAGTCCCCGTGGGGTGCCGGGTTAGAATTGCACCTCCCCATTTCATCCCGTGGGTGTCGTAAGAGGCGACTAAGGAAAAAATACTGGAAGGTGGGCAGCAGGGCCTTCTAAAGAACTGCCATCTTACACTGCGATCCCCAAGCTACCTGCCAAGCGTGGGGATTATGGCTAATACCCCCTTAATAGGGGCGGCTGTGTTCAGCAGTGGACGATCTGGCTGATACAGTACCTGATGATAATAGGTATATGCACACACATATATCAGGTATATAAATGTAATATTAATATGTATTAGTATATTAATAAATATATTGTAGGTATTACTTGATTTTAATTTATGTGTTTTAGACTAACAGTTTGAATTTACTAATTAGACGTGAAATAAATTCTTGACTTGAGTTTTAAAAATGGACAGTGACTGTGCACGCCTGATAGAATCCGGTAGTGAATTCCACAGGCGCACAGCTTTGACTAGAAAAGATCGATCGTAGAATACTGTGCCATGTTGAGGCATACAGAGAGAAAGGTTATCTGATGACCTAAGATTAAGAGTAGTATTAGCAGTGTGAAGGAAATTAAAATGTCCTTAAGATAGCGTGGGGTCAATGGATTGAACAAAATATTGTAAACGAGAGAGAGTAGGTATGTGAGCATTCCGGCGTATAGGAAGCCACTTGAGCTTTGATCGAAATTCAGAGATGTGATCATATTTGCGAAAACCAAATATAAATCTTATGCAGAAATTTTGTAGACACTTAGCAGACATAAGCATAATCGAGAATAGGGTGTAAGAGAGATTGAACTAGACAATTTTGGTGGTAACAGGAAGAAAGTTGCGTAATTTTTTTAAAGCGCCTGCGGTTGCATACAATTTGCTACTTGTAGTTTTTATTTGAGGGGCCCAACTCAAGCAACGGTCGACAATCAACCCTAGGTTATTCACAGATTCATTGTATGAAATAGGGACTCCATCAAGGCTAACAGAAGCAATCATTGACCAGTCAACCCTTGAGATGAGACGCGAACTTCCTACAATCATCACTTAGGTTTTGTTTGGGTTCATTTTGAGGTCAAATCTTTTACACCAATCAATGATACACGTTAAATGGGCATTTATGGCGTCTACAGCTTCGCGGATGACGGATGGATCGCATAGTGCACAAGCCATCAAGCATAGTCGCCTCCTTAAAGTTTGCAAGCATTCTAACAAACGCAGGAGAAAACATAACTCTGAATTAAAAACTAACGATTTTCATTGCGCTGAAAATGAGCCTCTTAATGGAGAAATTAAATTCGGATCCAATTGTACCCGATGATACCAACAATTCACGTCTAACCCCGATTGTTAGACCACAGACATAACACAATATCTATCTCTTTTCAACGTTTTATTTAAGGAGCGTCTCCTGCCAATATTTTCCCCAAATTATTAGGGGTTAAAGTATGAAATTACCGATATGTACAAAAAAAATTAGTCATTTTTTTTAACTTAACATACAATGCGATTAAAATAAGAATAGGATCGCCCTAGCGCCATGTTGTGACGTCAAAACTAGAACTTGGTACAGAGTGCAAAAAAGAAATGATAAAACATGTATAAATTAATAAAGAAAATAAAAAAGCCGACGGCAAATAATTTATTTTCTTTAATCGTTTTATTGAACTATATCGAATTTAAACTGGAAGTTAATATATTTATAGAATCGTTTTTTTAAAGCCCTTCATTTTGATACCCAACACGATGGAAGAAAAATTAAATTGTTTTTCTCACTATATGGCTTCTAAAATCACCAGTTCGTTTTTTTTTTACATAATGTCACTTGAGCTAACAAGATAAATCTCGTAAATTAAAATCGGTTAAGCCGTTAGCCGTTTAGAAGTTATGGTGAAATAAAGAAACTCACAAACACAAATATATACATGAAACCTGAAAACTTAACACACGTTTATGTCGGCAGTCGTGTAAAACAATAAGTAGTCATAGGTGGGTAGGTAAACGAAGTTGTAGGTGACTGTAGGTACAGCAAACACAGAAATAATTTGAACTGATTTTATTGGTTAGCAATATTTTGTATTAGGTATCTTAATTTGAATCGCTTAGCTCTTCGATGCCGCATGTCCTAATGGCCAACTGAGTCAGACTCATCGTTATAATCGTATTGGGTAACAAAAACAAATATAACAATCAGCAAAAACATATTAAACAGTCAACAACAACAAATTAAAAAGTCAAAAATAAACGAGAAGATCATAGACAACTCGGAAACGTGTCGCGTAGTAGTACCTACACTGTCGGCGAAATAAGACCCTGACGCCCGCGTTGTCATCAAACCAAGATGGCGTCTGTGCTGTCAATCTTAAAAATATGAATTTATTAAAATTATCAATTTACTCTATGGGTCGAGGGTCACTCATTTAAAATAACGTATTAATATATGGCACTGCTCTATTTTAAAGTTTGTTCTGCTGATCGTACTTATTAGAGTGAATATGAGTGAAGTTAGCCGAGAGCCCGTCCTCTTCTTATTTTAATCGCATATAGTATGTATATTTAATCAAAATAATTACCATTATTATATAGACACTAGCTGTGCCCCGCGGTTTCACCCGCGTGGTGATGGATGATGATGATAAAAAGTATGATATGTGTTAATTCAGCATCCTTATCTACCTCTATGCCATATATTTGTGTATAAGATTTGTACATAGCTTACGCAAATATGATCATATCTCCGGTTTTCGTAATAAGCTCAAGTGGCTCCCTTTTCGTCGTCACCGGAATGGTCATATAATATTATCTCTCCTTTACAGTATTCTGTTCAACCCTTTATCCCCGCGCTACATCAAGGAACAATTTAAATTTCTCCTTTCTATCCATTCTCTGTCGTTACGGTCATTAGAAAACTTAACGCTACAACAACCTGCTACTAAAATTACTTTCTACCACTATTAATTTGCATTGAAATCTTTTAAGGATCAAGTCAAAAACTATTCTGTCTTGTTTTTGTTTGAAAGTTCCCGTGAGTATGAGACATATTAATGTTTTCAATAACCGGCTGTACTCACGCGTTTTGGTCGATCGCAACCGTTGCGCGGAGTCGTCGCCGCGATTGTCGACCCGTGAACTCACATGAAGGGCATCGGACATGCCCGAAACCTAGGTCGACAATCTCGACCAATACGCGTGAGTACAATGCGATTAAAATAAGAATAGGACGGGCTCTCGGCTAACTTCACTCTTATTCACTCTAATAAGTACGATCAGCAGAACAAACTTAAAAATAGAGCAATGCATATTTTTGTACGTAATTGTAAATAAGTGACCCGAAATAGTTAATTTTAATAAGTTATATTTTTTTAAGGTTGACAGCACAGACACCATATTGGTTTGATGACAACGCGGGCGTCAGGGTCTTATTTCTCCGACAGTGTACTACTACGCGACATGTTTCCGAGTACTTATTGATTTGTTTAATTTGTTTTTGGAGATTGTTATATTTATTTTTGTTACCCGTTACGATGATAACGATGAGTCTAACTTATTTGACCATCAGGCAGGACATGCGGCATCGATGAGCTAAGCGGTTCAAATTAAGATACCTACATACAAAATATTACTAAGAAATTAAATCAGTTCAAATTATTTCTGTGTTTGCTGTACCTACAGTCACCTACAACTTCATTTACCTACCTATGACTGCTTGTTTTTTACGAGACTGTCCACATAAACGTGTGTTAAGTTTTCAGGGTTCATGTATGTATGTATGTTTGTGAGTTTCTTTATTTCACCATAACTTCTAAACGGCTTAAACGATTTTAATGTACGAGATATCGTTAGATTTATCTTGATAGTACATAAAATAATAAAAAACAAACTGGTGGATTTTACACGCCATATAGTGAAAAAAACATTTTTTTTTTCTATCAAAGCCATCGTGATGTTAATCAAAATGAAGGGCTTTAAAAAACGATTCCATAAATATATTAACTTCCAGATTTCATTTCAATGGATCGATAAAACGCTTAACGAAAATAAATTATTTGCAGTCGAGTTTTTTATTTTCTTTATTAATTTACACATGTTTTTTCATTTCTTTTTTTGAACACTGTACCAAGTTCTAGTTTTAACGTCACAACATGGCGCTAGGCCGATCCTATTCTTATTTTAATCGCATTGTACAGCCGGTTATTGAAAACATTAATATTATGTCTTTCTCTAAATTTCTATAATAATGGACACTGTGGTACAAACATCCTTTTTTAATTCAATTGTGTTTAATATGTATAAAATTGTATAAGTATATATGTTCCATTATGTCTATATGTTTTTATAATATATATGTGGTTTTTGTCTATTATAATAATATTAGTATTTATATTAAAATCGAATTTCTATATATGTGTATTAATCTATTTACATATTAATTTTTGGCTTATTCGTTAATAATTTGGTGACATCAGTTATAATTAACTATGTATAGAATTATTAAAAATACTTTGACTATATCTCTTATTGATGGATTGCCTGGAAGAGATCGCTCTGAACGATAAGACTTTTTGATTCGATTGATACACCTGGTTTTAAGTTATTTTTTAGTAATAAGTTTATTGTTGTTATTATGGTACTTATATTCAATAAAGAGTTATCGATCTATCTATCTATCATACCCAATTTCATCAAAATCGATCCAGCCGTTTGAGCTTGAAGAAGTAATAACATAAAAACACACTTACATACGTTCGAATTTATAGTTTGAAAAGGGTCGGAAATTTGTTGCTACCAAATATGCATAAGAAATATAATTTTTTTAAAAATGTATTTATGGTTTACTATTTAGGCGATAATGGCTTACACATAATAGATAGATATACGCTATTGCAGGCTTTTTTGTAGGAAAATTTAAGATAAACATTTCCGTTATACATTATGTTCGTGTGACACTAAAGGTTTTTGCAGCGCACGCCAGAATAGGTCGCATATAGCTGATTTTTTTCTTACTTACTTGACACTTATCGTTATATTTTCGATAATTCACACAATATCTTTATAAATTATAGCCTATGTGTTATTCTGATGTATAAGCTATATTACTGTAAAGTTTCATTAAAACTCATTCAGCAGTTTTTGCGTGAAAGAGTAACAAACATCCATCCATACTTACAAACTTTCGCGTTTATAATATTAAGTAGGATTGTACTGTATCAGCCGGATCGTCCACTACTGAACACAGCCTCCCATATTTAGGGGGTATAATCCCCACGCTTGGCAGGCGGCTTGGGGATCGCAGTGTAAGATGGCAGTTCCTTAGAAAGCGCTGCTGCCCACATTCCAGTATTTTTCCCTTAGTCGCCTCTTACGACACCCATGGGAAGATACGGGGAGGTGCAATTCTAACCCGGCACCCCACGGGGGGATATAGGCATTGCTGCCATCTAATAGGAAGGTCATTTATGCCTTTGCGATAGAACTCTGGTGATCTAGAATCGACAAACTGTGTGAAAGCAGTTTGTACTGCCTCCTGGGAAGAATCTTTTATCTCGTAGAAAATTGTCCAATCACGAAAAAATTTAGTCCATTGGAGCAAGGTCTGGAGAATACGGAGGATGACGAATAGTTTCTAATTGCAGTTCCTGTAGATTTAAAACGGTTTCTCATGCTGAGGAGGTCTCGCGTTATCATGGAGCAATAATGGGGAAGATCTATTTATGAGTCGGGGCTGTTTCACTGTTAGTTTTGCTATCATTGTTCGGAGTTCGGCACAGTAGACATCTGCCTTTATTGCTTGACCAGATCGGAGAAAGCCATAGTGAATAACACCATACCGAGACCACCAAACAGTTACCATTACCTTTTTATTGGTACGCTTTGCTTTAGGACACCGTTGACCTGGGGTCAGCCATTGCCATTTCGCTTACGGTTATCGTAAAGAATCCACTTTTCAGATGGAACATGCTCATTGAAGCCGATTTTTTTGTTCTCTAATTGTATTTATTCAATCATAATTGGTAACGGTGGGCAGTCATCAACTACAATTTTAGACTTCATCTGATCGAAAGAAGTGTGTTTTCAAACACAATGTGCTGTATTTTTTAAGGTTTGAGTAAGAGGTTTGGATCCGATTCTTTCTATTATTATCAACATACAAGTTTATACATATATATATGTATATATTCTGTTTTTTTTCTATATATATATATATATATATATAGAAAAAAACAGAAGGTAAATTTGAAACAAAATTGTGTGAGTAGGTCTCCTTATTTGACATTCCGCACGTTGCATCAACTGGCTAACGATGGTTTGCAGTGACCTCAAGCCGGTACTATCCTTTTGCAGAATACGTTCATGGATATCACATCCCTCCGGCTGTTCTCTGTAAAAAGGCATCTGTAAAATATTAACTATGGAATATTCGAGTTCAAGGAACGAACTATCAACTTCCCTGAATATCTTTCTGAACTATCGGTTGAGTACTGTCAAGTTCCGATAACTTTTTGTGACCAAAACAATCAACATACTCTAAAAATCCTGGGTATAGAGTGGGATCCAACTCAAGATCTGTTTACCCACTCGCTGTCAGAACTGAACTCGACATATGTACTAGGTATAAAGCCGTGACCGAAACCGTGACTGAAACGTATCAACCATTGCCCGCATTACCGACCCTCTCGGTGGTTATATAACACCCGTCGTACTCATAGATAAGTTACGCATGCAATACATGTGGCGACTTCAACTGAAGTGGGATGATGCCGTACCCGATGAAGTTCAACTACAATTGCAGGATTTTGTTCGGAATTACAAATATTACCAGTTGTACCTAAATACCTCACGACAAGTATTGATGTCTAACGCATCAAGATTTGAACTGGCCGGTTTCTCCGACGGATACAACAAAGGGACGGATGTTGCATCTTCATGCGATCTTCGGATGATTGCGTATCTTACTTTCATCTCTTGATTGCGAAATTGAGAGTGGCACCTTTACGACCTTTGACAGTTTAGTGAGCTTCTCGCTGCTCGGCTCCTGGCACGTGCATTTAAGCATATGCTACATTCACGAATCCCTAACACCGGTTTAGTTTGGTTAAATACACCCCCATACAAGCTTAAATCCCAGTGCGTAGTTAAAATAAATGACGAGATCAGTGTCCAGAACTGGCAACAAGTTGGTTCTCATCTCTATGCTGATACTATTTCGGAAATGAAATCAACATCTCAAATTCCTTCCCAGCAGTCACCGCTGAAGAATCCAGCATAATTACTGAGTTACTATGTACGCAAACACTCCTTGATGACTCGAACTCAACGTGTTCTAGCCTGGAGCTTACGCTTTGCTTTGCTTTTTTAGCAATATTTATTAACCTATAAATAACATATATTATTATTTTAAATTACGTCTCATAAACTATCTATCCGTCTACAAATTAAAAACTTACTCTGCCAGGTGACAGGCGATGGCTTGGCAAAGGCGGGATTATCCAAGCATTTTGTCGTTTAAGGAATCAAAAACAATTTTTTTTTTTTTTTTTATGCCTGATACGTTACCACCAGTTTGACCACTATCTCACCTGATGGTAAGTGATGATGTGGTCGAAGATGTTGTTCAGGCTAACCTAGAAGTACTGGCTCTCAAGGACAGCTGCCGGAACACACCGTTAGGTGCTTGGCGACAGACTTTCTACTTGAGGGTGGTAGCTAGCTAGGCGGGCATTCGCAAAATGCCCTACCACCATGCTATAACGACTGCCATCCGAAGACGACAACCGGGACCGACGGCTTAATGTGCCCTCCGAAGCACGGAAACGCTCAGTGGTAATGTCACTAGCGGTCACCCATCCAACTCCTGACCGCGTGCGACGTTGCTTAACTTTGCTGATCGGTTGAGAACAGCTAAGTAAACTTCGCTACGAGCGCTTCAATACTGTGTAGTAGGATTTCTTAATCAACATATTTTTCATGTACAACTTGTATTTTCCTTCTGTGATCGTCGTAATATCTTTGGGAACTTTAATAAAAAACCGCACACAATCTTTGATAATAGGAAACCTATCATAAAGGAATAAAGATAAACCGCTATTTTATCTATATTCCTAGTATTGTAATCGTGATTATGTGCGTAACGTGATGGTTGACTCATTTTTTTACAAAAATAGATTCTATTTACAGACTCGGTAAAGCTAAATTATCAATTTCTTCAAAAATATTCCTCATAGATTCCCTAGGTGTCCTAGGACTTATTTCATATATGGCTCGAGTTGCACGCTTTTGTACCATAAAGAATGTATCTATCGGCAGCAATACACCATACGACATGATATTGTGGAAATACGCGAAATAAGACCTTAAACGTTCATTATTCAAATCAGAGCGGTATCATCTGCAAATAAAGCAATATCGCAGAAAATTAGATTAGAAATAAATGCTTCTGTTTAATTTTTTAGCTTTGTTTTATATCCTTGTGAGGGTAATGAGTCATCATATAAGCCATTACTGATAAGCTTTTTCCAGGTGCACTAATTGTATCCCTCTTGATAAGAACAGATACATACAGCGCTCTGGATGATACCTATACAACTTTGCTAAAAATGTTCTGTTTTCCATCGCCATTCCATTACAGTTCTATGCAAAATAGTCTCTGAGTTTGGATAAATCAAACAACTGTCTAGATCGAATTTGTGTTTTATTTGATGAAAATTGTAATTAATAAATTTATTTTTAAAATTATTTACAATGCCATAATAATTAAATATCACGAACGGGCGGTCAGCAAGCTGACAATTCATATTTACAAAGGCGACACAGGGTGAATATTATTATTTTTATAAAATTGTGATGTTGAGAAAATGTGAAATTAACAAAATAATAAATTAATTTACCTAAAGCAACATAACAGACAAAGGTTTTTCAACATTCAAGCCAGTTTAATTGCTTTCACAGACCCTTTTCTACACCATTTACTCCTATCTAGTCAGTGCAAATACTAGCTTTTGATACCTACTCTTTATACAAAAGTTATACGATGCATCCTAAATAAGTTAGTCAATATGTTCACCTTAGTCACATATTACGTCAAACTCTATACGGATCGCATTCTACTATGTATCTAGTTCAAAAGTGAACCATTATTTGAATATCTACGTAGGTATATGCAATAACAAAATATCAATCGATTACAAGTGTACTTATCTAATTTATTATCTATTTAATTGCTTTATAGAAGGTGGGCACCTTATAAATTACAAAATGTGGCCTTCGAAAGTGTCGCTATAAACATGGCCAGCCATAACTTCGCCAAAGCACAGGCCAAAGTACCACTACATGTTTCATATGAGGTGTTCACAATTCATCAATAACTCTATATTTAAATTAAGGTGGAAACTCATGTCTGTGGCAAGAAATTCCAAATTTTAAACAGTTTAATCGCGCTTATAGCTAGAGAAAGTTACAATTCGATACGATCATGGCATGCGCAAGCTTAAAATATTATTGCTTGAGTTGTCTTGAAAAGTTGTTGAACCCCAAAATAAACTGCCAAAAGTCTAATAAATGTAATCAATTGATTTGGTACTAAAAACTTATATTAAAAGTCTTAATTATAATGTATTACGAATATCGCATAGACGACCTACCAAAAAAAAAGTTTATACATCCCGCCTTAGACATCAGCTTTCACCTTAAGTAATCCCAGTTACGTGTCAAATTTATAAGTAAAGGCCTACGAATTAAGTCTCTTATAAGTGCAGTTAAAGTATTTTTAACTTTTATATCCAAGGTAAAATACCAAAAATTCATTTGCAAAATATTATATTTGGAATATATAACTCAGAAATTAGGTTTTGCACAATAACAGCTAACATTAATAATATATGACTGTCAAGATTTTATATTGTTAGTAATCTTCACTAGCCAATATTGAAGTCAATAACTCTTTACAAGGTAGTTAAGAATTCATAGTGGATTATGTAACTTAATCTACTATTTATTAGACAGCTGCAAAATGACAGCAAAATGACAAATACTTTGTTGATTTAAAGTTGGATTGGAAGATAGATGTGACAGCTGTCAAAGTGACTGTTGTTGTATTTTTCAGTTGTTTTTTACTTCTAACATGTGGTAGATGTCAGCGGATTTCACAATGAGGTGAACAATTCAAGCTAAACTCAGTTCAGCCTCAATTTTTTAGTTCGTGAACATATTACGTAGACTGAGTTTGACTTCTAACATTACGACGTTTAACTAAAGTTTTTTTTAATTATACCTTAGTAGCTATGATTAAAAAAAGCCTTTGCCCACTATCTCAACTGATAGTAAGCGATGATGCGGTCGAAGATATTGTTCAGGCTAACACAGAATTACTGGTTCTCCAGGACAGCTGCCGGAACACACCGTTAGGTGCTCGGCGACATATTATCCACTTGAGGGTGGTGAGCTAACCAAGCGAACATTCGCAAAATGCCCTAACACCATGCAAAAAACTAAATGCATTTAAGTTCTTTTACTATAATCAACAGTATGCTGCCAACGTCAAGCGATATCAAAGTCAAATTTCGCTCTCGTTGAAGCTATTATTTCTTATGTTATATGAACGGTGAAATGGTAACCTCCTTGTAGTTACGTAATATTTTGCAAATGTAATTTTAAGAGTTAAAAAAGAAAAACAGTTAGGTACTTATAGTTAGCATCTTTTTCTCGTCTTTTCCTTCTACCTTCTGAAGTTAATTTGAACTTTATTTGACTTAACTTTTAAAAGCTTTCATTTTCCATACACTTTATACCGCTATCAAATAAGCAAGTCAAGCAATGCATAGTATATGACGATATAACATTTTTATTTATTCAGATATATGCAGATTATAGATGTTTATATATTATTTTATATGTATAACAGTAAAAAAGAATTCAGACGAAAATATATTGGTTTTCAGAAACAACATAGGTACATTTAGATAGTCGTTATTAATAAATATTGTAAAATTACTTATATTTTCAAACTCTGTATTTTCAAATTGAAGTTTTTGAGTTTTTTTCTCTCTGAATTTAATTATCTCACTAATGTCTTTTCATGTATCGTTTCATCGACGGCTTTAATACTAACATAGTACAGCTAGTTAAGTATAAATATTATATATTGTATATACAGTTTTTGCAATTTACTCGTATCTAAGCATTTATCTATTCAAATTAGGAGGTAAAGTAGGTACCTGCCTATACTCGTATGTTTGAAATATACAAAATTACTATATTTTTGCCGAATGGTGTAACCCTCTTTATTTGTTTTCAAAAGTTAGGAACCAATTGATTGAATAACTTTACTGGTAAATATTAAGCTAATTTAATTTTGATATTGCAATGGAACATGGGTACGGAAAACATAATTACATATATTACTCGTTTGTTACTTTACAATGTACATTATAATTGTACAAGTCGTTTTGGTAAGATCGAGTACCATAGTGCTTGTTTTCTAGAAACGATTTGATACCTTTTTTATAATATAATACTAGTCTACTATAGTACTAATACTAATACTAGTAACAAAGACCATAGTGTATTTTCAATAGATACTCGAGGGAATAGGCAGGTATCAGTACAAGATAAGTTGTAAAATATAAGTTGCTATGATTTCTCAAAATATATACACATATTGTTATCACAAATCAACCTTACTGTAGAGTGAGTTATGATCTAATAAAAGTATTATAATAAAGTGTGTCACCTTAGGTAGGAACTTCACAAGATTAACAAAGAAGTGAACTATAATAATTACAATATAAGTATATATATATGTATTATAAGCATGCTATTTCTGTGACGGCCGCATTAGCTCTGGAGTTATATGGGCGGAAAGAGGGGCGGGAGGAGAGGTTATATGAAATGGTAGCCTTAAATCCCGCGTCATTGAAGGTTTCGAACTGTATGGGTTGGGTTCGGATATATAGGTTTCAAAAGAAGTTACCACACCAATAGACTTCTTATAGGAATTTAGGAATCGTTTCAAGAAGTAGCTGAGACTGCCTGGAATGTTCCTGTATGTTACGAATAGTTCTATAATGCCCTTCAATATTCTCAGATGTTCTAGCAGTTTCCAAGTAGTTGCCAAAGAAGCTGTTAAAACCGAGTTCATTTTACTACATGGACCCAACTCTATAGCAGTCTAGCGATGGCGTCGTATCGCCAAAATGTTGAAAAAGCCCCTTCTCCTTCGCTTAAATCTGGGGGCCTATAGAGGAAACTCTGCATGCAATGCCATATCACATAATATAATTTTTAATTATCAAAAATGGCGTATTATGGATTATATATCAAAATTTGTATTTATTTAAACGTTTGTAACTATATATGCAACGTAGAATATAATACTTAAATTTCATAGGATAGCACAGATTAGCAGATACAATCTTATAAAGCGAATGATATGTTGTTAACACCTTTAAGGTAATATTTTTTTTAATTCGTAGTTCTATTTTTATTTGCGATTAGAAGCAATATATATCACTGTGTGTATAAACCATGGAAATGGTATTATTCATTGTACTAATTTAATAGAATTTTAAATTGGGTAACAATGATAAAATTAAGATGGTCATCAACACTGAATATCAGATTATAGATAGTAATATTTAACAAACATAAAAATTTAGTTGTAATTAAGTAACAGATAATAAATAATACAATTTAATGTGGATAAGTATATAACCTCATTAGATTTTTGTTGTTGAAATGTTAAATTCCGTAGTACGTGCTACGTAGTCGTAACGGTGCTACGCGAACTCTTCAAGGTACCTACTTCACAACTTACGTTCAAATTTTCCAAATCACATAAAACAAATACATCTTTACATTATCAGGCATGTCTACAGATACATTATAATAGACAATTTTGAGTAAAAGCACAGCCAAACGCGTATCTTACAATACAAGATATCATTTTGTTATAAAATCTATTATCCAAAACAGTTGACTCGTTGGTCCGCTCATTTAATAAGCAAAAGGCAATCGTATCGATGGTGTTCAATGAATTTAATAACATTTAAATGTATCAATTTTCATCATAAAAGTTGACACAACAATAATTACTTTTAATATAAAAAAACACTAAAATAATTGGGTTGTTACAGTATCGCATGAATATCCTACCTAGTCGAATAAAATAACATATTGCAACAGTGAGGCTACGCCTAATCCATAGAATAGCTAGCCACTAGTGCTTCCGAACACTAAACTACAAAAGGTGTGATTTCCAAGATATATTAATAGGTTTTATATAAATTTACCTATCTTACTAAGTTACAAGAAGTAAACTCTACTACATACATATGCAACAAATTAGGTGACGGTATGATCTCACAGCACGATATTCACTTACATTAAATTTAGAAATGATCGAACAAATTAATTGCTGAAGATTTTCATCCTAATTTTTAATATGTCTGAATGTGAAGCCTGCAATTTTACAGCGATAGAAGCACTCAAGGGTCCTGCACCTTCGATGGCTTCTATTGGTAATATTGCACTGAAAGTAGTTATTATCAATATGAATCATACAGTCTCACGGCTTGTGCACGTAATTTCAAAATTAATAACACAAAGACTTCATTTGTCCTGAAATTGATTACTTTTGAGGGATGAATAAGGCTCAGCAATTAATTTACGCGTCATTTACAAAACACATTTTCAAGTTTTGTCATAGGTAATCAATTGTTCATACCTTACTCAAAAAAAGGTTGTATATAATGTATTTACACAGCGATATACCGACCACTTACATTATATAAGGTTGGCAAAAAAACTTTAACGTGTAAGAAGGCATGTTCATGGTACATCTATTTTAACACAACATGGTGTTATATTAATAATGTATTATTTTACATTCATCAATAAATTATTTTTTTGATTAAACACAAATAATGAGTATCTAATAATAAAAGTTACAGATAACTTGAGCTTTACCTAACTACTTAATCGCGCGTTGGCGACACCATATTGACAATTCACACCTTTTAACCCAATAACGATTAATAAAACTATAGATTGTAATGTAAACAAGCAGCAGGTAATAATATTATCACATTTTATGCATTTGCGGGTGAAGGACATGAAAAATGTACTTATATATACTACTGTGGTTGATATTAATCTACTTACATATTATAAAAATTATTCATGTCTTTTGCTATCTTAAAACGTAGATACATTAATTTATTTGACTTAAAAGCTTTTAAACTGGACTGGTCTTTAGGTTTGAAATAGATTTCTTCATCAAGATAGAGACGATATCCCATTTATACTTTCTAACTCTCATTATTCCCGCAGCTGAGCTCCAATACAACCCGTATCTCGACTAGAACAATACATACAATTATGTTATTGATCCCTCTTTATTCTATCATAAGTATTTTTCTGTATTCACAAAATGTCTTGTAAAACTTACTGAGTATATTACATCCATCTATTCAAGGACCCCTCGAAAACTATTTCAAAACCCGTAGAAAATATTAATTCAACTATAATACAATAAACAGAAAGCTGCAACGATAGCTTTCCACGTACAAAGTGCTTTGACTTCCTTAAAACTATGGCCTTAGGGTTCTATGCAGGTTTAACCACAATCAACGAACGTTATTTAGTGTCGTCTTATATGAACGCGACGATTCCAAACGAGAACACAGAATAATAGTCCGTTCACGTGAAGCGGCCAGCGGGAGCGGCAAACGTAGAGGCAGTATTAAGAAAACGCCTTGTAGTGGATGAAGAAGAAGATGAGAAAGACGGCGTAGGCAGTGGGGAATGTAATCCTGGCTATGACGTCGATGGTCTTCGCCACTCGGATCGGGTGCGGGGGTTCTTTTTTGCGAACCTGGACGAAACATGGCTGAAAAAGATTAATTGGCAAATGAATTAGGATACTGTAAGCGAATACTGTGTTCACTTGATGGAGCTATGCCTAATCTGATGTGTTATACTTACAAACTACAGCAGAAGACATAATTATAAATGTGCATTACAAGTAGTTACTACTAGTATGTGTTATATTCTAATAATCATAATTTTCTACAAAAAATAATGCAGGTATTTTTCGAGTAAAATGAGCTAAGCTTATACCAATAGCGTGTCTATACGTTTAGAAAGTATGAGCTTTGTACGTTGCAACACGTTATCACAAGAAGATAAAGCGTTTGTCCTACGTGATGCATACTTATGTAAGCCAGTGATATATTGATAAGACCGTACTTACGCTGCGTACCATTTTTATTTGTTAAAATTGTTTTTGTTAACTTGCGCTATTAAATACTGACATACGGTATAGCCAAAACACAACCTGAAGACATATTAGGAAAACATACAGGTTCAATTTTTCATAGTTGTCCTTGATGCCTAAATTTAAAACCACGAAGAACAGCGAGTAAAGCTATGAGGAGCCTAACGGGTGAATGATAAAAATACATTATTACATCTCAAAAGAATCTCTCTTCGGAAATCGAGCCATTGATTTTATCAAAAATAACAAACTCTGTATTATGACTTCCGTTGATGATGATGTCTAATATGAATCGAATTTAGCAAAATTAATGTTTTATAGGAACTTTTTAAAGGAACGGATTTAAGTTTTTGTTTTTCTTTAATTTACACAGATTTTTTTATTGTGAATCAGCCGGATTTTCTACTGCTGAACACAGCCTCCCTTATCAAGGGTTTTTTTTAATGTTATTGTGACGGAACAAGCCCGAGGCCCACCTGATGTTAAGACTAACCTCTGCCTATAACAGACGCATTTAGTCAGCGACGAATTGCACTGTGCCCGTCACACTGAGACGTCCAGTTGTTAGGTCTGGCTCTCAAGGAATGCTCCCGGAACACACCGTTAGGTGCTTGGCGACAGATTTTCTACTTGAGGGTGGTCGCTAGCCAGGCGGGCATTCGCAAAATGCCCTTCCACCATGCGGTGAAGCTCAAGCTCTGGGCGGGATTCGAACCTTGGACCTGCTGCGCGGCAGTCTATAGCCAATGCCACTGAGCCATCACTGCTTCAAATACACTGTTCAAATTCACTGTTTGCCATAATCCCCACGTTTGACAGGCGTCTTGGGGATCGCAGTTTAAGATATCAGTTCCTTAGAAGGCGCTGCTAATATACAATACAAATATTTGATTCAAGGCACATTTCAAGGGTTTTTAAAGGGCTCTCTTTTAATTATGAAGTTAGAGGATATCGCTCGCCATAAGTTCCGGTTATTGCCCACCTTCCGGTATTTTACCTTTAGATGCCTCTTACGACACCCACAGGTAGCAATGAGTTGGGTGACATTCTAGCACCACGGGGAATTTTCATACACCTTCGCGAATTCGATTCTTTACCATCCCAAATAAAATGCAAGTCATCTGATCATTGACTATAAAAACTAAACTTCAATGACGCAGTTCAGCGGCTTAAGGTCTTGGTAATTCTCTGGCCTACAGGCCAGATTGATTCATCTACGTCAACATCACAATCAAATGTAAAAAGTAGGAGTTGTTATAAAAATAAACGAAAAGAACAAATATAAACCCGTTATTTACTTTGCCATATCGCATTACCTTTCAGTATTTGATTATTATTTTCACATCATGGACGGGTTATTTTCAGCTATATCTAAGTATTAGTCCATGAAGGCTCAACTGAAAAATGTATTCTGTATAATAATCTGGAGGTTGTTTTATTATTTTAAGTTAAATTGTAGACCAACTTTTCTAATTGTTATTGTCTGAAGGTAGCAATGAAGTTGTAGGCGTCGTTACCGCAACGTAAGTTCGTTCAGTAAAATATTTATAGTAGAAATAGGCACCTCAGAAACACCGCCATTGTTAGTAGTATGTGTACACGAGCCAGGGGCGCCTGTACATGCAGTACAAGTAACCAAATCCGCACCCCCTGTTGATTCTCGCTTTTTGTCGCCCTGGAATTATATTCCAAAATAAACATTTAGACATAAAGCGGATTGAATATCAAGCCTCCATACAAGATCAAATGCGATACTACTCTATTATACAGGTAAAGTTTTGCAGAGCACGCAGTTTCAGATTTGATTGAAGTTTGGCCTGACTGTCTTTAAACAATTTTGAAACCGATTTCACTTACGTTAAACTGTTTTTAGTTGTTTTTTAGAGATAGAGGTGTTTTATTTTAGAACGGCTGAAAATGGAATTTCTTTACCAAAATTTAAATTTCAGTCGTTCTCGCCCATTGCAAAAAATTACCTTGTATATATAGGAAGTCTACTTTAAAGTTCATTTTAATATGATTCTTATGTTTTTGCAGTTTAATATCTAATTACAATGAGATAAAAATGTGCTAGTGGAATTAAAATGAAGCTCACGTAAAGTACGAACAATGACCTGATGCTCAATAAGAAGTCAATTATGTACATGTACATACTTGAAATGGTAGGTAGAAATAATGAATCAAAATATAATAAATGAATGAAATATGTCATCATGTACTTACAGGCTGTAGCAATCCAAGGCAGCGTTAAAATAAGTATATGCGTTAGTTTTCGTGATACCACATTCATTCAATGATGATGGGGCTAATGATGGTTGTCATATTCACTTACAGCACCGCTACTTTCAGCTTGCGGGACGTCTGACTTTGCCCATTGTATGAAAGCCATCGCCTCCTATGTAAATATGGACATAGATTTAGCAAAGCATGAAGGCAATCAAAGTCGTAGCAGGAAACGACCAAGCGCAGTAAGAAGCGTTGTCTCTTTGGCTACTTGCTAAAGCCTTGCGTACTTAAATAAATTACATAATCAAGTAAAAATAAATTTATCAAATTATCATAAAATTACAACATTCTGTCTCATCCACCAAGTATATGGATATTATCTTTTAACGTAGAAATTGTAATCTGAAAAACTAAATTACAGGCCACGAAAGCGCAGGGCACATGCAAATTAAGTTGATCAAAAAAAGTTGTGCATCGTAACTGAAAATACATACTTACTTTCTAATCTTACGAGTTAAGCCTTTAAAGGATTTCAAACACTTTGCAGCTGTGGTCAACTTCTGACCATAATCACTGAAAAGTATTTGAATTGTTGTAAAATATACGTGAATTAATCAGTCTAAATTATTTAATAACTATGTGTCATTCACATTCCTTAAAATCTAAGGCATAACTTACCTTCTATAAAAAAATAGTTTGTTTCCGTGTAGTTAAATTGTGAAATTATCAATATTTTCATGGCTAGTTTGTGGCATGCTGTTATAAACTAAAATATTGCGTGCGTTTTCATAAATGAAGATCAAACATTGTTTATATTTCTTTTCATAAATGTGCATTATAGACAAAATATATTACTACTAAATTTTGTAACATATATGCAAGGATCTAAAAGGTGTACTAACATCCATTTTACTAATACGGCATTCTCTAATGTTGAGACAGGTAGGCATTTTATAAAAGTAACACCAGTAATAAGTGAGGTAGAGTTAACTGATTTGCATTCATTTGAGTTTTTGAATAATATATAAATTAATAAAAAGAAATATACATGACAATGTTCGAATAGTGCCAATGTATGTGGCGAACGTTCTTACCAAAGGGCTGGCCAGTATTATGCCAATTCTGCTCAGGACAGCGGGCAGTCGCTGCGAACACATCACACACACATTTGTTCACTCGTGACTGATGGTCTGACTGTGCAGTGAACATAGACTAGGTTGTTGTGGCCACATAGTTACTATTCATCAATAATAGTATCAAAATAGTCTTCGGATAATCTTTGCAATGTTTTCTATTTATCTTACAAGACTCACTACACTCCAAGATTAAAAATAGATGATAGACTTTTATGATATTATGATAAAATGTTGAATTAACAGATTGTTTATTTTTTTATACTTAGTGATTTATGGCCACACAAAATAGTCGTATCATTTATGTGGAGTGATTCAATACAGGTGATAAAAATTGATGAATTCTGGCTTACCCAATGTTTTGTACTTTGGAGGATATTCGTGCAGGTTAATTAATGTATTAAAAAAGTGTGACATGCCGTGAAAAGTTAACGGAATAACATGACCGATACTGTATGATAAAATATAAAAGTGGATAAGTAAATACACATAATAAGGAAATAAAGTATCATGCATGTCTTAAATTGTTGTTAAAAGAAAACATTGCAAAGAGTAAAGAGAGTAAAATCAAAGAATTCACGAAGGAACTACACGCCTTTGCTAAAAAGATTTAGGATTTTGACCTCAGCCTTATATTTATATCAAAAGCCAATATCATGAAAAGGTCCTTCGTAAATGCTCCAAATAGTCGGGCCAATAGGTGCTGAAAGAGTTATATTGCATTTAGGATCAGGGTATCACAACTAATAAAAAAAATAACTGATCAATAGCACAAAACACGAGTGTATTTACAAGTTCGTAGCTAGGATAATTATATGGGTAGTAATAATTTATTAAATAAAGTTTTAATATATAAATAATAGTATAATTTTAGTTATTCTTAGAATTCACTAAGATTGAAAAGTGCAATTTAGATCGTAACAATGTGGCACTAGAACACGACATAAATCACAAAACATTTCGGACACTGAATGGGCACAAACACATCAATCCATTTAGAGTATTAAATATAACTGCAGTAGTTATAGCTGCCATTATGATATCGAACATCTAAACATAGACACTCACGTGACATAGATATCGATCGTATTAGAAACGTTTCTCACCTGAGTGACCGGATTTTCGCCTGGTCGGTATACCACGTTGTGTAAAGGTCGTTTCCTTCCCACGTAGTTGACGCATACGAACTCGAGCAGCGAGGCGTAGATGAAACACATGCACACCCCGTCCCACACGTTCATAGCTGTCAGGTTTGACACCACAGGTAGCGTGGAACGGAACCCGTTCGATGTCGTGAAAAAATTCAACATCGTTGTTACACCTGCGCCCCGAAAATATTTCGTTAAAACTTATATCTCACTACACTGGCGAGAGATAACAATAAAACAAACAAATGAAGCCGGTAGCCCGTTATTAGTAGAATTTTGAAATATTTGATGATTTTAGTGGATGATATAGATATATAAAATAAGCGCTAGTGTCTATAATACAAGCGTTCATGCGTTGTAAAACGTAAAAACATCAAAATCGCTTTTAGTTCCTACACATTAAAATAGCATCCGGCCTGTTTGGTTAATACTTACATTATTGTGTAATTCCAAACCAGAGCTGATTGACTCAGTGTAATTAAAAAAATATTTAAAGCAAATAAAATAAACCAACCTATCATTACTCTAGCAGGCACTGCATTCCATTCCAGCCAAAAAGTAATAAACGATGATGTCACCAAAATAATCCCCGGAATGAAAACTGTGGTGAAGTAAAATGATCTATCCCGTGTGAAGATGAGATCCACTCTGAGGCAGCTGTAATTACCTAAAAATTACAAGCAAAATCTAAAAATAAATAAAAATCTTGAAAGTGATAATAAAATCTTTTACGGCGTTTATAATCTTTTTGATTACATTTTTATTTACATTGCATAATTATATAATGCCAATAAGCGGAACCTGCAAAATGAATAAATAGCGTGTTGTATTGACAGCCCCAGCCACATCTACGAAGAGAGAGAATAGAGAAAGAGATGCAGTACGGAGGATCGAGACCGATTGCCAGCCGAGTTTTACCTATCATAGATCGGGCTGGTACTGCGTTCCACTCCAGCCAAAATGTGATGAAAGAAGAGGTCACCAGAATAATTCCAGGGATAAAAACAGTGGTAAAGTAGAACGCTCGGTCTCTAGTAAATATTAAGTCGACCTTTAAACAGCTGTAGTTACCTGCGAAGTGAATTGTTACATAAGATCTAAACATCGCGCAGCACATTTGATTTTAATAGCGTATGTTGAACTTTGTATCAAAATAAAATAAAAATTGGATTCCAGGTGAAGAAGGCGTGGATATAAAATTCCAAGTAACTCCATTCAGAGGCCTTGCTTATCGCAAATGTTTGTAATAATTATTAGCGGTAAAAAGAAGGTCTTCTAATTGACTAACTACAATCCAGTATGTATGAGTAATGCGTGTTGTGTCATAGTGTTCATGAACATAAATCGTAGCACATGGAATTCACCAAAACAAGAACATAAGTACTATTAACACGTGCTTCCACATAGATAGATTCATGCATGGTAAAGATGAAAAGATGACAGTTTTATCTGCACAAACATGGACGTGGCTCGTGGGTATGAATCAACAATGGCCCTCGGGAATACCTTTCCAGCGCTGACTTTTTACACCGAGGACGTCTGATCGTATAACACAAATACGCATTTACTCACACATAAGCGGAAAATATGTGAAATACCACGACACCGGACGGAACGGTGCTCGTTCGGTGCACAAGTACCTTGCTCCTCAAAGCGTCTCTGGCAAAGATTACATGTCAGCTCTTCATCTTCCTCGTAAAGTGAATTACCCTCAGCTGCTTGCAAAGACGTTAACAAACTTACATTCTACATTTACTTTAACAAACATTTTTGATTAGTCCGCTAATGAACGAGTCGGTACTTTGAATTGCAATAATAGCAAACGTGTCAGTTTATACAGTACTGGTTTAAAGTGTTACTACGGTAGTTAAATACCACGATATGATCAACAAACTAATGAACATGCGTTACAGCTAGCGAATCGATCGGTACGCTACAGTAAACTCACACATATAGAGAACAATACGAAACTTCTAGAAGCTAACTACTACTAGACCGGTGAAAATGAAATAAACATATAAACAAATTACATTTCTTAGAAATCAAGACCAAGCTGAAAAGAGTTAATCAGAATTTCAATTACGAAATCATCATTGTTCCTCTGTGCAACGTATAAGGATGTGCTTGAAAATAAAAGAAAAGGTTTTCTGGAGTCTAATCTACAAATTCGATTTGTCGGAACTTAAAATCTTTTGGTCAAATGCTTCAATAAGCGATGTTTTTCTTATGTAGGTATGAAGGTTCAGTGAAACGATATTTACCTCTCCAGCTGGCCTTTATAGGGCACGGGATCGTCTGATTTTGAATCAGGTACGCGTTTAGTGTCGTTAGCGACGGAGACTTCCTCAGAGTGTCTTCATCATTTTTCCATACATAAGTTATGGCAGATTGCTCATATGATACTGAAATTCAATACAATATATTAATAATTAAATTTATAAACGTAAAGAAGCGCTCTAACTACATCGCTAATGAAAGTTTCCAAAGAAGACTACTGAAGGGTTTACTTACTACTTTCTAAGGCAAATGAACACAATGGGTCATCAAATGGAAAGATGTTGAGTCGTCCCTGACAGGACAGGATAAGATGCCGCCGCATCAAGTAATTTATTGTGCCGTTGCGGTATATACGCAACGCAAAATGCATTGGTATTATTGGATCCTGAAATGCAATAACTACGTTTACTGGTAAATATATTATAAAGAAAAATTATAAACAAAAGCGTCTACAAAATCTAACTAAATCCCTGTAGAAACTATCAATGTGCCAACTCTAGTAACACCCATATTTTAACTGCTACCGTCTCGTCAACCTCTGGACCAGCATACAGGTATACGGTGGCTTAAGAAGTAAAAACCGCCAATTAATAGAGGCCAAGAAAAGAATAGTGCGAGCTAATAAAAAAACTTGTATTGCACAAAGTCCTTTGAAGTTCAAGAAGCATTGTATGTAGTTATAAATACCGATGAGTGCTCGGCAAACTCCTTCAGACGAAAGCATGGTGGAAACAATTATGTATAAAATTAGATGTTACCGTTAAAAGAATTAGTTTGTGGACCGTTGCATTGTAAACTGACCTTAAAGTCTCCGTGCATGATGAAGTATGTGTCAGGGAGCCAGATATCCTCGTGGTGATGGATGGCGTTCAGAAAGTCGTAATGCGACTGGTTTGAGTAGCGCAACCGTGGGTCGTACCACTGTTGCTGAAGTAGAAACTCCACTTCATATTTCTGTAATTAACAAACAACCTTATATTCCAGAACAAATGCTACATAAATATACAAATTCAAGTTAAAGAACGTAAAGAAACTTACAAGACTAGATTCATCAGGAGATGCTAAGCTAAGAAGTAGCACGCTAACATTAACGGTGAGGACACCTGAAAATTGATACAGTAATGATATGAGTTATTTCGATGACAAAAGTAATAAACTGATACATAATATGCACTTATACAAGAAACACGCAAACAACAACACTCATGCTTTTACAGTGGTGCAAGAGCTCAGCAAGTATAAAATAATATTAGGTTATATTTTTTAGGTTCTTGTTAAAAATAAAACTGTTTTTACAATATACGATTTTATGTCCCTATGTTAAAAACAACAAACTGCTGGTATGTTATTGTGATCTTAAACAAATAATCGATGAAAAAATTAGAAGAGTAATTGAACAGTAAAAATAATTAGCCATAATTTGCAAGAATTACGAGTACTTTAACTAAAAGAGGCAGATCCGATTTCAGTTGAAAATGAATATGAAATACTGTAAAAATTTAAGAACACTTCGTGTTTAATGTTTGTGAAAAGAGAAAAAATATTATAAAGCATGAACTGAGTAGTATTAGTTATTTTAAGACATATATTTATGATCTTAAAAGAATTAAGAAGAAATGATTTTGTTTCATTAGCCAATATCGTTATTAATAAATATGTTTGGAACATTTATTATGTACACTATCCAATTTGTAGAGTTTGAGTTGTGTATTAAATTCTAACAACTAAAACATCAAGAGGTGCATTTGAGAAACGAACAGAAAACTAAATATAATAAAATATAATTTACGTGGTTATCTTCATATATACACAATCTAAAGCGAAGGAATAGAGGTGTCTACAACTTGCGTGTGGTGGTAAATAAGATTGCGTGCAAATGTTGGTTGCAGTAGAACATAAACTGAAGGAATCTACGATTTACATAAAATGCAAGGAGGTTATTTCTCTTTTCATAAACACGGAACACAACGCACCACGGTTGTGCGAGCGAGGCCGGAGCGACGAGAATCCGACCCTATTTTGTGCCAGAGAGTCGTTAGGCGATGTTAGACCACAACAGAATTCTGGATCTGCAATATTATACCAATCTTGTATGACCTAGTCCATGCATCCTATTGTAAAGAACTATCAGAGCTCAAAAAACAGAACACTTACTAATAAATTATATGAAATATCGGTTATTAATGGTGAAGGAAATATTAGTATATGAAATATACTAATACTAATATACAAACTATGGGGTGTATCTAACAAAACATATTTACCATCTACTGGTGGAAGCAGTCTTTTGTCATAGCGGGAGTTTTTCAGGAGATTGTCTAATATCTCCTTGTCCGACTTTCCCGCTGCAAAACTAGAAAAAAACAAGTTATATATTAGTGAGCTATAACAAAAAAACATTCCCAGACATGTTTCCAGCAAGCCCCAGCAAAATTGCTTTCTGGATTGTGTGTTAAAACATTATAATGTTATATCGTAGATTGGTGCTTACATTGTATACAAGGCTAGTAATTGATAATCTACTGATGTACATTTCGAAAGTAATTATCTCTAAAAATCTGTGATTTCAGTTGTGTATTGCTTGAAATGGACGAGCTGAGCAAAAGGATCCAAACTCGACAATGCCAATTTCATCTGTCACCCGGAACAAAAATACTTTCCCGTTTTCCTGTTAAATATTTTTTATTTCTGTGAATTACTTAGTCTTTTTGTGCGATTTACAAGTTATATATTGTCACTAGTTACTTTACCAAAACGGATGTTCGCTCAGAGCCAATTCATGGCAAGGTACATTATATCTGTTAATTATTTTTGATTATCATAAAAATACACTTACGACATTGGGTTTGGTCGGTTCTTTAAATTTGTCAATCTTTCATTATATGCTCAATATAATGGAACCAGCATATTCGCGCATAATATTTTAAAACATTTTTTGTTTTGATACTGGGGTTCTATTCGTAGACCGTCCATAAGATCTTTGGATTTTAGCCGAGCTATTTGTGATTAGTTTTACAAACTTGCGTGCTGGCCTCATAACATAACTAAGTAGTTAAGTTATACATCGTAAATATTATTGGAAATAATTATTTCTTAACACACACAATTCCCCTTCGAGAATGAGGTATACCGCTTTCTTGAAGAGGACATATAAAAACCGCACAACAGTGATGTGTACCTACTCCATCTTCAACGGTGAGTTACTTATGTGCTCTCGTTACCTATTTATAAATGTCGCTGCTATGTTAACTAATATCAAATGGGTCTAGATCTATCAAAATAGTTTTTCATTGCATATAAACAAGCCTTTTACCAGAATATCACCTGAAGGTTTATGATGATGTGGTCAACGGTGGTAAGCCAGGTTTAAACTAGAATTTTAACTGGCTCTCTCAAGGGCCGCTGCCGGAATACCCTGTTAGGTGCTTGGCGACAAATTTGTTAGCCAGGTAGGCATTCGCAAAACGCCTTACATCACTAGAGATCGAAATAGTAGAAGGAAAAAAAAAATTAAAAAAAATGTCCCCTTTTAACAATGAACTCACGTCATTGAAACTATGATTTGTTTACAATTGCAAGACATATTAAGAAACTGTCAGTATTCTTGTACTGAACCGCCCTGAATAGTACCTATATAGTATGCAGTAACAAAGAGGTCATCAGGTCACACGCGGCTTTATAATCCCTTGAATAAGTAATGATTTAAGTGAAATACAGTAGAGACACCGTAGATAAGTAGATGTAGTACATCGCAAGATAAAATGAAATATGGTCTCTTTCTCCGTTCTTTTTTATAGCCAACGCGCTACGAATAAGTATAGATATATATAAATATATATATTATTCGTAGCCAATACGCCATATTTCAATTTGGAGAATCTGTTCTTGATTTTCCAGGAATAAATGTTCTGTGAAAAAAACGGCAAGCATTATGTCGGGAAATTGGTTCATAGCAAATTAGCCGTGTGAGAATCGCAGGCTTGCTGTTATCGATTTAAGATTAACTGTATTGCCTTGAGAAAATATAAAAGATCTTAAGTATAAACCAGCTGTTTCACAAACATTAATTCGCGTTAATAGCTAATCTGCTGAGAGAAACCCAGGAGACTATTTTATAACAATAGATTTCTGTTGTCAACATGTAGTTATTGATTTATAGCGATTAAGTGTTTTGATATTTGAAAATTTAAGTGTTATGTACAAAAGAAAATTATTACTACATTTAAAGAAAAACCGGTAGCATACATTAAAAAAAAATTAATGTAAGCTAGCGGCTCTAACTTTCCGGTACATACAAGTTTATATTTTCAATTAGATAGGTATGCTTACTTTGATGACGTAATTTCACAAACAGTATCCAAGTTTCTACAATAGGTATTGTGTGTCGAATTAATTAAATTTGGGTAAAGTTGAGACTTGATTGTGTAATTCAGGTTAACAAGATAGAGTAAACTATACAGTGAGATATTTCGTCAATTCGTCTCTTTGATGTATGAGACATGTGCCTATATATACTCGTGATATGGACTGACTAGCTCAGCGAATATAGAATTCAGATAAAGTATTTTTTAGCAATTATATTTAAATATATAAGATCCTTCCTCTCACATACTATAAAATATTTTTACATTACTTAAAGCTGTTTTATTCATTAGTTATGACTATAGTACTATAGATATACATATTATTATATTTGTAGGATTAATTTACAAAGTTACAACGAGAGGAAAAATTATAGTCATCCACCCTTATAGCCGGGGTCTGCTCTGATCGCTAATCTAACATGTCATATGACTCATAGCTCTCACTTTTGTTGTAGGATTAGTCTTTGTGTTCTGTCTTGTTACTTTACTTTCTTCATTGTTGCAAAAACTTTACCCATTATGGTATACGAGGGCGTTGATAACTACACTCAGAATAATATATGGATGTAGATTGATGTATGTTGCTTGGTTAGCAAACTTTGTGCGGTAGATTCGATTCATCTGCCGCAGGTAGGTAGTTGGTTAATTTTCCAGGGAAAGCTCTATAAATGGCACGGCCGCGTCGGTTCACGGTTGGCTGGTGCCCGTCGCGCCGACTGGTTAGCGTATTATATGCACTTCATCGCTTTTCGTTGGTGTTACGGTTTTACGTAATGTAAAATGTTGCTATTCAGAATAACAACAATAATTGTAATACTTTTCTTTAAACTTTCGTGAACTAAGCTCATGTGTCTAAATCCTAAACAGGTCTTGTCACGAGTCTACTCGTGACCACGGTCAATGCAACTTGATCGAAACGTCGAGGTTAGTCAAAATATAATTATTTTGATGTTTATTCTTGCGTGAAAAGACCTGTTTAGGATTTAGAAAGAAATTGTAATTCCATTAATAATTCTGGAGTTTGACCTTAAAATTCATTGTTCCTTATATCAGAGCATATATCTTCCAATACCTAGGGACTTATTGTCTAAATATAATGGTGATGAAAATGAACTTTATTTAGAAATTTAAATTCCATAATGTTTATTATAAGGCCCCTGATTGGACATGTAAATTGACAAAATAAAACATGAGGCTTATTCAAACATTTAAAGCAGCTTAAAAAAAAAACTTTCTTATGTATCCTACAAAATCTTTTTGTCCAATCTGCTTATGTTCGGGCTCAATGGTATGTTCGGGTCTCAAAATTTCGAGTGTTATAGGATTTACAACAATGCCATGCAATGCTAAAATAATGAATTAAATGAAAAAGCCTTACATGTCGGATGTGAGAGCAGATACTCCAGTGAGCATTAGGAGGAAGGCCACGGTGCGTGCCACGACGCATGACCAACCCATATTAGGACATCTGAAAATAGAAAAATCTGATTTTAAATTCTTCCTACTAGCTTTTTTTTTTGCATAGGTTTAGATTAAAGAGATTAAAACATCGTCTAAATGCTACGAATAAATATGAAAAGAAATGTAATTCAAGCTCAAAAACAACAGAAAGCAAACTATACCGCCGCGGGCGTGGCTTAAAAAGTGTACCGCGCGGTGCAGTCAGTTCGCCGCGTGGGTTCGAGTCATGCGGTTGTACTGCGGGAATTTTCAACTGAATATTTCAATGTTCTTCTACGTTGTTTAATTCTGAAAAAATACCATACTGTATAGTAAAATGGTGGAGAAGCCATACGGATATAAAAAAATCGGGAATAACTTGTATAAACGAGTAAATCACAATATTTTGGTAACCCATACTTGACTACCCTGGATAGTTTTATGCAACATTAATTTTACATTAAGTCAAAAATAACTTCGAAACATTGTTAGTCTGAGAACATTTTATGTGAATGCAATTCCCAATATTTTTTTCGTATGCTTAATTTTTATGTCAAACATGTACTACAAATGTCATAAAAAAACTTTGATAAAGGTCCTCAATTCTAATTCAGTGTTTATGCTTCTAATGACATAAAATATCCTAGAAGTAGGGCTTAGATCTGACTACTGTCAAAGTGTCAATTGATATCGTATTTCTCAGAATTGGTTTAATTTTTGGGATACATACGATATAAAAATTACAAATAAATTGATTTTAGGTCTTATAGCTGTCATACGTAAGAATAATTTCTAGGTACTTTTCATGTCATTTTAATCCAAAATATGAAATAGAAACGGAAAAATATGACATTAACTGTCATTTTGACAGCTGTCATGCTTGAGATCTATTTTGAAATAACTATAATGTCATTTGTAAACCTAAAACATAAAACTAAAACAGATAAATACTACATCAACTGCCTCGTTGATAGTTGTCACACCTATGGCTGCGGTATTGTTAGTTCCAATAGGTATATATAATCCATCTACTTAATTTGGTACAATGGAATACTAGAATAATTCTGAGCATGCTGGGCACGCTGACAATTGGAGAGAGCTGGAGTGTTTAGACTGCCTGCAAGCCTGAAATGGCAGCTAGGTTGACTAAATACTTTCGTTGTTGTAGCTTAAATTATTTATAATAGTTTGCAGCATTTTGTTAAAATACATACCGCCAAAAAAAACTTGATGTACTTATTAATCTAACACACGCAATAAGACATTTTTTAAATCTAATTTAATTCTAAGTTATATCCTACTATCAATATTAACTTGAAAACAACAAATTTACTTGAAATCCATTTCATTTTTTCAGCGCATTATATGTACCGACTATTATACATACATAAATTATTATATATACATAAATTATAGAATATTGTTTCCAAGAAAGTAATTCCAATCTACTGAAATAAATTGCATGAAAAACCTAAAATATTTTATTGAAAAAACATGTAATAGAAAATGAATGTAATGCTAGGAACGCACTACAGAGTTACGTCGCGACGCGGTATCTGGGCCGCTACTACAATTCAACGAAGTTTAGTTTTTCGTGTTCGAGCGACCTTTTAGACAACGAAAATTGAATTTGCGGTACGAAGTTCGTTGTTGGATATTGTCTATGGTCGGACCGCATCGTTCATTACAAATCTTGCCCGCTATGGAATCTCCAATACTATTCTGCGAACGTTATTATGTATCAATCAGTTTTAATTCTTCAAACAGAGAAGTTAAAGTTTATTTTCCCATGGTCTCAAGACTCTGAGAATCCTAGTTATGGAGCTCAGCTAGAGATGTCGCAACTGTTTTAGAAAATAAAGGTAAGATATTTAGAATTTACGCAAATGTCTTTGTTCTCCATAGGTATTTATATCCGTGTTATTTCTGCATATTTAGAACTCGACTGACTTCTTATAAGCAAACGAATAAAGTATAATTTCATATTTGGAAAATGATTAAACCATACGAATTCGTTAAAAAAAAAAATTCAGAATCTACGCAGGCAACTGCTTGCAAGTCTATAGGAACGAAGTTACACATAAGTAAGCCAATGCTTGTTTTGCGGATACCTTACTTTAGAACCCGAAGTTCGATACTTCGTTGAATTGTACTAGCGGCCCTGAGCCGTGAATGGCAAGAATTCGAAATGGATGAAGTCGTCGAGGTAAAATAGTCGTGGTGTCTTGCAAAGAGGCAGATATAGCCTATATATGAAAAATTAATAAGTGATATATTTGGGTGCAAAATATAACAAAATACTCGTTCGAAAAAAACTCTTTTCACGACTCTTCAGAGATAATAATCGATTTCACACAGATTTTAGAACGTAAAATAAGGTCTTTTGAATTGTTGAAACGTGGTTGTCCATCCAATCCATACAAATTAATATTTCCCGGGCCGCGCCGTTTCGCTGCCGCGCTGTGCCGCAGTAGTGCGGTTTGGCCTTAGGCAATGACGGCGGTGACAACATCACATTGACGCGACCAATCAGATGCGATCATTTCAAATCGCCAAATCAATTAACCAATCCAATTGAATTTGGAAAATTGTGCGTGTTTTGTTACTTGTGAACGTGATGAGGCCGAAATCAAAGCGGTCATTGTATCAGAGTTATACTTCTTTACTTTATTTATTATTTATTCGTAGTCTAAATATATTGCTGAAATGTATAAATATATACATGGAACATATTATTATTACCTACTAACAGCCCCGTAGGGTGTCGGGTGAGAATGTCACCCTCCATTGCTATCTGTGGGTGGTGTAAGAGGCGACTTCGGGTAAAATACCGGAAGGTGGGCTGCGGCGCCTTCTGAGGAACTTATATCTTAAACTGCGATCTCCAAGACACCTGCCAAGAGTGGGGATTATGGCAAACCCCCCCTTAATGGTGGAGGCTGTGTTCAGCAATGGACAATCCGGCTGATACAGTGCCTACTAACGTATATAGAACCACTAATGTATGTAATATAATTATATATTATATTATCTATTTTATTATCTTCTCTTGTTTGTCGCACATTTTTTATTTAATTGGCATTGTTATGGTCTCGCACGAGGCCCGCCTGATCTAAGCGGTAACTTTTGCATATAACAGATGCACTTCGTCACAAGTGACGAACTGCGCACATCACCCTGAGTCATACCGTTTTGTTAAGTCTCATGCGCCTGTAATTTCGTTTACTGGTTCTCAAGAACTGCTGCCGGAACACACTGTTAGGTGGAGATCGGACATGGACCTGCGGCAGCGCAGTCCATAGCTATTATACCGTTCGGCTATCATTGCTTCAGAAATGGAAATAAATATACAGCTCTCTTAGTTTGTATAGACATTAACATATGAATTATTAGTTAATCTAGTGTAGGTACTATGTAACATATCACATCCTCTAACTAATTAGAATGTTCGCAAATGGCCACATAACTCATGGCAGTTACAACTAGCTATGACTGCCTTATGGGCAGTAATCGGCTGATAGAAGCACGAGCAAGGTATTATTACTGACAGTATACAAACTACTGGATCGGTATAATTTACAGAATTATTATTTTTGTACGTTCATATTATCTTTGGAGGTAATAAAAATGATATTCATTTTGACATTCAAACTCCACAACGGGCTTTTATTTCAAAAATCAAAATTGAGTTCATCTACATAACCATATAGTGTTAAGCCCCCGTTTTGTATAATTTTCCGAAAGACTGGGCAGTTGCCAGCACGGTTTCACGAGGTTAAAAATTATTGTAATTATTATAAGGAAAGTTTACAATTTACAAGTGAAATGACTCAGGGTTGGCACATGTAAATCATATCACATGAGGTACTTCTTGCAAGGTTGTTCTGATTTACCGTTGAATTTACACTACTTACATATATTATATGTGTATTAATAAATGTTTAGTAATTTTTCACTTAAAAATCCACCTTAGGGGTAGACAGCAAAAACCAACTTTTGCACAAATTTTATAATAGATTTTTCGATTTTTTGTGTACCTTAGTTTCATACACTAAGCTTTTTTTGTTTAGTAAATTGTTTTTAGGTTTATAGAGTCAATAGTCGCAAAATTATTCAAAATTTCGTATCTTTTTGTCATATAAATTTCAAATTCAAAATTTTTCAATAGGGCCACGCATCAGTACACGCGAGCCGGATCCCCGTCGTTTCCCGTTGGTTTGAGCGCGATTGGAACTATAGATTTTTATATATTCATATAGCTTTGGAATTTCAAAAATTTCTGTATAGTAGATTAATAAATAAACTTATGAAGTTTATGCGTTTATATCTACTCGTAGTCTCGAACGAAGAATCGAAGTAACATGACGGTGGAAAGTGCCTGTCCATGTATTTCAATAGTTATCAAATTTTGGATGTACATGAATTTAGGTGTACATTACAGTTATATGTAAATACACATTTTATCACGCACGTATTTCCCGCAGGGGTAGGCAGTGGTGTCTGAACACCCTAGTTACGCCAGACATGTTTTGGCCATGTTGCTAATGGCGGTTAAACTTATTACCGTCAATCAGACACAGTTCCAGGCTTAGGGTTGCTGATGAACACAGCATTTTCGGAAAAAAATAAGTTCCAATAACTGACTGTCTCGAAATTCAAACCTTGATATTCCAAGGTGGTGCTTTTACACACGCACCAACGAGGCAGTTATGAATAAGCTGTAGACTATCTAAAATAAATGTTTCTCATTGTAAGCAGGGTCCGTAGCTTAACATCAGGAACCACTAGCTTGATATGTTGCTCCGTAATATTTAACATCTTTAACAAAGGGGTAGGTGAACCCTAGGTGTCTTAACACCTATTTCACCAGATATATTTTAGTCCCATGTAATAAAACTAATAGGTAGGCAATTTATATTTTTTTGTATGCCTTTATTATCAACACACTGTAAACCAATAACAACCTAACAGCCAGTACAATGAAAGCATTTAAGTTACCTAAAGGCCATTGCAATTGAGTCTATTGCCATCTATTTGTCACATTTTCGGGCTCTAGACAGCTATTAAAATATCTAAGTAAGAAAAACTTTATACTTTCCGACCCGGTCAGCAACGTTAGGATCTCAATATTGCAAAGCGACCATTTGCACCGCTCACCAACCGTGCAGTCTATATAAATACACCTATAGTTTTTGGTTTTTAATTTTAGGTAACTATATTAATATAGGTTAATACTATATAACTTGATACTAATTAAAACATTAAATTGTCCTCTCACTTAATTATGTGTGTAAGATGTTTTAGTTGAAATGAGTAAACTATTATTATTTTTAATGAGAAATCCATAAGTATTAACATTTTCTGTGCAGTTTTTGGTATACCGAAAGATGTAATTGTATTTGTTCAAAGAGATATTTTAATTACAATTTTCTGTAATTGTAGGTATAAATAAAGCTTTTAGTTCATTTTGTGGCAGTGTCGTGTATTGTAATATATGCACATATTACCATAATTATGACGAATACGTTTCCAAACGAGTAATCCTCGGGTAAGCATATGCAAAGCGCAGTCCTGGCGTGCTGCAAGTCCATACATACGAATACCTAATATATTTTTTGTCGGGGGCTGCCGTGGATTGAATACGTGACCTACTTTCAAAAGTTGTTATAGATATGACGTCAATGAGTCAGAGGACATGCAAATCATTGACGGTGTTAATGGATTTTACTTGATGTGAAAACTTCGTCGGTTCTGCACCTGCTTAGTATGTTCTGCTTATTTTAAGTTTATCATTCAACAGCTACAACGTCCACCGTTGTGTCTTGGGGATCGCAGTGTAAGGTCTACCACCTTTAGCCGTTCTTTAGAAAGCGCTGCTGGCGATTATCTTTTATTCGTCGACTCTTACGAATTCTACAGGAAGATATATATGTGGGAGGAAATTCTTGCCTGGCACCATACGGATCCTAGCTTTATCACATTGATAAAATACATCGATTTTCAAAATGCGCAAAATTTTAATTTGATGGCTTGCAAATTCGTCCGTATAGACTAGTTTTTACCACGCTCCCTCGGGAATTATTTAACCATTTTCTAATCGATATAAAATTATTATAATATTCCGGATTTAGGATATTTACATTACATCTCAATCATTTCATTAAATATTAACGTGATTTCTGCCAATAATGTGTATTGCTCAGAGTGTACTTGAGAGGAAAATAACGAGGTAATTTCATCCCGATTTATTTAGTTTATTATGTACCGTTTTAGATTTTATGCTGAAGAGAGTACATATTTAGAAAACGTTATAAGTTTTTTATATGTACCTACCTCATAATATGCCGTTCCATCCTAATTTACAAAATTGATCCCAATAATTGAGATGGCCTTATGTCTTAGATTCCAGATGGTTCGTTATTTCTTAGGTTATAGTTTATAAACCGACCTTTCTGCTGACTGCAGAGTGTTGTCGGCATGTGGAGGGTTTGTTCAGCTCCGCACTCCCTTCGACCTTCGCCACAACATGTCTCCCGATCTGTAACAATGTCGTAAAAATACATGTCAAGAGAATATCCTCGGGGCTACATCTATGGATAACGGGGGGTTTGAAAGAGTCAATATAGACGGAGCTATTATTAGCAAACATATATCAATGTGGAATACACGTGGGTAAACGTTGTCTTAGGTTAACTTTAACTTAGACTTTATCCATAAGTTGGTTGCAAAAACCTTATAACAGGCGTCTTCATCTAGCCTCTATCGAATTATATCACAATATTTATTTTTAATTTAGTTTTAATTAATTTTCGAAAAAAAATTATATAATTTTTCCTAAATATAATAACACAAATAATAATGTCGTACTCGGAGTTTGCTATTTTAGAAGAGAATTTGCTGCAAATTTTGTGCATAAAGAATAATACGTTTTAGTGCCAACGATGACTAATTTTAAAGTAAATAATAGAACGTGTCCAAGTTTTGATGAAGTGAAGTTACCATGGTAACATAAAAACAGGTCTTGAAAACATCTCACAAAATATATCATAGAAATTACTAGGATCGTAAGTTTTTATTGGGTGAAGCATAATCCCTTAACATCTCACAATGTTCTGTAGGTTAAACCCTTAAAATGTGAGCATAATCGCGGTTATTCTCAGTCATAAAATAGACGGAGTTACAATTCGGGGCTGGCAATGATCCTGGAATCATATTTCTTGCTTATAGCTCACATATAGATAAGTTTAACTGTCTCACCTTTGCTATCTCATTTTATTTCTGGGTTACTAGGGAAAATGGTGCTTTATTGATATTGCTTAAGATTTTACTTACAGAAGCTTCAGACAATATTCAATATTTAATGTTGTTTTATGTTTTCGAGATTATTACACATAGTAAATAAACAACTTTAAACGGTTTAAATCGCGTATATTTGTCATTATTTTTCACTGCAAAGTGTTTGAAACGTCGGGACAAAAATAATGACAAATATATGCGATTTAAACCGTTTAAAGTTGTTTATTTACTATATTCAATATTTATTATTGTTTATTATTATTCAATTTATATTGAATAATAATTTTTGGTGAGAGTCCGAAATTTTCTTTGAGGAGTTAAAATGTAGGGGTTCATAAAATGGTCCTGAAAAAGCGGGACTCCGATTATTTTCAAAAAACCTTCTGGGAAAGCGCGCTTCAATTAACATCAGGTGAGATAGCGGCCAGCTGCTACACAGTTCAGTATAAAAAAAACCTTGCTAGGATTTGTTTCTAGTAAATATGCTACTATCTTGCTTTATTTAATACGTACGCCATGGATACTTTTCACATTGCTGCTGATTACCCTGCATTTTGCACAGTCATTAGTAATTTTACAAACTTTACAATTCTGTAAATAAACACAAAAGAATATTCTATTCTTCTACTATGTTTTTTGTGTTTATAAACAGCATACTTTCTGTATTCGAAACATTTAATTCTTGTGATGGCTGTGGCTTGAGTAAATCTTTTCGTGCCACGTAGAGATAGCGGTAGAAACGTCCTTGCTGTCTTGCGATGAACCCTCATTATACTTAGTTCCATTAGGAAAATATTTACTTTCAATCGTCAACAAATTAAGTTTTATTTAATTAATAACGAGTAAACGCGGAATAGCTTTGCCATCTTAATGAATTTAAAAGTAATATTTCTGTTATGTTTAATTTAGTTATAACTGATAATTACATTTTAAGATTACAGTTTCTTAATGTTATTAATAATGTTACTGCGCATTGCTTCTGTTTTTTACAAGAAGAGCCATATAATAAGACAATAATAAGCTTAGTATTTATTTCTTTATTTAGATACACATAACACATTGTAGTCAATTTTCTTATTTAATTTTAAATGTAATTTAAAATTCTTTTTTAAATATGAATGTAATGTAAGTTCTGTGCTAGATTGTAATTCAACATATATGTATACCAAAATATTAAATAGAGACGATGTAAAAGTAAGTAGAGACTGATCCGCAAATCAATACAATATTTGCAGTTTGGTACCCTCACACTGGCTCAATATTTATTTATGACTAACAATAAGACAGATTATCCAGACACAACATGGTGGTTATGTCCGAATTATTTCTAGATAATTAGGTTTAGATTGGAAAAGATATTTTACAGCTGTAACACATCTGCAAAGACTAGGATTAAATGTATCTAATACTGGATTATTTGTTAACTGGATATTTGATGGAACTTAATGGCGTTAAAACTATGACCTATGTGTATTTTCCTTTTTAGCGTTTTCACAAAACTGTGCATGGTTATGTACGTAGGACGCGCAACGCTCTGTTCAAAACTGCATTGGTCACAAAGAACTTTCCAAGTTTTGTTGTTGATGATTGTTACTTGTATTGATTTTACGTTAGTTTAACACCGTTTTATATAAAGGTATATTATGAATTTATTCGGATCAAGTGACCTAAAATACAGATATAAAGAAGACATAAAATCTGCAATTAGATATTGAGCAAGTTGATTGTAATCGATTGAGCAAATGAACACGTTGGGAGGGTAGGTATTAATGTTCAGTATTATTCTCAAGTGTCACATGTAATGTCTTTTTTTGAGAATATATGTTTTTAAACCTAAACCTACATTGACCAAATACATTAGATCTTACTGGTTGCCATAACCAAAACAATCGTACAGAAAATTATTGTAAAATATAGTTATAAAAATACTTTTACCAAGTGTATTGCTTTATAAATTTGTCGAATCCTGAACCATTTGCATGAAATGTGAGTATAAAAAAACAACAAAACAATGCTTTTAATTTAGATCTTAATTCAACGCACCCGTAGAATGTAGACTGGATGCCTCGGCAATGTTCCACCATTACAACCTTTTTCACCCCTTTTCATTGGGTCACGCACAGTTTAATGAAATGAACAGACGCCTTTCATTTTTTGCGGCGAGCAGTATATTTTACTGTTAGCGGGTTAATATTAAGCAATAAATAACGGTACGGATACCCTTTGTCTGGGTATCGTTTTTTATCATTTTTTCCTATATAATGATAATTGTGCTACTCATAAATTTAATCTCCGGCAGCAGTCCTTGAGAGCATGTGAAATTACAGGCACGCACAGGTGGGGCTCGAGCTTGTTCCGTCACAATAACATAAAAAATAAAATATACTATACAACCTAAAGGCCAACCGAAAGGTGGTGGATACAACCAATAAGAACATTCCCTCAAATGAAGATAACCCTCCTTAACTTAAGGGAATGTTCTCCAAAAACCGACCAGGTTCGCAAGGTAGGTATAATGTTGACGTACATTTCAACTTTACGGTTAGGATGGTTTATATACTTTATAGCAAAATGTTGACACCATATCCGTGAACACGCTTAGAAATAAACAGATACATACATACATGTTCCAGTGAAAAAGGACTCATTCAAAAGTTTTCAAATCAAAGGAAACGTAATTATTATTTTAAGTTATTTTCTGCTTATCTTCGGACCAACGGCAACGTAAGGACGGTCTGGATCCACTTGACCCTTAATACTTAAACGTACCCCACGCCCTAGGTGGAGATTTGAAGTTATTTTCGTAGACCCAAATTTGAGAAAAAGTTTGAGAACAAAAATGATGTCCCTGTTGATTTTACTTTGTGCTTCATGTAGAACAATTTATGGAAAACAGTTTCATAAAAGGCCTCGGTATAAAGGCGATTATGTTAATGTAAGATTTGTTTTGTTGAGTTATTCAAAGAAATGGATATAACATAAATAATATTTTACCCCTTCGAGTAACCCTTACCAGTTTTTATGTCATGTCAGTGTGATATATGGGAACAAACTGTATAAATGATATATGTATTGTTATGATAAATTGCTATTTGTATCCTACACATAGGCATCATATTTGTGAAAATCAATAACAAGCTGCAGTTGTCAAAAATATAGCTCATTGGCTTATTATACTGTGATATTTTTTGTCTAGTAAAAACCTCGTAACACATTTGAAAGAAATCTGGATGTGATTTTGTAAACAAACAAATATTCCTAATATTCCTAATATAATATACATACACGGTAAAATGAAGAACATGAGAGGCTTTTAAAAGTGGCTTGCAGGTATCTAGAAATCAGGCTAAACACTAAAACATCATTTCTGGATTTTAAAGACCTATTATTAGTGGCATTGTTGGTCTGATGGTCAGATTTTTATTTGCTTCAGTTCTTTGACTAAAATTATCATGATACTGCACGGAAAAGCGATTAATTGATATCGTTGTTGCTCTAAAACTCAGTGATTATAAGGTCAAAAAGTATCCTTTGATTTATACTTTTTTCTACATTATATCACAAAAAGTTTTAATAAGAGAAAGAAAGTATAGTCTAGTCAACAAGTTCAAAAACGTGAAAAATAGAGATAAAGGTCCTAAAAATATGAGCGATGGCTCATTCGATTCGGAATCACCTCTAGAAAAATGTTAATTATGATTTTTTATAACTATTGAAAAATTAAAAATCTAAAAAATGATGATAATTTTTTTTTTCAATTAATATTTAGCTATGCCTGTTTTCACATTGAAAAATTTTTATCTACATTTTTTAGATTTTTAATTTTTCAATAGTTATAAAAAATCATAATTAACAAATTTATTAACTTTAATGAAAATTAACCGCAGGATCTTATAAAGTACATATGTCAGAAGGGCTCCACAAAGTTTAAAATTTATAGGCCAATTATTTATACCTTTCATTCCATTGTTTATGCCAATGGAGATTGGGAAAAAATTTGATAGTTAACAATTGAATAACTTTTTGAAAAATGATGATTAAACTTTTTTTTCTTCAGGGCTCGATTTTTTCAAGTGTTAAGAAATAACTAGAATTTTTTCAAATTTTTAAAATCACATTTTATGTTATAAACAAATTATTTTTATTGCCGAACTCTCTTTAGCGGCGGCGCGCGCATGCTGTGACAGCCGCGCGGAGCCCTATTTTCAACGTCTAATTAAAATTATAAATAATGGAGATAGAGTTCCAGGAGTTAGGACTTTTTTATTGGAAATTTTCTCCTTTTTAACGAACTTTTTTCAAAATTGCTTAAATGTTAATATTTTTCAAGTTATTAACAAAAAATGAAATATCATTTTTTTTTCATCTTATTTTGTTAATAACAATTGCAATTTTTAACCTGCACCAAAATCCTTCAAAAACATTTTTCTAGAGGTGATTCCGAATCGAATGAGCCATCGCTCATATTTTTACGACCTTTATCTCTATTTTTCACGTTTTTGAACTTGTTGACTAGTCTAGTAGAGCCATATTATTTATTCATTTTTAAAGCTGAATCTACGAAAAGACTAGATGATACGTTGGTAATAAACTCCAAACAAAAGGGCTCAATCAGACAAGGCAAACTTAAAGCTATTGTGTGCCACATTTTAAACATTTTGGTCTCGCGTTACTATAATAAGTTTAGTAAAAGAAGTAGAAGAAAAATATGAAGTTAAACTCCTTTAATATTGTACTTAGTAGAGGTACTAAAAGTTTTCGTCACATAAAATGCAAATTAATATTATAAAATTTAATTGCTAGCGAGTTTAAAACTCAAACAAAATTGTTCAGAAACATTATAAGTTTCGCCCTAGGGATGTTTGACTTACAAACAATATCGCTGATGTATAATGGAATGGAAAACGACAGGCTCTAAATTGAAATAATAGCGTTAGAATATATCTTGGAATTTGTATATAGCAATAATTTTAATATTGTTAGGTTTGCAATAACGCCTGCTATGCGGATTACATTACAAAATCACAAATATACGATAGGAAAAATTTAAGTCATGTGCGGGATTCGAACCCGCGTCCACCCACTCCTTGAGCCGGAGTATGCTCTAACCAATTGAGCTAACATGACATGACGTCATGACTCGAATCTTTCCTATCCTTCTTTAACCATTGTATTGGGATGGAGCGAAATCAATAACTGTTAAATTCCAGTAGTATTAGATATGTTATGACTGTAACATTAAAGTATTTGAGGCGTTGGGTTGAAATTTGGGTTAGAATTATACCTCTTCCATATCCTAAGTCGTAAGAGTCGACGAAGGAAAAAATACTAGAAGGTTGGCAGCAGCGCCTTCTGAGTCCCCGTAGTCTGCTATTTCCAAAACGACTGCAAAGCAGTGGTATTATGGCAAATGCTCCCTAATAGTCAACGATCAACGTCTTGCGGCTGTTGATAATGATTGGTTATGTGATTTATTATAATTTTTAATACATTTCTTTGTTTCTTACATTTGCATATGTTGCTGACAACTTCGACCACCGCCGTAGCACTACTTCATACACGCATTTGTTTTTATTATTTTGTTAGAGATTGAAGAATATGGTAACGAGATAGAGAAATGCAAGAGAAGATCTTGAGTGTTGAAGTCAATGTTATGTGTATATTTTATTTTATTTAAATCCGATTTAGTTATTTTACTTTGTAGTGTTTGTGAGTAAAGGCATACCGCCTATAAGTTGTTACTATACATTGTGAATGTGGCTTAGCTGTAAGTTCACAATTGTAAGTCTTAATAAATAATAATAATAATAATAAAAAAGTTGTACTTAACTAAGCACTTTTACTAAGGTGTTACACTTGTTTGCACTTGAAATTAATTCTATAATCGATGAGACTTAGATGCAATTTCTTTAGTCTTGATTCAGTAGGCAATCTCACTTTCACATTATTAAAACAATTGAAATCCCTAGCGGAACAAGCGTACAACCCGAAACTTAAAGTTTCAATAGCTTCTGAATTGGTTTAGAGCTTCAAATCTACTGGGAATTTGGGATTCGTGCGATACAGACATTGAAAGAATGAACTAGATTAATGAATAGATAAGCGTTACTTCGTGTAAATACATAATGAACAACAACAAATATTTATCGAAATAAACTTTTTTGAAAGTTTTTATAAAATAAGTATTAACTAATAATATTTTTTTTATAAAATATAAATTCAATGTCTCTTACCGTATTCCTAAATATTTATTACGATCAAACTTGAATAATTAATTTCGGTAACTGTGCATCATGAAATGTACGTCGTTTTAAAATGACGAGTTGTGCAACGTTATTGTTCCACGGGGACCACCCGAAAATATGGTATGTCAAAGTCCTGCAGATGGTGTTTTGATTCAACTTCATAATAAAAAAGCCTGCCACCGCATAAATCCACTAAATTTTCCAACAATTCGCATACGAATTGGCTATCTTACGAGTTTTTAAGAACAATGGTAGTTTCAAACTCGTAGCTAATTGTGGACGCCATTGATGCAAATTAAGGCTATTGTTTCGAGGCTTATCAGCTACAGCCGCTGATCCAATTATGCAGAGAGAAGCCGTCGTAGCACTCGTAGCTACGTAGCACCGCAGACGGGCTACGCGACTACGAAGGAATCTAGCGTGCGTTACGCAACGATGTAAATTTCATTTCGTTATGTAACCAGCAATTTGATCGTGACGTGACTTTGTTTAAGGGTACCATTCTTCTGCGGACGTGAAAGATTTTTATACGATGTAGATTTGTGATTGTTTAATTGATGTAGAAAATAATAAGATTTAAGGATTTATATTTTTCGTATAAATATATTTTAATTCGGAAAACTCCGAAATTTGCATGTTAGTTTTGGGCATTTTGTGAATGCCAGCTAGGCTTGATACCACCATTAAGTAAAAAATCCGTTCCCAAGCACCTAACGGTTTGAACTAGCAGTGGTCCTTCACCCCTACGCTTGGCTGGCGTCTTACAGATCGCAGTAGAAGTTTCTCACCTTCTGGTAGTATTTTTTTAATGTTATTTTGTTTTATTCTGTTAGCCTAGCATTTGACTACCATCTCATTTGTTGGTAAGTAATGATGTATTCGAATATATTGTTTATGCTTAGCCTAGAATGGGAGCTGGCTTTTAACATCTTCCGGACATACTATGCTTGGTGGTAAATTTTCTACTTGTGGCTACCCTGGCGAGCATTCACGAAAAAAGCATAAGAGCATTTTTTATAAGAACTTCTCCATAAAATCTACCAAAAACTCATAATTAATTACAAAATAACATCTGTGTTACTGCATGAAACACACAGATTTGACAAATACTCGTAATAAGATTGAGAATTTGCTATCATTGATGTCCCATGTTGGCACGAGGTAGGCAGGAAACTTCGACATCGGATGCTTGGGCGCTCGCCAAGAACGTGCCGTGCTCTTGCATTCTCATTATCAAGTACGTAGGGAAATTGCGCTTTATATTCCTCTTAAGAAAACTATTGCATCTTTACTCTGTTGGTACATTTTATGAACCTAGTTTAGGAACCAGGAGCTCTCTTTTTTACTTAATGTGTTAAATTGCCTGTACTGAAATAAAAATTTATTATTATTATTATTATTTTATCTTTAAAGTGAACTCACGGTAGTCTCACGCTGATCTTTGGCGTTCACCGTCTTCACGTATCTGTGTTAGTGATGACCTGTCAGTTAGTCTCATGCAGATCACTGAAATTACTGACCAATACAGCCGCAATCAGTTGTTAGAATTGTTATGCGCTCCGTGTGACTGTGCTTCGCTTCTGTACGGTGTGCACGGCACGGCGCCGACACGCGTCGGCACTGATCGGCTAGCTTGATTCCTAAGACAACCCAAGACATCAGCTAAGCCAAGTAGAGAGGCCAGCTATTTTGTTGCTGCTTATTACTACCCTCATCGCACCTATGCGGGATTTATACGAATTACAAAATTTAAAAAAGTAAACGTCTTTAGATTACTGCGTTGAGAGTATTGAGAGTACTCCCTATGATGCTCTGGGTTCTATTGCTTCTCATAATTTCATTGTTATATTTACATTGTGATGTTCGTCAACTATTTCTATGTTATTTAGTTTATTAATAATTGAATAATCACCAATGAATCTTTATAGTTTTCTTATATAATTAAGTTTAGTGCTAGGATAAATTCAAAGGTACGTGTTTCTTGCATGTTCACTATATTTGAATCAATTATACTACAATGCGATTAAAATAAGAATAGGACGGGCTCTCGGCTAACTTCACTCATATTCACTCTAATAAGTACGATCAGCAGAACAAACTTAAAAATAAAGCAGTGCCATATATTTATAAGTAGGTAATTTTAAATGAGTGACCCGAAATTGTTAATTTTAATAAACTTATATTTTTTAGGCTGACAGCACAGACGCCATTTTGGTTTGACGAAAACGCGGGCGTCAGGGTCTTATTTTTCCGACAGTGTACTACTACTACGCGACACGTTTCCGATTGTTTATTGATCTTCTCGTTTAATTTTTTTTTTGACTGTTTAATTTGTTCTTGTTGACTGTTTAATATGTTACAAAATTACAAATATACTTTAGAAAAAAATTAAGTCATGTGCGGGATCATCCACCCCTTGAGACGGGGTATGCTCTAACCAATTGAGCTAACATTACATCACGTCATAACTCAAATCTTTCCTATCGTTCTTTAACCGTAGTATTGGGATGGAGCGACATCTATAGTACCAATCTGTAATACCAGTTACGTTGAACTATCCCGCACATGACTTAAAAAAAATAATTTTATCGTATATTTGTAGTTTTGTAATGTAATCTGCTTAGCAGGCGTTATTGCAACCATAACAATATTAAAAAAAAAAATTAATATGTTTTTGGTAATTGTTATATTTGTTTTTGTTACCCGTTACGATGATAACGATGAGTCTGACTCAGTGGGCCATCAGGACATGCGGCATCGAAGAGCTAAGCGATTCAAATTAAGATACCTAAGTTCAAAATATTGCTAGCAAATAAAATCAGTTCAAATTATTTCTGTTTGCTGTACCTACAGTCACCTACAACTTCGTTTACCTACATAAGACTAACTTGTTTTTTTACACGACTGCCCACGTAAACGTGTGTTAAGATTACAGGTTTCATGTATGTATGTTTGTGAGTTTCTTTATTTCACCATTACTTCTAAACGGCTTAACCGATTTTAATGTACGAGATATCGTTACATTTATCTTGATAGCTCAAGTTACACTATGTACATAAAAAAAGAAACAATCTGGTGGATTTTAGACGCCATATAGTGAGAAATACAATTTATTTTTTCTTCCAAAGCTTGTTGGGTATCAAAATGATTGGCTTTAAAAAAAAGATTCCATAAATATATTAACTGGGAGTTTTAATTACAATTGATCGATAAAACACTTAACGAAAATAAATTATTTGCAGTCGGGTTTTTTATTTTCCTTATTAATTTATACATCATTTCTTTTTTGCACACTGTACCAAGTTCTAGTTTTGACGTCACAACATGGCGCTAGGCCGATCCTGTTCTTATTTTAATCGCATTGTAATTTACTCGTAGATGCTAGTAATTGATCACACTTGCAAAAAGGTTTTTTAGTACCAAATTTGATTGGTATATGATGAGAGAATGTGTCGTTATTATTATTATAGTATTAAAATAATTAAAATATATCTTTATCCTAGAAACTACTAAATATATTTAGTTTTAAACATGCATTTACAACATAAAACTGGTAAAAACCATACCTATAGCTACTGTACTACACTGACCCTCAGTAGTACATACAAATCAGCCGTCTCGTTAGCAGAAAGCATGACATTAGTCGGATCTATCCGGAGCGTTTCAACTGCTTTCCGGTCACGTCGCCACACTAATCCCGGAGGCTTGCTTCCGGTTCCCGCCCGGTTTCCGCTGGGTTTAACACCACATCAACCTACATTACTATCCGAAGCGCCTTTCATCCCAACCCGATCGCGTTTGTTATTAAGGTGTTTCCTGCATGTGCCAAATGCAAATATTTATTTTAATTTATTGTTTTACTAAATACTTTGGAATTTGTTTATAAAAGAGAATTAATTATATAACTAATACACTCTTTTGTATTATCAAGTAAGCAAAGTAATCTTATTCCTTACTTAATATAAAATTGTATAGATCTAAAGTATAAATAAATGTCTGTCAATATCATGGGTGAAATTTCGATGACAATCGAGAGTAATTAACTAATAAAAAATACTAGCGTTAAATTTAGGAAGAGGAGATTTAACTCTGTACGACTAGAATCCTGAGTGCAGCTCACCCAATACGCTTTATCCCCGAGGAATAACCATTGTTCGTTTGTTTAGTATATGTTTTTTAGATAATTAAAGTTAGTTAACCTATACTAAAAGAAGTTATGTAATTTTAGTGACAATAGTTTACATTAATTTATATATTTTTATGGATTAAATCTGGAATATAAACAATTTCATTTCATTTCATTCATTTAATTTTTTTATTACGATAAAATCTTGTAATTTACAAACAACAATCATTATTTTAACTATTGCAAAAGGTTCAGTAGCGACTACGAGTAATTTACTGGAATATCGTCTGGTATTTCGTTATTTATAAAAAAAAAAAACTTAACTCATAGTACATATAGAACTTACTGTGCCGTGGAAATCAAACATACTTAGAGAGCACAAAATAAAATACAAAAGAATTAAACAACAACGATTATGTAGTTAATTTATTAAACTTTGTAATATTTTTCTTTTATTGTGTTTTCATTAGAAATGTACTGATGTGTATTTAATAAATACTGTACTGTGCTGTATCAGCCGGATTGTCGGTATTTTACCTCTTACGACAACCGCAGCTAGCAATGGGGGGTGACATTCTAGCTTCTAGCCCGGCACCGCACGGGCCTTTATATGCTGTAGAAGTCATTGCAAGGGGTAAACCAGAAAAATCCCTTTATAACCTAAAATAAGACCTTGCCCTGTCAAGAACAACCGTAACATCATCCATCCTTAAACGTGTATCCAAGTTTGCATTAGTAGGATCTTACCAAATTTGGTTAGGGGAGGAGGCTCGAGCGGTGGTGAGAGCATTGATGACGTCGTAAAGAGGCTACCCCTACCCCCTGGGTTGCAAGTCCCATGCAAGCACCTGTAACTTGGGCCTCTTCCTCTGCAACCCTATGGATCCGGTTACGTAAGGTGAATCCATGGAATGCTAAGTAATTCATCTCGTGTTTACGATCCGCTTTGTAGCCGGTACAACTACGGGCCCTCACCCAACCTCTTTCCCTCGCAAATCGCATACATAGCCTGAAATCGGCATAGCCACCATTGTTGCCATTACCATCGTCGTGTGAACCAATGCAGTTGCAGATACATATTTAGTTTGAAGAACACTAAAGAATGTAGTAGCGTGTAAAAGTGAGATTTATATTTGAATAAATTAATTGATATTATTGCCATACATTATAATCTACATTGACCTACATACTTAGTTTTTAAAAAATGTGTTAATCAAGTATTATTGGTAAAGCACATCGCATAAGTAAAATCGCCGGCAATCGGCATCGCCACTATTGATGCCGTTACCATCGTCTTGTGAACCAATGCAGGTGCAGATACATATTTAGTTTGAAGAACACAAATTATTGTAGTAGCATGTAAAAGTGAGAGTTATATTTGTATAAATTAATTGATATAATTGCCGTGGAATTACCATACATTATAATCTTCACTGACCTATATACTAAGTTTAAAAAAAAATGTGTTAATCAAGTATTATTGGTACCTAAGTAACAACAACCTCAGTCGTCTGCCTAGGTACCTAGTAGCTGCGATTAGTGTCAAAGGTAGCTTATTATTTTTTTATGCCTGATAGGTTAGCCTTTGACCACGATCTCACCTGATGGTAAGTGATGATGTGGTCGAAGATGTTGTTCAGGATAACCTAGAATTACTGGCTCTCAAGGACAGCTGCCGGAACACACCGGTAGGTGCTTGGCGACAGATTTTCTACTTGAGGGTGGTAGCTAGCCAGGCGGGCATTCGCAAAATGCCCTACCACCATGCTATAACGACTGCCATCCTAAGACAATAACCGGGACCAACGGCTTTACGTGCCCTCCGAAGCACGGAAATGCTCAGTAGTAATGTCACTAGCGGTCACCCATCCAACTCATGACCGCGCGCGACGTTGCTTAATTTTGCTGATCGGTTAAGAACAGCTAAGTAAACTTCGCTACGAGCGCTTCGAAAATAATAGCTAAATGGCTACTATTTATAAAAAAATCTGTCCACATTTGTTTAAAAAACTATCTAGATATTGTTAGCCGACTAAATATATCCACTTCAGCACTTGGTATAGGCACCCACCTTCCTTAGAATGTTGTACTTGGTAATGGTTTCCTTTGACACGATAGCTTGGCAAAATATTTGGCATTGAAGTGGTACCCATTATACGGTGGTATACCTAAAGAACATTTTGTAAGGCAACGGCTACTTTCAATTCTTTTGGGAAACTCGTATGTGCCTATTGAGATTAAGGTATACATACCCTGCGCACATTACTCATTCATCCATTGCTTTACACTACAGTACTGCAGTAGTCATCGCAGATAATCAATAAGGAGCTGGAGGAACCAAGGTTGAGCTGAATTTAGGTCTCACGTGCCACAGTTCAAGGTATATGTTGTACATATACCTAACAATGTAATTCAGTATTTCTGTCTTAGCATATGTTATTTTAGTGATGTACCTTTTGAATTTGAATTTATATAAAGTATAAGGAGCCTTGATAATGGAATATCAGTACTCTGCTCGGGTAATCGTATGCTTTATTTATGATAGATACATTAAAAATACTCCAAAACATTCTTTATTCATACCTTATTCTACCGTCCGCACAGTAGGACCGTGACGTCATAAAAATGGGAATTGTTTGCCGTAGCCTTTTTACGCTTATTAAGATAGTAAAACAGCCACAGCTAACAATTCGCCCGCAAATATATTATTTCTGCACGAACGAAACTTGATCAAAAGCAAAAGACCCAGAAAAAGGGTCTTAAATAGCTGTACGTTACTGCCGTGTGTCTAGAGGTTCAATGCGTGAGGCTCTTAATGTGCACGTCATGAATTCCCACGAAAACTTTATTATTAGGCTCCTGCCAAAAGGCAATAACGCGGAGCTTATGGTTTTGACAAGCTGGTAAATGCCGGCACGTGACAATGTTGTCTTAGCTCTTTAATGCTTACGCCTTGTCATATTATTGCAAAGGATTAAGATTATTTTGATATTTCTTGAAGGTTTTTGAATAATGAGCGTGAACTCCATATAATGAACCATGTAAAATCTCTATTGGGCAGAAATGGTTTTCGCTCTCGTGTCACGTGTTAACTACATATATCGTAACCCTCAGTCTATAGTCGAAAAAATATGTCGTTATTAGAATTTATACACATTTTTAGCTTTATGCTTTCAATGTGCCGATATTTTGAAATACTGAGGCTGCGTGATTTTGCGTCGCTGTGATTTCGCAATCGCCAAAAGGACAACGATGTATAATACAAGTAACTGCGAGCAGACAATCGTAATATCGATTGGATAATTTACCAACAAGTGAACATTGGTAGTACCTATAGGTAAAAAATAACCTATTGATGAAAACTTGATTATTAAATTATGTTTTTTTTTTTAAAAAGGACGTTCCTTATTTGGCATCATTTTTAATTATTTTTATACTTGTTACATAGGTGCTTATTATCTTCGCAAGCTATGAACCAATTTGGTTGTTTATTTCTTTGTTTGATAGTATGTGTGTCTAGTGTGATCACATTAAAAAGGTGTGTTAATGTATAATTGATCCGTAACGTTTCCGTACAAACGTCGAAGATTAGTCTCTTATTTGAGATTTAAGGTCCAGAAATAGGTATGGTAATGATTGATCTCTTCAATATCTAGGCTTGCATTATTACGAAGTACGTCAGTCATGAGCCATAAAAAATTACATGAAAATGTTTCGAGGCTCATAACTCTTAAATAAATTATATTTTTAAAAATGTGTCACGATACAAGCCTAGATATAGTTAGATATCAATCGATATCATACTAAGCTTTGAACCTTAAACTTTAAATATGGGAGTAATCACCCTTCGACGTTTGTATGGAAACGTGACCGGCCAGTTCACCCTAAAAACTTAGCCTTAAAAGTGGTAAAATTGGGGCGAAGATATGAGAAATAGGAAAAATTGCATCTTATAATAAATATTATCTTTTCAGCATCCAATATTTTATACTTTAAGGGATTTCGAAGTTGTACAAAAATTGAAGCAATGTGAACTGTCAAGAGGTTAAGATAATTATTTTCTTGTTAGAAAGTATGTATTGAAACAAAAATACTAGGATCGTAAAATGAATAAGGGCATATTCCATTTCACGCTAATTTCGTTATTTTCGATACTTTTGATCACATTTGCGTCTATGGTTGTGATCACTGTGATCGTTTGTAACTGTTCTCCCCTGTTCCATTTAGGTTATGAACGCTAAGAATGCCACTAAAATTTGCCACTTCTGTCACTTTTGACATTAGATGTAGGTAATTCAAACTGTTCCAGTAGCTTCATAGCGTTTATGGCGAAAATAATGCCAAGACCCAAGTGAAACAACTTTTTGGGAGTGTGATGGTTTTTCTCGTTTTTGGCGAATTTAACTCCAAATGGTACTTACCCTATAACTTCTATGGAGGTTGAACCACACCGCCACATCAGCAGTGCAACTGAAGACGAGACGTCATAATCATTTATTTCTCCATCTTCATGTGTACAATAGATCTTAAATAATTTAATATGTACTAACAACATGAAACCCTGGTGGGCACTTTAGAGTTTATTGGACTCTGGGTAGGACTAAAGTTTTATAACTATAATCTTAATTAAAATTAGTTCAAATTAGTCATATAAGCGCTCTGCTGATACGGCTTGTTCCCCACATGACAAATGCGGGAACGTGAAGGAGAAAGCGACATTGGCAAGTGTCAATCATAGTACAGTTTCTCCGAGGTTGGTTGACCGATTAGTATAATTTAATTTTTGATCGATGAGGGTAGGTCAGACGATTTCTGGTATTTTGGTTTCATACTTGTTTGCTTACTTGAATAAAATACTGTTTTATATTGTTGAGATTACACCAATAGCTATTCATAGTATTAAGAAATTGAGTAATCCATTTTTAGTATAAAACAAACTTACTACTTGCCTTCTTCGTCAGCCAGTAAAAGGCAATAAAAAAGAAAATGCAGTTGGTGCCGCACTTATTCTAACGCTTAGAGCTCCATACACGTTAAAGGCGCTTTGTCTCGATATTGCGATGATTAAATTAGACAATACTTTAAGTTTACCAAGATCGGGATACGAAACCGCAAGTTTTTATATTTGCAAAATGAATAGGATCAATCTAATAGTTTGATGCATCAATTAATATTTTATTTGAATGTAATTAATAATTGAATTAAATTTTTACTATGTCCCTATGAGTTTTTGAACTGAATGAACTATAATTAATTTTACTGGCTACTTGCCATTTCAATTAACGACGAATAAACACATAATTACTAACACACGGAATGTGACGCATAATGTGACACATTTTTAAAATACTGTAAGTTTTAATAATACTTTATTAAAACTTACAGTAAGTGGCACTCAAGTATAATTTAAAACTACTGTTTTAAATTATAACTTTTCATATCATTATATTACGTTATTGCTAACAGGCTAGCTTTTAGCCTCTACCTCACCTGATAGTTAATGATGATGCGGAAGAAGGTACACAGGCTCTCAACTGGAGCAAACCCCATTTAACCAAACCAAGATAATGGAATTTCTACTAACCAATTACGCCATGTACAAGTCACAATTCTACATGTCTGGTTGTGCCCTGAAGCTATTCAGATGCTCCAAAGTTTGTGATCCCCTTCTGCTACTTTGCAAAGTTCCTTCAGTTGAACTTCCTTTATCTCAGTGAAGATAAGTGGGTTGGGCGTTGTTCTCGGGTTAGAGATAGTACAGATTTATTGCAATAGAAATAACAATATCAAGCGGTGCCTTATATCATAATATGTCAAGTAGTTTCGTGTACTTATAAACTAAAAACCAACCAGTTCGACTAAAAACCATCTGAGACGACGGCAGGAATATTTGTTACCGGAAAACAAAAAATAGATAATACTTTTTTCATATTTTTAGATTTGCAATAACGCCTGCTATGCAGATTACATTACAAAATCATAGATAATACTGTCTATTATCACACATTTTGCATGGTGGTAGGCTACGAATAATATTCGTAGGTGATAGGGCATTTTAAGAAAGACCGCCTGGCGCGATCTATAACCCTCAATTAAAAAAATGTTGCTGTCATCAAACTTCTAACAATGTTTCTAGCAGCTGAACTTGAGTGCCACTTTCTTTTTTAGGCTTATCGTGAACAACATCTTGGACAATTATTATCATCATTAAATAACACGGCGTTACGTTATCTCCTTGAAAAGATCGTGAAGTGGTGTTCTGCGTTCAACCTTCATCCTTTTTGACGAGTTCCGAGCTCGTTATCTCCGAGTTTCGAACTATCAAAATGACGCGGTATAACAATCCGATTTCATCGGAAGGGCTTATGTGAAGTAAATTTAAGATACAAAGTTCTTCTATGGTCAAGTGAAAATAAACATTACACGTTCAAATACTTGCGAAAAACCTTCAAGTATTTACTTTCACGATGAAGCGATAAAAAGGTGGATACTATCGTCTATGATAAAGACACTTGAGAGACAGGTTTGAAACGTAACTAGTGAAACTTGAAAAATAAAATATAATTAGAGATATATAACTTACTTTGTGGCACACAAAATATAGTTCCTAAATTATCTATTGAGCGCGTTATAAAACGTGTTATAGTTTACTTGTGACGTCAAGGATGATTTACAAGGAATCTCTGGTGTGATAGCAAATAAGGGCCCAGGTGAGATAATGATCTGTTAGCAAATAAGAAATATGAAAACTATGAATCAGTTATTCTAAAATCTAAAATTGACGGCAAGGTTCCTTAGAACGAGTTCTCTCTTATTACAGTTGCTTTTAGTTAGTTAGTTTTTATAGTAGTAGGTAAGGAATGCGTAAAACTTAAGCGACTCCTGATAACGAGCGAAAAAAATACAAGTTTTTGACTTTACTTGACGCGGGGAAAGAGCAAGAAAACGAAGAAAATTAACAGAAGGAAAACAAGAGAAATACGTACAAGATCTCGAGTAATAAAGCTCAATTACTGCTTAAAGCCACTTCACAGTGAGAAAGCACTTTGTACGACAAACCGGACAAAGCGCTATTATTTCTAATTTATTCCAACTCATCGGGGCGTCCGCGTCCTTGCAAATTTAAGAAAAACATTGGTGAGGACGGAAGTATAATTCAGTTTGTCTAAAAAGTAGCAACATTCATTGTAGCTGGCAGTATTCGTCAGTAAAAAAGTTTATCCTTCCATTTTATAGACAATGTAGTTTATACATTAGGCTTCGTTGGTGGCGATATAGCTATTCTAGGGAGCCGTTATTTCAGATGTACTTAGATCAGAAATAATGGAAGAAGCACCCTGGTGTAGGTATATTGTTTTCAATGACTTTGTTCTTGTGCAGAACAGACTGGAAACGTGGCGGGAAAGATTGGAATGTGTCGGATTAGCTAGCAGCTAAGTAACACCACTCACGTGTTTGAAGCAATGATGGCCGAGCGGTAATAGCTATGGACTGCCGTGCCGCAGTACCCTGGTTCGATCCCCACCGCCGGCTTGAGCTTCACCGCATGGTGGAAGGGCATTTTGCGATTGCCCGCCTGGCTAGCTACCACCCTCAAGTAGAAAGTCTGTCGCCAAGCACCGAAAGGTGTGTTCCGGCAGTAGTCCTTGAGAGCCAGTGAAATTACAGGCATAATGAGACTTAAAAACTATGTCTCAATGCAATTCGTGAATTGTAATGAATTGCAACGGCAGAGGTTAGTCCACTTAAAGCAATATTCTAGGTTAGCCCCAACATCAGCTACAAATAAAATAAAATAAAAATTATGATTTATTGTAAAGGAGCGATACCAAAAGGCTTTGCTACATTCTACTATCTCTGAACCTACCCATCTACGAGTGGCCGTTTGCATACTGATATCAGTTCAACCGATATTGATTCCAGAGAATTTGTGTGCTGGTCGCGTCTTCACTTTGTGGTAGTCTGCCATCCTTTAAGTTAAGACATTTTTTATGTATTTTAAATTTTATTAGGTTACTACCTACCTTCCATCTACTTCGAATCTAATCACATTTCTCTTTTTAGGGCTTTTTGAAGAATGTTCGGTAATAAATCCTACATTTAAAAAGTTAATAAATTAAAATCATATTATAACACTATAAAGGACTATAGGTATATAACATTATATATGATTTGAATTAAAAAAAGATAACTATTTCGGTTTTTTGACTAACTACTTATAATCGGATCAAATAGGTATGTTTCCTGCGTTTGTATTATGTATAAATATTTTTTTATGCATTGTGTATAGGGGAAGATAGTACATTATTGGACAGTTAAAGATTTGTTTCTTTATTTAAAGAAAAATACTGGTTGTATGAGAGTGAATTTTAAGCTACATTTTGTTTCTTTAATGGTCTACTACCTAACGTCGCGCGTCGCTTAGAGGCACTTAAAATAAAAAGGTAGGCTACAAATCATAAATCTTCATTAAAGTGTAGTATAGTAGTAGTGTGTGTAGTATCCGATTTTGGTGGGTATAGTATCGGACAAAAAGTTAGAATATATCTACAGCTAATATTTACATACTTTTAAAGAATGAAATAAAATAATTGTAACCAGAAATGTTGATATTATAACACTACGCACATCATGTATCTGAAACCTTGAAATCCAAGTTCTAAAAAAAAAACAAATTATAACCAAATGCTTGTGTATTTTCAGACGCCATTGTTTAGTTTTGGACGTGTTATTAAAATTGTTATAGTGTATTATTATTTATTTTATTAATATGAAACAATGATGACATGGTCACCATTATCCTTTATATTATTTTATTGCCACTGACCGCGGCCGTCGGGATATTTTTTTTACGTAGAAAGCGTAGACGTATGTATACGTAGGTATAAGTATATATAAGTATACGTCTATACTTTCTACATGACCGAAATGTCTTACATGCCATTTTGCTTTACAAAATTTACGATGTTCTTGTGTTTTAATTATTTGACCTGACAGCATAGCACATTCAATCAGGCGATGTGGTTATTCCTCCTGTTTGTCAGATTAAAAAAACGTATCTATAAAATGATCCATTGTTCTCCTTATTCGATCAATCAAACTAAAATGTCAACATATTATTAACGTCGGCATGTCAAGGGGAAAAATGAGACTACCTTTGGTTATACTCATCATTTGAAAATTTTCAGCAACATAAGTGGTGTCAATAGTCTCTTTGACATACGAAGCTCAGTTCAGGCTGAGTATGCTTGACTTAGCGTTGGTCGTTAGCGTGCTACATTACAGTGTCGAGGTCATTAGACGGGCCTCAGTTTTGTATCAAAGCCATTGCAAGAGAGCTATTGTAGTTTTTGCTGTTTCAACCGCGAAATTTTGCATATTATTTTGACGTGTACATACACTGTACTGGCGCGTATTGGTCAAGATTGTCGACCTAGGTTTCGAGCATATCTGATGCACTTTATCCAGTGAGTTCACGTGTCTATATCGCTGCGTCGTTGCGGTGACGAAAGATGAGAAGTCTCGAGGTCGTGAAAGTTGCGTGGAGTCTTCGTTTATGTTTGACTAGTCAAATCTCAGGTCTGATATAAAGTCCTAGTCAAAGTTAAAAACTCCGAAACTCAATTTCATGTCTTCGAGGCTTGAATCGGAGCTTGTTCAGTACTACCTACCGTTTTTGTTAAATGAATATCTTTTTAGAAGCGTAGTGATTCTATAACAGCACCGCTACTCCAGCTTCACGTCGTTCACTGCTCCTCGCTGCGAGTAGACTAGCAGCGCTCCCACAGCGTGCCTGCCATTTATAGAAAATAATTTTAAGGGCAGGACAGACAAGACTGCTTGGAAGGTGGGCCCTAATTCGGTTCTGTCACACAATTAGACCTCTAATCTAAGGCACCTGAATAAAATAGTTTTGGACTTTGACTAGGACTTTATGTCAGACCTGAGGTTTAACTAGTCAAACTTAGGAGCGCCTGAACTTCGATGTTTGACCATGACATATTATATAATGTTTATATAGCAGGTAAGCAAACATTTGACTTATACAATTTTCATTTATAGGCACAGAAAAAACAATATCCAACTGTTAAAAAGTGTTAGTCGGTTGGGCAAACATATAGAATTATAAGGGAAGTTTTCTAACTACAGTTCTTGCCATTATTGTAGTGTAAACACTGTTTCACAAGTAGTGAGAGTACTAGCGTTATCATCATAGAGCAATAATGGTGCAGATTGGTTGTCGAGTCGGGGCTGTTTTCGTGCGAGTTTCGCCATCATTGCACAGAGTCCTGTACAATAGACGCTGTTATTACTGGACAGGATTTGAGGAAGCTGTAAGCTCAAGTGACCACCAAACTGTTGTTATTTTTTTTGTGGGTGGGATTCGCTTTGGCTTTTTTTCTGGGGTCTGTCATTGCGGTTTTTGCTTGTGATTATCGTAATAAATCCTTTTCGTCACATTTGGTCCAAAATCCCTTCATTTTTGTTCCTGTGTAACAAGGAAGGCAAGCTTCAACGCGCGCCGTTCTTTGCATATCAGTTAATGAGACACTCATTTTTGAAGATTTTTATTTTACCGTGTTGCTGCATATGAATCAATATTGTCAGTATGCTAATGACAAACCAAGCTATTGATTCTTTGGGTTTGACCCGGATCGGCTTCCACCGTCACATTCAGTTCATCATTATTTATCATAGTGGCTGTTCTTCCTCGTGGTTATATATATGTAGTGGTTATATATGTCTATAGTTTGAAGTTTCCACTAAGAAAATGGTTGTTTCATTTTTATTTAAGCAAATGTGTTAAGACAGCAACTTTATATCAAACCCGCTATTGCATTAGAAGAATAGACTCAACTGGGTCATTGAAGCAGTGAATTTCATGAAACTATTGCAACCAACAATGCAACTATTGGCAGCGTCCCATTCTCCAAATGAGTAGCCATCAAATGAACTCGTACCGGTGTTCCTTTTATAAGAACTTAGAGTATAAGCTGTAAATATCATCATTTTATATTAGATAGCAAAGCGGTAAAACATCCACATATTCTTTGAAAAAAGGTAACTTTGACCGCTACGGCATTCGCGTAACAAAATTTCAGCAACCAATTTGTAGTGGTTCCACTTTATTAAGCGCGCCATTCCGATATTAAAAAAAATATTTTCACCACACGTTCCCAGGTCGGTTGAAACGAGCAATATGAAGTTATTTTCACAGGCACATACAATGTTATGATATTTTTCCTACGCGAGTGTTGTTATCATAAATTATTTTTTACGTTAACCTGTATATATATACAGGTGTGTTATGTCTAAATTGCGCTTTGGGTATTGCTTTTGTGTGGTACAGTCTGCCTGGATTAAAATTATCTTTATAAATGAATTCAAATTGTGGCCAGTTTTGCATGGTGGTATGGCATGAATGCCCGCCCGGCTAGCTACCACCCTCAAGTAGAAAATCTGTCGCCAAGCACCTAACGTGTCTTCCGGCAGCTGTCCTTGAGAGCCAGTAATTATTATTAATTCTAAGTTAGCCTGAACAAAATCTTCGACCACATCATCACTTACCATCAGGTGAGATAGTGATCAAGGCTAACTTATCGAGCATAAAAAAGTTACTAATTGCTTTAACTCGTGCTTGTGGATACATCGCAGAACAATGTTACCGCCTATATCTTTTATACATGTCATCAAAATGCCAGTAGGAAATATCGTACGCTTTCATTCATCTTCGAAATCGCCTCAAGCTAAACGGGGAAATAAAATCGTATCTACTGTGGAGTTTCGACTCGAGGTGAGAACGCATTGCAGTAATATGAAGACTGAATTTGTAATGGGCAGATGTAACTGCACCCAAGGGTAACGATTTTCATGTTACTTGCTGCAATAGTTCCTAGTCTTGTGAAACGTGAACATGTCAGGGTAATAGGTAAATAAATAAATATGTATATATATATATATATATATATTTAAGGGAAAACTAACTGCTGAAGGAACTTATACACACATATATAGCACTAATAGTAACAAAAAGCTATATACAGGTTATATATTACAATGTATAGTATTGAACATATGTAATTACAGAGTGTGAGCAATAACAACATCGCTTATGAAACACATTTATGTGAAAAAAGTAAAATATCCTAAATAACTTGAGAAAAAGACATTGATAGCAAAAAATGGTAATTAAATAATTAACTAATAATATCAAAATTCACTTTCAATTGAGTTCAAATATTACCACTGAAGAAATTAATACTCAACCGTTCTCTGGCTGAGTTTACGCTCGTACAAACTATTTTGTACGAGCGTAAACTCTAGATCATTATGCCTGCAGATTTTATTGAATTGGTTACTAGCTCGCCATAGAAATGAATTTTGTCTGTAGTTTGTTCCTGCAGTGGGAGTACATATATGAGGGATACATCGAGTGATTTTGAAGGGCGCGTTAATGGAAATTTTGCTTAGCAGCTCAGAACAATCAATTTTGTTTGTAGTTATTTTCAGTAGAAATATGAAATGTATTTTTGCCGATAATGTTCATAGCCATTGCCACCATTGCTTTGGAATAGATGTAGGTTTGAAGCAGTGATGGGTCAGTGGCATTGGCAATGGACTGGCGCGCAGCAGGTCCATGGTTCGAATCCCGCCGCGGGCTTGAGCTTCATCGCATGGTGGAAGGGCATTTTGCGAATTTTGCTTGGCTAATGACCACCCTCAAGTAGAAAATCTGTCGCCAAGCACTAACGGTGTGTTCCGGCAGCAGTCACAACACTTGAGACTTAACAACTATGTCTCAAGGTGACGGGCGCAGTGGAATTCGTGACTTGTGACGAAATGCATCTGTTATTGGCAGAGGTCCGTCCTCTTAACATCACGTGGGCCTCGAGTTTGTTCCGTCACAATAAACAAAGTATAATTATATCGTTCAATGAACAGCCTAGCTTTTTTACTAAATTACGCGAAATCGGAGGACGCGTGTTCAATTCCCGCCCGGGGCATAAAATGTTGTGCTCCAATAATTGGTAAAAATATGATTTTCTTGTGGTCATATTTAGAAATATGTGAAAAGATATTACATTTATCTATCGATTGACATGCTTTTGAAGAAAATCTTCAATGCCGTTAAAGAGGTAAATCCAATTTAATTCCATAAACTCACCAAACTTCATTTTAGAGACAAATTTTAAACTCGAGAAGTTTTGGTTCCCTATACAGACGAAGTATACATAGATTGAAATTGTATTCAAAGATCTGACGATTCTACGTTTATTTTTTTTCTGCATTTTGTGAAAGTAGATCGCTTTTAAGGTTAGGTTTGAATGAACTATGCTCTTGCAAAACGGCTTAACTTGTGGCCTGAATGAGATTCAGACATTAATTCATCAGTTCAATCAGTAGCCTTAAATAGTAATAGCCATCTGACTAGCAACAGGCAGATGACGATTAACTACTTGCCTAGCGTTGTATTTTAATTTGCGTTTCTTAACTACTTGAATAGCTCAGTAATTTAATTAGTGTAAAAACTTTTGGCGCATCGTTGGTCATTGCTGCCTCATTCTGGCTTTGCTCCCTTAGCTCGCGCGTTGTTGTGGTCACCAGTAAGTCCTTCTCTCTTCGCTCGTCGATGCACCTATGGATGACTTTGCTCTACATTAGTATTTATGAATGGCCAAATCACAGCCAATTCATTAAATGTTGTATGAAACGTTAAGGTGGAATTTCATTCAAGCTGCTGGCTAGGCTGTCTACTGTAAACGTCTGATTAAGCTGGTTGGCCGCAACATATTTTTCTATTGAATTAACATTTACGTTAAATAAGTTCACATTAAACAATTATCAATTCGTACTACTTACTATATAACTTTGTTTCACCCGCTCGAAGAGTTGTTACGATAAGCTTTTTTTTTTATGGCTGATAGGTTTACCTTTACCACTATCTCACCTGATGGTAAGTGATGATGTGGTCGAAGATGTTGTTCAGGCTAACCTAGTTTATGTATTTACAAATGAATGATTCTTTATTTATGTATGTATATTATATTGATTAATGTAAGTTAACTTTTAATAGAATACCTTGCAAAATAATGTAAGCCATGAATATGTCAAATATAGTTATAAAGTACTTGTAAAAAGATATGAAATAATGTATTTTTAACGTTTATTTACCAAATGTTATTCTACTTAATTACAAGCCAGGCAAAAGTTACACATTGAATTAATGTAGAAGTTAAAGCGTGGCACTAATTAGGTAGGCTGTAAAATTCTAAATGTCGACCTCAATTCCGCTTCAAATTTTATTTCTACACCCTATTTTAATAATACCATTGCGTCATTTAGTATTTAGGTATGTAAATTTATATTAAGGACTACATTATAGTCTAACAGATAAACTGAGCTACTTTAAATAAGTGTTCTGTTGATATACAAACTTATTATCATATCCTGATGGATATGATAATAATGTTGTTTCCATAACAATTGAAAAAAGACTTTAATAATTTTGTATCTCTCTCCCAGGGGTGTTGCGTGACCAAATTATAGTGTGCTCAGTCCTTGACTGCGGTTTACTTGTGTAGCGTAACATTCAAATTATTGGATGACCAGCGAATCATTAGTCATCCAAGTCAATTATAGAATTTAGCTCTCTGGTCATAAGATCATAATCGTGTTTTCGTGTTAACAGTAGCTAATATTTAATGTTTGGCGATGACATCAGTAAAATGTATGTAAGGTGGTGCGATAATACCCATATATTGCACGAAACGTAAAAAATAGGCTATATTAGGCATATTCATAACTAAGCTTTCGGAAATAAACTGCAATTAACTAAGAATTGTTAACCAACATATTCTCGGAAATCAAAAGATATGCTCAAAAAGTAAGTTGTACGTGAAATTACATTTTTTTGAAGATTTTAAAGTATACGAAATTGTACAGTACGTAGTGTAAAGCTTATTTTATGAGCATATCTTTTGATTTTCGAGAATTTGTTTGTTAAAAATTCAGAATGAGTTCAAATACTATCAAGGTACTAAGAACTTTCGTAATGTAACTTCCCGCTCTACCATTAGATGAGCACCTTGTTATAATTCTTATATTGTCTTCGGAACTTGAAAAGAACTTTAAATATCAGCCACTTCAGAAACTGGTAGTGGCCAAAATGACATAAGAACGAAGCTAGTTAAATAAGTAAAAGCTATAGAATACTACTATTAAAAAAAGGTGATTTTGTTAGAAGAATATCTCTTTGGACCATGATAAGAAGAAGCTAAGTTTGAGTTCCTATTTTTACTCCGTAAAATTGAAATACAAAGATTGCAGCCTCTACTACACTTTTTGTTCAAACTCCCCTTGTTGTTTTTCATGTAGAATGAGCTTTTAGAAGTGTAGTCACGACCACGTACCGCCATCTCGTGCTTACTAAGCGCTGACTTTGAAAAACAATATTTAGCTAAGAAAGCTTGATAAGTGAGCACCAACTCAGCACTACAATTATCCGCAATATGAAAATAAGAAAATTTTGGTTTCGGTTTTATAACCGGTTGCCTAGTTGACGCTTACTTGGAAATGCTTTCAGGTAGTTTTCTCCCTACTTTACGGTTAATAATAAGCGGCGTAAAAATGGTGAAGAGCCCTGTTGTGCGCCCAATATGCACCAACATCCTATCAACTAACATTGACTGAATCTGAATAAGGAATATGCAACACTTGTATGCATAATGTATGTAGAATAGGAAATATTTGTACTTCCTAGTAATGGATATTATGGGATATTTTTTGCAATATAATGATAATTGGACACATGAAAAGGTGCATACAAGTGGAATGACCTTATGCTATTAAATACGTTCGCTAAAATAAATGAAGGAAAGGAATATAACTTTCCATCGCATACTATTTAGGTATCTATATTTAAACTGAAAATGGCTCACTTCGTATTGAATTGTATCTTATTAAGACTTAGGAGAAACCAACAAGGAATTTAATTGTTAAAGAAAATTAATGTATGTTCATTTAATTTACATGCGTTTTATGGATATTTACATGTTCACTACGCGGGTAAAGCTGACTTTGTGTAATTACTTAATGAGACTCAAAGTGTGTTTATTATTAGCATAAAGTTCAATGAGCCAGATTACTTTCGTCAATGCGCCATTACATAACATCATTTTGTTGGAAATAAATTTACTGCCACAAAGGTTATCATTTAAATTTACATTGAATTTCATTCATAAAGTTTGCCTACATTATAAAATACTTAAAGCAACACGTGACGCCGGAAGGCGTATTGCCCCTAAGATATAAGGTAATAATAATGTAACAATTCAAGTAGGAAACTAATATATAATATTATTAAGAAGTTTGAAAATAGTTATCACAGCTTATGTTAGAGATAGACGTGAACGGCTAACTTATAGGCAAAAAAACAAATCAGACACCGTGAAATTCTCTATTTATTAATTTGTCATCATCAAAAGCCATGACGTCTGCAGCTTGAAGGGTATGTGTGTCCACTGCCGATGAAATTAAAGGCACATGAGGTTTACAACTTTATATCTCAGGGTGATGGGCGCAGTACAGTGCAGAAATACATCTGTTATAGTCAAAGATTACCGCATATACCAGAGAACAAGACAACTTTTTTTGAGCTTAAGTTAAAAAAAGTAATAAATGCATGTTTACCATTTTAAGTAAGGGTGTAATTTTCAACAATAATGAATTTTAAATTTTATATATAGGTAAATTACATAAAATAACTCTCCCTATTAAGAACCAACTCCTGTTTTGAAAGTCTGTTAAAAATAACCAGCATTTGTATGTATCTAAGCACAGTATGTTAATTCCAACAGAACGTTTAGCAGACGTTGTGTTCGTTGCGTGACCGTACCCATTTGTGGGCTATGTTTGGACTCCTTCATTACAGCGAACCTTGAAGGAGTGGCTCACTTTAATAAAAGCACGAATTCATAACGAAGAAAAAGATTGAATATTAATATCCCTTATTAATATTCGATCTTTCTTTGACACAGCCTGAATATTCAATTTTAAGAACGAAAATTACATGCAAAATGTGATGGAATGTGCTGTTTCTTATTTGTGTTCAAATCAAGCTTGATAGTATAACTGACATACTAATCAACACTTATATAAATTCTCACATACTGTCATACTGAAAATAGTCAGTATGGGTCAGTAGATGTTGAAATAGAGGAGTTAGGCGACCCTCTCCAGAAACGCGTGTATCACTGGAGGGGGTTCTGGTCCCTAGATCTGGGTCTAAGACTGGACGGGAGGTGGCCTTTTAGGACCCACTTTGCCCGATTGACTCCAAAAGTCGTGGGAGCTGCGGCCGCCTTGGGGAGGCTGTTGGTGGCCCTAATGCCAACTACCGCCGCCTATACTCTGGAGTAAAGCCCTGTATGGGGCACCTGTTTGGGTGGACGCCGCGACAGCAAGATTCTGCTGCGACATCCGCAGCGTGTTGTTGCGACGAAGGCGATACGCGGACACCGGACGGTGTTCTGGATGGTAGCCTGCGTGTTGGCCGATGATCTCTCATGGGAGCTCCAAGCGGAGATCCTCGCCCAAGTTTACCACTTCGTGGCGGCGAGGAGATCCCGTGGAGAGCATGGATAACAAGCGTGGGAGGACACACGCATGCGGCAGGTGAGGGATGCCATGTTGCGGCGGTGGATGGAGGACCTGGCTCCACCGAGCCCTGGGCAGTAAACTATGGAGGTGATCCACTCCGGTCCTTCGGAGGTGGGTAAAACGGGCGTTCGGATCACTGACCTTTTGATTGGTGCAGGTGCTTTCTGTACACGGATGTTTCGGAAAGAGCCTACACCTGATTGTAAGACGGAAGGTGACCCCAGCTTGCCACGAGTGTAGGGCGCCGTAAAATACGGTGCTCCATACGCTGAAGTTGTGTGCCGCATGGCACCCGTAGCGGCACACTCTTTCAGCCCTCATAGGCGGGGATCTCCCTCTGACGAGACGAATGGCATTTCGCCCACCTTCTCCCTCTTCTCCGTAGTGAGGTCACTGGTGGAGAATCGGGGGATTCTTCAGCTTGCACGGCCCCACACGTTTGGGGGCTGTCCTTGGTAAGCAAGGCGCCCGTCCACAGGCGCAGAGGCCCGACGGAGTTCGGCATACCGCCGGGGCAAGATAGTGATTGCTATCGGAACCCTATCTTGCACCACCTTGGCGGAGGAGTGCTAATGGAGGGTTGTTAGTGGGTTCAAGTCCCACACATCCCATGGAGGGGCAGTGCGAAGGCATTTCACCCCTCCAATAAAAAATAACAGTTAGGCGGAGGCAGCGGGAGACCGAGATGTCGGGGTCCCTGTACGCTGACAAAAAACAAGCTTCCAGGACCTTACGTGTGGCCATTAAAAAGGGCAAAAAGCGAGCCTGGGAACACCTGCTGGAGGGGTTTGAGCGCAATTCGTGGGGCCGCCCGTATATATGGGCGAAGCAAAAACTTCCACCACTGCCTCGCTCCTCCCAGCGAAGCTCCAGAGGGTGGTCGATGGCTTGTTCCCCGGTGCTCTGGGGACCAATATACGCCCCTCCCACCGCGCAGTTGACCTCGACAGTGGATCTCTACGCAATTTAAGACTACCCTGCCGCCATTTTCGACGGAGGGATAGGCACTCAGAAAGTTATTTGGAGCCAAAATCCTGGATCTCTATTCAAATATACCAAGGATATTCACGCTTTAAACACACTATTTGTTTGTGGATACCAAAACATACTTCTATGCGATTTAAAGTTTACTTCAAATACAGAGCGTCAAAAGTGTGGAACAACCTATCTCTGCCTTCGAGACGAAAAATAAGCCCAAATTGTTAAAAATAGCGAACCTGTTTTACTGGGTCGGCAAAAGAACAATTTGGTAGCAACGCACACCTACACGCATACACATTCATCCACACGCACCCCCCTCCCCCCTCCCCCCACATACATACACACCCATCACAACATTCGCACATGCACTCACGCCTATTTAATATGTATATTTTTTTTGTATAGTTTTGTTCAATTTTACTTATACGGTTTAAATTTATGTTCAGCTGTTTTGTAATTATTGAGAAACTGTACGTAGTGTGATCGCTCACATTCATCCTCATAATATAAGCGATCACACTACGTATATATACCTATCTCGGCGAATACTAGCCCCTAGCAGGGGGGTGCTGAAACTGAAAACCAGCTTCGCGAATACAGTAAAATGTCACGCGGCTTACGCTCAGTGTAACCCTATTGCCCGCAATATTTATGAATACCACAATTTTTATTTTTATTATAATTCTGTATGTTTTTATTGCTGATTGGTAAGCGTTTGGCTCTTTTGATCTCACCTGATGGTAAGTGATGATGTGGTCGAAGGTGTAAACAGGCTTAACCTAGAATTACTGGCTCTTAAGGACAGCTGCCGGAACACACCGTTTGGTGCTTGGCGACAGGTTTTCTATTTGAGGGTGGTCGCTAGCTAGGCGGGCATACGCAAACTACCCTTCCACCATGGGGCGAAGCTCAAGCCCACGGCTGAATTCGAACCATGGTCCTGCTGCGCGGCAGTCCATGGCCAATGCCGTTGAGCCATCACTGCTTCAAAATTCAATTCAAACTTCAATTTGTGTGGCAATAAATAGATATTTCAATAACAGTAAAGGAGGGCCAGAGAAATCACAATCGTATTTAGTAAGCAAAGAAGTGCTACACAGGCAGTGACGTGATTCTAGCGTTCTGTGTTCTTAATGGTCCGGCGGTATGGTCAAGCAATAAATTCTCATCATTGTGTAAAAAGCGCCGATCTTATCAGTGCATTATTTTTCATGTAATTTTATCTTCCGCAATTTTCTACATACAGAGAAAATGCAATCTAATGTCCACTTTATCCTTTATTTGGTACACAGACTATATACCTATTGAGTAGAACAATTTATTTATCACCATTTATTCGGTTCATGCACATAATTGCACATACCTACACTCAATTAATGTTTCTGTCTATAATTTACGGTTTAATGGTTCATTCCTTTCGATAGACAGCCTTTTGATATATACCAGCAAAATATGTACCCAATTCACTATTATATTATGAATCTTGAAATTACATGGTCCAATGCTTATAACCTGACGCTATTGATGATTTATTGGAAATATAAACGAATATAGCAATTACTTAGGTTAAAATAGACCCTTTGAACGACGAAGGCGTGTTTATTCAACTAGAGAACTTTCCGAAACTTGACTTTCTCAATAACTAATTAATCGTAGTTTGTTCCACAGAAACTTTGATATGTACAACCTTGTGCTATATTAACAATACAATACCACCAGTAATTAACCTAATAAATCTGAGCTAAACATAGTAAATTACATGATAAATATAGAACCCATATAAAACCTATAAATGTCGTTTGATTTTGTGACTTTGATTCTTATCGCTGTATGATAAGATTTAATTTTGAAAGATTGATGTGCCGATTGCATGAATGACCAATTAACCAACAGTAAATATCTCGTTAGTGAGATCATCAGATCGTCGTGTTCAAATAAGATGTTGGTTGTATAAACAGCAACTGTTTCCTGTTTAATTGCAGATGGAAGCCGACGTCAATCTTAATTAACTAAGGCCTTAGTTAATTAGTATCCTTCGTTAGCCAAGGTTACAAGTCTGATATTGGAACAGCTCATAACAGACATAAATTACATAAAATCATCGACACGCCTTCTGCATAACAGGAAAGCTGAGATATCTTAACACTTACGTTTCAACAGACAGGTTGTGGTCTCATGTAATAGGGGGAGAGACTATTGACTATTGGGCATAGTTCCAGATTTTGGACTGCTACTAAGATATTATTTGTCAGGAACACTCAATCTAATCCGTTCCTGGGATCGAACCCAGGCCCTTGACATATCAAAGTTGTGTTTCTTTAGCACGCACATACTAAAAAGGACAGACCTTTTATTTGTATACAAGTATGTACGACTACTGTTCTCCAGTGACAAGAGTAAAATTTACCATTGAATCATCTAGTTCTGCAAATACCTTTGGCAGTTAATTTACTATAACATAAAAAAGGATACAACCAATTTTGATTAAATTTTAATCAGATCAACTTGGAAGTATATTTATTCTACTCAACAAAAAAGAATCATCAAAATCAGCCAAACCACCTTCCGTTTTTCCTTTGGAGATTTTTTTTTGGACAGGGCTTTAAAAATTTATTTGGATCTTGTGTGAGTGAAAATCGCTTCATTATATTTAGTATTCAACACTACCTTGGTTGAAATTTATTCAAATTGAGTTTCCATAAAGAAATATTATTCATTTAGAGAAGAAGAAAACAGTTTGAGTAGACATTAAAATTTGATAATGAATTAGAAGATTTATGTAATCGATAATATTGTAAAGTGGAAAATGCTTACCGACGCTTGTAACCTACCCTGTATTATACACATTGTCATAGTTTAAGACTTCAGTCATATTGACTTACGTGCTTTATCTAGAAATAACATCACAACCGTAAAGGTCAGTGCCTATACACTAGCAACCAAAGTTCATTGACCGTATTACACATACGTATGTACCTAGTACCAACCTAACGTCTACTTCACTATTGATCCGGTACACAGGTAACGTCTCGTTACAAAATGAAAGAATGGGTTTTACTACACTTGAAGTAAAGTCTCAAAGCTTTCAGACGATTAAATGTGAGTTGCGAGTATGTGACAAGAATCTTATTGACCTACTTGTCTTTGTTACAATCAATCACATTTAGAAAAGTATAATTTTATGATGAATTGTAAAGTCGAAGCTATAAATTAGCTAGCCACGCGGGCATTTATAGCTACCACCCTTAAGTAGAAAATCTGTCGCCAAGCACCTAACGGTGTCTTCCGGCAGCAGTCCTTGAGAGCCAGTGAAATTACAGGCACATGAGACTTAACTACTACGTCTCAAAGTGACGGACGCAATGCAATTCGTTACTTGTGATGAAATGTAATGCATCTGTTATAGGCAGTGGTTAGTCTGCTTAACATCAGGTGGCCACGACCTTGTTCCGTCACAATAAATAAAAAAGGATTCATCATGTATGTGTATTTAATAGTCTACCTACAAACTATTTTTTAGTACTAAGACCCTCAAAAGTTTCTATATAAGAAAAATCCTAGAAGTTTGTAGAAGAATACATAATCCGAAGCTTAAAAGATATATTACATTACTCAGGATCAAGTTGGAAACATTCTGCAAAGACAAAAGTCAGAAACAGTTGGTAAAATATTGCCCGTATTTTATGATATAATCTCTGAATAGAATAAGATAGGGCCTGTGTTTAGCCAGTTAGCCGCGCATAAAGACAACGAAGCAAAATGCCTTTATTTTTAGAAGAAATATTTAGGACAAGCTATATTTATTTCCCTCATCAATCAATGGCAGGGTTGAGCTCTGGGATTTCTTTAGGAAGGGCAATCTTCGCTAAGTAGATATTATTTATTTATTGATACCATAACAATAAGGGATTAGGGAATGTATCGGGAAACATGAACTGCCACAGAATTACATTTGATGGATTCGACAGATAATTCACTTTACTTTCAAATTACATACCAACATATCCAGTAAAAAAAAAACCTGTCGTTTAACAAAATCCTGTCAGTACATTAAAATTAGCTTTTCAATTTCTGACAGTATACATGACATTTTGAGCAGGCAGTCATGTCACGCTTATGGCGTAAAGAGGTTAAACCTGCTTTTAATGCCAGATTGTATTGTTTCGAAAATCTAGAAACCTTTACCATTCGGTCAAGTTGGTTCTATAAAGAATGACTACAATAGAATTCCCGTGGGGTACCGGTTTCCGAGAGGCGCCGCTTCCCGTGGGGTGCTGGGTAGAATTGCACCTCCCCATATCATCCCGTGGGTGTCGTAAGAGGCGACTAAATGAAAAATACTGGAAGGTGGGCAGCAGCACCTTATAAAGAACTACCTTCTTACATTGCGATCCCTAAGCCGCCTGCCGGCTTAACTAGTAACAGTAACAATAGAATATCACAATCAAAGTATTTTTTATTCATTCAGGCATCAGGGTCATTTTTAAAGGTTTAGTAACCGTTAATAATAATAGCCGCTGTCAAATACTTTATCAGCCAAAATGGGACAGTCACTGATAAGAACAGGACTGTAGAAGCATTTGACAATCTAAATAACAGGTAACCAATTATAAGGAAAATACTCGCAATTTATGTCAATTATGGTTGCGGTTCCATTAGGTACTTTTAATTTACATATATTTAACAGAAAATGGAGGAACAAAATTTTATCTTAACTATGAAATATGACCGGCCACCCATAACTCATACGAAAATTCAAATGAAGACTTATGTAAGAATAAAATTTCATTCTATTAGATATGTATCAGAACCATATCAGTATTTCGAAAGCGTACTCCCAACCTTTTTACAATTTGTCGAAATGCAAATGAGGGATGCGTGTGGTGACCCTACTTCGGCCTTTTTTCGTCCGCTAAAACAAAGAGGGTGTTCACTCTTCCGGAATAAGTTACTGGGGCGTTTTTTTCACGTCGGATATCTTTTGTTGAGGCTTTATTTTACCTGCCCTAGACAGTTTGCTTAGGCCTCCTGAAAATATGGTCATGGAAAGTTTTATGATTTATGTACTACAAAGGAAATGTTGTGGAGTTAGTGGGAATAGTAATAAACAAAATATATGTGGTCAATTTTGTACAAGTTAAACCTATTTTACTGGTTATTTATTAAAATATTATAGATTGCTTGAAATTCAACCCAAGTTCAAAGGGTTGTGATTTTAGCCATACAGTACAGCCTATCAATAAAAAGTTCTCAGAACGTTTATTTCAGAGCCATTCAATTTATATGGAATGAATCAATCGTTTACAAACAAACTCCTCAACCAATTTGTCTACTTAAGTACGGCATTAATCAACACTCAAGGAGAAACACGAAGGAATACTCAATTCCTTCCTGCCGCGAAAGGAAGACAATCATTGTTTACAATTTATCACAAACGACGCTTAATCTCAACGCCGAGAGACCTATTTCAGTTTGCGTCAAAAACCGCTAGCCTACAACGAGCCACTGTGGAACCACTCAATCCCTTTTAGCTCGAGTCACAACAGACGTCTTATCTTTGTACCGAGGGCCCTTACATCGAAACTTTTGTCTGAACCACCCTGACATGGCTCTACAGTAGCCCACAATCTGGATACGGGTCGGAATGTTAGCTGTAATAATTTATGGGTTACTTAGCTGAATAATAGTATGAATGGAGCTGTTTTGCATTGTATCTGGGACGGCCATTAGGCAAATAAACACGCATTTAGTTGAAGGTTGTTGGCTAAAGCTGCCACACTTTGTGAATGCTTGGACCATGTTTTGACACTTACATTGTTGTAGATAAGTTGCTTTTATCTGCAACAGACAATTAGTGTGCTCTTTTAGGTCGATATTACACATTTATTCAGTTGTTGTAGAGCATCACCTCGATCGGAATGTTTTAATTACAAATTGTTTAATATGAAACTTTGATATGTCTACATATCTTGTACCTACGTACGAGTGTGGTATGCATACATGATTATTTTGAATACAGAATTGTACTAATCTTTGTTAATTATAATAACTGCAGGACGTTAAGTAACCATAGTATACTTGTATATTCCACTTGTAAATCATATCTGTATATAGCTCTGTTAAGTTGAATCCAGATTTATTTAGCTTGATGCAGTAGAAGTTATTACGAGGTTTTCAATTGCGTTCACACGCCATTTATTTATCATGTATATTATCATGAGTATCTAGAAAGGCCATTTGAACATAATTGAAACATGCAAGAGGTCAGTTAATTGAACTAACTGTTAGATACCTCAAATGTATAAAATATATACGTTACAATAGCACTATGGAAGAAATCATCTTTGATTCATAAGGATAGTATTATTGATCAAAGTGATGTCGTTAAATACATCTTTTGAATTGAGTAGAATAAGGTAAAGATGGGCGTAAGTCGATACCTACTTACATGTCTTATCTGACCAAGACAGCAAGTAAGTATAATTTTTGTTAACTTAGGTTTTCGCGATTATTACACATAGTAATTAAACAACTTTAAACGGTTTAAATCGAGTATATGTATAATTTTTGTCCCGACGTTTCAAACACTTTGCAGTTACCCCGTGACCACGATCACTGCAAAGTGTTAAAAGGTCGGGTCGTGTGTTGAAACGTCGGGACAAAAAAAATAATGATAAATATACGCGATTTAAACCGTTTAAAGTTGTTTAATTACTATAGAATATTTTTTTTCACTGTAAAATGTTTGCACCATTATTAGTTCTCAGTGAATTATTTTACTGAATTTTTGTAGTAGTCCTTATTATCATCAGTGAAATCAGAGTTACAACCGGCGCATGATTTACAAACAGAGTTATTGTTTATTTTTAGATTCTTTTGGACACGGTACATGTTAGTATTTACTAATATCGTTTCAGAGTAAATGTCTTATTTATCGTATTCAAACTCCACGAATAGAGTATGTGTGTAATTACTTTAATAGGTTTATTACGTCGTTAGTAATATTTGTGTTGACCTATTATCAAAGACAGCGTGCTCGTCGATCGAGGGCAATTCAAGTTCGTAAGTTAATACGTAATGTAGACAACTTACCAGCTGGACATGTTTTGTAGCATAGACGTTGCTATTGCGCAAGATCTTTCCGTGGATATGAGAGAATCAGATGAAATAATTAGGAAAATCCAAGTATTCTCCTTACTGATGCCGGATCCAACGTTTTTAGAGGAAAAAGCTTCGGAGTGTCAGACTCTTGCAACTTAGCTTTAAGTTCGATAGAATATTTTTGTGCACATGTCTTTGAGTATATATTTGATATGAAGATGCAAAATTTTTTTTTTTCAGGAAGTAAGACTTGACTTACATATATTTAAATAACAGTCAAACAATAAATTAATCTATAATCAAACTAGTAGTGCGCCTTAAACTGAAATGTAATCATTTGAGAAACATACGAACGCCTACCTGCTAGAAGTTTTGTACTAATTACGAGAACTTATAATAGTTTTGTTATATCAGAATAAACCTTGTCTTGATAAATCACTCGACCTAATATAATGAATGTGTGTGTGGGTCAAGGTATAATATAATATTATGGATATGTGTATCTTACTTATTTCTTCACGCTAAAAAGGCTTAACTGATTTAGTTGAAATGTGAAAAATAGATTTAGTCTTGAATTATCATATGGGATACTTTTAATAACAATCGCATTTCTTAATTGTTAAATGTGCATAAAACCATGGGGCGCAGCTAGTTTATAATCATTTTATCTGAGGTAAGATGGTTTTTGGCTACATATTGATCGATTTGCCTCGAAACGTAATAAGCGGCGTTTGGGAAGTCTCGACATTCTTCAGCTTTCGGGACACTAGACATCCCAGGTTCATAAGTCTCGGGACGTCACAGGACACATATACTCCTGTCTATATGTATACATGCTACATTTCTGTACATATATGTACAGGAATTTCTTAAAAAGATAATGCTTATTTTGGACTAGATGTTAATATCTTTCTATCAAATAAAATAATCTGATAAATAATATTATTCGTGAATTCAGTTCTCGCAATCGCAGATTCACTATCGGATATCAAAATCGCCTTTAATTCGTTATCACCGACTAAAGATTTTGGTCGGTTTCTTTTGTCGAAATTTCTAGAATGAAAGCGGGCAAACCTTACAACGGTGATGCGATCGTTAGTAGTGTTTACACCGTATACGTTGCTTTTAATTAATGATGTTGCGTGCCGCTTCTGCCGCTTTGCTGCCACGATTGTACTCATACTCCATAATCAGTCGAATTTTTTACGTATCCATCATGACGAAAAACGTACAAATGCTATGAAAACAGAACGCTAACATTACAAAAAAAAAGAACATTTTTAAAAAATAAAAGTAATTTGAACTTAGAATTCTTAGCGAAATAGGAAAAAAATGACTTGAAATAGGCAGTACGGATGAACGGCAATTTTGTGGTAAAACCTATTATTTAAAAAATAAAAAATCTCGTATGACACCATTTTGTTTTACCTATAATTATTTGCACAAATTAAGCCAATAAAAATATGTGGATTTATATATTCGTATGTGAATATTAACACGGATAGTTTGCAATAAACATATTGATACACGCTTCTTCTTATAAAACATCAACCAACGCAGAACATAATGATGTTTAATTAAAAGCAAATAGACTGATCGAACGCCACACAAAAAGCTTCACCCGTCTGAAAATACGAATGCATTTGACATTTCAAATTGCTAGTTGAGCTGGCTGTTGGCACAAAAAAGAACAACCAGGAGAGATTTACATCTGAAACACGCTACATTGATGAATGGCCTTCAATACTGGAAAAGTATGGTCTGATTTTAGTCTTGTAATGTGTAATATATTGAGTAACGGGCCGTGACGTTGGCTTAGCTTTTTTTAAATAAAACTTTACTAATTTAAAAAGGGAATAATTTATTTCTATAGGTAAATTACAAAAACAAGTTAACAAGCATATGATTATTCTCTTGAACTGCAGTGATTCAATTTAACTTTTTATACGTTTTTTTTTATTTCTATCGTACCTAGACGTTCGTTTAAGGCACAATATTCAACAAAAAAAGCTTCGAGCTTCTATATTGGTAAATAATTAAAGCGAAAAGGGGGAATGACACAGGTTTAATACACAACTTTGCTTTGACTTATTAAAGGCGGGTGAGATTGATTCTGGCCCATGATTAAAAATGTATGAAAGGAAAGACGGAAGATACAAAACTTACAGAGTTGTAAAACTGGGCGCGTGGGGTTTCTTTATTATCTTGAACAATACCAACGAACATCGAACATTTTTAATGAATAAAATAAAAAAGAAAGGCTTGACGTATTATTTCAGAATTGCAGTCAACGCAGATCTACGTTTCTCGCTTGCAAAATACCACGACAGTTGGAATCTGGTGGAGACTGGAGAACGTCGCGCTCAACACCAACATGGATCTGAGGGTATAATGATTGGATTTTGTCACAAGGTGACCTTTAAATAATCTATGGTGAGTTTGCCAACACGCGAGCTCCAGATTTTCATAAAAGCTGAATTTTACCTGCAGGGTGTCAAGTTCCGGTGTTTCCTCGGTCGGATACCTGACGCCTCGGGTATCGCGTCAGCAGAAAGAGTGTCATTAAAATTTTTAAATTGATATGTTATTATAAAAACTATTATGTGTGTTAGTCTTAACTATATCTTGTGGACCTAAGTTATTACATTTATAATGCTAGGTTGCCTGAAATAAATTGATTGTTATTACTCTGTTATTATGCTCTCAGCTGTTAATGAAAAACGTAAATATTAATTAACAGATTTTAAAGAAGAGCTTCCTTACTATGGGGCTTTCCAAGAAATTATACCAGTGGATCTCCAGTTTTTTGGCAGATATGGGCATCAAAATCGTTATCGGATGGTGCATGCTCCGACTTAAAACCTGTTAATTCTGGTGTTCTGCAAGGCTGCGAGCTAGCTCCGACTCTGTTTCTATTGCTGATCACGCTGATCTGCAGATATGCATTGTTTTACGGATAGCATCATTACCGGAAAAGCGTCATATACTGGCCGTGCTACAATTTCTCGGGTTAGCGTTGATTAGACTCGGAACAGACTTATTATGTAGTTAAGTTTAGAAACTATCGATAATGGTCTCTAAGTGGGACTGACCAAACTTAGTCCAATTTAACCTCAAGAAGACACACGTTTATGTGTTTTCCACTAAACCATCCCGCTTTGTTGTATCCTTCCGATTTGAGGACACTCCGCTGGCTGCCTCAACCAGTATCAGAATACTTTGCGTTGATATATCAAGCGTCGTTCAGTTTCGCTGTCACTTGTAGGAAGTGTAAAAACGTTTGAGATGGTTGGTGTACTCGAAAAGGCGATGTGATCATCACATCAGCCCATCACCCGCACTTTTATAAGCATCAAATTCGGACTTTCATGAAGTTCTCAGAATTCACCATTTAACGCAGAGCGGCTCCCATCGTCGATGATCAAGGTTTCTCTAATTGACTCGACTCTTTAGCACTGCGTAGGGATGTCGGATTATTCTGCATCCTTCACCGCATCTATCACGGGGAGTGTTCCGAGGAACTGTTCCGTTTGATATTTACAACTGAATTCGCCTTCTGATGACACGACTGGATGTTTCACCAATATCATGTCAACATGAAATTAGTGAAACATCTGGGCCGTCTGGAACTCCACAGCCGTGCAATTCTCACGGCATTATCTGCCTCGCACTGTCACTATGTGGTATCAACTGCCATATGAAATATTTCCGAACCGATACGACTTAGGAACATCCAAGAAAAGAGCGTATTTCCTTCTCTTTGGCCAGCAACGCATCCTTGATTCATTTGGAGTTGCGGATGTCCTTGGGTGACGGTGATCAATAACCATCAGGTGAACCACCTGCTCGTGTGTCCTTCTATCCCATGAAGAAAAGCAAGCGATGGAACAAGCACGAGGCCAGTACTGCTTGGTGATGGAAATAGGTATGGTAGCAGTATTTCTCCGGCCAAACTACGAGGGGTTCTACCGCTACTACTTACCTAATTTATTTACTCATTTTGAATATATTTTTAAATATTGGAGCTACACAATATTGTGTGACTATATGCTGACCTTACCATTGACATCAATTATTTGAAATTTCATGATGTGTTTCCCTTGTGTAACATTTCGGTATAAGGTATCCTCAAGTTTTAAATGGGTAAAAAAGGTTATTTTCCCGTTACTTGGGAAGGGCGGGACTTCACTTCCGCTGAGCTTAATGCTACAGCGCCCTAAAATCCCTCCTGTCATCGATACCATAACGGTAATTTACCAATGTTAGCTCTCTTTTGTGGTTTAAATGAATAAAATGCTATTTGTAAAAATATTGGACTAACGTTTACTTTTTCTTCGTTATGATGAGCTACAGCTACTCTTTGTACCCGAAGAGAATAGCAAGCTTGTCGTGTAGATGGTAAGTTCACTCCAATGCGGCATGAATTTGGATATCCGTGCGTGAGATAAGCTTCGCTGTAAGACGTAAAAGTTGATAGTAAATGTAGCATAATGCATAAGGTACTTAAACATATCATTTTTCGTAATGTATTCCAAGTTTTCTACTTGAAGGAACGTTGCTTTTTATAAAAAAATATCTACTCCAGTACATTACTAATATTTGTTGGTAACATAATGTTTTCATTTCGTAATAGAGACAGGCCTTCAAACGTCTGAGTCGGCTTCGAAGCCTTTTAGCTCAAATGGGTTGAGATGGACGGCATTGACTCGGATACAAACATTGAAAGTAAACATTGACCTCTTTGTATTAAAGGGGATCGCTAAATAAAACTTTCTCGTTCTGTAGAGTGTTTTGTACCTATCGGGGAATCAGAAAATGTTGCGCTGATAAGCATGCAAAGGGTTAGTTACAATTTACTGTGCTACATATTTTATTGATATTTTATTTTGATTTGTTTGTTATTATCCTTTGAATTTGCCAAATATTTGATTCTTATTCTCCAAAACGAATTAATTATATACTGATTATAGAATATATACTGATTATAGAATATATATATATTACTTGCCGCGTTGAGGAATCATCACAAAGCTAATGAAACCAACCATATCTGGGACGTCCAAGACGCAAATAATAATTTCAGGTGATTTAAACCTTCTGAATTACAGAACAAAAAAATTCACAAAAAAGTGCAGCGAAATAGGTATCTAAATAACTTATTCCTGGCACCCCATTGCTGATTAGAGGGCGTATAGCTTAGATATTTTAGACATTTTATAATTATTACCATAATTGGTTTGCCATAATAATTAAACAACTTTAAACTGTTTAAATCGCGTATATTTGTCATTATTTTTGTCCCGATGTTTAAAACACTTTGCAGTGATCGTGGTCACGATTTAAACCGTTGAAAGTTGTTTAATTACTATGTGTAATAATCGCGAATACCGTAGACAACATTATAGTTTGCCATAATCCTCGCGCTTGGTAGGCGTCTTGGGAATCGCAGTTTCAGATATCAGTTCCTCAGAAGGCGCTGCTGCCCACCTTCCGATATTTTGCCTTTAGTCGCCTGTTACGACACACACAGGTAGCAACGGGGAGGTGACATTCTAGCCCGGCACCCCACGGAGCATATTATAATAATAATTATGACATTTATTATATAATTAAAATTTTAATTATTTAAGAAGCGAAACAAAAATGTATGCCAATAATTAATACGTGTGAAGTAGGTACATTTACAAATTTTATGTTAATTGAAAATATCACAAAGAACACTAGTAGGTTAAGTTAAACATGAATAGGTATTAAGCAACGAATATCAAAGTAAGAAGCATCTCAAAGAGCTCAGAGTTCCTGACAAAGTAAAATAGATTTAAATATTTAGTTAATTTAAGTATTTTCAATCCATATCTTGTGTATAACAATTTTCCTGATAAAGTTACGTCAGCAAAAGGGATTAGGTACGTTATTACAAAGGATAATTCTAAGCAGTGTCGTAACCTTGAACAGTTATTCCGTTTCCACGTAGCAGGGCTATTACCTCGAATTACTTTTGCCATTTACTAAATTACTTCTAACCTAAAAAGGCCTTTAGAGCAAAAATGCTCCTTTCGAGGAGAACGTGTTTTCGAAGGGTTGAGTATCCACAAATGTAATCGAAACATGCCTCAGCAGAGCAAAATGAATGATAGCTATACAATGTGTTTTCGGAGTCGCTTTTGCAACTCAGGTTTATACCTATATCGACATAATCATCCAACTTATCATGTTATATCTAAAGAAGGTTCTTTCCACCAGTTCCCTGCATCCAGATAATATTTTCCTCAACATCAGGGAGTTCGTCTGTGTGAAAAACAAAACTGAAACTGACTGAGTGCGTCACTCAAAATCACTTTGAAGTCGTTAAAACTATCTGGATTTATTTGCGTTTTTTAAGGATTTATTCAACATAATGGTGCAATTTCATATTGTTTATAAGCTTTAATTTGAATACAAAGAATTTTTCCATATAGAGCGCATTTAAAGATCAATTTTAACTCGTATTGAGGGCGTCATTTCTGATGTATTTGCTTTTAATACCGTAACACGTTAGCCATCTATTTACCTTTTTGAAGCGCTCGTAGCGAAGTTTGCTTAGCTGTTCTTAACCGATCAGCAAAGTGAAGCAATGTCCGCCGTGGACATGACATTACTACTGAGTGTTTCCGTGCTTCGGAGGGCACGTAAAGCCGTCGGTCCAGGTTGTTGTCTTAGGATAGCAGTCGTTATTGCATGGTGGTAGGGCATTTTGCGAATGCCCGCCTGGCTAACTACTACCCTCAAGTAGAAAATCTGTCACCAAGCACCTAACGGTGTGTTCCTGCAGCTGTCCTTGAGAGCCTGTCATTCTAGGTTAGCCTGAACAACACCTTCGACCACATCATCACCTACCATCAGGTGGACCACTATGGTCAGAGGCTAAGTATCAGTTTAAAAAAAAAAAAACTTCCATATTATTGGCAGCGTTTAGTATTATGTAATTAATGTTTTAATTACATATACAAAGTTACGCCTGTTTCCTGAAAGGGTGCGCTAAAACGACGAATTCTTATACGTCTTGCTCCCCTTATAACTGCACCGTGTACACTACTTACTTTTTCTAGAATTTCCCCAATTTGGACAGAAATATGTTCTCCTGAAGTCTTTCCTTTTTAACTACTCCATTGTATACTTCAATTATCGGTATACTTTCGTCCATCATGGCTACATGTCCAACGTTTCTATATAATGAAAAATGAAACGAAAATGAAAAATAATAATGAAAAAACATTTATTTACAGCTTTAAGTAAACCACAAAAACGAATAACAAATTGGAGATAATTATATCCTTATGGTGCACTTTGCTGATCTCGTATATATATTATACATGTTGAGAACTGCTATGATCCTCACACTAGGCATTGCCTGTATCGTGAGGACTGACTAACTACGTTTGACAAATCTTATATTGACACGTTAGGTCTCTTTAATAATAAAGTTAACCCTTAAATATGAAATTAAATTATTTATTTTATATAAAGACAATAAAATTAAAATTATATGAACATTGAAATAAATAGCTATATGTATATATATGTAATATATACAAACACATATACATACAGAATATAAATACATATATGTGCACATTATATACAAATATACTTAAGATAAATTATCTTTCAAACATACAACAATTACACAAAATGGTGAACATAGTGAATAATAAGTTAAGTAATATAATTTTAACTTTTAACTATTAAAACTTCTTCAGTATCATCATAACTAAGGGAGGAAAGCCATTTACGGATGATTGTTTGGCTTTAGAAACGCTCATCTCTTTAATGATTGATCTCTTTGATAATACATGTGTTATTATACTTATATAATTATTATACAAGTACTTCATATAAAAGTACAAGTATCATCATATGATACGCTCCCTCAATGCCCCCTTTATGCTTATCTTGTTCATACGGATATTTTTCCAGATTCCGGTAGAAGAAGGATAACTCATCAATCAATTCCTATCTCACGATCTATTCATTACGGCTTCATCAGAGAAGCCATGCGTAAAGACGAAATGAATTGAGGGTATGGTTGTTCAGATTTTTAATAGGGCTATCTTTTGACTATTAGGTCTCGCCTATGTGATATGCAAGTTGTAGATAGTAGGCTTAAAATGGTAAGTGGAAGGGCAATAAGCACATGGCGTCGATATGAGTTTGGGTATACAACTCGAATTTTTCTTGAAAAGTAAAATCGTATAACACTTTAGTATTATTCTGTATTTCAAACCAAGAATCTACAATATTTTATATTATATATTTAATTTTACAATATTTTATATTGTATCAAATTCAAATTTCAAATATTTTAAATTTTATATCTCTCACTAAAATAGCTCTGTTTGAAATGCCTAGGTATAATATTTGGCGATGCTTGTTTTATCATATTTATAAGTTAAGTTGAGGTGTGAGATGAAGAAGATAATTGAGGGTTGAGATTGAGAGTTTTGGGATAATGCAAGAATTGCTGTTCCACAAATCTGACTTTCTTCGAACGTTCTCTCATAATCACCTACATATATTCTTTTATGATTATTTGAACCTCAGGATATATTTTGAATGGAAAATATCAATACCTAGAAAGAAAAACTCAACGAGACTATTTTTTTTTGGTATGACGTCAAAAAGCGGTAGTTTTGACGGTTTTTGTTCGATTTCTAAGCGCAATTCCAAAGCCTGGCTGGTTGGCATGTCCAACATATACACACACGATTTATCATTAGATGCGTTTTATGAATTCAGGATTTATATTTACTAATTTATGAATGCCTGTAAAGACGTGTTCTTTTTGAATAAAGTTCAGCTACTTTTTTATGGGTTAAGAAGGCAAAGAACAGCAGTTTCACGTGGTGGAAAGTGATCACCGTCGCTCACAGACATCCCCAACACCAGAGGTCTATAGGATGCGTTGCCGGTCTCTGAGGCTTCTTGGGAACAAGCCGTGCCCTCGACGCATTTCAAACGCAAAATATCAACAACAAAGAATAGTGCGAATGGATTCGTCAGACATTTATATTTAGTTCCTGAACTTTCTCTTAAGATTGCGTGACAATGTTCCATCTCTAGGATCTTCAAAGTAAGATATTTTTTCATTCGAAGACCTTGCATGTTGGCTATAATCACTTATAGGCTATATATAACTTTGAATTCCTTGTGCCACTTGTATACACTTATATTTTATAATATCAACTAAGCATCCTACGTTTAGTTGACAGTCTTATTCCAAGGTCTTGTTTTAGATATCAAAGACAAGACTGACAAGCTAAATGATTCAATACAAGAAACTTTTTTGCAACTTAAAACTCACAAAAAACACTTTGGTCGCCCGGCAAATATGAAAAGATTCCAACGAATATTTGACAGGTTGTGGCAAAACTGAACATGAAAATTAGCTACAATAGAGTATCAACTTAACAGCCATACATTTTTACCCACACATTTTACGCGGAAATTCTTTGACACAATTCCTGCTTATTTAATAACTACGTATACGAGTACGTATGAATACCTGATATTGCCGTAATTCCAGTGCTTTTCAATAAGTAGGTGTATTAAGAATAAGTTTAATTTAACTCTATCAAGTCATTTCTAAAGAATTTAAGTAATACGAGCATACGTTTTTTGTACTACCGGTATGCCTTTATTGACTAAGACAACAAACTATATACAACACTAAACTGTGCTACATCTACTACAACGAAAGAATTTAGGCAACCTACAAGCCATTGCAGACATATAGGCTGTCCAAACCAGTTGTCAGCCCAGGATGCTGGCAGCTTTGACCCATCGGATTGCAATGCTCGTTACTTACTCGTAATGAGGTGCCGGCATTTTGATCATGCGTCACATCGACCAAGCGCTTTGATAAGTAATTGTAAAATACGATGAGCTTCCTGCCCCCACGGGTCAATGTCTCCACAATAAACACCTCAAATATGTAACTACTACCGATATAAGCATACATGCACCGTTTGAGTTGCTCCAACGAAGTAGCTGCGGTGTCAGCCGTTACGTTCGTTTTAGAAAGAAGTGAAGGCACTTAAATATCCTCCCATATGGCTTCCTGTGGGCTACTTCCCCGGAACCAGAGTCATGCCGTTAGGACTTTTAACATTCGGTTCGAGAATAGTTGCAATACTGGCGCTGGTAAGAGCTCTGCGATAGATATGGTTAAGGCTAGCATGGCGGGAATTCGACCAGCAATTCGAAAGCAGGAGAGAAAATAAAAAACAATATAAATATTATTATAAATTTTGTCAGCTGTGTGGAAACACAGTGAGCTACTTTTAACCTCAGATACCTGAGTAAAATAATCTTTAGTGTCGGTTTTGAATGTTGATTTGGATGCAAGCTTTCCACTCTGTGAGGTTGAGGAGCATAGGGTTATGCAAAATGTCTAGTTGTGGCATTACCAACATTGTTGTCTTCTGTACACAGTATACACAAATTAGTAGAAACAATCTTGCATATTCTTTAGGGTCTTTGATAAAGCATATCTGGCTGAGGCCAAAAACATTAACTTGTCCTAATGCTGAATTCCCTAACATTTTGTCATCTCAGAGTCCCTTTGCGTACTACCATGGAAAGATCTTTTAAATACGTGTCCTAGCAACGCAGATCGCACTCGTATTCTCGCTAATCCTGTGTGGGAATGTGGTCTTTGGTTTATAACTGGTAGCCACCGCATTTCGTCTTGCTTACGCTTTGGTGCATGGTGTTGTGTTATACATCACTGCCAGTGTGGTACTGCAGTGGATAGAAACGGTCACTGTATACATTACTTTATCAATTAATTTCACTTTAGATTGTTTGCAATATGTATCTTGGTGATCTATATTGCAGAGAATTCGAGTGACGGACCTACAATTTTATGATGGTGCACATCTTTGTCAAATTTACACATTGTTTTAGAAGTGGCTGATATAAGAAAAAGTATATAACTATTGCTATACGGCCAAAACTAGCAGCACAGCAACGGGAGTTTTTCAATGCAAAGAAACATTTGAAGTTCGACGTTTAAATAGGTAAACTAAGAGCATACCCCGGCAATAAGGGTGAATAGACGCGGGTTCGAATCCCGCACATGACTATAATTTTCTCTCTCGTAAATTTGTAATTTTGTAAGGTAAACTAAAACTTAAAACAAGCGATGACTTTTTTAATGTTTTATTAGACTGCAGAAATTTCGCCACCATTAATATCTGCTAGTGTAGCATCTCACTTCAAATATTACTCTCAGTCACAGGCGTGAATAAATAATTTTCATCATTATCAACCATCCACTGTTGAACGAATGCCTCCGTATTGCCCCCCCCTTATGGAAATTGGGGGTGGAAGGTGTTGCCTAATTGTTAGCCTTCTTTTCCGCCTTGGGGACGTAGTAGTGACTCCCACAGGAAGATATGGCAGGGTACAGTTCGACCCTGGTAGCCTACCGGTAAAATACTGGATATTTTTGCACATTTTCTCGTTTTGTGCATATTATATATATTATAAACTTTGTCTGTTGCGTATAATCCAGTCTGTACCTCGTATTCTATAACAAAACTATAAATAACTTAATTGAGTACTCAACACAGGTACCTACCCCCATAAGATCGATAAATAATATAAACACAACGATAGAAATTAAATTGGCGTTGGCAGCCCTTGTGTTTTTGTTACATGATTCACTTGTATATCACTATGTTCTTATGTAGGGTAGAAAGGAAAATATTTACCGACCGTACGAAATGAAACACAAACAAAACCAAGCACACAAAGAAAACCGTCGGAATAGTTTCTTACCAAACTTTATTCAATGGAATAGTTGAGTTTATCATAACATAGGTAGAACGAGCATAAATGCCGCAATAACAAAATTGTGGATTTTTATGTATAGGTAAAAATACACACCGTATCTTTCTTGCATTATATAAGGCGAAAGTAAGCTAACGATACTGAATATCATACAGACAGTACCGAAATATTAATAAATGTTTGAGTGGTTGTGCATGGGAAGAGCGTTATTTTATTATCCACAAGGCGTCTCGCAGGAACCAGAAATGTGAAATTACGGCGTATTGGGGAGTAAGTACGGAGGTACTCGTAAATCCAAGGAAATAGTGAAATATAGCCCACCGGCAATTTTACGGATTCTGGAAATCAAGAATACAGATATAACCCAACGCAAGTTTAGAATACTTTCTTGTACAGACATAAGTACGAATTTTAATTGTAAGAAATCTTCTATTATTTCCGGAAATAGATGTTACCTATGTTAGAGAATATCGAACAGGTCATTTTGATGTCCGGTGACATAGTGAGCGAATAGGTTTGGTATTTCCTTTTATACTTACCTATTTCATTGACAATTTTTTTTCTTATTTTTCTTTTATTGTGACAGGGCAAGCTCGAGCACCTGATGTTAAGCAGACTAACCTCTGCCTATAACAGATGCCTTTCGTCACAAGTCACGAATTGCACTGCGCCCGTCACCTTGAGACATAGTTGTTAAGTCTCATGTGCCTGTAATTTCATTGGCTCTCAAGGACTGCCTCCGGAACACACCCTTAGGTGCTTAGCGACAGATTTTCTACTTGAGGGTGGTCGCTAGCCAGGCGGGCATTCGCGAAATGCCCTTCCATAGTTAACTATATGTGTATAGTAAAACCTTTATATAAGGTTATCAGAGAGATACAGTATCATATAATTAATTCATTCCATTAACCTAATATTAATAAGTTGTAAATTGGCCGAAATGTACCAAATTATTTCGTACTCATTAGATTCATGGTTCACTGTAGCCAAAACTTCACAGTTTGTCACTTTGTTATGATTCCACATACATTTTATTTTATTTATTACAAAAGTTGTACCTAAGATTTGATCCCACACGGGAGATATATCTGTATTCTCAATATATGTGTTTGCAGATGATGTAATATGTGTATTTATCAATACGTCATAAAAGATGATATAAACAAACTATTAACCGGTGTGGAAAAAGGCATTCTAACTAATTACGAATAATAATATTATTTGTAGTTACAATATGACACTTTTTTAAAATTCCATGTTAATGAAGTTATTGGCTTCAAGTTATTGAGTTCAAAAGATGTGATAATGTAATAGAGAGAGAGAGAGTGAAGCAACAATACATCATTTTTTTTCAAATTGCATAGACTCAATAGAATATTTAAAGAAGAATAACTACTTTGTTGTATCTAATAAGCACTCTCCAATGCCTGACTTGTAATAAGCTGCAAATTTTTATATTACATAGTGATATCTTACACGGGTATAATGCTACGGCTATTAAAATCTGCGCATTATGTGTCAGGGCGTAGAAAAGTTATGACAGGTGAATATATGCCAAGGCCGTACACGCGTTGGCTTCAGAGAGTGAAGTCAGGGGCGTGCACCACTCCAATTTATATTAAAATATATGATTATGTCTCAAGACGAAAACTCTTTGTGGCAAGGGGCTCCGTAGATTGGTGAAGTTTCAAGATTTTGGTGAAACGAAGTTTCTTCTACAAAGTTGTTTTGAATTTGTTAGCTAGAATACCTTCTTTGCACACCGGTAAATAATTTAGTTTTATGATCTTTTTATGTCGCAATAATTACAATATATCTCCCATCTAAGTTCAACGCTCAAGTCAAACTTTGAAATAAATAATGTCATGCATGTGTCCCCACTAGGTGGACTGACGACACATTGAAAGTAGCGGTTCTTTGTGGCGCTCTATCGGGGAGGCATTTGTTCAACAGTGGACGTCTTCCGGCTGATGATGAAGATGATGTTGGATCACAAGAGAGGTTTTGGTTACCGTGAACAATGAATCTCAAAGTATAAAATACGTTGGTATATTTCCGTTTAGTTTATTTTTAATTTTATTCCTTAATGGTAAGCCTTTGACAGCTATCTCACCTGATGGTAAATGATGATGTGGTCAAACAAAGAGTTCAGGCTACCCTAGAATAGTTGCCACTTCTGAACACGGTGAGCAATCACAAAATGCCCTACCACCATGCTATAACGACTGCCATTCTAAGACAACAACCGGGACCGACCGCTTAACGTGTCCTCCGAAATACGGAAGCGCTCAGTAGTGACGTCACTACTAACTAGCGGTCACATATCCAAGTCATGACCGCGGTGAACGTTGCTTAGCTTAGCTGATCCGTTAAGAACGGCTTAGCAAACTTCGCTACGAGAGCTTTATCAAATATTGTATGTAATACTTATTAGGGTAATGGAACGAATGAATCAATTATGTAACACTTTATATATTTCTGGTGACCTTATATGTTTTACAATCCTCATAGTTAACATATACGTAGTCACAAAGTATACATAAACGTTTTATTCTATAGGTGTATACATATATGATTAATGTAATTTCATTTCACCCAATTCAGTAACATGTTGACAGTTACATGTTCTAGTGTACATGTAAAGATACTCGTATATAAAGTACCTAATGTATTTTATTAATAACATGGCCGTGTTTAGTTAGTCACAATGAAAATATTGATTATTCGAAGGCTCGATGAAGTCACACCATCGCCTGAAGCAGGGCAACCAGTTTTGCGTAACAGTAAAGTCACTTATTTATTTCGTTGCTTTTTCATATTTTTCTGACTTATTTCAAATAATTTGTTCATCACATTCAACTCTTAGACACAGTCCACTCTACGGTAAGCTAGATAAAAATTGGCTAGCCATACATTTAGTACTTAATGTTACGTTAGTAAATTTATTAAAACACTCGAGGGGAATCTGGTTAGGGTTTTTTTTTATATGCATGGTGGTAGGCATTTTGTGGATGCCCAGCTGGCTAGCGACCACCCTCAAGTAGAAAATCTATAGGCAAGACCTGACGGTGTGACCTGACCTAACCACCTAGGTCTTGACAGGTTTGCAGGTATTTTTAACATCGACTTAATTACTTATACTTACTGAAACTTTTTCGATCATCGTCAAAATACGTCAAGTTAACAATCGTATTTATGAATCATGTCTCATAGCGTGCCACGACGATACACAGGGTGGTACTAACTTGAACTATATTTGAGTGCTAATCCACGTTATGCGTTCACTTTAATAAACGTACAAGTAAGGTTAGACTCGAGTTATACGCATATTACAAATTTCGTTGTCACAGAATTTCAACGACTAATATTGTGTATAGCAAGTAATGACAACCAATAGCTCTGGTATTGTACCCAGTGCGTTTACTTACAGAAATGTTTTGTAAGTGTCGTTTATGAGATAATAGAACATAGTTACATTCTCTTGGAAAACTTGATCATAGCAACATAAGGAGAGAAGCCTTACCACGCATAGCATTGCATTTTGATATATTTTTAAGTTATCATGAAATTGCTAATCCCAACTGAAGTCGAAAAGATAAAATATCAAATGTTTGCTTTGTAATTCAAATAATCTTTAAATATGAGTGACTTAAAAATTTGTTCTTCTAACAATTAATATATACTTTTATTAATTTGCACTGAATACTTGTGCTATTGTTTTCTTATAGCTACAGCCACTTTTATCCATAATATGCAGGCGAAAGGGCAGTTTGTTTTTGGATTATTATAATTTAGTGCAAAATTGTTATGGCCCTTCAATCACTTAGCCACAAAATTGGACTTCATGATAAATCATAGATATAACAGATTAAAAAAAGTTCGTGTCCGTAGTGACCTAGTGCCTTTATTTGGCCGGGCGCATGAAGGGTTTGCCATTTTTATCTGACACGCGAGGGTATCATATACATTCTCGTATAATATATTATTTATTGAATAAAATCAGTCTTGACTCCCGTATTCATTATGCTAAAAAAGGCGGGTTAATTTTTCAATAACAGTATTGTTTATTAGAATGCTTAGAAAGTAGGCATAATCCACAGATTAGACAAAAGCTTAGCCTCGTAGAGTCAGTCTTATCCATGGTTTAATCCGACTAAACCTTAAGAGTAGAGTGAACGGAGCGCTTTCCATATACTCATACAAACGCAGTTTTGTCATATTTTTTTTTAAATACTTGGTATTCAAACTCGGTGAAATTGTGTATGCATATTGCTTCTGGTATGCCTGTTTTTCGATTTATAATTTATTTTATCCCTAAATTTCATAAAAATGTCATTAAAATTCCGATAAAAAACTATTTTCGAATTATTTTTGCAAATAATTAATTTTACGGAAATCTGACAAACCAGAAGCACATAACATATTAGGCTTAAGGACATACATGCAAAGTTTGACCGAATAACTCTTAGTATTTTAAATACGAGTTCTGCCTACTTTATTTAATTATTACTTTTTTGATACTTCTAGGGCAAAAGCTATGTCGCGGGATTCCCAGGAGGTTGAGGTTGTAGGCGAAACGTGTTTAATAATTTACTGGTGACACCTTGAGCTACTTTGGGCTAATCTACGTGGTCACCTACAGGATCTAACTATTTTAGGCAAAAGTCAAGTTAATAGAATACTTTGCTTTCTAGTAAAACCCTTTATCGATATTCTAAAAGCTGTAAACAAATTTACTGAAAAAGCGAAGCCTTTGCATGAGTTTATCATCATCAGCACAAAGACATCGACTGTTGAACGCCATGATGAACGATTACGACCGCTTGCATCTGTCTGCTTCTCGCAACTCTTGTGCCTCTTTAACTATGTCTTCCGACATTCGAAAAATGATCTCCCGTCGGTTATTGGTTCGTCGATAGATTTTTCCTGCCCGTTACTATTTCAACTTACAAATTCAGAGATTTTTGTCGGTTACTAAAGGCTCAAATCCTCCATTACTCGATGCATGACTCTGAGCTTGTTCTCTTGCTCGTTCTTCTTGCCACACTTAAAGACCATGTTTCAGTCATTACTAGTAATAAACGCTGTTTATAAGGACTGGTATTAATAATAATAGTCAATCATCCTGCAGAGCCTGAAAACTACCTAGTACGTTACGTGATTTTCCAAACGCTGCCTTCCGCCATGGATCTTTCAGGCCACCTATTTGTCTTTGTTGACCAGATTTAACTTGATAGTATGCTGAACTGATATATTCTCCGGTAAGCAAAGCAGTTTTTAAATTGTAAACATAGAGTTATTGGGCAGAACCCGATATTCACCCAGAACCGACATGGTCCAAATATTTTATTACCGACTTTAAATAAATTAAACAGCAGAAAAAGGAATCTACCATTTCCGAAGGTTGTTACCGACCTGATTGATCCCTTCTTTTATTATGTATACAAGTATCTACAAATACACTTTATTTCTTCAATGAATAAGTTGGCCCCCTCCATGTCATATATCTAATAAAATGGAGGTATTATATATACATTTGTAACGAACATGATGCCAAGAAAACTAATTTTATAAACCAATTTTGGATGGGTTAATTTTTAAGAAGGGTTTGCGTGTAAATAAGTATAAATTATATGAGTATCGTTGCAAGTTCAATCGGTAATAATCGGTGATAAGGTGAATCGAAAGAATTTTTGTGTAAAATTCTTCATTCTATTTATGTATATTTTTAATATTTTCAATAAAATATAATACCATAATGGAATAACATTAATGGATAGTCATTAAGTGCAGAGTAGTACTATGTAACTACGATACTAAAGAGATTTTTTTAAATAACCGTAATCTGTCTTCCTTCTATTAAATGTCATAAATAACAGTTTGTAAAACTTGGGACCATTAACGTATAATAAATTTCAGGGTTTGAATAGTAATTTGAATATACTTTATGCCCAGAAAGTTAGTTTGTATTTTCTGGTTAGGTCTAATAATGTGCAAAACTGATGAGCATGGAATATTTATGTAGCTTTTAAATTAACTGTAAATGAATATTTTATTTTGGTACAATTATTTACTGAAATATGTATAGATAAATAGGTATTGATTTGCATGAACGAAAGCCCTCCTAAAAGAGTTTTATTAGTAACTGAAATATAATGGATTTTGGTAATTCGCGGCGAGGTGAAAGCATTAACGAACAGTATCGTTCATTAGTCTATTACCGGTTGGTAAGTCGACCCCGTCATAATTAGACCAGAAAAGTGTTTTTGCATAATAAGTCCCTAAAATAGTATTTCTTTTATTTTAAGTATAGCATTTTATTTCAAAATGTTACAGGGCCTTGGTATAAAATTGCGATTAAATAATTAAATCGCGCCAACGCAATGCAGTACCTACAACGCAAAATTCAAACTGGATCTGGATGGTAGACACTGTGTTTGGATTACGTTGAACATATTATAGATAAGAAAACGTTTCAATTCCTGCGTTATATTATGTAGGAGATCGTAAATTATATAAAATATTCATAGAAGACTGTTTTCACAATAGATGTGGCGTGGCACCGGACCATTTTACTTCCTATTTGTAGCAAACAACCATTTCGTAAATACAGCGATGGCATCAAACTTTTATGACTGGCTTTAAAATGTTCAAAGTTTTGTTATCTGTACTCAAATATTAAGTATACGCAAAATATGTTTAATACATAGAGGGGTCTCAAAGTGAATTATAATTAAATATTGAGCACGTGCTTTACCTGTTATATTTATAATGATATAATAGGTACATAATTATCTATTTTATCAAATAATCAAATTTCTACGTTATTAATTTTAGTATTTTTAATAATAATTATATATATTTTTATTTTTGTTGGTTAGGTTGGGTAGAGTTTGAAAACTTTAGTCCTTTCAAATAAATATAGTCGTGGCGAGTAGGCACTAAAGTGACAGACTTAAAACACTTCTGTTTTTTTTTAATATTTAATCTGCAGAAAATATTTTAGAAAATGAATATTTTCCGTTATTACATTTTATCCCAATTCAACACGCAAGTCACTCTTAAGTAATCAATCACTACTACGTACCTACGTGCCTACGTGCAAGGCTGATCATACAGTTAATATATCAATCTCATCTTATTCGAAAAAGTGTATATCCTAATATAGGTACGTATCTAACATAGAATATAGTACGTATAAACACAGAATACCTAACATTGTTATTGAATGAGGCTAACCTGAGATTGAAAGAACATTGGGCCTGCGTTGGGGAATACTACGCATACCTTCCACCAACATTGGATTATTATAATAGGGCTATCTTTTACACGTGTTAGGTATTCATGCAAATGGGGGAGGCTGTGTTCAACAGAAGACAATCCGGATGGTCCAGCACAGATACGTATTGAAAGTCACAGAGAGTTTATATTTTTAAAATTTTATAATATTATATCTTCAAAACATTATATCTTCATTTGATTTATTATCTGAATTTTATATATTTTTTTTTCTCATGTTTTTATTTGATAAATACAAGAAAATTAGTTTTTTTATGTCATTGTGACGGAACAAGCTCGAGGCCTATCTGATGTTAACCAGACTAACCTCTGCCTATAACAGATGCATTTCATCACAAGTCGCATTGCACTGCGCCCGTCACTTTGAGACATAGTAGTTTAGTCTCATGTGCCTGTAATTTCACTGGCTCTCAAGGACAGCTGCCGGAACACACTATTAGGTGCTTGGCGACAGATTTTCTACTTGAGGGTGGTCACTAGCCAGGCGGGCATTCGCGAAATCCCCTTCCATCATGTGGTGAAGCTCAAGCCGGCGGCGGGATTCGAACCATGGACCTGCTGCGCGTATGCAGTCCATAGCCAATGCCACTGAGCTATCATTTTCAGTTAGTTATTAAATATTTTTTAGTTTAGTTAGTTATTAAATGTTTCTACTTTGCTATAAAATAAAGCCTGGGGTTCTGATATTGACGTTTAAGATACTATTTACCATATAATATGACGATATATTTATAATATAACACGTGAATACGCGAGACAACCACCAAATTTGATATATCTAATATTTAGACCAAATTTAATCATGTAGTAGAATTCGATCGAATCAAATTTTATATTCTTCACGCTTTTACATGCTTATGGATACGAGTTCGAAAATTCGTAGCCATTTGTGACAATCCTCTCACCCATTTTATGTTGACGAAAGTGCGTCGTCTTCATTGAGTTCGCTTTGCTTTACGAGATTTACGTAAACCGTGAAATGTAGTAATACCCTTTACTGCTTACATCTTATGAACTTAAATTTTATTCGGAAAACACATTCACGTAAAGCTACTTTCAAGAAAGCTCGGGTCGTGGCTTAATACACGATATGCAAGCTCAAAACCCAATGAAATATGAGTCTTTATCATATTGCGTCTTTCTAAGCGCTGTTATTTTAACGACTTTTTCTAAACCTGAAATAATCTTCACAAACGAAATAGTGTGTTCTCCCAATGGTTTTTTTAAGCCTTATAGGTTAGCCTTTGACCACTACCTCATATGATAGTAAGTGATGATGTGGTCGAAGTTGTTGTTCAGGCTAACCTAGAAATACTGGCTCTCAAGAACAGCTGCCGGAACACCGTTAGGTGCTTGGCGACAGATTTTCTATTTGAGGTTGGTAGCTAGCCAGGCTGGCAATCGCAAAATGCCATACCACCATGAAATGGTGATGAATGCCGCGCAGAAAGTCATGGTACGAATCCCACTATGCACAGGGCTGTGTGTAATGCTCGGTCTGTTCTGGCAGCTGTCCTTGAGAGCCAGTAATTCTACGAAGCCTATTAACATCTTCGACCACATCATCGCTTACCGTAGGTGGAATTGGGGTCAAAAGCCAACCTATCACTAATAACAAAACAGCCATTTTCCCTTACACGCCTTTAAAAAAACGTATCCGCTGTAGTGCACATTTTCCTTCATTTTATATGGAACAGTGCCGATCTATACATGTAGAGTTGAACATTTCAGATTCACGGTTCAATGCACCCCCATGGTTCATTGCACAAGGTTCATTAGGTGCATGACGTGATGTAAAGTTCTATTTGTTGTTATGTACTTTAACTATATAGATATGCTAATATTGTTACACATAGTTGCTTTAGAAGTAAATTCGATATTCCTCCAAATAAGTACACTGTGTAACTTTAAAACTACGCTGTTCGTGCTTTTGCTAATTGAAATTACAATATAGTACCTACGTATATTGTATGTTCTACGAAGAAATGTTTATTCTACATTTAGTTCGTGTCGACTGATAATTTATTGACATTAGCTCCAACATAGAGCGAAGAAGAAGCAATGATGGCCGAGCGGTATTAGCTATGGACTGCCGTGCCGCAGTACCTTGATTCGATCCCCACCGCCGGCTTGAGCTTCACCGCATGGTGGAAGGGCATTTTTCGATTGCCCGCCTGGCTAGCTACCACCCTCAAGTAGAAAGTCTGTCGCCAAGCACCGAAAGGTGTGTTCTGGCAGTAGTCCTTGAGAGCCAGTGAAATTACAGGCACAATGAGACTTAACAACTATGTCTCAATGTGACGGGCGCAGTGCAATTCGTGAGTTGCCATGAATTGCAACTGTTATAGGCAGAGGTTAGTCCACATTAGGTGGGCCTCGAGCTTGTTCCGTTACAATAAACATAAAAAAAAAGGAAATCTCCAAAATTAAAACCCGTAATATAATAAGTAAATCGTCCAGTGTTGATGGATGCCCAAGGAAGTCTAATGGACAACTGAATATCTGTGTTGGAGAACCCAAGACGATGGATTTTCCCTATTACTCGTGATAACGCTGTGCAGATATAAAATATTTTTAAGCATCTGAATTTGGCTAAAGATTAGTTCCAGGATTCTGTGACGTCTCGTTTCCCTTGATGTGGAAAATCATTCCATATAGAGAAAGAGAGGGATGTAAGGGAGATGTGCAAGAGAAGACAAACAAGGTTAACTGACTATAGATTTTCAAGGAACCGACTTCTTAAATAAGTAGAAAGGTTCTTAGGATACCGCGTATATTTTCTTTTAGTGTTATAACATTTTCTAGGATTATACAATGTTAATGTTTTTTCCTTTGTTTGGTAGAGTATACCTACTTCAAATTAGTCCCATTTAAATATCATCAACATCAATTGAGTAGTCTTTAAATAACACTCAATTACTAACTAAAAAAAGTATATGGAGTACATAGTATATTATATACGAACGATACAAGGATCGAAATAGAAATTGAAACTCTTGCCGATAGTGACCAGATTCATCTCATATGTAAAAGAAAGAATTTTCTTTTGATATTGATCCAGCTTTCAACACTGGTAAGTATGAAATAACTTGTGGAACATGAAAATGTGAGCTCAGAGTTTGAATAAGCATGGTACTGACTTCAAATTGTTTAATACATTTCAGAGATGTAAGTGGGTACCGATAAGGCGATCATTCTCAAAATGTTCTACCACCATGCAAAGTGCACCTACTTGATCTCTCACCCAATTCTAGCCTAACGTAGTAGTAGCTAACCTGACTTTTAAGTCAGTTTCTTAGTACCAAGCGAAATGATGTTACAGATATAGTATGTGAGCTGACATGTGTTAGCTTAGCTTTCGGTGTGATCTATGGTTTACGTACATTGGCGCACGTTGTCTCGAATACCCGGACAATCCGGGCCACAACGGTTGCCGGAGACGAGAGGTTGCGGTCGCAATTTGAATTCTTCGCATTTGATAGGGAACTGGGCGACGCTTTTTGAAATAGTTCAAAGTCCATTGTAAGAATATAAATATGCACCTACCAATTAAATCGAGATGAAAACTTCATTATAACGACTTGTTGCGTACATTTTAAAAATAAATACATTAAAAAAAATTGTGTATTACGCCGTGGCGCGTGTAAATCGTGTAAATGAAAACCTATATATGAAAAAAACGTTACAATAATAAACAAAAATATGTTTTTATTCAGAAAAAATACTAAAACCGTTCGACACGCTTTAGTCGTAAATACGCCCCTATGTATACGCGCGTGGTTACACCATCGCCGGCACTGTTTGAGTATTATTAACCACCGACGGCCAAAATTGGTACAATAAAAGTAAATATTTCTCTAACCCAACAAAATTGGTACAATAAAAGTAAATATTTCTCTAACCCAACGGCTTAATGCGTGACCATGGTAAAATACCTGAAGCGACGGTATGACTCCATGAAATGTAGAGGGGCCACCTTATTTTACAAGATGTAACGCCTTTTTTTTAGGTATGATATAGCTCCGCTCCATGGAACTTTTAGGCGAGGGAAGAACCTCTTATAACCCTGAACTCTCTTGTAGCCCTGTACCCTCTTATAGACCTGCGTAACGCCTGATCAAAATGCTGGCACTTTATGGCTCAACGAATAAGAATTGTAATCCAACGGGGCAATGCTGCCGGCATGTTGGGTACGCTGCCTAAATGCTTTCGTTTTAGTAGCTGAAGTGTTGTATATGATTTGTAGTGTTTTGTGAATAAAGGCATACCGCTGGTTAAAGAAAGTGTGTGTGTTATCCATCGAAACAGCTGAACCAATTTCGATGCTGTTTGTTTTATGCATACTGATGTAATCGTATTAGGCCTATATAATGAAAACGTGATCAGCCTTGTTTCGAAATAATGCAGGCTACCTAGATCGTTTGATTATCACAGTTTCGTTTTTAGGCCAAGATAAAAATCGACAATCTTATAAGACACTAAAATTTATATTTTTAACATATTTATTTTTGCTATAATGCTATGCGGATTACATTACAAAATTATAAATTTACGAGAGGAAAAATTATAGTCATGTGTGGGATTCAAACCCGCGTCATCCACCCCTATAGCCGGGGTATGCTCTGATCGACTGAGCTAACTTGACAATGACTCGTAACTCTAATTTTTAAACCATGAGTATGAGGAACCGTATGAAGATGGAGCGATACCTATAGTTCAACTTACCCCGACTACAGGGGTGGATGACGTGGGTTCGAATCCCGCACATGACTATCATGCTTCCTCTCGTAAATTTGTAATTTTATAATTAAAATATATAGTTTTTACTAACCTCTTAAACTGTGTTGAACTAATTTTACCACAGGGAACCATTACACATAATTCAAAATTACATACCTACCAGCTGTAATACATAGAGAAACGAAATGTGCTAGTCTACATGTAATTGAACATGCATACGAATCTTCCATCCATCTACTCGATTAAATTCTCTCTTGTTTAGTTTAATTACTGCGACATGTATACGAACGGCGCACAAAGTCCGGGATACCCGGACAATACGGCATGTATACGGACGGCGCACAAAGTCCGGGATACCCGGACAATACGGAGCGGGTGTCGAGGGGTTGCGGTCGCAATTTGAATACTTCACGTACGATTAAGTTGTTGGGGACACATGAGGAGGATCTGTAGATAGTATCTACTTAGTATTATAAGTATATTTGTAAAGTTTAATAAATTATGTCAATCGCACATAAATTTGATTTCTGCGATACTTTTATTACATAGGTAATTCTACATTACTACGATGATATGTTGTAATTATGTGGGTACCTACCTAGTTGACTTTCTTCCCAACCGGGAACGAAGCAACATGGAGATATAGAAGCAACATGATCTATTAAAAGTATTAAAGCTTCGTAGTAATGAAAGATTGTCATATTATTCTGATTACTAAGTAAGTTAGATTCGTCTTTTCTTTGATTTTGAACAGTAGTTTTTTTAGTAGACTTACATAATCATTCCTAGGAACTTTATTAGGACTAATAATAAGGTGAAAAAGGTGCTCAGTAGTTGTAATTGTTGAACTGTTTAGTAGCTTTTTGTATGATAATATTAATTTTGCTTGCATTTTGAATCTTTTTCTAAACTAAGAGTTTATTACTGTGTATTATCCTTCTTAAATACATTTCTGGTAACAAGTAAAACTGGGGAAAATTTCAGATTTTATTTTATAGTTTTGTTTGCTTCGTCTAGCCACTGGTAGGGAATATCGTGTTTTCTCAATGCTAGATTACATAAGTAAGAGAAAATAACCTTATCCCAAAGTAGGCCAGTCCGGCAATATATCAGTGGCTAAATGGGAGTCTCACCAGAAATTCCGCTTTTTCTCCTAAAATAATCCGTTCCGTCGCAAAGCATAGAACAAATGATTTTAGAAGAATTGCTCCCTGTTGGACTACGACTAACTTATTTATGTATTCTGGTACCCCTAGCTCTAGACAAACATGGATGTTATCATGCTTTTTGAACGTTCTCCAATGTCAACACCGCCCACGGTTAAAACACTCAATATGGACGAGTATCGTAGTTTAAACTAGTAGCGTACCTAACAACTTTTGTTACTTAGTTTTGACTAAGCTGCCTCACCATAACAAATCGTTTTGGCTCAAACCGTGTAGGTACCTTTACACTTAAAACGTGAACTGACTTAGAGCAGTTAAACTTAATAAAAGGGACGAAATTTTATGTAAGATTACTCTTACAAAAAATTTCGTTTTCGGTTCTAAGACTTAACAATGATAGCAATCAATGATTAAGGAAGTAGCTTCGGGAGCAAAAGAATTTTTGTTGAGCTCATAAGCAGTGAAGATACGTCGCACATTCATCCTATAGTTACAAATAAATATAAGTCAAGCAAAACATACAGCGGCAGACATGGTTTAAAAATTTTACCGTGCGGCGCAACAACATTCCCTTGACGCAATCGTTTCTAAGCGCCAAACCAAATAACCAACTCGATTGAACCGAAAAATGATCGTGTTTTGTTAATTGTGAACCTAATGAGTCCAGAGATCAAAGTGGTCACACACATACACTTCTTTATATATGTATTCGTAGGTATTACGATATCGTGCACCTTATAGCAGTCGCGCCACAGTTGTGATATCCAAGACCAGTAGCGAGGGATGTAGCTTTGGTTATGCAAGGTGAGTTGACGGAGACCCCTGGCGTGGTTTAAGAATAAACCAAGCAATTTACAGATTTTGAATCATTTTCACTATACCCACTCTTCACCCAAATGGTGGCCGATAAAACTCTGGCTTAAATCGTGACTATGTCCCGATAAACCACCAAATACCTACTCGTAAGTCAATCATAAATTTTATAACGGAACATTAAAACTTGCAATATGTAGTAAACAAAAACGGAAATATACATTATGAGAAATCCAATAAAATACATTGGTGGTATGATATTGGTTAACAGCATAAATCAAATCAATTTATAGAAGTTCAAACACATTTCTCCAGCTAACAAATCAAAATTAATTGCTGTTTCGAAAGTCCATTAACGAAACAGCTGTTGAATACCAAAGAGTCCCAACTGCAAACGACATTGATTGAAAACAGACTGACCAATGGAAGGTTTTGTTCCCATTTGAAACGAGGTAACCAAGCGTGTTTAGGTACCTTATCTCAATCAGCATTTTATTTGAACCCATTACTGGAAAAAATAGAAACACGCTGTTGTAATTTTATACGATAGGATACGTTCATACAAGCATTTTGCGAATGCCCGCCTGGCTAGCTACTACCCTCAAGTAGAAAATCTGTCACCAAGCACCTAACGGTGTGTTCTGGCAGCAGCCCTTGAGTGCCAGTGAAATTACAGGCATATGAGACTTATCAACTATGTCTCAAAGGTGGCGGGCGCAGTGCAATTCGTGACTTGTGACGAAATGCATCTGTTATAGGCAGAGGTTAGTCCGCTTAACACCAGGTGGGCCTCGTGCTTGATCCGTCACAATAACATTAAAAAAAGCATACATAACATGATTTTCAAACAATTTTACACTTGTTTTCCTGAAATCTTTTAACTGTTACAGTCGTGCCAATCCCAATTACTGACGTTCCCGGAGAGATAAATCTGCTGAAATGGGCTATTTATACAGGCTGAACGATGCCTCTACCCTGTTTGTACAGTGAACGGTTAACTAGTCGCTGGTCGCTTGTTACTGCTCCCACGAGAGGCGTTCTTTTCGCTCTTCTATATTTACTGACAGATGGCTAGCTCGTTTGCGGTGATCTTTGCTTTTATATATCGTTGGTCATATACTAAGAAATTTGACTATGCGGTTGCTAGCTACAATTTCTGGTAACTTTGATCCTAATGTCAAAATGCCAACAAAGTAATTTTGTCAATGTTTTGCTAATACAACCATTTGTTCAAATGTTAAGACAACACGCACAAAAATTGTAATGATTCAAAGTGAATGTTATGAACTGATACATTCTCAATAAATAGTAATCATTATTAACCTTTAGATGTTATATACTGTCAGTATACAAAAGAGACGCTTGACGTAATAATATTATTGGTTTGAGATATTTAGCTAAATAAATTACCAATACAAAACAAGACCGTACATAGAATTATAGAGTTTAATTACATTTTCATCTATGACTAAGTGTCATAAACTTGGTATTGCCATTAAGCTAAAAAAACCGTTAAGAAACTAAAAATTTAAAAAGATTGCGGTACATGTTGACATACACATAAATGAATATATTTACAAAATGACATGTCATTTACACTTTCAGAATAGCGGACAAATTCTCATAAAACACAACTAGTGACTTTTTAATATTTTTTTGCTATAACGCATGCGCTGCGGATTACATTACAAAATACAAATTCAGCACATGCCTATAACTTAATTTCTCCTCTCGTAATTTTTTTATTTTGTAATAAGTACCGCCCTTTGTACCTTACTATTGTTATTGTTTCTTTGTAATTTCCTGTTCTTTGGTGTCAATAAAGAGTTATCGTATAAGTAGTGACTGTTTCGTGTTATCAAAACTTAGTGTTAAAATATTTCCGACTGATGATGTAGTTGAAGGTATTCAACTACATCATCAACCAAATAGGTCCAATAATACCGATCAAAGAAAAATTAAAATCTTTATATCAGGGCATTGGAATATGTATGCCATCTCATTACCACAACAATACAAACAGGAAACGCATGCGTCCTAGAGCAAAGACTACGAGGCGACCGATAAATCGATATAATTAACCGGGTAGACTTGCCAAGTTGGCCAGACCGGCGCGACGGCCATGGCCTGGCCCTTATCTAGCGATGGCTTCTTTAAATTGCGTTTTATATGCTTTAATGACAAAATTTGAATAATATATAACTGCTGCAATCTTATGAAATAGAATGACCGATTAACTGAGCGTATATGCATAATGTTAGTTTAATTATTATCTTTTATATTTACTCTGATTATTATTTGCTATAATCTGTGGTTACAATATCACTCCCCCCTCCTATCTCTACCCGTGGGTGTTGTAAGAGGCGACTAAGGGTAACATACCAGAAGGTGGGCAGCAGCACTTTCTTAGGTACTGATATCTCATACTGTGATCCCCAAGACGCCTGCTAATCGTGGGGATTATGGCAAACTCCCCCAATGATGGGGAGGCTGTATTTACCAGTGGACAATCTGGCTGATACTGTATAAACTGATGAATATTTATAAGATTTCATAATTGTGACATGTTTTCATACCCAATTGTAATAATGTGATTCAAAAATACGTGACATTTTAACTTATTTGATTGTGACGCGTATGTACGACCTGTACGTATAGCTACTCGTTTTAAATAAAAAAAAAACTTAATTACTAAATAATGTAACTGGCTTTATGCCATTTTAATAAATGAATAAATAATAATAAATGATTATATGGACAATAACTCCACTATTGTAACTAATGACGATTGGGGATTTTGGTTTCTTAGTTTTAACCACAGTCAGCTTTTTATGTTACATAAGCGATTTTCCCGTTGTAATTCATCAGAGTAGACATTGCAGAGAGTTCATATTCAGAATTTCGATGCTCAATATTCTGATGTACGTTTTTGATAAGGTACACGGCGGTCCGATGGTCGCAGCTAGAAACAATCCTAGAGAGTAGGTTTTTTAACACAACAAAATCTTGTTCGTAAGACGAGGAGTCCTTCTATAAACAGAAAAAAAATATCAGGCAGATCACGAATAAGACATCATCAAATGAATGAAAAAATTTTGACGGTTCATAATTTACGCCAGTAAAAACTTTTCAACACAAAGTGTTTGACACATAAATGGCTAAAGCACACATGTACCTAGAACTAAATATTTGCCTTGCCTAAGTTTCTCTTTAAAAGTTATTTGTGTGTTTTGAAACCTACAGTCTTTGTAATATTAATAAAAAAAAAGTCACTTCATAACTTAAAAATCATTAATTCTGAAACAACTTTCTAACTCCTATACTCTCAAAAGAATCACAAAGAATTTTCATACAATGTGTGTGAAATCTATTGATTCGGTAACTGCTATTCCCCGTTTACTCTTAGGTAAATGTAAAATCATTATTTCCACCCCATGACGCTTAATGTGGAAGTCGTAAACGTTGGCAGAGGTTTTAGATAGTCCATTTCGGTTTATTCCTATTTTTATGGACTTGTAACGCTGCAGCCGTCATGTATTACAATATAATGATATTACTAATAAATCAGCGAGTACTGCACCCAACTTATTACTTAAATTACAAATATACGACAGGAAAAATTTAAGTCATGTGCGGGATTCGAACCTGCGTCCATCCACCCCTGTAGCCGGGGTATGCTCTAACCAATTGAGTTAACATGACAATGAGTCATAACTCAATTTTTTTCTATCGTTCTTTAACCATCGTATTGGGATGGGGCGACATCTATAGCTCTACTTACGTTTGTACTACAAACAAGACCAATATTGCAATTGGTTTTATACTTGTAAATGATGACGCAACCTATTGTTATGTTTGCAATAACGCCTGCTATGCGGATTACATTACAAAATTACAAATATTGTAATCCGCATTAGCAGGCGTTATTGCAAACATAACAATAGTGAAATTATTACCTAAATGTTATTGCTCTTCATCTACAGTATTTGTTTTTTTTTATCTCTTTGACCAGAGGTTAATAGAAAAATATCTTAAATCTGGAATTCGTACGGAAAGAGGTCGAATGTCACTGGCCTCTTATCTTTTAGAGGAAAGATATGCGGGAAATCCCATTTTGGGGTCCGAATCCCTTCAGGTCCCGGCATTGAGATTTCAGATTAATTTAATTTAGCAGTAGGTATGTGTCACCATTTATCTAACTTAGGTACGATTGTGACAGACTTATTTGTCCCTTCACGAAGGGTTACTTTTGTCTTAGGTTTTCGCGATTATTACACATAGTAATTAAACAACTTTAAACGGTTTATCTAAATTGCGTATATTTATCATTATTTTTGTCCCGACGTTTCAAACACTTTGCAGTGATCGTGGTCACGGGGTGACTCTAGACGGTGTAAACCGTTTAAAGTTGTTTAATTACTATGTGTTATAAAACCTAAGACGACATTATGTTACGGTATACGGGCCGAAGACAGCAAATGAAATAAGATAGTGGGAGTACTACAAGATTCAGTCACCCCGTGACCACGATTACTGCAAAGTGTTTGAAACGTTGGGACAAAAATAATGATAAATATACGCGATTTAAACCGTTTAAAGTTGTTTAATTACTAGGGTTATTTTTGTCAAATCCCTAATATTATGATATGTCCGGAAACTACTATAATTATATGGGGCAATGCTGCCAGCAAGCTGGGCACGCTGCCAACTGGTAGTGGGCTGGAGCATTTAGACTGCCTGTGACTCTGTCAGTGTCTAAATGTCTGTTGTCTAAATGCTTATATTGTAGTAGCTGTAATGTATAAAGGCATACCGCCGGTAACATATATATATCGGATTCCATAATATTATATTAGTATACGATTTTTTTTTCCAAGATCAACGTTTTACGGCGCCTGTATTGCTGAAGAACCAGAAAATACGGATTCGATTCTAGCTCAAGATGAACATTTTGTTGCATTTTGTAGTAGTTTGTGCATAGTAGTTTAACATTAATGTTTCTAGCAATTAACATTTTCTGCAAAGTTAGTAAAGACGAGAGAAAAAAATATTTAATGAAAAACAAAAACATCTTTCATTATCATATCCATAGAGATATAAAATCATATTTATATCTTTCCATGTTATTGTTATGTGATATATATAAAATTTTAGATGAAAATAAACGACAATGGACATCCAGGCCGTACACTGTACAACTATGAACTTAAGTTTTTTTTTAATGTTATTGTGACGGTACAAACTCGAGGCCCACCTGATGTTATGTGGATTTACCTCTGCCTATGACAAATGCATTTCATCACAAGTCACGAATTGCACTGCGCCCGTCACTTTGAGACATAGATGTTAAGTCTCATGTGTCTGTAATTTCACTGGCTCTCAAGGACTAATGCCGAACACATTTTCTAGTTAGGTGCTTGACTTGATTGATTTTCTACTTGAGGGTGGTAGCTAGCCAGGCGGGCAATCGCAAAATGACCTTCAACCATGCGGTGAAGCTCAAGCCGGCGGTAGGGATCAAACCAGGGACCTGTGGTACGGCAGTCCATAGCTTTTACCGCTCGGCCATCATTGCTTCCAAAAAAATCCAAGAATTATTCCATACCTTAGTCGGAAAAACGCAACGCAACGCAAATAGCTTCATACCACCAATCACGTCGACATAAGTAGGCTAAGTAACGGAAAATTCCCAAGAAAATTACCAACCAAAGCAATTCTTAGAAGGGATTTGTTATCTGAAAAGCAGCGGTACATAAAATTATTGAAAATAAAAGTTATGCATTTCTTTCGTCATTTGTTTTTGTTTACTCGCTGTTACTTCCTTGGTGCTAAATGCCTTCGTTAAATTGAGGTATAAACGGTGTTTGTATAAACTCGTTACTACATATGACTTCATCAATTTTAGCCTAAAATCTACTTAAACTTAACCTAGAAATAGGTTTCCGCTGACAGTATAACATTGTGACATTGACTTAGTATTTTTTACGAACGATATACTATTAGGACTTTAATTGACATGAAGACAGTTCTATTAAATGTGATGACTCCGATTATAACTGTGAAATTAACAGCTGCGGTTTTCTTATTAGGTGGTAGAATTTCTTTTAATTCTGGACTTGAAGCAGTGGTATAGCGGTGAAGGGCACTGTAGCAAGTAAAATTACTGGGCGAAAGATATATAAGAACTAACATTTCTGAGTGACGAGCACAGTGCAGTCTCAAGCAGACCGAGAACAGTGACACTGTATTTATTGACAGTGATACCATTTGACAAGCGAAATGTCCGCCTCATCCCTTCTTAACTTTAAGAAAATCATTATGAAGCCTATGCATAGTACCACTGTATTCCTAAACTCCCTGCCTACTCTTTCAGACATATACAGGCGTAATGATATTACGTTTTTAATGTTCAAATGCACTACTTACTACTATAAACCCATAGGCATTATATGAGTTAGGTTGTGAAAGGGACAGTTGATACCTGTCTGATTTGATTAAGAGCCTTAGCTAGCAATGTCAAAAATTGCTGAGCCACAATCTTGGCTATTACCATTATAATAATATCTGTAATCAATATATAATAATTTCCTATAACTACATTCACATTGAAGTCTTATTTTCAACAGTTTTTTTTATTATTTAGTTCACTTATAGTGACTATTCTTATCTTCATTCCATGTATGGGCGTATTGCACTTGACGCCACTAACGTTATTTTCGATATTTTGTGTCTATGGTTCATATAAAGGTTATAACCATAGACGCAAATGTGGTCAAATTTAACTAAAATAACGATAGTGGCGTCAAGTGGAATACAGCCTATGGCGTGATATTGGTACAATTTCTATAAGGTACAACTGTTTGATGATGATGACAAATGAAGTAATTAATCTAGAGCTCCAATATTATTTTGTATTTTACGGGCGTGGAAGCAATATAGTATAATCAATAAATCAGTTCGTCAAATATAAAAGAAATGGTAGAAAGTACAATCGTAGTAGAAACAGATCGAGAACTACCTATATATACCTACTATCTACCTATATACTACCTATATATTCCGTCTTTACTATTACAATGAATTTGTAAATCAGTGAAAAATTTGTCTATTATTGAAGTGTCTAGCTTGACCCCGTTGATCAGTGTCACCGTTATTACAGCTCCATGCCAAATCTCAGCTCGATTCAGATCGGGAAGTCGCCAAAAAACGTTACAAAAATGTATACCGTACAATATTCATTACGTAATGCAGTAGTGTAAAATCATGTAAAATAAATTATTTTCATATATCATGTAAAAGAAATTATTTACATATTGATATCTCTCATAAAACAAGTAAACATTTATTATTTGGTAAGGTCTTTATCAGTTATTTCTGTATATATTTCCCGCGGGACTTCTATTTACGCAACTACTCTAGCTAACGACACGCTTATTAGCCTATATTTTAAAGTGTCTATCTTTCATCATTTAGTATTTCTAGTTGAAACTTATTTTACCCTGATTGGGCTTGTCATACCGAGATATATTACTTCTCGTATGATTTTTAGGAACCTGTCGTGGGCGACACACACGACAGAAATCATACGACGTGAGTTTTAATGATAACCCCCATATCAAGGACTACATTGCATCTTACCAGGAAGTGCTTTGCAAAATTATTTGTGCCTCTCCGAGTGCCCTACTAAATTACTCTGATCTGGTAGGAGAATAATAGTGTGTACCCGCATATTGTTGCGTCGAGTCACGAGTCAAAATTCAAACTAAGTTTACACCATATTTACATATACGATAGATTTTTTACTGTTTTTAGGATATCCTCCATTGTGATTAAGACACTTTGTTTTTTTTTTTACCTGTTAGCTATTACAGTTTAAAATACAGATGGACAGACATCGTGTGTGGCGTAGGTTTAGTAATAGAGTTACCCGTAGCCCGTACTTACCTACAGGGTCCTAAAGGAGACGCCCTAATGCTGCATTTGTTACTGAAACTATTTCTAGGTTCGTTTATTTTTCAGATTGCGATGTATACTAATTTCAATAGGCTATTTATAGATATTTAAAATATTCCTTATGTAAGGTGGGTAGCGCATCAGGCAAGCGCACGACCATAAACCTGAAACCAAACATTTTACATATATGTTATTGAGTTCTTGAAGTGTTAGCGAACACATACATTTATTAAATTTCTTGCTTGCAGATGGTCTATTGTATGAACCAAATCCTAAATGAATGGGAGTAGAGGTAAGAAAAAAGGCAAACATGATTTTCGGATAGGTACAGCTTTTTCCAATATGGCTAACATATAAATAATTTAATCTACCCACTAAGATACCCGACAAAAAACACCAATGCATAACTGAAAAGACCTTGACATTAATTCTTAATCCTTTGATTGCTTTATTTAATCAATTCTCGAGTAAAAACAGACTCAATCCGCTTGCGGTAAAATATTCCTTTTTTATTTTTCTTCGTGTTTTAAGGTCTCCGCGGGCATCGTTAATGCTCTCACCGCGTTAATGCCCTAGCTGTTACGAGTAATAACGTTACTTAGTTATACTTAAAGGTGATAAAGCCTCGTAAAATGTTAAAAAGTAGGCTAAAACGTCTCTCTAGACTTAAAGTCTATTTTTGGGTTTATTACCACAGGAGTGACTGTATAAGTGGATTATAATGACCAGAAAGGTTATGGATTTTTTACTTATAGAGAAAGGTGGATGTAGTAAGTACCTTGATAAAATACAATACCACAAGTGTATGTATCCTTGCATTGATTAATAAGTCTTACTTATAAGTACAAGATGTATGTTCTCGGTAGATAGAAAAAAACATTAGAAAACATAAAACAATTTATTGTACAGGATACCGATAAAGTATTTAATAATGTGACCAAAATGGTAGCACCTATTTGGCACGACGAATTAGCATTGCATTTCGACGGAGAAAAACTGCCAGCATTCTGGGCACGCTGCCTAGCTATTGGACTAGAGCATTTGGACTGCATGTGAATCTACAATGACTTGTAGGTTGTCTAAATGCTTTCATTGTAGTAGGTGTAATGTTTTATTTAGTTCGAATTTTATTAATAAAGGCATAAAAAATACTATTACATGTTTTTGCATCACCTGTTAACTGTACGGATTTCAATAAAATGCGGTAAGGGATGATTCTAGACGAGTTCCATGTCACTTTCATATGGTTTCGTATGGTATCTTATTAAAATTACAAAATCACAGACACACGAGACCTAACAACTGTACGTCTAAGTGTGACGGGCGCAGTGCAGTTCGTCGTTGACGAAATGCATCTGTTATAGGCAGAGGTTAGTCCACTAAAACATCAGGTGGGCCTCGGGCCTGATTCGTCAATAACATAAAAAAAAGCGGACTCTGAAATATTAAGAAGTTTGTTTAAAGGAAACATATTCCATTTTACACTAGATAATACTGATGTTGTTTTATATCGAACAATTACAGTAAACCTTGGTGGTAAGGAGTCATTGATGACAAGAACGAATCTTGCAATAAAAGTTTATAATTGTCTATAAATTCCACCAAAAGAAGTCACCGGTCGTACCTACGTTTCATTTATCCCTATGCTTAGGGCCTAGAATACCATATTGTAATGAATAGATTCAGGCGTTACTTTGCGGAAATCCATTTTTAAAAATAGCAAATATTATAAATATATTTTAAAGAAACGTTAAAGTAACCTTTATGTAAAACAGTTTTAAAAAAACTTATGACATTTCCGCCTAATTTTCCTGCTAAGCCGACATGACGTCACAAACACCCCGCAGCCAAACTGTTTTTTTTTTGTAATAAAATGTCAGGAATAATTTTCATAATTTTCTGCTGGTTTAGCTGCGTGGCATTTGTGATGTCACGTCGGCTTAATATATTTGTTATTACTTTTATTAAATATAGTTGCAACCAAGTGATTTATTATAATAGGAAGACTATGAATTAAACTATTATACTGCATAATGCGACTCGTGGGGTGCCGGGCTAGAATATCATCCCCTCACCCATTGCTACATATGGGTGTCGCAACAGGCGACTAATGGTAAAATACTGGTAGTTGGGTAGCAGTGCCTTCTTAGGAACTAGTATCTCAAACTGCGATCTCTAAGACACCTGCCAAGCGTGGGGGTTATGGCAAATCCACCTTTATGGGGGCGACAGCAGTGGACAATCCGGCTGTACTAATGTATATCATATTACTGCATAATAATGAGGTCCTAACTGAAGCTAAAACTGACACCATTAAAATGTGCCTTTGAGTTAGTTATAACGTAACTACTAAGACAACGTAACGTAACTACTGAGACAACAGAAGTGAAATAAGGGTAGGAAGATGACGGTTTGAACTAAAGTTTGACGATCAAATCAAGATCTAGTGCAACGTAGTACTATTCAAATTTAGTAGTTGTTTGGATCTGATAAAAGCCGTAACAATTAACAAACTGTTTTGCCAACATCCACCTGTAATTACTGGGGTATCCGGTAAACAAGACTTCATTTATATTCTGTGGCTATGCAGCGGTTAGGTAATCCGACTGATTCAGTAATTGGACAGGTAGGTATATTTTTTAACGATAGGCTTTAGACTTCTAGTACTAGTTCTTTTATTATTCTATTTTTATGTGGGATATGTACACCACATATCCACCTCATCAATTACAAAAATGTAAGAGAGTTAGGCTGATCTCATAAAATATCAGCCATGTGCTTTTCTGGTAAATAAGTCAGCCAGGTGTATTTCTAAAATTAAAAAAAATACTTTATGTGTACTAATGAACTCTAGATGACGATAACCCATATTCTAGGGTAATTTTTTCTGCTTACATCTCGTATCTTCTGAGATTATAACCTCTGAAAAATAACTAAATTAAATTTCTATTTCAATATTTAGCATTGGGTCAGCATTCTACACAAAATAGAAGTATTCCGTTTATGAGCTGCATAACCGTGACATAACAGATAAACAGACAGACAGACGATAGCTGGCACGAATAGGGTTCCATAATGCTCTTTGAGTAGGGAAGGCTAGTTTTTTTTTTGTAAATATGCATGAATTAATTAAAAAAGTAAAAAAAACGACTGCAAATTAGAAACTTTTTTTTTAAATATTATTGTGACGGATCAAGCACGAGGCCCACTTGATGTTAAGCGGACTAGCCTCTGCCTATAACAGATGCATTTCGTCACAAGTCACGAATTGCACTGCGCCCGTCACCTTGAGACATAGTTGTTAAGTCTCATGTGCCTGTAATTGCACTGGCTCTCAAGGACTGTTGCCGGAACACACCGTTAGGTGCTTGGCGACAGATTTTCTACTTGAGGGTGGTCGCTAGCCAGGCGGGCATTCGCAAAATGCCCTTCCACCATGCTTTGAAGTTCAAGCCCGCGGCGGGATTCGAACCATGGACATGCGGCACGGCAGTCCATAGCCAATGCCACTGAGCCATCACTGAAAACTTTCGTTAAACGTTTTATCATTAAATTGAAATTAAAACTGCAAGATACATACTTATATCGTTTTTAAAGCCCTTCATGTTGATATCCTACTCGATGGGTTTGGAAGTCATATTTTTTTTATCTTACAGTATAGCGTCTAAAATGTACCAGTTTGTTTTTTATTTGCTATGTCCCTAGCTACTTGCGCTATGAAGACGAATCTAACGATATCCCTTACATCAAAATCGGTTAAGCCGTTTAGAAGTTTACGGAGAATAAAGAAAATCACAAACATACATACATACGAGTACATACATGAACCCTCAAAACATAGGTAACACTTTTTTTGTGCAGTCGTCTAAATAAGCATTTATGGTTGGAGGAAAAAGAATTGCCAATCTGAGATATGCGGACGACACCGTGCTTCTGGCCACAAACATTGATGATATGAAGGAACTAATCCAAAGACTGGAGACCGAGAGCAGAGGACTGGGGCTTGCCATCAATAGGAGCAAGACCAAATTAATGATAGTGGATCGCGCGGACAAACTAGCAATTGCCAACAATATCCCTCATATTGACATCGTGGAAGAGTTTGTTTACCTGAGGTCCTGAGGTCCCGTATATGCAGTGACGGTAGCTGCGTTCCTGAGATAAAACGACGCATTGGTATGGCCAAAGATGCAATGACCCGACTTGGTACCATATGGAGAAACCGTGGGATCACTAATAAAACCAAAATCCGTCTTGTACGTGTTTTTGTTTTTCCAATATTTTTGTACGGAGTAGAAACATGGACCATCCGAGCAAGAGAAAGACAAAGGATTGATGCATTTGACTTGTGGTGTTGGAGGCGCATGTTAAGAATACCCTGGACTGCAAAGCGGACCAATGCATCAATTCTTACGCAACTAAAAATTGAGACTCGTCTGTCCACACTATGTCATCAGCTCATTCTCACATATTTTGGACATATAATCAGGAGAGGTGACGATAGTCTTGAAAAACTGGTTATAGTTGGCAACACCGCAGGCAAGAGATCAAGAGGACGGTCACGAACTAGATGGTCTGACCAGATCAGAGACACCACTCCATCGTCTAAATTCTATGCCGCAGTGAGGAAGGCCACGGACCGAAACCAATGGAAACAGTTGGTCCGATCCTACTTAGCCAAGAGTGACCACGACCTTCAGCAATGAAGAAACGACCGTAGAGAGAGTAAATAAGCATCTTCTGTAGTATTGTGTACGTAACACACTGCCATGTGCCTATACATGTCAGTATTTGATCAAGCTATATTTTACAAAGGTAGAGGCAGTAGCTTAACATCACGGGAGATATATGCCTGCTTGGTAACAAACAAAAAGTATACTTATACGTTTCATTAATTCATCATAGAATTTTCTTTGCGAGTGCTGCTGAACTTTTTCGCCTCGCCAAGGATAGTAACGGGTACGGAAAGCTGATTGCCAACCTTCATTGATTGAAGAGGCACCAAGAGAAGAAGATAGAATTTTATTCCTGTACATCATTCTCAAACAAAAATTTAAAAAGCATAATCCTCCCGATTTTTACTTGAAATAAAAATAGCGTCAGCTCACGGCTATGCATTCATGAAATTGTTTTTCTGAAGCAAAGCAGCTTTATCGTAACGAGCTTAAAAATATTTGTATTGCATTTTATTATAAAAAAAGATAAAGTTTAATAAAAAGTATCCTATAAAGGAAGGGTAAGTTCATTAATTATTCAAGGAAGACAAAGCTAGTCAGAGAAAACTGTAAGCACTCGGTTGTTACAAGGAAATGTACTCTGTTAATTCTAAGCATAAAATATGAAGAGTACTTACTCGTATAACTAAGTTTACTATATGATTTTTCATTTCATTTTTCATGTTAATGAAAACTTGTGCTATTTTATATTGTATGCTTGTTGGTACTAGGCAGCAGCATAATGTTGAAACTATTGATGAAAAAAACCAATTGCGAGACCTAAGTTTCTTAAGGGCGGAGACATTTTTTTACTATTACTCCGCAACGAAAATATTCCAGGGACTAAGGAGTAATTTAAAATACGCTTTATAAGATGGAAGCTGGAGTTATGGGTCTAGAAGCAAAAGGGATTTCCATCAGTGGTCACTGGTATACACTACACTGTATACGTACCTAGTTATGGTATAATGAATATATTATTATCTCTTAAAGGGAAACTTTTGCTTTGCAGAAATTGCAATAGTCTATACAAAACTTACCGAATTTAATAAATTAAAAAAAAACAGAGAAGAACTCACTACAGACTCGTGGTCCTTTCTCTTGTTTGTTTTTTATATTTTGTTGTTGCATTGAATCATTTTTAGTTTTGAGATCATTCTCCAACTTATCAAGCTTCAGGAAGAATCTGAAGGGAAGTTAGCCTAGTGTTAGTTAAGTATCTTAATATATATATATATATATATATTTATACATACCTGTAGCTATACATCGGCGAATCCGTCCGGACGGGATATTCTACGTTCCGTGCCGCGTCAGCTATGCGATAGAAAGAGAGACACTTTGATAATGATTAATATTAGGTACTCTGTGCTTTGCGAGTTGAAGTGCACTTTATTCCTTCGTGGCAGTCACTTAGCTGCCATTCCAATAAGAACGGCTTTGCGAAGTGATCCTTATGGTCCTTTTTATTTTGTGGTTATGTCATAACAGTATTAACGGGAATTCATGCTCAAAAACCAATTTCTGCTATCTATAATAGGTAACGCTATGTAAACATTTTGTGAGGTTGCTCATCCAACTACATCTAGTCAAATGCTCTAAGTAAATTAGAAAGTTATTAACTTAATAAAATATCTATTTTTACGGCCATTTTTTTTATTGTTAGGTATATGTTTCTTCTTTTTTATAAAATTGTTTGGTTTCAAGACATACTTTTAAGACACCGCGCTGACAAGTCTGCTGTACTCGAAATAAGAACACCGAAGATGGAATTAAAATATACACTCCAAAATGGAAATTGTCAAGTTGGGAACGGCGTTTTATTGAGACCGACCTCAAAACCTACATACGTAATATACTCTACGTGCGAATAGGTAGGTAGGTAGGTTATCTTCTAGGTAAGCGTGCACCTACTGTCATAATGGCATTGTAATTTACAGAATGAGATGACAGTCGAGCTCAAAAAAAAAGGGTGTAAAACTGTAAAAAAGGTTTGGTGAAATTTTTTTTAAACTGGGATTGCTATAATGTTTTGTACGTATTGGGCAGCAGTTCAATGAGAACGCCAAACGATATTGAAGATTTGTCGTATTATATTTTCAGGTTTCTGTTATATGTGTTACATTCTATTAGTTTATTTTCGCTTGGTACTTATGTTTTGAAAAGTATAATGATATGTGATTTACTCCCACATAGCAGGCATTTTCCATGGTACCAGTTATATAAAAGAGCTAAGCTTTTGTTCAAATATATCAGTAGACCGTAAGACGAACAGAGATAATAGAGTCTCAGTCTATTAGTCTAGTACTGTACTGTATCAGCCGGATTGCCCACTGCTGAACACTCTCCCCATTAAGGGGGGTTTGCCATAATCCCCACGCTTGGCAGGCGTCTTGGTTATCGCAATGTGAGATATCCGTTCCTCAGAAAGCAGAAAGCGCGCACACCAGAAGGTGGGCACCTTCTGGTGTGTTACCTTTAGTCGCCTCTTACGACATTAGAGATGGGGGGGTGACATTCTACCCCGGCACCCCACCTTTATTTTATAGTCCTAGTAATAGGGCAAAGTATTGGGCAACTACACAAAAAGTTGGCCAAAAAATCAGCCCGTTGAATGCCTTGCTAAAAAAAATGTTGAACATATACAATAATGAGCTTGCTTATATATTTAGACCGCTCCTCATGTGAATAGTTGATGAGCTGCATTCATCAAACTTGCTTTCTGAATTTTATTCATTCTGAATATTATAAATACAACCTACAACCTTGTACGTAGTTATATAGATACGTGTGTGACGATCTAAGAAATGGTAAAATATCATAATAAATAGTTATAGTTTAGCTAATTGTTTTCGTAAATACAATTACATGCCTAAGGGCGTAAATAATGAAAGAGTATTTTAAAATTTTATGTCATCCTAATAAAGTCAGATGTGTCAAGATTATTACGGGGATAAGTGATGAAAATTTTGAGGATTTTAGAGACGAATGTGCGTGTAAAGATACCAAATTTTGCTTTAGACATTGTACTATAAATAATATGATTTTTAATTAAGATATGTAGTCCGGAATTGATACCAATATTACTAGTATAGTTTACGACTACAATGGTTCAGAAATAATAGGTAAATAAAATAGTTGTGCATTGCTTATAGACAACAAAAAGTTCCAAAAATATATATGTACGAGTAAGAAATTTTTATTATCTTAAAAAAAATCTGCCTTCTTTTGCCTAACCAACTAATTTCAGTTCAAAATGACGATTTTGAACTGAAATTAGTTGGTAATTAGCAGCTATGATAATTGTTTTATATTTCAGTTACCTATGGGCTGACGGGAATATTTTGGAAAGGGCGCGGTATATCTTATTTCCGTCATAAAAAGGTCTAATAGCGGGTTCAGTCGTTTGCAGAATGACACACACCGCACATACACAAACAAAGATTGAAAACTTATAAAACGCCATTTTTTTATGCCATCGTGATGAAACAAGCACGAGGCCCATCTGGTGTTAAGCCTCTCCCTATAACTATCACACTGAGATATAGAGTCATTAAGACTCATGTGCCTGTAATTTCAACAGTAGCAAATCCCTTCAAACTGGATCACAGTAATGAGAACAATATTGCTTGGAGGTAGACATATCTATGGTGGTAATACTAAGATGACCTTATAATTTTAACATAGTTATGTTTGCAATATCGCCTGCTATGCGGATTTCATTACGAAATTACAAATATACGATAGGAAAAAATTAAGTCATGTGCGGGATTCGAACCCAAGGGAAGGATTCGAAGGGGTGGATGGACGTGGGTTCGAATCCCGCACATGACTTAAAATTTTTTGAAAAGATGACCTTGTCAAAGCCACTCTCCAGGGCCGCCGTAATGAAGATAATTTTGCCAGTCTGCTTAAAAATACTGGTATTTACGCTAAATAATAGCAATATTGTAGTGAAGTATTGAAGCGCTCCTAGCGAAGTTTGTTTAGCTATTGTGAACCGGTCAGCAAAGTTAAGCAACGTCCGCCACGGTAATGAGTTGGATGGGTTACCGCGAGTGACCGTCAGTTAAGCCGTCGGACCCGGTTGTTGTCTTAGGATGGCAGTAGTTATAGCATGGTGGTAAGGCATTTTGCGAATGCCCGCTTGGCTAGCTACCACCCTCAAGTAGAAAATCTGTCACCAAGCACCTAATAGTGTGTTCCGGCAGTTGTTCTTGAGAGCCAGTAATTTTAGGTTAGTCTGAACAACATCTTCGCCCACATCATCACTTACCATCAGGTGAGATAGTGGTCTAACGCTAACCTAGCAAGCATAAAAAAACTGTCATAAAATTATGTATAATTGATTTCTATTGTAATGTCAATGAATAAGTAAACCACTCACAATCTGGGATGTGTTTAAGTCACATTCTACCTTCCCTATATTACTGCTAATGTTAACTTCATGCTGGATAAATATCAAACTTCCTTAGAGCTTTCCAAGCACGTATCAACACATAAGTCGCAAACTCTAAGTTTTTGTTGAAGGGGAGGGTAGGCAGAGTGTTGTCCGCATACGAAGTAGACGAGATAAGCAAAGTCTAAATTCTAAAAGCAGCGGCCGGCTATTGGATTCCGAATATATAACTGAGACACATAGAAATAGCCCAGAGTATTGATCGCGTGGTCCATTTCAATCTAATCCCTATAAATATGGTAATTTTGTTTCTGATGTTTTCATGTGCAGGTTTTATTTCGTAGGTAACACACATACTCCACACACATCAGTATACTGCAGGGATCGTTATTAGCTCTCTGTGAGTTCGTCAATAAGCTCGTTATCTCAGTTTACCACCAACCCTGTCTCTTCGCCCCACTTAGTCTCAGAGAGCTAACCTACTCCAGGGTATACGATAACCGATGCTTTGGTTCTTTGAGAGTAATTATTCAAAGTTTGTCTCCTTAGCTTGCTATGCTCTAAGCTCTGAGTGAAACCACTTAACTAATATACAGTTTAAACGGATCTACAACTCATGAACTAATACCAATTACTATCTATTATATTTAAAATTATACTTCGTATTAAAGCTTAAGTTGTATCTAAGCCATCACAATCATACTGCAATGCTAATTGATGAAAATAATAACGTATTAATTAAGACTGTTTCTAATCTACATCTATACTTCTATAACTATACTAACAAGAATATTATAAAAATGAAAGATTTGCATTTTTATATATTTGTATGTACTTAACGAATAAACTTAAAAACTACTGGACCGATTTGAATAAATCATTCACTATTAGAGTCCTACGCTATCCCTGATAAATATAGGCTATACAATATTTTCAAAAAATTAGCGATCCGTATGAAAACTTCGATAATGTAACCCAAAATGTGAAATAAATACCAAAAAAGTTGAAAATTGTTGACAATAGACCAAAGTGATGTACAACAATTTTATAAAGGACATCATTAACTACATAAAAGTGAACACAGTCAAAAGTAAGTATTTTGTATAATTTGAATCACGTATAATATACATATATACAACTTAGATAGAGTTGTATCACAAATGAAACTAAAGCAACGCTATTTTTATAATATAACTTAATACTGAAATTTCCATAGCATTATTCTGTTGTTGGGCATCGTTTACAGCTGGCCTGCCAGATTGTCTCTAGTGACATTGCTACATCAACAATTATTATTCATTAGCTCGATCCCCACCCGACCTTTCATCACGGGATGACAAGACTCGTTATGCCTTATTCAGGCCTCGTCTTATGTATATTTTAATAAAAGACCGCCTCGGGTAGGGCGCATTACTAGAATAAAGTAAATAGATATGCTTTCTCTGTACGTTTAATAAACACAACTAGGTATGACTTTCATTTGGATCTAGAGAAAGCTTTGCAGAATTTCGTGTTACTCGGGTGGACGTATTTTATACTTAAAGCATAACTAAGCACTTTATTTAATAACTTATCATGATAATGAAGCAATGCGGTAACAAAGAGGTCGCCACACAGAAAAGCTCCCTTTTCATGTTGACGTTAGTGGTAAGTACTTAGCATGCTGCTTATCCTGCGCATTTATATCTAAGTACACCTAGTTTTTCCACCATCTAAAATCATGCCATGTTGCCCGAGGACCCCATCGGGCAGAGGTTTGATTGCCACACGTCTTTTGGCATTAATAGACGTGTCTATTGCAATATCATCAAATCACATTCGTAATATACGTCATTCATTATATGTCACTCAAAGAATGTCAAACGTATTTTAATGACCAACGTTTAGACTTTATATGATACACACATAATACGTTTAGACTTTATAAAGTATTTATACATAATGATATTAGTAGCACCGAACTTAAATATACAGTAACAAAAGATGAATAATCTTTTTCGTCATGATATCCATCATGAGAAGAATACATTTTTCTTTCAAATAAAGTTATAGCTGTTATATTACACCATTCAAGGCTGAATGACGCGCTGCGACTGAAGTCTTTGTAACTAAGTTCATAATTGCGATTGTCTTACTTCTGATTTTACGAAGACAAAAGCTTTCAGGACCGCATGCTGATGGCGGCTATATTTCTGTGGCGAGTCCCGACGTCGGAAATGGGTATCTTATCTAGGTGAGATTTATATCCGACTATAGGATACAAGGGGGAAGGAATTGAAGCACAACTGATCCCGGTGTTACGGATTAATCGATTCAATTTGTTTTCTAGCTCAACTTATTTGCGCACTTTATTGAAGTTGAATTTTATTCATTTCTGAAATAATTTGGGTTGTTTTTTCTTTGTTATTTGATTTCTGATTGGCTACAATCGCACCTGATGGTAAGTGATGATGTGCTCTAAGGTTTTAACAGTAATAACCTGGAATTGCTGGCTCTCAAGGACAGCTCACGGAAGACACCGATAGCTAGCCAGTCAGGCATTCGCATATAATTAAAATAAATTATGTTTGATAAAGCTAATTTATGCTTTTAGTAGAGGGGTGACCTAATACTATATGTTACTACAGAACCAGAAATGTATGTACAAATTCTCCATTTTGGTTTTTCTTAGAATACAGCAAGAAATAATTAATGAAAAATATAGAGTTCTTTCAGTCTAAAATTGCATGTCCCTCAACTAAATTTGATTATTTAAATGTGTGTGTGTGTGCTGAGATTGATTTTACGCTGAACAACGTCTGCGCACTCTGTACGTGCCCTTATGAAGAACCAGCACCTTACACTGCGATCCCCATGGTGCCTGCAAAGAACGGTGATTAAGGCAAACCCCTCCTAATGGGAGAGGCTAGGGGAGATATATTCCACAGTGGACCTTATGACTATTGATATGAATATATCAGGTGATTATCTTCTTAATAATATATGTTGTTTCGATCCCTAATGCGTTGGGATAAGGACAGAAAAAGAGACTCTGTTAAGTACATTTTGACATGATAAACGACATTGTAACGACTTTCTCTGTTAGAGTAAATGGAAAAGCCACACCGCAGATAAATCATTTTATTTGCAGCAAATATTTTTTATCATAAAAACTGTACTAAATGTTACGTATGAAATTAATTTGCTGGTTTTTATGCATTGCATACATTTGGTATTTTTAGTAGAGCATAGATTACCCCCAGGTTATAATACTTCACGAGAATTTTATTTAAAAAACCTATAATGTTGTTATCTTCATCTTACTTAATTATCATGTTATTATCTCCTTTAAGGCGTATGCAAGCCCCGTGTTTCACCATTTATGTTAAGTTCCCATACCAACCCAGGACTTTGAGGTAGCGGTACGCTCTACCTACTCTACTCTACCGTATCGTATAAGCCGGATCGTTTACTGCTATATACAGCCCCCCCATTAAGGGGTTATGGGAGGAGGGGAGTGCCAAAAATTCCACGCTTGGCAGATGGCTGTTTAAGATGGCTGTTCTTCAGTTCTCACCTTCTAGCATTTTCCATATTTTTCCTCTCGTCGACTCTAACGACACTCGGCGATGCTCTACGCCACTTACATATTAGTATTATACTTACTCTTTAATTCATACATACTTAAAAATACGTCAACGTTATTTAGTATGTTTATACTTTAACTCAATACAGCAAAGCTCTCCACACATGTTGTTCAAGCAAGTTATTTGCGTAATACCCAACATTCTGCTCTCATAAAACCAACCAAGGGGCCTAGAGGTCGGGCCGTTAGAACGCGCCATCATTTGCGCCCATAGAGTCTCGCGAAATCTGGAATGTTATTACATCCACTAACATGAGAACTCAAAATGCCGATCCTCCATTGTCGACACAGGAAATAGATATCAGTTTAGCTGACTGAGGGTTGATTTATATTCCCGAATCGAATTTCCCCTTTCAGTTTTACATGTTAACAGCCCTTTTTATGTTACGTTACCTGATATCTCTGTAACTTGTAAAAGTTTCGGATGGTTTTTATTTATTGAGTGTCGTTTAACTAAAACGTTTTTTGCAATTCATATATGCAATAGTAATTTCAAGTTCCGATGTCAAAAGATACGCGTGTTTTCTGATTTTTCAATTAGGTATATTGAAATTCGCAATTTTAAGGGTGGTATTAATTGAAATATAACAAATTAGTATAACTCCCTGCGCAAATTTGTGATACACATAAGGCTGAAACATCTTTTTTTACTTTGATAGAAATTATATTTATTGAAATGTTCAATAGCATAGAAAATGTCTATGATAATAGTGATAATCAATCACTAAAGAGGTGGAAAAGGGATGCAAATGTTCGGAAACTATTCCAGATCCAAACGGCAATTCCATTTATAAATTAAATTTTACAGTTACAAAATCATGCTAAAATATTCCCATTACTGTAATTGAGAAACCAATAATTACATCAATGTGCTAAAACAAAAGCGAATTATGTATACCTACTAAAAACTGAGTTCTTAAAGCAATAAATAATTATTCATTAAAATCGGACTATATCATTACGTTTAACGGAGCTCTAATAGGTTTTGAATAACTATGGCACTGTACTCAATAGGCAAGTCTTAGTTAGGCAGATGAGCATCCACTAGTATGTTCTGAACCTCAAGCCCGCCGCAAGATACGACCTCCGACGCGGCGGTCCATAGCTTATATTATTGAGCTATAATAACTTCAAAAGCCTAAAGCGAGATCGCTTTTTGTTTGTTTTTTTACTGTAAAAACTATCACACTTATTAATTCACTTAATAATCATTGGTAGCTTAGTAGATTAATACCATTATGTTGTGACGGAATAAATTTTTCCACCCTATCAATTCCAAGTGTTTGTCGGCGCACAGATTTCATGATGGTAATCCCTCGATCCGGATGATCCGGTGCCAAACAAATTGTTACACTGGAGCTTTGATTGGGGATAAATTGGACAACCGTTATCGGGGTTTAATGTTTCGACTTTAATTGTTGAATATCAAATTTTGTAGTTGGTATAACAAGTCGTTAAAAGCGCTTGTTTGCTGAGTAGACAATTTTATTGGAAGTACGATCCAATAATATTGTCTTCAAATTTACAAAACAAGCTTCCGCTCATATTGGTTATACTTTTTTTTAATTTTTTGTGACGGGACAAGCTCTACGTCTACCTGATGTTAAGCGGACTAACCTCTGCCTATAACAGATGCATTTCATTACAAGTCACGAATTGCACTGCGACCGTCACTTTGAGACATAGTTGTTAAGTCTCATGTGCCTGTAATTTCACTGATTCTCAAGGACTACTGCCGGAACACTACGTTAGGTGCTTGGTGACCGATTTTCTACTTGAGGGTGGTAGCTAGCCAGGCGGGCATTCACAAAATGCCCTACCAACATGCGGTGAAACTCAAGCCGACGACGGTGGGATTCGAACCAGGGTACTGCGGCGCGGCAGTCCATAGCTATTACCGCTCAGCCATCATTCTTCAACATTATTTATTATGTTTTCTCGTGAACTTCTCGTATTCAGAATTGATTTGGGTAGAACTAGGAATATATTGTATAGTTTAGGTCCTGGATTAATACATAGGATACTTTTCACCACTTTTGTTGTTATCCACGCGGGTAAACGCGGCGTGTAGCTTATGCTTTTGTAGCAAAACAAGCTGTTTGTTTGCTGACGTAATACCTGATTTCAAATATGAATAAGCGTATGTTTATTATGTTATTTTCAATTTTTTAAATGAAGAACTAATTTTAAAGTGTTTTATTATACTTGTTTGTTATATATGATTATGATAAGATTTAAGTAAAGTTTAGTGATTTTAAGTAAATATTAACCTTGCAAACCGACTTCTAAAAAGGGGAAGTTTTCAATTAATCTGTAAATTTTTAAATATATCTATAGGGGAAAAAATATTATTTTATTCTTTGGTTGTTGGAAAAAATTAAACAATAAATACTTTTATTGTGAACTTGTAATTTACAACTTGATTTGACATAATACCCTCGCTTGGCAGGTGTCTTGGGGATCATAGTATAATATAATATAAAACTGGTATAAAATAACGAGACCCCAAAATATTGTAGTCCATCGAGTATGTGGTTCCACGAATTGGAATTCCTCTACGTGATGCACAGTAAAAATGGATCTTGCTAGATGCTTAGGGACTAATTATATTCTTGTATCTAGTTAGGTCTGCGTGAATTTGCAAAATATTACCACTACTGCTTTTCGGTTGCGTGTTGATACATATTTTTAGGGTTTATACGGGACAAAGGATACTTTTAGCTTAATACTAAAGGTATTTTTCTAGGTTATAAAAAGTTTTTTTTTTAAATATTTTTTCTAAATACAGGCACATGAGACTTAACAACTACCTATACGTCTCAGTGTGACTGGCACGGTGCAGTTTTTTGTTGACGAAATGCATCCGTTATAGGCAGAGGTTAGTCCACTTAACATCAGGTGGGCCTCGAGCTTGTTCCGTCACAAGAACATAAATAAGTAGTGAATTATTACAATTTTAATGCTGCAGAAATCGCAGGCAGTACCTAGTAGAGTGTTACAGAAAATCTTATTTATACTAGTAACAAAACAGGCTAGTCTTTGTGTTTCATTTCACTCGTGGGTAAGGATGATGCGGCCAAAGATGTAGAGCAAGATGTGTAGGAACAGAACTTCTAAATCTTTAAGAGCTGCTGGAATATAGTGCAATAATTAGATGAAAGTAGGCATAGCTTATCGTATGATGTGTTATGGTATGCCCTACCACCAAACCATCACTATTACTTCAAAATTTGAACATTTCTTACTCTATACAAGTATCGTAACCATTTAGACGTGGCAAATATATTTTCCTCAGACAAAGGCAAAATGTGAGTTCTTCCGTAATTTCTTTGAAACACATGTATCACTTTCCTCCTTTGGATTTTACTTACTTCTTCTCTCCGTTTTGAAAGATTTATTGCATCAGCAGCTGTGCCTTGAACGAAAAATGGGGATTTATAGTGTTTAGCGCTTGTCGGTGTCGGTTATCATTTATTTAAAATTAATAGGCTTACGTATATTTTACGAAAATCGGATCAGCTGTTTTCAAGATATTTAGTTACCCACTGTGTTGCACTTTCGGTGACTATCATAGCCCGTTGTTTCAGATTTAAAATGGTATGTTATAATTAACATACCATTTTTTTTATTACATACCGTTTTAGGTTTGAGTTTTTATATTTAATTTTCAATTTTAAATTACTAACATCAGTATTTTTGCTCAGTTTTGTACTGTATCTTAGTTATTAATTTAGTATATAATTATTACGGAGTCTCACCATCTTTCAGAGTCACTGGGTACAATTTAAGACAAGAAGCGAAAACTTTGTACACCTACCTCTATATGATTTTTTTATTACACAAAATAATACAGGAAATTAAGTACAGAAATATATCAGATTCTAAGAAATTATTAGCTATAAATAGTCTCACTAACACCTGAGACAATTTCAACCTAGTAACACGTTTGTATGAGGTGGTTAAGATCGATGCCGCATTATGACGTTCATACATACGTAGCATTATTAATTTATTCATAAGGGGGCGTCCATAAATTACGTGAGGTGTTTTTTTTAATTTTCTGCCCCTCCCTCCCCCCCTGGTGAGATGTCGTGAGATTTTATTCAACCCCCTCCCCCATCTCCCAATCTCACGTGAGATTTTTCAAAATGTGAGTTTCTTACGTAAACGTGTTGGATTGTTATTGTAAAAAGAAAAAAACAAATTTGCTTCGTGCTTTTATTTACGACTAGTTATGACTAGTAATCAATGTTGCTGAGAGTTTAATTATAAGTGTAATAAAAATTTAACAATAGAATACTTAAATCGTAACTACTTAGATTAAAAAAGAGTATCTACTCTAATTCAGTCCATGGAGAATCATGCACGGTCTCAAGAGAGACTATTGGAACCAACATGTCCATATGATTTTCAGTAAAATCATCTGATCCTTCAACTTCGTTCTGATCTAGCCACTCTAAGCCATTGGCACTTGCACAAAGTAATTCATTAGCTCGTCTTGTGACAATCCGTGTGGGTCGCACTTTTCGGAACATACGCGCTTGCTTAGCTGGTGCAATGTGGGCTGATCGTCTGTGCTCTGCAGCTCTTGTGCTAGATGCAAAGTAAATACCGCATGTACTGCAGCATCTTTTCTCTAAATCATCACGTACACTTGGGCAATAGAGATCATAAGGCGTGCTGCGAATCCAATAAATTAATAAAGAGATAGATTAACACAAAATTAAGAAATATTGAATTACGTGAAAACAGTAGTTAAACTACAAAATATTAGTGCGGGCACTACAAACGGTTAAAAATAAAATATGCAAAATCATAATATGATTTTGCATATTTTATTTTTAACAAATGTTCATATTTCATAATTGAAAAATAAAACAATAATTAAAAAATACTAGCATTCCTGCCATGAGACATAAGAATGTTATAGTTTTGTGATTTAATATTTTTAATTAATTTATTTATTTGCATTGACTGCAAAAACTTTAACATGGTTGAGGTTATATTGTGCAAATGAAAATGTAAACAACCGAAATATAGCGTTGCCAAATCACGGACAGGTTACTAGCAGCTGATAAAAGAGCCAAATTAATTTTCGTATTTAACTATTTTTTTTTTAATTTTCAAAATTTCAAAGATTGATGCCTCATATACTATTTATTTTTTAATTTTTATGGGTTCTTTATTTTAATTTATTGAATATTGACTACGCAGTTGTTGTAACTTAACTGGAGCGAAAGGAATTCCTTAATTGTAACATTAAATTTTATATAAAAAAAAGTATTATTTTCTTAAAAAAATATATTTAACCTACCTTTTGAAGAAATGCTAAAGTAGACCGAACTTTTCTCTCAGTGGCTTCCCTGAGAAGCTTTTCAATCTCATGTTGAATGTGATGTATTAACTCTTCTTTCTTCGGGAATTTTTGCTTCGCTGTATTCCATAATTTTATTACATCGTCCTGGCAGGATTTCTTCGTCTTATAGACGTATCGTTTGACGTATGCGTTATAAAAATCTTGATAACTCATTTTAAATTAGTAAGAGCATGCACTGAGTCGAGTAAAACATTTACAAGAATAAACAAAGCAGGTTGGAACCTGTCCGTGTGTCGCTGCCACTCAGCTCGTACGCTCTCGTTCATCGAGTCGCGCGTTCGGCTGACAGTGGCGCGAAAACAAAGGACGGGCTACACTGTACCGTGAATTCAGATTGAATTGAGCTATTTGGTATAAATCAAATATGGTGGTTTGACAGTAAGTAAATGTATAACGTCGAAGTATGAATGAAATTATTTTCTATTGAACGAATTAGTGAATGATCTTTATCGTATTACGATTACGCTTAAGATTAAATCTTATGCATGTACAATCTGGATTAAATGGACCAAAATAGTATAATTTTTTTTTTGTTTCAATCAGAAAAAAAATTGCGTGATATTTGCCGAGACCCCCCCTCTCTCCAACGTAAGATTAGATGAGATTTGACTCGACCCTCTCCCCCCCTTAAACACCTCACGTAATTTATGGACGCCCCCTAAGGGATCACAAGAAACCGCAATTAAAGAAGACTGTCTAGAAATGATCGTAACGGAGTTGTAGTAGTAGTATCGTATCGTTTCGTAATGACCTGGTCGTTCTTAACCAATTAACTTGTTTAAACAGCTGCGGCCATAACTTGGATGTGTGACCTCTAGTGGCGTTTAATACTGACCGTTTTCGTGGGCACGTCTCGTGGCTTCGGAGGGCACGTTTGGCCGTCGGTCCAGGTTGTTATAGAATCGCAGTCATTAAGCTATATCGAAGGCATGGAGATGACCTTCTGACAGATGCATGGTGGTTGCTTGGGGCATTTTGCTAATGCCCGCTTGGATATCCGACCTAAGTTCCTCAAGTTGAAAGAAAACCTGTCGCCAAACACCTAGTAGTGTATTCCGGCATCTTCCTTGTGAGATAATTACCATTCAAAGTTAAGTCTGTTTACCATCATTGAACACAAAATCACTTACCATCAGGGAGATTGTGGAAAGGCTGGCTGGTTAAAAAAGTGAGCATGTAATACGTTTAAAGTAAAAGTATATTTTATAATCCGCGCTTCTGAAAGCCAAAGATGCAATCAATTTATTTTTATTTGCTTAAGACAAAACAACGAGTACACAATAACTGCACATATCATTACTATCCATTTATGCCTTGCCTATTTGTGCCGTGTAAAATATTGTGTGTAAGATTTATCTCTAGGCAAGCTTCTCTAACAAATATTCCGTCAGGGAGGGTTCCACCACAGTGCTATATATATTATGCCTCAAAGGAGAAGTGTGCACAGGCGGGAAGGGCGATGTAGCATGTAAACTATAATGTTATGCCAGTGAGTAAAATTTTTAAAAGTTGTTTATCATATGAACTTTCAACAATATGGGTTTACATATGAAGTGCCCGTCTTAAAGCACTGGCCACTTTGAATAAAAATAAAACCTTCTCTTTAGATTTTTTCACGCAAAAACTACGAATCATTAGTTATTTGTAGCGCCAAAACTATAAAATTCTAAATTTAAAAATACACAAAAAATTAGGTGTGTCTTTCAATTGTTTTTAAAGTTTTTAATGTGATGGATTCAGCGAAAATAAAGAGTTCATTTACATTCAAATACGAGTCCCGACCAGTACAGTAAAAACTGCTCGTATGTTGTGTTTGGAGAGGATTCGGCTAAAAACGCACCGTGTGTTATTGATTTAACTGCTTTTATAGTGTAAACTTCGACATGAATAATTAACCATGAGGGAGACCAGCTACTAAGGTAAATAACGATGAATAATTTGATAGTGGAAGGTGATCCATTACAAACTATCAAAGAATTAGCAGCATGGTTTGATTTTAGCGTACCCACAATATCATCTCATATAAAGTAAATTAGTAATAATAAAAATAAAACTTGAAAATAGGTGGCTTATGATTTGACTGAGTCATATCGTTGAAGCTTGCCTTACCTTGATAAACTTGGGGCCTTGTAGTCTTAAAAAAATTGTAACAAAAAAAATATTTTGCAAATCGAAATTGGTGTTTCACATTGTTTGTAAAACAATTGCAAAAGAACTGCAGTTAGAAAACATACATCAGCCTGCATACTTGCCGGACCTTATCCCTAACGACCACCACATTTTCGCGATTTGGTCAATTTATTCCACGGAAACAAATTTTCTTCTCAGGAAGCAGAGCTTTATCGGAGAGGTTTAAGTGATATTCATATTAGATGGCAGAAATGCACAGACAACAAGTGTATGTAGACATTTTTATTTAAGAAAATATATTTACATGCTACGAAAAGAAAAGATTTTTCATTACGTAACAGCAATTTCATTTTAAGCTCTAATGCTTAAAATATAGGTTAAAAATACATTGAGATGGAATCTCAAGTCTATTAATGCTTAATCATTATACCTACGTATACTGTATCAGACGGATTGTCTACTGCTGAACTAATCGCCCCCATTTTGTGGGGGTTTGCCATAACGCTTGGCAGTCGTCTTGGGGATCGCAGAGTAAGATAACAGTTCCGTACAAGTAGGCACTGCTGCCCACCTTCCGGTATGTTATCCTTAGTCGCGTCTTACGACCACTACAGTATAGAGATTTGGTGGTGACATTCTAGCGCGGAACCCCACGGGGAATACCTTGTTATACCTATGCCAAATTATCATCATCATCTACAGCCACAACGTCCACAGTTGAAATAATGCCTCATAATTCCCACGCTAAGCAGGCATTTTACAGAAAGCTCTACTATCCACCTTCTGGAATTATACCTTCATCTTCTCTTGCGACTTCGCAAGGGGTGTAATTCTGTTTCGACATCCCACGAGCAAAGTCCTACTACCTGCCTTTTATACTTTATATACACATCACATTCATACCTACATACCAATATTAAATTTTTGTACATCTTATATGTTTGTATATTGTAGGTAACTCTTCCTGCAAGGTACTATGGCACTATATAGACATATTATTATATATAATCGGGAATAAATGTCACAGAATATTGCATAGTAAAAAAATCCCACTACCTAATATACTTCTTATACCTACATAACATTATTATATGTTGGTACATCTTACATGGTTAAAATATTTTAGGTAAAACACATCCTACAGCTGCATTGCAAGGTATAACTACTAGGATACTATATAGACATTTAATCAGGAATATTTGTCACAGAATATCACATAGTGAAACATACACTAATGTAATGCGCTGATTGTGACAACTATTAATGAGTAATTGGCGTGGGGAGCAGTACGTGCCAGCAGATGTGCGTGGCAAAATTTATTTTTAAATAGAGCCAAAACAAATGTCAATGGAACGGTCATGCTGTACAATAGGGAATAGAATTGCACGCATCGTTTGCCGACATACCTAGATAAGCTTCTGACTACTACGCAAGCATTTTTTAGACCTAGGACAGTGTACTTATGTAGTGACTACTCGTGTAGTTTTTGCGAAATATCTAATTTTATTGTAACAACACAGGAAAAGTATGAGCTGCTGGCCTTTACTATTATTTATCGCAAATCTGTATGTATAATAGATGAGAAATCGGGGCGAGCATAGCCATTCAATGTCTTATGTAATAGGAGTAAAAATCCTCTGCTCTGTATGCAATCCCGCACAGTTATGTAAAATAGTTATGTTCAATTTACTATTAATTTTAATAAATAGTCTACCTACATATACATACATTACATATAATAATACTTATATAACACGGCAAGGATAAGTTTTAAAAGTTTTAAGTATTTTAGGCATGGATCTGATTAGGTAGTAAAATTTACTTTTTTTGTTTAAAATGTTTGACGAATAACTTTATTTATATGTTAGCACTACATGTGCAGTATCACTTTGGACATAAAGGATTTGTTTTATATTGTTAATGTGCATTTAGTTTATCGCGTGAAATAATGAATGGCACATATTATTAAACTTAATTTTGTGCCCTTAGATACTTGTGTGTGCTACTTTACACCAGAACATAGCAATTAAAGCAAACTTGACTGCAGGCGGCTGAATGATGTGGAAAGTCAAGATGCTACTCGTATAGACCGTTTTCGTCTGATTTGATCTACCATCCTACGAATATTCGTAGCTACCATCGGAATCATTGAATCGATTGCGTTGCGAGTTCGATCCCAACTGATGGTTCTCATTTTCCCTTACGATTAGGTGATGATGATATTTTTATAGGTACTAGAAATTCCTTTCACAGTTAATCCGTGGTCACCTTTAAATATTTTGTGGATACTCACTTATAATATGCTATTCGCGGACATGTACAAGTCGAACGGACCGAAACGGAAAACATGAATGTTACACGAAATTAGTACGTACAAGTTTGGGACTTCACACTGACATGATGAGATTGATAGGTAGGACAACTGTACGAAAAATGCTCACCAAATTATACTCGCTCAGAATGATAAAATATCAATATTATATATACCCTAATTTCCTAAAACTTTTTAGTAAAATTAGTAATAGACATTCATCCCTACGCATGAATTATCCATTAAAACCTATTAGATACTCCTCAACTTGTAAGACGCTGCACTGGTACTAAATTTAGACTTTTTTAAAAGTTCTATTCCTTTCTAAGTACACATTCATCTTAGCCTCCGCATTTCCGCACCATGCAGTTTCGATTCATTTGCGTCCATAGAGGCCCAGCAGTTACCTTTTTAAATACGACAGCATTTATGATCGTTTTGTAAAGTACCCCTTGAGTTTCTTTTTAGATCACAAGGTTACAACTTTGCGCATGTCACGTGTGTTGCCATAACTTTGCAACAGTAAACGAAGAATAATATACAAATATAAAACAAACATTTTTGTTTATACCTTGAGATATTTCATTTATGTAGCCAGTAAAAATTTTTAATATATTAGGTATGTAACTTGTTCTCATTATTTGGGGAAGACACTGCTTTCTGCAACACAGTATTAATACTAAAACAGAAGGCAGGGCTTCAACTATAGAAATAAGATAACATATTATGGTGAACAAGTAATAAATATTTTGTATTTGTATTTGTTGAAGTACATAAGAACATGATAGGTAATAGAGATAACACAAAAACATCGAAAAATATGAGTAACGCAAAACAGATGTTTCACTTCGATCTTAAACTGATTTTCAATCCGTAACTTTCCAATCTCTCCTGAATTCTATCAGCGTAATCTGAAACCTCAAGTCGATCTTTTCCGACTTGTATTATGTATTATAGCCGGCAAACAACATGCATCAAGGTGCCTCTTGTTGTATATCCGATACCAAAATATCCATTATCAGGTGGTACAACTGAGGCGTATAAAGTAGATCCATTAAGCAAGCCTACATTACTTTACTTTTAATATTGTTAGGTTTGCAATAACGCTTGCTATGCGGATTACATTACAAAATCACAAATATACGATTTAAGTCATGTGTGGGATGATCCCGCACATGACTTAAATTTTTCCTATCGTATATTTGTGATTACTTTACTTGCCAGATTGAATATCGCGCGAACAAGATGCAAATAAAATGATAATATTTAAAGATGTATAAAGGTTTAAGCATTTCACTTTAACGGCTCCCCACAAGGCAAATAAAAATTATCTCTGTTGGTATTCTATCGTATGCCTTATCCCTTGTCACAGCAAATTATGCAAGTCTTTTTATGCACAGCTGGCAAATTGAATATGTGGCATTCGTTGTTTCACGACCTGGCGTAAGCAACGACTATTTTTGGGTGATATCAGTCTCTTCCCTCTTTAGTCTTGCTATCACTTATTCCCGGATTTTTATACAACGTGCCAGATCTTGATTCGGTTTTCTTATATAATAATTATTGCAGGCTTGTATTAAACCTTTATATTTATACGTGAGTACCAGCGAGCTTGTGAGCCAATGCGGATGGCCTGTTCCTGTAATATTTTTTTAAGTATTTTGTCGAGCAATCAATCAAGTTTCAAATTCTTTCATACCACCTTCGATTAGTTACTAATGTGGTCTAATAATTTGTCAATTAATCATACCTTGCTCAACTATTTTTATATCATCTATTCCTACTTCCAATAGTAGAACAGTTGACTTTATAAATTAATACTACGTTAATATTTTTTCTTTTATATTTTATTCAATAAAGTTTAAGCAGTTACGGTTAAATCTTGCTGTTATTCTACACACATACGCTTATGTAAATTAAATAGTTATATGTTATAAAATACATAAGATAAATATGGGGTCAATTGAAATCAAACGTGAGGGAATCCCCTAATTTTAATAACGTGGTACTAGAGTACGTTTTTTTACGTGACTGATCAGAACTGATTGTATCGATAAATGTTACACCCATCTCTAGAGAAGATGAATGGAGGTAATTGAATGCGATGATAACTTATAAGTGTTGGGGATGTCGAGACTCAGTTGTAGTAAGTATGTTTACTGTTATTATTTTTCTTTTTTTATAAATGCCTATAGCTTGTGTTGGTCTTTCGCCAATTTGCATAATGGGCAGGCATTTTCCTAATGCCCACCTGGCTATCTACCACCTTCTAGTAGGAAAGCTCTCTTCTAATTGTATGTGCCGGAAACTGTGCTTGAGATGGAGTAATTCTAGATTTTCCCGAACAACATCTTCGACCCCATCATCACTTATTATCAGGTGAGATGGTGGTTAAAGGCGAGCACATCAGCACAAAAAAAAGGAAATGCAACTTGACCTACATAAGTATTAAAAATACCTCCTGGCTACAATACTCGACTTCAGACTGCACTAAAAGTTGCTACAGACTAAAATTACTTTTCCATAAAGCCAATTAACTATCTGACCCTGGAATCAAACCCAAGACCACGAGATTCTAAATCGACGATTAATGTTACTCGGCCATAAAGGAAGCCATAGTCAAGTGCATAGTCATGCATTTATGTTTAACTATGATTTCGCATTGAACGCTACGCTTTATAGTCAGTAGTACGCAACGTAGTACGTACTCTCATAAACTTAGTAATACGTACGTTCAATAAGTAATTAGGTGATTATCTACTACTTGCCTTCCGCGTCATTACTCCAATGGCTTCTAAGTTAAGCCTCTGATTAAAAATTTGGGTAGTTATACTTACTCATACGAATAAGTCAATGGAGTTACCGACAAATAAATATACTTGTATAGTTAAACATATTTTTTATATTAGGAAAACTTTTGTAAATATGATTCTTCAAAATAATAAGGGCAATCAAACCTACGGATATACGAAATAAATGTTTACTGTTTCTCTGTATTATACATCGCATCTTTCCGAAGATGATTACTGTTTACATGCAGCACGGGAGATGATGCTGTCCTTATCACACATTTAGAGTTATTTTTCTATGCTAAAAATTTAAAAATTAACTTATTTTATACTACCCACTTTCTACGTTGCTCACTCGGCCATATTCGTTTCTGCCAGACCTCATTACGTGATTTTGTGTTGTCCGAGTCGCACGTATATTTGCTTCACTTTCAAATAATAGGAAAAATGGGGAAAAGGAAGCGATCAGATAGTGATATTGTGGAAGAAGTATTTAAGAAGATGAAAATGTTAGTGAAATGGAGAAGAATAAATTCGTCGTCATCATCGTCGTCTGAAGAAGACTCATAACGAAATATGAGAACCCCTTGGCTGCCATTCTTTCAAATCCCGATTATTTGGAAACTCATGAATACGATCGATAAATTCATGGTTAGTCACGACGATTTCTTCCAAAAACAAAAACCAAATGTGTTTGTTTTAGCTATTCGCTATTATCTTATATACCTTCGTTTCCCGTTCCCGACGTATAACGTGTGTGGAAATGTATCCCGACGTATATCGTGTGTGGATACCATATAGGGATGACTTAGGGATAAGTAAAGCTAAGTGCTTACCTACTTTATTTTTTCCCGACGCAAAGCGTGTGTGGAATTGGCTATAATTCTAACGTGACTACAGCGAATTACATCCCGAAATTTTACAACTGTGCGTTGAAAAAACGTTCGGAGAAGATCTTCACCAAGATTTGGGTATCCGTTGAAAGCATATCTTAACCAACGGACTAATCAAAGAAGAAATAGTCGATGTGCTCAAAAATTACCTACCGGCGGAAAATTGTACATACATGCAAACACCGATTCTCCATCCGGAAATCAAGTCGGCACTGACAGAAATTGACGTTTAAAAGGATTCCTATAGTGAATAAAAGCAAAACCAAGTGGCTGTATTTCAGCCATCAGAAAAGCGTTGCATTTAGCCTTGACACAAAAGGACGGTAGGTAGTATTATGCAGCAAGCAATTATAAAAACATTGAGTGATGCAAGGCGGCTGCTCTGTGGTACCCACTATAGGGAATCTCTCACGAGAAGGCAATCATGCATACCATCAGTAAATAAAAGCAACAATTGTTAAAAGTACAAAAATAGACAACTACCGGTTCGGTACAAATATGTCTAAACAATTAAAAACTTCTAAGACAATATCGGTGGCGGTTTCGTAGCTAAAATTGAGCTAACTTTGACCACAACTGAGTACTTCAGTGCGTAGCCCAGTACTTTAAACGCATGGGGGGCACCGCGGGCATCAGCAGCCAATCCGCGTGTGTACCCGAGCCAGCAGTCTCGGCCCCAGCTGCCGGTGCCACCACAACCGAGCCGCACGCCCGCGCCGCGCGACCACTCTCCACCGCTCCTCACCGCTCGAGGACCTACCCGCAGACCCAGCGCCGATGGTTTAATCAACACAGGTACATGAACGACAGATATAACTATCGCTGGAAGGCTTCAGTATATGCTTTAATGAATGGTGTCAAATAACTGATGATAATATTATTTTATCATGGATGGTTATAAAATTCCTTATGTGTCGAAACCATACCAAGAACATGCAATTAAATATAGATCATTTTTTTTAATATTGTTATGTTTGTAATAACGCCTGCTTGGCGGATTACATTACAAAATTACAAATTTACGAGAAAAACAAAAAAAAATATATATTCATGTGCGGGATCATTTCCTGTTTCAGATACAGACATTATTGATGAGTGTGTTGTAGACTTGTTGAAATCAGGTTACATATCCACTTGTTTTCCACGTGAAGAACAATTAATTTATCCTATATTTACAGTGCCTACGGTGTACCGGTGTAATAGTTACCATCGATTTATTATGAATCTGAAAGAATTAAATAAATTTGTCTTCATCAAACATTTCAAAATGTGAGATTACCATACTAAAATTAATTGATGAAAACTATTACATGGAACTGTAGATCATAAAGATGCATATTTTTTTATTGCCAGTCGCAAAAACTAATAGAATATATCTTAGTTTTAAATGTAATTTGGATTTACTTGGCGAGCAATTACTTGAATTCAATTATTTTACCGTTTGTTCTTTGCACTGCTCCCTATGTTTTTACTTAATAAATCCAGTTCTACACCAATTACGTTCATCAGGCCAGTTCTGTCAATTTTCTTGATGAGGTGTTATGCATTGGGGACTAATTTGATAGCTTTTTGAGCAATGTTAAGAAACCGAAGATAACCAAAAATGTATTGTTTTCAAATTAAGATTATTATTTAATGAAGAAAAAGTCACATGTATCCACAGAAAAAATGATTATTTTGAGGTTCCATTGGATGAATGGATTTAAATCCATGACTAATAAATTATTGAACACTAAACGATGAACAATCAGGACACTGTAATAGCAGATACGTTTGTTTGTTGATGTCAGCGTATCCCGCTGTCCATTACGGAAAGAATTACACCAAAATATTTAAAACAAAAAAAAAAATGAATTTAACATTAAATTATTTTGCTAATTACAAGAACTATATGAATTTACCTAAATATTTAAAAGAAGATTTCGAATGGTGGAGAAATCATATTGATTCTGCATGGAGATCATTTCAAAATCAAGATTATTCTCTTGAGATATATAGCGATGCGTCAAGCACAAGGTGTTGCGCGGCCTGTAAAGATGAAACAGCTGGAATCATGCTACTGTTCCTACACATCAACATTACACTCTCGAGCTACTCCCCACCTTTTATAGCCTCAAAATATTTGCGTCACGACTTAATGACTGCAAAATTCTGCTGACAATTGACAATACTATACGGCTATTGCCTATATAAACAAAATGGGTGGTATACAATTCACACACTTAAACGAAAGTATATACCTCTCTAAGGATCTTATATACAGTCCAAAATGAACGTTGTAGCTGATATCGAATCACGCCAAATTTTTAACATAGACACTGAATGGGATCTTTCTGTCTACGCATTCCACCAATTAATAATTTAATTCGATTTCTTTTTTGCTAGTGGTAAGAACCATAAATGACATAGATACCTTTCGTGAAAGTTAGATCCCAATTGATACATTCACGTTCAATTAGAAAAATATAAATTTATTTGCTTTTCCACCTTTTACTTTAATTTCAAAGGCTTTACAAACAATTAAATGTGACAAAGCAAAAGGCATCGTTGTGTTACCATATTGGCCCACTCAACCGTGGTACCCAATATGTACCAACATGCTGATTTTGAAAGTACTATACTCGAGCCAAATAAAGACTTACTAATGTCTCCTTTCAAAGAGCATCATCCACTTCATGCCAACTTGACCCTGATGGCATCATCCGGCAGTCAGTACTGAAACATGGAATCGCTAACTTATCAATAGACAAAGCTACGGCTTCTTTTGCTACAAATATTTATTATTTTTATTATTATAAAAATACCCTAAACAGTATAATTTATATTTAAAAGCATGATGGATATACTTCGCAAATAAAGTATTAGACTATTGTAATTCAAACACTACACAGTTGATATAATTTTTAAGAGATATATTTTATTCCTGCGATTGTTACAGTACATTAAATAGTTGTCGGTCAGAATTATCTACACTTTTTAAACAGAATATTCCAAGTAATGATATCATTAAATGATTTCTAAAAGGTGTTTATCGTATGAAACCACCTTCGCCAAAATACGATTCTACATGGGAATCTATCTAATGGGTTTTAAATCATTTGGGAAATTATTATCCTATAAATATCATTCCAGTAAAAGATTTATCCCTTAAAACAAAAGCTCTTCTGGTATTGGCGTCCGCACAAAGAATGCAGCCAATAAGTCTTAGTAGTATTCAAAATACCTCTTTCAATGGTGATAAAATAGATAAATTGTTGATCTAAAAACTTTTAGACCGAATGCTTGCCAACCTTTTATTGTGTTATCGTAAATAAAATCTTAAGGTTTGTCCAGCGCTGTGTCTCAAAGCATACATAGACAGAACCCAGTTTATACGGCTGCAAGAAGAACTATTGTGTATAAGATCGAAAATTTTACAAAAGGGTAGGTTCCCAGACATTCTCACATTGCGTTAATCAATTATAGAACAAAGTGGCGTTTTCATTAAGGTATACGGTGCTCACAGTAGGTACACCTTATGCATCGACATCAGCTGCTCATGGGGCTGGGGTCAAACTTGAAATAATTTTTCAGCAGGATGGTCAGAATCTTCTGACATTCTAAATTATAACAAAGAATTTGTCGAAATCAAATCAGAATGATTTTGTATAATTGATATTTCAAAGTTAATGTTATTATAAAATTGTTGATAAATCATTTAACTTGATATCTGTGATATGAGAAATGTTAAACTTTGATTATTAATTATCATAGTAATTACCAGTTTTTACGTTTAATAGACTAAAATAATTAATAAAGTGATGATGCCTGATCGCTATAATGCGGTATTTTTTCGATGCTCTAAACATCTGCATGTAAACAGTAATCATCTTCGGAAAGATGCGATGTATAATTTAGAATCAAACGAACCTTGTGATGTTTGATGTCTAATTATACGAGCTTCTTGAACGAAGATGATTACACACCCACCCTCCCTCTTTATATAAAACCCTAATAGACCTATCGAAAAAATAGAGCTCTAAATAATGAGGTCTGGCAGAAACGAATATGGCCGAGTGAGCAACGTAGAAAGGGGGTAGTATAAAATAAGTTAATTTTTAAATTTTTAGCATAGAAAAATAACTCTAAATGTGTGATAAGGACAGCATCATCTCCCGTGCTGCATGTAAACAGTAATCATCTTCGTTCAAGAAGCTCGTATAATTAGACATCAAACATCACAAGGTTCGTTTGATTCTAAATTATGCATCACATATGATTTAATTATTGACATTTTATATTCTAAGGCATAATTATACTAATGAAAAGTAAAACAATTATGCTGATAAATTATTAAAATAAAAACAAAAACAAATGTAGGACCAAGTTTAACGGTATACAGTTTTTATCTTAGATTCTTTTTTTCCTTTGCAACCAATGCCTGCCCGAGTCTAATTTCTCGTTGTCACCATGACGAGTTTAAAATATTGCATCATCACTGGACATCTGTGATGACAAATGCTATCACATTTTAAAAGTTAGAAGAATAAAGTTATCCGCATATTAAAACCCCTAGATTGGTTAAATTGGGCCTTATTTAGGTAACTTAGTATATAAAGAACATATTATCAATAAAAGCTTATAAATTTGTATTCAACCAACTTGACAACCGCCTTAATATTTATATCTCCCGTAATCCTCCCGTTGTTCTAACTTGCCTAATTACGGGGCTCATCTATACGCAAATGTTTCTATTATCGTAGAAAGCATTATGTGGGATCCTTTCATACAATATTCATACCTATCTCAAGGTAGAGAATAGACGTACGGTAGGTATAGTAAGTAGATAGCTATGTCTGGTCACTAGTAAGGTAGTATTTCTACTAATTGGCTAGATATATTCTTGTTCAAATGGTTACATATTTTTTTGTTTATTGAAGAAATATCTCATTTGATAACATAGAAAGAGATGTAGGTTCTTAAATCAATGTTTTATTTTATGTAGGTATAGGTAGGCTGCTTATATGCAATTAATAGAATAAACAATAGCAGTCATTAAAGGTAAAGGCCAACCTATGTAGTTTCTTTGTCCTTTTAACCTTTTATATGATATTAGACCTTATTGAATCAATAATATAATTTGAACTGAGAGATAAATACATATTGGTGTTGTACTGATATATAACAAACTTCCAGGAGAGGGCAACCTAGCGTATGTAGTTCGCCAACAACATTGTTCTAGTCTAGTATAAAATGTCCAGAACAGACTGGAATAATGAGTTATAATTTAGGAAAAAGTGTGATTGCTGAGTTGCATGTGTAGTATGTCACCCACGAAGAGACGCCCATTCGACGTCAATTATTAAGGTGCATTACAGGAATAGGCTGTTTATAGAAATTCAATGGTTATTAGAAAACTGTTTTTATAGTATTAAATAATTTATGGAGGTTTATGTATAGTAATTAATATGATTAAATTGTTAATAATATATGTGTATTTTTAGCATTAGCTTTAAATATTTGCACGTCTGCTTGCAGGCATAATACAGAAACCACGCAGTTTACACTAGAACTCAAAATGTTAATACATAATACATGATTGTATTCTTGCAAATAAATTACTTGATTTGATTTGTGTGTAAATCCTAGTGGTACGTACAGTAAAACATTAAAATATGATCGCCTGGGAGGCAATATTAATTGCAACGATACATTCAATAATATGGACGGGCGCGCAGTGGAAAGGTCTGTAACTAATGGAAAAGATTAAAAAACCGGTCAAGTCGAGCCGGACTCGCGAGCCAACAGTTCCGTACAAACCTGTAGGTATATACCTAAAAGTTACGGTATTTTTATTGCTAAATGAAATCCATAACATATTAAAATTATTAAAAATATTTTTACTATATGATGTAATTAAGATGTAGGCTTTTCGCAATTTTTCCTTTATCTGTGCTTTAAGACGTTGCTTCGTACTTAATTTCAAGATTCGGAGTTCATGGGAAATACGGTATAGGTTTTGATTCCCTTGCGAGTGTCGAAAATTTGCGGCATAAACGGCTGTATCTTTTGATTGCGTTGGCTTATAAGTTTGTTTTTTTCACAACTCTAAGGGACAGTAGACTTGAGTATTTGATATTAATTTCAGCTTGATACCTCCACGCGTTCCTGAGAAAAAGGATCTTGACTGACAGACGGACAACAAAGTGATCCTATAAGGGTTCCGTTTTTCCAGGTACGGAACCCTAAGAATGAGTATATTAGAGGAAACTTAATAAGGAGGGGAAGAAACATGTATGGACATGTTATGAGAAGGGATAAAAACATATTACTGAAAGAGTGGAATATGATATATGAATGGATGGAAGTAGTGGAGACAGAGGAAGACCGATGAAGAATAATGTGTGTGAAAAGTGTCAGTACTAAGATGACCATTGATAGGTTCGCTTGGAAGAAGTTACCTGTAGAGACTGCGCTTAGCAAGGATAAGAACAGAAGAGAAGTAGAGAAATGAACAAGTACTTAAATGTTTCAGTCAATTTGCTATGATTTTTTATAAATCACATCCCGTGAATAAGCAAGCCAGGGGTTTCTAGCCCGGGGGAGCCGGGCTAGAATTGCACCCCACATCTCTTCTCTTAGGTCATAAGATACATCTATGAGTAAAATACCGAAAGGTGGGCGGCAGCGCTTACACTGCGATCCCCAAGACGCCTGCCAGGCGTGATGGTTATAGCAAACCCTCTTAATAGATTGTGATATAATATAATACAGATGGGCGTTTGTCCCATGTAAATGGACGAGCCGATTGCCATCTACCAAACATAGTTACAAACTCATGACTTAGACCAAAGATTGAACCCAGGACTTCAAGATCCCAATGCACCTATGTACCTTATTGATCACATTAAGTAATAGTAAGACCATATGCACATCAAACTAAAAAAAGTTGCAGAATATATTACATCAGTTTTTTATCAAAAAACTGATACAGTTATGTAATACCGATGGTACAAGATTGATTAAAATTTATCTTTTTATACGTGCGATAATTATTGCACCCAAATAAATGGTTAATTTGGCCCATATTTTATTTTAAAAAGTCATGTATATAGAAATAATTAGAAATCAACATGAAGCTTGTAAATAGCAATCTTCGTTAAGAGTTTTCCATCGACTTTCAATGGACTATTCAGAATTTTACGAGGGGTCATGTTCATCAAACGAGAGATCCTCTGTATAACCATGCCTATACACAGAGTTAATGAAAGGCAAACTTACCTTTTTATGACGTATTCGGAGAACTGGTAAATGGGGCAAGTGCTTTATAGTTTTGTTTTCTATGTCTGTCGCAGGGTTGTCCTTGAGCTGAAAAGCTTGCTGTATATCAGTGATAGAACTATCCCTGCAATATGTGTGTTGTAGGATTGTTGTCAAAAGCAAAAGCTCTACCGAGACATAACAGTATCAACTGTAAAGTGGTAATAGGAAAAAGTCGAGATCCGATGAGGTGGGTACCACCGCGGTGTCAGATATTCTGCCTTAAAACTGAAGTGAGAAAACACTACCATGTTTAGCTGTGAAGAGCACTATGACAAGTGAAATTACTAGGTAAACATTTTTTTTATATTTATCTTATAGGCTAGCATTTGACCACCATCTCACCTAATGGTAAATGATGATGTGGTCGAAGATCTTGTTCAGGCTAACCTAGAATTACTGGCTCTCAAGGACAGCTTCCGGAACACACTGTTAGGTGCTTGGCGACAGATTTTCTACTTGAGGGTGGTAGCTAGCCAGGCGGGCATTTTCAAAATGCCGTACCACCATGCTATAACGACTGCCATCTTAAGACAACAACCGGGACCGGCGGCTTAACGTGCCCTCCGAAACACGAAAGCGCTTAGTAGTAATGCCACGCAGTCACCCATCCAAGTCATGACCGCGGCGAACGTTGCTTAACTCCGCTGATCGGTTAAGAACAGATGGCTAAGTAAACTTCGCTACGAGCGCTTCAAAATATCATAATTTCCTATTAATATTTACCAAGATAAGATACCAATTTAAAAATAGCGCTTCAAACCCGACAGCACAAAAATGTATAATTTAACTTACGAATAAGCACTAAATGGAGTAATTTTGTTGTTTTCGCACGCTGTTCTCACTTGCCTCACATGAGTCTATACGAGTACATAACTACTTTATGTATATAACGTACATATATACATAAATTACAATAGATAGGTACTTACCACGATAGTAAGATATTTCACTAGCTAACAGTAAACTTGCGTTGAAAAGAGGAAGCGGAAGGCTATTTTTTTCTAAGCCCTTATCAGCGTTGTATAAAAGCCGTAAATCGAAATAGCATAAATGCGTGACTGCCTGACTACAAATGCCACATCGTTTATTCATTCGTTTTGTTAACTCGAGTTGATATCAAAATATATGTGCCTTTTAAATAACTCCCCATTAAGATTGACGATACAATGGTATTCCAAAATGGTATGCTTCATCAAATGAAAAAGCTTTCAATTAAATAGTTATGTAGACATAGTCTTGTATCCGAGGGATTATTAACTTTTTTTTTTTATGTTATTGTGAAGGAACAAGCGCGAGGCCCACCTGATGTTAAGCGGTATCCTCTGCCTATAACAGATGCATTTCATCACAAGTGATGAACTGCACTGCGCCCGTCACATTGAGACATAGTTGTTAAGTCTCATTGTGCTTGTTATTTCACTGGCTCTCAAGGACTGCTGCCGGAACACACTGTTAGGTGCTTGGCGACAGATTTTCTACTTGAGGGTTGTCGCTTGCCAGGCGGGCATTTGCAAAATGCCCTTCCACCATGCGGTGAAGCTCCGCGGCCTGCTGCGCGGCAGTCCATAGCCAATGCCACTGAGCCATCACTGCTTCAAACTTGTACTAAATATATACATGTATTAGTTACAATGTTGTAATGTATCCAACTATGATGTAAAACATTTTATGGAGCTCCAGACCTATTTATTTGACCTAGTTTCCAAAAGATTACCTACGTCACAGTTTGGCTAAATCCCAAATTCAAAAAGTCAGCTACGTCGTAGGCGCGTAGCACTTTTTAGCTAACGCCGCCCTGTCTACAGTCTACGAATTTTGTAGCGTCGCAGAACACGGTTCGCCGCTGGAACAAAGCCTTATGGAACTAAATTATGTAACTTTATAAGTATTAGGTGCTTAATATCGATGTTTTGATGTAACTGCAATTTTTAGTTATAAGATATATATAGATAGTATACAGATAATAACACGATGTATAGAAATAATTCAACCTATCGTATCCATCCACAATAGATGCGTGTGGACATAAAGATAGTCTTATTTGAACCTACTACTCGTTTAATGTATATATTAATGAACCATTAAAAAGCGAAAGTGTTTTGAGGGTAGGTAGCCTAACTTCTTAATCAAACGTTATTTCAAATCCTTTGTAGAGAGCAGACACCCTAGTAACATTTTACATGCGCGGACGCCCATAACAGAATGTCACGGACAAAAGACTTGCTACTTCTATACCTATAACTTCGTTCTAACATCGTTGCTTTGCTAGCAAGTCTTCATAAAATGTTTGAGTAAAATTACATAACATACTTTTTAAATATTTTATTTAGAGTTACTATAAAAAAAACTTACATTCGCCGCTCCCAGCGCAGTATTGATTGGCACCGCGAGCGCGGTCCCACGGCACTCGGCCGGCTCGGCAGCGTACCACTAGCCGCTCAGCAAAGCAAAACAAAGCAAATTAACACAACACTGGAACGTCCACACTTTTCCAAAAGCCGGCTAACGCCGCATCCGTTCACTTGTCGCCACAGTCAACTTAGAACAAAACTTCAAAACAAAAGAAAAGGCTCAAGCGAGTGATCAAAAGTGAAAGAAAAAACCGTTCTAAAATAAAATAAATACGTTAGTATCAGAATAGCGAAGCGCGGCCGCGGGAAAGTTTTATATCGGTTTACGTCCCTCCATAGCGAGACCGCGGAACCGGGAGAAAGTTTTCAGCGAAACGTCGGGAGGCGAGTGTGCTTTTGTTACGCAATTCACTGCGGCGCGAGTCCGCCAGGGGGCAGCGCGCACCCGAGTGGCGCAGTGGCGGGCATGCGCACTCCTAACGACGGCGAACCGCACGCCGCCGCGCCGTCCGTCGCCGTGACTCGCCCGACACCCAACCTCGTTCAACGTCATAAATCTTTCCTTACATTTCACCAGTCATCCTTTCCCTGCACGGGACAATATGGGTCCTCTCTGGGTCGACTCAACTTAATTTGTTCTGGCCAGAAAGACCCCTAAAAGACCTTGGACCAATATTCTTTTAAATTTAAAGGCTAGCTCTCGTGAAGCATTAAATTTCTGTCCACAACGTCATGAAATAAGTCAATAATGAAACGAGGGCTGAGGTCATGGCGCCAAGAAATCGCGTGAACAGCGATAATGGCGGACCAGCAGGCGAGCCCTATCTTCGATCTCGCTTCAGAAATACGAGTGCCTATTTAACTTTTTACTTTGCTTTACCTATTAAGGTTATCTAAGGAAGAGTAGCTGCATAACTTAGCTGTCCCATATCCGTCTATTGTACACCACTACCGAAGGTTTTTAAGTTATAAGTCGACACTTTATAATTTAATAATTATTACCTAGGTACGAGTCAAGAGGTCCGAAGACGACCAAATGATTTTTTCTACTGATATGGTGAGTCAATGCTCTTGGCTCCAGTTACGTAGTTGAAACTTTTTTATTCTTTGGTTTTGTTTTGACCGTCTTGTGAGTAGTTGACATTAGTAGGTCAAATAGGGTATCATTATAAACAATAGACTTTATATCTATACTTTGCTTAATAAGCAACTGTTTATATTTTAATATTCTTATGTTTGCAATAACGCCTGCTCTGCGGATTACATTACAAAAAATATAGTCAGTGCGGGATTCGTACCCGCGTCCATCCACCTCTATAGCCAGGGTATGATAGCTCTGACCGACTGAGCTAACATGACAGTATGACTCATAACTCTAATTCTTGCCCTCGTTCTACAACCATCTTATGAAGATGGAGCGACACCTATAGTTCAACTTACGTTGTATTTACAAGTCTACAAACAAGACCAATTTTGCAATTAGTTTTAAACTTGTAAATTATGACGCAGCCTTATAATTTTAATATTGTTATGTTTGCAATAACGCCTGCTCTGCGGATTATATTACAAAATTATCATCGTATGGAGATGGAGCGACACCTATAGTTCAACTTACGTTGTACTACAAACAAGACCAATTTTGCAAGTAGTTTGAAACTTGTAAAGGAGTTAACTGTTAATATTTTGTATATACGTAATTACTCTGAAAGGAAAAATTAGAGTTTCTGGTGGGGTTTTCCCCCTATATCAGGATACCGCTTCACTACGTCAAAGATGCTCTATCGCTAATTATCCAACGGGAGATTAGAAATCGGTGCATTATGGCGTTGGTATAGGATCAAGGATTTCGAATTCAACAACCTTACATCATTTGTATCATAACGTTGAGCGCAGTGCTAGATTAGCGGCGAAAAGGCTTCTTTGGCGGCGGTATTACACTTCTAGACAGGTTCTGAACCTGTAAGTATGGAGCTAAAGTTTAGGATAATGCGGTCATCTCTGCTTGATAATCCACTTAGCATATAGGTAGGTATACAAGGTAGCTAGATTAACATATATAGGCACAACGCCTGTAATTGCCATTAATGATAAATAACTATCTCACTTCAACACTAAATACAAGAAAATAACATCATTTGTATCATAACGTTGAGCGCAGTGCTAGATTAGCAGCGGTATTACACTTCTAGACAGGTTCTGAACCTGTAAGTATGGAGCTAAAGTTTAGGATAATGCGGTCATCTCTGCTTGATAATCCACTTAGCATATATGTAGGTATAAAAGGTAGATAGATTAACATTATATAGGTACAACGCCTGTAATTGCTATTAATGATAAATAATTACCTCACTTCAACACTTAATAAAAGAACTTAACCGCGGTCTATTTCAAGAGTTCATCGACGTAGGCATAGGTCATGCGGACTAGTTTCCACGTAGTAGAGCTACTGAAATATTTATCGGTATCGAACGACCCTCCAGGAAATATGCCATGTTAGCCATGATAAGCAAAGGATAATTGCCTGACCGAGTTAGTATTATATTGGCATACTATCTACTTTGCATAAAACTAGTGTCCCTACTAGATACTAGTAAAACCATAACCGAATATTGGACTCCATGGGCGTATCCAGCTTTAGTTCAGAAAGGGGCAAATCAGGATTTTAACACGTTAAAAAATTATAAAAAAAACGGCCAAATACGGGTCGGGTCTCACTCAAAAGGTATTTATTTTTGACTCCCCTCATCGAATAGAACTGGAATAAAAAATAATTTACTACATAAAGATAATTTTTATCGATGTTTTCAATAAGTGTTTGTTGTTATTAAATAGAGGAAAAGGTACATTATGCATCGAAATTTCATTGGACCGCGAATTAATAATGGTCTGAAATTTAAATTTGTTTAGTTTTTAGGTTAAAGAAATGTTTTTTTTTATGCTTAGGTTTACCTTTGACCACTATCTCACCTGCTGATAAATGATGATGTGGGCGAAGATGTTGTTCAGGCTAACCTAAAATTACTGGTACTCAAGGACAGCTGCCGGAACACACCGTTAGGTACTTGGCGACAGATTTTCTACTTGGGGGTGGTAGGGCAATGGCTAGCTAGCCATTGCCCTACCACCATGCTATAATGACTGCCATCCTAAGACGACAACCGAGTCCGATGGCTTAACGTGCCCTCCCAAGCACAGTAACGCTCAGTATTAATGTCACTAGTCCGTCGCGATCATGACCCAGCCAAGTCATGATCGCAGCGGACGTTGCTTAACTTTGCTGATCGGTAAAGAACAGCTAAGCAAACTACGCTATGAGCGCTTCAAGAATGATAATATTATGTTCACAAGGTACTCATTATGTTCTAGACGAACTCACTCGTTGGGGTGCGCAAAAGTTTTAACCTATTGGAGCCCCCAGAAAAATATTTGAATTGAAATTCTTATCCATTACTTTTTTAGTCCGCTTCTTCACAATATATCAAAATTTCAGGTTTTGCCCTTTCCATATGGAGTGAGCCGTAAAAGTTACTTTCGCGGAACTACAATCAAATCATTTTAGTAAATAATACGGGATAACTCATGAGAATACGTCAGATAGCTCCGACTATAGTTTCCACCACATACGGTGGTATTTTTCAAGGAGAGGGACGCCCGAATTGACGTCTCGCTTAATACTCCGTGAAAATATAGCTACTGAATATTATGGCAGTGGTAGAATACAGTATTGCCAAATAATTTTCTTGGACTGTACCAAACTCTGGATAGAAAGGTTCTGCTTTCTGAACCGATTCCATTATCTCTAAAATTCCTAAATTCTGCATAAAGTAGTTTCAAAAAATGCGCGCCTTATACATTTTAGCAAAGAACAAACGCTGGCAATATAAACCTCTCTTTTAATGAGGATGACAATAAGGAGAACGGGAAGAACACCAAATAGGACACATGTAGCGAGTGGCGAAAATATTAATTTAACAAACCAGCTGGATGATAATGAATTTATTGAAGCTGCGAAGAAGGCAAGGAATATCATCCGTGTTCCGCAAATCATACAGATCAGAAAGAAGACTCAAGTTTATGAGTAAGGAGTGGTTAGATTTTTTAATTAATTTGGAAACAAATATGTATGAAAGAGAAAGAAATATCAAGTTGGGGTTCTGTGCATTCAACTTGCATAGCATTAGTTACTTAGTGAGCTCTTCATGGCTCCAAGGATAATTAGCATACAATAGAAATATCAAGTTGGGGTTCTGTGCATTCAACTTGCATAGCATTAGTTACTTAGTGAGCTCTTCATGGCTCCAAGGATAATTAGCATACAATAGAAATATCAAGTTGGGGTTCTGTGCATTCAACTTGCATAGCATTAGTTACTTAGTGCGCTCTTCATGGCTCCAAGGACAATTAGCATACAATAGAAATATCAAGTTGGGGTTCTGTGCATTCAACTTGCATAGCATTAGTTACTTAGTGCGCTCTTCATGGCTCCAAGGATAATTAGCATACAATAGAAATATCAAGTTGGGGTTCTGTGCATTCAACTTGCATAGCATTAGTTACTTAGTGCGCTCTTCATGGCTCCAAGGATAATTAGCATAGGTACAATAGAAATATCAAGTTGGGGTTCTGTGCATTCAACTTGCATAGCATTAGTTACTTAGTGAGCTCTTCATGGCTCCAAGGATAATTAGCATACAATAGAAATATCAATTTGGGGTTCTGTGCATTCAACTTGCATAGCATTAGTTACTTAGTGCGCTCTTCATGGCTCCAAGGATAATTAGCATACAATACATTAATTTTGCAAATCTTCTGTTGCGCTTTTTTATTTCACATACTTATTTAAAAGGAAAAAAAAACATTCAATCAAAGTGGCTTCGGATTATGGCACTGTAAAGCAGTACCCCACCAAACCCTTGAGAGATCTGAGAATGTTTACTTTTTGGCCTTTTGTGATATGGTATTAAGATGGGGGACATCTGTCATTTTCGAATCCAACTTGATGCCTTAAAATTTAGTACTGTTTACATGTGGAATAGATACCTGACTTATGAGTAATTTGATTGAAGCGATAACTCTCTTTTAAGTAAATACTACCACGCAAATAGCCAGTCCTCAAGATACGAGAGAGCCGTAATTCAGCCTATGGATTTGCTCCTCCATGGACTGCACTTGTACATACTCTGTCAAGAAAGTACCGGGAAAAGATCAATTAAGTATACACAAAATGTTAGTTATTCATCCAAATTTTTTTATCACCTACAAAGTTTGCTCCTTCAGAAACGGAAACGAATAATCCTTAAACCATTCACAAGAATAAGCACTCACACATAGCTGCGAGCGCTTTTACAAGCACACATACACGTGTCGCTTGTTTACTCGAGTATAATATTATTTTCTGTGCTCCAGGCGACTACCATGGTAAGAAAACTATGATATATCTAAGTTCAAAATGATATAAAAAACTTAAATGGAAAAAATATGACATGAAAATGGTGCAATTAAGGGCGACAAAGGACCTAAATGTAAACGAGCGAGTGGACTGTATCATGTTGAGATGCAAATGAAGAGATAGTAACATATGTTATAGTAGTAGAGATAGTAATATATATTGACCAAATATAATAATAAAAAATACGCTACAAAATTACATAACTGTCACCTCTGGCTCGGGCTGGTAAACGTAGATATAGGTAGACATGACTTGATTCATGAACTGGATATACAATTTACCCACTATGTAGCATGTGTGCTGTGAAGCAGTGACGGCTCAGTGGCATTGGCTATGGACTGCCAAGCCGCAGGTCCATGGTTCGGATCCCGCCGCGGGCTCGAGCTTCACCGCATGGTGGAAGGGCATTTTGCGAATGCCCGCCTGGCTACCGATCATAAGTCACGAATTGCACTGCGCCCGTCACCTGAGACATAGTTGTTGTCTCATGTGCCTGTAATTTCACTGGCTCTCAAGGACTGCTGCTGGAACACACCGTTAGGTGCTTGGCGGCAGATTTTCTACTTGAGGGTTCAAGTTAGAGACTTAACAACTATGTCTCAAGGTGACGGGCGCAGTGCAATTCGTGACTTATGACGAAATGTTTCTGTTATAGCCAGAGGTTAGTCCGCTTTGCATCAGGTGGGTCTCGTGCTTGATCCATAACAATATTATATTAAAAAAAAACTTTAAATAGATCCCTCAGAGATTCCCTAGGATCCATTTCATATATGGCTCGCATTGCACGCTTTTTTAGGATAAAGATTGTCTCTATCTCAGCAGCAGCTCCCCACAGCAATACACCATACGACATAATACTGTGGAAGTACGCGAAATAAACTGGGCGAGCAGTAGCTACGTCTGTTAACTGTCTTATCTTACGAACTACATATGCAGCAGTACTAAGTCTTCCGGATAGATCATGTAATGTGGATCCTACCGTAAAGTTCAATCCATTTTGATTCACAGGCAAACTGTCGCATTGTTAATAGAGTTTATCTGGGCCAAGCTTAATGTTTGGTTAAACATAAGTAACATTTGGTAAAGAAAACATTAAACATATCGCCTTTTTTATATTTAAGAGAATATTATTAGCGGCGAACCATTGACTGATCATAGGTAACACATTATTTACTTAAATGAGTTCACTGTATTTCCTATCTACTTTAGAAATGAGAGAAGTATCATCTGTGAATAAAACAATATTGCAGAAATCTTTGAACATGCAAGGCAGATCATTAATATACCTACGTTAGAAACAGAAAAGGTCCCAAAATTTATCCCTGCGGTACTCCCATTTTTACCAATGACCCGGAAGAAGTATTTCCATTTATTCCAACCTTCTGTAGCCTGTCTGACATATATGACTCTATAAGATTCAAAGCATTTCCACGAATACCATGGTGTGAAAGTTTACGAATCAGAGTGCAGGGCTCCACACAGTCGAATGCCTTGGAAAGATCACAAAATACGCCAATAGCATCATGTGAACTCTCCCAGGCTTCCAGTATATGTGACATCAATTGAACACCTGCATCTGTTGTGGACCTGCTCTTTGTGAAACCAAACTGATTCTCATTCAATAAATATGTCTATAATGGCAACGGTCAGATGTAGACACCGACTCTAAAATTGGAGTGATTTTACTCTGTTTCATTAAGTCGGGGAAGTGTCTTCTATCGACACAAAGATAGAATATTGTTTCTAAATATGGTGCAATAATGCAAATTACAGACTCTGCCACTTTAACTGACATATACTATCTCTCTAGGCGTACGATCAAAATGGTATAAGTACCTACTGTTGTATTTTTGCCAGTGATAGGAAATTCGTGTGCAAATATAAATGACGTATCTACCTTTAAAGAGGCAATACGCGCGGGATAACTGAGCTCAAGTCATAGAACATATAATTGTTAGCTATTTTACTCAATAATATTAGGTTAGTTTATTTTTTTGCACGTGTTCGCTCGCACATTCCGCGAACACTTGACTAAACGTAACTCGTTAATATTGTGATCTGGTAATATTATCTAGTATTCATTTATAATTTATTATTATTGTATTTATTGTCGTTCTTTTTATTTTTATTTAGTTAATCAGTAATAATCATATTATTTCAAATCTTTAATAGAATTAAAAGTTGTGAAACGAATGTCGCACGGTCTCCGCCATCTTGGCAGTAAGCCTTTATAAACAGAAGGTTCGCTAGCCCGAGCGCGAACTGGAAGCTCTTAGGTGAATCCCTAAAGGCTATCAGCTCACCCGACCTTGACAAAATCCCTGACGACATTGTGACTAAAGATGACGTATCCCTCGCTATCGACTCTTTCACTAATCACCTCTCCACCGTAGTAGGTGCATCCGCAAAGGAAGTCATAGTGCCGGACGACCGGCGCCTTGTCATTCCAGCGGATGTGAGACGATTAGTGACTAAGAGTAAAGCAGTGACCCGACATTACGACTCCTACCCAAGCAAAGTAAACAAAACTCGGAAACGCCACTTTGAACGCATGGTTGAAAGTCGCATGTCCGAGTTGCGTGATCAGAGCTGGGGCGACAAACTTTCAAACCTCGTGCCGAGCCACCAGGCTTACTGGCATCTCGCTCGAGGTATGAAAGGTGTCGGACAAAGCGACATGCCCCCCCTATACAGACCTGTCCCCCTCGTCCCAGCGTTCTTTGACGAAGACAAAGCTGAGTGCCTAGCCGACAGCCTAGAGGCTCAATGCTCCCCCAATGTCGATCACGTAGACCAAGCTCACCTCGATACGGTGGACGCTGAAGTCGAACGTAAAAGCTCTGTGGTCATCTCTGAACTCCCCCCACTCACCCCAGTATCCTTCGCTGAGGTGACGAGACTGATCAAGGACCTCAAACAACGTAAAGCCCTCGGTGCCGACGGCATCTCTAACAAGGTTCTTAAAACCCTCTCCCCCCCTCTCATTCATCTCCTAGTCAGCATCTTCAATGCGGCTATGAACCATTGTGTGTTCCCTGACACCTGGAAATGTGCAAATGTCATTGGCATTCACAAACCAGGCAAGAACTCCTCTGATCCCACCAGCTACCGTCCCATCAGCCTCCTCAGCGCCCTGGGGAAGCTCTACGAACGGATCCTAGCGAACCGTCTTCAATCCCATGCTCGGGAACACCACCTTATTCCCGATGAGCAGTTTGGCTTTAGACCCAAACACTCATGCGTCCAACAGGTGCACCGCCTCACGGAGCACATCCTAGAGGGTTTCAATAAGAAACCCAAACCCCAATCGACGGTAGCAGTCTTCCTCGACGTAGCGAAAGCTTTTGACAAAGTCTGGCACAATGGCTTGATTTACAAGCTATACCACTTTGGCGTGCCAGAGCGTCTTGTGCTCACCTTACAAGACTTCCTAAGGGACAGAAGCTTTCGCTACCGCGTGGAAGGCACCCTTTCCACTCCTCATCCAGTCAGAGCCGGAGTCCCTCAGGGCTCCGTGCTATCACCCATCCTTTTCGCACTGTATACCAGTGACATCCCTCGCGCCCAACCCAAAGTTTTTATAGCCCAATACGCGGACGATACCGCCATTTATTCCACTGGCTGGCATGTAAATAGACAGACATATTTCGTCATTCAACGGGCCATCACCGAGATCGGTGACTGGTTCCGAAAATGGCGCATAGCGGTCAATCCAGTTAAAAGCACAGCTATGTGCTTTACTGAGAAAACCCGCCCCCGCTATCCGAAGCCACTAATTCTGTTCGATGAACCCATTCCCTGGGTGAGAACAACCAAATATCTTGGAGTAACCCTTGATCGGAATCTCACCTTCAAAGATCACATCAATACGGTCCGTAACAGGGCGGCCTTTGTCATGGGTCGCCTAAGTCCCTTAATCTGTAAAGAAAGTAAAATGTCTCTTAGTAACAAGAAGACACTTTACACTGCTTGTATCCGCCCCATCATGACGTACGCATCCGTAGTGTTCAGTCATGCTAGTGAGGCCCACCTACATAAGCTTCAAGCCCTCCAAAACCGGTTTCTTCGCAGGGCAACCGGCGCTCCCTGGTACGTCCGGAGCGCCGAGTTGCACTGCGACCTAAACCTTCCCTCTTTAGCGCAGTTCAATAAGGGCTGCGTCCGCCGACACTTTGATCGAGCCCCCCACCACCCGAACCCTCTGGTTGTCCAGGCAGCGAACTATTCGACTGCCTCATCCGACCCATACTTCAAACCCCCCCGTCGCCGACCACGGCAGGTATTGGACGACCCGGATGACCCCATCGCAGCCATTACGTTGGCAGCTTTAGCGTTGTCCGCAAGTCGTCCTGGTAACATCCCCAGGTGTGCGGTAATCAGAGGTTACACAATCAAACACCGAGCTCGTCGGCGAGCTCGAGGCAAAAATAAAAACCCGATTAGTGTCTCTCCAAATAGTCACAGAGCAATATTCAATAGGGCCCATTCTCAACGGTACAACACTGCAGTTGTACCGGGGCATTTAGTTCCGATTCCCCCTTTGTCTCTCGGCAGCGAGACAAGCCGAGGTCCGAACCACAGTGGTGCCCTTGAGCTCGCTGTCACCCCTCCCGATAGTAGCGTGGCGTTTTCGGCGCCCGCAGGAGACGGAGGTATAAGGCGCTTTTCGCCTTATACGCCCGTCTCAGAAGAAGTGCCCTCAGCGCTTCTTCCTCCTGGGCTATAAGAGGGCCTCCCCTCGCCCAAAGTCCGGTGGAGCTGTACGTCCGTATAGCGGTAGACAGCATCTATGTCCTCCCTAAAAAAAAAAAAAAAAAAAAAAAAGCCCGAGCGCCATTCGTTATTTGAACGTCGCACCGACTACATTATGAAGCCTTAGGTTTGTGGCGTGATTATAGCCTACTGTAAGTACTTTTATTATATAATTACATGTTTAATGTTAATAGTAATGTACAATATGGTAATAGAAGTATTGGTAAAATAATGACTTAACCCTGTTATTATGGTCATGTGAAACTAAATTGATATAAAATGTTTATCGTAAATTATTATTTAATTATAAAGTATCGATAAATATAGTGTTGTTTATATGAATGTTTGGTTTAATTAACATCTCAGAAGTGGGATTGGTTGTAGCCACATTTTTTTTTCTCGTTACTTTTTTTTTGTATTGTTTTTCTCTCTGTTTTCTCCTTTCTCCTCGTTTGTTTCTTTTATTTTGTTGGTCTCACTAAGGTGAGTTTCTAAATGTTTTATATATTATTTTTTTGAAATTAGCACACAATTGACCATATGATGCAAAGTTTAGTAACAAAGAGCCGTAGGAGACGTTCAAGGAGACATTTGCTTGTGCTTTTGTTTAAATTATTTCAGGTTCACCATGGAACACGTGGTTTCTCCCTATACTGCCTAGTGGTATGCCAGTCAAGCAGACTACAGCGTGCATCGAAGAACTAGGAGTAAACCACACCGAGGTCAGCGAGACAGTCGCTCGCCCAGCCGCCGGGTATACAGTATACCAAAATGCCGCCCCAGAAGCCGTTAGCCACGCAGTCGTTCGCGAGTGGTGGCACGTGGACGTCGTTCGCGTCACCGATCCCGAAGCCGATCCAGTCACCATCATCGGGAGTGTAGCCGGCAGCCGTGCAACCGTTCACGTGCAGCGCCTTGTGGCCGCCGCTCGCAGCTACGGTCCCGAAGTCGATCCAGCTGCTGTGAGCAGCCACGCAGCGGTCGTCGGTCACCATCGCGACTCCAGTCCAGCGATGTGCAACGTAACCACCACAGCGTGCTTCACGACAAGCCGAGCTCCGAGCACCACCGTTTGCACAGGTCGCTGCGTCCTGCAGAGCTGAGCCCCAAGCACCGTTCACGAAGCCCGCTACGCCTTGAAGAGCCGAGCTCCAAGCACCATCCACTCAGCCTGTTGCTCTCTTCAAACTCCGGGCCCAACTGTGGATCCACGGGTATGCCTAATGATTTATCCTTGCTAGTCCGTGCTTTGAAATCCATTACTCACGATTAAAAAAAAAAAAAACATTCAACAATACCATTCCTGAATTTGAATCAGCAGGAAAGGAGCAGACAATGACAATGTGGCTACACAAAGTAAATAAGTGTGCAACTATATATAGGCAGGACTGAAAAACAAGTAGTGTACTTTGCACTCCATAAATCTCTATAAAAGGTATAGCCAAAAGATGGTATGAAGACTTGCCATCTCTGCTCTTTTCCTGGAATAATATATCGAAATCTTCATATTGTGTAGCTTCCGCACCTAATCTAACGGCACGGTCATCGATACCAAGCAGAACACACTCAACAGCCTTCCTACTAGTAATGCTATATCAAAGTATTAATAGATGCTATCTTATCATAGAAATAATCTTCTAAAGAGTCACCAAAACTTCTTGCGATATATCGTTCCGCTGAGAACTACGGTCCAATACTCAGCAACATGTTAGCTAGACGTATGCGTTTCGGTGACTCTTTAGAAGATTATTTCTATGATAAAATAGCATCTATTAATACTTTGATATAGCATTACTAGTAGGAAGGCTGTTGAGTGTGTTCTGCTTGGTATCGATGACCGTGCCGTTAGATTAGGTGCGGAAGCTACACAATATGAAGATTTCGATATATTATTAACTTACTTGAGAAATTCTAGATATATTTAAACTTATAATAACAGGCAAGACCAACACAGCCAAAACTGCTTCTGACATTCAGCCTCAATCGATACCAACACAATCTCAACCTTTTCGAAGAAAGGTTATACGTTGTTCAATTTAAACTTTTAGTAAATTGTAAAGCTGAGGGTTATATTGTAATGTAATGTCTCGATAAAAAGTGTTGCAGAATTGGCCATGGAACTGAGAAATGTTATTTTAATTCACTATCAAATGAAAAATCTGTCAATAGGGGGGTTTTTGATGAACGTCCTAGACAGAAGTACCTCTTACAACACTGCATTCTTTAATAATATTCTTATGGAGTCGATTATTAGCTTAGGAAGTGACTGTTCTATGCTAAAGAGTACATATTTTCGTCATATAAACTAGGTATAGATAAAATTGACAATACCAATCTACCCGTTCTAAAGTGATTCGGAAATTCAACTGTTCACACTTTAGGCAAAGTTAATGATGTTTTGTAGAAATTGATGAGTTGGAGCTGATACGGAGCTGCTTTCTTACTGGGACAATTCTCAGATTTAGCCATGCAGGCGCTATTTATGATCGGTGAAAGTTTTACTGTACAACCTTACGTTCTGATACAAAAACATCGTGATCGCCTTGACGTCTTACATAACATACACGGTATTACACCTGTTAATAAAATTAAATTGCGTTCTGTAGACATTTTCACTATTTCTGGGTTAACAGTCATCAGTCAATTCTGAGCCTAGATTTATTGATGATTTGGAGATGTTGCGGGTGATTTGCGAAACAATGGCAACTACAACTATAACTTGCCTGCAGGCATATATCAGCTCAACGAAGTTGGCAAGGGTCACGTAGCAGTTAATGGGTTCAGGGAGCCTTTTTACCTTACATAAAAAAATAGTTGCACTTGGGAGCGTTACCCGTGAAGACGTTAAAAATGTGCTGTCTGTATCTGCTCCACATCAACAAAATCATCCAATCCCTATAACTGTTTCAGATATGCATTTTGGACAGTTTGACTATAATAGAAACAGATGCCCTAGTATTGCTCAATAGGTACCGTGGTTGTTTTTCCTTAAATGAGTTAGGTCAGTGCAAGTCATCAGAAATTAATATTGACTGGTAAAATAATGAACCCATTGTGTATAGGCCATATCGTTTGGCTGTGAAAGAAAAGGAAATTGTAAGGGAATTGTTTCTGAACTCTTAGAGAACAAGATAATTAGAAAATCTTCTTCTGCTTTTGCAAGTACACCTATAGCGTAGGCCCAAAAAAAAACCCGGCCATTATATGTATTGAGTACCGCGCACTGAACAAAAAGACTATTAAAGAAAATTATCCTATACCTCTTATCAATGCCCTAATAAACGCACTTTCTGGTAATATTTATTTCACTACTCTTGATTTGGCATCTGGTTGTTTATTACCAGAACCCCATTAGGGATAAGCACAAGACTGGTTTTGTAGCGCCTAAAGGTCATTTTGAATTCAATAGGAATTCTTTGGCTTGGCTTATGCACCAGCAACATTTCATAGGATGATACATCAGGTTCTTGGGAATTGTCGTCATAAAGAAACACTTGCATATTTAGACATATTTTTTCCGTCAGTAGATATATCTGAAGATATGAAATGTTAGGAGTTACTATTTAACTTGCTAAAGAATGCAGGACGTACTCTAAAACTTGAAACATGTGTATTTTATGCGAAGTCTGTAAATTACCTTGGGTTTTGAATTTTCAAATGAAGGTATCAAACCAGTATCGAAGAAAATAGAGGCTGTGGATAACTTTCTAACCCCATCCAATCAGCACCACGTATGGCATTTCTAGGTTTAGCTAGTTTTTTTTTCTCTCCGGTTCGTTCAAAGCTTTTCTATTTTAGCTAAACCATTTACACAACTTCTAAGAAAAACGCATTGTAAGAATAGGTGCAAGATCAACAAGAAGGATTCCGAAAATTTAAGAATATTTTGATTTCAAAACCTGTTTTTGCATTTACAATCCTAATGCTGACACTAAACTCCATACAGATGCTTGCAAAATAGGCATTGCTGGGATTTTTCCAACAAGTTATGGCTTGTTGCATATTTAAGCCGACAAAACACCCTTGAAGAACAAAACTACTATTCATACGATTTGGAAACTCTTTCCGTAGTAACATCTCTTCAAAAGTTCAGAGTGTATCTGTTAGGAATTCATATCAAAATTATAACTGACTGCAGTCCATCACGAGCCTCTTTTTTTTTAAACGTGATTTGCTAACCCGTGTGGCACGATGGTGGACTATGGTGCAGGAGTTTGACTTTGATATTGAGTATAGAGTATCTATAAGCCACGTCGACGCTCTTAGTCGAAACCCACCATAGAATATTACTCGGCATGTTGTACGTAATGTTACAGAATCTGATTTGATAGTTACAGTTCAGGACGCTGATTCGAAAATCCAGCGTATTATTGGTATTGTAAATAGTCCAAGCCTTGATTATATCACTGATATTACAAGGATTTCCACATTAACGAATGGAAGACTGTTCCGAATAACTCCCGATGGAGACAGGTTGGTTGTTCTTAAGGGTGTTCGGTGGCAAGTTGTTCAGAAAAAACCATGATAATATAGGCCATTTTGCTGTTGATAACTTACAGAAAATAAAGCTTTTCTACTGGTTTTCAATATGCGCCGATTTGAAAAAATATAATTTACCATCATGCTCAGAATGTGCTTTCTCAAAATCATCCGCCGGAAAAATACCAGGTTTCCTACATCCCATCGAAAAGATTAATGAACCATTTGATACAATACATCTATATGTAGATCTATCACGTAGGGCCGTTTGCAGTAAGGGCAATACATATATTTTCGTACTTATTGACGCGTTTATTCGGTTTATACACTTAAAAGCAGTCCGTAATACAAGAAGCAGCTCTAGCATTAGTCATGCGTATGTATATGGGAGTTTTCAGAAAATGAGAGGTACGATAAATTGCGAATCAATCCTACTCAATACAAAGAAGGGGATTAAGTTAGAGTGGAGTGACAGGTGACAGCCACTGGCAATAGTAGGAAATTTTTTCCCAAATTTTAAGGTCCTTACAAAATTACCAAAGTTTATAAACATAATAGGTATCAAATAGAAGATACCCCCAGAACGCGAAAGGGAAATAAGAAATTCACCACGATCGTTGATGTTGACAAATTGAAACCATAGTTGAATTTCTCTAGACCCCATGATATTATACTTAGCGAAGAAGAATCCGACTAAGTAATAATAACTGTCTCAATAAATGGATTGTTCAACTTGTATGGATGCATGTGATTTATTACTAATTATTTATTTCCATTACAGAATAATATAATTTAACAGGACAAAGAGGCCTGATATAATCAAAATGCATACAGAACAATGAGGTCTGTTTAAATATATAATTATATGCATAACAGGACAATGAGGCCTGTAGTCATACAGTTCACAGAACAATGAGGTCTGTGAACATATGGCAATATGCATAACAGGACAATGAGGCCTGTAGTCATACAGTTCACAGAACAATGAGGTCTGTGAACAAATAGCAATATTCATAACAGGACAAAGAGGCCTGTATAGTAAATAAGTTATATTTAGAACAATAATTATAACAAAAACATTATAATATGTGATTACTTGTATTGTGTAAAGTCACACAAAATAATTTGGATGGCCGAATCTGTTAGCTATTTTACTCAATAATATTAGGTTAGTTTATTTTTTTGCACGTGTTCGCTCGCACATTCGGCGAACACTTGACTAAACGTAACTCGTTAATATTGTGATCTGGTAATATTATCTAGTATTCATTTATAATTTATTATTATTGTATTTATTGTCGTTCTTTTTATTTTTATTTAGTTAATCAGTAATAATCATATTATTTCAAATCTTTAATAGAATTAAAAGTTGTGAAACGAATGTCGCACGGTCTCCGCCATCTTGGCAGTAAGCCTTTATAAACAGAAGGTTCGCTAGCCCGAGCGCCATTCGTTATTTGAACGTCGCACCGACTACATTATGAAGCCTTAGGTTTGTGGCGTGATTATAGCCTACTGTAAGTACTTTTATTATATAATTACATGTTTAATGTTAATAGTAATGTACAATATGGTAATAGAAGTATTGGTAAAATAATGACTTAACCCTGTTATTATGGTCATGTGAAACTAAATTGATATAAAATGTTTATCGTAAATTATTATTTAATTATAAAGTATCGATAAATATAATGTTGTTTATATGAATGTTTGGTTTAATTAACATAATAATACTACGTACATATAATAATATACGTAACATATAATAATACTGCTCAAGTGGAGTAGAATGGCTTAGCATGGTGGCCATGTTGGATCTGCAATTTCTGATTTATTTTACGAACTATCATTCTTCATAAAAAGTAGGTACATATTTTCGGCTATGCTGTATTTAGAGTTTTTATGAATTTGGTAAATTTGTCACAGGTCGAAATAGCCTCATTCTCAACTTGGAGTTTTTGTCGTTCGAGGCCGAAGACCGAAATGCGTTAGTACCTTAAGAGGCTGATCTCCGACTTATGATTACCTATTTACTATATTTCTCTACCCGCGATAACTGAAGCACTTAACTTTGGGGTTGCCTTAGGGCTAAGAGCCTTGGTACAATTCGGCCCGTAACACACATTTTATAGGAGTATTGTGATTTCAATATAGCGGCTACAGGACGATTCTCTACTGCTTTAAGAGTTTGTATGGGACGTAATGCTTTTTTGAAAATATTTTTAGTTAAGTTCCGTACCTCAAAACCCTAACAGGATCAGTTTGTTAGACGTCTAGACCCTTTTTCTCAAGAACGCGTAGAGTTGAAATCTATACTACCTAGTGGTTCCCGGAGCTATAAACCTCGCGAATCTGCTCTTGCATTGCTTACAATTGAATAATGGTTGAAATGGGTCACAAAATCCAAAACCATGCAGTTATATTCCGAAAAGTGATGAAATTGAATTGATGCGACACAGGTAATTTGTGTTTCTTCGATGTGACCTGTAGGGGAGAATAGCTAGAAAGACACGTAAACAAAAATCAGCCAAGTGCGAGTCGAACTCGCGCACGAAGGGTTCCGTACCTTTGTCTGTAGCTACATCATTAGACACTACTTATATGATTACCTATTCTTATAGTTTTCACGAAGCGGAACCCTTCGTGCGCAAGACCGATTCGCAATTGGTTGATATTTAGTATGTATTTGTTGTTATAGCGGTAACAGAAATACATAATCTGTGACAATTTTTATTGTCTGGCTATATCATTACCTAACGTACCGGTACGGTTTGATAATGGGTATACTCGTAGTAGGTATAGTAAATAATATACTTACTCGTAGATTATTAGTTTACGTCTGCTATAGTTTGGGTCGGCAAAAACTATTAGATAAATTAATTAACCTTTTCCAAAAGCTGATAAATTCCCTTGTGATTTAATATGACACAGGAAATAAGCGTATTTTTTTCCATCCCGGCCATTCTTTAAGTTTATCGGATGAATAAGTAATTCTTCATACAAAAAGATGCTTCTTGGGTAAAAAAACAATTACTTAAGTAACATTTTTGAAAATTACGTTTTGGAAAATATACGATTTTTTTCAAGTTTATCAATCCCATTACTCCGTCATTTTTAAAAAATCCAAATATAATTCTATTAGTCAAGTAGAGACGCTTCGCTCGAACTTGGTTCTCGCTCGGTCAATCAAACACTTAAGTGTACGGTTTCTAACAGCTGTAAAAAAATCAAAAGTGAGTCAACGCGATCAAAAGATATGACTTAAATTTTTCAATCCTGTTTTTTGACCGTTATATCTATGCTCTACCTATCGTAAAAACGGTAACACATATAAGCGTCTAATTTGTTAGGTATATAATAAAATTTTCAGTATGTAGGTACTTCCTTTGTACGGAACCCACGGCATGCGAGTCTAAATCACACTTGGGCTGTTTTTTTATAAATTAATATTTTTGCTACTGACGGAAAACCTGTGCGGCAATTTGTTTAAGCTACATTGCACAGAGGCCATCTTTTAACCCATGCGCATCGTAGATAATACTCATAATAGAAATTGGCGATAGCGTCCACTGCGGAGGCTAAGAGCTATCCATATGAAAAGAACTATCTAATTCTTTTGGATTCTTCACACTAACTAGGAAGTGAGCAAACGCAGATTCCGCCGCCGCCACCCTGGCACTGTGACGGCGGCCAAGTCAAATAACCTTGCTTACTAAGACGGGAAACACAAATAAAAGTCTGATTTATTTACACACTTTATTGAAAGAACATAATGAAAACAAACATTTAATTAATATCATAATTATGTAAATGAACTTCGATTGCAGTAGGTAGGTACCTAGCTTAATCGTAACAGTAATACAACATTTAAGTGAGTAAGTATATTATGAAGAAATAACATTTAATCAATTCAATTCACAAAGGATTAGATATGTAGACATTACAGTGATATTTTGTAAGATATGCACGTGAATTTCTAAAACGTGAAGAATCGATTATGTTTCTGTAAGTATAGACTTCACACAACACATACGCGACATAAGTATAATAATAATGTAGAATAACATATATTTTATGCTAGCTATTTTAATACCCCATACTAAATAAGATCAGATGACGTCAATGATTAACTTTTATCATTAAAACTGGGGGAGCACGGAAGAAGGAAATATTGTACCTACTTAATTTTATGAGACTCTGATAACAATATAATAAAGATTAATAAGCTCTTATAGAATCCCAATGAGTAAGCACTACTAGTGTATAAGAAACCAGCAGTGTCTTTTGAGTGACGCAGTGCATACAAACAAATGGGTACATATAACCATTGGGTATTGCACTCTTGCGTACAGTGCCGTTCCAAATTAACTATCCGTAAAAATCATTACAATTATGAAAAACACGAAAACTTTATAATATAGAAATAGTCCGCATAATAATTTATTACACAAGAATATCTGTGAACAGACAATTTTTTTATTTGTATAAATGTGACTGAAAATAAAAAAATAAATGCTTTTTGAAATTGCAGCAGTGATCAGCACAGACAGTTGACCTTTTGAGATGGAATTCTTAACTATTCAGTCAATTATTCTAATTTTAATACTAAATACAACGTAAACAGTAATGAAGACTTGGTTTCTGAATATAATTAGTAGATGATATTATTTATGTCCGCCTTAAGCATAGATAGGTATGTGAGTTTCTGGAGGTTTGAGTAAACATGGCATCTTTTTTCATACAAATGTAAGTATTGCTTTATCTTTTTGATAGTAGTATGTTTTGATTTGTTGGCTGTGTTTCGCCACTCAAACAATGCACAATATAAGTTTAAGCAGAGCTTCTGTGAAGTCGAAGCACTGTGTATGGGGGCCATCTTCGATCAGGCTCCTATAGCTTCAACGATAGAAATTGTGTAGGTATGTGAACTTATCGATAAACTCAGTGTTTTAATCGTTTACCCTGATATTACTAATCGGAAAAATATAATACAGTACGTAATAATATGTGAAGATAGTAAATAATGAAGCCAATATTTAGTATATTGCCCAGTAAATTACACAACCCTCTTTATTTTACCCATACGTTTTTAACCTGTATGTATTTTTACATTGCGTTTACATTTTTGTATTGCTAATGCAATTCATCAGAAGCTTAAACTTACAATTGGAATTTTAATAGACATATTTTTATTTAAAATGATAACACTAACGAAATATTCGATCAAATAGATCTCATGCCGAAAAATGGGACTCCAGCGTTAAGATCGATATAAGTAGTGCAAGAACCATTAAATTGAAGTGCTTTAATTTATTACATCAATACTATTCAATTAAACAGAAGATTCTTTTACGTGTATAATTTGATAAAATTTAAATCATTACACTATCAAACAGTGTGTTCGACCCTGTCAATAAAGGCTAATACCACAAACTATACAAAAATACAATACATTCCCAAACTACTAAGTGAACCAAAAGCGCTAATTTTTAAGTAATACTTCATAAAGTAAAAATGTATAATTATATTAGACCCACGACTGTGTAGAGCTGCACGTAGATCAAAAGGCCTTTCTGCCTAATTTAGACAAGGGAATTGAAATAATTTTTGCATTCTTTTTTACATGCAATCCAATATGTCTTTTGCCTGTTCATTATTTAATATGAAACTACGCTTAATGTAAGATTAATTGAAATAAATGACGAACTTTGTTCTGCCCTCAATGTCGAAGGCAAAGTCTTTTGTACACAACGAATATTATTGCTTATTGAACAACATAACAAACTAAATATTATATTTTCCGAAGCCTAGCTTACGTTAACATTCAGAAAATTGAGCAAATCAAAATAACAGTAACAATAATGAATATAAACTATGTATTCTAAATACGAGTACAATAAAGATTATTGATTCTTGTGATTATCATAAAATATTATTGAACGTAATACACATGACAAAAATTAATTCTACTTTACAAGCTAATTTATATTTATTTTAAAACTGTATTGTACTACTTTTTAATATTGACGACACCGATGAACTAATACTTGTTATATAAGAAAGTATTTGCTTTACATTTATTCGCCGAGTGATATGTTCTCACATATGGCTCCCCTAACCCCACCCCTCGCCTCTCCCAGACCTCACGAAGGCTTCAAGCGCACTACACTACAGCCCTCTATCCAATATGCATTTCCTAAGTGCATCACGACCCGACAGCTCTGCGCACAAAACTGCACTCCTTTTTAATCACAGCTATTTTGTCTCTTCTCTTTAATAATGTATACTATATCTTCCAAAACTTATCTGCCAGAACTATCCAATACTTCTAGTAAACCTGTGTGGTTACTTTACAAAGCTCTATACAATTTCTTAATTGCAATTTAGACTATAAATAATTGATTTTATCAAAATTTTATTGCTAAGTGATGTATTATTTTTAGCGAGACCACACATTAAATAAAATTGACGATTTAGGACACAAATTATAATTTAATGATTCCTCAAAACTCAATCATTTCAGATTCAAATAAATTTTGACTAGAATTTACATAATTTCAATGACGTCTTTTAGATTAATTTGACTAGCATAATATGAAACAAATAACAAACAAATCCCATAAAATTTTGTAAAAAAACGAACATTCAGTTCTATACAAATACACACAACTTTGGCACAATCATTCAATTATTACTGAAATACAGAAGGGGAAGACGTGGAAGATATTTAATTTAGGGATATGCCTCATCTCTATTTTAATAGCTAATTGTATTAACTTACAACTAGGGTGCAAATTAATAAGTAAATAGTGGGTTATATTAATAAATTGATTTTCAAATTTGACACATCAGATTTAACTCGACATTAAATCGTATTTAAAAGTACAACATCAAAGTTTGAATGTAGGTGACTACGCTTAAATAGTGCGTAGTAGTCGAAACCGTGTTGGCACTGGATTCCCGACCGTCGTGGCACAATATGTATTCTAAGCAAAACAATGTACACTGGAAAGCTTTGAATACAGTGGTCCTATATTACCTTATTTTAACTACGTTAACCTATATTTTTTTATTTATTTTTTGAAATATGTATGTAGATTAACCACAGGACTATCTAAACGACCATCTAGACTAAATACAATGAGCAGTCTGGAGAGGGTGATAAAATAATTCAAATAAACCATTTCACATTAAATTACTAAACATTAACTACTCTGACAATAATTTAGCGTAAATCCACAACATTATAAATGTTAAACAAACTTTAACAATCTTTGGTTTTGTTCCCTTTTACAATATATTCGACACAATTTTCCCTAGCAGCCGATGATACACATTGTGTTAGAGATCTTTATTGTTCAAAAAGTAAAATAAATTAGAAGACTATCACATTTAGCAACACTATTTTATAACTAACGTCTTTTTTGTTCTTACCACGACTTGTTTAATATGAAATGTTCACGTTCCGTCTCTGCCTCCGCTTTAATGTAAGTTTCTTAAAGGATTTGATCCCACCGGTTTCGCATCGCCGCGCCGCGTCCGTGCGACGCAACTATGACTGTAATACCTAATTTTCCAGGTCATTACGATTATTTTATTTACAAAATATTGTCTTTAACCCTCTCACTCTGTTCGCTAAACTAACTCTACGCTACGACGCTACGCAGCGGGCCCGAGGTCGATCGAAACGCGTCTAGACCTACAGTGCATCGACACACGATTTTAATATATTTTGAACATTTGTGATCAGTACTGATGGCATTCAAAAATAAATCCAATAGTCAATTGATATACTCAACCGCTTAACTCCATAGTAAATTCGATCAGCTTAGCTATCTCCTGTCACATACATTGTTACAACGCGTTCCGAGAGCGGCGAACGATAGTGCGTAGTGCGGTCGGAGGGCGTTCACCGCTCGCGGATAGTTCAAAATTTTAAAATCTCAGTCATTCAATTTTTTTCTCAACATTTTTTTATCCCTAAGCTTCTCTGGTATGTTTCATACAATTTATACCATCGATACGTCTCGCACCAATCAATTATAAATACGTACAGTGGAGAATAAATATAAGAATATCTAAAATACTTATAAACTCGTAACAAATGTAAACATACGGTCAGCAAGAATCTAACGAACTGCCAATTGCTTCCCTAAACCAATAGAGATATTCCTCTCAATGTTTGAGAAAGTACATCGGAGCCAAGGCTCGGTACAGCGGCGGCGGCATGGGGCGTATCTCGGGGCACAGTACAGAGTTGTAGAGGAAGCCCGCGCCCGCCCGGAGGCCGCTCAGCCCCATTCAATGGATCGGAGCCTTCACGATGTGGTTCGGCGCGATGTAGTGGTACCCCGGCAGCGGCAGCCCAGCCGTCTCCATCGTGATCCTGCAAAGTCACACGCAACGCTGTCACAAAAATCCTCGCATCTCTTCACACAACACAGACGATACCACAACTATATCTCGATATGAATACTACTGATATGTTTAAGTCATGATTACGATGTAAGGCGTTAATGGATAGCTTGGAAACGGACACGGGATTGAATCTTGGATCAAAACAAAAGTACTACTAGTCTACGTAAGGTGTATTTTATAATGTCATTGTATATGTAAAGTCGGAACGCTAGGGCAAAAAGTAAATGCAAAGGAAGTCTTACCAGGAGATTGGATGATCCGGTGAGCTGTGGGATGTAGGTTCTTGATGGAGCAGAGTTCATCGATACAGGTAACACAGGATATTTTTGGCCTGGGTAGGTGGGTAGTGGCGTGGGTGCTCGACTAGGAAGCTTTGTTTTTAGAAGATTGTGTCATTCATTATACCTGTACTTAACTAAATAACATTATCAAACTTACGAGATATTCGGACAGAAAATGAAAAGCTGTTTCGATCTATAATTTTATTAAGACGTACGTACTTTAAAACAATACACGTTTTCTTAACACTTCTAGCGATTAATATAAATCCTGAAACAATACGAAAGTGTCTACGAATATTAAAAAATAATATGATTTTGTAAACAATAAATTACATTGCTGTGTCTCTTAAAGACCTATCTTTAGAAACATACGAATTGGACCTCAATTTTAAATTCGCACTAATTAATTAAAAGGGTATAAGAGGCGCGTGATCGTCGTACTAAGTGACTATGTCGCACACTAAAATCTAAGACAATCACCTTAAATGCCTTTTATATATTATATTGTTTAAATATCATAAACAGTCAACATATACGGAGCACATAGAATCCTAACTCATAAAAAAATTGCATATAAAAACATTCCGCTATGCGATTAATCAAATAATAAATGAAAGCTCATTAAAACATATAAAAACTGATCGCATTTTTTTTTGATTTCATTTAATACAATCAGTGACAAAACGAAAAAAAAACAGTTCAAGAAATAAATAATTCGTATTTTTGTATATCTTACATGCATATTATATATTTTTTATTTAGTTACTTTAGCTATAAATCTATTGATATCTAAGCTCCAACAGATTTATCCCTAAATCAAATACATCATGCAAATATTGTAATGAGTACAAGGCATGAAATACTTTCCCTATTCTAATATTTCCGACATTTTAATAAAATGGTACTTTTTCTTACAAGTTAATTCCGATATAATGCATAGCCCGATGCGTTATGTATCATGCACTTGAAAATTATACTGGCCACCTCAAACACTTAGGCATATATTACATAATTCCTAGAAAACGATCTACTAACGTATTAAAAATATTGAGAAAGAATAATTAAATAGTACCTATGTAATAAAATAACCTATCATACTTTAGTCATCGGTATAGTTATGAATAATTGCAATGGTAAGTACTTATTTAAGATAAACAATTTTACTTACAAAATATAATACCTGATTGACTTTTAGAGATAAATATTAATAATTTTCTGAACTACATAACTATACTATTGCAATAATTCATAATCGACGAGCTTACGATGCCGAAGCTTACTGCTAAGCGAAGCTTCGAATATCATTCACAAAGAACAAAAATATGATTTAAAAACCAGTTATTGGATGCAAAATCTATACTTTTATCAATTGGTTACCATTTCTGTGTAGCAGAGATGTTGACATACAAAATACAATTTCATTATAATAGTTATAGCAAATTGATCATAATATAATTGTGCATACACTTCCAAGAAAGCCTCGGTACCTACACACATATTGCTTTAGATTAATCAAAACCGACGTAAATATCTTGCTTTACTTATTCTCTTTTGAATATGTATTTTGTCTTTTGATGTTAAAATGATGTACAGCTATAATTGGATTCAGCTATTGAATAGTTTTCATCGAATACATTTGCCGTTATTATATGTACTGATATTTAACAAGATATATATTCTCATGGCGTGAAGATAAAATAATTCATGATGTGTGTTTATACTACATACATTAACTGTAATGTATGTAGAAAACTTAATGTTTCTATCAGACACCCTGCTATTTTCTAAATTTCTTAGAATCTTATATTATTCAAAGAAATCAACGCGAAGCATCTGTCTAGCTTTTTAGCTTCTACGTATCCTACTATTGTCAAGATCCCTAGTTCAAAATATCTATCACTTATTTCTCGTTGAACCATGTTTAAAATCTCTGCTGTGGTCGTTTTTTTATGAATGTATATAATTATTAATAAGTGTAAATGGCGATTACACGAAGTGTATCATAGTAATGTTTTATCAAAATGTTATGTATTATTATTCGTGTCCATTGCTAAAGATACGCTTCGTGTTGTCCCTTCCTAAAAACGCTTGGCTTCACAAATTGTATGACGATAACAACTTGTGTACATCTAATTTAGTTTCTTTTGGAATCGTTCACCAAAATCGTATACCTACTTTACCATAAAATGAAAATACAATATGATATTGTATTTTTTATTCGTATAGATCTCGTCGCACAATATCTAGCGTTTTCAACAAAAAATATTTTCTAACCAGAGAAGAAATTAATTTTTAATTGGTTCTACAAAAACAATTTCATTTATACGTATATATTTTTTTCCTTCCACAACCGCTGGGAATATAAATCATACTTACGAATTAATTTACCCAACTGAGTGCAAATCTAAATAAAAAGTTAACAGTATCTCTTCTAAAATAAAATAACTTCAACCCATGAGAACTCAATCAGAGCTAAACCGTTCAGGGTTTTTTTTACTACATATAACTTAGCATATAAGGAGGAAAGGATAAGGTATTAGGATAAGGATAGCCTCAATCTTTATACAAATATAAGTTTATTTACCAAGCTTGAGATTATGATACTTAAATGATTGTGGATAAAGTAACCTTAGCCATAAAATACATTTAAAAAGTAAAAACAAATGTGTTGTTGATATACATGGAAAGTAACCATATTGTTACATGGGAAAAAAAACTACATAATAAGTAGTATTAGTCACAAAAAAGTAACGTACATGTTAAACACTTCAAAAATGTAAAAAGATTGCCATCAACAGCATTAAATATATAGTAAATTAGTTAATTGAAACTATAGCAGAATACATAGCAAGGTTATATGAGAGGATGAAGGAAATTTGGTGAGGATCGGAACCAGTAACATCGAGGATAAGGAATCAGATAGTTCACCAAACACCTCACCCTTTCAACAAGAGAAAGCTTCTAACTATGATTAAATGCGACGAGATTATTTCTATACAACTCTCCTACGTCAATTAAATTATTTCGTGATACCACTTCATGACCTTATACATGATTCGATGATAACTTAAATGTTTGATAATTTTTTTTTTAAATAGTCTAAATCGAATGATTTTCACTTATAAGACGATTGTACCTTAAAATCTAAGAGATTTAACGATAAAATAAAACGGTGTGTAATCCCACTCCCAGACGTGCAAGCGGAAATTGTAGAGTATGTAAGGATATATGTAAGGATCTCTGCATGGAAATACGCACATTGTAGAAGTAATTCCTTGGATATGAGGGCTCCTTAACGTAAATTTGATTTCGTAATTTTCAATGTCAAAATTAAATATGATGAAGAAAGATTTCAATTTTAGGAGTGGAATTTGGAACTAGTCTTTAAATGCCAATTGCTGTTTGCATGAAGCAAGTTGAGAGTATTGTGCCAGTCACTCAATTGTTATTCGACCTTAATAGCCACGTGTCGCTCTGATATGGTCGATTCGTTTCGCCGAATACAACACATCATAACCGGGTATTCAATGTAAATGGTAATATGTTTTACAAGTTTCACTGGCACGTGTGGGAGAAGGGTAAGGACCGGATCTTTGGAAAAATCAGTCCACGTTCGAGTGAGCCGGAGCGGGCCTAGTATGGGTTGTACTTGTTCCGCTCCTTGGAGGATTTGGTGGGCGTTTCGTCATCCTGACGACGTTGGTTGAAGGATTTGTGGTTTCTGTGGACGCCGGTGGTTTGGACCGGTGTGTTGGAGTTGGAGCCGCCGAGGAGGTCGGTGAGGCCGCCGAGAGCGGAGAGGGAACTGAGGGCGCCGAGCGCGCCTGACTTGCTCAGGAGCTGTGCGAGGGGGATGGCGGAGGCGAGGGGGCTGTTACCGCCCGCACCCCCCGAGCCGCCCCCCGTGCCGCTCCCTCCCCCGCCGCCCTCCAGGTTCGCCTTCTGCAGCTCCACACTGCGGGCCGCGAGGACAGGTCACGTGTGGGCGGGACAAGGGCCACGGGCCACGGACCGCCCCGAACGGGATTTCGAGAGCACGGCCGGCGCTGACCTGACCTTTTACGAGTTAACGTGATCTTTGGATACTTTGTACGTCCATGTTTGTTTTAGGTCCCTTCAGGTTACCTTTAGTAGTAAATTTTTGAATACTTTGTAAAAACGTGATTGTAGTAGTTATTGATAAGCAGCAAATACTATTCTCAAATTGTCTGAATCTTGATTTTTAAATAGAAAATTAGAGCAACTAGGTTTGTACAGATATTGAATTTTCGTTTCGACAAGTAATTTTATAACCACTGAAAATATGCTACTAGTGTGCATAACCGACAAACGAACAAGTTTAATATGTTTTTACAGGTATTTACATTTATATTAAAGTTTTTCTCGAAACTATATGTATTTCATTAGTTTAATCTGATGGAATGCCTAGACGGTTTCAGTTCTTGGTGTGAAGTAGATGAGATTATTAAATATCAAAATTATTTCTTCATACGATGGCCATGCCATACAATTTTCACTTCATAAATAGAAGAGCTAGTTAAGATTCACTGCCAAGATTCTTTTGGCAGTGAAACTTACAACTTATTTTGGCAACCTTACCTCTCTTATTATATGAATATGTTATAAAAATTATAACAACACGGTGTTTGATTTTCAGAAACTAAATACGAGCGTTTAGCACATTTTTTAACAAATTCTCAGGTCAGCCGCCATATTAGATTTAAACAGTCGCCGACTTCGAAACGGTCCGTGAGGTAAATACAGGATATATAACGAGGGATATAGTTGAGAGATTTCAAAAGGTACATTGATCGGGGTGGGGCTATTATGTGATAATTAGGTTCAGAACTTGTGATCACAGGTTTTGGGAGGGTATATGTATGTTTTTTGTTATTGCGAGATCCAATTTAAACGGCGCGACGCACGACTGTGTCAAACGTCTGACGTTGACGTCCAAAATACTGCACACAAATTCAAACAATATTCACCTTTGTAGAACAAGATATGGTTGAATTTTGTAAAGTTTAAGTGTGATATTACGTTGTAAATAACATTTCAGTTGCAGCACCGTCGCGCGTCGCTTCCAATCGGAGACAATAGTAAATATAGAGTTGTCAGCTTACCTCATGTTGATGAGATACTGCGCCAGAGCAACCGAATCGGGGTTGCCAGAAATAGTGATGGTGCGGTCAGTGCTGCCACCTTCGCGTTCTTCGCAGTTAGATATCCGGATCATAGCGCCTGAGATCTGGCGGATTTCAGCGATCTTGGTGCCTCCCTGAAATTGCACGAAGATGTTCTTAAAAAACCTGTCTATATTTTCGATATTGAGATGCAAGACATCTGATATAAAGAAATACCCAAAAAACAAATGCTAACACTTAAAATTTACAACTTTGCATCGTGGTAGGGCATTTTGCGAATGCTCGCCTGGCTAGCTACCACCCTCAAGTAGAAAATCTGTCGCCAAGCACATAACGGTGTCATATTTTACATATTATTGGAGAACAACATTTTATGCCCCGGGCGTACACATCTGACGGTGTGTTCCGGCAGCTGTTCTTGAGAGCCAGTACTTCTAAGATAGCCTGAACAACATCTTCGATCACATCATCACTTACCATCAGGTGAGATTGTGGTCAATAAAATAATAGGTCAGGTGACGGGAGTACACATTGCTTGGAAAATCAATGAGACCTGTCCGTTATTAGAAAATTATAACGAAATAAAAATTACAATCTGTAGGTGAAATTCGAACCCACGACACGATCGATCCCTGGGACATAACTTGCTCTAAAGCTGTGTCACTGTTTCGTCCGTCGTTGAATTGAGCATTTCATACCTATCTGCCATGGTCGTGACGAAGACCAGAAATGCAGGCTGCTACCTTTGTGACGGGAATCGAACGCGGTTTCGAACCTATGGCACGATCGATCCCTAGGACAAAACTAGCTCTGTAGATTTGTCAATGTTCCGTCCGTTGTTGAATTGAGCATTTCATACCATAGTCGTGACGAAGATTTATAAAATGCAGGCTAACTTTATGACGGGAAACGAAACCGCGTTAACGATTCCCGTCCGGAACAAAATACAAGTACTTCAATAATTTGTAAATGTTTTTTGCTCAGCACGCGGTAGTGCTCCTAATCACATTTAGAAACTAGCATTCCAGCCACGGCTCCGTCCGCGCCCTGGTGGTTATCACGCAAAACCATTATTTTTGCGCAGTTGGACAAAAATTATCCTGTGTCCTTTCCCGAGTCTCAAACTATTTCCATACCAAATTTCATCCAAATCTGTCCAGTAGTTTTTAAGTTTTTTCGTTCCATACAAAAACACAAATTTTTCCTTATTGTAATATTAGTATAGATTTATTACTGGTTCAGCTGCAGTTATACCACTTCACATCCATAAACTTAGCCTGCATTTCTGATTTTCGTCACGACCATGGAAGATTGGTATACTACTTTAATATTGGTTTGAGTTAGGGCGAGCATTAATGAAACTCTGCCATCAAACTATGAATTCGTAATTCTTTGGTCTACGACGGTGTAATCGACAGTCCTCAATCATTTGACAGGTAAATCTACAAAATGTGTCACGAGACCCAATGCTACGGGTGCAATAGGTTTCTGGCACTTTGCATTCCTTATCGTGTTAAGCTCAATATCATTACCATCTTTTTTGTTGAAACGCATCAATTATCATGCAAGATATGACCAGCTGTGGTTTGAAGCGCGCGTTTTTGTTTATTCTTTATTAATAGTATATTGAATTATATCAATATACTATGAATATATTAAAGGATAAATACATATATGTCGCGACGCTTCGCTCCGACTCTGCGCCAGAGGGAGTTGAGCTTAAGGCAATGAATGCTTGGCTAGCTACCACCTTAAGCTTAAGGACAAAATCTGTCGCAAAGCACCTAAGGGCATTCGAACAGATATCTTTTAGAGCCAGTTCCAAATGTAGGTTTATCCTTTATATCACCTTCGTATACATCACTTACCATATTGAGATTGTGGCCCAAGGGCTGGCCTATCCGTAGTAAAAAAAAGACGAACACGACTCACCTTGCCAATAATGCATCCAATCAGTTCATTGGGCACGGTCATCTCGTGCGATTGCTGGTTGGTAGCGGGCTGATTGCGAGACTGGTTGGTAGTGCGCAGTTGCGACCCAGCCAATGCCGCCAGGGCTGCTAAAGGTACAAAGAAAACATATCGTCAGGCACGTATTCTCTGAAAGGGTAGGAGAGAAGCAAAACGTTTTGTCTGACATGTTTTGGTCCCATATAGGGGGCCAAAAATAACTAATTGTGTATACAGGATAGATAATTGAATATTTATTCCTTATAAGACAACCAGTTTGTGCGTACTCATTGGTCTAAAGAACTCCTCGAACCTCAAGGCATATTCAAATAGATTATAGAGCCAGTACTATAAGAACCACCAAGGAATTTGGGTCCATTGATTTTAAAGGTCCGTCAGCAACGTGTTACAAACATTATCAGGTAATTATTAGAATATTTGTTTATATTATACATGTGATAGATTGGCAGAGGAGAAATTATGCAAACATTTTTTTTTATAGGCTCACCTGATGTTAAGCGGACTAACCTCAGCCTATAACAGATGCATTTCATCATACGTCACGAATTGCACTGCGCCCGTCACCTTCAGACATAGTTGTTAAGTCTCATGTGCCTGTAATTTCACTGGCTCTCAAGGACTGCTGCCGGAACACACCGTGAGGTGCTTGGCGACAGATTTTCTACTTGAGGGTTTGAGAAGAGTAGGTCAAGGGTTACCTGTTTACATGCAGCAGGTATATTCTATTTATTGTTAATATACGGAACTCAGCTCTAGCCTCAGAGTGTGCACTTCTTTGCCAAAAAGCCCGAATAACTTGTCCGACGCGATAATCGAACCCAGGACCACTAGGAGAAAATAGTTTTTATGTCTCGTTCGCACAGTAATTTCACTTTTTACACTGCTCTTCATGCCTATACACAGTGGAATACGAGAAGAAATATTTTTATAATGAATGAATGATTCCATATAATTTATTGTTTGCTTAATTTGCTTCAATTTGTCGTCGTATGAACTATTTAGAATTTAGAGCATTATAAGGCTAAGGGTTACTGACAAACTAATGATCACACCTGTTTGAAATTTTATAATTTATATCCTCAGTCAATGTAAGGAATTAGTTCGCTCAAGCTAAAACGGAAACCCTGCGCTCGCGCCACGTATTCAATATTTATTTTGAAGAATTAATGCAGCGAATTTGGCCCAATTGAAAATAAGATATTAGAAAAAATACTTAACGACTTCGTTTATTAAAAAGCAAAAATACTTCTTTATTTTTAAATTACTCTGCTTCGCATCGTAATTTTTTTGGCTTTGCTTAGGCGAGGTCTAATATTGCTCGCCTGTCAATTGCTTTAATTTATGTCGCAATTTGATATCTTAGCAATAGCATCTTGGTTATTTTACGATTATCAGGTTCGGATATAGTAATGATGCTTCATTTTGTATCATGTATATAACATTTATTTCTATACTTTTAATTTGTTATTACCTGCAGGGTTGAGACCGGTGGTATTAGCTGGCCCAAGTCCTCCGAGACCAAGCGCCGCCAGTCCAGCCAATGGCGATTTCGCTAAGCCGCCCATCTTGAACATTATACCAAAAATAAGATACCGCTTTTTGTGTGATTACTGAAAATACTGAAATGATATAATTGTGAAAGCATACTCAGATACAAATAATATATTACAATTTGGAAAATTAATCATACAAAACAAAGCTGTAAGGAATTTTAACGACGTTGTTTTAACATACATTAAGAATCTCTGTGACAACATTGATATTGACAGTTTCTTAAGTATTTTTTTATGATACCTTCACAATTATATATGAACTATTTAAATATAAGAGCTCCAGCTGCTTGTTTCATCTTCTCTGACATGGCCGGGATGGGATCGCTGGATAGGGTTACCTGGGTAGAAACTACATTTTAAAAACTAAACATCAGAACAGTAAGAAAATCCACAATATGCTGTATGATTAACTCAGATCGAGTTTTACTCACTCTCCAAAAATTTCTGGCATCTGAATTAACCTTACTAGCACTTGCAAGACACAGGATGGTATGCGGATTTTCTCATTAGATTCAAAAAGTTTACAAAAATCCACATTGTGAGTTCTTGATTGGTGCTGCCCATGAATGCACCGTATAATACAAAAATAGGCATAATTTTTATTGAATTCTGTAACAAATTGTATCAACCTTAAGCCATGCGTACATGGTTAATCATCATTATTATTTTAGGTGACGAAAATAGTAAAAATAAAAACGAGAGATGTTGGAAAGGCAATTCAAAGGCAAAATAAGGAAAGGTGCAAGTACGGGAAAGTCTTGTACTCGAGATCGCTGAAATGTGCGAGAGCTTTGGAAGTACAAAACACTCTTATATCGGCGATGCCAGAAAAAACAAACAGATAAAGCTTCAAATGTGAATGTGTTTTCTCTACACATGTATCATCTATGAGAGAGTACATATGGTGCTAAATACAAATAAAATATTAAGACTATGGTTTATAAATTTAAATTTACATCGGGTTCTACTTAGGGGTATGCTACGAAAATGGGAAACGTGCAAATAAGAAAGAACAATGAGATACAGGCGCTGGGTAGACAATACAGCATAAAATAAAAAGAATTACATTCCTGGAAGAATCACCGGGGTCTATTAATACTATGGGTTTACAATGTTAATTGAATGCGGATCTACAGGGTCGACACCACACATCCAAACCAATTTGAGGGAATCTGGGGCAGCACCATTCACATATCACTCCTTATACCACACAACCTCATAGAGAAGAGACATACAGAGTTCCTATAGACAATATACTGTGGAAACTAATAGATAATATCAATACACGGCTCATTTCATAAGATGACAGTACAGGCTTAACATTGTGTTCTTTTACTACTTTCAGCTATTTACTTCATATTACATACACAAGTTGCATCTGGGCTTTGTGTGATGAAATGTAGAAGAAAATTGTTGAGTTTGTTCAAATAGGATCAATAAGAATGTCTAATGAGGTTTGTAAAAGACTGTACTGGATTTGTTGGTAGAATTATGGATAGAATGTGAAGATAAGATAGACATTTGACAGTGTAATATTGGATTTCATAGAGGGCGAGTAAATAGCTAATTTCCAGAATTATGAAAATATTGCATATATAAATTTCTTGAAATAAAAGTTAACAGAGCAGTGTTTATGTTGGTATATGTTTCAACGTATTTTCATTTTACATTCGCTTTTAAATTGCTGTTATTCAGCAGATTTTCGTATTGATATAAATCTAGCATTGTGTTAAAAAGTATTTATGCTAGGTTTTTATTATGGAACCCATGCGCATCGTAGATAATGATAACAATAGGTATGAATGATATAGACTCGGTAGTATAGGTGGATACATAGCAGGTTTAACAATATAATTGTTGTCATATGCATCATCGTTCGTTTGCGTGGTATGTAATTATTGACGCAACAACATAAGTGATAGGTTCTTTCAAAACAAGGCTTATAAGTTATAACACAATAATTTAGTTTTTTTTAAATGATTTTTAATTGGGTTTATTTTATTACTAGAGATATGACTAGGTTTGCCAGGTACTTTATTTATTTACTGTATCCAATAAAATATTTAATAATTACGGTATATGTGAATATATAGATATCTTAAGTTAAAGCAAACTGTAAACTGACTTTAGTTGTTATTAAGTATGTTGTTGTTATGCCTAACAAGAAAATTATTTTTAATTGTATTTTTTGCACTACACGTTAAGCTAAGCGTTGGAAGTTTTTTAAGAAAATTATTGTAATTCATTAATTAATAAAATTATGTGACTTGAGACTATTTATTGAAATTTATTTTTAATACTCATATTTTTTTTTATACATAGTGATTTACTATCGTTATATTTCTCTAATATCTGTAACTTAAATTTCAAGAAAGTTGCTGTATTGAGGAAGGGGGTGTCTCTATGAGGTGTGTGGCGGAGAGGAGCGCAGTGGAACTCGACTCACAATGTGGTGTTCGTGGAGCGGCGGGTGCAGCAAGTGATGCGGCGGCAGCGCGCCCACTAGGGGCGGCTTCACCTCCAGCAGGGGGAACACTGGCGCGCACACCGCCTGCCAACGCCCCCCACTTATTACGTACCCGTCCGAACACTATATTGCCGCGTAAACTATGTATTGTGTCACAGTGTACTCAATTCGCTTTTAATTTCACATATAACTTAATTTCTTAATTTACAATTAATCTATTTGTTTAGTACAAAACACTTTGTTTAAAATGTTAACTCCATGATTTGCAAGTGAGTCCTATCAATCCAACATGTTGTGTAGGTGAGATCTACAAGCTTGTCAGTTTGAAAACCGACACAAACCTTACAACAGAAATAGTTATAAACATAGATTGAATTACCGAATTGTAAATGTTTGATTGACGAAATGCTATTTATTATTAATATTCCAAGAGAATTGTGGCAAATACATCATTTATACATATGAAATTATAGAACAATATATTAATGAATAACCTTGATACTTACATCCTGAGCAGGCACTGCATAGTTCCCTTGGATGGTGTAAGCCTGACCACCGGCTAAGATCACTGGGCCGGCCACATTTGGCTTAGGTCTGTAAGGGATTGTGGCTCCTTTAGGCGGGCTCTGAAAATATGGTAAGAAAATCTCGTTATTAAAAGTTGACGCTGTAGTGTTTCTTAGTGCTTAGTATTAATAATTATTATAGTAAGTGAAATCGGCTAAAAATGTCTTTTAATCAATAATTATACCTGCAGGACTTGACCAGATATAAATTATAATGAAAAGTTACAAAGATACTTTATTTTTGTTCATTCATGTAATATATGTACAATGTACATCGATTCTGATATTATCTATATTGCATACAAATATACAACGAAAGAAAAAAAAAACGAAGGACTTCAAAACAGTCCGAAACTGGTCGGAATCTTTCCGGTAAATATAACGCGGGTCCTAGCCGGTTTCTAATAAGTTGAAAGAAAAAAACATGAGTTATGAATGTATAAATCACAAACTATATTTTGGTTCGTCATGATTCATTGGTTTCCCGTAACTTTTACGATGTGGTTGACCTATACAAATTTACTATGTTTACTAATGTTTCGTGTGTTAATATAGAACCGTACCTACCTACCAATTTACATCCTTATTTGTTTAGCCGTGACATAGTTGAATAACAAAGACACAGAAAAACTATTAACTGCAAATTTTTAATAAAAGCAGTGGGTCGGCACAACAGGTTTTTTTGTTTGGCCCAACATAATGTTTGTAACGGGTGGTTAAATTGTAAGGGCCGATGTTGAATATGAACCACACCTAAACGCCAAGTTTTTTTCCGAATTTTATTTGACATTTCTCTATTTCAGACTTACTCAATTTGAACCATGGAGAGATACACAATCCAACAACGTGTTAAAGTTATCCAGACTTATTATGAAAATGGGCGTTCAAATCAAAATGCATATCGTGCACTTCGTGATTTTTTCGGTCAATTTGATCGTCCAAATGTGCGTACAATCGCAAAAATCGTGGAAAAATTCGAGCAAACCGGGTCTGTAGAAGATGTGAGAACACCAGTGCATGCTCGTACAGCTCGTACTGCAGAAAATATTGCTGCTGTTCGCGATAGTGTGGCTGAAGAGCCGTCCACCTCAACTCGTCGTCGTGCCCAACAATTGCACCTCTCACGCTCGTCGTTGATGAACATTATGCATAAAGTCTTGCATTTACAGGCTTACAAGGTGCAATTGGCTCAAGAACTAAAGCCTCTTGACCATTCCAAACGTCGTGAATGGGCAGAATGGTGGCAAGAAATGGCAACAGTGGATGATCAATTTTCGAAGAAAATCATCTTCAGTGATGAGGCACATTTTCACCTCAGTGGATTCGTCAATAAACAGAATTGCCGGATTTGGGCGAATGAGAATCCAAGAGTGATTGTCGAAAAACCAATGCACCCACAAAGAGTGACTGTTTGGTGCGGTTTATGGGCTGGCGGCATCATCGGGCCGTATTTTTTCCAAAATGAGGCCGGTCAGGCAGTTACTGTGAATGGTGTTCGCTATCGTGAGATGATAACGAACTTTTTATGACCCGAATTGGAAGATATGGATGTGGACAATATGTGGTTTCAGCAGGACGGTGCCACTTGCCACACAGCTAACGAAACAATGGCTCTTTTGCGCAACAAATTCAATGGCCGTGTTATCTCACGTAATGGCGATGTCAATTGGCCGCCAAGATCATGTGATTTGACACCGTTGGACTTTTTTCTTTGGGGTTATTTGAAAGAAAAGGTGTACGTCGATAAGCCAGCAACAATTCAAGAGCTAAAGGATGAGATAATTCGGCACATTAACGGCATAGAACCTCCATTATGCATCAGGGTCATCGAAAATTTGGACCATCGGATGGAGGTGTGCCGCCGTGGTCGCGGCGCCCATTTGACCGATATTTTATTCCATACATAATTGAGTAATACCCATATATCATAATAAAATAAAATTACAATAATTTCCTAAATAGTTTGTGTTTTATTCAAAATCAACATCGGCCCTTGAAATTTAACCACCCTTTACTTGACTCGTGATCTAAATGTTTTCAGAGTACCTTTTATACCCTATACCTTAGTCTATTCAATCGAAAAAAATATTTGGATATGTATTTTGAGTTTCTCATGCTCCTATCATAAACAACTTTACAATTAACAAATTAAATTTTTGCAATTCATTTTGTTAATTGTAATCAATAAAATTAATAAAAAATATGTAAAAATTATTACAATTATAAGAAAGGACAACGTTTAGCACCACTTTTAGTTGTACGACAGTAAGAAGTCTTTATAGATAAGGCGGTTAATGTTATAATAATGTTTGTAAACATAACATAGGTGTTGTTTTATTAATTACTCAGTTAAAATACTGGTTTGTTGATGATGAAAGCTATTGATTAAATCACTTGTTTAATCATAATTGTTTTTTATTATCATTAAGAATCAGTGTCTGAAACGTCATAACCAGGGCTAATGGATAACACGCTAGTTATAAACATGTGTTAACTTGGCCATGTAACAAAAGGCCATCTGAAAATTAATCATATATGCACTCCATTTACATTCAGATTCACATATTTATTGCAGGCATACAGTATATACAAGGTGTTATAAAATTAAATTGTGTAAGTATAAAAGGTACCTACATAGATTGGTATGGACCCCGTAGGGAACAGCAAATTAGAAGAAGAGGATAGGTAGATAAAATTATAATTAGAAGAATTTATATATATAATAGTAATTATTTTAATACAATTGAATGTTTACTGTGTAAAATGTCTACTAATATGTCATGAAAATAATTGTAAAAAAAATTAGTAGGTATTATTTATCATTTAAATGTTCAACAATGGAATAATAGGCTTTGTCAATAAGATACTGTTTAAAATTTTGTATAAATTGAATGTCACTTATAATACTTTTCAAATCTTTCATCAGCGTATTATACATTTTTACAGCCATAATTATCTGGGGGTCCAAAGTTTGATCCAGTCCAGCCAACCGGCTTGAAGTTCACCGCACGGTGGCAGTACATTTTGCCAATACTCGCTAAGTTATCTACCATACACAAATAGAAAACCATTCGTCCCAATGGTGTTCCGGCTTTGATAGCTGTCTTTGACATCAATTTTCATTAGATTTATCCTGTTTACCATTAGCCACATCAGAGAACAGATGAGATTAAGGCTAGCTAACAGCAATAAAAAATAACTCTAAACAAGATTTCTAGGAAACAAAAACGGCGGACAAACGGTTTAGACGTCTCATATGAACACCGATGTCACCACCCATCTCTTCCCGTACGTGCACCATAAAAAAGTAGGAACTATTTGGTTTTCCTTTTGTTTATTTTTATGGTTCGTAGCAGAATTGAAATTTGACTTGCAAACTACGTGGCAAGTCAAATTTCAAATCTGCTATAATGGGCATTAAAAGTGCGCGCAATATTAATCAGTATATAGTAATTAATAATGTATTGTACGATTTACCTCAAGCATAACGCAGCAAATGTGATAAATGCACTGCGTGATCGCATCACAGGTTCCGCTGATGGTTACTGCTCTTTCAGTCGAATTCGGCAGCATCTCGCTTGCTACCTGCAAATTAAATTAGAAGGTAAAATAAGTATTTGATAAAATAAGTATACGATTATTGCATGTATTTCTTAATTTTTATTGATGACCCATTGCCAGGCCTTGCTCACTCCGCAAATTAGGCACAAAGCTACAGGTACATCTGCGCATCCGTCTGGACGGGTTTATTCCATGGTGCGTGCCGCGTCATTAGAGATCAGAGCTATGCGTGGCTATTCGAAACAAAGAGACGCCTTGTAGGTGAAAATAAATATTAGGTACTCCATGCTTTGCGAGCTAAAGTGCACTTTATTGCTTCGTAACTAGAGTCGCTTATTAATTAGAATAGCTTTGCGAAGTGATCCTTCTGGTCCTTTTTATTCTGTGCCATTGCGCACCTTGTGCAGTAAACCAATAAAAGTATTGCCTAAGAAAACGCATATCTAATGGATACTCTCTTCTTCATTTGGAATATAATGAAAGATATCTAACCGCCCCGCAAATAAAGATTATCTATATATGCGGATATGCGGGCGGTGGACCTACCACTTCCACCACTTACCCCCATCATATAGCGGGGACGAAGTAACGTAGATGTTAACAGGGACGTATATTCGACAACGAAAACGCGACACGCTTGCGAGACTAGTGTACCGATGATCACAATCTTGATACCTGAAGAATCGAAGCGCTCGTAGCGAAGCTTGTTTAGTCGTTTATAACCGATCTACTACGTTATGCTCAATGTTGTCATTACTTGGATGGATGCTCGCTAGTCGCTTTAACTACCGTGCGCTTCTGCGTTTCAGAGGGCTCGTACAGCCTCCGGCTCTAGTTGTTTTCTTAGCATGGTGGTAAGATAAATTGCAAATGCCTACCTGGCTAGCTAAGCTACTAAAACTGTTGCCAAACTCTCAACGGCGTGTTCCAGCCTAGATAAGCATGTTTACCATAGTCGAACACATGATCACTGACGGGTGACACTGTGGTCAAAATCACACTTCGAAAAAACAGTTTACAAACAATGAAAGTAATTGAACGCTATACCTGGATATTAGCGCCAGTGACATCGCGAATTTCCTTGATTTTAGAGCCTCCCTTTCCAATGAGAGATCCGCACTGGGAAGCGGGCACGATGAGCCGCAGGGTGATAGGCGAGCGAGCTCCGCCGCCGCCACCTTCGTTGAACTGCGAGCACCACTGGAAGTGATAACCATCATCATTAGCTTCGACTGTTCGCTTGTTTGCATCCAACATTATTAATTTTACAACTTACAACATTAGCAATTTTGCACGTACAGTCACCTGCAATAACAAGTATACACATTGTAATTTTCAAAATTGTGGCAAAGACGTGTGTCTCTCTATGTACATAGAAGTATCTTAAAATCAAAGAATAATTCGAATTGTGTCACTTATGTGTATATTAACTTCAATCATGACGAATTTAGTGATATCACATTATTATGATAGTAACGAAGTGTATACTTATTATTGCAGGCGACTGTACAACACTACATTCGTTAAAATTCACTGTCATAGGGTGCATACCATTTGAAGTTAGAAAAGTGACAGAAGTGGCAAATTTTAGTGGCATTCTTAGCGTTCTTATCCTAAATGGAACAGGGGATGACAGTTACAAACGATCACAGTGATCACAACCACAGACGCGGAATGTGATCAAAATTATCGAAATTAACGTTCTTAGCGACAAATGGAACATACCCATACATTTCATAACACAGTGTTGAGGCGCTGACAAGTGCTAAACATATTCTCTAAAGCAAAGTTTATTCCGAAATACGCGTCTTTAAATTTTTCTCGTTAGAATAAAACTGCAAAGTTGACACTAAATTACCCTTGTAACGTATATAGGTATAAACTTTTAAGAATGAAATAACAAAACCTTATCAAGGTAACAAAATTACATTTTCGATTTATTAAATATTATTAACACAAATACTTAGTTTTATGTTAATAACCTTTCTTTCGTTTTTCACCAAGATTGATCGCTATTTCACCATCGCCGCCTCTCTTTCACTCCTACGCAGTCGGATAGGGTTAGAATTTCAGAATTTTCGAGCGTATTAAGTTTCGTCATCTTAATACTGCCGATCGAGCAGCCGAACTGTTAACGCACCTCGTGCGTGAAGTAGGGGGCGTGGGTTCGATCCCCGCTCGAGATAGATATATTGTGCTATAAAAAATTGCAATTGCAGGCGACTGTACCAAAGACCAACAATATACTTAAAAATGTATAAAAAAATATGGCAAATGTTATATAGTAAAATTAGGGTCTATTCCTGAAAAGTTAAACGGTGTGTTCCGGCAGCTGTCCTTTAGAGCCAGTAATTCTAGGTTAAGCCTGTTAACACCTTCGACCACATCATCACATACCATCAGGTGAGATTGTGAAAAACATATTTCTTTTCGTATCCTAGAGTGTGGTGTGTCGTTTGTCTACAGATGAGTAAGTAAAACACAAATATAATATACTAAAAAAAATAAAAAATGAGTGGCCGTCAAGTTTGACAGTTGCATATATTTTTTGGTTCGGAGTCTATCATAGAAACAAAACTCTATTAAAACAAAATGAAAATTACGATTTTTTAAGCTGATCCAAACTAACTTTATCTTTTTTTTCATGGGCTATTTCCGAATCGGAATCATAATAGAGCAAGGCCCAACTCCTGCTTAAAAGTATTTTTTATTTTGAATAATTTTCTGTTTGAATATTTAGTTATAATCACTTTGAAATTATATTAAACACTATTATTTCTCAATTTTGGTGTCCTATGAAATGTCTCACCAAGAAGCCTGTAGCACAATGAACCCTGTCAATAAACAATAGATTCTCAAGTTTATCCTATCCGCAAACAGGCACAGTACGAGAATCTAACGATTGGAAAAAACGGATGTATTTTCGTGACGATTTCCACCCACTCGACGCGAGGTCGAATTCTTTTGGTAATTGACTGCTCAACCATTTAGACGCCGTTAGCGGTTTTAACGCTTGTTTTACATTAGCAAGAGCTGACGACGGTGATAAGATATACACCTAACAATTAAAATACACTATATCCATCAATGAGAACAAAACAACCCAGTATGCTCAATTTCTAAAACGTGATGTTTTTCTTAAAACATTTATTCTAAGGAACACTCACTAATACTGATGTACAGTATCAGTCGGATAGTACACTGCTGAACACAGCCTCCCCCAATAAGGGGGGTTTGACAGGTACTGTATCAATATTATATATTACATTTTTATAAATTTGGTACAAAAACATTTAACAAATTAATGAAACTTATATGTAAACTTGGATTTAAAACTAACATGGTAAATTTGTTAAACTAAATATTGTACACATCTTTGCAGATGATTAAAGTAATTTAAATAGAGTTAAATAAGGTTTGATGAAAAATTTAGAGTTCATTGCATACATCGATGCAGACCTCATCATAAAATCGACACATACGGTAAAGCGGGTTGTTATTGTTATATTCATACTTATGTACTTTCTTTAAATTTTATATTATTATATAGCAATTGAATAGAACCGTGATATGGATATTACTTTAGTCAACATTTTCAATATCATAGTACATCGTTATTACTAGCATTTGTAGCCTTTTTCAAAGCTTAGAACCTTTTTTACTCGATTGTGTTAAGAGATCTTATTTTTGCAAATAAATTAATTATTTTATATTATGTGCATACCTCTTCAAACTTCTTGCATATGAGTGTGAATGCTTTGAATATCGCGCTTGTGTTCCCCGTAACAGTGACAATACGCTCTGGGCATGATCCATCAGATATATTGATTTTGGCTCCAGACTGAAACAATAATAATAATAAAACTCAATTCACTCTCTCCAATCATGCGTGTAATAGAACAAAGCGTAAAAGAACTCACCTCTTCTCTAAATCTTTTAACAATCTCTCCTTTTTTGCCAATAATACTGCCGACTTCCTGTAAACAATAAACAAATGCTTCATGTTATTTTCTCTTATTTTTAACAATCTCTCCTTTTTTGCCAATAATACTGCCGACTTCCTGTAAACAATAAACAAATGCTTCATGTTATTTTCTCTTATACTAGCACTACTAAATATAGCCAAGTGGATTACACATTGGCACGTATTGTGCAACGAAGCGCAGGCGTAATTAATGCAGCGCGTTTAGATTTATAGTAGGTACAAAAGATTTCCCGTCTGGACGCCAATAATAGATGTCGCATCGAGCGATTCTTTGCAGCGCTCCGACGCATTGGGGTTGCATCGAGACAGTTTTAGAGTGGTCGAAACAGTTTGCTTCTGCCAACGGAGCATGTTGACTCTTTCAGTATGTGAACAATGCTCTTGCAACACGCCTAACGAACATCTTGAACCGACATAAATAGCGGAGTTGATTGATGTTGAAAGTGTAGTTCAAAGAACTTTCGCCGCAACCGTAGCATATTGATGGACAAACGGTTCAATATTCGATTTATGAATTATTTATATTCTCTATCGTACAGATATGTTAATTTGATTGTGTTACTTATATCGATTGTTTGATATTAGGATCGTACATACCTATTATGACGAATTTTTATTTGAAATATATAAAATGTCAGATGCCTAGTACTTGGTACCAAGATGTATGTCTTATCCTTAGGGAACATTATTTCGCTTCGGATGCTCTGCACTACACATAGGGACCTGAATTCAACTTTGAGGGTATAGATATTTTTTTCATCATTTTCTTTTATATCTTCACTATTCTGAGTGGATAGATACTGTGAAAAATCACTATTACAGTCTATTTAAAAAAAATAGATAAGTAACTAGGCAGATGGTAGAAACAGACAATTTAAACCAAGCATTTTAAAGATTCCGTGAATTAACTACTACTAATGATGATTTATTTTTCTAAACGGCAGAATGAAAATTTAGTATCGTTAACGCTGCAAAACTAAACTTGCTGTTAACATGAAGCCCGTACATTAATGGTGATTTAAGCGTAATAAGACAATTGGAGTGCCTTAGACCGTGCAAGTATACGGAGTATTTTTTGCAGATTGCTTAGCAATCTTCTCACCTGTTGGTAAGTGAGCACCGTGTGCGGCAACAGTTTATTACCTAACAGTGGTACCTAGCCAGCATTCGAAAAATGCCGGAATGCAAAATGAGGGAGGAAAATACCATTTCATTAAGACGCCAGTGAAGAAAGCGACTTTGTGACTTATTTGCAAGACCCATTATAGAAATATATTTGTCTAGACACTATTAAGGAAGTGTATAAAGCAGACAAAATAAACAAACATTTCAATTAAGAAAAAGAAACAAATCGACATGTTTGATGAACAGGGCGAGTGCCAATAGTTGGCACGGTGCCAGATGTACTTTGTATTGGATTACAGCCAATTAAAAGTACCCAGACGTAAGAGTTGCTGGACGCTAACATCAATACATTTCACATGTCAGGCCTATCTGGTCACATCTAGGTGTGCTAAATTACATTTGCAATTGAGTAACATTAATCAAAATGAAACTGTGGTTACATACCTGCTGAGATTATATAAAATTAATCCATGACTTTAATTAGTATATTTGAATTGGTGATAAACTGATAGGTAGGTAGTAAAGGTTACTTGCCGACCAGTGTTTAGACATAAGTTTACTCAAGTATTTTTTATACAGAACTGCGTTGCACTTGACCACTATCTAACCTGATGTTAAGTGATAATTCGATCGATGATGGAGCGCGCTTACCCAGAAGATACCTATTCACTCGCGTTTAGAAGACCCCTATATTCTACTTAACCGGAGACATACTCAGGCTGGGTGTTCCATTCCCTGGCGGTTCGTATGATGAACGAAGAACCAAATCGCTTCTTTCGCGTAAATGGAATATCCACTATATAGCGGTGGCGCTTCTGAGTATCCCTGGATGTGCGATTATAGAATGGGGATGGCAGAATCAAATCATGCAGTTATTCACAGGATGTTAGTTGGATAGTTTCAATCGTGGCTATCTACTCTCAAGTAGAAAATCTGTTACACAGCATTTGGTGGTGAATTCTGACAGCAAAACTTGAGAGCCATTTTCTATTGTAGAGTTAACAGTTAGAATGGAAGAGGGTAAAATTGGGCATCATTAGATAGTAAATTGGTTCATTGTAATGCTAAATAACAATATGATGAGTTTTTATATTTTTATCTCTATGGCAGCTGTGTGTTTTTTGTCATAAAGTGGTGAGACTGCCGAATTGCCCGTCTAATGATAAGCGGTCACACCTGTCCAAAACAGATGCTGTGTCACCATCCTTATTCTGTTTAACACTGGACTGCGCTCATCACTCTGAGACATTAGTTCTTATGTCTCGTTTGCCCAGTAATTTACAGTAGTGTTTGCACACTATCGTTTCCAGGGTAAATATATTACACCGCAGTGGTACCAACCAAGATCTCTTGCTGATGACCTGCCACATGGTTCTACACAGAGTATGCAAATGGTGTTGGTGATTATCTTTGTAAATACTTGAATAATGAAAGCCTAGTCACAGAGTAAGCATACTAGAGTTACAAACAGGATATTGTGTTAGGAAGCCATATAAGTAAGTGTCTATACCCTAACAAGATTTAAATACCAAAGTAATATTAGATTACCATATTGTGTACATGGATGTAAACACCTTCAACTCTTTCTTTGCTCTGTTAATATATTCTATTTATAAACATATTTAGGAAAAGAAAAATACTAATTCTTTTACCGACTTCAAAAAAAGGAGGAGGTACTTAAATCATTTGTTTTTTTAATGTTTTGTAACTTTTGACGATTCTTTTTTATTTGAAAGCTGACGCTTACCATGTGGACCCATTTAAATATTTTTGGTTCCACTCCAATAACTCAAAAGTTTTTTTCTATCTTGACGATATAGTAATTATGAGTGAATGACAATCGATCCCATAAGTAGCAAGATTCACAAAAAATGGTGAAAAAAATGTTTACCAAAAATGGAACCGACTTCAACACTCAAATGTGTGAAATAACTTGTCGAAGTCGGTATCACGCGCACAATATTGCGACAATAAGTACTTTTGAACCATCATGGTGTCGACTTCAACAAGTTATTGCACACATTTGAGTGTTGAAGCCGGTTCCATTTCTTAGTATTTTTTTTTATATATAGGCTAGAATGTGTATGATTAACTACGATCTAAGATTGCCCTTTACATATATAAAAAAAGAACCTTCTAAAACTGAACGACTTATAAAATTTCATAGTTCATACTTTTATTTTCTCCTCTAACATCAGACGTGCCGAAAATGCATCTATATTTTCAAAAAAATTTCTAATACTTATACGCTCTTAAAGGGTTAATACAACGATCGCTTCTATTACTTATGTCCACCGTGCCATGAAGCTCTTTTCTAGTACTACTACTACAACTACAGTTTCATTAGCAAAACAAGATGTGTTACAAATATAGAATAAGTTAATCACTCATTTCTGATATGCCTGAATTTTCAGTTGGGGAGTAGACTTGAAAAATACCTGCATACTTCCTGTACTAACTTATGGTTGCCAAACCTGGGCACTCACAAAAATGCAAAACTAAAAGCTAGAAAGTTGTCAAAACTCCATGGAAAGAAGTATGTTAGGCAAAAGACTATCCGATAAAATAAATATTGCAACCATTAAGAAATACACAAAAACAAAAGATGTCACTAAAACAATAAAAAAGCTAAAGTGGAAGTGGTCAGGGCATACAATCAGGGGAAGTGAAAAATGGTCAAAAGTAGTCATGAATTGGTTTACAAGTGACAAGAAGAGAAAACGAGGCAGACCATTTAGACAATGGGATGATGACATAAAAACCATAGCAGGCTGCACATGGACAAGATCAGCTAAAGATAGAGAGAAATGGCGACAGTTGGAGGAGGCCTATGTCAACTAGTGGCATACAGACAGTGAGTCGATGCATATTAAATGATTAATTAATGAGTGGAAGAAAAACAGTGAATAGATTAAAGGTCAATAATTATGTTATGTGAATTATGTACTGTCTGAATAAAGGCTATTATTATATTATTATTATATAATTTGAAAAAAAATAACAAAGCGGCGGTTATTGGCGCAAAATAGACATTAATAAAAAAAAACAAAATTATCGTAGAATATCAAAATAAAGGAAAGATGGATTACAAAAATATATATAAATTGTATGTTAAAATTTAACGGGATACTATAAGTCTAAAATTAATCATCATAGCAAATACATCAGAATACTGAAAAACATCTATGATAACAGCAAAGCAAAAATTAAATTAGGGAAAGAAGGAAAATAAATCAAAATAGAAAGAGGAGTGCGACAGGGCGACCCCATCTCACCGAAACTTTTCACAGTGGTTCTGAAGGAGGTATTTCGCCAGATAGATTGGGATAAATGTGGGCTGTCCATTAACGGTGAAAACCTATCACCTGATGACCTGATAATACTCTCACCAACAAGTGAAGGCCTGCAGGTGATGCTCAATGACCTAGATAGAGAAAGCCACAAGGTGGGATTAGTAATGAACACACAAAAGACCAAAGCTATGACAAATGAGAAACAAGAACCTATCAGGATTAATAACAACCTAGTTGACTATGTAAATGTATACATATACTTAGGTCAAATAATTTCTCCTTCAGATCTAACAACAAAAGAAATTGACAGATGCATTGGAAACGCTTGAAAGCAGTATTGGAGTCTGAAAGAAATTATGAAAAACAGCCAAACTAAGATAACAATCAAACGGAAACTATTTGAAACCTGCATACTTCCTGTACTAACTTATGGTTGCCAAACCTGGGCACTCACAAAAATGCAAAACTAAAAGCTAGAAAGTTGTCAAAACTCCATGGAAAGAAGTATGTTAGGTAAAAGACTATCCGATAAAATAAACATTGCAACCATTAAGAAACACACAAAAACAATAAAAAAGCTAAAGTGGTCAGGGCATACAATCAGGGGAAGTGAAAAATGGTCAAAGTAGTCATGGATTGGTTTACAAGTGACAAGAAGAGAAAACGAGGCAGACCATTTAGACGATGGGTTGATGACATAAAACCATAGCAGGCAGCACATGGACAAGATTAGCTAAAGATAGAGAGAAATGGTGACAGTTGGAGGAGGCCTATGTCAACTAGTGGCATACAGACTGTGAGTTGATGCATAATAAATGATTAATTAATGAATGGAAGATAAACAGTGATAAATAGATTGAATGTCAATAATTATGTAATGTGAATTATGTGCAGTAGTCTGAATAAAGGCTATTATTATTATAAGTCTAAAATATAATAAAAATTAAAACCCAATTTCTCTAAAAAGACCCAAATCAAGATTGCGAATCCCAAATTAACTAGTAGGTGGGACCCAATTGGAAATTATAAAGCTAAAGAAAATTAATGGATTCCGTTTGCAACTAAACTTAATGTAGACTAAACTTGATCAATCTATTTAATGCTGTGGAATTTTTAATTTTTTAATTATTTATTTTATTAAGTTAAAAATAGAAAAGTTGATTGGTGAAGGTAAATTGCCTTACAAAAGATGTTTGGCATATCATATGCCATAAGGGGAGTTGACAATACTATATATCAACATCTACAATAATATTATAACGAGGAAAGATTTGTATTTTTGTATGTAACAAATAAATTTATAAATACTTTGACCATTAGAATCCTACATTATCTCTGATGAACATAGGCTATAGAATATTGTCAATTATTTTTTTGCTAGTTTGTTACTAACCCTTGCAGAGCCCAATTGGCCTGCTGGTGTAATATACAAATATAGTTCCACATTGCCTACATTTCACTGAATGCACAAGGGCATATAATGATAAAAGACTAAGCTGAAGGGCACAATTTAGAATATATATAGCAGAACTAACTAATACTTGGTGAATATAGTTTGAATGATGATCATCAGTGTTTTTTTAATTCATACTATCTCAATGCAGAATACTGAACTAAGACAAATAAATCATAGTTAAGAGCATGGTCATATAATTATACTACAAGCACACTAGTACAAACAAACATCAAGTTTGAAGTTTAGATGATCTTGATAATTGTTTTTTTTTAATTTTAACCATTGCTCAAATGATCAGTTTAGATTAAATTAAATTATTAATTCCAACATGAAGATAAGTAGTCTAGATTTCACTATTCCAAAATTGTATAGCATGAGAATTCAGAAACTAAAAATTGTCTAGGGCTTAAATTATAAGAATGTTTTTATGGGAAGATCATACACCATATTCTTTAAGTACAGGCTTTTCCTGTCTCTTACTTTCAGCTTATATAAAGTTAATAGCACTCTACCATTTTTGTAGATATGTAAGTGTGTAAGCCGAGTAATCTGCAAAGAACTAATATGAAAAGTAAAAACAAACATTACAGTTTATAGAATTAAAGAGGTACTTATCACTCTTCATTCATCATAATTTATGGCTCAATGAATTTTTCTAGCTTAAATGATATTGATCTAAACCATGGGAATATACAGATAATTATTTAGGCAGGGCTTGTAGGATAATTAGTACATATTTCATAATTATGATTCTAAATTTATAAGTGTTACACTACACAAATGCTAATAGACTAGGAACTAAAGGTTTAAGGAGTGTAGAATTTTTGTTTCACTACAAAGGAGTATAATATATTTAGAAGAAGGTAAAGTATTCACTTCCACAATGAAAACATCACATATAAAATTGAATGATTTGCCAATTTTGAGAGAGTATAATGTGTGATGTCTTACCTTCCCCTGCATAATCAGTCTGATAGTGAGGGTGACTTTGGAGTCTTCCTCGTGGAGAGTGGGGGCTTTCTCCAGTTCCATGCTGGAGGAGGTGTCCGTAGTGTCTCGCGGAATTTTGGCTGCGTACAGGGCTACGTGTGGGCGGACACAGGGGACACTCCACGCAATCTAATGGCTGGGTTTCTGGGGCTCGTGGCACTCACTGCAGGCAGGGTAAGCTGGAAAACAGGCGCACATCTCAAAAGGAACGTCCAAAGGTCTCGAGCCAACTATAGGTTTGGGGCATGGGCACTCTTTAATGTTTAAAGCAAAGCCGATTACCGAATATTTATTTACAGAGCGTCGGTGGCAAGCGTAACGGAATGAGGGCGGCAAATGAGGATCTAGACGCTATTATAAACTAAACTGGTCTCAGGCACGACCGGATTCTGCGGGTGTAATGCGAGTCGAGCGGCCCCGGCCGTGGGACCGTTACTTGAACTCCGATACCTGTTCGCGGCCCGCAACATAACCTCAGCGACGCGCCTCATGGCTAGGCGACCCGGGTTATCGATCCCGGTGATCCCAAACAATAACGCGGGAGCCGACCTGGAACTACAACTCTTACCTCGATTGATTTTCCACTTTGCAACAATGACATAACAAATCTTAACACTAAATATCACCAAGATTTGTATAAAAATCACACTTATCACAATTTCTTTGTCGCTTAGAAATAAAAAATAAAAATATTCTGATGACGGTGACGCGTCGTCAGAACTGAAGCTGAACTGACAGAACCAGTGTTGCCAGCATCTAAATCAAAAAATGGCCCATAACCTATTGGATTAGGTTGATTTTAGAGAGGAAAAGCCGATAAACAAAAACCAACCAAGTGCAGGTTGGACTTGCACATTTTGTACTCAAAGGTTTTGATATCACCACACAATGTAGTTGTGTAAAGAACCGAAAATTAAAAGTTTTGTTAGTCCTTCTTCCGATTCACAAAATACCGTGAATCAGAAGAAATACTGATAAAGCTTTTATTTCATTAATTAGATTTTTTTAACTGAATTGCAATTGGCCGATAATGGTTGATGATATTTACCAATTGCCAGATGTTCTGCGCCTTAAAATTTCATATTTCCTTATTCTATAATTTAAATAATGTCGTAAATATAGATACCCACTCTATAGAAGTATCTATATAATATATAATTTTCGGTACATTAATGCTTTTTTTTTCCATTAGATTCAAGTTTGTTCCGAGCCAGATACCAAAAATTAAGTAAGCAACTGATAAATCTGTGTTCCGTTTTTTCTGGATATCACCTGTCAAAGCAATCGTTTCGTGTTTGTATGTTAGATAGAATAATACATGATATATAATTGAATATATCTTGGTTATCGGGAATTTTATAATATTTCGGGCCTAATTTTTTAGAACTGTATACCTATTATAATTTTTTAGCCTTTTCAGCACACTGATGAAAAAGGATTCTTCCAAATATTTTCTATTTTTATTCACATCCCCCGAATGTCAGAGTAGCGGTATAGTACCACGCAGAATCAGCACCCGCCACGTCGTTTCATCTCTGCTGGTACGCACCCGTGGCTTTTCTTTTCCATTCTTTAAATTTCCCGTTCTTCCTATTCCGTGGTTTAACGGTATTTGTTTGGCAAAAAGTGGTTATTATTAATGCATCAAGATAAAATAAGAGTGGTAAAAATTAATTGGATTACTTGTTCAGTCCAGCCACTGATGAGAATAAAATGCGTTTGTCAGTTCGTGTTCGTATTATGGCAGCTTTTAAATGGAGAAAAATAAACAAAACTAAATATAGACATTTGAATAACCGGCTGATACAATGTTATTGAATCAGACAATCGGTGATATTTAGAACTTTGGTAAAATATTGATATAACTATCTGTAAAGGGCATTCTCCAAGAGGCTGCAGCACTCAGTTAGTCCAAAATTATGTTTATGTTAGTTTCTATTAGAGTGATCGTAGAAAAAGGGGATAATTTTAATATTTTAACTATTGCAATAACGTTTGCTCTTCGGATTACATTAAAATATACAAATGTAGGTGAGGAAAAACTGTTGAAAAATTATCCCTCTATAAAATTACAATCTTATAAAGGGATAATTTATATAAAGTTAAGGTACCTGAGAATGTGCTATACGAATAAATACGCGTGTTTTTGGTATGTCGACTACAATACCTAGGCGCTGTGTATATTCGTACCAATCGTGCAACGGGAATAAATAACGCTACGCTTTACAATAATGTTAATATAATTTCAATAAATATGAATGTCTGTGCTTCGGGCTTGCCCGTGAGAAATGTAATTTTACTCTTTATGCTAGGGTTTCACTTTCACATCTTCTTACTGACGTAATGACAGAAAGGCCGAGAATCAGCCCTCCAGGGGCCGATTTGGCAACACCGCATTACTGACATAATTGCAGTGTTGCCAGAGCTCGTATATCAAAAGTAACCTACGGTAAGGTAAAATTTAGACCTATTAGACGTCTCAATTTGTTGGCCAACGACAGATGAAGCCGACAAATTGTTTTTCTATAGTATTGTTGGTCAACTAAATTTTTATTACTCTCCACCTTTTCCGATTGGTACTTGGGACGAGCATCCAACTGGGCCCGACATCCAATTTGTTCTGATGTTTATCGCGATTTTTCAACAAGATTTTCTGATCTACTGCTCATCTAGCTAGCAGGCCTTATTTGTTGATTATAGGGCATTTTCTTTATATAATACTACATCAGTGGGACAGCCTAGACTACCAAGAACTAAGGCAGAGGAATTAAATTTTTTGTGTAGGGCCAAATCTAAACTAATATAAACAAGAGGAAATAGGTACTTGATTGTTTGTTTGCATTGAACTACCTACCTACTCTAAAACTCCTGGACCGATTTGAAAAATGCTTCCACCACTAGAATTCTACATCATCTTTGATGAACATAGGCGATATAATAACAAACTTCGACTCCGGTTATAATGCGTCTTTTGCTAATGCTAATTAGGGCCGTGACTTGTGATGAAATGTATCTGTTATAGGCAGAGGTTAGTGCGCTTATCATGAGGTGGGCCTCGAGCTTGTTCTGTCACAATAACATAAAAATAAATGACAATAATGACTCTTTTCTCCAAGATAATGGTATCCGTTATCAATAACCAGCCTTGCAGTAACTAAAGGAGCACCAGCTGATTCGATTAGCAATCGATCGCACGGTTTAGTCGTGGTCGCTCAGCTAATGATCTCCTAATCTTCTAATATCTTCTACTATACCTTACGCATCGATGGGCGGAGGTAAGTAGTAAAGTCCAAGGGTGAGGTGTTGGCTGCCAGTTTGAACATAGGATAGGTTTTATCGAATGTGGCATAAAGCGCTTCTTTCGAAACTTCCTTCCTATGGGCTTTCCGAGAAATTGTGCGAGTGGATTTCCAGTTTTAGGCAGATCGGAGCATCAAGGTCGGTTGTGTGCTATATTAGACTCTGTTTCTCTTACAAATCAATGACATGTTCCAGTAGAACATTATTCAGTGTTATGCAGATGACAGTACCAGAGATGCCTTATCTACCGGCCGTGCTAAAATTTCTAGGGAAGTCGGAATAAACTTGTATCTGTCGAGACCCTGTTGCCAAATGTCTCGAAGTGGGGCCGACTGAACTTTGTCGAATTGCACCCTAAGAAGACACTAGTTTGTGCGTTTGCCGCTAAACTATCCTTCTTTGTCGTATCCATTTTGAAGACACTCCCGTTGCCACCTCAACTAGCATAGGAGTAGGTATTTAGCGTCGATATATCGAGCGTCGAATTTTAAAATAGTAACAGTACTTAAAGTTTTAGTCCATGTATAACTTGCCTACTATTTTTCATACGTATACCTACTAACATGAGCAGGCACTTATAGGTTCCTATGCACTGTTTTTTTTTGTAAATCTAGCATCAAAAGCTTTCTGTAAAACGTCGATAGGTCCCTAAGCGGCAATATTAAAGTTGGATGCTCTGTCCCATGCAAATGCGTTTGATTTTATTGCCTCGCTCTATTCGACCGAGCTCTTCACCAGGTAAACGTTGAGCGGATAAAGCTGTTTCTATTATGTTTGCAGACATGGCCCGGCGTACTTTACTCACTGTTTCACACCTGAAGGGTTACGAGACTAAATTGACTTTGGAAGGTTGTTAGTGTTTTAGGTGTACTTACACTATATTTTTGTTGTAGGATACGTACCTACGTACGCAAAGTAATGATAAAGTATATCGAAGATCAGTGCTACATAAAATAATAAACATATTGAGTAAGTATAACTGTTCACCTAAAGTAGCCTTACTATAATGATGTAGGTAACTATAGTAACTTGTAGAAATCATATTCCGAGGGGTGCCGGGCAAGAATGTCACCCTTCCATATCTTCCCCATGGTGTCGTATGAAACGACTTAGGGTTAAATATCGGAAGGTGGGCAGCAGCGCCTTATGAGAATCTGCTCACTTACTCAGTGGTCCCCAAAACGCCTGCCAAGACTGGGTGAGGGTGAGGATTATGATCCTCACCCTCAAGAGCTTGCTTTGGCAAACCCCCTCGAGCTCTTAATATCCGCAGTGGACGATATTGTTCATTTCTATTGTTATTTCTATTTGTATAATTATCTACTATGCGCATGGGTTAATAGGTGGCTGTGTTCAGCAGTGGATAAAATTTAGAAAGTCCCAGTCACTATATATATATATATATAAAGTCAAAGAATTTTACATATCCGCTGTTTACTTTTATATTTCTATAATTTTCTATACTAGTGTATGTAAGTTTATTGATTCATTATTTAATGTAGGTACATATGTACTTTACTGTTGGTATTTACTTGGATAATAGTTTACGTTATTGATGTAATGTTTACAAGGTAAGTTACCAATTTAGCAATGTTTTGTAAATGGGTGATTCGCCAAAATCATGACTTTTTGATGTCCGAATGGATGAAAATTATATTATTGATGTTTATAGTTAATATTTATTTTTATTCAAATAATGTATCCTTATATACACCTGTTTTTGCTAATCAAACATTAATATCTATATGAAATATATAAAAAAATAATCACGAAATGTTAAAAATAAATTTCCTTGTTATGCCCGTTTTGTATTTTATTTTATATTATCACCCATATTGCATAAAGTTGTATTCGTAACATTATATATATTTTATCATAATGTATAATAAGCCCCACTTCACCAAAAAAAAGTGTTAAGTGTATTAAAAATGATATGGTTTTTAAGTTACATTCAGTTTCATCCGTGTCCGCGAGTAAAATATAATTTCCTTGGTAAGTTATTTCAATAGTTGTAATATCGAAACACAAACGTTTGGAACAAATTGAGTTACACCGTTTCTCTCGACCATTTTGCCGCGAGAAACCCATCGGTGAAAGATGTGCTTACCGTTGTTTAGTTTCGCACCATTCACATAAGTACACCCTTCCTTGGCTTTTGGTTCATAGATTATTCAATTTCCATGGTCGTTATTTGTCAACAGTTTGAGGGACTTCTAACTAATAGTTTCAATTAACGGTAATGTTTGTGGCACAGGTAGTCTCAATTTGACACATTAATATTATAAGTTAATGGTTTTAGGTCTACGATTTTTTAATGACTTAAATCTAATTTCCTTGGTTCTAATTTCCATGTTTTCCTTGGCTCATGATTTGACATGGAAATTATGGTTTACCAAGGAAATTATAAAAATTACGCTTTATTTTATAGTCTTACCAATGGTGAAGAGAATTATGTTTATACCAGATTAATTCTCTTTTTTTTTAAGTTTTACATAAATAAATTTATTAAATTTATATATTTGTCTGAAAATAAAGATAGATTTAACGTGTTTCACAACATTTAATTAATATATTTAAGGACATTAATATATTTCAAGATAATCAAAAAATGTAATTCGTTAATTGTTCTCTTATTTAGAAAACTCAACATGGGGAAAACAAAAAAAAACACAAGAGCTGAAAAATTCGAAAAAAAAAGATTAGATAAATGAAGAGTGATCTGCTACACTGGCCTGCAAATATAAGTACAACACTTTTAAAATTGCAATAACTTTTTAAATACACAAAATATACTTTTGAAACAAAAAGGTCTAGACGAAAGTTTAATTTTGTACATAAAAACTTCATAGTCGGTAACCTTCTTTTAAGAAACGGCTGAAAAACCTTTCAAATCAAAAATGATCCTTTTCGAAAAACGATTTTACTCTTCATTTCTTGTTTCTATTTTTGTTTTAAAAAATAAATCTTGATTGATGTGTCTTGTTACAAAAGCTAAGTTAGACAATCAGCACATAAACATATATATCATGCCTCTTCCACCTGAAGAATGTGCTTGGACTACTTAACTATTCTGCAAGAATGGTGGGTGTGACGTTACGAACGGTCCAAAAGGTGAAGCGAAGGTACGAAGAGACTGGAAACCATTTGATAATGGCAGACCCAGGTGTACTAGTGCCCGAGAAGACCGTTATATTGTTTCCACTGTGTTGGGAAATCACCAACTAATTGCAGTTGAAGTCCAGCATCTTCAGACCCGAAGAAACTACATAAGTAACAGTTCAGTGAGAAGAAGACTGGCTGAAGCAAACCTGAAACTCCGAAGACCAGCGAGTGGTCCCAAATTCGAGAGGTAGCTTCGAGTAGCGAGACTGTGATACACCGAATGTGCGGATGTTCAAGAATTTTGTTTACAGATGATTCTCACTTTACACTTCTGATAAAAGGCTAAGTGTCTACAGGTGACCTGGTGAGTGATACCTTCAAGCCTGCTTCTCAGAAAAAGTCCAGTACGGTGGAGGCAGTGTACATGTATGGGCTGGCATATCTTCAGAAGGTCGCACAGAGTTAGTGACCATAGAAAATTGCACTCTGACTGGGGAAAGATACGCCTAGGAGATTCTCAATGAGTATGCAGTGCCGTATTTAGTAAATATAGGTGATGCATCGTTGCTGATGCATGTAAGGCCACACATGGCTCGGGTCGTGCAAGAGTATATTCAGGAGGTATGTATCAGCGTGATGGCTTGGCCATCAAGAAGTCTTGATCTCAACCCGATTGAATACGCCTGGGATGAGCTAGGGAAGCTAGTCAAAAGCTGCAGACCACCACCTACCACCCTCAAGACACTAAAACAGGTCCTGATAGAAGAATGGGAGAATATTTCCCAACATCGGCTCCTAAACCTCGTGTTCAGTATGCCAAATCGACTTGAAGCTGTAAGCAGAGCCCGAGGAGGCAATATCAGTTATAAATAACATGTAAAATGTATATTATAATTTGTGCTTTATTATTATTTTAAATATTATAATAATCTTTATCTCCAAAATATGAGCTACTATGTAAATATTAGCTAATAATTATCAGTTCGTAGGTATGAATATGACAATTTATAAAATGTTTCAAACATGATAATTTATCAGTTATGAGTAGTTTTTAAAAAAATATAAATAAAAACTTAATTACGTAAATATTTTGTTTCATACTTAACATTTCTGTAAGGAAAATAAATAGTGTAATTAATATAACATAATACTGATTTCCGTGGCAATCTTTAATTTCATTGCAATAGTTTTCTAATTTCCTTGGGACCTTACTAATTTCCTTGACTGTTTAAAACTTCATGACCTTATAACTTTTTTTCAGGAATGTTTTGTGATACCCCTTTTACAGAAATGAATACTGCTTTTATTCATTTATATAATCAACAACCTAACTGATAAGTAATTAGCAAAAAAAAACATGCCAAGGAAATTAGGCAAAAAATATTTTTTTTGGCGAATCACCCAAATCCTTTTTCATTGTTTGTTTGAATGAAATACTAAGAAGACTGCCTGATTGACCTATGTATATTCTGTATGTGTGATAGTTTTCACTGTAATGTTTTTTAAAATAAAGTATTTTCTATCTATCTATAGTGCACTTATACAAGTTAAGTTACAAGATACATCATTCACACACGAGGTACCTATTTAAACACATATAATATAATTCAAGGGTGATTTCCTACCTCCTTAAGCCTAGAAAACGAATCTACCTACCGCATTTTGAGTTAAATAAGACTTTCCCAGCATGAGTGATGCACATAAGGATTTATAATTGGCTACCGCCAACTTGGTACTAATGATTTGTTGGTTGGAATTGCCGTTTTTAATTTAATTATTTATTTGGCCAGGTATATTTGGTCTGAGCTTTCAGTCCCTTTTTGCGTGTTGGTAGGGCATTTTGCGAATGCCCGCCTGGCTAGCTACCACCCTCAAGTAGAAAATCTGTCACCTTGAGAGCCAGTAATTCTAGGTTATCCTGAAGAACGTCTTCGACCACATCATCACTTATCATCAGGCGAGATAGTGGTCAAAGGCTAAACTATCATAAACATCAAAAAAGCTTTTAGCCAGTTGGATGTTAGTCATAAGACATATATGTCTCTCATTAACTTGGATAACTTTAATAGTAGGACCAAATACAAACTGAAAGCATGTAAATACTTACAAGTACATTAACCAGAGTAGCTAAGCTTTTCTAGTCGTATAATAATTACCTACTCTTATCTGTAAATTCAGTCAACTGTATAGAGAAAAAATTCCGCTCGTTTTTCTAGAAAACATATTATAAGGTCTACGTAACAATAGGTGAGTTGAAACGATTTTTAATAAGATGAACTAGGTATATTTATGTAGTATCGGACAAGTGCTTCGTCCAAGGTTAGGCATGTCGTGTCGCTTGAGATGGAAACTATTGATTAATTGCATATTTTATCCTAAGTAGGTACTAGTAAAACATTTTTCATGACAGTTGAAGAATCAGTTAAAGGAAGGAGACGAAAACTAACCGAATACCTGTAGCAATAATTAAATAATTCAACAATATAGTTACTTCTTTTTGTTCATAATCGAAAATACTCACGAGATTGTAAGCTTACTTTTCTTAATATTTACTTCTAGGTTAGCCTGAACAACATCTTCGACCACATCATCACTTACCATCAGGTGAGATAGTGGTCAAAGGCTAACCAATCAGGCTTAAAGAAAAGAAAATTCCTTGGACAGATTACACATAGCAATACTTTGATATAGATTTTTAGATGGTACGTTCGTGTAATGGCTCAGTCTACACTCACGTTTTCCCAGAATTTCCACCCTAATGGGCTGCTCTGCCGCATTTGTTTGTCGTAGCGTAACAACTAGTGAAAGTACGGCTACGGTTGAGGCATAAGTGTTAGAGCTATCTATAGGTGCGGTACATTAACTTTATTCTGTACAGTAAATTCACAGGTGTACGATTTGTTATCTGTTTTTTCCAAAGTATTTCATAAATTCTAATCTACTTGGTTTTCGTATGACATAAAGGCTTTCTGTAAGATGACGTCCACAAAATAGGCTCTGATGACAAATTATTTCTATTCTACAATGATTATAATAGACTGAAGAATAATTTAATGTTATGAACAAATTATAAAATGACAATTTAAAAAAAACTTAAATAAAAAATCACAACTTGTTGAAACAACTTTTATCAACGTTAACCCTCTTGTTTGCAACTAAGTGACTTATGTGGATATTATGATGGACAGATTTTAGCAAATATCATGTCACAAATTTTAAAGTCCATTATTTTCGTCCCGGACTTGATGAAATCCGCATTTGAAATGACATCATAACGATATTTATATCTGTATATCGGCATGTATCGGCTACCAACTTATAATATTATGCAATTGTTTTTGATTATCATTAACAATCACGGCTTATAAGAAGCCATATACACTATAGATAGACAGCCAATAGACTTTATTTATTGGTTTAAAAATGAGTTTTGGTACATATGATCATTGTTCTACAACAAAAAACATAGAATAAGTTATAATGAGGAGGATATCCCGCGTATTGCCAGCACTTTTAATAATCATGAATATAATTTAAACACTGAACTTTAATAACATTAGTCCATATATATAATTATTTCATCACTTGCACCTATTACATTTTAAGAAAACAACTATTTACGAGTGGTTACGAAGGTTCTAATAGAGAAACTATCTACTACTCCTGCTATTATAGCCCGTCCCTAGGTAATTAAAGGATAATCACTAAACAAATGACAATGGAGCTCTCTTAGTTGTTCCTTCGGCTGGGATTATCCATTGAGGGTATCTTACGTCCCTACTTAAAGACAAAGATCCATACGATCTTTGTTTGGGGACGTGATACTTTTGCTTTGTGCGTCAAGTATCGTCTTTTAAGACGTGAATTAAACTCACCCTTTGGTCAGCATTAAGATTTACTTATGCAGTTTGAAATAAGGGCAAATCGTTTACAAAATTACAATGAAAGGAAAAATTTTCACCACGAGCGAGATCAAAATATTGTTTATAAATTACTGTTGTTTACAGTGGTGTGACTTAAGTACAGAGTGAGGAACAAACAATCGATAAGACATCAGTGTCGAGTGATTGAAGATAATTGTTTAGCGACATTATTTAGTAGAGAACTTCGTGCTTCTATATAAAAGATCGATAGTCTAGGAAGGTACTTTTGCTTATGTACTTATTAATGTTTTAAATAACTGGCTCATGCGTATGGGCCGAGTTTGTCGACCAAGGTTTCGGGCATATCCAATGTCCTTCATCTGGTGAGTTCACGAGTCTAAATCGCGAAACCTAGGTCGACAATCTCGACCAATACGCGTGAGTACAGCCGGTTATTTAAAACTTTAATATGTCTCCTACAAATAGGAACTTTCAAACTAAAATATGCTTAGATGGTCTTTCAATATATCTAAAAAAGAAGGAAGCAATGAAACTGTCAATAACAGTGCTTATCTACAGAATGCTACTGTCCGAAAGAGCAGATCCTATTTTAGATTACGTTTGTTTACCGCTTTCAACCACATTATAACTAGCAATCATATTGTGATCAAAGACTAGACTGTCAGTAGTAGGTACCTAATATAATAAATAAACAAGGTGTACTTGAATGGCAATGACCCCCGTGGGGTGTCGGGTTAGAATTTCATCTCCCCATTTCTTCCCGTGGGTGTCGTAAGAGGCGACTAAGGTAAAAATACTGGAAGGTGGGCAGCAGCACCTTCTAAAGAACTGCTATCTTACACCGCGATCCCCAAGCCGCCTGCCCAACGTGGGGATTATGGCAAATACCCCCTTAATAGGGGAGGCTGTGTTCAGCAGTGGATGAGTCGGCTGTTACAGTTAAGTACTTGAATGGAACAGCTGGAAGACAAACCACACCAAATAAAGGACAAATTCTTTTTACAGATCGTAGACTTTTGTAACTGAATATCTTTTCTTAGGTAAGACGTGGATATTTTGGATGGCAACACAATTCCACCTTGCTTTGGGCGAAGTAAGGCTGTCTATAACCCTGGAGCGCAGAAGGCGTGAAGCGCATTCTACCTCCGTCTTCACCAAGCCGCTTTATATAGAAGAGCTTACAACGTGATCTAAGGCACCACCGTGTTATGGAGCTCGGCTTGAGTCGTTGCCGTTGAATTAGGGGTGATCGCAACTAATTGCCTCGGTACAACGACAGTGTTGTACCGTTGAGAGTGGGCCCTACGGATATTAAGTCTGTGGCTATTCGGAGAAACACCATTCGGGAATTTATTTTTGCCTCCAGCTACCTGGTGAGCTGGGTATTTTTTTTATTGTTTAAACGACAATGAGTTAAGGAATCAAAAGAGATATAAGCCAAAATCGCAGAGGATAGAAAAAAACCTTTTCTCTCTGCCTTCGCCTTCAATTTCGCAAAACCTACGACCCTCCTCTTCACTAGTTATGAACGTTATATATGCAATATTTGGTAAATGGTTCGGTCAAAAACAAATTACTTACAATATATACCATATATACACCGTGTCCCAAAATTCAACGATAAGCCGGCATCGGTGCATGGACCTACTCATGACTACTCGGGAAAAAATAAAAAAAAAATTATAACTCTTTTTTTTTAATTACTTACAGAGACTTTTATAAAGTTGCGCCAACTTTTAATAAAACTTGCCATGGTAGTGTCCATACTTTTTTTTTTAACCCAGACTATAGAAAGTGCATAGAATGTTAAAATCTATGAAAATTATAAGAAAAAATTTTTTTTTACTGATTTTTGTAAAATAACTACAGACTTTCTGTAATTTTAAGGGATTGTGGTAGATAGCCGTCCTTCTTAGGTTGCTAATGCACAAAAAATATCAAAAATTGTGGTCATGGTAGTTGAAAATAGCATAATGGGTATCGAATATCGATGAAATTTATAAAAGTCTCTGTAATTAATAAAAAAAAACAGTTATAATTTATTTTTTATTTTTTCCCGAGTAGTCATGAGTAGGTCCATGCACCGATGCCGGCTTATCGTTGAATTTTGGGACACGGTGTATATATATTTTATAAAACAAGTATACATATGATTTTGATTATTGTTAATTAGAATACATAAATGGGCGTCACCTTTTAGATCCCTTCCAAATTTTGGGCTAGAAAAGACCTGATGAGAAGGATAAAAATTAAGAATCCCAATGTTCTTAGTCCACACACTTACGTACTTGGACATTTATAATAGATTTCTTGTTAAAACTTGTTTCCCTTCGGTGGGGTCGGTCTGACTTCTTACTAAACTGTATCTGCATTGTGCCTACTGTGTAATTCATACTTATACATATATACATACAAAGGAGCTCCGAACGGTTCATTCGCCGTGCGGTCTGTGTATGTACAGACACTAATAATTCTCTCTCAAGATAGCGCAGAATTCACATGTTACTCTATATCTTCGTTCATACTTAATTCATCAACTTTGGTGAGTATCGCGCGAGTACCTAGCCTTTGATTTAATGATTAAATTTATATTTCGAATAGAAGGTCCAGGTGTCATCAATGTAAAAATATATTTGAGATAACTTAAATAAATTATTGTATCCGCCGGAACGTCCACTGCTGAACGCAGCTTCTAATAAAATTAAGGGGAGGGGGGGAGGGGACATATTAAAATATTGCTACCCCCCCTGGTAGCAATATTTTAATAAGTTTATATTGCTTAGGGACTAGAACTACGCGTTACATAACTACGCATATATTTCGCGTATTAATTATATTTAATATTCCTTTTTGCATAATTTTCTCATGGCTGACGTCATAACCTGCATAGGTATTCTAACTTCTATATATTCTATCTTCGTGTTGCTCATTGCTCATGCCTGGTGGTCGTATTCATCCGGCAGTAACCTATCATTTGTTCTGTAGGTCTTGTTGCTCTAACCTTACAGACTTATGTATTTATGTAAGTGCAACGCCAAAATGGAATACTCAAGCTGCTTTCACAAAGAATAAGATTATGGTCAAATATTCTTAAAATTTAATACGGATGTGATTAATCTTCCAGGTGACTACGATCAACTTAAGCGGAAAAGACACGTAATCTTGCTTTATAAATCCCCATTTGCTTCCTCATTTATTTATAATATTTACGAGTTCGTTACGCTTTGCCTCTTGCTAATAAAGCGATAATGCTTACGAGTGCCTACTTATATAGGGGTTTTGTTTATTTGTCTACATTAAATAGAAGTACTGGTTAATTTACAGGGATGTACTTACATGTTAATAAGATGTTATTGCAAACTTTTGTGAGAAGACTCGCTTTTATCTGAAACAAAGAAGCACATGATATAAGATAATATTACAGAGTACATATTTATATTCCATGAAGAGTTTGATTATATTCAAAATATTACCTAATTCTAGGCAAGGGTGCTCTGTAGATATGTGTAGCACATATCTACAACTATACGTTGTAACTTTTTGTTCTTTATGATTAAAATATCGATTAGGTAGTATATGGATTTCTTTATGTGTCTAGAAGGTTGTAACTTGATGCTCACAGCCTTAAGGCGAAGGGAAAGGGAAATAAATACGAGGTGTTTTTAGGCACATTTACTGGCAAAAATAGAGCGTGTTAAACTTTAAAATAGACATAACCTGTAACACGTATTTTGAAGATTGCTATCCAGGTTTCAAATTTTTGTTATAGTAGGATAGAATAAGCACCCAGAACTATTTGAAAATTTTAGTGTAACCAGATTTCAGAGATTTTTTAGAGGTGTATCAAACTCGTTCGGTACCAAACTTGGGTCAGTTATTTTTTAAGTTCGTATACATGTTTTCATGGTATATGTCTACGAACAGTAATAAAAAAAGGATTATAAGAGTAAAAGCTATTTGCGCCTACTAAACCTGACTGTTAGTTGAGTCGAAAACCAACTTCAATTGCTCGTTTAAATAAGCAGGCAATAATTAAGGCAGCGTGCAGTCTATTGATTCAAACTCATACAACTCTTTCTAAATGGGTGACGCGCGAGAGACCGCTAAATGCACAAACTCAACTGGCCTTTCTCTTCGCCTTAACTACGTCTGTAGCAAATGTATTAGATCTACAACAAAGTACGCGCTATATTTATTTTGTAACCAAAGTTTAGCTCTGCGCCTTTCCGTAAAAACATAAACGAACTTAACTCGTGACAAAAATGCAAGGCATCGGAAAACAAAATCTGAGCTTATTTTAAAAGCGACCGCCATATTTTAAAGGATTATTAACTTTTAATTGGTTCGTGGAGCGTCTGTGAAACGATGTCTATTGTAACCCTTCTTTACAAAATGTTTGCGTTTTCATAAACCTGTCTTAGTAACTTTTAAAAATTTCTATACTGATGTTTTTATGTGAGACTACAAGAATGGCGAATCATTAAATTAAATTGAATAATAACAAATATTTTTAAAATGTTTTATGAAAACATCAAATTAATATTTTAATAAAACACTTAAAATATACAAAAATATATCTAGTGACAATTAAAACGGCCTAATTTAAACGGAATTGTCACTAGATATATTTTTGTATTTTTTAAGTGTTTTATTAAAATGTTAATGTGATGTTTTCATAAAATATTTGTTATTATTGAATATGGATTTCCGCAAAGTAACGCCTGAATCTATTTATTAAATTAAATTGATCTTCTAAGGGAGGTTTCTTTAGATCCTGCTGATCGTATATCGTTATTTATGTGTCAAACTGGAGATGGTTAAATGAATTTGTTGTTTTTAAGTTAATCTTTGTCTATATTCCTATATATTGTTTTCTTAATATCGTTACAATGTTCTTATATTATTTGTAGATATATTTTCTGATGTAAGTATATAATGTCACTGAAGTTTTATTTTATTTTAACAGACAATGCTACGAATCATAATATATAAATACATTTAAAATAGTATCTAGACTAAAAGGTAAGACTGAAAGGTGAAATGAGCAGGTAGTCTGATTTTAAACAATTGGCTTTACCTTAAGAGTTCTTTTATTCCAAGTCGACTCTATTTGCTAATAAAGTGCTGCCAAGCTAATATTGTATATGAGACAAATAGGTATAAAATACTTCAGAAACTTATGTTTTAATGGTAGAGTGGAAGGCAATCGTTTGCGCTGGAACTGCTGTCTAATATGATGCTATTCATGCAGCCAAAATCAGAGTAAGATTGCGTAATATCGGTAAAGTCAGGAATAGAGGCGGTTACGACCCTCAGACTTGAGGACTACGTATAAAGTGGAGGAGTAGGATAATCCTTACATTATCTCTAGTGACACTAAGTATATATTTGTTGCGATAGCAATCGTTTTTTTATAACTTTTAAATTATTTAATGTAAAATATATCATCATGCCTGATTATACCACAAATACTGTGTCTTAACATCCACGTTTCACCAAATATGTGTGGGTCACATATTTAGAGGCAAGATTAGTGCTATTTCCCGGCCAGGTTCTGATAGCATAGTTCCGAATTGACTCATCTTCTAGATACTGATAAATTCTTCACAAAAAAGACCTCATTGTTCAAATGTAAGAATTTTCGTCATCCAATTAACAAGGCAGATATATCGAGGTTACAAATTCAGCTTAATAGTCATTGATGCATTAATTCACAAAACAGGCACGTGTTATAGATCCTGAACTACACACGATTGATTTGCCTATCAATGCTCTCTATATAATGTCGCCAGCATATTGGCACGCTATGAATGCGATATTGCATTGCACATAATACGCTTGTGTGCCATTGTTTTGCCCTCAGGAATCCGCGTGAGCAGCTAAACGTTGCATCTGAGTGTATTGATATCTGGCATTCCTATGCGATCTTAGTCAATACGGGCAATTTATAGTAGGAGTAGGTAATCTTGCCTTAATCTTAGTATCAGTCGCTTGTGGTTGAACATAACTTAGGTTGTGCGACATTATTTTTGTTCTACTTTTATAATATGCATGATGTTTATGAATTATGTGCATCTACTAATTTCAGTTACTGATGACTCGTTACACATTTTTCAGTTTGATAGATGGAAATATTGTTTACTGTTTGTTTTTAACCAACCCAATAATTTTGCTTGAAAATAACAATGTGACCGAAAGTATAGAGCACATTTAACTTAGAAGATATTTTAGATATTTCTTATTGACTTGACTGTGAGCCACTCCATGTTAGCGCAAAAATATATAATTTAACTATTTCTCAAGTTTAGTAAGACCCATCGACATGCTGTTTACGTTGATAGAATGGCTCCGAAATAAGCTTAATTATTCGTTGAAATCATTACTTTACCATGTATACACGATATTGAAATACACCCAAAAGTTATGCATAACCAAAAGACGCGAATCGCGAGTTAGATCTTTACAAAAGAAAAATAAAATGAAATACAATCTTTAGTAAGCATATTCTACGAAATTATCAGGTTCAGCATACAGGTTGTTGCCGGTTACCATCTTCAATAGGTGAGATTGTGGTAAAAAAAACGATGCAGGTACTTAATATAAAATTTATACATTTAATTCTTCTGTGTATATCACTGAACATATAATATATAACCTTTGGATATATTTTGATGAGTTTTTTGTGGGTTTGAGCGGGTCCCTCGATTATTTAGATTTAAAAATGGACCCGGTAAGATGAAACACGATTAAAAGATATATTTATTTCCAGGCATGATAGAATTTGTGTGACCGCTAGTATTAAGTTAATCACAATAATAAGATTAAGCTTGAAAACATGATTAACTCATAGTAGATGAAACCAATTACTGTAAAATTTACAATTTCGAACAGCGTTCATAAAGAACTGTGAAATAAATAAACAAAATACACTATACTCATTTCAGTATCGGCAATCTGTAATTCACGCCTCAGGTCATCGACGTTGAAAGCAATTACACTATGTAGGAAGCACCTATACCATATGTTATTTATTGAAAACCCACTGGCCCATGATACGCAAAGCCGTACAGTACAGTGTTCAACAATATTGGAATAGTTTGTTTGTATTTACCTTTCAACAACCGGTAGTATGCTGTTTCATTTTGAGCGGCAATGCATCGTAATAACCTTTACAAGTGTAAACAACGATTTGCACAAAAACACGTTTTTTTGTGATGGGGATCGACTACACCTCCTATATTTGATATGATTTCAAGCACAAATGCCAAGCAAATTTGTGAGATGAACATTTACATATTTTTAAAGCACACATTTTCTGTTCTGTTATCAGATGAAGTCTAGTAGTCTGGTTGATGACCGCACCGTCCTGTATGACGGTTGAAAAATAATAAAATCATAGCACAAAATTTGCATCTCATTCATCAGTCTCGATGGCCGAGTGGTTAAGGCACCAGGTGCGTAGTACCGTACACGGGTTCATTTTCTTTTTCTACGGGTTTATTTCTGTTGAGCTGTTAGTTTAGTTTTGTACTATACTTGTACTATACTCTCGTACTTTCATACACTTAAAAGTTCTCACTTAAAAGTTCTAATAGAGTTTCTACGAAGGAATAAAATGTCACAAGTAAAACTCCAAATTTTCGTATTGACATGAATTTGTACACTTCATATAGGTTTACGAGAAGCTTAGCTGGTTTACCTCTATTAACTGAGTTGTGTAAATTGAAAGGGGTTACGAATTGACGTAAGTCAAAGCCAGGTTTAGCCGCAGGTTCTCAGTATGGAGCTACACCTACGTGCTTATATGTGCAGCTTAAATAGTAAATATAGTGTTTCTATAAGCTCGTACAAATGTTCTTGTGTTTCTAAAGAAGAATTGGTTATAGACCACACTCGCACACCATAACAAACAAACGCAACTAAGATAAAGCGTTAAATTACACAGAAGATATCACTCTTAATGATGTGTTTACTGATGAATTTTAGTTCATAGTTATTATAATTTTAATGACATAATATCAGACGCCATTAGAATCAAATGCAACAAAGATAAAATGTTGACTGAAAGAGTTGAAAGATTTTAGTTTGTAGTTATTTTTAATCTTGGTCTTTTAATCAAAACAAACGCAATAAAATTATAAGTTTTACTAGAACAGATTGCTTTTGGATAAGTGCCACTTTTGTTATTTAAATCGTTGTTTCTTTTTCGCAGTTAATTTTTCTGGGTTAACAATACGTAAACGTTTGTTGTAATTGTAAATAAGATTAATCAACTTCTTATAGAGACAATATTATTACAGATACTCGTACAACTGTTGCGTATGATATCGTATTATAAAAACTAACGTGATTTTCACTCATTCAATAAATATTACGGGATGAATCACCTGAATAAGTCAGATAGCTCCCACTAGCTCAACCACATTCGGTGGTCTTTTTTAAGAAGAGCTCGGGACGCTGACTATTGAACTCACTTCGCACTTTGAGAAACTATAATCCAGGACCTATAAGACTGACGATTAGACTTATTCACGTGAGTTTTCCGGTATTATTTGCTCATACGAATTATATTTTTAAGATCGCAATATCTGTGGCAGTAGTATATTTCCCATTAGGGTTACTATTCAATCATAGCGCTACATAGTAGCCAAAGTAGCATTATGCGTCCTATATGTCAACATAAATATATCTCACGTGTTCACCTTTTAGGGACAGGTAGAGGAATGTAAACGAATTTGATTGGCCAGTTTTTAAGAATAGGCTGGCCTATTGCCTTTTATCTCGCACAGTTCCAGACTCCTACTACAACTAGGAATTCCTTTGTCAAAATAACCTGAATAACTCCCCCCCCCCATAAAGAGGACTGAACCCAGAACTTGAGAGTCTCAAGCGGCTTTGTTGCATTTGTACCTATGGCAGACAAATCATTTAAAATTATTTGTATATATATTTTAAAATGAATGTGACTGGATGTAATATTTTTAAAACTTTTTATTCTAAACTGCAATGATATCTACACTCTACAGTTGTTGGAAGATGAAATTTGCTCTGTTTTTTACTGCTATGCCCGGTATTGCCTGCATTTCAGCATTTACCTACTTAGCGTTTACAGCGTCGTATTACTCATGACTACAGTTACGTCGTTCATAGGCTGTTTTATTCACACAGCTACACCGTAGCAGCGTATCTTCTCGTACAAATATATGTATGTTTTAAGATATGCGATTATCATGTATATATACGTATTTACCATCCAATGAAACAAGTTGCCTTACTAAGTTTTTCAACAGTGGCAAGTTTTAATTGTATCATGTCTCTTATCTGTCAAGTCTTAATTACGTAGCTACGCCGTAGCACATTATATATATACCACTTACTTTACTTCAAATTGAGCAAGATTTTATAGCGCTCATTAATCAATCTTCGTTAAAAATTATGAACATTTTCCTAGTGTATTTGTGTTATTTTAAATAAGTGGCAATACTGGCAAATGTGATGAATTTTAGCAGTGCGCAGACTGGAACTGTGCTCTGTAAGTGGAAATAGGCTGGTCTCGTTATACATTGCATGCAATATTCCTAATCTTTTCTCTCCATGTAGGATACGTTTTAATATGTTTTTCAAACTACAAACAACACAGTAAAGAGTAATAGTTAAAAGTTATAATAAATATGTAACTATTATTAAACATAGCCATATAATTGGCAAAACAAAATGGTATAAAAACCCTTACCTACTCCTTTTGAGATATTGTATTGTTATGTGGCTAGTATCAATTGCGTCAAATTACTCAACAAACAGCGCTCACAAGCTGCTTCAATCCCAACGCTACGCCGTACCGACGTAGCATCTCATAAAAGAACTTATTCTTGTTAAAAGAGATGCAACGCTGGAAAAAATTGCGTCTAGGTACGTGAAGCCTTTGCACTCGGAATGACGATGTGGGAGACTTTAAATGGGATATTGCAGTATAATAGTTCCTTTGTTTGTAGTTTGCATGTGTTACCTTGGACACTACGAATAGATTAAATTTGTTACTTTTGTTAGAATGTAAAAACTATTTTTATGCAGTCAACTTGATAAAACAGTAAAATCGGTATACTACCTTTTTGAACTTAACATACTACACTGAGAAAAATCTAAAGTCAAAAGCGCCCTAATGACGGCCTATTTATATGGTATAAGGCGAAAAACCGACCAAACGTAAATACGTACAAAAACACCTTCCAACTAGAAGGCGTTAAACGAGGTCAGTGAAGGCGAATGTTTCTTTTCGTCTTCATTTAAGGTGTATTTTGTGGTCTTTCTTAAATATTGACTTTTCGATAAGGCTGATTAAGTCGTACGTTATAGTGATAATCACCGTATATAAACCGCCGTAAAAGTAAGGTATATTTTATGGTCAATACTGCAATTATTATCGTATAACAAGTTCAATTCTGAAAATACTTTACGGAAGGCGTTTTTGACGGTTGTGATTATTATAAAACATAGCACATTTTTATTGATTGGTGAAAATCATCTTAAAAGTTGTGAATTTATCTTACGTATTTACAATTCAACGGTAAAAGGTCAAATTCGATTTAAGCCTTAAAGTCGTTTTTCTCAGTGTAGAAAATCAGCGTATTGCTTATGTGCAAATCTCCAAGCAAGTAGTAGAGGCAGAAGCCTTTATTCGTGAGCCCTCTCTAGGAATCTATTTTATGCAAACACAGTAATAATAAATAAAATATTCAAACAAATTCGCCATTATAAGACCATAGATATCTGGCACAGAGAGGTAATCTATCAGTTCAGCCGAAATATAGATTGAAACAAGACAACATATCAACTCTAATTTTCTTTCTTCTACGGTCCATATTCCGACAGATATATATAACAATATAATAGCAGACGGGTTACTTTATGACTGTGTTCCTTCATGCTTCTATAAGATCGGAGCTGTGTTCGAATAAGACCGTAAACTTATGTGAGGTTCGGACTTAAATAGTTCGTTCACCAATATCTAAAATTACACGTTTAAGGTAAATTATATATTGAAACACTAAAATTTTGACCACTGTAGAAATAAATAAAACTAACATTTACAATGGGTGGTCTTATCACTCATAACTATATTTTAATGATATAGTTTCAATCATGTTTAACTTGCTCAGCTTAACCAAGATATATTGCAACTATTATTTAAACTAACAAACAGAATAATCCCATCTTATCACGGTGGTTGTAATTAACTGTTACATTGTTGTGAAGGATTATAAAGGTATCCCCATTGTACGGGCAAGCAGTTATTTAACTAGCGATGGTAAGATTGAGGAAACTTAAGCCATTTGCTTTAATAACGTGGAATATCGTTTTCTGTTCTTTACTTTTTTTTTTTTTTTTTTTTTACTTTACAAGTTGATGATTATTAGTTGTTATGAAGTTTGTGTATTATATTATTAATGAATAGATTCAGGCGTTACTTTGCGGAAATCCATTTTTAATAATAACAAATACTTTTAAAATATTTTAAAAGTATTTGTTATTATTATATTATTATAATAAAGTTTAATAGTACATTACTGCAGAATCGAGTAAGTAAGCATTGCTGGCCAAGTATAGGTTAACCGGATCGAACCGCAGGTGAGTTCCGGTTATATACGAGGCCAGGTTGGCTTTCTTACTGGTTAAGGCTTGTGGTTGTATAATGCTTTTCTCAAATATGAATGCCTCAGATTTTAAATCAGGACGCTTGAACTAATTTTTTGGGATTATCTATGTTCGCGGTGGCAATTGAATGTGAAATACCGCCAATCGTTTTTTTTTTAATAAAAAGTTTGCTTTTAGTTTTGAACATTGTTCTATTTTTACATTACATGAATATTTAAGTAAGTACAAAACGCAACATGCACACTTTTTCTGCATCGCGTCAAATGTCACATATTTTAAAATGGCTGTTTAAGGCTCCAAAAATATATCTATCTCATAAAATGTCATCCCATAAAGAGAGATAGGTATATATTTGGAGCCTCCCTCCTATAACCTGGCTAAATGTTATAATGGCTAAAAACTAATCTGTGTCTGGTACTACGTTTTTTTTAAGCAGATCTAAGGAGGATGACCTAACTGTCTAGTATATAACATGACCCTGATAAATGCACAAGACGTGCGAGTCCAAATCACGAAATAGGAAAAAAAGAAACTGTCCAGTAAGTAAATTACATACTTACTGGACAATTAGAGATTCCAAATTTTAAATCTCGCTTCTTACTGGACAGTCTCCGGTAGAGTTCACTTTCTGGATACGTTTTAGAGATGTTATGGCAACATTATGTACCATTTTTGAGAAAAATACATTACTGCCCCATCGGTGGAGTAGCAAAAGTATCAGTTTAGAGTATCGAGGTTTTGGGTTCGATATAGGATAGTTGCCTATTCGTTTTACTACAAATTCTCAGTAGAAGTTTGTAGTCTGGAACTGAGCTTAGTAGATGACACTACGCTCGCCCCTCTTACAAAACATGTCTCAGAGTCAGAGAACAAAACCTGTCTAGCATAACGACAGTGTTAAGACATCTATGGCTATGGTATACTATGTTAAAGTTTTATTATAAAATTATTAAGTCACATCGTTGAAATAACTATTTCAAGAGTGAAGTAGACTATATTTTATATTATTTCCACTGGCAATCACCAACACAACAAGAGCGTAGTTCAAACCTTTTTTTTTAATACTGTCACGCACGTGGTTGAACATGAAACGGTTAGCAGGTGAGTTACGCCGCTGAAATAAATTAATTTGTGAACAGAAAAAACAAATCTACGCAAACACATTATGTTTGTGAAAATGTGTAGTTCTATTTGTTAAGTAACTTCAACAACATATATTCTTCGCTTCACCAGAAATCCCAGCTTAGTAGCAATGCAACGGTAAATACATCTATTGCACTAAGCAGATTGTAGTGTTTAGACATATTTCCCATGTGGAGGCACCCTAATATTGCCAAGTGGGGTAATCCGATTAGGCGCCTCCTCAGAAGTCGGGACTTAACTTACACACGTCGTCGGTGAAGTTCTATGTTTTGACGGTTATGCAGCTTATATCTTTGTATGGTTGTGATCCGTTACCTTGTTTACGTTATTCACTTTGCAATAAGTACCTACCCGCAACGTTTTATTATTTCAGTTTATTTTTGCGTCATTTTGAGGCTAGAGAAGTATTTAACCTGATGAAAAGGGTGTCTACAAATAAATATTTAGTTCCTATATTGAAGAATTATTCCTGTTGTAAAGATCAATCGCAGAGTCAGTGAGTACAAAAAACTGTTATTTTACATGCTGATTGGTAATCCATTGACCACAATCTCACTTGATGGTAAGTGACGATGTGGTCGAAGGTGTTAACAGGCATAACTTGGAATTATTAATTTAAATAGGCATTAAAAGGCATTTTTTACTTTGAAATCCATCAAGCACACTTTTGTATCATATTTATTAACTCGTAAATTTTGCGCACAATATTGACTATCAGGACATTGACGTCTTTTTTACAACGTACTCACCATAAAATCACGCGGAATAAAGCCACAGTATTTTACTGGGTTCAAATTAATATTTCAAAATGTATGTCAATGATAAACAGTATTTATAGGTAATTTTTAAGTCAGGCGTGCTTTTATGTTTGTATTGGGGTCTAAAAATACGTCACCAACCGTTACTTTGACAGTTGTTACGTCTAAACATTATATGAACGTAAATTATTCGTCGATTGGTCCCTAGACATAAAATAAAATCTGGATAATACAACATATATTTTACTTTGACAGTGGCGTATTCAAACTATGACTTATTAAACCGTTTAAATGTTTCTTCGTATATAATTTACTTTTGTATTGCAATAAGCAAATGTTAGGGGAAGTTACTTTTCTCAAAACAAAACATAAGTATTTGGCAAAACGTAAGTATTATACAGTTCTGAATTGTGTGATGATATTATGTTCTTGGCAAATTTGGAAGACATGATGAGTAATAATCGAGGCCCACCTGATGTTAAGCGGACTAACCTCTGCCTATAACAGATGCATTTCGTCACAAGTCACGAATTGTACTGCGCCCGTCACCTTGAGACATAGTTGTTAAGTCTCATATGCCTGTAATTTCACTGGCTCTCAAGGACTACTGCCGGAACACACCGTTAGGTGCTTGGCGACAGACTTTCTACTTGAGGTAGCTAGCCAGGTGGGCAATCGCAAAAAGCCCTTCCACCATCCAAATATCTAAAAATATACAAAGGTAGTGACATCATTCCGAGGGTTAAGTGTTTGCAAAAGCACTTCTTTCGATCTGATGAAGTCTAGTAGTTTGGTTGATGGCCGGACAGTCTCCTATGACGCTTAAAATAATATTATTAGAGCATAATATTCGGGTCCGTCGAGCATTTTCCTATAGCCTTGTGGTCAGTGCACTGGGCGCGAATCTGGGGACGCAGATTTGATTCCTGCTCGGGACAAGAATGTTGTGTTCCAAAAAATTTGAGATGAAAAAAAGACATATTAATTTTATGTTTCGGAAATTTTGGCGACCTTTCGTTACCAATTTCTCTTACTATTGTTATTAATGAACATATACACACACATATATATATATATATATATATATATATATATATATATAGACTTCAACTCGGGCGTCCCGAGCTCTCCTAAGACCACCGGATGTGGTTGAAACTATAGTCGGAGCTATCTGACTTATTCACGAAAGTTATCCCGTATTATTTATTAAAATTACAAAATCACGATAGAAAAAATTATAGTCATGTGCAGGATTCAAACCCGCGTCATCCACCCCTATATGCTCTGACCGACTTATACAATTACATTCCATTTTTTATCTAATATTTTATTTTAATACAAGTTTGAAAGAACAAGTTTTTTTATTTCGTTTGATTTCACTCACAAAACAAGTCAATTTTGCATTTTTTTATTTGTGACTGAATATTTTACCCCTTTTTTCTAATACATCTGTATATGACGCGGGTTTGAATCCTGCACGTGACTATAATTTTTTCTATCGTGATTTTGTAATTTTAATAAATAATACGGGATAACTTTCGTGAATAAGTCAGATAGCTCCGACTATAGTTTCAACCACATCCGGTGGTCTTAGGAGAGCTCGGGACGCCCGCGTTGAAGTCTCGCTGAGCACTGAATTTTGTAATGGAATTTAATTAGTTTATTTTTTATAAAACAGTTTATTGACATCAGATTACCAGAAACCGTATTCATATAAACTGAAGCAATACATTTTAACTATTCTTGATACGCAACATTTTATTTTCAGCTTTGGGCTATATCATCACAAACACTACAAAATTGTATATGATTATATAAAAAAAAACAATAGTTTAAAATACTTAGTAATATTTTTTGAAAATAAACTTTATACATTTTATATAATATTAATATTTGAAAACTAATTGGTATCCAAAATGATACCAGAGGCTTTTAAGGTTTATACGGACATAATACCGCTACACTTATATTTATCCAAAATGGTAAAAGAAGGGTTTAAAAGAAGTGGCTTAATATTTACATTTCACATACAACATATTTTTTGGCTATATGTAATAGGGGGCAAGCCTACTACTATCTACCCGATCTATCCGACACAGGGAATCCTAGTGTGGGAGCTAGTGTTCCTAGTTGTAATTTAATATTAAGGTTCATTAATTTTATATGTTCATTATTAAGTACTTATAAGATTGTAACCAAAGTTCTGGCAAATAAACGAAACTAACCAACTATATCGCGTTAGGCGGTAAGAACGCCCACGGTTACACTTAGTTTAAGTTAAGTCTTTATTTGCAAGTGTTTGTAATGTTATAGCTGTTGTTTTTTCTTTATTTTAAAGTAATTGTATTGTTTTTGAGAAATAAATTTGATTTGATTTGATTTGATTGCAAGCCATTGCCGGGGAAAGGCAATCAAAATTATCTAGTTTAATACCAGTTCGCACTGTGCTCAGCATCCTGCCGACGTTGCATCGTTCCATAGTAATTAAGTGATTCTGTACATGCGATGAAATAATAAAACTCGTAACTCGTATATATATTACATATGTACTCCAAATCAATAATTACTTTTCATAACATCCAATTATTTTTTTTTCAATGTAAATGTTTGACTAGGCACTCAAACCTAAGACCTTACGATCCATTCACGGTTAAGTACCGCCATTCAACTGACGATAGAATAAGCATAGAAATTCAACGGGGCAATGTAACTCACCTATTTGTAGTGAAAAAAACTTTATGACATCTGTAAAACGGCTTGAATTGCGCTTTGCTAATGCTTGAGATGACAGTGTTGTCAAAAATGTATTGTTGATACAAAAAGAGAATTTACATACAGGTTATAAACTACAACGTGAGCATTTAAGAAGATTATTATATTTTATATATATATTTTCATATAACTTTATATTATGTATTATTTCTTGTTTCGTGAATGATAAATTAATATTTTCTAACATCCTAATTATGCTACGTTTTGTAAAATTTTCTTGTGGTATTGATTTTTACATATATATTCTTATATACAAAGTTGTTTTTGTGATCGTTTTGTAGATTTTTTTTATTGGAACAGTCAAAACTGTTTAAACCCACCGTGACGTTTAATCGGCCCCAACGGAAGACCAGCGCTGGTTCTACACTACTACTTGGGGACCGATTTATGACATGTAGCGATTACTTTCCAAATTTTCATGTATATTTTATTTAAAATTTATGTTTGTTACTTGGTGTAATTTGCTGCTGTCGTAAATAACAAATTTTCATATGTCATTTCGTTATTTTTCATATCATTTCATTTTCTATTCTATTTTTCAATGCTGTCAGCGTGCTGGACACACTTCCAGCTGGTAGTGGGCTGGATCATTTGGACTACCAGTGAGTTTCCAATGTCTTGTAGGTTGTCTAAATGCTTATATTGTAGTAGCTGTAGGGTTGTATGCTGTATATAGTATGTAGTTTAAAGCATACCGACGGTAGTAAAAAAAAAATTGACGATGCAGTCATGTCAGTCAGCTAAAAACTTCTATAATTGAAAAACTCTCACTTTAGTAAAGTGCTCGATGACTGAATGCGTGCAGTTAATTTCTACAAGTTGTGTTCTAAACTCGGAAATTCCGACCCGTTCATAACATGTACCGTGTAACCACGGAGACGCGGTCTTTGACAAGTTTTCCTCGAGTCGTTCACTCACAGCCACTCCCGTAACTTTGTGGATTTCTACCTATACAGCTTCAAGACGTTTGCCAAGTAATCATGTAAGTACACGAAAGTTATAAAATCAAGGAATTTAATTTTAACCGTCGCGTCGTGCGTACTTTGCGGAGTCAACCTTTTACGATATCAAACAGGATAATACAGAAACGCCCTTAATTTTAAGAGTATTATTTATAACGATTATGCGTTACTTTGTGGAAATCCATATTTAATAATAAGAAATATTTTAAGAAAACATTAATTTCATATTGTAAAAAATATATATACGCAGCCTAACCCGAAGAATTTTAGACGCGTTTCGCTTTTACACCAAGCATCCTCAGGAGGTCCTGACTCTTCGAACGCACGATCGAGGTCAATACTCGATCGTAAGGATTTCTCTAAATTACTAAATTAATGTTTTTTCAAATATTATTTAGCATTATTTATGTTTTTATTATTTTCTGGCATGGCTTGGTGTATGGCGTTAGCACTGCGAATGAATCGTAAGGTCTTCAAATCAAGTCTCAAATCAGACAGTGTATATTGTCTTGTTTTCAACGGATGAACAACTGGTCATAGAACCGAATCTTAAATGTTGTACAATATAGAAACATAAACTTTATAAAACACATATATATATATATATAAATATATAATATCACTATGTTCTCCATAATATTATAAAATAAACAACGTGAACTTACACCCAAAAGTTGCAATTAAAACATTTGAATGCAAATTGGTTCCGGTTACATGTCAATTAATTGAAATTACACAAGCGGTTACATTAGTTTGAAGCGCTCATAGCGAAGTATGCTTAGCCGTTCTTAACCGATCAGCTAAGTGAAGTAACGTCCACCGTGGTCATGAGTTGGATGGGTGACTGCTGTGACATTACTACTGAGCGCTTCCGTGCTTCAGAGGGCACGTTAACCTGTCGGTCCCGGTCTCTTAGGATGGCCGGGTAAGATGGTGAATGATAACGCGAACCCATCTTGCCCCACCTCAGCGGAGGCCTGCTCACGGGGGGTTTAAGTGGGATCAAGTCCCACACATCCCCTTCCACCACCCTCGTGGGCGAAAGAAGGAAGAAGGCATTTCTCCCCCTAAAAAAAGGTTGGCAGTCATTACAGCATGGTGGTAGGGCATTTTGCGTATGCCCGCCTCGCCAACTACCACCTTCAAATAGAAAATCTATCGCCATGCACCTAACAGTGTGTTGCGGCAGCTGTACTCGAAAGCCAGTAATTCTAGGTTAGCCTGAACAATATCTTCGACCACATCACCACTTACCATGAAATGAGACAGTGGTCAAAAGCTAGCCTAACAGGCATAAAAAAAGACATCGACGCCGAGATTGAGTCCAGAATTTTATAAACGTCAAAGCTACAGCCTACTTTGGGATGCATTTACTCGTATTAATAAGAGCCGGTCCGAATGTACCCAGCACTCTCACCGCGATACCTTTTTTTTTTTTTTTTTTAAATTCTGGATGATCTGAATCTTGGATTGATCTTTGCTCAATCCAAATTTGGCACCTGAGAGATTTCAGGTAAATTTAACCAGAACTCTCGTCTCGTAAAAGGCATTACAAGCACTAAATCTGCTATGATTCTTTGCTTGCGCTCTTTGGCAATACCTCTGAAAGAAGTTTTGTACAATTGGAAAACATTGCTTTTATATTTTTACTTGAAGGAAATCAAGTTCTTCCAATCACAATCGTCATACCATATACTCTAAAGTAAAATCTCATCTGTCTGCCCTGGCTACCATCATGAGTGTCAAATACACCCATGGTTCCGTATTTCTTATTTTATGTTGTGATGAAAAATCTTCATAACATTAGAAATCAGATATGGTCATGACTTTTACTGTGACATACATCATGACTTTCTGTTTGAGTTACTCATTTTCACCGCGTCTACGAAGTCCTCAAAGTCATAAACCTTTTTTTCTTTGTTAAGGATTTTTCGACTTGATGATGGAAGTGGTCAGCAGACATGTACGTATGGCCAGGCTCAAAATATTTGACTGTTATAGATTCTGCAGAAATGAGTTTGCTGTTTACTGTGTTCACCATAAAACTCATGAACGCCAGCCAACTGCGCCAACCGACCAGTCGATGTAACTGAACTCATTGCTTTTTACTATGCGTTTTTTGAATTCCTACTTATATTTTTAATTTTGAGCTATTGATGGACAAACATACAAGCATACATCACTTATGATATTTGGAACACGTGTTCAAAAGTTGAACATTCAATATACTAACATATAGGTACAAAAACTGTGCAGTTCTGATATAAGGTAGGGGCAAGTGCTGTTCCTATGGACGCTTGTACCTGTGGACACAATCGATTCCGACAAATCTGGCAGCTCTAAAACTCTAATTTGAACGCGCCCGTATAGCTTTGTCTATGGTTGATGGATTTGACGTGACGCCATCTTTGTTTTCTGCGTGGTTGTTGTTGGGTTGGCAACGGAAGTTTTTTGCACCAAAAAGTAAGTAATTCTGCTTATTTTCAATGAGTTTTACTGTGAAAATACTTATAATATCGGTTTGACTGTGCTTGCAATATGATCTATGTTGTTTATTGCTTAGTTCGTGCTTATTGCCCTGTCTGTAAGTTTGTTTATATATAAAGTGGAGTCACTTATCAATTTTATGCTTGAATTTGTACCTGTGGACAAAAATATGAGTGTACCTGTGGACTGTCCACAGGTACGAGAGTGATATAATATTTTCATACAAATTGTAATTAGATGTTTTGTTAATTTTTTTCAGTGCCTCGCAGTAAGACTGGTATAAAAAGAAATTTTATATGCCCAGATACTCTCACAGAAGCCGTAAAAGAAGTGAGAAGTGGCAGTTCCATAAGAAAAGCAGCTGAAAAGTATAAAATACCCAAGTCAACTATTTTTAAATACTTGAAATTACACGAAGACAATGATTTGAAAAATAATATTCAGCTATTAAAAAATGATATAAGGAAGGTATTTGACCCGGATGAAGAAATTTTGCTGTGCAAATATTTAAAAAAAGCAGCACTTCTACACATGGGCTTAAATACAAAACAATGCAGAGAACTGGCATACCAATATGCTGTCCCTAAACAAAAAAAAAATTGCCACCTAACTGGCAAAAGCACAAAATGGCAGGAATCGGTTGGCTTCGTCATTTCCGTCTTCGTTTCCCCGAATTATCTCTTCGAAAACCGGAAGCCACAAGCTTAGCAAGAGCTACTAGCTTTAACAAGACAAATGTAGATAATTTCTACAACAATTTGGAGTTGGTCATGAAACGCCATAACTTCCCACCAGGATCAATTTACAATGTTGATGAGACTGGGATCTCCACTGTTCACAAGCCAGGGAAAGTATTGGCTCCCAAAGAGATTCGTCAGCTAGGGAAGATGACTTCAGGGGAACGAGGAGTGAACACCACAATGATAGGCTGCATAAATGCTGCAGGAAACGCCGTGCCTCCTGTTTTCATATTCCCCAGGGTGTTCTACAAAGACAACATGTTGAAAGGAGCTCCACCAGGTTCTTTGGGTGTGGCAAATCAATCAGGGTGGTCAACAGAACCGATTTTTAAACAGTTCTTGGATCATTTTATTGAGTTCGCCAAACCAACAAGAGAAAATCCAGTTCTTCTAACAATGGATAATCATGAAACTCACATCTCCATTGAGATAATTGACAAAGCTAGAGAGAATGGAATCATCCTATTGACTTTGCCTCCACATACGTCGAATCATTTGCAACCACTTGATCGAACAGTTTTTGGACCATTTAAAAGCCAATACAGCCAAGCAGCAGACAGATGGATGCTCAATCATCCTGGTAAACCTATAACCATTTACGATGTAGCAGAAATAGCTGGAGAAGCGTATGGAATTTCGTTTACGCCAAGAAACATCATAAAAGGCTTTGAGGTTTCAGGAATTTACCCATACAATAGGAACATTTTTTCTGACGAAGATTTCTTATGCTCATATGTAACTGATCGACCAGACCCCAGCAAAAATATAACTGGTAATCCCTGCAAAAACCAAGAACAACCTGTTAATGAACACACTGATACTGCGCCAAAAACACCAATCGTTAGTTTGGATTTACAACAACCGGCTGACCATATTTCCATCCAAGGGTACCCACATTGCTTGGATCAAAACAAAATATTTAGAGATTCTGATATTCAGGTCACCCCCAAACGAATTTCGCCAATCCAGGATAATTATCAGATGAAACCAGAACAACTTGTACTTCGAACACCACAGAAGATTATAAATCAACATGTTACACCAGAAACCGTCCGCCCATTTGAAACAGCTGGTCCTCGAAAGGTTATTCAACGAGGAAGGAAGCCTGGAAGAACCAGAATTTTGACTGACACACCAGAAAAGGATGAAATTTTAAATGAAGCAATGAAAAAAGCTGACAAAAAGAAGACGGCAAGTTACAAAACAGAGAAAAAGAAAATTCCAAAAGCTTCTAAAAAAAAACTACTACCAAAGGTCTTTCACAATCTGGTTCCTCTAAAGTTAATGCTAATTACTCCAAAAGTCATCCGATTCCATTGCTGGATAGTAATCTATCTGAACCTGGTCCTTCCAACGCGTATTTAATTGAAAAGTCTGAGAAACCAGGCGAAAAAAATATTAAAATACTTCAACAAGAGAAGTTATCGTTTATTAGATGTATGAAGTGTAAAACTTATTCTAAAGACAGAAGCCAAATGCTCAAATGTAGTTATTGCAATCATAGCTATCATATGCGTTGTGTTCCTCAGTCACACAGGGAAAATTTTGAGTCTGATGATGAGGACGAAGTTTTTGTCTGCGAGGCATGCTTCACATTAGACAATGATGACGATAGTGATGAATTTGTTCAAAACTTGTATGAAGACTGTCGTAATGCTTACAATTAAGTAAAGTAGTTGTTTTAAGATTGATTTTAGAAGTTTATGATTGTTTTTCTTTTGTTATTCTTTAATTAATATAAACCGTCCTTAGGTACAACACTGTCCTCAGGTACAATTTTACTGCCTATAGGTACAATCTGCTGTTACACCTGTGGACAAATATGGTGTTTAAAAAAAAAACGATTATTTTTGTAAGTAAAAGTGCTACTAGGACTAGAATTTTGGTTTAAGAAAGACTGATTATCGCTTATGGCATGTGATATGTTTAAAATAAAAATATGTTGTCTGATTCATATAAAAAAAATGTTTTATTCTAAATTCTGGAAAGTGTCCACATGTTCCGCACTTGCCCCTACTTATTACAAGCTTATACAATACTTTTTCATTGATATACTCCTTCTTTGAAGTTGATTAAGAATTCATTTTTATTTTTATGTTATTGTGAAGGAACAAGCGCGAGACCCACCTGATGTTAAGCGGTATCCTCTGCCTATAACAGATGCATTTCATCACAAGTGACGAACTGCACTGCGCCCATCACCTTGAGACATACCTGTTAAGTCTCATTTTGTCTGTTATTTCACTGGCTCTCAAGGACTGCTGCCGGAACACACCGTTAGGTGCTTGGCGACAGATTTTCTACTTGAGGGTGGTCGCTAGCCAGGCGGGCATTCACAAAATGCCCTTCCACCATGCGGTGAAGCTCAAGCTATGGGCGGGATTCGAACCATGGACCTGCTGCGCGGCAGTCCATAGCCAATGGCACTGAGCCATCGCTGCTTCAAAAAAAATAGTTACGTATTATTACTAAAAATGCTCCGCTGCACTAATGAAAAATTGCATATCTGCTTGTTCAAAGTTTAAACTATCTGTGTACCAAATTTCAAGCAAATCTTTTCAGTCCTTTAAGCGTCAGAGCGAACAGAGTGACCTAATATTACAGTTAGCGGAGTCGCGGGTGAAAGCTAATCCAAACAATGCATTGATGACGTAATCAAAGACAATTTAAGGAAATAAAGAGGGGGGACCATATTGGTACTTAATTCACACGATTTATGTTAATGCGCGAACTGATATTTTTTGGTGGTTTTGTTATGAGGTGCTTATTGCGCACATTTCTAATAAATTACTTATTTAAATAAAAATAATAAATGAGAGTTAAGCAATTACGCGAAAATGCGTTGTCGCGTCGTGAGTGGCGACAGCAACACGGAGACGTCCCGGTTTGCTGCGCAAGCCGCGCCCGACTGAGACACACTGACACTGATCTATCTTGCTCCAAAAAGTATAATTTGCTAACCAAAAACGCATAATTGTTGAAATATTGCGATTTACTTTGCGTAGGTACACTGTTTTTGCTGGTTTCTTCTAATAATAAATGCCATAACTTAACGTTTTACCTTAAAATATGAGTGAACTCTCAAATAACTCGCCAACTTTTCTTAATATAAGTGCAATAACGCGTACTTATTGTACTTATGACTTGTATGACGATATCACAAAAATAAATTCATCTAATTAAAAATGTTATAACTTTAAGTTATTGTACTTATGACAAGTAGACGAAGGCACAAAATAAAGATTGTTCTTAGAAAATTGGAATAATTTAAAGTTATTGTGTTTATGGCTAGTAATTATGCCTTACATATTATGAATATGCTAAAAAATATAAATATATTCATAGTTATTGTAGTTTTTGCAAGTAATTCAACATCGAATTTAGACTTTACCTTACCTCAACTCAAGTTATTGTGGTCTTGTTTAGAAAACGAACACCAAATTCCTGATTTATTGCAGTTATGCTTAGCGAAAACTCAGGATTTTCAATAGATACGTAAAAACTGTCTAAGAAGAAAATGTAGAGCTTTGTTTTCTGATCACGAATATGTATATAACTCAATCTGGCCCAAAAGTCGAGTTGTTGCACTTTTCATAAGGACGGCAGTACTGTTTTCTTCATACTACACCTGTCTCTTACAAGAACAATATTAGCTATTCTTGTAAGAGACTAACCTATTACATTATCTTAGGATAAAATTTTAGCATAACTAAATATTAGTATTATTCTTGTATGTTACGAATAAATTTAAAAACTACTGAACTGATTTGACCATTATTTTTTCACCATTAAATTCCTATACTATCCTTGATAAACATAAGCTATAGAATATTTTCAAAAACTTTGGGATTCGTATGAAAACTTCGATAATGTAACCCAAAGTGTGAAAATAATAACAAAATATACCGTTATATCGGAATCGCGTACGCTGCGGAAATTGTTTTAATTTATAATTTTTGTTAAATACTCGTGCAAAGCCGGGGCGGGCCGCTAGTAATTAATAAATTACTATATTAACTAGCTGCGGCCTACAGTTTATATATATATATATATTTTGAGTCCATATATATATATTACATATATATACAGATATGTATGGACTCACTTAGTAATAAAAAAACAACTAACCCTAAAATTACTTAAGGGTGAACTGGCCGGCCCATTTTCTATACAAACGCCGCTTGACATTCGTTCATAATGTCAAGTAACCTCTTTATGTCATCCTGCGTTTCAGTGACTGCTGCTAAAGCTTATGACATATTAATATTTAATCGAAGTAATAGTAACTTCAAGGAATTATCACTTAAAATAAACACAAGAAAAAACTAAAATACTAATCGCATCAAAGACTACAATGAATCCACAACATACAATAATAATAGATAATAACACAGTGGATAGTGTTAATAGTTGCAAATACCTAGGAAGTCTTATCACAGCAGACTCCTGATGTACATCTGATATTAAGTCCAGAATCGCAATGGCAAAACAGGCATTCCACAATAAGAAATACATACTTGCATCTAAAATGTCAAAAACTATTAAAATAAATTTATAAAGACTTTTGTATGGAGCATAGCGCTGTATGGGTGTGAGACTTGGACTATAACACAAAAAGATAGAGACAGATTGGAAGGATTCGAGATGTGGTGTTGGAGAAGGATGGAGAGAATACGATGGACTGAAATGGTGACAAATGAACAAATCCTAAAAAGAGTGAATGAAAAAGGAGTCTTCCTCAAAACCATACAACAGAGAAGAGGAAAAATGATAGGCCACCTTTTGCGACATGACAATTTTACTAAAACATAATTGAAGGGAAAATATAAGGAAAGCGAGGAAGGGGTAGACCACGGATAAGCAATTTAGCTCATGTAAATAAAAGAACAAGTAAATGTCACGTCGTACAAAGAAGTCAAACAGGTCGAGTTAAATAGAAAAAAATGGGGAACATTGCATCAGCTGCACCGACAAGAGTTTAAGTCTTAAGTTATAAAAAAATAAGCTTTATAAAGGTAAATCAAAGCTAAAATTTAAATAAAATAGTTCTACTCGTAGTTATTGTATTTCAATCTGATTCTCTCAATTCCGTTACTATGACGATAAACTAATAGCAAGACCGTTCAGGTCCATAGATTTTCTTTGAAAGTTAAAGCGGAGGGGAGCCGATAAACGATTGCCACCATAAAATTGAATTGTGACCCCAAGTTAGGCGTAGGTGAGATGGAGGTGCAGCGAGAATTGAGAGAATGGTCGGTTAAGCTCCTTTAAGTGTGGGCTTACATACCTGATGGCGGTGCAGGTCAGTGGACTAAATCGTGTCAATGTACTACCCCCTACAGATTCATTTAGAACCGCTCGTAGCGAAGTTTGCTTAGCCGTTCTTAATCGATCAGCTAAGTTAAGCAACGTCCGCCGCGGTCAGGAGTTAGATGGGTGACCGCTAGTGACATTGCTACAGAGAGCTTCCGTGCTTCGGAGGGCACGTTAAGCCGTTGGTCCCGGTTGTTGTCTTACGATGGCAGTCGTTATAGCATGGTGGTAGGGCATTTTGCGAATGCCCGCCTGGCTAGCGACCACCCTCAAGTAGAAAATCTGTCGCCAAGCAAAACGGTGTGTTCCGGCAGCTGTTGGACCATGAACTTGCTGCGCGGCAGTCCATAGCTATACCACTGCGCCATCACTACTTCAAAATGAAACAAATAATATCTATAACATTTTTATGCTAAATTGATTATTTTTTGTATTATTATTCATAACGTGGCAAGTAAAATACAGTACAGACTTGGGTTTTATGTAGAAATTGATGGTACATAATTTTACTTTTTTATTAATAGAAAAAAAAATCATCCGTCTGTTATCCCCTTTGGGTTAGGTGGAGGTAAAACAAATTTTAATCAGATATGTTTTAGTCCTATATAAAAGTAAGAATGTTCCTTTGACATTCTTCTAAAATCTTCCAAACTTCCTTTCAACGAGTAAACTTTTACAACCATCTCAATATAAATTCCCGACCGGGTAACCTGATAAAACTCATATTAATTCAGGCGCGGCGAAAGCACAATTGGCCATAGACAAGTTTAATTCCTCTCTAAGCGGAAAAGAAATGAACAGACACCTCTGCCAAAATGAAAAGAGACCTGATTTATCGCCTGCGTAAAACCGGCGGCCGGATCTTATTAACATTACTTTTTATAACACGGAGGGTGTTAAATTGTAACAATGTAGACAGAAATTTAATTAAAACGTCCAGGAAGAGGTGTTAACTAGCACTAACAAGTTGCATGCTTTATGCAAGAAATGCGATCTAAAAGAAGGTTTTATTTTAGCGAATGAAGTCTGAAACAGAGTCAATCTTTGGATGTCGACCTCTTTACATTCTGAAGATGAAAGACACTGTCAGTTAAATGTCATGTAAGCATTCACTTGACGTGGTTTGATGTATAAAGCGTGGGGTTTTGTTTTTGTTTGCTACAGTAACGAGAAATAATAGTTTCTTTTTGTATTTGTGAGTTATCCTTTGACCACTATCTCACCTGATGGTAAGTGATGATGTTGTCGAAGATGTTGTTCAGGCTAACCTAGAATTACTGGATCTGGAAGGACAGCTGTCGGAACACACCGTTAGGTGCTTGGCGACAGATTTTATACTTGAGGGTGTTAGCTAGCCAGGTGCGAAATGCCATACCATCATGCTATAACGACTGCCATCCTAAGACGACAACCGGAACCGACGGCTTAACGTTCCCTCCGAAGCACGGAAGCGCTCAGTAGTAATGTCACTAGCGGCACTAACTCATTACCGCGGTGGACGTCGCTTAACTTTGCTGATCGGTTAAGAACAGCTAAGCAAACTTCGCTACGAGTACTTCAAAACTTCGCTACGAGCGTTGTAGACTGTTTTTAACATAGGCTAAAGTTAGCAAATATCTATTTGGTATCGTACCGTCATACAAGAGTGTACACTAACATAATAATTTGAATTCATCGCCAATTTAGTCGGCTCAGTCAGCAACCACAACATGACTGACATATAAACAACAACGGTGATGGTTTTATTTTGATTTAAGAGAGAAGAAAAATAACAAATAGGTATGAACGACATTGAGATACAGGATATGTTAAGTAATTAACGCTGCCAACTGGTAGTGGGCTGGAGCATTTGGACTGCCTGTGAGTCTGCAATGACTTATAGGTTTCTAAATGCTTTTATTGTAGTAGCTGTAGTGTTGTATATAGTTCGTAGTATTTTTTAATAAAGGCGTACCAATGTTATAAAAGAATAACATGTATTTGCGCTAGAAGGTTTTGTTGTTTTGAAGTATTTATTTGAATCTTAACCACTTAATTATTTTTGTGTTTACTGTGACGTCGTCGTTTTAAGTGGTCGCCCAAAATATTGGTCAAGTGAGACACATGGTTAACACACATGGAACAATGGTTAACTTGCCATGATTTTTGTTGGGTGATGAGTCCCATTTATTTATTTTATTATTTTGATTTTACTATAGTTTAAAATATATCATAATATTTAGGAAAATTTGTGAAATGAAAGCAGTGGACTCAAGTTAATAGGTGAAAGAAAACTTTAAAAGGCGTTAGAAGATGTGACTTTGAAGAAAGGGGAGTGAACTATAAAGTGCAATATTATGGTTGGTTACATGAATATTGCACATAAAAAAACCAAACCCATCGAGCGGGGTATCATAATGAAGGAGTTTAAAAACAATTCCATAAATTATATATATTGTAGTTTATCAATGGACAGTTTTAATTTCAATGGAAAGATAAAACGATAAGAAAAATAAATAATTTACAGTAGGGTATTTTACCGTTTTAATTAATTTCAGAATATTTTTAATGCATATAGTTATTAGAAAATCATTATAATGTAAGTAAGTTACTGTTATGATGGAATAATGTAATCTTGTTGGAATGGTACAAAGTAGATAAATAAATACACGAAATTAAAGTTCTAATGAATACCAACAAAGAACGGAGAGGCAAGTCGTAGCCGATGTTATTCCCAGATAGCCTGCGGCCTGTACAGTACACGCCTCTTGTTAAAACTAAGGGTGGATACAGAATTCACAATCAATGAACATTTGAAATTTAGAAGGTGATCTAAGCTGTATTAAGTTGCCCATTGGAATTACAGTTTGATGGGATTTGTATTGTCGTTCATAAACGTTTGAACGCTGAATAGTGATTGGAACATTTATCTGTTCAAGAAAACACGCAAAGTTATAGATATCACATTGTAGCAGGGAAAATCTATTTTTCTCAAAAATGGTATGTAATGTTGCCATAACATCTCTTAAACGTATCCAGAAAGTGATATGAAAACGGTTCTCTCGATTTTGTAAATATTTTTCTATTCAATATACATCTGCTCTTTCACAAACCCTTGTCTCATCCCTTTTCGCATTTATTTTTACGTTACCTATATTATGCTTAGGCCCATTCCAATATTATTCAATAAAAGGTAAACAACAAAGAAGGGACATATTTTCTTAAAAATCTCTTATACTTGAGCATGACTGTATCAAAATTTTCAGTTACAGTGCTATAGCGGACTTCGTAACGTTTAACTTTTTCTGAAGTGATATTTAGCTGAGCCCGGTAATGAGTATAGGTACCACTAACGATAATTTCCAAGGATATTAATAACTTCAAGAATAGAGCATATTACCTCCTCAACGCATTTTCGAGAACTCTGGTGTTTACTTGTTCGTGGGCGACGGTAATCACTTACAACCAGGTGAGGCGCCTGCTCGTTTGCCCTCCTATTCCATTAAAAAGGAAAATTTAAAATATATACGACGCTATAAGTGCAATGATGGCAAAAACTTACCAAACATACCCAAAAAAATATTTTATCTAAAGTACAGTGGTCTAAGGTGTTGATAAACTAACAAAAACATCGCCACTGTAATGTTTAGGTCCTATGATAAATCTCTGTGGGTCCGTTGTCAGAGGTGCACCTAATACGATATACGTTGAACAAAATCTTCCGGGTTTCAATTCCAAGTTTGGAATAATCTCCACGCTGGGCAGGCGTCTTGGGATCGCAGTGTAAGATGGCGGGCCTTCAGAAGGCACTGCTGCCCAGAGGATAATCATGAGGGGTGCAATTCATGCCTGTGTATTAATGGGTACGACCCGTGGGTTGCCTCATTGGAAAGCATACTACATGAATCAAAATTATTTCATAATTTTGCAGGAACAAGAAGTGTGGCGTAAGATATAGCTAAAAATTATCCTAAGAGCCAGAGACAATTACTTATCTCTTGTTTCATCCACTTTAATCACTTTCCTCTTACTATTATAGAGTGGTTGTGACTTTAATGAGTAAACCTTAATAATAAAGTTAAATATATAGTATATATATACTGGAGGTTTTGAGTGAGGTATTGAGGAGAGTCAATCGCGTTAGGTACATACTTGCAAAGTTTTCTATCCAAATGTTTTATTTTACAGACATCTGTCAAGTTCCCGACCCTTTTTTACCCTTGTCAGATCCCTGACACTATAGCTTGTCAATGTCTTCATAGTTTTGTGTCGATATTAAAATTAAGAGACAACTTCTGGCCTTTGAGCGGATTTTAAACAAACTTGATTTTCCTATCTACGCTCATATATATTTTCACTTAATAATATTTTGTTTCCAAAATGATACAAACGCATGTCATCGCAAAGACCCCGAAAGTAAACCTTACCCTATTTGTCTTTAAAAAACTATGTAAGAAATATTATTAAAAAAATATATATTACGAAATATTATCTTTCAAATACCTAATTCAGATACATATCTGTTGCTAAGTACCTAGAAGTACATACATATCAGCTCATTCAATAAATTTTTGTTTTAAAAATTGAACAGCGTAGAATCCTACGTAGAATCTATATCAAATTTGTATTCATCCTCAGAGCAAATATGGAAAATAATGGATTCCGTGAAATGTTTGGGGGCATAGATTCTTTACGTTAAGGTTGCTAAGACCTTTATTTGGAGAATTTCCACCCCTCAAGTACAAAAGGCTTTTTATTCTGGAGACCTTTTTTAAGACGTTGGACCTTCAAGTGTGTACGAAAGCCCACTTTAGGTTGAACCATCAGTCAAAATGCACGTTTTCGCTCATATGATTATTTAGATTCAACAAGAGATAAGTAATTGTCTCTGGCTCTTAGGATAATTTTTAGCTATATCTTACGCCACACTTCTTGTTCCTGCAAAATTATGAAATAATTTTGATTCATGTAGTATGCTTTCCAATGAGGCAACCCACGGGTCGTACCCATTAATACACAGGCATGAATTGCACCCCTCATGATTATCCTCTGGGCAGCAGTGCCTTCTGAAGGCCCGCCATCTTACACTGCGATCCCAAGACGCCTGCCCAGCGTGGAGATTATTCCAAACTTGGAATTGAAACCCGGAAGATTTTGTTCAACGTATATCGTATTAGGTGCACCTCTGACAACGGACCCACAGAGATTTATCATAGGACCTAAACATTACAGTGGCGATGTTTTTGTTAGTTTATCAACACCTTAGACCACTGTACTTTAGATAAAATATTTTTTTGGGTATGTTTGGTAAGTTTTTGCCATCATTGCACTTATAGCGTCGTATATATTTTAAATTTTCCTTTTTAATGGAATAGGAGGGCAAACGAGCAGGCGCCTCACCTGGTTGTAAGTGATTACCGTCGCCCACGAACAAGTAAACACCAGAGTTCTCGAAAATGCGTTGAGGAGGTAATATGCTCTATTCTTGAAGTTATTAATATCCTTGGAAATTATCGTTAGTGGTACCTATACTCATTACCGGGCTCAGCTAAATATCACTTCAGAAAAAGTTAAACGTTACGAAGTCCGCTATAGCACTGTAACTGAAAATTTTGATACAGTCATGCTCAAGTATAAGAGATTTTTAAGAAAATATGTCCCTTCTTTGTTGTTTACCTTTTATTGAATAATATTGGAATGGGCCTAAGCATAATATAGGTAACGTAAAAATAAATGCGAAAAGGGATGAGACAAGGGTTTGTGAAAGAGCAGATGTATATTGAATAGAAAAATATTTACAAAATCGAGAGAACCGTTTTCATATCGCATTGTGAGCTTTTCGTAATAATATGTGATATTTTGTACGTTGAAATGTGATATTGAGTTGCTGGAGGTTTCAATCTGTATGGGATTACATCATCCCAGTATTAAGAATGATTTTACAACCTACATGTGTCCCATTTTTTATATAAATATTTTAAAACGCGCTCTGTATTAACAAAACACAAAACAGGCTAACAATCACTTACAATTTTTAAAATGAATATATGTAATACATTTATTTTAAAATAATATACTTTTTAACGTGAATGATAGAAATAAAATTATGAATTAATTAGTATATATATTAAAGTAGATTTTGATTAATATACATATAAAAACATTAGCAGATATTTTATTATTAACATAATATGTTTGTTTCTAGTTTATGGCTTAAGTAATTTGGAAACACATTGTTACATATAATTTAAAAAAAACGGAGCAACTTCCAAAACTGAGAAGAAAATTGAAATAACACGTGGAAGTTGGTTCAGTTTATTTACAATATTTCATTTCTCTTTTCGGTGATAAAGACTGCTTACAAGATCATTCGCCCGCCTTAAACATTGTTCACCGTCGACATCCAGATATGCGAAAAAAAATTTCAGTTAATTGACTAACTTATAACTTATAAACTACTCAATCGATTTTGATGAAATTTATATGGGACCAAATTGAAATTATTTCTTATCCCAAGAAATAATAATCTTAATAATCAATGTATGGCCCAGCAAAAGCATAACAAACCTACAAAAAAAATCACACTATCGAAATGGGAACCTTATCCCTTTCGGAAGGTGGTTAAAAATACATGATACATTTTTTGTAGGTGTATTTTTGTTAAATTACTTATAATCAAACTGATTTAGGTAAAAATAGATATAATAAAATGATAGTTTGGAAAAGGCAATAGGATATATAATGTACTCATATAAAGACTTAGTTATTTCTTCGCCCTAAATCCACCGACAATATACAAAGTTGGAGCTAGTATACGATAAATGATAATTAAGTTCCAAGTTTTGGAAGGAAATGCAAAAATTCAAACATAAACCGAGCGGAAAGCTTTCCTGGAAGTGCAAGAAAATCTTCGGCTTATAGTTTCAACTTTGCTTCAATGCTGTTTGCACGCCTTTAGTTTGATCCGCGATAAGTTATAAGGTTGTGAATTAAAGAAGAAAAGTTGGAAACCTGTAAGCACTTTTTAAAGGAGACTTTAGAAAATTGAAAGACTCCTTGACTGCCTTTGTCGAATTGAAAGGTAAATTAATTGAATGTCTTAACGAGTTTTCAAGCTTAAGTTTGTTTAAAGAGAAGCCCAAAAAGCTCACAGATATTTTTTGTGAAAGCACAACTGAATTCAGAATTGATTTGACGTGCTTCAAGGCACCAATACAACTAGATTATCTCATTGGTTGAATGTTAAAAACGTCGCTTTGGAAGTTGAAATCGGTACTTGCCCGTGGAACACCTCGTAGAACACCTAGGTGTTCCACGGGGGAAAAAAATCTCCCGTGGAACACCTACGGTTTTCGGGTGTTCTACGACCCATGGTTCAGATTTTTTAAATTTGTCGGTGGTGGAACACCCAACTCGATCGTCTTGGTGTTCTACAGGCAAACAATCAAACAAGAAATTACAGAACACCCGCGACACAGATTAGATAATAGTTAGTATGATGCATTTGTACTAGTGGTGTTCTATTGGTGAGTAACGTGTGCGGGTCGTAGAACACCTTAGACACAGATTAGATAGTAGTTTGTACTATGCATTTATGGTTCTAGGTTTACATAAGGTAATTACTGTTTCAGCTGCCGGATGCCTTTGGAAGGGTAGGTAGAGACCAAGAATTGTTTTGTTCTGGCTATGGCGTACATCTCCTGCTTCATATAATAAATACTTATATCATCACATTGTTGCTTCAGTATTTTTTATTTCCAATTAAGGTCACAATTAATACAAAAATATGAAGAAATGGGTCTCTGATTTGACAGCTGTCACAGTGACACTTGGTGTCGTATTTTTCGATTTTGATTTCACATTTGGACTACGTTTGACTTAAAAATAAGAATGAATTAGGTGTTGGGTGTGACAGCTGTCACAGTGACACTTGGTGTCGTATTTTACGATTTTGATTTCACATTTGGGCTACGTTTGACTTAAAAATAAGAATGAAATAGGTCTTGGGTGTGACAGCTGTCACAGTGACACTTGGTGTCGTATTTTACGATTTTGATTTCACATTTGGGCTACGTTTGACTTAAAAATAAGAATGAAATAGGTCTTGGGTGTGACAACTGTCATAGTGACACTTGGTGTCGTATTTTTCGATTTTGATTTCACATTTGGGCTACGTTTGACTTAAAAATAAGTATTAAATAGGTCTTGGGTGAGACAGCTGTCACAGAGACACTTGGTGTTGTATTTTACGAATTTGATTTCACATTTGGGCTACGTTTGACTTAAAAATAAGAATGAAATAGGTCTTGGGTGTGACAGCTGTCACAGTGACACTTGGTGTCGTATTTTGCGATTTTGATTTCACATTTGGACTACGTTTGAGTAAAAAATAATTAAGAAATGGGTCATAGGTCTGACAACCGTCAACATGACACTTGGTGTTATATTTTACGAATGTGATTTCACATTTGGGCTACGTTTGACTAAAAAATAAGAATGAAATAGGTCTTGGGTGTGACAGCTGTCACAGTGACACTTGGTGTCGTATTTTACGAATTTTATTTCACATTTGGACTACGTTTGACTAACAAATAAGAATGAAATAGGTCTTGGGTGTGACAGCTGTCACAGTGACACTTGGTGTTGTATTTTTCGATTTTGATTTCACATTTGGGCTACGTTTGACTAAAAAATAATTAAGAAATGGGTCATAGGTCTGACAACTGTCAACACGACACTTGGTGTCGTATTTTTCGATTTTGATTTCACATTTGGGCTACTTTGACTAAAAATAATAAAGAATTGGGTCATAGGTCTGACAGCTGTCAACATGACACTTGGTGTCGTATTTTTCGATTTAAATTTCACATGTGTGAAAAATCAAAAATATATAAATATCAATATATATATATAGAAGACATGAACCAATAACCAATTTTGTTCGCTATACGTACTATGCCCGTATAGCCATATCATATACTTTTTTCACTTTTAATCGTTAAGTACATAATATGGTGAAAAATATTTTAATTAATACGAATAAGTTAAAATAGGTTTACAAATAAATATCATACGATCCGTGGTCGTAGACTGTAAATAAATGCAATCGGAGCAGGCCGGCTGCGACGAAGGGGCGCGGCGTGCACTTATATCAATGAAGAAACGCAAATTACCTGTGTGACATCAAATTAATTAAATCAGTTTCAGAATAAGTATGATTTTTGGATTTTGTGACCTATTCCCCCATCAGCATTCGTAGTGAACATTTATTCAATTGTAAGGTATGCAAGGGGAGACTCGAGAGGTATAGCCGCTAGTTATAGGTATTTAGGTACCAAAAATGTAATCTACGTAATACCTCTACTACTACAATATTTTGTTCACGTTGTGAATAAATGTTTAGAAATACAATTTAAATTTAAACTTGTAACAGCGTTATGTATTATTAGAACTTTATTACAAGATAAGTGGAATTCTTTGAAATCAAGATAGTTATTATGACAGTAAAAAAAAGGGTTGTGTATGTGTTATGGACACGGCCGTTTGTTGTACGTGGGTACGTCTCGTAACGGGTAATAGTTTACATATAAAATATTATTATTCATGTATATCATAACCATAACAAATCCTCCGGGTTTACCTATATGTTCTGTTTACGATGGCAACTGTTTTTTTTTTTATTATGTAATGGGAGGGCGAACAAGCAGACGACCCACCTGATGGTAAGCGGTTACCGTCGCCTATGGACATTTGCAACACCAGGGGCGTTACCAATGCGTTGCCGACCCTGTGAAACTCCTTTAACACCTATTTTGAAGAAATCAATACTGTAGCCCTGCGGAAAAACGCTGGATGGAAGATCATTCCACATTCTGCAAGTATACGGTAAGAAGGAGCGCATAAATCGAGCTGTGTGAGACTTCCAGGACTCGATTATGTGTGGATGAGCTTTTAACCGGTGACGCGAGGAACGATGATAGAATCGCGATGCCGGCATAAGCTCAAACAGCTCTTGGGAGCATTCCCCGTTATAGAGCCTGTAGAATATACAGAGCGATCCGATGTCTCTACGGAGGCTCAGTAGCTCAAGGCGGTCAGAGAGCTCGGGTCGTCGACAATTCTTACCGCTCGACGCTGTATAGCATCGAGAGACTGGAGTTGGTACTTTGGTGCGCCATTCCAGAGGTGAGAGGAGTACTCCATGTGAGGGCGAACTTGTGCTTTGTAAAGCAAAAGTCGCTGGCTCGACGTAAAGTACCGCTTTGCCTTATTAAGCACACCAAGTTTCTTGGAATGGTGGAAGGACATTTTGCGAATTCCCGCCTGGCTAGCGACCACACTCAAGTAGAAGATCTGTCGCCAAGCACCTGACGGTGTGTTCCGGCAGCAGTCCTCGAGAGCCAGTGAAATTACAGGCACACGAGACATAATAACTATCTCTCAAGGTGACGGGGGCAGTGCAATTCGTGACTTGTGACGAAATGCATTTGTTATAGGCAGAGGTTAGTCAGCTTAACATCAGGTGGGCCTCGAGCGTGTTCCGTCACAATAAAATTTAAAAAAATACTAACGACTGATGCCTTTGGACAACAACCGGGGCCGACGCTGACTATGTCTTCTTAGCGTTTCCCAAACAAAACTGTTAAACTTTAACTCGTTATGAATTCTATCTTTTTCTCTAATTCTTCTTGCATTCACCGATTCTACCAAATCTTAACAGCTTATTTATAAATTACAGACAGTGAGATACGGGCAGTCAGACAGCAAGGTAATATTATTAGAGCTCCATTTTGCCATTCGGCTAAGGAACCCTAAAGCTATGGGAAGGGAAAAGTTTGAAAGGAATTTTGTAATTTATGTAGATACTCATTTCACGTGAAATGAATTTCAAATCTTCTTAGTTAGCAAATCATATACCTTCTTCATAAAACATTTTTAAAAGGCATTTCAAACTGTGATTATAGACGTTCCAAAACAAAAGTAAATGACTATGTGCATTTGAAGTTCACTTTCTGTCAGGGAGAAAAAATTCAGAGTGAAGCCAATACATTTCAGCAAAAAAAATATTTTAGATATAATATATATTATCTATCCCTAGGTAAGTCAGTGCCTAATTATTTTCAACAAAACGCCGATTGATATAAATAAATTATCTCGTGACTTATTCGCTTTACTTACACCTTTTTATTTAATATAGGTTAGGACTTACCTACCAACCAAAGACCCTCAAAAATGATGAGTGAACCTACTGCTTCCTTAAACTTTATAAAAAGGAAACGTGGAACGGTACTCCTACATAAAGGATACCAGTATTATCAAAGGAAGCAGTACAAGAGTGGACCACAGCTGTGGAGATGTGCCGAATACAAAACTAAATGCAAAGGAACAATTACTATCAAGGTTCGGAATTGTAAACTTCCCCATCATTGTATTTATAAGCATTAAAACAGAGCCACTGCCACGTCAGTATCACCAGTATCACATCGCTGACATGCATCCTGGAATCAGTCTTATTTTTTAATCCTTAGCTTTTTGGAATCGTATGTTGAAGGCCATTTTGTTCGGTAGTCCCTATAATAATAAATGATTCCAAAACACTGCATGGTATATACCTATGCCCCACTGTCTATCCTACGGCCTCTAAGTGTGGTAATGTCTCCTAGCTAAAGGTGTGGCCCAGCAACTGTCACGACACGACCATCATCACTTGATACCGGTGCAATAGTAGGTAGGCTAGGTAATCATGATAGTCTTCTTGTGCTTTTAAGTTTTATACCATTCAAAGATCTAACGATAGTAAATGTATACTGATATGGCATATCTATCAGCTTAGCTCACAAAAAAAATCAAGCATCTACCGCAATAATTCACATCGACATAAATAAAAATCTCATCGTACTCGGCGATAGGTAAAAAATTAAGTCTTTACTCCGATAATATGAAAAATCGCGGAACATACATGGGGGTGATTCAGATAGCCCTCTAGGTCCTCTACCTCCCAGCTGCAGTATATCACTACTTCTTGGGACACCTTGTATATATATTTTAATTTTTATTTAGGTATTATGTTTTACTAGTTTTATCATTACAGGAGAATGAAGTTTTAAAAGAAAAACTCCATCAATGTGCTGCGGACTATGGAAGGAACGAAGTGGCAGTAACTATGGCGAAATTAAAAGAGGAAGTAAGTCAAAGCTCAAAGCCAATAACGCAACTGTATACCCAAACATTGCAGCACGTAGAAGACAAGGGATTGAATTTGGTAGCAAATATACCTTCATTTTCAAGTGTACAACATAGTCTGTACGATAGTAGGAACAAAACGGCTCAGGTTTCGAAAACTGTTTTTAAAATAGCCGAAGAAGTTCAGGTACCTATAAGGTTTAATGATTACGAAGGAAATAGGATCCTCATTTTCTGCTCACCTGAAACAAGATCAAAAATAAATAATTTTAGTGAATTTTTTGGCGATGCCACGTTTGATTCCTGTCCATCGCCATTTAAGCAATTATATACAATTCATGGAGACTTCGGGAGCACTATAGAGACGACAAACGTGCAGCCTTTAATATACGCACTGCTTATAAATAAGTCGGAAAGCACATACAAAACATTATTTGAAATAATAAAATCCCAATTGCCAGATTTTGACCCACAATTATTTCATTGTGACTTTGAGCTGGCTGCAATTAACGCTTTGGTCACAACATTTCCCACCGTACAAATAATCGGGTGCTTTTACCATTGGCACCGTTGTATATGGAAGAAGGCTAAGTCATTAAAGCACATCCATAAGCCCGACAATCGCATTGTAGGTTTAGTTGCTGCGTTGCCATTATTGCCCTATAATAATATATTAGACGCATTTCAATATATTAAAAGTGAAAGTGAGGATCTTTCGATGGGTGACTTTTTAAAGTACGTCGAAAAAACATGGATGACCCCAAAAATTAGGAAATTAATAAGTGTGTTTGGAAAACGCCACCGCACCAATAATGTTTTAGAATCTTGGCATTCCAAAATAAACAAAATAATGAAAAAATACCCCGTGACCCTTATGAGACTCCTCGAGACTTTATATACTGAAAGTCAAAAACAAATAACGGGCCGTTTGTCGCCTAAAAGAAGGCAAACTCTTATTAAACGCGATGATTACATTATGAGGGTCCAAATGCAATTAATAAACAACGAAATATCGTTGGAGTTGGCCCTAGAAAAGTTAAGGTAATAAATGTTTTTTTTTATCACTCATAGGCTATATAGCCTATGACCATTATCTCAACTGATGGTAAGCGATAATGTGGTCAAAGAAGATGTTCAGGTAAACCTAGAATTACTGACTGTTAAGGACCGCTCAAAACCGTGATTTTTACAGGTCTGCCCAAAAAAAGTGTTATGTTTTCAGGGTTCATGTATGTATGTTTGTCAGTTTCTTTATTCCACCATAAATTCTAAACGGCTCAACCATATATCATTAGATTCGTCTTGATAGCCCAGGTAACATTGGGTACATAAAAAAGGAAAAAAACCAAATTGGCGGATCTTACACGCCAAATTGTGTGAGAAAAAAATGTTTCTTTGTCCCAAATGCATTGAGTGGGGTATCAAAATGGAGGGCTTTAAGAAACAATTCCATAAATATATATAACTTGCAGTATTTATTTCAATGAAACGATAAAAAGCTCAACAAAAACAAGTAACTTGCAGTCGGGTTTTTATAATTTTTAATTAATGTATACTGGCTTGATTGATTAATTTTGGAACACCTATACGTTAATGAATTTTCACATCTAAATGATCCTAAATGATCTACTCTACAATGTGACCAATTGGAATATATAATTAACAAATCCATGTTGAAAATGTTGGCCTGGGACTTGTAACCCAGGAATAGGGATAAGGGGCCCTCTATGATGCATCAATGTTCCCCTTCACCGCTCGAGACTCCTCCCTTGCCTAACCAAAATTGGTAGGATCCTACTAATGCCGCCTTAAATACACGTTCTAGGCTGGAATTTCTAACATGGATGGAATTATATTTTGTCTTATTTTCCGTTACAAGCTCCGAACTGATCTGCATCGCCCCCCCATGGAACCCCCTTAAAGCTCTTTTCTTGTCATGCGTAATTTCATCCGCGCGCGGGTCCGGTCCATATGCAGGACAAAGATTTCGTTTGCCACTGCAATGTTATGCATGTCACACAACCGCGTTCCGCGCGCGTGCTGCCCGCGTCATAGGAAAAACATGTATGAAATTGAGGGTGTCGACAGCACGCAATCAATCTTTTTTTTAATGTTATTGTGACGGAACAAGCTCGAGGCCCACCTGATGTTAAGCGGACTAACCTCTGCACTGCACCCGTCACCTTAAAACATAGTTGTTAAGTCTCATGTGCCTGTAATTTCACTGGCTCTCAAGGACAGCTGCCGGAACACACCGTTAGGTACTTGGCGACCGATTTTCTACTGGAGGGTGGTCGCTAGCCAGGCGGGCATTCGCAAAATGCCCTTCCACCATGCGGTGAAGCTCAAGCCTGCGGCGGGATTCGAACCATGGACCTGCTGCGCGGCAGTCCATACCCAATGCCATTAAGCCATCACTGCTTCAACTATACATCTCAATTCCATGGAATTTTAAAGTTATTATTAAATAAACTATAAGTATTGGCTAGCGTTGTCACTTTTCTATTCATATTTTACAGACTACGTTTTTACCAAAAATATTAGCGTTTTTTTTAAGCAAAAAAACAGCTTATTTATGTCAGATTAGCATACAAGACCTTAAGTCTTTGACGAGTAAGTAGGTATACGTGAGGAGTTCTCAGTTTAGGTCGAACCACATGGTTTATAGTGCCATCTTTCTAAAATATTTTAGGTGCGATGGTGTTCGCCAAACTCAACACATTCAATTTTCAATTTTTAGTTCATCCATGTTTTAATACGTGCCTTTTTTTTTTATTCCTTATAGGTTTAGCCTTTGACCACTATCTCACCTGATGGTAAGTGATTATGTGGTCGAAGATGTTGTTCAGGCTAACCTAGAAGTACTGAATGGCTCTCAAGGACAGCTGTCGGAACACACCGTTAGGTGCTTGGCGACAGATTTTCTACTTGAGGGTGGTAGCTAGCCAGGCGGGCATTTGCAAAATGCCCTAACACTATGCTATAACGACTGCTATCCTAAGACGATAACCGGGACCGACGGCTTAACGTGCCCTCCGAAGCACGGAAGCGCTCAGTAGTAATGTCACGGTCACCCATCCAACTCATGACCGTGCGCGACGTTGCTTAACTTTGCTGATCGGTTGAGAACAGCTAAGTGAAGTTCACTACGAGCGATTCAAATTTAGTCTTTAGTCGCCTTTAGTCAAAGTCAAAATCATTTATTCAATTTAGGCGTCTACGACGCTCTTATGAAGGTCAATTACAAATTTTAGTATTGAAATATTCTACATTGTACTGCCACGTACAGCAAATAAATTGTTATCGTTAAAAATACAAATTTTTGGCAGACTGCTTTACGTATTTAAAAGTGTCTATGCATTAATATATTATTATTGTGTCGTCAAACCGAGAGAGAACAACAAAACCTGTGGGATACGTTACTCCAACTCTAAGCAAGAAGCAGCGGGAGGAATTGCGCCTTGTGATTTTCTTAGTGCAGCCTGTGGTGCAACCGAAGTCTCTGAATAGTTGTTATATACCTATATAAACTAGTGGCTTTCAGAACTGTAAACCTCGTGAGTCTTACAATTGAATATAGGTTCACTGCGCACGCTAATGGGGGAATGGGTCACAAAATCCAAATATAATGTTAATAATATGTAATGTTAATAATAAATGACACGCGGGCCCCAGCGATAGCTAGTGTATTAGAAATAGTAGGTAAGTAGTAAATATACAATAATTATATATATTTGGTATTTTTTTAAATAATCACATAATTTTGTTGTTTGTGATTTAATTTTCTCCCGTATTTATCTCGAATTAATATACTGAACATCGATATTTAATAAATAATTGATTATACCAGAGAGAGAGACGATCACTTATAGGCAACTTGCGTATCGAGGACATTGCCGTTAAATTAAGCGCAGGCGTCCATACTTTCTCTCATATAATGTATATATATCTTCGTCATTTTGAAAAATTTCCAAAAACTTAATCGACCAAAAATATTATGGACTTATCAAACCTGCTCATAAAATTTCGTGAGAATCCGTAGAAGGGCCCGTGGGCCGTCAAGAACTTCACCGTCATTGTATTGTACCTTACGATTACTGAAAGTATTAAATTTTAATAATAAATTTTAGGATATAGGTATTGTATTATAACTTTATTAAGACATACTATTTGATTTTATTAAAGTTCAATGCTTAGAGCAAGTGTGACGGCGACACCTTCATTCGTGTAGGTATACTCATGCTGTCACACGCACAGTTGAAGGGCTTGTCACAAAATTTTATTTATATTAGGTTGGGAGTGATTATTATTTTGTAAGCATTATTTTACCAGTTCTAAGTGGCATCACCAAACAATTCATAGATTAACATTGACCGATTTTGAATGAGCAAAAGATAAGCTCTTTTGGTAATAATGCCCAGCTAAAAACATAATTCTGTTAAATTATAGATACATGAATATCTTCAATATGTTGATAAATACATTTTTCCTCCTTTTTGTTTACATTGATTTAGGTATTCATGAACAGACCACGTAATACTCTGGTGCTTTTTTTCACTGCCAGAAGCTTAATCGTTAAACACTTTCTTACTGTTTATACTGGAAAAGGATGACGGAGTTGTCATTATCTATAATACCAACCTTACTCATATCACCCTTACCCTGCGTGGGCTCTGTTTCATATTTTACTCCACAATTTTTCGACACATGCTTACAAAAAATGCAGTTATTAGCGTATATCTTAAATATTTTCCTTGAATAATACTGTGATTTTTTGTTTGATAATTCGTGTCCAGAAATAGCAATACAGATATATTAAATAAATTGCAACTTCTGTAATAGATATATAGATGTTATTATTATGAAACAATTTAAATTACCAAAATGTATACAGAGCTGATTTTTAGGGTTCCGTACCCAAAGGGTAAAAACGGGACCCTATTACTGAGACTTCGCTGTCCGTCTGTCATAGCTAGAAAGTTGAAATTTTCACAGATGTATTTCTATTGCCGCTATAACAACAAATACTAAAAATAAAATAAATATTTAAGGGGGGCTCCCAACAAACTTGAGATTTTTTTACCGTTTCTTGCTTGATACTAAGAACGGTTACAGGTAGAGGCTTTAACTATTCACAGAATATTAAGTTACGGAACCCTTCGTGCGCGAATCCCACTCGCACTTGGCCGGTTTTATGTTTCTTATGAGCCAAAAAAATTAATGGTGATAATATTCAAATATAATTCCTTTCCATTCAAAGTCAGTCTCAATAAGCTTAAAACGATAAAATCTTAAAAATATGATTAGGGAATAAATAAAAATCAAACTTTGCATTCTTTTGTAAAGGAAATATATAGTTGCACGTAAGTTTTTCAAATCAGAAGTAGGTATAAGATTATGTTGTACACAAGAATTTAGAGAAGAGCTTAGAACTCAAACCCTTGTCTTCAAATCTAACGAGTGACTTACTTGCCTGATGTTAAGCTATTACCCCTGCCTACAACAACTTAAAAATTGTAACGAGTGACTTGCCTGATGTTAAGCTATATCGACTACCCATAAGAAGAACAAAACTGCTCAATGTAATAATAGTCAATTGAACGGTAAGTATATTACTGTACGAGCTTAGGATCCTGCCACTGTAAAACCACCGCAATTTGATTACGTATTCAGCAACGCAGAATTTTGTGGTTTGCAATATTTATAGAGTTATGACTGTTCTTCAAAAATTGTAGACAAATACTCCGGTGTAGATAAATCGGAACAGGTTCCTCAGAATTCATATTTGTTTTCCATAGTAAATGCATGGTAAAATGTACTGCTTGTAATTTGTATAAATAAATATTGTCGTCTTTTTTATAAGTTTGTATTAAATATTAATACAATTTTGCTTGTCAAACGTTTTCGATAAATAAAAGTTAATTGTGTACAGTAAATTTTCGTTGTTTTATTCTTTAGTTATAAAAACATATAAATTTGTAATTTTACAGCTGACTTGTTGGAATGGGTGGTTATTGAAGATATCGACAAAACAATATTCAGTTCACAAGGTAATATATCGAGAAGCATTGAAGTAGATAACTAGTCTTAAAGGCTTAAGGCTGAGACTGAGAGACCAGTTTAAACCTGAACTATTGTCCACATGTAATGCTTAGCCTCATATTTGTATTCAGAGATGTATAAAACGGCGCCTAAGACCAAATAACCTAAGATTTTTGTATTTCAAGTCTGCATAAACCGCCAGCCAACCCAAGCGCGGCAGGTATTTCACAGTACTATAGCCGTCTCCATCCGCCTGTCTCCCGGGCCGAGACACTAGTGACGCGACTCGGTACGATTCGCATGTTTTCGGTGGCTGCCTGCATAAATAGTACAATTATGATTTACTAGCTATCTGGCCGCGGCTCCGGCCGGGCCGCGCGTAGCTCGGTCGCAAAACCATCACCTGACCTCTTTTTTCGTCTGATGTCCTTCCCAAAAAGCATATCTTTAGAACAGATGATGTCTAGTAGTCTGCGGTTGGTGGTCTTTTTGAAATTCGGCTCAGTCCAACCATACTCTATAACCCAGTCAAGGCACCCGGAACTTAAGCCTGCATATTCACCAAAATTGTATGAGGAAAACGAGCGGTGTAACAGGGAAAAATCCACAAATAGGATTATTGCACCTAGTGACACTAGGATAATAGGGCGGATCTATCGGTGGATTTTTCCCTCTTACGCCGCCATTTCCTCGCACATCTCAGATGGAGACGCAGCCTAAAACCGGGAAATGCGGTTTTTATGCCTGATAGGTTAGCCTTTGAACACTATTTCACCTGATGGTAAGTGATGATAAGGTCAAGATATTGTTCAGACTAACCTAGAATTGGTATGATGTATTGGTTGAATGCTGATTCAATTCCCGTTCGAGATGAACAATTGAAAAATACACGGTGAAGTGACACCAAGTATCATGTTGACAGCTATCAGACCTATGACCCATTTCTTTATTATTTTTTAGTCAAAGTAGCCCAAATGTGAAATCAAAATCGAAAAATACGACACCAAGTGTCGTGTTGACAGTTGTCAGACCTATGACCCATTTCTTAATTATTTTTTAGTCAAACGTAGCCCAAATGTGAAATCAAAATCGAAAAATACAACACCAAGTGTCACTGTGACAGCTGTCACACCCAAGACCTATTTCATTCTTATTTGTTAGTCAAACGTAGTCCAAATGTGAAATAAAATTCGTAAAATACGACACCAAGTGTCACTGTGACAGCTGTCATACCCAAGACCTATTTCATTCTTATTTTTTAGTCAAACGTAGCCCAAATGTGAAATCACATTCGTAAAATATAACACCAAGTGTCATGTTGACGGTTGTCAGACCTATGACCCATTTCTTAATTATTTTTTACTCAAACGTAGTCCAAATGTGAAATCAATATCGCAAAATACGACACCAAGTGTCACTGTGACAGCTGTCACACCCAAGACCTATTTCATTCGTATTTTTAAGTCAAACGTAGCCCAAATGTGAAATCAAATTCGTAAAATACAACACCAAGTGTCTCTGTGACAGCTGTCTCACCCAAGACCTATTTAATACTTATTTTTAAGTCAAACGTAGCCCAAATGTGAAATCAAAATCGAAAAATACGACACCAAGTGTCACTATGACAGTTGTCACACCCAAGACCTATTTCATTCTTATTTTTAAGTCAAACGTAGCCCAAATGTGAAATCAAAATCGTAAAATACGACACCAAGTGTCACTGTGACAGCTGTCACACCCAACACCTAATTCATTCTTATTTTTAAGTCAAACGTAGTCCAAATGTGAAATCAAAATCGCAAAATACGACACCAAGTGTCACTGTGACAGCTGTCACACCCAAGACCTATTTAATACTTATTTTTAAGTCAAACGTAGCCCAAATGTGAAATCAAAATCGAAAAATACGACACCAAGTGTCACTATGACAGTTGTCACACCCAAGACCTATTTCATTCTTATTTTTAAGTCAAACGTAGCCCAAATGTGAAATCAAAATCGTAAAATACGACACCAAGTGTCACTGTGACAGCTGTCACACCCAACACCTAATTCATTCTTATTTTTAAGTCAAACGTAGTCCAAATGTGAAATCAAAATCGAAAAATACGACACCAAGTGTCACTGTGACAGCTGTCAAATCAGAGACCCATTTCTTCATATTTTTGTATTAATTGTGACCTTAATTGGAAATAAAAAATACTGAAGCAACAATGTGATGATATAAGTATTTATTATATGAAGCAGGAGATGTACGCCATAGCCAGAAAAAAACAATTCTTGGTCTCTACCTACCCTTCCAAAGGCATCCGGCAGCTGAAACAGTAATTACCTTATGTAAACCTAGAACCATAAATGCATAGTACAAACTACTATCTAATCTGTGTCTAAGGTGTTCTACGACCCGCACACGTTACTCACCAATAGAACACCACTAGTACAAATGCATCATACTAACTATTATCTAATCTGTGTCGCGGGTGTTCTGTAATTTCTTGTTTGATTGTTTGCCTGTAGAACACCAAGACGATCGAGTTGGGTGTTCCACCACCGACAAATTTAAAAAATCTGAACCATGGGTCGTAGAACACCCGAAAACCGTAGGTGTTCCACGGGAGATTTTTTTCCCCCGTGGAACACCTAGGTGTTCTACGAGGTGTTCCACGGGCAAGTACCGGTTGAAATCTGGTTTGAACCACGACTCGGATAGATATTAAATTGTCTTACCAAAAAAATATAATATATATTTATATATAATAATACCAGAAGTGTGAAATCTGTAAAGATGCCGATAGGCTCACCTGCTATAACATGGTATCAAAATGTGTCTGGCATAATGTGGGTGCTTTGAAATAGGGTTAATCAGATATATTGAACAACTGAACCAAAATGAAAATGTAAAGCAAAGTTCTTCATAACACCCAGCTTAATTCAGTCGATTCTAAAGTATTGCAACAGAACTATAATTCAAGCTATGAGTACCTATGCGAGAATGTCTACTGGGGCACATGCCCGTTAATTTGAGTTACTTCGCAAAATCGATTTGATACCGATCTCATCGATTACTTATACCACAGATGACAAAATATTCTTATGCTTTACAAAGGTTACAATTGGGGATCTTAAAAAGTATATCAATGAATTGGAATTCAGTCAAGCAAGTTGACCAAAAATATAATAACATTTTATTCCTTAATTATCTAATATTAGGCACTTCTTGTTTCCGCAGCTGACACAATTTGTCTCTTAGTTATTTTACTAAGCCGAGCATGATGTTAATATCTGCCATCAGTGTCCTTTGTCTACATAACAACACCGTGTTGCCTCATAAAAGTTATTTCTAGGATTCGATACAAATCCTATTGGTAATTTAGAAATAGGAAGAGAACGTGCTAATCTTTTTGACTTTTTAAGAATATTAATGTACGTGTTTTAGTAGGAAATAATTTTATTTATTACTTATAAAACCAAATATGTTAACACGATTTATTACGATTTACCTACAGGAAATATGAAATACATTTATATATTATCACTATCCTTACAATTACACGTATTGTTGATATACACAGCTGATATCCAAATATAGCCGTCCTATTATCAAACAATCGGGTCGGTGAAGACCTGTGTACCTATGTATATATTTATTTAGCAGCCCCGCAGGGTGAACCAGGGTTGCGGCCAACGATAGCTTATTTGCCAATTTGCATCATTAATGCTCCACAAAATAATTGATTTAATATGTAAATACCGCGATAAAATTTTGTTAGCTTTAACTTTTGATGCAGAAATTTCAATAGCTACATTAACGCTGACACTGTTGCGGCTAGTGGTTTCCGAAAGCTTTGCGGTTTCCGTTGCTAGATTACTGGTTATCGACGAAACTATATTTCATTATTAAGTGAATATTTCCGAGAAGATAATTTTCCGCTTTTTTCTGTACTGTATGAAAACGTATTAAAAAATCTATTTTGCTTTTAAATTAATTTAATATTCGATCCCGATTGGATGATTTACAGTATTATCCTGAAGCTTGTGTAAGTTCAGTTCGGAAGCAGTGATGGCTCAGTGGCAGTGGCTATTGCCCACCGCAGGCCTGAGCTTCACCGCATGGTGGTAGGGCATTTTGCGAATGTTCTTCTGGCTAGCAAACACCCTCAAGCAGAAAATATGTCGCCAAGCACCAAACGGTGGGTTCTGGCAGCTGTCCTTGAGAGCCAGTAAGTCTAGGTTCAGCCGGTTGACACCTTCGACCACATCATCACTTACCATCAGGTGAGATTGGGATCAAAGGCTTACCTATCAGCAATAAAAAAAACGATCCTCATAATTCAAACGGTCAACAAAAATTTAGAGATTAAATATCCTAGCCTATACGATGAAAAATCCATATTACTCTTCAATAATGGAAATTATTTTAAATCTTGAAATGAAACCTGAAACCAGCTCGAATTACATTTTGGCGCCAAAATATTACGTCACGTAATTATCTCGTGTTTTACACTAATAAGCTGTAATTTTGCGTATGTATAGACAGCAAATCAATAATATATAATAATATAAATAATATAATTTTAAAGGTTTCATCCAACCAACAAACATTTTTCCCTTACAGGCTGCTGTTACAATGCGGAAACCTAAAAATGTGAGTCTCGAATTGCAGTTTTTACTGGTACTATTCTAGACTGCTACTAAGATAATTCTGTGTCAGAACGTCCCTATGGTTATTGGGATTGAATCCAAGACCCCTAGATTTCATATCAAAAATAAAAAAAATAATATGTCACTCACAGGGAAGTTACGAAGCAGAGAACAAGCCCATAAAAATATCATCATCAGCGATTAGGAAAACGAACCCAAATTACAGCTGCCGGAAGACACTGTTAGGTGATTGGCGACAAGTTTTCTACTTGAGGGTAACAGCTAGCCATGCGAACATTCGAGATCTCAAGTTACGTTTATAAACAAATACCATATAAATCACAGAAAAGAAAAAGCAAATTATATTTCTCTGTGATACAAATAATAAGTTTTTTATTGAGTCGTATATGATGAAGGAAGTGTAGCAATACACTGTATTGACCAAGTACATGTTTTTTGTTTATTTAATTTGGAGGTTCGAAGCTTATTATGATTTAAAGGGTGGAGGAGGTGGAATATAGACTAACATAATGAAAATGTGAAAATGTAGCCAACGAAATGTAGCCAAGACAGAAATGCTTCTATTTCGAACAGGGAGAGGTCCGGAGAGGGTGCCTAATGTGTATTTGTCGAGTTCACCGGTAAGGGTTGTGAAGCAGTTCAAGTATCTAGGTCACATATTGCCCGAAGACATGTCGGACAACAAGGACGTGGAGAGGGAAAGAAGGAACCTGTTCATCAGGTGTAACATGCGCATTCACGCTCACACCCAGATTCGCGAAATGTTCCGAAGATGTGAAGGTTACTTTATTCAAGGCTTATTGTAAGTGTCTATATACATGTCAGCTATGGATAAGGTAGAGTAGAAAAACACACAGTACCATAAGGGTGCAGTGTAATGACGCATTCCGCATCCTTATGAGAAGAAAGAGATACTGCAGCGCGTCGGGCATGTTCTCTGATGCACAGGTTCCCGATTTCTTTGCTATTTTTGCTATAAAATCTCGTATCATGTCCTTCTGGAACAGAATAGAAGAAGGAAGAGAATCGAATAACGGCACTACAAGATTGTATGTCTGGGTAAAAATTTGTGTTGTCCTATTTATACACTAGATCTCTGTCCATCAGAACGAAAATAAAAAATGACATGTATTATTGCAATTTTATTCATATTTTGTTTACATGCTATTGCAATTACACTATCTATTTATTTCTATTTTAATTTTGGGTGGGTACTTTTTGCCTGCAGTAAAGATACTTTATTTTACTTATTTATTAAACGTAAAGTTGTCTCCGAAAATTTACTGTACTGAGCGCACTAAAATCAAAATAAATGTTATGAGTAAACATGTAATGTATCAGTAGAACTCTTTGTGCCTATTCTTCCGGGGAAGTACTGCCACTATACTTTTTTCAACCGCCAAGCAGTAATGTTCGCATTACTGTGTTCCGGTTTGAAAGTGTCGGGGAAATTACAGGCACATGAGACTTATCTACTTTATGTCTCTGATGGGCGCAGTGCAGTTTTCCACGTGTGACGTGCTGCATCTGTTAGTAGGCTTCGTGCTTGTCCGATCACGACAGCATAAAAAAACCGACCAAGTGCTAGTACTCGCGCACGAAGGGTTCCGTACCATTATCTGTAACCTAATCTTGCAAGTTACAGACACTTTTCGTAGTGCCCGATTGAGCTGGGTAGGCTTCGAAAACCCCTTTTATTATATGGAAGCCCTCTTAATTTTTTATTTTAATTAATTATATTGAAAGAGAAAATAAAACTAAATATTCTGTAAAAAAAAAAGTCAAAGCGTCTACCTGTCACCATTATTAGTATCGAGCACGAAACGGTAAAAAAATCAAGTTTGTTGTATTTAAGTCCCCCTTAAATATTTGTTTTATTTTATTTTTTGTATTTGTTGTTATAGCGACAATAAAAATACATCATCTGTAAAAATTTCAACTGTCTAGCTATCACCGTTCTTGTGATACAGCCTGGTGACAGAAGGACGGACAGCGAAGTCTCAGCAATAGGCTCCCGTTTTTACCCTTTGGGTACGGTACCCTGAAAACCTCTATTCGCGCTCAAACTATGTCACTGACAATTCATTTAGGCGCGATAATAAAATCATGTCAAATACCCATTATCTAAAATGAAGCTTTCGGCATCCCTTCACAAATGTTCATAATACTCACAAAACGAACCGGGCATTATCAATGCAAATTGACGATTAAGCTATAATTGCTTCCCGTAACCAGGGTTCAGCCACAAAATAAACAAATATAAAATTGAGTGCTATTTTCCGTGAGCGAGTATTATTGGTTTGACTATAATAGAGGTTGCATTTGAATAGAGAAAAGGATTTTGTTCAGTTTGTGCTGTATTGAAAAAATATATTGGTTATTAAATTGACCTGTAGTATTCTCACAGAATAACGCAAAACTTAATTTATTATCATTATTCCATATTATTCGTGGTTAAATTTATTTGGTAAAAAGGTTGCTACATTTTTATTCTTCTTTAAAGTGATAAAAGGATCAGGGCGGTCTAAATCAGTCTAATCGGAGATTCCTGTCGCACACCGGCTTTTTGATTGACAGTTAAGTCTTAGTGTGATCCAAATATTTGTTGCCGCAGTCAATTATTACTCAAAAATATAGCAATAAGTAAAGGTCATGAGTTTTTATGTATTTTTGCATGCTCCGCAAAAGTTGAACATTAACAACTTTTTTATTCATTGAATAAAATGTTGTTGTACTACTGCCATCTGTTAGACAACCAAACAGTTAACTTCTTTGCAACAGAACTAAACTCAATACTCAAATACATCGTAGTTAATCCACTTAATACTAGATGACACCACTAGAATCAGTTTGTAAAATTAACGCGAGCCCTCACAAAGCTCAGCTTTTTGCTAGTTATATATTGTTTTACTTATATCTTTTAATCATAATTTATTGTTTTCAAGGTTTTGTTATACATATCAAACGAAACAAATAGGTACCTTAGGAAAATCAAGCGAAAATTTACTAACCACAGCAATTAATTTTCACATAACATTACTATTCGCGAAGCGTGCGCAATAAAATAAAATAGTCAAGGTACGAGATGGTGCGGCGGGGCATTGAGTAACGAGTAGTGTACACTTTAGCTGTGCACACTGGAGTGGACCTAGGATAGGGGAAAGTTTCTGGGGGATAACATTAAGAATATTAGAGATATAGATTAAGAATGAAGATGCACATGACTTTTCATGCACGAGAAATTTTTCCTATTGTATATTTGTAACTTTGTAATGTAATCCGCATAGCAGGCGTTATTGCAAACCTAACAATATTAAAATTACAAGGTTGCGTCATCATTTACAAGTATAAAACCAATTGCAAAATTGGTCTTGTTTGTAGTACAACGCAAGTGGTACTATAGATGTCACTCCATCCCAATACGATGGTTAAAGAACGATAGGAAAGCTTTGAGTTATGACGTCATGTCATGTTAGCTCAATTGGTTAGAGCATACACAAGGGGTGGATGGACGCGGGTTCGAATTCCGCACATGACTTAAATTTTTCCTATCGTATATTTGTGCCTTTGTAAAAGATTAAGAAGATATAAATTTTTTATGCTGTCGTGATGGAAGAAGCACGAGGCCCACCTAGTGATAACCTCTGCCTAAAACAGATGCAGAACACTGCGCCCATCACCCTGAGACATAAAGTTGGTAAGTATTACGTGCCTGTAATTTCACGGGCACCAATTCCCTTCAAACAGGAACCACCCGGAACACAGTAACGCAAACGCAATTGCTTGGCGGTAAAAATAGGTATGGTGGCAGTACTTCGCCGGACAACCCGCACAAAGACTCTACTCATACTATAAGATAAAAGATAACATAACATTCACAATATTAGACATTAGAAGATTTATAATCATATAAAGAATGATTGCAAGACGCAATATAAGCAAACTTACATCATAATAAACATTCAGGGCAATGATTCTTCCGTGACTTAACGCCCTAGCTTTCGTCCTGACTGTGGCCGCACAATTCTTGTGGTTTTCACGGAGCCCGAGCTACTATAGCGTGCCCGAATATTGCTGCTATTAATCAGATTCCTAGAGAGCAAGAAGAATGGCTACCAAACAATAGCCCCAGACCTCCACCTCGCCAAATGACACGGCATATTTGTATGTATTTGGACGATACTTTACGTGGAATCATAAAGGTTTGCACCTTACGTTGCCGGCATTGTAATGCGCAGTCAGCAAGTTTTGTCAGTAAATATCAGTGCAATAATTTTACTCTATTGTACGATGATTATTTAGAGGTTTATACATTGAACTTATAAATAACGGGAGAACGTTTCTCGAACATGGCAATATAAAATCAGGTGACGCCTCCTGATTGAGTATTATTAGTGAGTGTTGTAACGATCCCCCTATACTAATTTTTTTTAATCTGAATTTTAAAATAAATTGTAACCTCCCCCCCCCCCCCTTATATATATTTTTTAAATTTTGTAACTTGAATATTTTTTTTTTTAAAACACAAAATAATAAATTATTCAAAAAGCATTTATAATATAAGATAATATACGCAGAAATATTAATAATAAAATAATACACCTAAATCACCTAAATTATCTAAATGAAACTACAAGACCTAAATTGAACTGATCCTAAAACTGATCCTATTTTTGCTTAAACTTAACGATCGTGCTTGACTAAAAATTCTGATCCCAAAATTTCAAAATACTAAAGAAGCCTAAAATAATGTATTAAATATATTTTTCTATATTCTAAAATTATTGTGATTTGAAATATGGCATGTGAATCGTGTAGTATAATGGTAGGACCTTAAGAAGTGACCTATTGTAGTAATCCATTTTCTTTTAAGGTACTTAAGAAAGAATTTATCTAACCTAATAGATAATACTCCTAAATAGTATTTACTTAATCGATAATTTGAAATCTATCAAATTGAAATTTATAATTAAAATAAGAGTCATAAAGATACCTAAGTATTTATACTTTAGTAATTTTATAGAAAATTTATATTATTTCACTCTAATATAATTTAGAATATTATTTGTTCACTTGATTATGTAAAGTTATGGAATTTGAATGTATTATTAAAATAACGTAAACATTCCGAATTAGTGAACAGAGAATAATAAATATCTCATAAAATATTGGAATTAGGTATCTAAGACCAATAGTGAATATGAGGGAACCTGAAGTCTAAAATTAGGTAAATCATTGTTAAAGAAGTTACATAGAAGATAATTATATGTATATATTTTATACACCATAAATTCAAAGCAAAGCAATTGTAAACGAAGTACCATTAGGGTATTGAATCGTTAAAAATTAATTAAATCGTTAGGGTATAAAATCATTAAAAGCTAAATAATTTTTGTATGGGAGTAAATATGTTCTTTATAGAAATGTGTGAGAAATTACAATTTAAAACAACGATTATGTTTTTTCAAACAGATAAAAGTAGGTATTTGGAACCTAAAGTACAGAACCTAAATTTAAAACCACGTGTATAAATTAATATAGTAGATAATCACAAATTACAAATAGACACCGGGAAAACCTGACATAAAATCTAGATAAATAGGTAATATAGGATTCGGCTTAAAATAGCATAAGTAACTATGCATTGGCTATTGTAAGAAAACAATATGAAACTAGAATTTACTTGAATGATGTACACATAATATATTGTCATGACTCCTAAGATTACCTAAGATTTCCTCAAAAATCGCAAATCATATTATAGTTAAATATTAAGAACCTATGGTGCTTAACTGCTTATCTAGTAAAACAAGTGGAATGTATTTGATGATATTTCCTCTAAAGTACCTAACATAGAAAACTAGACCTTAACTCGTTATGTGAGAGAGACTGACAAGGGAAATATACCAAAAGGATAATCAACGAACTCCCTATTTACTTTATATTATATTTGACTTCAATCATTCAAAGATCTAAATAGAAATAGACTAAAATTAATTTAATTGATACACCACTAAACTCGTCAAAGATTAACTAAAATAATGATTATACCTATACGAACTTATCAGATTCAACGAAAATATAAAATTCCAAAAATATTGCATATTGTATTCCAAAGTACAATTTGTTCATTTACTTAGAACTTATCAAATTATATTCATAACGTCATAGAGTAAAATGAATATTAAAATAAGAAAATACATTGTACAAAATTATATGATGAATTTGGATTAAATTAAATTGTATTATTTTAAAGTTGTTCTAATCAAAAGAGTAGTAGAATGGACTAGACTGATAATTCCTAGTTTACATTGATTCTGACTTCTATGCTATTACATTTTGGAAGTATAACGTTTATTGGAAGTAAACTAGCAAATAGATATTTTATAGATATTGTTTTCGTAAAATTTGATTATTTGAGAAATTACAACTTTGATAATTAGATGGATCCATCGTATTTTAGTTAGCAGTTATAAGGAAAGGTTCAGATTCTAAGTGCCAGGGACTTGCAACCCCTGGTGTACGTTTAAGAAGGCCTCCTTTACAGCGCACGACGCCAATGCTCATCGGTTCACTTAGGTAAAGCCTTCTCCTTAAATCAAATACTGCTTAACTTCCTATTTTATCTCATTATTGGAAAATTCATAATATCCATTTAATGAGTATCATATCTAGTTAGTTAATTTCATTGATATGATATTTCTCAGTTTGAAATAGAATGTGTTTCAGAGTATCATAATACAATCCATAGTATAATATATTTCAATGAAAAAGTTTGGTTTTATATTTTAGGACTTACTTTGCCTAAGTTTGGTAAAATCACGTGTTTGTGGTATCAAAGGTGAATTATACTTTCATTCAGACTCAAGTACTCAAATATGAATATATAAGGTTAGGAGGAATTATCTTCCCTCTGATTTTCTCATGTCGAATATAACATCTTTCATCCTTACAGCAGAAAGACTTATAAGTGTGGTCGCATTTGTACCAATGTTCAACAATGTATTATCATGGTTGAATAGAATTTAAACTTCATATTGTTGTACGAGGACTTATATGCCTCATTCTTGTCGTAAAAAATGTCAATCCATCTTGGTTGAACAAACAAAACATTATTATAATATCAATCCAAATACTTGAGTAGAATAATCGTACATCTTTATAAGTTAGCATTAGTACTTAGACAAAATAAATTCTCTCGAACGATGTTCATAAAACATTGGAATAGGATTTGAACTCAAAATGTATATAGTTTACTATTGCATTACATTTGAACTGAAAGACCCAAGACTTAGCATTGGTATACATTTGCATATTTGATTTTATTTATCGGCTTGAACAGTTTTATGTTAACTTTATTTTAAAACGTTGGTATTATTTATGAATATGATATTCTCAGGATAACTTTATTCTAGTAATTTCACCTCTGTAATTTGACATAGGAATGCGAATTCATGTAAGGAACAGTGCAGAATAATTCAAAGATACAGATTAATGTTTAAATTAATTAAATACCTTTTATAAGATCAATTTCCCATGACAATTTTTCTACAAAATATCAATATTGAAAGGGCCTCTTGACCATGCAAAGGAAATTAAGTATCCGCATATTATATGAAAACACAAATTTCCGAACATGTTGTTTCCCCAACGATATTAGATATATCTAAGTTTTGCTTTGCTATGTTTTTTTTCATGTATTTTACTAATCTACTCACCTTGTTAGTCACCTTTCCTTGTCGGAATTTAAGCAATCTATAAATTGCATATACATTTCCTCTACATTGTGTGTACATAAGTTAATTGTAGTAAAAAAAGTAAAATATCTAAAGCACGAGAATTTACTATGACCAATTTTTTTCTTTCGATTCCTGCCATGTTGACAGATCCTCTAAATTGAATTTATATCGTAACCTTTTTTTTCAAAATATTCATTGCCTGTTATTATTTGAACATAAAATGAGATCCTAGAATCTCTTTACTGATTTAAAAATTCAATAAGGTTAGTATACACAAATATTGTCTAATAAAACTTTTTTACTATGAATGAATAATTTATTTCTGATCTTTAGATTCTTTACCTATATATATTATTCGTCTTTAGTGAGGGAACTTCCTTTTCAAGGTATGTTCCGTTACAGTGTATGTGCACCTGCTGCATGCTTGTTTTCCTGTCTTTACCATTTATTAAAACGTATCATATACAATGGCAGTGTAGCTGTGTGCATTAGGTATATGCTTGTGTTAAATTTCCTCCACATTATATTGCAGTGATCTTATTTTTTTTATAAATCGATGGTTTTATTTTATATTTATTATTTAGTAACCGGCTAGGACTCGCGTAATATTAACCGGATATTGCTCCGACCAGTTTTGAACTTATTTGAAGTTCTTCGTCTGGGAGTCACGATTGTTCACAGCGTCGAGTGCGTCCCTCAGCACGTTACTGACTTTATTTTATGTGTTAAAATTTTAATGCTATATTTAAAAAAAGAGTCCCAAAATAGACTTCAAGATATACTGCGCGATAAACTTCAAGTTATAGTTACTTATTGCTTAATTAAACCCACCTTAACAACATTTTACCAAAAGGTCGTGATGGTGGGTTATCAGTATATTGGCTTCATTAAATATGTTTAGAGGCAACAAAGGAACAAAAACAGGCCTAAGTTATACTGTACCACTACACAAAAACTTAATTTTAGATTCATGTTGTTTTACTCCAGAGACAAAGATTATGGAGGAGGCGAACAAAGTCAACAACTTACATGTCAAACAAATTTGTCACATCTCATTCGGAAACTTCGAGACGGTCCATGCCGAAGTAGCGCAGACTTTTCGATTGAGTCAACAGAAGCAGCCACATATTGGCTTTCGGAACCAATTAAAGTTTTCGTCAGAATTGGGAAACTAATTTTCAGTAGTTTGACAGAGTCAGCTCGACCGCATCGGCAGGTAACACAAGTTAGCGATATGGACCGGGCGCAAGCTAAATTGTTCGACAAATTAATCGACAGTTTTTAATTGAGACGCCCATCGAGCCAACGAACAGGTGATTTAATAACAAACTTAAATGGAGTTGAAATTGAATAGTTTACGCTAGCATTAACACTTTAGATTAGTTTCGTTTGAGGAAATTGATAACTTGTAAGTAAAGTTTGAGTTGGAAAATAGTTTTATATATATGTTGAGCACAGAACTGCAAAGAGAGGCTTGAAGAGAAGCTCATTGCCAAGACTGGCTGAAGACTGATGTTTTTTTAATGATATTATGCAGTAATGTGAAGGTAAAGTCGTCCGCCTGATAGAAAGCGCTAAGTTTGAGCTATAAAATTATGATTCTAAGATTTTTGAGTGACAATGACATCAGATTTGAACTGTAAGACATTAGTTCAGTTTTGATGTCCCTTTCACCCAATCATTTCACTTGTTATGTGTCCGTCAACCTCAAATCTAATCACAGTAGGCAGTGTTTGTTACTATTGCTTGGAGGCAGAAGGTTGTTCTTATGTTAGGGAGCGATGAGACGTACAAGACGCCTGCGTGATGGTGAGCGTCCCGCCTACATTACCTACGTTGCAGTGTCATTGTTCTTATCCTGCTGGACACTATGCACTTGTCACTCCGAGACGTTACTTCTTTTGTCTTGTCTGCCCAGTCATTTCTCCTGCTACAGAGCTCTTACACAGTAGTGTTCAATTCTGCTTGGCGGCAGTGTTATACCCAGTAACGGGCTCTTGCTAAAGACCTTCCTACTGATGGTGTGGTATGGCTGACACTGTAGTGGTATCCTGACCAACCAAAATGTCTGGATGGTTAAAAATCTAACCTCAAAATTACCGAGGCAGTAAGGCAGGCGTCTTGAGTGCAAGAGTCAGACTTGGTGTCTGACTCTTGCACTCAAGACGCCAGACTTGGTGTCTGACTCTTGCACTCAAGACGCCAGACTTGGTGTCTGACTCTTGCACTCAAGACGCCAGACTTGGTGTCTGACTCTTGCACTCAAGACGCCAGACTTGGTGTCTGACTCTTGCACTCAAGACGCCAGACTTGGTGTCTGACTCTTGAACTCAAGACACCTGCCCCACTGCCTCGGTAATTTTGAGGTTAGATTTTTAACTTCAAGACATTTTGGTAGAAGTATTTCAATTGCGTTACTAAATAGGTATTATATGGCTGGATGGATACTTCTTTATTCTAGAAACCGTTGTTCTTAAAAACCCATGTCATTACAAACATCTCACACGCTACTAAAGTGATGATATTGCATTCTTATAATTGCTATTTATCTTATTAAACTTTTAATCCTAATGGTGTTCAGTTCCCAGCTAATTCATATAATAACTGTTTTATTTCCTCCTGTATGATGTTGTGATATGCAGCTAAGAAATCTCGTGATGACGCTTCGTGTTGAATTGAAACGCATCACAAATTTTCCTGGTTTGGCCACTTGGCGTACGACGTTGGCAGGAAAATTAGATGGAATTGTCTCCAGATATATATTTATATTTTAAAGTGGTTTTCTAAACAATTATTTTAAGATTTACTTTACTATAATTTAACATTAAATAAATAATTTTAAAATCTTTGTTATTTTTAAATAGGTATTTACAATTTAATGAACATTCCTGCCTCCAGTTAGACATTTATTTATAATCTAATTTGCCTTTTTTCTTTTGAATACATATTTTGAGTTGTACATGTAAACAACTTGTAGATTGTTTCAAAAGTGGCTTTGCTTATGTAAAACTTTAACAAACCGAAATAAAAATTTGTTCAGGAACAAATAAAAGATAACTTTTATTTGTTCCTGAACAAATTTCTATTTCAGGTTAAATTTAGAATACGGTTACGTTCTTAATCAAAATTATTATTTTATTTGCTTTCCCAAACCGCCTCCGGGTTAGGTTTCTGTTAAGATTAATCCAAGTGTATTTGTAACCAAATAATTTTCTCTTTGCAAAAACACGCTAACGTATGAGAGTAAACATGTATAATAATGCAACGAATAAATTTTGAAAGTTGGAAGAGACAAACTTTTCTCATCACGCGAAACGAACAAGTTCATAATTATTTGTTAGCCTCGACGTGAAATGCTAGTTTTAATTGAAACAAAACAACCGAAATATGAAATACGCTTGACCTCCCACTGAGAAAGGTAATTTAGTGCTCTTTAATTTATTTCTAGATATTACTTTTAGTTGGAAAAGCTTCTGTAATCCTAAATACACGGTTTGTATATGTTAAGACTCAGTATTTTTGATATCGTCAGTGTTTTTTTTATGTAGTAAGATTGATACAAATGTTTCCTCTTTAGAACATTAGTATAGACTTACATTATAAAGAGGAAAGATTTGTATTTTTTACGTAACGAATAAACATAAAAACTACTGGACCGATTTGAAAAATTCTTTCACCATTAGAATCCTACATTATCCCTGATGAATATAGGCTATAGATATTATCAAAGAATGTTTTCTTTTTATTTTTTGTTAAATACCTATGCAAAGCTAGTTAAGCATAAAATTTAATTAGGTAAGTATTTTTTGTATTTCTGATTGACTAGTTTGACTAAAATCACAGCTGATAGTAAGTGATGATGTTTAACAGAATTAACCTAGGATAAGAACTGATACGAAACATGGACCTGCTGCGAGGCAGTCCATAGCTAATGCCACTAAGCCATCACTGCTTCACTTCACAGCTTCATAACTAACTTCAATACATCCTAAACAAATATTACACGTCTGCCAACAACAGTAGATAGGTACAGTGTAGTAGACACGTCCCAGATTCCTTGACATGAGACACGACCAGATCGACCACAAAGCCACCAGATAGGAACCGATACTATACACCCACCGCCGGCCGCGCGTCTGCCGTCTGATTGAAAACGTCAACGCGGTGTAGCCTAAGTAGAACGAGAGGAAGCCTTTACAAACCGCATAGAAATACTAGTAACACAATCATCAATGTAAGCAGTACTAAAGCTCGCGCCGATGAATATTCTCCGAAAGCAAACAGTATAAGAACATATATTAATTAATTTTAAAAATAAAAAAACCGGACTGCTAATTAATTATTTTACGTATTTACTTTATGCGTTTTTAGTTTAATCGAAATTATATCTGCAACATACTTATATTATATTTATGGAATCCTACGAATAAATATGGAATCATTTTTAATGCCTTTCATTTTGACAGCCACTCAGCCACTCAGGGTTTTGAAGAGAAAAAAATGGTTTTCTAACACACAATATGGCTCTAAAACCCACCAGTTTTATTATTACTATTCTTTTTATGTACTATATATATGATATCTCAAATATTAAAATAGGTTAAGTCGTCTCGAATTTATGGTGGAACAAAGAGACTCACATACATAAACTCTGAAAACATAACTCCATTGTTGAGAAGTCGTGGCAAAATCAAGACAAGGCCACTTTGTAAAGTATTTATTTTTTCTCTAAACATAATAATTAAGAAAAATTAATGTGAACAATTCAGCAATACAGCTGTTATAGTTATTTTAACATGGTCATCGAAGTATTTTGTATGTGTGATAGAATTTAGTGTTTTTGGCGTGCGGTTCAATAATTCGAAATTGTTTGACCTAGCCAAACTCTCCACTTACAAAATTTGTTCAGAATCTGTAATTTCACAATTAATAGACATGAATAAACAGACTGCACCCACATTTTCCTTTACGATATTTGTTTTTACCATAAAATGGAATCGACTTCAATACTCTAAGGTTTAAAATAACTTGTTTTAAGTCGGTACCTTGATGGTTCAAAAGTGCCTACTATCACAATATCATGCACATAGTACCGACTTCGACAAGTTATTTCACACGTTTGAGTGTTGAAGTCGGTTACATTACTTGGTAAAAAGAAAATTCAGTTCAAAATGCCTTTTTAGTGACCCGTGGTACTTATGGGATCGATTGTCATTCACTGTCAAGCACTTTATTATAAAGATAGGAAAACATTTTCCAGTTATTGGAGTGTAACTCAAAAACGGCTTGACCGATTTTGATCAAATTTAAATGGTAGTCCCATTTATTTTTGTATACATGGCAAGCATCAGCTTTCAAATAAAAAAAATCATCATAATTGGTTCACCCAGTCAAAAGTACTGAGGTAACTGGCACAAAAAACAGACGAATTGCGTACCTCCTCCTTTTTGTGCAGTCAGTCAAAAATGATGTAAATTTTACTTCAATATTTCGAATTTTAATCTTGTGAAAATTACAATTCATCACAATAATACTTATTTAGTTGTCATCTATCCCTTTTTTTTTTTGTTTTTTTTTTATGCCTGATAGGTTAGCCTTTGTCCACTATCTCACCTGATGGCAAGTGATGATGTGGTCGAAGATGTTGTTCAGGCTAACCTAGAAGTACTGGCTCTCAAGGACAGCTGCCGGAACACACCGTTAAGTGCTTGGCGACAGATTTTCTACTTGAGGGTGGTAGCTAGCCAGGCGGGCATTCGCAAAATGCCCTACCACCATGCAAAACGATTTATAGATACCGGTGTACAAACCTTCCCAATTTAATTACTTACCACGAAATATATAAAAACAAAAGACTATTGCAACTAGAAATATAATAGAAGTAGTAGTACGATAGATTCACTAGCAGAATTCGTCCTTGGTATGAATCTTCACCACTGTCATCCCAGTGGCGGTAATGTGATAGTGGGCAGATGTAGGGTGGCCATTGTTAAGCATAACCGTCGACACTCACGGAAGCACTTGTCACTGTCACCGCGAGGACGACTTCAGATAAATGTTGTTGTGCTCGCCATTACGAGCTATGAGGGGTATACTGACACCTATAACATCTTTTACTATCACAATTTACGATAAAATGGATAGTCATTTTATGAGTGAGGTCTGCAGTTGACATTTTGCTGGAAAGTACTAACACACAGGCATATATTGCACGTAATACGATATCTTAAAACTGTAGTCCGTCATAGCTACAGTTCTATTTGTGTGGCAATGCCATGTTGCGATTAGAATTGACTTCTCAATTAAAATTAACAGATACGTAGATTTTTTTTATGCTACGTTATGTTATGTTACCGATATAACATAACGTAGCATACGTAGTGTATATAACATATACAGATGTATTTCGTTACCTGCGTCCCTCACATCCTTACTTTTATAATCCTTGTTGTCCATTGTCAATATTGTAATTTTCTTTTGTGGCAATAAATATTTATTATTATTATTATTTCTTTATTATGAACTCGAGAGTTTGTAAGTATGGATGTATATCTTATTATATATATCTTATATGTTGGATGTTTGTTACTCTTTCACACAAAAACTATGTAATGCATGGATTTTAATGAAATTTTACAATAATGTAGCTAACACATCAGAATAACACATAGGTTTATAGCCTATGTGTTACACATTTTATATTATGTGAATTGTCCAAAATATGACTATAAGTGTCAAGTAAGTAGGAAAAGGTTATGCCAAATGCGACCTATTCTGGCGTGCGCTGCAAAAACCTTTAGTATCGCACGTTTAGTTACATAATGTATCACGGAAATGTTTATCCTAAATTGTCCTACAAAAAAGGCCGCGACAGCATATATCTCTTATGTGTAAGCCATTATCGCCAAAATAGTGAACCATAAATACTATTATAAATGATAATTTATTTCTCGTGCATATTTGGCAGTAAAACATTTATCCTTATCAAACTATCTAATAATAAAAAAAAGTTTGTAGGTTTGTTTTGTTACTTCTTCACGCTCAAATGGTTGGACCAAGCTTTATGAAATTTGGTATGGAGGTAGATGAGGCGCTGGATTAACAAATATAATACGTTTTATCATCATCTATCACCGCGCGGGTGTAACCGCGGGGCGCAGCTAGTTGAGACATAAAGTTGTTAAGTCCTATGAGCCTGTAATTTCACCGGTATCCATGTCTTTGATACTTATTGAACACAGTTTAATGTGATATGTTTTTGAATTAATATTAAATCTCGCTAAGCTTAGTTGCCTGGTAAGCTTCCATATTTAGATATTTTAGAACAGCATTCCTTTGAATATGGATATTTTTTTGTGATACTGGATACATATTAGAAGTAACTTAGTAAATAGAGTTGTAATTGAACTTGAAGAAGACAATATACTTTTACAATATTTTCGTACGTTATTGAGACCATAGACCTAGGGTTTTTTCGCTACGCTCAATAAGCCTATGATTGAGACGATAATAATATAATTTTAACAATCAAGATTTTTTATTTTGGCTTTTTAAACATTTATCTGTGATCATTGTCACTTACGGGAACTATGTACACCGTAAAGTAATACACATTTTTTTATTAATTATCAGAAGGTCGGCGGCAGCGCCTCCTGAAGGACTGCCCCCTTTTACTGCGATCCCCAAGCGCCTGCAAAGCGTCGGGATAATGGCAAACCTCTTTAATGGGGAAGCCTTTGTTCAATACTGGACGTTGTAGCTGTAGATGTGATGTGTTTGTTTTATGTGATGAGACGGGCAAATCGCCCGCTTGATAGTAAGCGTCACGCCTGTCCTCTGCAGTTGCAGTGTCATCGTCACACTCATCACTCCGAAACGCTATATATAATATCTCGTTGGCCCAGTCATTTCACTTACTATCTATATGTTGTATTATTTTTATACACATATGAAATATTTACAATAAGTATGTTACATACTTAAGTATATATTTAAGTATGTAACTAGTTTACTAATGCCATTTAATTTACACTCTACCCCATGTTAATCAAATTGTTTTTTCTGCTTACGGTTGCCTGAATGAGATTGCTGCCTAGCAATAAGGCCGCCGATTTTACTATTTTAAGATGAAATATTTTGTAAATACTATTAATTGTAATAAGAAAGTACAATAAATTGTTATCTATCTATCTATCTACATTGACTGCAAATACACGCAACTTCGACAATACCATTGGTTCTTCAGTCATCGTGGTGTATGTGCGAAGTGCGTGGACGTCCGTTTTCACAGTAAAATGCACACACACATTCAAATAATCACGTTTAGTGGAGGTGCGCATTTTTAGACTGAAATATCTCTAGTAACATATTTACGTTGATTTACCGTTATATTAACCGAATTCTCCACATTTCAATATTCTATACAACCGACTAATACCCATTGTCATTAGCTAAGCGCTGAATTAGCGATGCAAATTCTTTAAGCTCGGCATATTATTAGCCGCATCCTTTCAAGGGCCTGATAAATAAACATGAACCGGGCCGATGGGAAACCAATTTGATCTGATACCTACTAAATGCTAATTTAATTTTGAATAGGCTAAGGAATACATCCAATTCTCCCTTTCATATCTTTAGCGATGTATATTTCATTTGAGAACTCTTCATATAAGTAGAGCTTCTCGATTTATTGATAACGTTTTGATTGAGTATTATCCTTGTAAGTATTGAAATGCTACTAAGTGGGTGAGTTCGCTTAATTGGTTCGTAATTTAATTGGTGTTTACGTAAAAAGCTTTCATATTTTATGTTTATTTTATAAGTACAGATTATTTTTTTATGGGTAGTATGCCTTCACAAATCACTACACATTGTATAAAACAATACAGCTACAACTTAAGCATTTAGGCAACCTAAGTGCTTTAGTAGTAGTAAAAACTGCAATTTAGTTAGTTATGTGATCTTCATCTTCTTTTTCGAATATAAGTAAGTGAAAGACAATTTTAGATTTTTTAATTTAATTAGGAAGTATATAAATCGATTTTTTTATAAGTCTGTTCATATGAACAGACTATTTTGTTGCGTATTGCTTTTTTAAGAATAACATTTTATTTCCAATAAATAGAAACGGAAACGTCATCTAACACTGAAAGTATGAAATAAGTTGTTGAAGTAGGAACCATGCTGATTCAAAATACTGAAGTCACATTATCGTGCTCCGACTTCCAAAAGTTATTTCATACTCCAGAGCATACTCTAGGTGACAATAAAATAATCATCAAAATTAATTCATATTTGCTGGAGTAATCGCTTAACAAACCTACAAAAAGAAACCACACAGTCACTTTAAGGAATACTATCTGTTTTGTTACTTGAATTAAATTGCAGGCGCTTTTATACAGGTACCTTTACAAATGAGAAACACGGTAAAGCTCCGGTAACATATTTATGTGAGCTGTTACAATTTGACGGAATGTTCGTTAGAATTCACGGCTCCTCGGGCACAGATGCACGAGTTTCCGAAATTATTTCGCATTTCTATGCTGCAACTATCAAAATTGTACCCGCAAACTGGTAGGCAGCCATTGTTTGGAAGGTATTCATTAGAAGACGTTGTCAGGCTTCACTCCAGCCAGATTCATTACAAAGTACCTTAGACAAAGCGCTCCACTCTAATTAACGTTACAAATAATTCATGGTTTGCTGTAAAGACAGTGTGCGCATGTACCTATGCATTTTTAACTGACTTCCTAATTTAATAGTAAAAACGAAACCAATTTCTGACATGGAAATGAATAAAATAACTTATGAAATCACGAATATAGGTTCAGCTCAGAGCCCAGAGTCATTATGATTGAACATAAGTCCGACTTCAACAAATTATTTTATAGTATTCGATGTTAGTAACCGGTTTTGTGTTTTTTGTAAAAAAAAACATGTTTCTCCTTTTTTTAGTGATATATGCTGCTCATAAATCGATTTTCACTTACCCGCAATGCACAAAACTGATCACCATTGAAGAGACTTGCTGTCATCGAGGTGGGGCCATCGAGCAAGTAACAGCTCAATGGGGTAGACATATTGGCAATACTTCATTCAGGTATTTGAATGAATCGTAAATAATAATAATAAACCATTTATTTCTGGCAACCTAGACAAATAACACAGACCCTTAAACTAACACATATAATAATGTTGCTTATTTTATTACTATTTTATATAACTTTTTAGTTTTGTAAGTTGCCTCGATTTTTCGCTAATTTTATATCTCATTCAAGAATTTTTAAAAAGGTTTAAATTTAGTCAGTATACAGTTATTGGTTCTGTGTACAACTAAACCGAACATAGCCGTGGTGATACTGTACTGGCATCAGTAATATAGCTTATGGATAATATCTCATTATATCTTAATAAAAGGCACAAAGAGGAAAATGCAATTTATAGAGCGAAAGCGACGGGCATCCCGAGTTATTTGTTAATAAAACAATAAGCCCATGACTTTTGTCCAATAAAGAAATGCTTTGAATTAAAGGAATGTTCGCCGCTCCCCACGGGGAAGAGGGAATATTTATTCTTGTAGCGTAACTGAGGACTCGCAATTATTGGGCAAATGTTTGCCGAGCCGAGTGGCCTTCTGCTCTTGCCGTGAACACGTGCCAAGTGCACCATTATAGGGAAGTACTAGTTGCTTTCTCACGAACTCGCTGCACAGCACAATGAGCCAATAAATATAGAGACTAATAGCTAATACCGACTGCATTTACGTGCCAGCTGTTAAAGAGGACTCTTTTACAGTGCTTTTGAATTTCTACGTGATTAGTACGCCCGACAGCGTGTAAAGAACGATCAGCATTAAAATGTACGTATTGGAAACGGAAAAGAGACAAACAATAAAACGTAAAGGAAAACCGTTCGAAAAATATAGGGAAACCATCTGCGTAAATATGTACTTATACCAATATTCACGTGAATATTATGAAATGTTCGCGAAGTGAACCTCTGAAAAAGCTCTCTTGTGAGCATATAAATCCCGACATGAAAGATAATCGGGTTGGCAGAACTGATTCCCTCACAAATTGAATAAGAGGCAGGGAATATCGCCCGAGTGGGTGCTCGGAGACTAGGGGGCATGGATCCTACAACCGCTTAAACTGTGAACACTTCACTTATAACCTATTGCTGTTCACTAATGAAATGCTAAAGTTTAGCCACACGTGTACGGTTTGTTTGATAGACTGTATTCGGGGACCAACTTCGAGATTAAGTTTGGTGACACTTGGCATGATAAGATGGTGTACGAACAAACTTGATTGACGCTCATTTAAGGTACGGTTTTCTCGTCCGTGCTTAGGTTCAGGAGTTAGTCGAAACACTTTTTCAACTCGGCATTATAGGGCTTTTGTAAGTGTGAAGCCTTGGTCTCTTTGTGTGTGTGTGCGCGTGAGTCATACTGTGACGTAGCATCATAGCTCCCAAACAGCGGAATACGGCACTAATGCAAAGATACTTTAGACATGTTTGATGAAAATATGATCAGCCGTTTCACAGACTTGCAGGTTTAAGGCCCTTAAAAGACCCAAATTTACAGCTTGTTTCTAGTTTGTAAGAAAATCAAACAAACCAACGTTGAAATAAGGCTCATATCACGTACTTTTCACATAGACGCCGTTCTTGGATTTCAAAATCGTATGTATGTATCGTTTTTGGGGGCTGAGTCATCCGCGTCCGTAGGAGAGTACCCTAGAGCGAATCCCTACACGTGGTCCCCGGGTGGTGCTAAACAGATGATATACTGGTGGTAGGCTTCGGCCGAGGCTAGTGACCACCCACTGGACAAAGTCACGCCGCCAAACGACCTAGTCGTGTTCCGGCGTGTTGTCCAGTGACGCCGTATGAAAGTCGGGTCAGAACAGTAGCATCCTAAGTAGCCTGAATAAGAAGCACAACGTTCGGCCGCATTGGGCGACTAGTCGCGGAGGGTAGCGGGATCCGAGGCACGGTGCACCGCTGGCCGACCGCAGTCAGTAGGGGACCCAATTGTGACTTAGCCACTCATGAAAGGCTGTCCCGCCAACTGTGAAAAATCCCAGAGATGCGCCATCACGCCGGTCGGCAACCGGGAGAGAGGACGCGATGGACATTTCTGGGGGGGCTCGGGCGTCCCCGCAGTCTCCAGACTAGTCCCCCGTCGATGTGTGCAGTTTCGTTTTGTTTTGCAGGATCTACTGGGCGTGATGCCTCGTTCTACTGCCGACTTTCAACCTTTTTACTCCCAAACTCACCATGCACAGAAACAAAAATATGAGAAAGTTTAGACAGCGGCTGCACTCCCTCTCACTGAAAGTGCACCTCTGCAATATAAGAGGCTTGCACTCTAATCTCGTTCCTGTCCATTACCACCTGGAGACAGATAAACCTCACCTTTTGTTTCTCACGGAGACGCAGATTGGTTGTCCATCCGACGTGTCGTACCTTACTTACCCAGGGTACACCCTGGAGCACAACTTTAAATCACACGCGGGCGTATGTGTATATGCCCGGGATGACATCTGCATTCGGCGTCTCCGAAAATTTGAAGACCCCATGTTCTCTGTGCTTTGGGCGCTGGTGGACACAGGTGTTGAGAAGATTCTCTACGCTTGTGTTTACCGCTCTCATAGTGGAGATCAGGGGACGACCAGGCTCACCGAATACCTCAGTGAGGTGGCGGACGCAGCTCAACAGAGGTACCCTACTGCCCAATTGGTGTTTCTGGGGGATTTTAATGGCCATCACCAGGATTGGCTATACCCATACCAGGACACCAACCATGCAGGTAGAGAGACGCGAAAGCTTGCTTTAGCGTTAAATCTCACCCAGCTGGTCCAAGGAGCCACGAGGGTATTGAGATGTTGAGTGTCACACAGCCTATTGCCTGGACCTTCTGCTGACAACTGATCCAGACCGTTACTCGGTGTCGATTTGTCCACCGTTAGGTAAGTCCGACCATTGTCTGGTGAAATCTGTATCCGTCTACTCTCCGCCCGATTCCAGCCCTCGAGGCACCCGGCGGATGTGGCGATACAAATCAGCAGATTGGGATGAGATGCGGTCTTTCTTCGCATCTTATCCGTGGCAGCCTGTATGCTTCTCTTCTGGTGATACTACCGCCTGTGCAAACGCCGTGACAGATGTGTTGCGTTTAGCAATGGAATACTTCATTCCATTCTCTGACGTACCACTGTCCGGCAAAGCTCGCCCATGGTTCAGTCCTGAATGTGGACGCGCTGAGGCGCTAAAACATCAAGCATACTTAGCCTGGGTTGATGCTCGTAAGCACAAGGCAAAGGATATTCACTTAAAGAAGAGAGCTTTTAACAAGGCTGCCAAAGCCAGCAAAAAGGTCTTACAGAAGGCTCGTTTTGACCACATTGGCCGAATAGGGAACAAGCTTGCTTCATACCCTACGGGTAGTAAAGCGTTTTGGTCCCTAGCTAAATCGGTTGAATCGAACTTCTGCCGCCCCTCACTGCCTCCACTGCAGAAACCTGATGGAACGCTGGCTCACACCGCTGAAGAGAAAGCAAACCTGTTTGCTTCTCTGTTTGCGGAGTCTTCACGTCTTGATTCTGGTACTGCGACTCCTCCAATTCTACCTCGAAGCGAAATTGTCATGAATGACATACATATTCGCCAAAAGGATGTTCGTAAGACACTATGCAATCTGGACGTGAATAAAGCCAGTGGTCCTGATGGTATACCTGCAATAGTATTAAAAACTTGTGCGCCTGAGTTGTCTCCTGTACTAACACGCCTTTTTCGGCTGTCTCTTGAGACTGGTAAAGTGCCCAAATCATGGAAGCTTGCTAACGTGCAACCCGTGCCTAAAAAAGGTAGTCATGCCGACCCTGCTAACTATAGACCCATCTCTATCACGTCTATACTCTGTAAGAGTATGGAGCGTGTTCTCAACTGCCGGCTCCTGGCATACCTAGAAGTGAATGATCTCCTCAGTGACCATCAATACGGGTTCCGCCGAAATCGGTCCACTGGGGATCTTCTAGCGTATGCCACGTATATCTGGAGTGAAGCCATTGAGAAACAAGGGGAAGCGCTTGCCGTCTCCCTTGACATCTCTAAGGCCTTTGACAGGGTCTGGCATGACGCCCTTATTAGCAAGCTTCCTGCATACGGCCTGCCTACTGGTTTTTGTGCGTGGATATCGGACTTCCTGAGGGATCGATCATTACGAGTAGTCGTTGACGGCTGCTCGTCAGATCAAATGGGTATCAATGCCGGTGTTCCCCAGGGGTCAGTGCTCTCTGCGACGCTCTTCCTGCTGCATATCAACGATCTGTTAAAGCCCGGTACCTTTGGGTATGCAGACGACAGCACGGTTGTAGAGAGCTATACATCTACCGCACGAACCAGTGAGCCAGAAATCCAGAGACTCAGAGAAGCTATGGTCGAACGCTTGAACTTATCCCTTAAGGCAGTCTCTGACTGGGGCGATGCCAACCTGGTTAAGTTCAATGCCAATAAGACCCAGGCGTGTTTGTTCTCCGCTAAAAGGAGACCATTTCAACTGTCTCCAACTTTCCGAGATGTATCTGTGCCCGTCACAGACCACCTAGACCTCCTCGGTGTCACTCTATCATCGACTCTAAACTTTGGCTCGTATATCGAGTCAAAGGCTCAGTTAGCCGCCAAGAAACTTGGTATCCTCTCAAAGGTGAGACGGTACTTCACACCGGAACAGATGCTAACTTTGTACAAAGCGCAAGTAAGGTCCTGTGTTGAGTACTGCTCTCACCTCTGGGACGGCTCTGCCAAATACCAACTTGAGGCACTGGAGTCGATTGAGAGACGCGCCAGGAGGTTAATAGGCAGCGACTTTCTGAAGGAGTCTCGGCTGCAAAGCCTTGAGCACCGCCGTAAAGTCGCTTGTCTATCGGTCTTTTACCGGATACATTTCGGTGAATGCGCACAAGAACTGCACGACTTGGTTCCGCCCTCACCCTTTTTCCATCGGACGTCCAGACAAACGGGGAGGCGCCATCCGTACATGGTTGATATTCCGAAGACTCGTACGAAGCGCTTCGCTTCCACTTTTCTCGTGCGTACTGCGAAAGAGTGGAACTCCTTACCGTGGTCAGTCTTTCCCGATGAATACAATATGGGTGTCTTCAAATCGAGAGTAAATAGGTTTCTTCTAGGTAAGCGTGCTCCATCCTAGACCACATCAATGCTTAACATCAGGCAGGGTGTGGTCAAACGCGAACCTATAACGAAAAAAAAAAAAAAAAAAAAAAAAAATTTACAGATTGAATGTCAATGGTTTAGAAGAAAATCGTCAATCTCGTTTACGATAGGAAATATGTTCCGTAAATTAACAAAATTTTACAAATAAATTTTTTAATATTGTAGTTTAATATTGTAGTCAGGTATGTGACGATACGAAGTATATCTTTTTGCATTTTTTAATACATTCTGCGAAATATGTCAGGTTTTAAAAACAGGTCTGGTTCTACTTTAGCTTTTTCATACGCTCCGATAAAATATATAGTATATTTTTTCCAAGTATCCCGCACTGCACTGCACATTTTCGACCGGATCTCGGTGAAAATCACAGCCAGATACTTCGGATTTGGCAAAAATGTTTGTTAGGCAGAGGCAATGTAGTGAGTGTTATTCTTAGATTTAGCCGTTTACAATTAATAACATCAATGTTGACATACGATGTGGTTCTTTGATAAAGAGAAAAACAAAAAACAAGCAACAAAGCACCAAAGATATCACTTTTCCTAGTTAGTTCCTTAGACTTGTATTAAGAAGTCCATCTCAAAGTTGTGATGGATCTTATGATAATAAATAGATTCAGGCGTTACTTTACGGAAATCCATATTTCCGCAAAGTAACGCCTGAATCTCGAGCGCTCGAAGAGTCAAGACCTCCTGAGGATGCTTCGTGTAGAACCGAATCGAAAATTCTTCCGGTTTGGCTGCGTGGTGTTTGTGACGTCACGTCGGCCTAAGAGGTAAATTAGGCGGAATTGTCATATTTATGAGTATTTTTCTGAATATTAATTTAATGTTTTCGTCAAATACTTTTGATATATTTGTCATTATTATTATGCAGTTTTCACGTTTAATGTTTGGAAAATCACTCAAAGCTGCATTCTAAGATTAATTTCAACTTTGAGATCATTTTATTAGTCTTTTCGTTATACATTTCTATATACAAATCGAAGTAGCAATCACTCGACAAGGTATTTAAAACCAATGATTAACAAGCCTGTAATTTATATATGAGTACAGTTACGTTATCTCTAAAACGCAATAATATAATGAAAATTCAATGAAATACTTTTTCAGCAGGGCTTCGTGTAGGTTGTCTTCGTCTTAAGCTTTGCTTAGATAAAATATCTTAGACATTAATATTTGTTATCAAAATATAATAAAAATATTACCTGGTCTATTGGGAATCTGGAATTTCTGTATATTAGGTATGTACCATATCCTCAATTTGAATAACAAATACTGAAAGTGCCAATTAGTGATGTATATTTTAATCCATGCGCATCGTACATAATTATAACTATAGAAATATCAATAGAAATGGGTGATATCGTCCACTGCGGATGCTAAGATGTCGTGGTAGGAGCATAACAAACAAATATGTTTTTCTTTCACGGGTTGTTGCCATACTTAATCCTAGTAGAGCGATACCCAACACGCACGCCCATTATCTTTGTGACTCCTCGCGGCTTTTGCCTGTCGTGTCTGACTATTTAGGGAAGTAACTTCCGTGCAAACGCAGTTTCATTTTTTTTTAAATAATATAGTTTAAAATCATCCATGCTTCTGGTCAGCCAGCTTTCCGATTTATTATTTATTTTATCTCTAAATGTGAAGAAAATAATTCCTATAAAAAAACTATCTTTCCGAATAATTTGTAAATACGAGTACATCATTTTACAGACCCCGTGGGGTGCCGGGTTAGAATTGCACCTCCCCATATCATCCCGTGGGTGTCGTAAGAGGCGACTAAGGGAAAAATACTGGAAGGTGGGCAGCAGCACCTTCTAAAGAACTGCCATCTCACACTGCAATCCACAAGCCACCTGCCAAGCGTGGGGATTATGGCAAATACCCCCTTAATAGGGGAGGCTGTGTTCAGCAATGGGCGATCCGGCTGATACAGTACATTTTACGGAAAACTGGGACTTAAGTCCCAGTCCTTAAGGACATGTATACAGAATTCGAGCTCGAACTTAATTCTTAAAATATGACGAAAGTACGATTGCATGGAAAGCGTGTTAAAGTCACTTCCCTCAAATCATGAGCAAATGCATACCAGAATATGTAATTATACACTTTTCACCAGACTTTTTAGTCACAAATGTATCTAATAGAGTTAGTCTATTGTCATCTATCGGGCGTTTCGGACTTCGGCCACAGAAATTTTCATTGTCAGAAAAATCCAATCACTGTCCAAAGTCCAAACTGGGACAAAGTATCCTAGACTATGACTTATGTGGATATTCAATTACAAATATAAAAAAGAAACTACCCACAAGCGTGTGATTCACACTAGAGTGGTTTTGTTGAGATCAGAGCTGTAATGATAAATTACAGCAATTTTTCTATCCCATTAGGGTGGAGCGTGAACTCCGTTGTAACCTACAGAGGTACCTATAAAGAAACATTACTTATACATTATGTAAGCATAAGCTAAAAAATATCCGGCTGAACGCGTCGGGCTCCCATATTTAGGGTTCTGCACACAATATAATTGTTGAAGGTATGTATTTGCCAAAAAAACATTATATTAGCGTTCAGTTTGGGTTTTTTTGCGGGAATTCAACTCGCATTGAGGCATTTTATTATATCTATTACCTTTGAATTTTATGTTGGAATTAAACTAAGTTCGTGACTACGTACGAAGATAATCCATATACAATTAAATTAATTTATTTCCGACAAAGTCCATAGTTTTACATTAAATAGCAGATATACATTTTTATAAAGACTATTTTTTGTGTAGCCCTCATAATATTTTATTTTATTAGAATATCTACAACATTGATACTATTATAATAACTAATGATGCTGATGAATCCCTGTGTATAAATTCATCCAGCTACCTAATTTCAGACTTTAAATGAACAGCCTTTTTAAGTAAACAGGAATAACGGACAGGTGGATCGTAAGTGAAAGACTTGTACGGAACCCCTAATAGAAATATACAAAGACCCTATTGTGTAATTAGTTCAGGAGTACATATGCAAACATATCATAATTTTTTTTATATCTAGAAATGTTTATATTCATTACCATTATTAAATAACCCATAAAAATAAAATTATTTAACTGACTTTGAATAGGTATGTTAAGAAACGGTCAGTACATAAGTATGTCATGGCAAAAATATTGTGTAGGTACATGTTATGAAAAAATATATTTTCTTTCTTTCTTTCTATAAGTTTTTAAATAGAAATAGAGACACCTAGACAGAAACGACGCCGTGTCCTCTTACCTCCAAAAAAAATCCAAATACCTGTTTTCTTGAACAATTTGGTTTTCGAGCATATTTGGATATACATACAGTTTATAATTCAAAAACATGCTTTGAATAACCTATATTTTGTTAATAGTTAGTTTATTATTTTTACAATGAAAAGTAAGCCTATGTTGAAATAGAAGTAAATCTAGGTCTATCCCAAATCGTTTTTTTAAGTGATTGTGACGAAACTCGGGCGATGCCACCTGATATTTAACGGTGACCTGCACCTATAACAGATGCATTTCGTCACAAGTGACGAACAGCACCGCGACTGACATATGTTTCATATGTTTGTAATTTCCTGGCTGTCCAGAACTACTGCGGGACACACTGTTAGGTGCTTTGCGACATATTTTCTACTTGAGTGGTAGCTAGCCAGGCGATCATTCACAAATGCCCTTCCACCATGCGGTGAAGCTCAAGCCGGTGGCTGTGGGGATCGAACCATAGATCTGCGGCACGGCAGTCCAAACCTATTACCGTTCGGCTGTCATTGCTTGAAAATTTATATCGGATGAATATAATTATAAGTTGTGAATCTATGTGTGTCTATTAAAATATAAATCTTGTTAACTTCCTCCTTTTTTCGACTTCCTTAAAAGAGTCAGCAGTCACTCGCAGATTACAACACGGTGCCAATGAATTTGCAGACAGAATGGTGACACGGCTTAGACAGCTATTGGGTTTTATTGACACATACATTTTACCTCTACTGGACCTGTATCCCTTAAAAAAAAAAAAAGGCTCAAACCACTAACATATTTTTTTACTGCTGATAGACTAACCTTCAACCAATTTTCACCTGTCTTTAAATATGGTAAGAAGGCTTAAGTACGAAATTGGCTCTGTAGGATAGCTGGAGGTAGGAACTCTTCATTATTACTTGGTAACTTGGTGATTTTAAACATGACGGTATAGTCTACCCAGATGGGGAATGGTCAAATCATAGTCGCAGAATGGTCCACTATCATGCGGATAAGCTCAATCACGCGTCGGTATTTGAACCATGAACCTTCTGTGAGGCAGTCCATAACCATAACCACCACGCCATCATTGCTTTAAAATTATGGGACCAAACTTATATTATATAGGTATAAGTGGAAGTTGACAATGTCAAGGTACCTTCGTAGAACTAATTTCGTGATTAAACAACACTACATCATCTACAACGATAACATTTAGGCAGCCTAAAGGCCGTTGCAGGCCTACATGCAGTCCAAATGCTCCAGCATACTACCATGAAAAAATGTGTTTGGTTTACCAAAACAATAACCATTTCCTTTCAAAACAATCACTTACCACGTATCTAACTCCTTATCGGAATAAAGTCAAACTTACAAAATGCGCTCGTTTTAACAGATCAGTGTCCCTCGTAAAATACTTTTAATGTCTTCCTGAGTTTGGTGAAATCCCGGGGGAGTATTTCATTACTTTTATCAAATTTAGCGGAAAATCAAATCTTTCAATAAGATTATCCCGAGGTCCGCGCTCGGTCTTCGTTCGGTTCTCGCCTCGACCCGTCGTCGCCGTGATTTCTTCCATCAATTTAGGTACTCGATACTCATCTGATCTCGATTCATCAAGACTCAATTAAAATTCTTCGTAAATAAATTTCACAAGTGATTCTTCGCATAATTGTGTCATGAAACTTTACCGTTCGCGAACTGTTTTCAAGATGTCATTATGAAATCAGGCACGCACTTAAATTGATAATTATTTATTCAGTAAACACGCCTACGTCGCGTCGCATCCCGTTGCCGGGCTCTTTTACACATCAATGAATTCATCAACCCGCGTTCTGATGGTATATGCAAATTTTCCACTGACGTATTCCGATTATAAATAGTATATTACAACGTTATGATAAAATATATTAGTAAACCCACGTAAAAATAGATGAAGCTCTAGAAATAAATCTTTTGTAGCATATTCACGTTTGTATTGAAAAGTATCTCAAGTAATCTCAACTCTTTCCAAGTGAACAGTGATTAAATTTCATATATACACAGAATGTATAAGTATGAATAACACGCTTATCATGAGAAGATACAATTATGCGAAGATCTTATAAAGAAATTACTTAAAAAACGAGGTCAACTATATTTTATTAATGAAGTCGCAATTTTATCTCTCTACCCATAACATATAAAAGCATCCTTGCCGCCCTTACAATACAGCATCCTTAGTACTAATATGACATATAATATCCATCCATGCTGTGTACTGTGTTAGTTATTGTCAATATATAGACGTGGAAACACTTGCCAAAAATAATTTTGAAAACCGAATTAATACTCTTTTGTTTTACTTCTTCAATAGGTAATATTATACCTAAGAATCAGCTTCTCTATTTTAACAATTTCCCAAGTTGATAAAATTATTTAAGATCTCTAATTCAAAGAAAGAAATCCGCTCAACTGAGTGAAAGAAACCACAGAGTTCCAAGACTCACCGATTGAAATTTCATTACTTCATTCCGATATCGCGGCTCCTTTGACTTTTCGCGCTAGCAAAAAGGCTGGGAGTACGGTGGTTTTGACGGAATTAATTGAAGTTTTCGCGTGAAAATCCCTAACTAATTAGTGGTAGTTTGGCCACGGTAGATGGTCGCTAGCGGTTTCCTCCAGTACAAGTATGTACTGCTAACTACCTAGTAAGCTGTGTGCAACGTTTGCCGTTCACATTTTCCGCTTCGTTCAACGCAGCTACGTTTGGACTACCTACGTAAATCTGTTTAAATTCGTTTACAATTTTGTCTGGGGAATAAACACGGTTATCGGAATTAATTTTTTTTTTTGCATTCTCACATCATCATACTTAGTCTTTTTTTTCAATGGGCTTAACTGAATAACTTTCAAAAAACTTATTGTGAGTAATTGATAAAATTTGTAGGAGATGACCAAATCTTTTGTGTGACAACATAATAAAGGTAGCCAAATTTGAAGTAACGCGCTTGATATAAAGCCTCAAAGGCCTCAATCCTCAGCAAATACACACTATGTAAATGTTGTACAGCGTTTAAATTTTGAAGCGCTCGTAGCGGAGCTTGCCTAGTCCCCGTAGGTCCGTTCAGATGAGATTATCCGTTCATCGTTAGAGATGCCGTAGGTCCCCGTTGTTGTCTTAGGATATAAATCTGTCGCTAAGCAGTTTTATTCCATTGTACCAAAGTGGCATATAAACTGAATTAAAGTGAACACCTAGTTCTTCCTATCCTTTACTTTAATACATGTGACTTATTTTTCTATTATTATGGGAGCTCAAAGAAACCAATAAAATAACAAAATGATCCTCAAACGACTGTCCATAAAATATGTTTGGAATGAAATCGATTTGTCCATTCAATTACATTATGAACCAGTAAATTCTTACCATTATACGGTTATAAAAAGCTATGAGGAAAGGGTCTCTCTTCATAAATATTTTAACAACTCTTTAAAGCTCTCAGTAAAAGGAATTCACCATTCAGCATCTTAACATATTTCCCAGCAATAACAACTATCCGATTGAAGTAAAATATTTCTAGATTGTTTAATTATAACCAATTTAACTGATCTCAATATAAATTATCTAAATAGATTCTTTTGAGTATACATCTGTGTGGGTACCATAGGTGATGATGCGGTCACATCATACCATAGGTGGTGATGCATTTTCACTTAATTAAAAATAGAACAATCTAGCATCGCTAAGTAGTTGGGAAAGCCCGTCCAAATGCAAGTTGGTCTCGCTCATCACCAAGGATTCCGTAACAACATAATGGTAAGTGATCACCGTCGCCCACGAACATCCGCTACACCAGATGTATCGAGGATGCGTTGCCAGCCTTTATATACCAATTGATTGCAATTTTTCCATAGAATCAAACGTCTTTTTCCTTTATTATTATGTAATAAATTTAATGACGAAACGTAGTCATCAGTAGATCTGACTGATAGTAAAAGTCACACTTTCTTGCCACTCCAAGACTCATTTACTTAGTATCGTTTGCCCAATAATTTCATTTGCTACGGTATCCTATTCAAGTCTAAACATTTTAATGCCTTTTAGGTTAGCCTTTGATCACTATCTCACCTGATAGTAGTATGACCTGATGGGAAGTGATGTTGTGGTCGACGACGTAGTTCAGGCTAACCTAGAACTACTAGCTCTCAAGGACAGCTGCCGGAACACGTCGTTAGGTGCTTGGCGACAGATTTTCTACTTGGAGGTGGGCTAGCCAAGCAGGCATTCGCAAAATGCCCTACCAACATGCTATAACGATTGTCATCCTAAGACGACAACAAGGACCGATTAGGCCATGCTTAACGTGCCCACTGAAGCACGGAAGCACAGTGGAAGACCAGCGCTGGTTTAATAACCAGTATATGCTGAGTTGGGACCGATTCGTGCCATGTGCACATTATCTTTTTTTTGTGTTCTAATTAGTTTCTATTATTATATGTCAAAAATATTGTGTTCATGTTATGAATAAATGTATCTTCTTTTTTTCTTTCTTTCTTCAGTAATAATGTCACTAGCGGTCACCCATCCAACTAATGACCGCGGCGGACGTTGCTTAACTGATTAGCTGATCGGTTAAGAACAGCTAAGTATTCTACACGACATGAAAGATAATGTCATGTGTAAAGTTAGCGGTTATCGGAACAACACATGAGATTAATGAAACATGGTGCTGATTGTAAAATGTAGCCCCAAGGGAAATCTTGCTTAAGTTCCGGCCAACAATGGCTACATAAAATATTCCTACTAATATTCTCATTTATATGAACACACTTGGGACGTTTTACTATTCAATATCGTGTGGTTACTGCTAACAGTTTTATAGCCTCTCTACTTCACGTTCTATGAAATGTGCTCATAAATGATATTATGATGATTTTAAGCATCGCAATTTGCTTGTATATAACATTATATGAAATGTTTATGATTGAATCGAGCTAGCTTTAACAATCAAAAGAGGTTATTTTAAAGTTAAAATACTATTTGAAAATTATCTAGCACAATAATCCATTGATGGTGATCCAATATGTTTTTACATAGGTATCAGCTGTAAGATGTAGACTGTTGAACATAGGCTTCTTGTGATTCCCATTTAACGGCACAATGCAATTTTTATACATCGACTCTCCACTCAATCTGACTCAAAAATAAATCCCACATGATAACAAAAATAACAAAATGGGAATTATATTAAACCTTGATTGTTTTTCTGTCAATTTGATTTAGACAAGGCGAGACAAGGGGTGGAAGAAGAATTTATGACCATTTAATGTTCAATTCCATTAAAACGATGCATTATACTCTTCACCGCGTACTTACTGAGATTCTATATGAAACCAGAGCTGATAATTCTTCTAATTGAATATTTAAAAATTGATTTCCGTCGTAGTTACTACTACGCTGATTTTTTGTTTATACATAATATTTTGAGACGGTGTGCCCATGCGTACATACTGCATCGTGGTATCTTAGGCTCATAGCTTCAGACGAAGTGGTCTTTCAAAATTTTCAGACTGAAGACGTAGGACGGAGAGACCTCGTTTGGCATGCGAGTGAGCGAAACGGAACCACGCAACATTTAAAAAGCGTGAGCGATTTAAGACAATAAATCCATCTTTTGAAAAAAAAGTGACCTTTTGAAAACTTGCAAAATATCTGTCAGGTATCTTATCACATGGTTGCTACATAAATATATATATAACCTATACTAATATAATAAAAAGGAGGAAATATTTGTACTTTTGTATATTTATATTTTTGTATGCAACGAATAAACTTAAAAAGTTATTTGCAACATTATTTTACCAATAGAATCCTTTTTTTTATTAACATGAGAAAAATGCATTTACGCATGCATACCCGCCGGGAAGCAGGTGGTTATGTCGGGCTCAGGGTCAATAGGGACCCCACTACGGAGTAAAAACCTCATGGTGTGCCGTCGTCTTCGACTAGTGGCAGGGGCCGCGGGGTCACTCACGCTCTAATCCGCAGCCCCCACAGCATCGCTGCCCGCTGAAACGGGTCCAGCTTCTGGGAATAACTTCCCCCTCAATGCCGCCTCGTGGGATGCCCCACGAGGAGCACGAGGAACACGAGGGCAGCCACACCTCATGAGGACCTAACCCTGATGGGGGTGCCGAATGTCCCCACGGCCGACGCTCCACCAATAGAATCATACACTATCCCTGATGAACATTGGCTACAGAATATTTTCAAAAACTTATGGATACGTATTAAAGCTTCGATAATGTAACCCAAAGTGTAAAAAAAAACCAAGAAAATCGTTATATCGTGTACGCTGCGCAAATTGTTGACAATAGAGCAAAGTGATCTTCTACAATATTATAGAAGACATCAATATCCACAAAAAAGTCCGCAATACCATATGTCTAACTACAGTTATGTCACAATAACTACTTTATATGTGTTTCAATTTGTTTTTTTTTTGTCAAATTCCCGTACAAAGCTGGGCGGGCCACTAGTATGACTATATAAAATTACCCAGGACATTTATTATCGACTCGTATATTTCTAATTTCTCTTCAAACTTGTTGAGCTGTTTTAGCGTGAAGGAGTAACACAAACATACACACTAAAAACCCTCACACACACACTCACAAACTCATAGAGGATTTATTGTAGGCGAGAATGGTTTGTTCTAAATTATTATAACTTAGCCATTTTCTGTGTTTTTAAATACTTTGAACACCAATAAAAAATAAAATTAATCTCATAACATTTCATATATGAAACATTATTTACTCGTGTAATGAAAGCCTAGGGTAAATTTCCTCGTATTTCCCAGTGAAATCACTCAGTTGGTTATTAAATTTCAACAATGCGTGAATTACAATCACATCGTTATTTTTACGCCAATTTAACCGCTCGCGGTTTATTTGTACCGGTTGGGAATTCGAAACAATCCTTGATAAATAATATATTTTATATAAACAATTTATTTGCCCGTGGGGTGCCAGGCTAGAATGTCACTCTAGCCGTGGGTGTCGTAAGAGGCGACTAAGGGTAACCCGCCAGAAGGTGGGCAGTAGCACTTTCTGAGGAACTGATATCTTACCCTGTGATCCTCAAGACGCCTCCCAAGCGTGGGGTTTATGGAAAACCTCCCCTAATTGGTGGAGGCTGTGTTCAGCAGTAGACTATCCGACTGATACAGTAAAAAAGTTATATAAGTAATCACTTCAACAACTTATTTAACGTTCTTTGTATCTAAATCTTATATAGTTTGAACATTATTACTATTAGAAAATAATTATTTGTTTTTTATATGCTGTATTTTTTGTATGGTACTCAGCATTAAAGGTTTATAAAATGACTCTTCAAGGAAGCCGTTCAATTTTGATGGTCGCTAGATACTTCAACTGAATGCCTATTCAAATCCCAGACGAAGGACTTCGGAACAGTCTGATTCCGACCAGTTGGTCGGAATCTTTCCGGTAAATACAACGGGGGTCCTAGCCGGTTCCTAGTAAGTTAATAATAGTTTGGTCTGTAGTTGGTCTATTGATGAGAAACTGTACTGCATAAACAAAAACAGGTGACAGACGAATTAAGTATTGAACTCGTAAACTTCAAAATTAACTACACACCAACCTATCTAATTTGGAGTCAAACATTGAAGCAACGAGTCCTCACATAGGAGAACTTGACATTGAATAGCAAGGAAACTTTGCTTGGCACCACGTATTTACGCGACATTTACGCTCATATGAATACATGTGACCAGCACTATGCTCTATTATTCAGTGTAATAATAAATGTTTGCATCGCGGTCGGCTAAGTTGTTTTAACGACAAAGTTACATGGAAGTCAAGTGGGGTTTAGTGTCGTCCTGTGCATCCTTGTGGATAAGTTTGACCATAGCAAACTTTGTACTCGGTGCTTTATGCGAAATGTAAGCACGTTCATTTACCTACTTAGGGATTAAAACGTATATACTATAATATTTTATATGTACTTGATATGAGGTCGACTCTTAAAAGCATTTTTTAGGGTTCCATGATAGGCAACGGGAATGATACAAAACCTAAGTTATCCGTCTGTCCTTAGCTCTTTCAATGGGTATATTTTAATCGTAGAGGTTACCTATTGGTATCGAACATTACAGAATGCGTTATTTTGGTGACAGTCACAGAATAAGTAATAGTAATTTCTGTACTACTAAATAACACTGTACTGTACTAATAGTCCAGTACATGAGTCAGTAACGGTCATGAGTTGGATTGGTGACTGCTAGTGACATTACTACTGAGCGCTTCCGTGCTTCGGAGGGCACGTTAAGTCACCTGTCCCGATTGATGTCCTAGGATAGTCGTTATAGCATGGTGGTAGGGTATTTTGCGAATGCCCGCCTGGCTAGCTACCACCCTCATGTAGAAAACCTGTCGCCAAGCACTTAACGGTGTGTTCCGGTATCTGTCTTTAAGAGCCAGTAATTCTAAGTTAGCCTGAACTACGTCGTCGACCACAACATCACTTACCATCAGGTCATACTACTATCAGGTGAGATAGTGATCAAAGGCTAACCTAAAAGGCATTAAAATGTTTAGACTTGAATAGGATACCGTAGCAAATGAAATTATTGGGCAAACGATACTAAGTAAATGAGTCTTGGAGTGGCAAGTAAGTGTGACTTTTACTATCAGGCAGACGACTCCGTGTCGTCATTAAATTTATTGCATAATAATAAAGGAAAAAGACGTTTGATTCTATGGAAAAATTGCAATCTATTGCTATATAAAGGCCGGCAACGCATACTCGATACCTCTGGTGTTGTGGATGTTCGTGGGCGACGGTGATCACTTACCATTATGTTGTTACGGAATCTTTGGTGATGAGCGAGACCAACTTGCATTTGGACGGGCTTTCCCAACTACTAAGCGATGCTAGATTGTTCTATTTTTAATTAAGTGAAAATGTCTTCTTGCTTCTTTCTATATGCTTTGCGACGGAAGGTAAAAACTAGGTTTGATTATGCATGGTTGTAGGTACGATGCCACCTGTACACGTAGTTACTATTATTTAAACTGTGCCTATACCTACCTACCTACTTCCTGCAAAATATTTACACTGAACACGCGAACTAGTAATGACCTAATAAAATACGTCAAGAATATTTGAATTTCAGTCTGCAAGTGAAATATTTCACAGCTATTTAGTAACCGTTGGCTTTGTAGGAATATTCAAGCTTCCATTTCCTTATTTGCATGGCAGGAGAAACTGGAATCACGGGAACATAATAACACAGAAATTGAAAGGTAGTGGACTATTGGCAATTCAACTCGCATCGCATCTATTGCAAGGCTGACTGCACCTCACAGGGTCTCACATAATTGATGTCTTCTCAGTCGTACTGAGATCTATGAGATACCCAACTACCTATTCTTAAAGGGGACGCTGATGTCTATGGCGGGAATTCAAAATGTTATATAATTTTTGGTTCTAAAATTATATAACATTCAGCATATCACGTAATACTTCTTAATTACGTGATATGGTACAATCTTAAAATATGTATATTTTTGTAATTTGTTATACAAGGTTATTGGAAAAATGTTAACAACCTCTTAGATTTGACTTCTGTTAGTCCTGAAAATCATTTTTAGTAACTGACTATTTTGAGGACAGTCGAGACAGCCCATGGCGGGATTTGAATTTCAGTCTCGTATTAGTGTCTGTGCCTCAAAGTTACACAGATACTACGAATAACAATATATATTTTTGCATGGTGGAAGGGTATTTTGCGAATGCCCGCCTGCCTAGCGACCACCCTCTGTCGCCAAGCACCTAACGGTGTGTTCCGGCAGCTGTCCTTGAGAGCCAGTTATTCTAGGTTAGCCTGAACAACATCTTTGACCGCATCATCACTTACCATCAGGTGAGGTAGTGGTCAAAGGCTAACCTAAAAAGCATAAAAAAAAATGTTATTCGTAGAATTGATCCTAAGATGCAGTTTTGAAAGATGTTCCGTATATTAAACGTCATAACTGCACTTAAGATCGATCTCAACTTTGAGACGTATTTACGCAAACCTTGGATCGGTCCCTCTTGGCCTTAGCCCCCCTGTGCCGCAGCTTATAGCCATACTATGCCTTAGCGTAGTATTATTATTTGTTCTATGCCCACGCTAAATAGTTGGACAAGTGAGAGTTAGATTTCGCTCCTTTAGGGTGCCGTTTTGCAATAGATAGACAGTAGAAGAAAAAAAATGTTGCTAATCAGTTTCAAAACTACAATATATCGATATTTTTGACGGCGTTTCTTGTTTAGAGGTTCATAATAAACCGAAGACTAGTTAAACGTTTGAGATAGAACCCGTAACAACAATGGATTAAGATTGACCACATTTAAGGCTCTCTCATCTATTTTGTTTACGGACAAACAAACAGACAACGAAGTATAGTACGAAACCTTAAAAATAGTATTTAAGCATCATTCTTTTGAGTAAATAGATATACAAATATCTCTGATGGCCTGCGCCTCCTGACCTTAGAGCTATTGTTCCGTACTGTCATAATCCTATTCCCCTACACAATATTGCCACAATGCCCGCTGTCAGCCACTGTACGCCACGTGTATTCTGTAGACAGTTTAATCTGTTAATTCCCTGGAAACACGGTGGTAATCAGCGGGTATTGATAAGTAAGACAACATTGGAGAATAATGTCAAGCTGATGAAATATTGGCTTATGGTTTGTGTTAAGTACAGTCAATAATACAAATGTGACATTATGTGTGAAAATCCAGACGATATTGAGTATTTTTTTTTGGATAAATATAGTTTTTAGTATTTCATCTAGGTTTTTGTACAAGAAAAGGGGGCTCGATTAAAAAGGTCTACGCTGTCCGTGCCTCTGTCAAACCATCTGTGCATTTTTTTTTGTATGTTTTGATTCGCTATGGGATGCCGGTTGAAAGTTTCATTGTATTTTTGAAATATTTTATTTGTAGAAAATCAATTACAAGGCACCTAACGACATTTTCCAGCCAGATGTGCTTGAGAGCCAGAAATTATATGACAGACTTAACAACATTTTTAACCACATTATCACTTACCATCAGTTGAGATAGTAGGCAAAGGCTATATTAACTGATATAAAAATAAAGTTTTTAATAATAGTTCCCCAAAGCAAGAGTTATGATTATTTCAAAGTTTTTTTAGTCTCGACGCAAATTGCTTTCACTACAACTTACCTCCCTAAATTTATATTAAACCCGGGACTATTTCACAAAATATGTTTCTTTCAAATTAAGAATCGGTTATATTCTGATATAAAAGATAAGTATAATTTATGTTCAAATTTATTGTTGACCTCTTGAAGCCATAATTACGGCCTTGTTCCACGGCTGGGGAGTAATTAATCTCCTAGCCACGTTAATCATAAAACGTCATGGAATGGCATTTCAATGTATTTTGGTGGCATGATACTTATCCATGCAATTGATTTCGACGCAATGTACAAATAATGATGTCGTTTGTGACGAGTCATGAGTACATATTTGTACATTGTACATCGAGGGAGAAAACGATCTATTTCTGTACGAGAGTTTGTCCCTCCGCTGCACGTCGGGCTTAAAGGCATCTCGAGAACAGAAATAGAACTTTCTCCCGAGTGATACATAGTGCTTTATACTACACCTACAAGGAAAATAAAATCATCTTAAAATTATCTCAAGACTTCTCAGGCAGTAAGTTTTTTATGACCTCTTGAGCTGCATTTCTTATTTCTGGTGGCGTCATAATTATAAAATCGTCACTTTGACTATCAAGATGACATTTTGGAAAATTATTTAGAATAATTAAAAGCGTACTATTGAAATATCAATTTAATAATAATCAAAATTTAACCAAACATAACAAATTGCCGCGCTATTTTTCTCGTAGTGAAAAAAAATGTTTCCAACCTCCGTTCATTAAAAATCGAGTACAAATAAAAACCACTACGTTTTTTTTATAATTATTTCCTACTACACCTTTTTTACATTGTATTTTTTTATGTTAGCAGCTAAAAAAACAAATGAACGCTAACAGGGCAGGTATGGATTTTTATACAACATTCCTTCACTACTACGGAATGAACGAATGAAAATCCATATAACTTTTCCCACCGTACATTAATAAGGCAGAAATGACGAACTTTATAACATGTTTTTGAACGAGTAATGAGACGCTTTCTGAGTGAGTGTGGTATAAAATAATATAGATATTTTAAACGTACTTCGAACGTTTACCAAATTAATTTTTTAACTAACTGATACCGTGGTAGCAAACATCTATTTGACTTCCGTATAGGAAATTGTAGCTTTTTACACGACTGCCTAAAAATGGATTTTTATGTTTTCAGGGTTCATGTATGTAAGTAGTTTTGTGAGTCTTTATTCCACCACAACTTCTAAACGGCTTAACCGAATTTAATTTATTACGAATATAATAGATATTGTTAGTTTGGTCTTGATAGCGCAAGTGACACTAGATACATAGAAAAAAAACTGGTGGATTTTAGACGAAATTTAGTGTAAAAAATATTTTTTCTTCGAGTTAAATCGAGTTCGGTATCAAAATGAAGGGCTTTAAAAAACGATTAAGTAAATCTATATAATTGGCAATTTGATTACAATGAAAAGATAAAAATAAATAATTTGCAGTCGCGTTAATTACTTATTTAATTAATTTATACTTGTACAATAACAAATAAATGTTCAACTCGGGTGACAGTTATCAGTTACGTAGGTACCTTCCTAGTTTTAAATATACTTAGGTACCTTAATTTCATTCCAACGCGAGGATATAACCGAACATCTTTTATGCGTGTACAAGTAAGACCAGTGCTACAGTTTTTTTATGCTTGAAAGCCTTTGACTCACCTGAAGGTAAGTGATGATGTGGTAGAAGACATTGTTCAGGCTAACCTAGAATTACTGGCTCTCAAGGACAGCTTACATTTAAAACATATTTATTGTTTTGAAAAATTAATATTTGTGATAAGCGTTATTTTAATACAAATCAATAGATGTGCCAAATCCTTGCCAACCAGTACCTCTCTTTCGCGTAAAGTTCCTCCAAACTCTGATGACATCCATGAAATATAAAATTCGGTGATACTTATTATCCATCTCTGCACAATACAATACAATAATCGGCAACTCCCAGCAATTTCACATTGACCTCTTTCCCTTTAGAGAAAAGAGTGAAAGAGATCAATATATTTTTGTGTGTAAAAACTATGTCAATGTCAAAAACGGAATCTACCTTCTTTTCATATTAACTTACTTTCCTATGGGGATTTCCACCCTGCTTTGGAAGACAATACAAATTTACCTCCTGTTTTTCGATAGTACTGTTGTCGAAGGATTTCATCCAATATTTGGGCCATTAAGAACTAACGGTAGTTACTTGACAATTTAAATGACTGTTATATAGCAAACTTAAGCTATTAACATATACAACTTTGAAACTCGTGAACTCAATTCAATTGCGATGAACATTTCCCAGAATGAGGGTTTTGATTATGTACAGTATCTTATGAAAGGAGAATAACTTACCCTTAATAGTTGTTCATGTGTTGGTGACTACCAAATTTTAAATCAGGCAGATCTGTAACAAAACAAAGTATTTTGTTAAAGTAAATATTTAATATAATCAAATACTTTGAGGTGTATTTTGATTACGCCCAAAAAGACGGAACGATGGTTTTGATAGCATGACAATACTTCTCAAGAGAATTTTCCACCTTCCAAGTAATTGATTCATTAGTTTTATTTATTTACCTTGTATGTGACATCTGTCTCCTAAATTTAAAATACATATTGTCAAAATATATTCGAAGAATTCAAAATAAATCATTAACAACATACTATATCCAATTCAAAATATTCAAACATTGTCATGACCACATGATTTATGTTCTGAGATGTGGTCCATAAAGCTGTAGCCCTTTTAAGATGTGCTTGGATAGCAATGCTTGAAATTTTATGACGCAATAATATTGTAAGGTAGAAAATTCGCTGAAGAACCAACGTAACTACTAACTAAGACTTTGTAAATTGAAGTAGGCCGCGCTGCTCAATGGTCCGATAACTGATAGGGAAGTAGAGTTTCTAGTAGCTAGTACACCAAACCAGAAAGCGTTACAGTAAGTAAGTTTTTCTACTAGGTAGACTGATGACATAAAACTCACGGAGAGCTGATGGATGCAAACAGCCAATAGTCAATAATTGTTGCATTCAATGGGGGAAACGTATGATCAACAGTGAACGTCTTCCTTCTGATGATGAGATCTGCACCAAGCATAACCGACAGGGTTGCCTTAAAATATTAGTGTGCATTTTTTGGCCCCGTGTAATTGAAAGGAACCTATTGTTATCTACAGTTTATACTTCACTGTAACAAAAATTCTGGGAACAAAGCTGAGGTAACTCAGCAACCTGTATTCGATGACAACGTAATTCCTACTCATAATCACTAAATAATGAAACACAGAACCACTAAAGCGTCCTCATTAAGAACCGATAAGTAGACAACACAATAGGATCGAATCGTTCGCAAGACGATAGCAAAGTGGTTAATCTAGCTGTCTGCTCGTACCGGGAGGGTCCTGAGCAAACCACTTGTGTCGAGTGTGTTTGTGCTCTCGCCAATAAATGTGGAGATTTCTTCTCAAGATTACGTTTTATTTTGGCATTAGTAGAAACAAATCTTCTGATTAGGTCTCTTATATTGAGTAATCGAAAACGATCATGTTTCAACAGGGATTTGTGAGATGATTTTTTTAGCCTGGTACGATGTATTGGGAATTCAAGATTAAGTAACTCTACGGGCCTTTCCATTTTAAAACAATACATTTTGTGATCGTGATAATTATTTGTTTTATTTTGGAATCAGTCGACAAAACCAATGTAATTAGGTATTTTCCTTTGGGTAATCTAATATAATAATAATGTTTGACACGGATGATTATACGCAAATAAAAGAATGTAATGGCTAAAATACGGTTTTATATAAATACTTGTGATCATGAGTAGATGATATTATAAAAAAATTTATTTGGTTAAATCAATAACATTTTAAATGTCATTGGTATAAAAATCCTTCTAGGTTTCGATTTTCACGTGTAAATAAAACGTAATAATAAAACGTATGTCTTTGCAATCGTTTTTTGCTAAATTACTTAGTTTCGGCAGAAACTCCATTAGTTTCGTTCTTGTAGGGTGGCCATTACAAGAGGGGACACTGGACTCAAATGAGTAACGGTGTAGTTTTCAAACTACTTACAATTGTAGTAGTCACGATAGAAATATGTTTATATGGTGCAAGGACAATTTTCAAATACTCGTCTGAGTTAGCAACGTCTGGTGTGCAAAGGCAGAACTTATACTACCACGGTAAAAATCTGTCGCCAAGTACTTAACGGTGTGTTGCTGTAGCTGTTCTTTAAAGTATGTCCTTTTCTTCGTCTAAGCTTCGCTATCATAGTAGACCACAATCATGTCTTACCACGTGATAAGTGTGGGAAAAAATCTAGCCTAAAAGTCATGCAATATTATAATGTGGTGAGATATTATATGCCTGAATACTTCTTTGAAGTCTCTCGAAGAGATTCTGGTTTGAGACACTTTTAAAAAACTTGACTGGGTTAGGTTTCATTTGTTTTCCGTACAGCAAATCGTATTATACGAGTTTATCTAAATAGATTGAATATTTATTGAATCTTTATATTCAGTCTGCCCCAGATTAACATCACTGCAATGAGGTGCGACTTCCATAATTGCTCTTGCTAGCTTTTTTCTTTTATCAATTCGAAATAATCCTTGTTTTAATATGGAAAAGTATTATGAATTGCAAACATAATATGCGTTTTGTCATACATGCAAAATTTTATTCTAAAGTCTTCATCCCTCCCTCCTCCCTCTGGAATAATATTAACAAGAAATCGAGAACATTGTCCGTGAAAGCGAAGAGGGATGGTAGCCCCAATTGCTCGTTACTCGGGAGACAAATAGCCTGAGCCGCGAAGAGTTCCCGTCTTTACCGGCCGTTTATTAGTATTAACAAACTTCCCAGCCATGATCATTTATACCAATAAAATACACTGAAATTGCGTACCTATGATTTTTTCGCAATGAATTAGGTACCTCCTGTTTCTATTTATTAAAGGCTTAAGATTACTTAAAAAAAAAATTCCATATAGGACGAGATGCCATAGAATGAAAACGGAATAACCCGGTTTTACGTTATGAAGAATATTTAAACCGGGATAGTAGTATGTTTCTTGAAACAGAAATTTTCAAGTCCTTGGTGATAATCCTGTGTGTCTAGAATGAGACTTACTTTTTTATACAATTAAAATGGTACAAATTCAAATCAATTTATTTCATACCTATTGTGAATGATGGATCCCTGACTCGGTGGCCTGTATATAAGCTAGGTCTTCCTGGCTACAAAAAAAAAACATTAAAACTACCTGATTCAATGTATTATGAAATGTCATACAGGTAAAATAATATAAAAAAAAATATTTTTACATTCCAAATTTACGTAATTTTATATATTTATAAAAATTAAAACTAACTGTGTATGAATTAAGTGAATGTTTGTGAGGGATGTGAGAATCGTATGTGTCGATGTGTGTTTCTGTATGTTTGAGTGTACTATGCGCATGTGTGAGGTTTGTGATTTGTAATCTGTAGATTTGAGAGAAACTATACGTAGGTATACATAGAGTATAGACCAAACATACCTCTAGTATGTCATATATTGGTTTAAAAAGAAATGTTCCATGTTCACCAAATGTAATATTAAACTATTATTTTACCATGTTACTTTATTTTACAAGGCAGGCCGCTGGTTTAAAATAAAAACCTAGTGTCCATTAAAAAGGCCCCTAGCGGGCAGATAAAGACGAGAGTATACAATAAGAGATAAATTGACTGAGGTTAAGCGGTTTTGTGATGTCGATGACCAATTGGCAATGATTATGAATTACGGCGCAGAAGGTCCAATGGGTCAAATCCCGATGTAAGCCCAAACTTCATTCTTACACGTGTTAGAGCATTTTGCGCAGGTAATATTAAACTATTATTTTACCATGTTACTTTATTTTATAGGGCAGGCCGCTGGTTTAAAATAAAAACCTAGTGTCCATTAAAAAGGCCCCTAGCGGGCAGATAAAGACGAGAGTATACAATAAGAGATAAATTGACTGAGGTTAAGCGATTTTGTGATGTCGATGACCAATTGGCAATGATTATGAATTACGGCGCAGAAGGTCCAATGGGTCAAATCCCGATGTAAGCCCAAACTTCATTCTTACACGTGTTAGAGCATTTTGCGCAGGTTAACTACTCACTTGCATGAAAATCTGTGTCATATTAGGTATATTATACCATAATATTTGTTATACTAGTTGTATTGTAGTATTTATATTGTAAGCATACTGATAATTACGCATAATTGTTTTAATGTAATTGTGACGGAACTCCCGAACCCCGCCGCCGGCTTAAGGAGCACCACATGGTGGAAGGGCATTTTGCCGATGCTCGCCTGGCTAGCTCCCTGATAGGAAAACCCTCAAGTAAAAAATCTGTCACCAAGCACCTAACGGTGTGTTCCGGGTGCTGTCCTTGAGAGCCAGTTTTTCTGGTTAGCCTGAACAACATCTTCGACCACATCATTACTTACAATCAGGTGATTGGTCAAAGACTAGCCTGTCAGCTATAAATAAAAAACCACGTCCGAGTTCACGTTTTTATAATCAGTTCCTAGAATAAATAATTACTCATTATTCCATCACCCGTGAAGGGGCCGAAATTCTGTGAACGGTTCATAGTTAAATGCCCGCGTTATTAAACGTAGAGCCAGGAAAATAAACATATTAAATTATTTAATGTATGTAAGCGGAAATTCATCAGGCGATGATACATCGAAATTAAAATATGTTCTGCCTGCGAGGTATTAATTTGTGGGCTCTCGTGTATGAGAGCGAACGACGAAAGGTATTATGGAAATTTAATTGAAGTTTTGATTAAGCACTATCGCATATTCCAAGCCCTCGGTGACAGAACATACTCGTACCTATTAGATAGAGTCTAGTAGGTGTTCTGTCAATGACAGAACGAAATTAATAACGGTGACACCTATGACACAGCAATACATTTAAATAAAACAGTATTATTGATAATCGGTCTAATCAGAAGAATCAGAAGTGTTCATATAATTGAAATAACAAATTGTAAAAAAATATTTAACTGTTTACTTTTTTCTGGAACTTTTATAGAGGTTCGAATTTCAAAAACATTTTCCACGCTAGCGGGTGCTATTTCGTATTTCTCCACGCAGATTTTGAATGATAAAGAATACAGTTCCAAGCTATAAGGTGAAAAATATATTATGACCGTTAGTTTCAACGTTTTGGATCATCATATTAGTCATGAAATTAAATATGCACAGCTTTATAATTATTTTATGTATATACGAGTACGTATGTTTTTAGAATCAGTTCCGGAAATTCAGTTTCTTTTTCAATGGGTTTTTTTTTTTTTAGGGAGGACATAGATGCTTACTACCGCTAAGCGGACGTCCAGCTCCACCGGGTTTTAGGTGAGGGGAGGCCCTCTTATAGCCCGGGAGGGAGAAGTGCCGAAGCCACTTACAACGGTACAACTGCAGTGTTGTACCGTTGAGAATGGGCCCTACTGAATAATACTCTGTGACTATTTGGAGAGACACTAATCGGGATTTTATTTTTGCCTCGAGCTCGCCGGCGAGCTCGGTGTTTGATTGTGTAACCTCTGATTACCGCACACCTGGGGATGTTACCGGGACGACTTGCAGACAACGCTAAAGCTGCCAACGTAATGGCTGCGATGGGGTCATCCGGGTCGTCCAATACCTGCCGTGGTCGGCGACGGGGGGGGTTTAAACCATGGGTCGGATGAGTTCGATGGGTTTTACTACTACTGGTATATACTAGATCCCGCCCGCACCTTCGCCTGCGTGGAGTTGCTGCCACGGGAACTATTATATTTATCGGGATAACGGGTCATATAAGGAACAGATTCTAGAATATGTTGTGAATATGTTTTTTAACGCGTGTAAGCTACCACTTTAATTTTGTGCTTCAGCTCGTAGAGCTTGTTTTGTCGTTCTTACCCGATCAACTTGGTCGTAGAAAAAATTAATAGTAGGACTCTATTTCTTTACGTCATCGGTACCGGTTGTTGTCATATTCATATTGCATTGGTGGTACAGCATTTTGCGAATCCGCCTGACTAGCTACCACCCTCAAATAGAAAATCTGTAGCTAAGCACCTAATGGTGTGTTTCTTTCCACTTTTCACTGGGTGAACCGATTTTGATGATCCTTTTTTCATTTGAAAGCTAATGCTTGCTGTTTGGTCACATTTAAATTTCATCGCAATAGGTCGCTTTTTTAGAGTTCAACTTCAACAAGTTGTTTCACACATTTGAGTGTTGAAGTCGGTTCCATTTTTGTTTTTTTAATATAAGATTAATTTATGTCTAGTGTGTCGTTCTTCGTGCTGGAGAAGATTAGGGAGTATGATGCTGCTGTAGTAAATGAAAATAAACGGGATTGGATAATATCCAACTACGTCAAACACCAGTAATATCTAACTCTTGACTTAAACTTACCTACCGTTAAGAAACTTTCTAAAACAAATGAAGCTACGAACTCATAGCAGTAGCGCGTGCCTTTGTAAAATTGAAGATGCTTTCCTTCGATTTATAGAACTCTCGACCCCTTCGGAAATCCGTGCGGAACGTTATCTTATTTAAATGTAGAGTTTAAATACAATCTCTTTAGGTTTAAAATGTATTGGAAAGTTCTAGTTAGTTGAGATGTTTTGATATCTGATTCGTAAACAAATAATGGGAGCAAGGGATTGATGGAGCTGAATGAGCCCATGTCCTAAGCAAACTTTTGCAGTATCCAAACAAGGGCCATTATGTTGTATTCAAAACGGAGCTGTGGAATGTATAGGTAAATATTGATCTTTTATAGTTTATGTAATACCAGCGGATTCACTGCTGCTTCGCTTACAACACTTAATCCGTGTGAATAATTGATAATAACAACAATAGAAATTAATTAATAAATGGCTTCCCCGTGGGATGCCGGGTATAATGTCACCCTCCCTTCTCTTCCCGTGGGAGTAATAAGAGGTGACTAAGAGAAAATTTTAATATTGTTATGCGTGCAACAACGTCCGCTATGTGGACTACATTACAAAATTACAAATATACGACAGGAAAAAATTAAGTCATGTGCGGGATTCGAACCCGCGTCCATCCACCCCTTTAGCCGGGGTATGCTCTAACCAATTGAGCTAACATGAAATGACGTCATAACTCAAATCTTTCCTATCGTTCTTTAACCATCGTATTGGGATAGAGCGACACCTATAGTACAATTTACGTTGTACTACAAACAAGACCAATTTGCAATTGGTTTTATACTTGTAAATGGTGACGCAACCTTATCATTGTAATATTGATATGCCTGCAACAATATCCGCTATGTGGACTACATTACAAAATTACGATGAGTCGATGAGAATATTGCATTAAAGACATTATGGGGTATAAATATCCCCATGAGCTGGTAATATGTTGAATTGTAAGTATAATTTAACATACTTTGAATATTATGTTTAATTTAAAAAGTATTTTATTTAATAACTAGTATAACATATTACAAATTTAACACAAAAGGAAATCTTTAGAGATGTGCGGGATAACAATATTTCGTTGTAATTTTGTAATGTAATGCGTCAGTGCAAAACTAACATAATATTAAAAGTATAACACATGTAAAGTCACGCCTATACTTCTCGTTATAAGGGTTACGTATACGACTTAGGGGCCTTCAAGAAGAGGCATTTTCCCTCCTCAAATGCCGGCAACGCATCCTCGATACCTCTGGTGTTGCGGATGTTCGTGGGCGACGGTGATCACTTACCACCAGGTGAGCCGCATGCTCGTTTGACCTCCTATCCCATAAAAAAAACGTAGAGTTTTATCAGCACCAAACTTTCTTCAGAAATCTTCGGTCCTGTGTAATAGGGGCAAGACTCTTGATATCGGACACAGTTCTGGGCTCCGGACAGCTACTGAAAATACATATGTAAAAATCCCTATAACTGATCGAACCCAGGCGATGATGACACAACCCTTTTGCATCTACACCAACGAGCCAGGCAGTCATTTACTTATCTGAACTTGAGCCCTAAAAAGGTAACTGTATCAGTCGGATTGTCCACTGCTGAACAGCCTCCCCCATTAAGGGAGGTTTGCCATATGCCCTACGCTTGGCAGGCGTCTTGGAGATCGGAGTATAAGGTAACAGTTCCTCAAAAGGTGTTGCTGCCCATCTTCCGGTATTTTAGCCTTAGTTGCATCTTTCGACACCCATGCTAAGAAATGGGGGGTGACATTCTAGCTCGGCATCCTATGGTCAAAAAATAGGTAAGGTAGGTAATAAAGGTAGAACTTACCTATATATCTTTTTTTTTTATGCCTGATAGGTTAGCCTTTGACCACTATCTCACCTGATGGTAAGTGATGATGTGGTCGAAGATGTTGTTCAGGCTAACCTAGAAGTACTGGCTCTCAAGGACAGCTGCCGGAACACACCGTTAGGTGCTTGGCGACAGATTTTCTACTTGAGGGTGGTAGCTAGCCAGGCGGGCATTCGCAAAATGCCCTACCACCATGCTATAACGACAACCGGGACCGACGGCTTAACGTGCCCTCCGAAGCACGGAAACGCTCAGTAGTAATGTCACTAGCGGTCACCCATCCAACTCATGACCGCGGGCGACGTTGCTTAACTTTGCTGATCGGTAGAGAACAGATAAGTAAACTTCGCTACGAGCGCTTCACACGCTATTGTGTTGTTACATACAATATAAGGGTAGAGTAGAAAGTAAATGCAGACGGCTTCTACTCATAGTTTACTCAATCCTTTAAACTGGCTGTAAACTCTATTCCATACCACATTGCCGTAAATATAAAATAATATTCCGTCTCATAAAATTGTCAGTTAAGTAATAATTCCCATTATTACATTGGAGTCAGACACTAATATCTCGTCCCGGCTCGCGGCAAGCAAACAACACAACTTTAATAAAAGTAAATCGTATTAACACCTAACTTGCTAAGCTCTTTTATTGTTGCCCAGAGTGATGTCGGGAAAATGGTTCGGAGAGAGCGACACCTATATATTATGTAGCATAAATGACATCCAGAGAGATACTAACACGTGTCAGGTACAATTTGTAGCTAAACTAATATAGTAAATAATAATAATATAACAGTGAACATTTGGAGAATATTTTGTAACTTATGTAATTAAGTTTTTAGTAACAACAACTTTATATGGTTTAAATCGCGTATATTTATCAATGGTCATCGTAGTCACACGCTGACTCAGTCAGCCACCCCGTGACCATGATCACTGCAAAGTGTTTGAAACGACAAAAATAATGATAAATATATACGATTTAAACCTTTTAAAGTTGTTTAATTACTATTTGTATTAGTCGCAAAAACCTTAGCCACTATAATGTAGTTTTTTTATGTGTGAATACTGATTATTTTAAAACGTTATTTTCTATATTTAAGAAGGCTTTAAAGGTGTTTAAAATAAATACCTTTATCCATTACTGTTCTTATTTTCAAGGTAAGGAGAAATATTCAGTAGCCGTGAATTCCATGATAATGTACAACATTATAGTTATTAAACTTAGGTCATAATGTTCGATTATCCCTTAACTCGCTTTCCAGTCGGTCTGTTATGGTATAAATGTTGCAAACTAATTTTAATCCACCTTTCCTATGAGATAAACTTGATATAACAGCGCAGAACTGGGCGACAATACCATACTATAATTACTATCTTATTTTATGCGAATAGTACATATAGTCAGAAAATAATAACCAAACTAAACAAACTAATACGTTGACGTTCCATATTATTGAAAGGTATAAAGTAATTTAACGTTAAACATCGAAACCCAGTAAGGAGATTAGGGACGAAAACTCATACATATGTTCATAGTATTTATGTATCATATCATGCGCCCCACATTATCGTTAAATAATGTTATACTTCTTAGTCAGTCCGATGATATTAAAATATAAATATTTTTTAATGATATCTGTATTAAAAAAGTCTGGCACATATTGCCAGTCTTTTTATTTTTTTTACTGGTTTTATGTATTGATAAAACTTAAAATCTAATATTGTTCAAAGTCAAAGTCAAAATCATTTATTCAATTTAGGCGTCTACGACGCTCTTATGAAGATTAATTACAAATTTTAATATTGTAATATTCTACATTGTACTGCCACGTTCATTAGCCACTTCTTTGTTACAAAATTACAAATTTACTATAGAAAAAATAATTATAGTCATGTCCGGGATTCGAACCCGCTTCCATTCACCCCTTTAGCCGGGGTATGTTCTAATCAATTGAGCTAACATGACACAATGACTCGTAACTCTTATTTTTGCTCTCGTTCTTCAACCATCGTATCAGGATGCACTTCTTTGTTGTCACCATCAGTATACCTATGGCACAAGAATAGTTACGGTTATTTGTTCATGGGTCTATGGTAACTTTACCTTTATTGGAACACCAAGACTATTAAAACACCGACTAACTAAAACAGTAAAATACCCATTTCAAATATTTATACTGCATACACTTGATACTGTTCAATCGAAAATTGAGTCTGGAACCTATTTGCAATTTATTTTCTTTATATTAAACGACTTCACTGCGCAACATGAACCCTAAACTCGATAACACGAGATAGGTATTTATTACCTCCCTGACTCCGATTCTTCTCGCGAAATGGTAAGTAAACTTCCCTAGGCGAACCGATCAAATTGCTCGAGAGAAACATAAACAGAAACTTGCAAATAAAATGGCGTATGAACTTAATAGATGCCGTTTAACTTAATAACTTCAGCATTTCAAATGAATTAACGAGAGGTTTTTCTGATCTCATAATTAAAATTGGATAATGATATTAGATTTCCGACACAGAAAAATAAGGTGGTGATTAACGAAACTGTCACGAGCTTTAGATATAAATTAATTAGTGAGGTGTGTCACGAAAAGCTGTCTGGTCCAAACATCGAGTTTTTGTGGAAGCGATAATAGCGGCTGGAGAGAAGTAAAGCCAAATCGATAAATTTAAATTCAACTTCATTTGACGCCGAATCTAATGGGTAGTGTATTACTGACCAGTATTGAAAATGTTATTAAAAAGGTATTGTATTAAATAAATTGAATTACGCGATAGAGGTTTGCAGAGTTGGGATTGTTCGTTTTCCGAGTGGAGACCGGTGCGCAGTGAAAAGTCGTAATTAACGCGGCTTTCACCGCGACCGCTGCGAGATGTGAGAGACTCCTATTATGGGATTTTGTGACAAAAACAAACAACTCCACTATTGTACGCCAAATAAAAATAAGAGACTTTTTTGTTATGGAGACCCAAGGCGGAGAATATACAAACATTTAAATCAGTTTCATAGTTGGTTTAGGTATGGTGGTGTTCCATATATTCGAATGCTATATCATCGGGGTTTCTTATATCATTGATTTTAAAGTATTAAAAACTGTACGTTTGGAGTTATTAGATTGAGAATATTTTGTGTAAATATAAAAACTACATAACCTGAAATAATGCTTACTCGTGAAATGAGGCAGACTGCTGACAATTTCAGGCGTCATGCTATTAGACAAACTAATGAAAAATCTGTAATATAAACTAATATTAACATCAGGTGCAGCAAACTTGAATATGTACCATAGGAGCTGCTTTCAACAATTAAATAATGACAGATTAGACCACATAAGTAATAAAAATGATAATCATTTATTTCAAATTCTTAAAAAAAAAAAAATTTTTTTATGCCTGATAGGTTAGCCTTTGACCACTATCTCACCTGATGGTAAGTGATGATGTAGTCGAAGACGTTGTTCAGGCTAACCTAGAAGTACTGGCTCTCAAGGACAGCTGCCGGAATACACCGTTAGGTGCTTGGCGACAGATTTTCTACTTGAGGGTGGTAGCTAGCCCGGCGGGCATTCGCAAAATGCCCTACCACCATGCTATAACGACTGCCATCCTAAGACAACAACCGGGACCGACGGCTTAACGTGCCCTCCGAAGCACGAAAGCGCTCAGTAGTAATGTCACTAGTGGTCACCCATCCAACTTATGACCGCGCGCGACGTTGCTTAACTTTGCTGATCGGTTGAGAACAGCTAAGTAAACTTCGCTAAGAGCGCTTCTGAATTTGAAGAAATGAATTTGAAAATGGTATTCTTTATATACATCGGAATTCTGGCAACCTTTACTGTGGAAATTTTGACAACAATGAGATATTTCATGTACTTAATTAATATTTAACAATACAATTATTATTCATTGCACTCTCGTGTAGAATGAAGCAAGTCCTAGAGTTGAAATATATTTTTCATGAACGAACTCGGAATGCCTGCAGGTGGAAGCTTAACCGCTCTAATGAAGCCACGGATGCACCACACGTTATTAAGGGATTATGCCCCGCCTTTATACGGCATGAATACCGTGTTTTATTAAGTTCATTTTAATGTTCGCTTTTCTAACTATAATATGTTACGCGGACGCCTAATCGGAGATTATGGGGCCGTTTGCTTCTGCTTAGACACTAGAACCATGTATGAGTATTATTGTATTTTTTTGTCTGGAATTAAAGTAAAATTATCTAAAATTAATGAACGGTAGGAAAGATTCGAGTTATGACGTCATGTCATGTTAGCTCAATTGGTTAGAGCATGCCCCGGCTAAAGGGGCGGATGGACGCGGGTTCGAATCCCGCACATGACTTAAATTTTTCCTATCGTATATTTGTAATTTTGTAATGTAATCTGCATAGCAGGCGTTATTGCAATCATAACAATATAAAAATTATAAGGTTGCGTCATCATTTACAAGTATAAAACCAATTGCAAAATTGGTCTTGTTTGTAGTACAACGTAAGTGGTACTATAGATGTCGCTCCATCCCAATACGATGGTTAATGAACGGTAGGAAAGATTCGAGTTATGACGTCATGTCATGTTAGCTCAATTGGTTAGAGCATGCCCTGGCTAAAGGGGCGGATGGACGCGGGTTCGAAACCCGCACATGACTTAAATTTTTCCTATCGTATATTTGTAATTTTGTAATGTAATCTGCATAGCAGGCGTTATTGCAATCATAACAATATAAACATTATAAGGTTGCGTCATCATTTACAAGTATAAAACCAATTGCAAAATTGGTCTTGTTTGTAGTACAACGTAAGTGGTACTATAGATGTCGCTCCATCCCAATACGATGGTTAATGAACGGTAGGAAAGATTCGAGTTATGACGTCATGTCATGTTAGCTCAATTGGTTAGAGCATGCCCCGGCTAAAGGGGCGGATGGACGCGGGTTCGAATCCCGCACATGACTTAAATTTTTCCTATCGTATATTTGTAATTTTGTAATTAAAGTAAATTTACACATTGGCTCTTGAGCAAAAGTAACACATCTTGGTTGTAGAAATGTCAAATACATATGTGCAGCTAACAATATTATACCCTAGTATTGTCATAAAAAAACCCGTTGACCAAAAACAATAAAAGGCTAAAAACTTAAGTGAAGTGTCTTCGTAGCACTTCCATATAAACAAAGTTTCACCCTAATGTACTTACTAAGTGTTAAAATTAGGTGGAAGTTTGAATGCGGTGTAAGCTAAGCCGTTAAGGAACCTTATTATAATGTAACATTTCTTATACAAAATAAATGAATGTGTATATATATATATATATATAACACTGGAAATAAAGTCAATACTTTTGTATTAGGATCAACACTTATACGCAAGTACAAAAAGGAACATGTAAAACCAAGAAAATAAATTAGATTTTTTAGTTTCCACTCAAGGAGGGTCACAGTTATTTTAAGTATTCTTAAGAAAATTCATAAACATTATGGTTTAAAATTAAACAAAAGTCTTATGCTCTAAATTTTGCATAGCACTTGATCTATTCTGGTAGTTCAAAATTTCTTTTTCAAAATTATTTATAATATATTAATTACTATTGAATAAAATAAGAAGTATAACTTATTAACAAATTGTTATCTTATTAATTAAAATTAAAAAGTTTTAATAACTCTGTTTTCGAAATGATTACATTTTAAGCTTTACTGGTTAAACAGAGTATATTTTCGTGTCTTGAAGTATTCGTAAAATCTGTTGAGATTTCATTGAATTATGTTATCGTAGTAAATGACGGAGCAAAGTCTGCAGCCAAACTAAATTCACCTGCAAACATGACTAATTTTTTAATTATCTCTAAACTTGTTTACCATGAAGCAAAATGCCTGCTAAGCGAATAAGCTGACAAAATTACAATGCAAGGATAAATTTGAGCTACGACTCACTCACTAAGATATCTTAATTCGAGGAGCATGTCCCAGCTATAGGGACTGATTGTCGTGGGATCGAATCCCGCTATAGTTAAAACATTTCCTTTCGTTGTAATTTTGATCACGATGAAGCTTTTTAAAGCCATTAACTAATTAAGGTATTGAATCATTTATTTGTTTTTAGATAGTACACAGATATTATATACGAATTATAAATTACATAACTGGATATGATTGCGTTTTTGCATCTTTTCAGAAAGATCTGAATAAACAAACTGAACGCTCTTTTTTCAACTAAGCTGTTATTAAAATATTGGTTACAATTTTATTTTATATATTTTTTTACTGCATATTCACGCTCTGCGGATAACATTACAAAATTACAATTTTATGAGAGGAAAAAGTGATAGTTATGTGCGGGATTCGAAACCGCGCCGTCTATAGCCGGTGCATGCTTTGACCATTCAAGCTAACATGACATATTACTTATAACTCTAACTTTCCTATCGTTCTTTAACCATCGTATGGGGATAGAGCGACACCTATTGTTCAACTGACGTTGTACTACAAACAGGACTAATTTTGCAATTAGATTTAAACTTGTTAATGATGACGCATCCCTATAATTTTTATATTTGCAATAACGCATGCATTACTGGTTCGAACCAGCACATGGCTAAGATTTTCCTTATCGTAAAGTTGTAATTTTGTAATTAGTTACATTTTAAGTTGTACCAATAAAAATAAAATGCTACTTAAATAATTTTATTTAAAGAAAGCGTACATATGTCATATCTATGGCAATTGTATCTAATGACACGAAAACTAGTATTACTTATGGCTTGTTTACCACTAAGCATTAATCAAACTTGAATATCCGGTAAGTAATAAAATCTCACATAAATAAGCAAATAGTCCCGTAGTATCTCATTTAAATGTTCACCAGGTGTACATTAAGCCGACTGGATACAGCAGTGTGGCTTCACCGAAATTGAATTTAAAAAATATTACCGAGTGGAGGAACGTTGGCCGCTCTCCAAAAGACAATACCTACCATCTACTTTCTTGTATACTCATTTTAAAGGAATAAATACTCGTAGTTACAGTGCAGTGGAGCTCAGGCCCTTGTTAGTAGCTAAACGCGTGGAATAACGACCTACCGGTGAAGTTGCTTTCTATGAACATTCAACTATATTACGAGTATAATAAGAAATAGAAGCTGCAGTTTTATGCAACCTACTTACCTTCGGAAATAGAGACTATTTTAATAATATTGTCTAAGCAAAATCAAAATAGCTCAATGAAACATGTATAATAATTTAATAATATGCCATACTAGAATAAAGCCTTGGAACTGTGCTTGTGTTTTGACAAGCTTTTGTTTATCTTCAATGATGAATTACTCACGAGTTACCAAATATTGTGGTTGTTTTATATTCACATTATCTACCTGATTTTCTAATTTAGATGGAGCACAAAATGTTTACTGGTTAATAGAACAGTGGCCTTTTTTGTACGCCTAATTATTTCAATGCTGGAAACTAGAAATTTACTTTAATTAACACTGAGAAAATCTTTAGAAGGTCTGCTCCTCATTGCTACCTGTGCGGGTGTCGTAAGAGGCGACTAAAGGTAAAATATTGTAAATAAGTAAAATACCGGAAGGTGGGCAGCAGCACCTTCTGAGGAACTGATATCTTAAATTGCGATCCCCAAGACGCCTGCCAAGCATGGGGATTATGGGCATCACGGGGAGTGTTCTGAGCAACTATTCGATTAAATACCTACAGCTGAATTTCGCCATCGGTACGTCCCGAGAAAACATTATGTTTCATCAATTTCATTTCAACGTCTGGAAGTCCACAACCTTGCGATTTTCACGGCATTTTCTGCCTTGCACTACCATAATATGGAACCAGCTGCCATGTGAAGTATTTCTGAACGATTAGGAGCTTTCAAAACGAGAGCATATTTCCTCTCAAAGGCCGGCACCGTATCCTCGAGACCTCTGGTGTTGCGGATGTTCGTGGGCGACAGTGATCACTTACCACCAGGTGAGTCGCTGTTGGAAAAAAAACCCTTTAATGGAAGAGGCTGTGTGTGTGTCCAGTGCTGAAGACAATGGCTGATACAGTAAGTTAGTTTACAAAAATGTATTAGTATCACTATAATGATATAGTGTCATTAAGATAAACAAATACATTTACATTTACGAGAGGAAAAATTATATGCATGTGCTTAAGCATAACTTAAGTTTCCCTCTCGTTGTAAAAATACAATTTATTTTGTTATTGGTCCGATTACTTAATATTTCACAGTCGAAGTTTCCAAAAAGCTGAGGTACCTTCCGGATGGTTGAATTCGCTAAGTAAAGGGAGACGACAAAATATTCGCTAAATTAGTTGATGTTTTGAATGTAAACAAAACAGCATCAGCACCCCGTGGAAGTTTTTACATTAACCGGTCGCAAACCCGACTGTTTGTTTCGTACCTTCGCGCAGGTTCCCAACTTCCTACGGTGCGCAAGTTTTGGGTCTCATTTTAAAACTCTCTGCCCTCGAGTAAATTTTAAGCATAGAGACGATAGAAGTATGGCAGGTGGGATTTTTTATGAGAATTATTTCTGCGATATTTAATACACTAGTAGTACTATATAAGTTGCATCAGCAAGGTTTTGCACGGAGTTTTGTATGTAATACGTCAATTTGGGTAGACATCATATTTATGTGCTGAAAAACTATGGATGTTGAACCGTCAACACATTATATCTAAAGTGCTATTTAAAGTAGTAGAAATACTATGAAATATATTTTTTTATATATCCGAACCTTAAAACGAATCTTAAAACAAGAACAAAAGAAATTTTGGTTTAAAAGTTCTGGTATCGGTCAACCAATAATTCTACTAATTTAAAATTAACTCTGAGACTATATTTGGATCACATTTGGCGATGCGCAAAAGGATATATTGAGCGTTAAACAAAACTATAGATATAACTTTAGTATAGATAAATTAACTTTTTAAGTATGTATAGCATCAATTTCTTATTAAACTCTACCCTCTTGCAAAGTTACAATGCAATTATATAACTAAAACCAAAAGAGCTGGACGCGATACACCAGGCTGTCGTCAGAGATAGAAGCAGACTTCTCACCATCGGTTACAGGGTCAGGAGCATCACGATGCGCAAGGGAACGAACTGAAAAGCATTCCCCAATTCTTTTTTGTTTAAAACAAAAGAAGTTTTATCAAGATAATTATACTAAGTCATACTTAACATTATATTTCATTTAAATTAGATTCTCCAGGCGTTACTTGGCGGAAAAATATATAGTCAAAATAACAATTTTCAAACAAAACGATTTATTTTTCAAATTATTTTTGAAAATACTTAATTTTACGGAAATCTGGCAACCCAGAAGCATAGATAATAGACTTAAGGATATACATGCAAAGTTTCACCAAGTTAGAACACTTAGTATTTAAAATACACGAAACTACGTTTGTATGGAATGCGATTCGTGAACTCTACTCTTAATAACAACAAAGCATGTTGAGAGGATGTCGAACGAAGAGTCTATGCATCCTGAAGATGCTTTATCTAGAATCTAAATGCTTCGAAAATCTTACCGACAGGATTGCCAGGCGTTTCTACCATCACGTTGGTGTACCTACACTGGATATTGTAGCGGAATTTAGTATCACTAAATATATATCTTTACATATCTTTTGATAAGTTGTTATTGCATTTTTATTTCTTCATCGTGGTAATTTACCATACTTTCAAAGTTTTCTTGCCCGAATTTCAATTAAACAATTGTTCCAATTTTACGCATTCAAGACACTGCACAAGAGTATAATTTGTCTTTAATACAGATTAAAGTTAGACGTATATATTTCCCTAGATAAGAAACCTCATGTCCATCCACAGCCGACATGTTTTCGGTAGGTTATATTAAGTTAGTTTTTGTAAATTACACCAAATTTTGTTTACACCCAGATCGAAACCCTATGTTCGCCTGGCGTTGATATGGTTGGAAGTTTAATATTGTTATTGTTAATTATATGTTTGCAATAACGTCTGCTTGTTGAATTACATTTCAAAATTACAAATTTACGAATTAAAATTATAAGGTTGCGTCATCATTTACAAGTATAAAACCAATTGCGAAATTGGTCTTGTTTGTAGTACAACGCAAGTTGAACTATAAATGTCGCTCCATCCCGATACGATGGATGAAGAACGAGAGCAAAAATTAGAGGTATGAGAAATTGTGAGATGTTAGCCCAATTGGTTAAAGTATACCCCAGCTAAAGGGGTGGATGGACGCGGGTTCGAGTCCCGCACATACCTATAATTTTTTCTTTCGTAAATTTGTAATAGTTGGAAGTTGTTAGTTTTTATAGACCTAAAATAGAGTATTTAATATATGACGAAACTACGTTTGTATGGAAAGCCCTTCGTGCACTCTTCTCTTCTACTGTTCCAAATTCAACAGAGAATGTAATTTTGTTTTTTGTTAGGGCGTCTTATGAATGACCGCCAACTAGAAAATATGTCGCTAAGTTTATTAACTGAGTTTGTGTTCAAAGCTTTGCCTACCGGAAATAAAAATATATCCTTTTATTCTATTTATAATCTATTCTAATTTTTCTTCCTTCCCCAGCTTTTAGAATATATTTGTCAACGAAGCTTTCGCTGATAACAAACATTTTATGAATAAGTATCCCGGTGTTAGCAAAACGTTTTCCGGGATTTAGCCGTTAAAGATCCATAAATTTTAATATTCAATTATTCAAGATTTAATATAGAGGGAAAGAGATTATAAGATTTCTTGCTCGGTTTGGTCGATAATGAGTTTCCGTTATAACAGTTTGCTGGAATGAGGTTCCGAGAAAACTGCTTCATTACGGAGAATCTATTAAGGGAAATACTATCAAAAGGTAGGCCTTCGTCTTCTTACAGCTAGTTGGGACCGCTCGAGGTATAGTCGTAATAAGTAGTTGGGTTTAGGATATCAGGTAAACATTTCGTTAGGAACGACAAAGAAGATTAAACTAAATTTACGTTGATAGCAAACTCTAATGTCTGGAATGTATAATATCAAACACAGGTCTAAGAATCAAAAGCATTTTTTAAATCAATTAAAACTTACGGTTGAGAGTGCTTTTACCCTGTTTATATTGCTCAACATTTTTACCAAAAACTGGAACCGTCTTCAACACTCAAATGTGTGAAATAGTTTGTTTGACCGACTAAAACAAGTTATTTCACACATTTGAGTACTATGATGGTTCAGAAGTACCTATTATCACAATATTGTGCGCACAGTACCGACTTCGACAAGTTATTTCACTCACTTGAGTGTTGAAGTTGGTTCCATTTTTTGGTAAAATAAATTTTTGCAGCCTTTTTAGTGAGTAGATACTTATGGGATCGTCAATGACTATAATTATCATCAAGATAGGAAAATAATTTTCAATTATTGGAGTATAACTCAAAGTGGCTTGACTGATTTTGATAAAATTTTTGACGGATTGAGTACCTTCTCCTTTTTTTGAAGTCGGTAAAAAAGATCAAACTAAGTTTAAACTAATTTTAGTTCTAGGTTAACCTGAATAACATCTTCGACCACATTATCACTTACCATCAGGTGAGATAGTGGTTAATATGAAATTTATAGTAATAATAGCTATAAAAATTATATTCTACATAATTATATTAATATATCCAAAATATATAAAAGCTAACTAAGTTTTCCAAGCTAGTTTGTTTTAAACTTCCTGGGGTTGAAACAGTTTTGAGATTTAGTCATTGCCTGTTGCCATTATTTTTGTCTTTATATTTTAAATATGTATTTTGCCCATTTGTGGGTCAGAATTTCCCCACAAACTTGTCTTATTAATTTTAATGGGCAGCGTAGGGAGGCAGTGAGGCAATTTACCGTAAAATGAGTTTACGCAAACTTATTTGGGGGATAATAATTGTTGAGAAATATGAGTGTACAAATAAGGATTCGCATTTCCACTGGAGTAACCTTAATTTCTCATTTCTGGCGCGCAGGTTAAGTTTGTGGGATATAATTAGTTCTGTTCTCTGTTTCTCGTGATTCCGGGAAGGTAATGGCCCAATTACGATAATGAAGGCGAGCCAATCGTTTGTTTATTACTTATGATGAAAGGACTAAAGCTAATTGTTTGTAGTACTAAGTAACAGAAGAATTACGATATAATCATATATCGTAACTTTTCGGGATATACCTACACACGAGTAACGTTGAAATAGTAAGTTGGCCGTATCTAGGCTAGAGGCACAGTCCTCATATAAGACATATAATATTAATTACTGTGTTACAAGTGATTTCTGAGGTAATTGTCATCAAAGTTAGTCAGTCGGTTCTTTTGAATGCAACTGTACTTTATCCTTAGCCACCAGCTGTTCCTAGCCTACATATCAAGTAATTGCACTACGCACGTTACACTGAGACATAAAGTTGTTAAAACTCATATGCCTGTAATTTTACTGGCTCTCAAGGAATGCTGCCGAAACACACTATTAAGTGCTTGGCGACAGATTTTAGGCGAATATTCGCAAAATGCCCTTCCACCATGCGGTGAAGCTCGGTGTGAAGCCGGCGGTGGGAATCGAACCATGGACCTGCTGCACGGCTCTCTAGCTATTACCGCTCAGTTATCATTGCCTCAAACTAGCATAACAACAAACTCACTTACCGTGTAAGTGAGCAATATAAGTAGCACTAACTATACACATTACGCACCTAATATTAACCAAACCGGTATAATTATTGTTGGCGTACTCAAATCGTGTTGAACGTTAAACAAAGCCAATGCTAAACTGAACTGAAATTCATTAGGCTTAGCTATCATCAAATTGCATCGAAAATTGCATCAGTATAGCGCTCGACATGTATACAAGTAAGTGCTAATTATGTTTGTAGATCAACTAAATACAATGCAGTAATTGACACGTCTAAATACTTTAACGTTCATTGATAGTTGCGAGGGGTTTGTCAATTAATTGTCGTCGTAGAATTAACCTTCATAATATTACGTATACAATTATAGGCGTGGATAATATATTTATAGACGAAACAACAAAGAATTTTGTAGAATTTAATAATGAAATTTTAAGTATACTAGATGATGTCAATCATCTGAATACCATACAAACATGTAGCTAATTTAGAAGTTACTTCATTACGTATCTAACTAAGTTTATGCCGTTATTATCCTGTTTTATTTTTGCATTCCTCCTTATACGAAATATTTTTGAATAGGCAACATAGGAAAATCTAACAAGATTTCCCAAGGCACTTTTCTCCGAGTAGTCTCAACTCGTTTGACTGTAACAAAAATGCTCTTTGCACAAAAACCCTTTGAATTTTTTATAACTACTCCAATTTAATAACTACCTTCATGCCATTTGGGTCGGTTTTATCTGTTTCTACCGGTATATCCTTCGGGATTATGTAAGTATATTGAATGCACAGTTATTCAACCCTACGAATTACTTTTATTCATTCCTGAAATTATTAACGTAGCTACGGAAGAACCCTATTCATACTTCTAAGGGGGTACCAAAAGGGGTTGGTCAGATTGAAAAGCGAGATATAATAAGGTTGACCATTATGTTTGCATCATTAACTATGGGTCCGGATGGCCCAAAATAATCGCATATAATTCGTTCTTTTAGTAGTCACAAAATTTAAAGAAACAAGTCACCCTCAAAATTAACTCGCGAAGACTAAACACGGGTTCACGCCAAGGAAAGTCGATAAAATGCAGTTTCTAAGTCCCATGACACAAGCGAGGTAGACATATTAAAAGCACATTGATATAAAAACCGCTCCCGCTGTAACCAAAAGCCCATCTAGCGAAATTGCCATCCGTTCGCTCATTACTGAGTGAGCCAACCGCGGGATCCGATATCCCGGCGCACGTGACTAAAGGAAATTGAAATCTCTATCGGTTAATCGAAATATTAAATGGAGTTTTTTTTTTCTAAAACTGATTTTTTTAATTACCTATTACGTTATTTGTTGGAGAATATGAATTACTTGTCACGGTATTATCGTCAGGATAAAACATTGATATGAAACCTTATTTAAAGAGAAACCGGAAAGTTGCTACATTCGAAGCAAAATAATGTGACATATATTTTTTTAAATGGGGCGTTAGCAATTTGTGTCAATACACGTTCTACTGTATATAGTTATTACTAAAAGTGGAATATCTATAGTGATTGTTTTTGAGATCTTGATATTTTGGCACTGTTGCAAGCGCCATGATCACGAGTATAAACAGAAGTATATGCGGGTGAATGGTACCGACCATAACTAAAAGTAGAGAAAACAATCTGCCCTCTTTCTTTTGCGTTTTTACGGCAAACCGATGCCATTACATACAATTACTGTTATTAATTCTATTACAACTGTCACTTGCAACGCAATTTAAGTTTTGAATATAATAAAAATAGTTTTATATTCAAAACTTAAATTGCGTTAAAGAAAAGATCGAGCTCTTTGTGCAGACGTCAGTTCACTCGTGATCATGGTGCTTGCAACAGTGCTGATATATCAAGAGCTCAAATACAATCAAACATACGGTATATACTCAGTTTCTAGTAATTAATATAGTGTAAGTTCTGTTCTTTATTGCATAAAGACGTAGCAACCTGTCATATAGCTAAGAATATTTGTAATTTTCTAATCATAGAATCTAAAAGAAGTGTTTTCATAGAGCGTTCCATACAAACGTCGTTTCGTCATATTGTAAATAACACTACTAAAACAAGTGTTCGAACTAGTTAAGATTTTGCATGCATGTCCTTGAGTCTAAAAACTATGCTTCTGGTTGGTCAGTTTTCAGTACAATGATGTATTATCAAAATCTTTTGGAAAAACCGTTTTGTGTGGAAATTCTTATTTTCACATTTAATGATAGGATTTATCCTGTAATAATACTTAAAACTGCAGCAAACCAGAAGCATAGATCTAACAACCAAGGACATGCATGCAAAATTTCAACGAGTTTGAAACTTGGTGTTTAAAATACGACGAAAGTAAGTATGGAAAGAGCTACGAATTTAACTATTTATTTTCTCCATTACTTAAAAATAAATAAACACGAAATAAGACAAATTTCAAATTTTCACAGCAAACTCCCTCCGCCACTCAGTGTTCTCATTTTAGGGAGTGAAAACAGACCCAGTAGGTAAAGGTAAAGATCCCGATTTGAAGATAAGGGACAAGTGTCGTGGGCGTATTTCCTATTCTGACGAAACCCTGGTACCCTCTTATTATGAGCTTGCACGACTTGATACTTGAACACGTTTGCTTGCCACAATCTTGAGAGGTCCTTTATTTCGCCATTCGTTTAATTTCGCTCTTTTCGCATACGTCCGGGGTCAGGTCGAGGTTACAAGGGCTCATTATGAAACGACCGCTGCACACTTTATATATACTTATGTATATGTTTGTATACAATTTGTCGTTTGGTGATATACGTTGCCGGAACACATTCACAGTCGTAAAGCTGCTGATAGGTCATCGTATATCATTTCCGGTGATGGATATTGAACCGTTGACTTTACTTTGCATATATTTGACTATACATTTCAAGTTTTATTAAGTATTGTAAGTTATAAAATAAATGTTGATATACGCAATAAAATGTTTCATTTAATTAATAGTTGCAGGCGTTATTTGCCTGTAATCCATATTTAAGTAAAATAAAACGAAAGAATAATGATGGTTCTGGTAAAAAAAACCAGCGTTTTGATGTCACGTCAAAAAGGAACGTAAACGTGATAAAAGACACGTTTCGATTCTACACAAAGCATTCTCATCAATGTACACACTCTTCAACCATTTTGTATTAACTATACAAAAGTATACTCAATTCAATACGTATCGAAACGTTTTTTTTTTATGCCTGATAGGTTAGCCTTTGACCACTATCTCACCTGATGGTAAGTGATGATGGGGTCGAAGATGTTGTTCAGACTAACCTAGAAGTACTGGCTCTCAAAGACAGCTGCCGGAATACACCGTGAGGTGTTTGGCGACAGATTTTGTATTTGAGGGTGGTAGCTAGCCAGGCGGGCATTCGCAAAATGCCCTACCACCACGCTATAACGACTGCCATCCTAAGACAACAACCGGGACCGACGGCTTAACGTGCCCTCCGAAGCACGGAAACGCTCAGTAGTAATGTCACTAGCGGTCAACCATCCAACTTATGACCACGCGCGAAGTTGCTTAACTTTGCTGATCGGTTGAGAAAAGCTAAGTAAACTTCGCTACGAGCGCTTCAAAACTATATATATTACCATAATATGATCATTATTACGATCAATATCACATTAATACGATCGTACACAAACAGTTATTTTGTGCACTTTCGAAATAAAAATAATATTTAACAAAAAAAAACAAATACAAACATAAAATACGTATTATTAGGGATAACGCAAATACTACTCGTCAGATCTCACTGCAATTTGAAAGAGACCATATGACAGATTTGGAATCTTAAAAAAAACTTCTATATCGGTACACGTTTAAGGAAATATGACTTAAAAACCTTAGGTATTTTATACCTCCTTTTTTATAGTCGTTTAAAAATAAATAAATAAATGAGTAACAAAATAGTTGATTATGATACAAGAGAGCTAAGTTGCTGCTATTACACGAGGCTGTGTGTTCTTATTCTTATTCTTATTCTATTTGGGGGCGATATGTCCTGCACTGACGTCCCGCTTGGGGTGTATTGTGCATTTCCCCCGCCAGCTTCTACCCAAGCCATCCCAACTCCTTAACGTAGCGGAGAAGGACCTTGGGTCGCTGGCATAGCTGCTCCAGTGACTTGTGTGATGGTGGTGAGGATGTCGTCGATGAGAATGACTCTTGTAGTCCGATTGTAAATCGTATCTGTTCCGTGGCTTCGCAGTGCAACAGTACATGCTCCACGGTCTCATCTTTTAGCATACAGCCTCTACATAGAGGACTGTCTGTTGCTCCAGTTTTATGCAGAAAGTAATTCAGGTTACAATGACCTGTGATAAGGCCTGCTACAATGCGTAGTTCCTCACGCTTTAGTTTCAGCAGGTTGTTTGTCAGCTTCTTATTTAGAGTTGGGAACATGGCCTTTGTTTGTTTACAATCCTCTGTCTTATTCCACAGGTTTTGTTGTTCTCTCTCGGTGTGACGACGTAGTAGTTCCACGTTACACTGAGACATAAAGTTGTTAAAACTCATATGCCTGTAATTTTACTGGCTCTCAAGGAATGCTGCCGAAACACACTATTAAGTGCTTGGCGACAGATTTTAGGCGAATATTCGCAAAATGCCCTTCCACCATGCGGTGAAGCTCGGTGTGAAGCCGGCGGTGGGAATCGAACCATGGACCTGCTGCACGGCTCTCTAGCTATTACCGCTCAGTTATCATTGCCTCAAACTAGCATAACAACAAACTCACTTACCGTGTAAGTGAGCAATATAAGTAGCACTAACTATACACATTACGCACCTAATATTAACCAAACCGGTATAATTATTGTTGGCGTACTCAAATCGTGTTAAACGTTAAACAAAGCCAATGCTAAACTGAACTGAAATTCATTAGGCTTAGCTATCATCAAATTGCATCGAAAATTGCATCAGTATAGCGCTCGACATGTATACAAGTAAGTGCTAATTATGTTTGTAGATCAACTAAATACAATGCAGTAATTGACACGTCTAAATACTTTAACGTTCATTGATAGTTGCGAGGGGTTTGTCAATTAATTGTCGTCGTAGAATTAACCTTCATAATATTACGTATACAATTATAGGCGTGGATAATATATTTATAGACGAAACAACAAAGAATTTTGTAGAATTTAATAATGAAATTTTAAGTATACTAGATGATGTCAATCATCTGAATACCATACAAACATGTAGCTAATTTAGAAGTTACTTCATTACGTATCTAACTAAGTTTATGCCGTTATTATCCTGTTTTATTTTTGCATTCCTCCTTATACGAAATATTTTTGAATAGGCAACATAGGAAAATCTAACAAGATTTCCCAAGGCACTTTTCTCCGAGTAGTCTCAACTCGTTTGACTGTAACAAAAATGCTCTTTGCACAAAAACCCTTTGAATTTTTTATAACTACTCCAATTTAATAACTACCTTCATGCCATTTGGGTCGGTTTTATCTGTTTCTACCGGTATATCCTTCGGGATTATGTAAGTATATTGAATGCACAGTTATTCAACCCTACGAATTACTTTTATTCATTCCTGAAATTATTAACGTAGCTACGGAAGAACCCTATTCATACTTCTAAGGGGGTACCAAAAGGGGTTGGTCAGATTGAAAAGCGAGATATAATAAGGTTGACCATTATGTTTGCATCATTAACTATGGGTCCGGATGGCCCAAAATAATCGCATATAATTCGTTCTTTTAGTAGTCACAAAATTTAAAGAAACAAGTCACCCTCAAAATTAACTCGCGAAGACTAAACACGGGTTCACGCCAAGGAAAGTCGATAAAATGCAGTTTCTAAGTCCCATGACACAAGCGAGGTAGACATATTAAAAGCACATTGATATAAAAACCGCTCCCGCTGTAACCAAAAGCCCATCTAGCGAAATTGCCATCCGTTCGCTCATTACTGAGTGAGCCAACCGCGGGATCCGATATCCCGGCGCACGTGACTAAAGGAAATTGAAATCTCTATCGGTTAATCGAAATATTAAATGGAGTTTTTTTTTTCTAAAACTGATTTTTTTAATTACCTATTACGTTATTTGTTGGAGAATATGAATTACTTGTCACGGTATTATCGTCAGGATAAAACATTGATATGAAACCTTATTTAAAGAGAAACCGGAAAGTTGCTACATTCGAAGCAAAATAATGTGACATATATTTTTTTAAATGGGGCGTTAGCAATTTGTGTTAATACACGTTCTACTGTATATAGTTATTACTAAAAGTGGAATATCTATAGTGATTGTTTTTGAGATCTTGATATTTTGGCACTGTTGCAAGCGCCATGATCACGAGTATAAACAGAAGTATATGCGGGTGAATGGTACCGACCATAACTAAAAGTAGAGAAAACAATCTGCCCTCTTTCTTTTGCGTTTTTACGGCAAACCGATGCCATTACATACAATTACTGTTATTAATTCTATTACAACTGTCACTTGCAACGCAATTTAAGTTTTGAATATAATAAAAATAGTTTTATATTCAAAACTTAAATTGCGTTAAAGAAAAGATCGAGCTCTTTGTGCAGACGTCAGTTCACTCGTGATCATGGTGCTTGCAACAGTGCTGATATATCAAGAGCTCAAATACAATCAAACATACGGTATATACTCAGTTTCTAGTAATTAATATAGTGTAAGTTCTGTTCTTTATTGCATAAAGACGTAGCAACCTGTCATATAGCTAAGAATATTTGTAATTTTCTAATCATAGATTCTAAAAGAAGTGTTTTCATAGAGCGTTCCATACAAACGTCGTTTCGTCATATTGTAAATAACACTACTAAAACAAGTGTTCGAACTAGTTAAGATTTTGCATGCATGTCCTTGAGTCTAAAAACTATGCTTCTGGTTGGTCAGTTTTCAGTACAATGATGTATTATCAAAATCTTTTGGAAAAACCGTTTTGTGTGGAAATTCTTATTTTCACATTTAATGATAGGATTTATCCTGTAATAATACTTAAAACTGCAGCAAACCAGAAGCATAGATCTAACAACCAAGGACATGCATGCAAAATTTCAACGAGTTTGAAACTTGGTGTTTAAAATACGACGAAAGTAAGTATGGAAAGAGCTACGAATTTAACTATTTATTTTCTCCATTACTTAAAAATAAATAAACACGAAATAAGACAAATTTCAAATTTTCACAGCAAACTCCCTCCGCCACTCAGTGTTCTCATCTTAGGGAGTGAAAACAGACCCAGTAGGTAAAGGTAAAGATCCCGATTTGAAGATAAGGGACAAGTGTCGTGGGCGTATTTCCTATTCTGACGAAACCCTGGTACCCTCTTATTATGAGCTTGCACGACTTGATACTTGAACACGTTTGCTTGCCACAATCTTGAGAGGTCCTTTATTTCGCCATTCGTTTAATTTCGCTCTTTTCGCATACGTCCGGGGTCAGGTCGAGGTTACAAGGGCTCATTATGAAACGACCGCTGCACACTTTATATATACTTATGTATATGTTTGTATACAATTTGTCGTTTGGTGATATACGTTGCCGGAACACATTCACAGTCGTAAAGCTGCTGATAGGTCATCGTATATCATTTCCGGTGATGGATATTGAACCGTTGACTTTACTTTGCATATATTTGACTATACATTTCAAGTTTTATTAAGTATTGTAAGTTATAAAATAAATGTTGATATACGCAATAAAATGTTTCATTTAATTAATAGTTGCAGGCGTTATTTGCCTGTAATCCATATTTAAGTAAAATAAAACGAAAGAATAATGATGGTTCTGGTAAAAAAAACCAGCGTTTTGATGTCACGTCAAAAAGGAACGTAAACGTGATAAAAGACACGTTTCGATTCTACACAAAGCATTCTCATCAATGTACACACTCTTCAACCATTTTGTATTAACTATACAAAAGTATACTCAATTCAATACGTATCGAAACGTTTTTTTTTATGCCTGATAGGTTAGCCTTTGACCACTATCTCACCTGATGGTAAGTGATGATGGGGTCGAAGATGTTGTTCAGACTAACCTAGAAGTACTGGCTCTCAAAGACAGCTGCCGGAATACACCGTGAGGTGTTTGGCGACAGATTTTGTATTTGAGGGTGGTAGCTAGCCAGGCGGGCATTCGCAAAATGCCCTACCACCACGCTATAACGACTGCCATCCTAAGACAACAACCGGGACCGACGGCTTAACGTGCCCTCCGAAGCACGGAAACGCTCAGTAGTAATGTCACTAGCGGTCAACCATCCAACTTATGACCACGCGCGAAGTTGCTTAACTTTGCTGATCGGTTGAGAAAAGCTAAGTAAACTTCGCTACGAGCGCTTCAAAACTATATATATTATCATAATATGATCATTATTACGATCAATATCACATTAATACGATCGTACACAAACAGTTATTTTGTGCACTTTCGAAATAAAAATAATATTTAACAAAAAAAAAACAAATACAAACATAAAATACGTATTATTAGGGATAACGCAAATACTACTCGTCAGATCTCACTGCAATTTGAAAGAGACCATATGACAGATTTGGAATCTTAAAAAAAACTTCTATATCGGTACACGTTTAAGGAAATATGACTTAAAAAACCTTAGGTATTTTATACCTCCTTTTTTATAGTCGTTTAAAAATAAATAAATAAATGAGTAACAAAATAGTTGATTATGATACAAGAGAGCTAAGTTGCTGCTATTACACGAGGCTGTGTGTTCTTATTCTTATTCTTATTCTATTTGGGGGCGATATGTCCTGCACTGACGTCCCGCTTGGGGTGTATTGTGCATTTCCCCCGCCAGCTTCTACCCAAACCATCCCAACTCCTTAACGTAGCGGAGAAGGACCTTGGGTCGCTGGCATAGCTGCTCCAGTGACTTGTGTGATGGTGGTGAGGATGTCGTCGATGAGAATGACTCTTGTAGTCCGATTGTAAATCGTATCTGTTCCGTGGCTTCGCAGTGCAACAGTACATGCTCCACGGTCTCATCTTTTAGCATACAGCCTCTACATAGAGGACTGTCTGTTGCTCCAGTTTTATGCAGAAAGTAATTCAGGTTACAATGACCTGTGATAAGGCCTGCTACAATGCGTAGTTCCTCACGCTTTAGTTTCAGCAGGTTGTTTGTCAGCTTCTTATTTAGAGTTGGGAACATGGCCTTTGTTTGTTTACAATCCTCTGTCTTATTCCACAGGTTTTGTTGTTCTCTCTCGGTGTGACGACGTAGTAGTTCCCGTACTTCCATTGCTGATGGCTTGCAGAGGCTCCTTACGTCATCACAAACTTGTTTTTTTGCTCCTTTTGTTGCCAGAGTATCTGCCATGGCGTTACCCGGGCATGCACTATGTCCCTTTGTCCATGTTATCATTATTCTGTATTTTTTTGACAGCCTTTGTAAGGCAGAATGACACTCAGCTATGACTCTAGACCTGGTTACTGGTCTTCTGAGTGCATATATTACAGCCGCACTGTCTGTAGTAAAAAGAAGGAGCTTGTCCTCACGCTCATTTTCTAAACTAGGTGTTATGTCTAGATGTGATATTGCCCTCGCAGCTAGCAGTAAGCCCATTGCCTCTGCTTGCATTACAGTGGTGGTCTTATTTAGCCCTTTTGCGTCTGAGATTCCAAGTTCCGGTGAGTAGTAACCGCAACCGGCACCAGTCTTGTTTTTTGCGCCGTCTGTGTAGATATTGTATGTCGGCACTAGATCTGCCAGTGCACTGTTCTCAGTAGCCAGTTTGTACTTCTTATTGTCAAGGTGGGTACTGGCTACTTTGTCAGTGCCTTGCTTTGATTCGGGGATTATTTTAGTGGCCTTGTCTAGTATTCGACAATGGTTTGTGATTTGTCCCGTGCCTATCCACTGGTTTGTTGACTTTATCCTTAGTGCTGCCGCCATCGCTTCTTGCTGTATATGAAGATGCAGTGGCGTCAGACCCAGGATGACATCAAGGGCAGCTGATGGTGTTGATTTTATACAGCCACTGATCAAAGAGCAAGCCAGTCTTTGGGTTTGCTGCAGTTTCTTTATTGTAGTCACCAGACTTGTTCGTGGCCACCACACTACGCAACCGTAGGTGAGGACAGGTCGTACTATGACTGTGTAGATCCATCGGCAGAGCTTCGGTTTCAGACCCCAGTCTTTCCCTACTACTCTTGTACTTTGCATCAAAATTTTTGTAGCTTTTGTTGTGATGTGTTCAAGGTGTTTTCCCCACAAAAGCTTGCTGTCAAGCCAAATGCCTAGATATTTAACCTCCTTACTTAGGGTCAATTTTGTTCCAAACAGCGTAGGAAGGCTATAATTTGCTAGCTTTGTTTTTCGAGTGAACATGACTATTTCTGTTTTCTGTGGGTTCACAGATAGACTGTGACGTTGACACCATTCCTCGACTATGTGAAGAGCCCTCTGCATTTTTTCGCAGAGGGTTGCCTCAAACAGTCCAGAGACCATTATAACTAGGTCATCTGCGTATCCTACGGCGAGGCTGTGTGTTGCAGCCCGAGCCGTAGGCGAGGGCGTTAATCAGCCGAGTGTATAATGAGCAAGTCGAGTGTATAAGCTCACGAGTTTCATACGCACTTTTTCAACACCCTTGCGAGGAAAAAAAATATATATTGCACAAATGCGATACAAACAACATACGAAAATTATGCAAAATAGGGCGCAAGTTCTTTTTTTTTGCGCGCGGCAAATGTATGATGTTTGATTACATATAAACCTCTTTGATGTTACAAATCTGTGTAACCCGGTTAAATTGAAAATGCTCTGTTTACTCGCATATAATTTGCAGTTAGGTACTAACTTAACTTTGTATGGATAAATTACCCGATTATATTGAAAATGCTCTGTTTACTCGCATATAATTTGCAGTTAGGTACTAACTTAACTTCGTAAGGATAATTCTATTACGCACTAGTGTATAATATTATTATGGACGAGGGTGTTATAGTTCGGTTTATGGCCCTAATAACGATATAATAAAGCTCACTTTACGAGCAGGTGTGTTGAAAAAGTATATTATATACTAAGTGATAGATTCGACGAAAATTCCAACTCTAACATACTAATGTAGTTTTTCCTATAGTTCATTAACCATCGTATTGGGATGGAGCACATGACTTAAATTTTTCCTATCGTATATTTGTAATTTTGTATGTAATCCGCATAGCGGGTGTTATTGCAATCATAACAATATAAAAATACTAATGTAGTGTTTAGAATGAACTTTAGAATGAACAACAATCAGCGCATTTCGCGTAAACGAGAGGTGTGGACTCTCCAGACGGTCGATCGCAAGTTAAAGTGCTTTTAATGTCTGTTCGGTTACAAGAGTTGGTTTTAGAATGGTTAGTAAAAAATTAGGAACCATTTTCGACATCAACTTAACTATGAGAGCTTGACTTGAATTCTTATATTAATGACTTCTGTGGCGTATTGCCACAATTCTGCCAATGTTCGTACTTGCTAGTGTCATAAATCATGTGGAGAGTGTTTAATGTTAAGAGAACGGTTGGTTACAAGGGAGAATCCACAAGATGTTTTCCAACCATGATGATTATTTTATCTAAAACAAAAAGACACCACAACTAAAAACAAATACAATGTTATGTAGAACACATTCAAAATTACAATAGACATACTTTTATCAAAATAATATGTTATTAAAAGTATTTATTAATAATAGTATTAATATATTATTTTGATATAAGTATGTCTATTGTAATTTTGATTGTGTTCTACTAACATTGTATTTGTCTTGGTTGTGGTGTCTCTTTTGTTTTAAATAAAATAATCATCATGGTTGGAAAACATTTGTAGATATAAACCTATGTATAAATTTACAATTTTAGGTTATCATATAGGGAATAATACATTTACTTACTATGGGTATAATTGGTTAAGAAAGAGTTAACAATAAATTGCGCAAATTAATAAATGTTGCGCAAATACGACCATGTTTCTGAATTTCGCACTAAGCTCAAGTGGCTACCCATTCGTCATCGCCGGAATACTCATATTCTCTCTCTTCTGTATAACGTTTTATTCAATCCCACATCCCCCCATTACCTTCAAGAGCGTTTCGAATATTGCAGCACCTCTCATGTGCGTAATCTTAGGTCATCGGATAATCTTATGCTCAATATGCCCTCACACTACAGTTCGTTTTATGATCACTCCTTCACTGTTGAAGCCGTTAGACTATGGAACGCACTGCCTCTAGAAATTAAGCGTGCTCAGTCACTGGCTGTTTTTAAAGAGCGTGTGAAAGCCTTTTATCTTGAAACTCGTTAGCTCCCTATAATTTATTTATTTTAATTTTAAAATTCGTTGTTCCATTGTTAATATGAGTCTTATACTACTGATAACATCATTCATTATTTATATATTATGTTTATTGATTAAGTTGTATGTAATTATGTATGTTTATTATATATATATATAATATTTTATATGCTTATGTATTTATTATTATTAATGTGTATACTTAAATGTATATATGTTGTATACGTGTATATATTAGATATATTTATATACCTATATATATATTATTTTATCTATTTTAATGTGTGTAGTATTTTAGAAATTATGTGTCATTGTGAGTACTATTTTATAATCTAGATAAACGCCATCCCTTGGTTCTCTTCAGTTATGTCTCTTCCTCAAATGGTTGTCTGGAAGAGATCGCTTTCAGCGATAAGACCGCCAATTGTTACCTTATTTTGCATTGTGTTTCTGTTTTAACTATTTTTTATATTTAAGGTGTTTCAATAAAGTGTTTCTATCTATCTAATAACATACATTTAAAGGAAGTTGGACGGGGGATATAGGGTGTGAGGTTATCATATAGGGAACAATGCAGTTTATGGCAATTAAAAAATATGTGGTCCACATTTCCCTCTTCCAGGCCACACTCACACCTTGAGTGATCACTATGAGGGCTATAACAGTGATATTAAAGACGGAAATATAACACGTGTACAAGCGATCATGAATACCAAACGATTCTGTAATCTAGTAGTGTAAAAAAGACAGTACTTCAACTTATACCAAGAACAATGATGTGTGAATTAACTGTGCTGTAGTAATTCACCAAGTTTTGCTACGCGGCTACAGTTGCTACGAAAGCTAACGCATCCAATATTATATTGGGATCATAGAAAGCGTAACGAATGTGGAAACGTAATTTCAAAAAAAAGTTAGGAGTCATTGATATCTTACCTGTATCCCATAAATGAGGGGTCAGAACAATTAAATACCAAGGAGGGTTAATACATCATCCCTCCTTGGGAATGCTATCGTTTACATTAAACCCGGTATCTTTTTGGTAAATCAGGCCGTTCAGAAGCCGAAGCCTTGATGTGCACTCAATGTGCAGCAACATCCCAGTCACATTAGCGTGAGTGTTGGCATAGTGATAATTGAATTTTTTTGCTTTAATAGCCCCATTAAAAAGTAGCAATACATAAAGGCTAAGCTCATAAGGAAGGTGCAATAAAAAATTCGCTAGTACCTACGTCATGGTTACTTGCTCATTTTATTGTCGATGAAAGCTTCACAAAAATGACAAATTATGTTTACAAATCATTTATTGAATAAAAAAAATTGTTCTTTACCTAATAATGGAACCAACTTCAACACTCAAAAGTGTGAAATAATTTGTTGAAGTCGGTACCATGATAGTTCAAAAGTATATATTATCACAATATTGTGCGCATGGTGATGACTTCGACAAGTTATTTCACATTTTCGAGTGTAGAAGTCGGTTAAATTTTTAGGTAATTTTTATTACCTATATATTAGGTTTTTTAACTTTTTAGTCACCCTTACTACTTACGGACTCGATTATCATTCACTGTCACTTTATCATCAAGATTGGAATACACTTTTCAGTTATTGGAGTGTAACTTAAAAACGGCTGCACCGATTTATGAAATTTAAATGAAGCCACACGTGAAGCGCGTGAATGAGCTTTCAAGTAAAAAAGAATCATCAAACTATTTTGATGAGCCTATGCTCATCTAGTCAAAATTTCAGTGGTAACAAACATTAAAAAAATACAGTCTAATTGAGTACCTCCTCCTTTTTTTGAAGTCAGTTAAAAAGAAAGATAGGGTACGCTCTAATATCACGACAATGTAATGTGGAAAATTTTTAACACAAGCTTATAATGCACGCAGCTACACTTCCATTTTATAGGATACAATGCAATACGTTTTAATGAATACCCACAAAGACAGAATGAATAGATTCAGCCGTTACTTTGCGGTAATCCATATTTTATAATAACAAATATTCTGACTGTGTTAAGCGAGACGTCAACGCGGGCGTCCCGAGCTCTCCTTGAAAAAGACCACCGAATGTGGTTGAAACTATAGTCGGAGCTATCTGACTTATTCACGTGAGTTATCCCGTATTTTTTACTAAAACAAATAATTACTTTTTATTATTTTATGAAACAATTAAAAAATATTTTGTGAAACAATTACATTTTAATAAAACCAGTGATGAGTGATAGTTAACCATGCAAGCATTCACAAAACGCCCTACCAGCCTGCTATAACGACTGTCGTTCTATAGCCAACAACCAGCCAGGAGTAAAGGCTTAAAATGCCCTCCGAAGTGCTCAATAGTAAGTCCCACTATCGTTCACCCATTCAAGTAATGATCGCAGTTGACGTTGCTTCACCTAGTTTGACGGTCAACTATGCAAGCTATGCAACGAGCGCTTGAAACAATTGCATCGCGCGACGAAGTAGGTAATTTTAAATTTTCTAATTTCAAATTCATACGAGTATATTTCATTATTACAAAATGCTACCAACTATATGGACAAAAAGAGAGAAGTAGGCTTCGAAAATAAACATACCTACATAATTTCAACAAAATTAATTCAGCCGTTTTGAGTGTGAGTGGTAACTAACTTACAAACTTTTGCAAATTTATTTCTATACTAATATTTTAAGAGGAAAGATTTGTACTTTTGTATGTAACGAATAAACTTAAATACTACAGGACCGATTTGAAAAATTCTTTCACCATTAGAATCCTACACTATCCCTTATGCACATAGGCTATAGAATATTTTCAAAAACATAGGGATCCGTACGAAAACTTCGATAGTGCAACCCAAAGTGAGAAAAAAATACCAAAATCGAGTACGCTGCGGAAATTGTTGACGATAGAACAAAGTGCTACAATATTATAGAGGACATCAATATTTACAAAAAAGTCCGCAATACCATGTCTAACTATTACAGTTATGTCACAATAACTACTTTTTATGTGTTCAATTTATATTTTTTGTTAAATACCCATGCAAAGCCGGGGCGGGCCGCTAGTCTAATAGAAGTAGGAAGGATAGAACGTAGGATCGCAATGATATTATAAAGTTTGGGACACTTATCATTGTGCGGTTTAAACCGATGTAACATATTGAATGTTAGACTACATGGCTTTTATATATTTACTAGTAATAAACTTTGCTTGATGTATACACATACACGTATATATTATGTATAGTATAATAATTCAGTTCAATAACAGAAAAGCTATTATATATTATAGTAAATTACAAGTCAGTCAATACATTATGTTAATACGAATTCAAGTACATATAGAACAAGTGGATATTAAAAACAAATTGCATTGGTTCGGTAAGCTCAATTTGGTGTACTGTTTTCCAGTGCACTTTAACCAGCCTGCGTGACAGCTAGGTGTAAGTGGAAGCAAATTCGTCAATTTATATGCGAAACACTGCTTTTGAGGAGTTTCACGCCCTTTGAACCAAAAATTCAATTAGTTTTCTTACACTAACATTAGAATTACTTCAGAACTTTCGAAGTGGGTATATAGGTTTTTGAAGCAGTGATGGCTCAGTTGCATTGGCTACGGAATGCCACGCAGCAGGTCCATAGTTCGAATCCCGCCGCGGGCTTGAGCTTCAACGCATGGTGAAAGGGCATTTTGCAAATGCCCGCCTGGCTAGCGACCACCCTCATGTAGAAAATCTATCGCCAAGCACCTAACGGTGTGTTCCGGGAGCTGTCCTTGAGAGCCAGCAATTCTAGGCTAAGTCTTTGAACACCTTCGACCACATCATCACTTACCATCGGGTGAGATTGTGGTTAAAGACTTGCCTATAAGCAATAAAAAAAACAAAGAACAATGATAGATAAACCCATGCAAAAGGATGTTAATGTTGATAACCTAGATATGTTAACGTATTTATTTCTGGTTTATTAAAGTATATAAAGCTATTATCAGTATAAGCAATATACCATGCTCGTATTTTAAAAACAGATAAAAATATTACGTAAGTGCCATTTAGCCGTTAAAATAAATATTAGAAATTTATAACACCAACATAAAGTTTATGTGATGAATTTAGGTGAAATGAAGATATTTTTCCCTCCTTTATTATTTAATTATGTTTTTTTTACTGTTATAATAAACTCTTATTACGTGGCAAACGTCGAGGTTCATTAAAAATCTCTTTTTCTCGTTGCTTGACTTTAATTATCCGTTTTCTTTGTTAATGGCGTTGAGCCTCCGTTCATACTCGTATACTGGTGGATAGCAAAAGGCAAATAGTTCGTTGCATTTTGTACTATGATAAGATCTTTATCCAATTAATTTCACTTATAAGCAGATCAGCGGAAAATACAATCATAGTAATTGGGCTTAAATTATGTTACGTTTTTCCTTGTTGATGCACAGACTTAACGCACTGTGAAAAATATGAAGAGCAGCTCATATTCATTATATTATTCTTCTATATAGGTCATCATCTTTATATATTGCTCATCCCACTTGTATGTAAATAAAGATATCACTACATAATATAAAACAAAGTAGCTTCCCGCTGTCTGTCCCCACGTATGCTTCGATCTTTAATAAATAGCAACGGATTAAGATGCTGTTTTTTGATAAAGTGATTCAAGGTGAAGATTTGAATGTATCATACTAATATATTAGAGAAAAACATTGATAATTTTAGATGTTTTTATTATGATGTCGTAAATGCAAGCGCTGGCTGAACCCTACGAGATAGATCAAAATAACATACTACAGTATTGTACACCTTACAAAGGTCTATAAAAAAGTCTGTGATGGTATATATCTATCTCTTAGGGATGACCAACAAAACCATTTTTCATCCTTTACTTTTTACGAGATATAATGGCTTATCTACGTAGCGATTTTAAGCAATACAGCATTAATCCTTATCCATTTAAGTACCTTAAATACATTGTGCATTTAATATCTACCATATATGGCCCTTTAAAGCATATACCTTAAATTAATAGTTTCGAAGATATTACAGTTTTAAATTTAGTATCAGTATTACACCCGTGTGAAGCTGGGGCGGGTCGCTAGTAAGCGTATATATTAGAATTGTGACTGCGGTTTAATGACCGCCTGCTTGATGCTGAGGCCCTCCTTAGATATGCTCTTGTTAGTTAAGGGAATTGTATTCATAGGGCTTTCCATACAAACGTAGTCTCGTCTTATTTTAAGTGTTCAAACTTGCTGAAATTTTATGCATGTCCTAATTGAGCATAAAATGAGTATATGCTTCTAGTTTCCCAGTTTTCCTTAAAATTATTCTGAAACTAATAAAAAAAAATAGTTTCATAAGGGATTATTTTACATGCTAAGAGATAAAATAATTAATTTAACTAAAAACTGGCAAACAGATAAACCAGATGCATAGATAGGACATGGAAGCCTAACTTGTAGAGATATTCTACTATACGTTGTATAATTAGAATACAACGTATAGTAGAATACACTTTGCAGTGATCGTGAAGTTTTTGAAACGTCTGGACAAAAATAATGATAAATAAAAGCGATTTCAACCGTTTAAAATCGCGAATACCTCAGACAACATAATACAACATAACTACGTTTTTGTATGGAAAGAGCTATATGAATACACTTCCCTTAATGTAGCCCACTAACTTTTAATATGAGCGTTAAGATATGAAATAACCATGTTATGTGCCAATGCGCTGCAACACCCTGATCACGATGATGTACCTAGTGATATAATTTACCGTTCATTGGCTTTATTTTTCTTAGTTACCGCCTAGTACAGAAAAATATGGAAGCTTCTTATGTCGTATCTAAATTTCGTCTCTTACTTAATAAGTGTAAAGCTCCTTATAATTTGTGAACTATTGGTTCAAGTTGTTGAAACTTCCATCTCCTAATTAAATTAAAAACCATTAATAATACGAATTACTAACATAATAAATGTAAGCAAATTGCCCGAAGAAAGAGGGCTATGGCAACTTTAATCAAAGGTAACCGCTCCCTTGTTTAAAACACAGACAGTACCTCTCTTACCCTTTGAAAGTTGTTTTACTTCAATTTCCTGTTGGATTCTTACTTTTGATTCTTCAAATACAACGACAAAGCATTCTTTCTTCGTATTTTTTCTTCAGAAAACTTTTTCCGCTTTTTACCAGGTTTCTTTAGGAATTTTTAAACAGGATTTAATTAATGATATTAATAAATGTCGTCGAGCAAAACTTTATATTTCCAACTTCTATGAGAAGCCGAACATTCAATTTATATGTTTGGTCCTTACTTATAAGGAGTCGGTAAACAATACATTTTCTCTAACAGCACAAGCCACCACAAGGCAATTTCGTAATATACATTTGGTATGTTACATTTAATTCATGTTACATTTAGTAACGTCCGCTGCGATTATGACTTGGATGGGTGACCGCTAGTGGATAGTGGCCGCTACCTAGAGCTTTTGTCAAGTCAGATCTTAGAACTACAAACTTGACAAAAAGAGCTTAGAACCACAAAAACCCACCCAAATTTAGGCAGTAATACTTATTGTTTATTCAAAATAAAAGAGTATTGAAAATACACTAAAAAAACTCTGATTCTCCGAAGTTGAAGTTGAAGGAGTTGACTCTATTAAACCGGCAGCCAACTTTGAAAGTCACTTGTGGGTTAGAAACTTGAAGAACTAACACTAAGTGCGATTGACCACAACATAACATATCACTTAGCTCAGCTCGGACACTACTTTTATTTAGTTTTTTTTTTCCTTTGTACCTACTCAATACTTTATCTTCACCCTTGTTCTAATATATTATTAAAGCGTCAGAGGCAATACTTATCGTATATTTAATTCTCGCTAGTTTCACGGCACGACATCAGTATTTTATGTAATTTACCGCTCACATTTACGGGATGTAACAGCGAAATGAATTTAGATGAAACTTAATTCATCATTTCCTTAAATCCTGGAGTAAAACAAACCTACAACCAAAATTCATATGGGCGTAGCCTTGAGCAATAGCTAAAAGTTGAATAAAAATTATATTATATATTATTATACCCACGTAACTTCAAAATTAATTATGTTCGTAGGTACCAAAATACGACACGGGCTCACCTAACCCTAACTTAAGTGTTGGAATGAAAATTGTTTCTGCAATGAAAAATATACGAAATTATAATTACATTTTCGGTTACGTAACAGCATTTGAGAGGCCAAGTGCGATTGACCACAACAAAATATATCACTTAGCTTGGCCTGGACACTATTTTATTTTAGTTGTTTCCCTACTACCAACTCAATACCTTATCTTCACCCTTGTTCTAATCTATCTATACTTATAATAAAACTGTAACAGATCCAATTATAAAAATTCCACGGGCAGCCCAGCACCCCACGAGCAGTTCGGCACCAAACGGGCAGCCCGGCACCCTTATTTAGTTTTGCAAGCTTGCTAAGATAAAACTCTAAAATCTGGAACATTCACCACAATCAGTTTTTTTGATCTATCTATCTTTTGCCGGATACATTTTGGAAACTGTGCAATGGAAGTGCACAATCGAATATATTTTCTTTCTACCGCCAAACAAAGAGAACCTAGGCAAAAAGATGCCGTTTTTAAATCGAAATTACAAAAAAACGCAAAGTACAAAAAAAAGTACAAAGTACTTTGCTTCAACATTTATTGTGCGAACCGCGAAGGAACTCTCTGAGTTACTTAACTACTGTCTTCTGGAAAATAAAACCCAGGAATTTTCAAACCCAAAGAAAAAAGCTACTTTCTGAACTATGCTTTATGCTTTCTGAGCTATGAGTGCTTCACCGCAGACCACTGCGTTGCTTAATATGAGATAAACAGTGCTCAAATGTGAATACTTAGTCTGCAGGTACGGCAATCGCGAACGAAGTCACAGGTACAGCTAGTATATAATATATGCGTCAGAGGCAACACTTATCGTTTATTGAATTCTCTCTAGTTTCAGATCACGATTTCAGTATTTTATGTAATCAACCGCTCACAGTTGCGGGGTGTAACAGCGAAACGAATTTAGAGGAAACTTAATTCATCATTTCCTTAAATCTTAGAATAAAACATAGCTACCACCAAAATTCACGTGGGCGTACCGTGAGCAGCAGCTAAAAGTTGAATAAATATGATATTTTATTAGACCCACGTAACTTTAAAATTAATTACGTTTGTAGCTACCTAACTACGTCACGGGCTCGCCTAACCCGTTGGTGTTGGAATGTAAATTGTTTCTGCAATGAAAAATATACGAAATTATAATAACATTTTCGGTTACGTAACAGCATTTGAGAGGCCAAGTGGAAGATAATAATTTTCGGGTCCATTTACTTTATTACGTTTCGGTGTGGGTAATGAGCACACGAGACGGGTATACGGCACCTGGGATAGGGATGATACGATAAATATGTCGATTGTAGTTTTTAAGCAGCACTTTTTTAAGAGATCGTCTTGGTGTGTTCCACCGCGATATCAGATATTCTGCCTTCGAAAATTAATGTGCAAACATAACGCCTACACTGCCTAACAGCCTTAACTAGGCACGAAGGGCACTAAAGTTACTAGGCAAATGAGCAGACATAACTTTTCGGATTTACGAGCGCAGTACAGTGCAGCGGATATTGGTGTTTCGACTTTCAGACCAGACATGTTTCTGTACTCAAAAAATCTAAAACGCTAAGTATTTATAAAACTTACTGTGGCGTGGTAAACAAACATACCTAAAGATCACACAGTTAAAACAAACAAGTATTACAACCTAACAAATGAATTAACCAAAAACGGTTATGTGGTCTATATGCTGTAGAAGTTGGAGCAAGGGGTATACCAGCGAAATCCCTAAAAAAAAAATTTGGTTAGATAGGGGAGGAGACCCGAGCGGTGAAGGGGAGATGACATTATAAAGGGGCCCCTTAACCGTAGGGTTAACAGGAGTAGTCCTGGGTCGCAAGTCCCAGGCCCCTCTGGCCTCTTCCTCTGCAATGCTATGGACCCTGCACCCGTACGGTGAATCCATGGAATGCTAACAAATTCGGCTCAAGGATAACAAGAACGGTGACACTGCAAAGGTGTCCTTGTGTTGTTCTTTATGTTGTTAGAGGAGATATAGTATTCTAACCCCAAATAAGTGGGATTAAAGAGTATGAAGTAGAGAGATAATTATATCAAATGAATGCTGCAAAAAATACTGGAGAATAAGTATGATTAAGCGATAAATATTTTAGATTAGAGGACATAGAGTTAACTTCAATTATAAGTTACCTGGTAGCAGATATAATCAAAGTATTTATTTTTTATAGGACAACAAATACATTATTTTCGTCCCGACGTTTCAAACACTTGCAGTGATCGTGGTCACGGGGTGACTAATTGGTTTTATTTACCACATGAGTTCTGAGTTTGATGTTTAATGTTGTTTAATTACTATGTGTTATAATCGCGAAAACCTAAGACAACATTAATTAAATATATTTTTAATTTTGCTCGAATCGCATTTTTTAGAGTTTTTTTATCACGAGGGGTATTGAATTCGTCTTTCATCAGACTTATGTTTTGAAAACACGAAACCTCATTTTTGGTGTAAACCGTAATTATGTATAGAGTTAAACAAAAGAATCCCAAATTTCAACAGTTTCATTAAAATGATTGAATATTATATTGTAAAATAAGTTCCATCTTACAAAATGAGAACGAGACAGTGATAAATTACATCGATATTTTTCGGCAGGTAGCATCCATCACTAATGTTGCGAGCTCGAAATGTGTAGAGATGTAGTGCCTTCTGTCTGTGAGAGATGTTCAAAGTTTATGGAACTGTTTGATGTTATATACGTGCCTACATATAATTAGCAAAGTTATATCCAGCTCTGACTTAGTGAATTTAAGCATACCAAATAGTTACTATGCCAAGATTTGTATAAACAATATTTTATGTTTATTATTTTGATTTCATTAACTATTTTTGATTTTGCTTATAGCATTTATTTTAAGTTACAATATGAGAGTTGATCAAGCTTTTATTGATAAATGTGAGTTTCTTTGGTATGCCTTTAATAACATAGCACTACAAAATATGTATTCATACAACACTACAGCTACTCCAACAAAAGCATTTACGTAACCTAAAGCACATTGCGAGTAGCAAATGCTTCAGTCCACTACCAGTTGGGACTGCCCAGCAAGCTAGCAGCATGGCTATATGCTGCTAGCATGCTAATTCTAGGTTAAGCCTGTTAACACGTTCGATCACATCACTTTATCATCAGGTGAAATTGTGGTCAAAGGCTTACTTATCTGCAATATAAAACGGCATCGTTGGATTTCAATACTTACTTCATATTTTTGAATACGAATGAAAACTAATTTTCTAACTATATTTAGTTTGTATTCGAAGAAATATATAATGTATCTTATGATTAAGCAACTAGTGTGTATGTAATTTAATGCCAAAATTTATTTTCTTGTATATAACAAAATGAATATTTAATTCCATTAACGTTACAATGTTGCCCAAGAAAATGTTTATCTTCATTTCTTCCTAAAGAGTCGTAAGTAAAGAGCAAGTATAATAATATAATAACAGCTCAGCATCCTGATTCCTTGCCAAAAATATGTCGGAAGCCATAAGGCTTCGGAGGAGTTTTGGCAAGTCGCCCCTGGGCCAAGCATGAATATCTTAGTGGCTGGACCTCTCTGGGGACTTTAGGTAATATATTACCTATTTATATTAATAGTGTTTTTGTATTGTGTTTATCAGAGAGAACTTTTAAAAGCCGTAATCATTATAATTTTATTGGACACAGTGAGATTCTAAATAACCATAATTACTTTAACTGTATATGGAGGACTTCACGTAATTTATTTGGTTGTTACTCTGACAGTGACTATATATATATATATATATATATATATATATATATATATATATATATATATATATATATATATATATTTAATGCATTTCGTCACAAGTAACGAATTGCACCCGTCACCTTCAGACATAGTTGTTAAGTCGTTAGGTTACCACCGTTAGGTGTTTAGCGACAGATTTTCTAATTGAGGGTGGCCGCTAGCCAGGCAGGCATTCGCAAAATGCCCTTCCACCATGCGGTGAAGCTCAAGCCCGTGGCGGGATTCGAACCATGGACCTGCTGCGCGGCAGTCCATAGCCAATGCCACTGAGCCATCATTGCTTCACGATATTAGATTTACATCCATTCCGTCCGTTCCATGCTTATTTAGACCGGAACATGGGCCCTGGAATCCTACTACCATATCAAAATAAATAATAATAGATACATATACTTATATAGATTATGGATTATATATACATATACTTATATAGATTATATAGATAGATATACTAAGATATTTGAAAATTTTGAATTAACGTGACTTCGTGCTATACAGTAGGTGTGTTAGATACCCCAAAGAAATAATAATAATATATTTATTTCTCAAAAAGGTACAAATAAAACGTTTATGCTACGAAGCAAGCGTTTGTTATGTTTTGAATTATTCTGAATTGATAGGTTGTAAAACTATGTACATTGATAGCGAATTAAAATAAACGGACAGACCAATATTTTTTGCAAAGAAAAGTAAAGCTACAAGAACAGCCTAATTCATTTATTGATAAATAAGGTAAATACATTTTTACCGCATTTAATTATATTTAAATGTGTAATTATAATAAATTATTCAACTATAGTTTAGTTAATTAAGAATCTCAAGATATCTTAATTACTCAAATTTTATGTTGTCTTAGGTTTTCGAGATTATTACCCAAAGTAATTCAACAACATGAAACGGTTTAAATCGCGTATATTTATCATAATGTTTGTTACGAAGTTTCAAACACTTTGCAGTGTTCTTCAGTCAGTAAGTCACCCCGTGAACACGATCACTTCAAAGTGTTATAAGTAAAAGTAATACCAACGAATAATAAATTTATCCAAAGGTATCTTACAACGAGTAGATAAGTCCCAAAGCTCATATATTACAGCAAACTTACACGAAGCTACCAAATTTTCTGTTTACGTCCAAAAAGGACAGCAGGGAGCCGTCATGTCAATATATTATGATGCGGGGTCCATCCGTCATAATTTGCCAATAGCTGTTAGCCACTCCGCCCTAAGCTGTTAGCCGCAAGGATAACTTGTGAAATATTTCGTAGTCTGACATTTTGAAGATGTTTCCTCGTTCAATCATGCCAGGCATATTTTAGCGTAAATATTTGGAACACATTTTCAGCGTAGTTTCTCCGTCGAGAAATTGGCTGGAATTATATTTTAAAACCGAGCGCCGAAAACAATAGCCATCGATTTGTTTTATATTCATTTATTATTTAACATCGTTCTGCTCCAATAAAGCCCCACATATTGATATTAAATGAGCCGTGGTCTACGAATAACTACAATGATCACATGAAATGAAACAATTTAAATATCCGAACAGCTCCGGCGTCACTTGTCTAAATGTCCAATCATCTGTCCCGATAACTGAGGTGTCGCATGTCTCAGTGACCCATCAGCTAAATCAATCTCCGGTTACCGTCACTCGAATTCGTCTCAGAGGTGATATAAATAGGAGAAAGGACTCGCAAAACTCAGGTTACGGCTACAATAACGTGAGCAAAAATTTGTCAGAAACGTGATTCCTTGACTGACATAACAATGGGTTTAATCTTCACGTAGAAGAAAATGCGATGCCGGAATAGAAAGCGGACAATGAGAGAACTTTTTTCGTTTGCAAAGTGAATTAAAATAGTTTCTGCTTCAGTGAATTTAGTAGCTTAATAAAGTTTCTGACTTTGTCTATGATCCCTGGAATAATAGCTTGTTATTTACTCTCTATAATAACACTTGTTTTCATTAAAATTAAAATAGATTTTTGTAATAGAACGTCCTATTAGATGAGTTTAGTTTAAGATTTTGTACACAAGAGGCTTAGATAATTATTCTAATGAGGGAGTGCTGATATTTCAGGGCAATTGAAAACTGTTAGGTGGCTGTGAAACGGTCTAGCCTCTATTGGCGGTATGAAAAGGTACTTTGTTTAATTTACATAGGGGTCGGGTCCGACAAACACGTAGTTTAGACGGCCCACGGTCCAACTGTGGCGAAAATAAACACATAATATCACAGTTGATAGTGAATGTCGGCCAACCGCGCATTACGCAAACATACCGCTTGACGGAACAATTTGTTAGGGCCGTTCTTTGTAAACGTCTAGCTTTGTGATTCCCGTGAACATGGCGTGAACATTTTGACAAGTAAAATTTGTTCTCCAAGAGAGGGTGGATATACTCTGCAATGATAATTTTGCCGTTGCGAAAACGCGTTTTTGTTCGATTTTCATTATGTTACGCTTGTAGAGGAATTTGTATGTTTTATATTGATAGTACGGCCATTTATCGCCTCCAGTTATGTACTTAATGTATATAAACTATACTTTTTATATAATGGCACAGAAATGATTAATAAGTTAAGATAGGTTAAATGACTTAATACCAGTAATATTTTACGATGCACTATATGAGGGTGCAAAATTATGAGAGACAAAAAATAATTCAGTAATACGTGAGGTATACCTACTAATTGTAACAGGAAATGGACACTAACATAAAAAATAAAACAGACACGGAATTAGAAAAAAACACTCTATAGAACATGTTATTTTTTAATTTGGGAGACTGTCAATTGTTTTCTCATTGTGGCGTCCTTTAGAAAATTGTTTGTCGCTATCACAATGAATTGAACCCGTGATAGACTTTGTAATATTTTTATACGATTTTCGCTGTGGCTTAAGAAGAGTTACCAGAGACATCAATTGGCATTTGGTGATGGAGCCTCATGTCACAGCTCGTGAAGAATTTAATTTCACGTCATTTCAATTTATTCGTGGACGTAATCATCTATATGACGATTTAGCACTGTACAGTATAACGATGTAGATGACACATCTGCCATACGGCCCAGATTCACACCTAGCAACTTCTTTTTGTTTTCTAAAATTAAAGACAAACTAAGAGCCGTTTTATGATCCCTGAATTGGCTCCACGAAGCCATTGCAAAGTCCCTAAGGAAGGAGACTGGTCCAACTGCTTTTTACAATGGTTCCGTCGGAGGGCATATACTTTGAAGACCAATAAAAGTATTATAATTCTATAATATGGTCTTATATATCAGAATCTAGAAACACTCAGTAGGTATGACCTAAGTATCAAATGTATTCTTTGATTAGTTCAGAATAATAATAAAACATGATAAACATTATTTAGATTCGTAAAATAAACAATCAGATGCAGGTCGGACTCGCGTCAATGTGGGTTCTGCATGACCAAATGTTTTTTTTACTGATAGGTTATCCTTTGATCACTGTCTCAACTGATTGGTTCATGACGTGGTAGAAGGTGTTAACAGGTTCTAAATCCGGTTTATTGATAATTCTTGTAAACAAAGCGCAAAGGCGTATTTGGTTAAAACATCAAAATAGTTTCAGAGATAAGTAAGGATAGGGTAAAATGATGACGTCATTTTGATGTTCGAGGTATGTACATAGCTTAGGTACATACATACTTGCACTTGTAATTTTTTGTTTTATTTTTCTAATTATCTCCCCCGAAACTAACAGAATTCACCATACAAATATTGGGTTAGCTTAGACTTTAAATATTTCTAATTGCTTGTTTCTCTTCAGTAGATTCGGAGAAAACAGGTTGTTATTGACGGACAGTCAGACACGGGAGTGATCCTATAAAGGTTTAATTTTTCATCCAATCTACAGGCTCCTTAAAAAATCGCAGATGATATTCAAAATTTATTGCCAATAGGTGCTGCACTTATTACGACAGCTAGTAACAACAATCTTTACAATTAAACAATCTATTTATATAAACAAAACACAAGTTTACTTAAGTTTCGATCCTTAATCTAGTTTGTACAAATTGCACAGGAAAGTCTAGTTCCAAAACTCATTGTAAGTTCATTAGAAGAGCATTTCGGGCGGGAAGCAGTTGCCCGCCGCTGTTTGCAGGGCGCCGGCAAACAGAGCAATCACACAAATAGACTGCACATACACAGCGCTCAGAATGTTACACATGGATTATTTTCGGCTTTTAATTTCCTTCTGTAAAGTTTTAATTCGAGACATAAAGCGTTGTCTGGCAAGTTTCATCATCGCACAGATGCGTCGGTAGGAAGCTTACTTTGCACACAAAGCCTACTAGTACAAAAGGCTCAGTCTCCGCTCCATTTTGTGTCTGTCAAGCGGCAAGGCGAGGAATGAGGCGCGTCAACTCTATTCCGACGTTTACGGCTAAAATACTGAAATTCCAACGTGTCGCTGGAGATAGTTGAAACAAATATAGGCGTTCCAATTTTAAATATTTTTTTACATAGTTTAAAAGTGACAACAATGTCGAGACAGGTTTTGTTGAATTGATTGTTGAGAAACATACTGCCTTTTTGGTCCCTAAATGTTTCTGGCAATATGACAGCTTTGTACAAGAAAACGAGGCCTTACAACTTAAGGCTACTCTTAACGTCCATCCGTCTTACCAATTTATATTAAATGTACTGTGGTAGGTATCTCATAATGTGTATCTTTATGAAATTATTGTAAAACATGACTGTGTTACCAAAAAATATGATTAAACACCAAAGCAAAAAATAATGAAACAAATGTTTTAAAAATATTTTCAGAAAACAATAAATTAATATTATAGAAAAAAACCTTAAAAAAATGTCTAGTAACAATTAACGCCTTATTTTCCTGCTAAGCCGACGTAAAGTCATTAATGCTACGTAGCCAAATCAAAAGTATTTTTCGATTCTAGACTAAGCATCCTTTAGGAGGTCTTGATCAAATCAAGACCTCCTGAGGATGCTTTAAAATTATTTGTTATTGTTATACAGGATTTCAGCACAGTACCGCCGGAATCTATTCCTTATAAAAACGAATGGGGGAAAAAAAATAGAAGATACGTTTTCTCGTGATTAATTGTTTTCAACAAACATCAAATGTGATACGATTTCAAAAGAAAATTTTAGATTTTTATGTTAATTGATGTATGTTGATTGCTACTCGCATTTGGGCGGTTTATCTTCGTTCGTTTTTTTTTGTAACTAATATCATATTATGCTATCACAGTGTTTTAAATAATTATTTTATTTTCGTACACATTGTACACTTTGCAACCTATAAACGTTATAACGCTAATGATCTTTAGCTAGTAACGTAACGAATCGCCCGCGGCTGACAACGACGAATAATTAAATCATCTATTCATGTGTGGTTACATAAATAGGGTACCTCCTTAGACTCAATTATGAAAAATAATATCTGATAACGGACTTATCTCGGATATTTTATATCATGATAAATATTCGTATTTATTTGCTAGATACGAAACAAACTGATTATTAACGATCTATAGACTTCCAAAGCCGTCTCTATGAATATGACTGTCATTTATTATATGTATATTGTATATATATACGAATACAGGTCGGAGACAAAATGCGTAAGTCGTAGCGAAATACCTGCAAAATGGGCGACAGCAGGATGAAAATTTAAGTGTCAAATACTGACAGTTTATAAAAGCATTTAATCGTAGGTCTGAAGAGAAATCCTTACCACAAATTCTATAGTTGTTAAACCGTTTTCATTTCACAACCGCATCCTTAGCTCCACCGCACCACCGCACCGCACCACCCTGAGTTTGCGCTGGAGGCGGAAGCTTATTGTCTGGTCGCTCGTCGCTTCTCTCTTATCTGTCATGCAATGTTCACAGGTATATTTTGAGCCCGAAATATTCCTTCGTCGAATATGAAAATATTGATCGTGGAAGCGCGTTGTTGGGATCTCCAAACCGTTTGATTGGATTACGTCACATCAGATATAGACGTATCGTACAAAATGTTGTTATGTAGGTATGTATAGATTGAATCGAACTGTGCCCGATATATAGCAATATCGCAGTACACAACGCAAAAAACAAAATTGTAAAATGTTTGTAACCTCTAGATTGCGAATGAAAATAGGTATTGGTATTTAAATTAGGAATATGTAAACAAAAACAAACACAATTCGCTCACCTAGTCCCAAAATTCACGTAGTTGGCCAAATTAGGTTTTTTTTTTCATTGCTGATAAGTTAGCCTTTGACCACAATTTCAACTGCTGGTAAGTGGTGACGTGGTTGAAGGTGTTACAAAGCCATAGTAGTCTAGAATTACAGGCTCGCAAAAACAGCTGCTGCAACACACCGTTAGGTGCTTGTCGAAAGATTTTCTACTTGAGGGTAGTGAAGGACCATGCTATGAAGCCCACGGCGGTATTCAAAGCATGGACCATTTGCGCGGCTGTCCATAGCATTTCCATTGGGTCATCATTGTTGGAAAATTTTATTTATCATTTGAATTCTGATAATTCTTATTTAATAATAACTTTCTCTGTAAAGTGGTTATATATTTGAGCCGTTTGATGTAGATACATTGGTTCCGTGAGGGCCGCGAGCTCATTTTATTATCCAAAAATTATCACCGCTTTTTCGAAGTGACGCGTATAAGTATAATATATATGTATAGTATAATATATATATACGTAATAAGTATTGCAACCTTATGCGCAAGGTGGCTATGCTACCAGCATGCCGAGCACGCTACCAACTGGTGGTGGGTTGGATTATTTGGACTGCCTTTTGGCCTGCTTTAGTTTGCCTAAATGCCTTTGTCTTAGTATAGGTGGAAAATTGTATATAGTTCACAATTGTATAAAGTAAATAACAAAGGCATTTCGCAACCGCTTAAAAAAAAACATTACAAACATTAGTATATTTTTTTTATTTTAACTGGATTGGATCGGCGCATCTTAACCACCGGCGTTTTACCCAAGCAAGAATTTTTCGCAGAATTATCTCTATACATAATTTATTATATTCTATGTTATTAATATTAGGTCCTTACATATGAAATTGGCGTTTTTCGTACTGGCCCCTTTAATCACGAATTTCTCCTCTTTGGTAAGGAATTCCAAATTCAAATTTGTACAGCTATAGACTCATGTATTTGTGCTTCGATGATCGTCATTCATTTATTTTTTTTCTTCTGTTTTTTTCTGTTTGCGTCACTCATTTTACAAAATGGAAAACCTTAAATATCGCATTATTTACGCGATATTTATTACGCGAGTTCCGCCGTGGCACTAGTGCTGCGGAAACAACTCGAAGGGTGAATGATGTGTATGGCGGTCGTGTTGCAAAAGAAAACACAGTTCGTTTTTGGTTCCAACGTTTTCGTTCTGGAAATTTCGACCTGCAGAACAAGCCCCGTGGACGGCCTGAGACTCAAGTTGATAATGAAGAGTTGAAGGCTATTGTGGAAGCGGATCCATCGCAAACCACGTCCGAGTTAGCTGCAGGCTGCGATGTTAGTGATAAAACTGTTTTAATTCACTTGAAGCAAATTGGGAAGATTAAAAAGCTTGAAAGGTGGGTACCTCACGAATTGACTGAAACAAACCGGCAAACGCGCGTCGACTGCTGCGTTACATTACTAAACCGGCACAATAATGAAGGTATTTTAAACCGAATCATTACCTGTGATGAAAAATGGGTTCTTTACGATAATCGGAAGCGCTCAGCGCAATGGTTAGATCCTGGCCAGCCAGCCAAATCCTGCCCCAAGCGAAAATTAACCCCAAAAAAGTTACTTGTAAGCGTTTGGTGGACTAGTGCCGGTATTGTTCATTACAGTTTTTTCAAATCTGGCCAGACTATTACGGCTGATGTCTATTGTCAGGAATTCCAAACCATGATGGAAAAGCTAGCGGCTAAACAACCTAGGCTGGTCAATCGCTCCACGCCACTGCTGCTTCACGACAACGCTAGACCACACACTGCGCTACAGACGGCTACTAAATTAGAAGAGCTTCAATTGGAAAGTCTAAGACATCCTCCGTACTCCCCGGACCTTGCTCCAACAGATTACCATTTTTTTCGAAATTTGGATAACTTCTTGCAAGGGAAAAAATTCAACTCCGATGGGGCAGTCCAAATCGCCTTCAAAGATTTTATTGATTCCCGTCCGACTGGTTTTTTTAGTAAAGGGATCAATGAACTACCTTTGAGATGGCAAAAGTGCATAGAAAATAATGGTTCATACTTTGATTAATTAAATATATTATATTAAAAAATATTCGACTTTTTGTTCCTCCCATACAAAACGCCAATTTCATATGTAAGGACCTAATATTTTAGTATGTTAATTTAATTACTGAATATAAAGCCAATTTTCATAAACTTTAGAATTTTAATTATTATATTTTAAAAATATTTTTGTTACACTTTATAAAAAGTCCGGGGTATGTTCCGGTCGCGGATAGAAGGTTCATCACGGGTTTGAATCCTGATCATATTTAAAATTTCCTAAGTATTTTTTTTTGGAACAATAACTAATATTTTTAAAATATTTTATGAAAACATCAAATTAATATTTTAATAAAACACTTCAAAAATATATCTAGTGACAATTCCGCCTAATTTTCCTATTAAGCCGACGTGACGTCACAAACGCCACGCAGCCAAACCGGAAGTATTTTCGACGCACTTCGCTTCTACACGAAGCATCCTCAGGAGGTCTTGACTCTACGAGCGCACGATCGAGAAAAAAAAATTTGTTATCATTGAATATGGATTACCGCAAAGTAACGGCTGAATCTATTTTTTTTTTTTTGGGAAGTGTGCGAAAATAAAGTACTGTGAAAATTATTTTAGATAGATAGTTAGATAACTCTTTATTGTTACACCACTCTTCAATATTAAAGTTTACATATTAAAAATATTAGCATAGTGTTACAATGGGCGGCCTTATCACTAAAAGTGATCTCTACCAGGCAACCTTAGGATAGAGTTGAATAACAAAACAACAGGGGCGGGTGTGGTCTAAATAAATAGATACGAATAAGAACATTTTCATATCTTATAAAAATATTTTAAAAGTAAACGTGTTTTAGTGTAATTTCCAAACAAATGTATAAAAATATCACATTATAGGTTTTTATAATAAATAAATAAATAAATACATACATATATATTTATAAATACATACCAACATACATAAATAGATAATGATATATACATTTATACAAATTATTTATAAATTATATTTTTCTGTTTTTTTTTTTTTTTTTTTTTTTTTTTTTTATGCCTGATAGGTTAGCCTTTGACCACTATCTCACCTGATGGTAAGTGATGATGTGGTCGAAGATGTTGTTCAGGCTAACCTAGAATTACTGGCTCTCAAGGACAGCTGCCGGAAAACACCGTTAGGTGCTTGGCGGCAGATTTTCTGCTTGAGGGTGGTAGCTAGCCAGGCGGGCATTCGCAAAATGCCCTACCACCATGCTATAACGACTGCCATCCTAAGACAACAACCGGGACCGACGGCTTAACGTGCCCTCCGAAGCACGGAAACGCTCAGTAATAATGTCACTAGCGGTCACCCATCCAACTCATGACCGCGCGCGACGTTGCTTAACTTTGCTGATCGGTTGAGAACAGCTAAGTAAACTTCGCTACGAGCGCTTCATATTTATTCGTGATTGTGACAGAGCAAGCATGAGGGCCACCTGGTGTTAAGTTGTAACCTCTGCCTATAACAGATGCATTTCGTCAAGTGATGAACTTCACTGCATCCGTCACCCTGAGTCATACAGTTGTTAAGTCTCATATGTAATTTTACAGGCTCTCCAGGACTGCAGCCGGTCAGGTGCTTGGCGACAGATTTTCTACTTGAGGGTGGTAGCTATCCAGGTGGGCATTCGCAAAATGCACTTCCGAGCGTTGGGAGTTGAGTTAATTTTCGTACCTATATGATTCGCCCGTAACAAAGAAGACTAATATATTTGTTTTAATATATATTTTACCTATTTAAAAATAAAATATCATCTCTTAATGTAAAATGTCACAATTTATCAGGAAGATGATCACTTCTAAAACTTGAGTGCCTATAAACTTCCTTATTCAATAAATGTCAAAGTGACAACGACTGGAGTTGGGGGGAATTTTCTTTACTCTGAAAATGAGAGAGCCAATAAATATTTTCAAAGGTTTACAGTGATGTTGTTTAGCGGTAACGATGCGCAACTTTTAAACCAACGCGCTTAAGTTCAAATATTTGGATGTTCATCAATCAATTGTAAGTTTATACAGAGTAAAATCTTTTTTTTGGCTAGGTTTTTTTTTACCTAAAAATGGAATCGACTTCAATAGTCAAACGTGTGAAATAACTTGTTAAAGTTGAAAAAGTGATGGCTCAGTGGCATTGGCTATGGACTGCCGCGCAGCAGGTCCATGGTTCGAATCCTGCCGCGGGCTTGAGCTTAACAGCATGGTGGAAGGGCATTTTGCGATTGCCCGCCTGGCTAGCTATCACTTTCAAGTAGAAAAATCTGTCGCCAAGCACTTAACGGTGTGTTCCGAAAGCAGTCCCTGAGAGCCAGTAAAATTACACATCATACTTAACGTAGCTGGTGACGGGCGCAGTGCAATTCGTAACTTGTGATTAAATGTATCTGTTATAGGCAGTTAGTCCGCTTAACATCAGGTGGCCCTCGAGCTTGTTCCGCCACAATTACATAAAAAAAAGTTTTTTGTTTGTTCTTTCATCAGGAGCTGAAGTTCTAGCCGGTGGCGGTGGGGATCAACCCATGGACCTGCGACACGGCACTATGGACTGCCGTGTCGCTCGATTTATATTACCGCCCGGCCATCATTGCTTTGGAACAAAATGTCTGTTTAAAAAATATATATAAATACTGTACGAGCTTTAGCTTAGGTGTAGCTAGCCAGGTGAATTGGCCGAATGGCTTATGCCAGCGTAACCTAGCTGACTCGTTCTATACTACATTTATACACTCGACAGCAAATTCCTACTTGTGCTCAAATTTTACAATAGACTTTTAGATTTTTTGTTTCTTTTTTGTTTATTTTCAAAGTGTATGTGTTTTTTGTGCTTTGTCAATTGCGGCCACTGACAGCGATCCGTTTTACTATACTATTTATTAGAACCATATTTAGGTTTAAGAGTTATAAAGTTATTTACATTTGTTTATTATTGAAATTCAAAATTTTGTACTTTTCGGCCATAAAGTTTTCATTTTCAGTGTGTCTCCACGCATCAGTACACGCGGGCCGCGATCGGAAGCGTTTTCCGTTTCTTTGAGAGCGATCGGAGCTATAGCGTTTAAAATATAAACAAATCTTTGGAATTTTCACATAATAAATCCACTTTAGGTGTAACCCCATCAGTGTCGCCGTTCAACAAATTTAAGTCTCTAGCCGGTTACAGAAATTCCTCTAGATATGGAAAAAATCGTTCCGTAAAAATCCGCTAAATGACGCTAAAACATGTACATATATACATTACATGTATATAACGCTCAAAAAAGTATCGATTCTCGTTTCGTTAGCCTATACATCTCATTAAATATTTTCCATGAATAGATAATACATATTATTCTGTTTATATAATAAAACGTAATTTACTTCTCTATTTTGTAGATAGGTGGCCACCGACGATATGCAAGATACAAAGACGCATTTTTTGTTGCAATCAACAATCTCGGTCATCAGCAGCTTATGCATCCCAATTAACTAAATCGGATGTCACCCTCAGTTTCTGTTCATTAAATTTTACATGAAAAGGCAATATAAAAAAAATATTGTGAACTTTATAATCTAGCAGTTTTATTAACTTACTTATAAATGCGATCAACATGTGTAAAAACCATTTCAGAATAATAATTAATATTTAGGCACTTGTTATTAAATTTTAAAATTACATACGAAGTCACCAGGATCTTTAACTCTAATGTCAACGTCAAGAGAAGAGGCAGTTGAAGCCTCTTCAGTTTCTTTTGGTCTTCCTTTGTGAACCTTATATACATTTTCTGGGATTAATGAAAAAAAATAGCATACACTAATGTAATAATTTAATTTATTTATTATATTTAACAAGTCAGTAGATATCTTTAATTTAAAAATAAAGATGGTCACCCTTCTAATTATATATTGACTCACCTAGAAGTCGTTAGAAGTCGTTAAAAAGATTTTTCTCGCTAAATTCAGAATTATATCCGCTAATCATTCACAAAATCCCCTAGTTCTAGCGACTAAAACCCTAGAACGGCAACACTGAACCCCATACATTACGAAAATTACAAAGTTAATTTCACCTTGTAATATAGTGTTGAACCAAAAGTTGCGTATCCAGAAGCGCAATACTACTAAATAATAAAACAGACTCGTTCTATACTAAATGTATACACCCTACCGATAAAAAAACTATTTCTCCTTCAATTTTACAGTAAACTTTATTTTTATGACTCCAGCTTCAGTTTCAGTAAGTAGTAGTAGTTGTCAGTAATAATACATTATATAATTTTCCTACTCTTATCTCTAATATGAGGGGTCGGTAGAATATACTACTAAAAACACAAATAACTACACTAGAACTTGTACAAAACTTAGCTTCATTTTGATAGCCTACCACTTATCTGACTCCAACTCTCTTTGGGAATGCTCTCATTGGTTACATTCTCCTTCCAATTAAAATGCTAAACAACCCTGTTGTGCACCAAATGAGCAGCATGCTACTACCCATGTCGGCTGCGCACCGCACTCGATTCGATTATAATTTAGATATATCAATTTAATTTATTTAGACAGACAAGTTGTCTCTTCTGTATTTGATTTCCTGCTCCCAATCTAAATGTATTATAAATTGCATACAAACATAAAATACACAAAGGAAATAAATGTAACGAATAGCACAAATATCATGTATTGCAGGTAATGTTTGCCACAAACAATCACAAGCGCAGCGATCTAAATATGAAAGTTGTTCAATAATAGACCATGAATTTCTAATACTATTTCTGCTGCTCGACGTTGCCAGCAAAGGGGGGAGAGAGGTGGAGAGGGGTTAGATAAGAGGGGACATGTACCGTCTCAGAGCATAATATCATATTATTGCCAAAATAATAACATAAGAGTACAGCGCCGCTTCGCTTATTAGGGTTACCGATACATGCGTGAGTTTCGATGTTGTGTATCGTAGGTAGGTTTTTATATACGCTTTACTTTATTAGGGGTGTGTAAGTAACTGGAACGAAGATTTCAGCGTGTATAAGTCGGTAAAAAATTGTTTATCATATTTTTATTAGAAATGCGTAATTCTGTTTGTTTGTGCATTCACTTTTTACCTTTGAAACGGCTGAATGAATTATGATAATACGTAAGGTAGAGATTATAAATAATGCATATTCTTCGTAGGAACATTTTTAGGATTTGCGTTAGAAAATAGGACTCTATTACTATGCCTCCGACATTTAGGGGATATATATATCTTTGGAACTGCGTCAATGCTGCTTAAAATAACACTAAATTCATTATTTAACAACAAGTTTAAAATAAAAACGACAAAATACATACATGAATATTTTTTTTTACGTTTTAGAATTTTTTCTCTATAAATATGGTTAGACATACGGCGTCAAACTTGGTATAATTATCCAATATAAAAAAATATAACAAAAATTACGTCCAAGTGAAGGGGCTACCTCTACAGCTAAGCTAAAATAACGAATTTTGCTACATTCTCTGCTAATACGCAATCCAATTCGGACTTGGACGGTATAAATATGATTCTTTATTGAAAAAAGGCAGCCCTGAAGATCACCTTTGAGATTAAACGGCGGGCGGCGGCGACGATATCATCCGATGAGTTTAATCGAGAGACAGGTGTGTGTGACGTGCCCTCGATGCAGTCGCGCAAACTATTTAGTTTAACCTACGAGATTAGATTTATATGCAGTCATCTCACTTTAGAATGAAGTCGAATTACCACTATCAGAATAGCTAATCCACTAGTGCGCTCCTGGTGTAGTTTTTTTACCTATGTGATCTAAGCTAGAATTAAACTCGTTAAGGCCAATTACGTTCTCTTGCATGAATAAGTCGTTTTACTCAATTAATTTTACTGTGTGTTAGACAAGCATAATAATTATTTTAGTTTTCGTCTCGTTCCATTTTATCTTAGTTATTTCGTAAAACATTTAAATTACTTTTTACTCCAAAGCTATTTAGCATTTCTCTGTAGCCGACTTTTAAAAGGATTTTCTTTTAGATTCATTTAAATATATTTTTCCTAACTATTTTTAATTTGCTTCATCAGTTGTGAACTAATTTAAATGATATTATATATAATGAAATTATTAATCCATTTCGTTATATATTCTTTTGATTATAATTATTCTTTCTAATATGATTTTAAATTAAACCTCTTAATGCGTCAAAAAGGGATTGCATTTTATTCTATACATTAAGGACAATAATAAATAAAATAAAATAAAATAAAATAAAATAAAAAGCCTTTATTGCTGTTCTTAGTTTTACAAACTATATCAAATTATTCAAACATGCCAAGACTTAAATACTAAGTTCCTTATGGAATTAAATTAATATCGGCAAACGGTGGTTGTGATATCGCAGCTTGTCCTTCGACAAAGGCCTCCTCCAAAGATTTCCACTGTGTCCTGTCCTTTGCTGTACGCGTCCATGTAGTACCAGCTATTTTTATAATGTCGTCCTCCCATCTTTTAGTCTGTCTACCTCTATTCCTTTTACCATCTCGTGGATACCATTCAGTTATTAAACTAGTCCATTTCTCCTTTTTCTCTCTGATCATATGTCCAGACCATCGCCATTTTAGTTGTTTGTAAGTTGTGTATGCGTTCTTAAAGTTTGTCTTGCTCTTTATGTCTTTTAGTTTTATTCGGTCTTTTCTTTTTACGCCTATTGTACTTCTCTCTATTCCATTTTGACAAATTTTTAATTTCTTTGATAGTTCTTCTGTCAACGCCCAAGTTTGACACCCGTACAGTAAGCATGGAAGAATACACATATTAAATACTTTTCTCTTTTGTTTTATAGGCATGTCTTTATTTTTCATCACTTCGCTTAGCGATTAGAACCGTTTCCAGGTATTAGCAATTCTTCTTTCTATTTCCTTTTGCATGCAGTCTTCTTGAGATATAAGTTGTCCAAGATATATATATTCTTGTACATATTCTATTACCTCGTCATTTATTCTTATTTCTATATTTGTAGAATTTGACATTATTTTAGTTTTTGTTAAGTTCATTGACAGGCCTGCTTTAATACCTTCATTCGATAGCTGTTGCAACATGCTTTCCAGAGTTTTTGGGCAATCCGAAAACAAAATAATGTCGTCTGCAAAGCGAAGATGACTTAGATTTTCACCATTTATATTAAGTCCCTTTGTCCATTTTAGGTTCCTAAATATCATTTCAAGAACGGCTGAAAATAATTTTGGTGATATAGGGTCTCCTTGGCGTACACCTCTATTAATAGGGAATTCGTCTCCTGTCGATTCTAGCTTCACTCGAGCAGTGCTTTTTGTGTAGATATTTTTAAGTATTCTAATGTATTTTGTTTCGACGCCTTGTGCTTCAAGTGCGTTCCAAATAAAACTGTGTTCTAATGTGTCGAATGCTTTGTTAAAGTCAATGAATCCCAGGTAGTAAGTTTTGTTATATTCTTTAAATTTTTGTAGTATCTGTCTCAAAGCGTGAATGTGATCTGTAGTTGAAAAATGTCTACGGAATCCAGCTTGTTCTTTGGGCTGATTTTCTTCAAGGGTATTTGTAATTCTAGAAAGTATAATTTTTGAAAAAACCTTGTAAATATTCGACATCAGGCTAATGGGCCTATAATTTCCTATGTTTCCTTTGTCGCCTTTTTTATGGAGCAATATAATTGTTGATTTAGTCCAATCATCGGGGATGTTTTCCGTGTTAAGTATTTCGTTAAATATATCCGTAAGCTTTGGAGCAATCACTGGTAATGTAGTTTTTAGAAGCTCGTTTGTGATGAGATCTGCACCAGGTGCTTTATCAAGTTTTTGTGTTTTAATTGCTTGCATTGTTTCAATTGTTAGTATTTTCGGTGTCTGCTCTGCATCTGTTGGTATGTTGTATTCTTTTTGAGTTTGTTCAACTCTTTGGCTTGTGTACAAATGGTGGTAATAATCCGTAGCAATCTTTAGTATATCGAGTCTGTTACCTGTCGTTATACCATCTTTCTTCTTCATCCTTGGTATCCACTCTTTCTTGTGGTTTAGTTCCTTCCTTGCCTTTTTTATTCCTCCTGTTCTTTCTATAAATTTTTCTATTGTAGATAGTCTCTTTGTTTTCCTTTCCTTTCTAAGTTGTTCACTTATCTTTTTGCTTATTTCTGTAATTTTTTGGCGGATTTCCTTACTTTTCTTCTGTTGTATAAGTTCTTTACGTTCTTGCAGCAAATGTTTAGTTATGAGTGATATTTCTTTCTTATTGTTTGTGTTGGTTTTTCTTGTTACAGTTTTTAGTTGGTTGATTAGTCCGTTGTATTTTTCTTCAGTTGATGTAAGTTCTTTTTTCCCATGTCTGTCCTTCTTTAGTGATGTTTGGAGGTTTTCAAGAAGTAAATCTATATTGCCTGTATATTCAATAGTGGTACACTTATTGTGAAATTTTCTTAGTTTCTTGGGACGTCTTCCTGTCAGTGTTACCCGAACCATTCTATGGTCTGTGTTGAAATTCAGATTATTTATTATGGTTATGTTTTGGAAAAGTTTTTGATTGTTAGATAAAATGTAGTCGATTTCGTTCTTATAAAGCCCACTAGGCGAGATCCACGTCCATTTTTTCTGCGGTTTTTTTATATAAAAGCTATTCAGAATGCTTAATTTGTTTTCAGTTGCAAAGTTTACTAATCTTGTGCCGTTTTTACTTCTGAAGCCGAATCCATATCTTCCTATGATGTATTCTTCTCCATTTTTCTGTGTTCCTATCTGACCATTGAAGTCGCCCATGACAATTTTATTTTTGTGAGCGCTTTCCATAGTATTTTGAAGATCAATATAGAAGTTTTCTATTTTTGTTACATCTTCCTTTTTGTCCGATTCAGTTGGAGAATATGCCTGAATAATCGACCATTCTTCATCTTTTCCTTTTATAGGTAGTTTGATATTAAGGATTGCAATACGTTCTGAGATTCCTCTGAGCTCTTCTATATTGTCTGCAAGATTTTTCCTGACCATGAATCCAACTCCATAGAGTCCAGGCGTCTCGCCTATATAGTGCAATATGTAGTTTCCTCGATCTTGTATGCTCTCACCAAACCGTCTCATTTCACTAATCCCAATAATATCCCATTTTATTTCTTTTACTGCCAGTTCAAATTCTTTAAGTTTTTCTGATGTTCTTAGTGATCGACAGTTGATGGTTGCTATGTGAATATGTTTTGCCTTTATTTCTCTTCTCTTTTCCGTATCTATGATCTTCATATCTGAGTGGTTTGAGGTATTTTTATCCATCTTTAGAGGGTCTTGGTCTTTTTCCCCCACGAGGACCAGTCGGCTTGGGGGAGGGTGTTTTATATTTGTTAATTTGTTTTTTTGGTTCAGTGTTTGTTTTAGTTTCCGTTCGCCGATAACTGACTGCTATTTTTTATCTGTTAGGTAGGTTGTAAGGGAGTTGGACCGATTCCTCATCAAGTCAAATGCATTCGTTCGGTTGTTCCTCGAAAAGGAGGTAGTTTGTTGTTTCTTTGGCTGTACATTAGTTAGCGGAGAAACTGAAAGTTCCCTTTTTCTATTTTCCTTGGCTTTTGTACCTTCCTTGACTATGAGTTTATCGAATTTTAAGTAGGCGATATTCCCTTTGTTTCGTTCCTCTATCAGTTGTGGTAATAATGTCTTCCTCTTTTCTAGAATTTCTTTAGAGAAGTCCTCCGCGACAAATAGTTCCTTAGAATTTTTCCTATTTTTCAAAACTTCGTTCTTTTTCCATCCACAAGTGAAGGACAAAAGTACAGGTCTCGGTTTGTCGCCTTTGTTTGGTTTTCCAATGCGATAGATTTTATTTATATCGTAATCCTCTAAGACTAAATTTAATTCCTTTTGGAATTTATTTTTCGCATCTTCTATAAGTTCTCTTGTAGATTCTTCCCCTTCTTTCAAACCATATATTATAATGTTGTTGCCTTTCTTGTCTCTTTCTAAAAACTCTATCTTCTTTTCCAAGTTTTCGACTTTAAGTATTAACTTTTTGTTTTCCTCTAAGACGGGTTTTAGTTTTTCGTCTAGTCTATCCATTATTGTATTGGATATAGAATCGGCTTGGTTCTGCATTTCGATTTTCATTTTTTCAAAAAGAAGTTGAAATTGTTCATCCATTTTTCTGCGTATGATAGAACGTAATTTAGTAGTAATTGGTAGGGATTAGGATATTCACGATGGCAACACTAAACTTTACTGGTAGCCGTCAATGTCATTTGTCACGTCACTTTGTTTGACAGTTCGATAGTGCCAACATTGTAATCGAATGAATTTCTTGAGATCAATTTCCAACCTCAAACTTACTTCGGTTTTCTTCTCAAAATGATGTGAATTCCAGTATTTAGCCCGCGAAGATGACTTCCAACACTCTGTGTCACTTAGTTTAACACTTAGAAACGATGTGATTGTGAAAAATTAGGTTCTTTATAATTATTTTTGTGGTTATTTTCGGAGCAACCATACTACGATGTTTATGAGACCAGCACCGGAAACGGAACCAACATTAAGGACAATAAATGAAGATAATAACCAAATAGATTATGGCCTGACTCAGATAGTGACGGGATGTAGTTTTGGATTATTTGTATTGTTTACGTAAATTTTAATTTTCATTGGCTTCGGTTTTTTAATCTTGTACATTTGAAACCCAATACTGTCAATTGAGGGCTTACATTTTAGTCTAATAGAGAAAAGGCATCGTCAATAGGTTCACTTACTAAGATAATATAGTCAAAACTTTTTTGGTACGTGGAATGGTTTATAAGCAGGCGGCTGTTCACAAACAAAAATAGACGCAAAACGAAGTATATCGCTATATTCATATCAAATAACATTATTACACATTTACAAAAAAATACTTTTGCAACACTGACGTTACCTAATACTAGAAAAAAAGACTGTTTATTTTTTAACGTAACTTCCAGTTAAATACAAAAAAATATTCTGCTAATTTTCCAGGCAATCTCTGGAAAATTTTAATTAACGACTGAACAGAAACCCGACTGTGCCAGTGACACAGCCAGCTTGAGTCGGCTTTTGAAGTTTGACATTTTTAATATCCGTTATTGTTTCGCTCCAAAATGTTTTTGGTTTATCCTTTGACAAGAAGTGATCAAAAGATGAGATGTCTCAAGAACAATCCGTACTGATTAGAGTATCTCACAATATTTGTATTTGGGGCTTACTTTTACTTAGTAAGATAAGTTTCAAAAAAAGATACCTTTCAAAAATTTTAAGAAATCTTTAATCAAAATCTTAACCCTCGTCAAGAATCCAAATAAATACTGGTAACATATAGGTACAGTCGCTTGCAATAAGAAGTATACACATTGTAATTTTCAAAATAGTGGCTAAGAGTTCTGTTTTTCTCTATATAATCAGAAGTATCTTAAAATCAAAGAATTTGTTGAATATTTTTACTCATGTTAAAGTTAATTTCCATTATTAATAACTTGGCGACATCACATTATTTTGAAAATTACGAAGTGTATACTTCTTATTGCAGGCGACTGTACATAGAAATTATTGACTGTCTTCTTGAGCCACAATACAATTTGAAAACCAATTAATTAGTAAATTAAAAAATGTGTAATCTACATACATATCTAAATAAAGATCTCTTCAAATCGTAATTACCTACTAAAAGTTATGATGTTCAGTAAGATCCTATGATACACGGTGAGTAGTGTGGTATATGGGGTATGCTTAAATCTGAATATTCGGAAAATTGTTGATTAGATTTCGTGAAACACATCTAAAATAGATGATTTTTTGAGATCGTGGGCTTACATTAGATTAAAATTTCACTAAATTGATATACTCTTCTATTACAAACTCGAACAACGGGCTCAGAAAAGTATTCTTTAAATTTAGGCATATGGGCTGAATAATAAATATTGTTCTAAAATATTTTTCATATCTAGACTGTTGTTAAACAACATTTGTTGTTCTTTATTGTCATTGACTCTGTATAATCATAGGACAATGACAGCGGGGGGATTATAAAGGATGACGTAAGGTTGTTACCCCGGCATTAAAACATCATCTGAAACTTTGGAATTTGGAATTTTAAATGAGGCTTCCTCTCCAAACACTAAAGAATTTAATTATGAAACCTCTTTGGAGACAACCTTTTTGAGAGCTTTTCAACTTTTGACGCAAGAATGACGAACTGGAGTTGGCAGTTTTCAATACTTCCTGGAACGAAATCCAATTGCCGTCAAATTTCATTATGACATTGTGATATTATCTACAGATAACGAAAGTGTATGCAACTGGATCGAAGTATGTTTAGATTAAGGCGCTGTGATTAAGATGAAATCTCATTTGAAGAGTAAAAAAATATATTTCTGTCACGACTTAAATTATTTTACATATATTGTTAGTGGGCTAGAGCATTTGGACTGCCTATGAGTCTGCAATGACTTATAGGGATTTAAATGCTTTTATTGTAGTAGCTGTGGTGTTGTATACAGTTCGTAGTATTTTGTTAATAAAGGCATACCGCCGGTAAAAAAAATAACATAATATATTTGGTTAATTTTTTTTTAATCTCACTGAAGGTAAACCTTTTAGTACCAAAGTTTTGGGCTATTGTCCATTCCATAGTTTTAATATATTAAGATATTTTTTTTAATCTCACTGAAAGTAATCCATTTGGTACCAACATTTTGGCCCATACCATAAGTTTAAAAAGTTCATACCACAAGGCAGAAAAATTGTTCCATATAGTTAGCTTATTGTTTTGTGCACGAACACAATTTTATTTCAGTATGTGCGTAGATATTTCACCTCACCGGTCAAGCGACGCTCGCGCGCCCCAATTTGGCGCGAGATTTATTGCACTGTGACGCATTATGATGATTGCAAGCCCAGATAAAGTGCTGCAGAAGGTACCAAATACCGTAACTTTCAGTATAGACTACTATTCCTAGAATATAAGTGTCAACTGTATAATATTTTGCCAAATATGTGCCAAATTGGGTCTTCAAAGTGAATCATTTATTTTTTCTTTTTATGTTATTGTGACAGAACAAGCTCGAGGCCCACCTGATTTAAAGCTGACTAACCTCTACCTGCAACATATTTCGTCACAAGTCACGAATTGCACTGCGCCTGTCGTTGAGACATAGTTGTTAAGTCTCCTGTGCCTGCAATTTAACATATAACAAAGTTATTTTATTTTTTTATAAAATAGAATACATTTGAGAGGCTTAAAAAACCGTTTCTAGATGTATAATATTGTTTATTTAAAAAATAAAATTATAATTATTATAAATAACAATTGTTACACTGATGCTATAATAATTTATTTTTTGTGATTTTTTTTTATTATCTCAATAATGCCGCTTACACACTACATGCTTTAACTACCGCATGTACACATACAAAATATACATGCATATTATGCTTTATATGCTCCTCAGTTTTAATTAATTTTTCTGGGGGAAAACATGACAAATAATCAAGTAATACAATATCTTACTTAGCTTTGTGACGACAAAGTATCTGTGTTTTTTGTAATCATATTTTTTTACTCGACATCTTAATTTATGTAACATTTCTTTTCCTTGTTATCTTTATTTATTTTTGATTTGTCGGCATAGGAAAAGCTTTTAGGGTCGTCCGCAATGCTCTCTCGTTTTATCCACATATTTGCAATGTTTTTGTTGATTTCTGTTTGCTTCTTTCGGACGAGACGGATAAGTAATTAACAATAACTGAAGTTGAATGTTAGACGTGGAAGGGGGCAGTCATGAAAAAGAATCGTAATGAAACAAAAAGTGAAAGAAAAAAATTAAAAAAGCCAATTTCTATTATGACAGATATATATCATCTGTTAGGAACTGAGAACAAACTGAATGTATATGTTACATAATTTTTCCTGTCTAAGTATTATCTATATTGATATTCTCCCTGCATCTTTATTTAACTCATACTCTCACAAACACCTACACATCAATCATTATAACTTCACACAGTGCATCTCTTATAAATACTAAGCTTCATTAGCAGCTACTGTGTAATCATCTATTAGAATACGTATACAAATTACATACTTACACATTTCTCTATTATGTAGGTACATTACTCGTACACATAAAACTAGCTTGACTTTACTTCTCAAGTGGTTGTTTACCTACATTCTCAGTTCAAATTTTCGTTCCAGCAGTGCCATCGCATTGACACGAAAACAACACGACGACATTTGACGCGGTGTCAAGTGCAGTGACGATCCCGGTGTAGGACTAGAGAGATCTCGGTATACAAACGCTCCGTTGCTCCCGGCCACTGTTGAAGAGCTTTCTCGTATATACCTGAGTGGGGATATAGAACCACCTAGATTGTTTCGTCGTTACTTCACGACTGTCTTGAAATATTTATTTATCTATTGAATACTTTAATGCACAAAGAAAATATGTACAAAAGGAGGACGTAATGCTAAGGCATTATCTACCAGTCCTCCAGCGAGGGTGTTTGAGAAGGTGTATGTGCATCACGGGGTGAATAAATAGGTTAAGTATGCAAAAAGGAGACTTCAAGTAGTACAGAAGATAAATAAGTTGTTATGATAACTATAACTACATACAGTAAACAAATGCATAATGTAATATAATATGATAATAAATGTATATTTTTAAATTTTGATATAAATTGCTGTAATATATACCTATATAGCAATGTAAACTTAGCGGAAAATCGTGAATAGCGCCTTAGGGTAACAATCTGAATATTTTTTTTCACAATTGCACTAAAAGTTGCTCAATTTAAACTGCATTAACATTATATTTTCCTGCATGGCGTCCTAAAAAGGAAATAATAGTTTCATAATTACATATAACATTTTTAAATATTATTATCCAACTGGAAAAAAACTCACGTTAGGCATCGAATACGTCAACCCGGGTTTTGAGCATTTAAGATGCTCATCATCAAAGCACTCGCTTTGCAGTGCAGCTCCGTCTGCGAACTCCCAGCGGATACTCGCACTGATTCACAAAAAAGGCATGTACCATACTCTAAAATTTAATCTATTTTTACTTTAAGACCATTAACCACCTTTCAATGTTCAAAAAGATGCAGGACATTATAATAAAATCATGACGATAGTTATTTAGCGTTAGTGGCACCAGGAATGTTATTTATCCTTTAGATATCTATCTAAATATCCGTCCATCCATCTTAACTTTACCTGATGGGCTGTACTTTGAACCGTTACAGGTTTGTAAGAAGGTTGAAATTAAGAATATGTGTCACTATGGTGGGTTTTTGTAATCGAATTATAAAAGTAAATCTCCATAAAAATACCCGTGTTTATTTCAAAGTTCTTTGATTTTATTCAATCAATCAAACAATAGTTTTTCTTGCAAAAATATAGTTATGTATGGGCTTATATTAATCATATTATTTGGTCAGTGTATTCAGCTGTACAAATATTAGATAAATTTACAGTGATTTACTTACTTAAATAATCCTTAATATTGTAAAAACAAGTACATAATAGTACCACTTAAATTAATTGCCTTCTAATAATTTTAAGTCATTTAGTGACGCATTATAAATTAAAATAATCATACTGTAATTACCTTTAAATATTTCTTATATCCTTCCTACATGGGGGTTGATGTAGTAGGCTTTAGAACCTCCGTCTTTTTTGTCTCTTTATGACTTCACAGTGTTTTTGAAATTATTCAGGATGTTATTTTGCGAAAAGGCAGATTTTTCTAATACAGAAGCAAGGTAGTGGAAGGATGTTCGAGGATTTAAATCATTCAGTATTATTAAAGTAAAAAGTTTAATAAAAAATCTGGATGACGTATACTAAAAAATAAGCTCCTATAAAGTCTCCCACCACTGATTCCCATTGAATGAAAGAAACTATAATTGGTATATATACATACTATATCAGCCGGATTGTCCACTGCTGAACACAGCCTCTCCCATTATGCCATAATCCCCACGCTTGGCAGGCGTCTTGGGAATCACAGTATAGGTATCAGTTCCTCAGAATAGTTAGAAGGTGCTGCTGCCCACCTTCCGATATTTTACCTGTAGTCGCATCTTACGACATCCACAGGTAGCAATGGTGGTGGGACGAGGGGGGAGGGTAACATTCTAGATGATTTTTTTTTAATACAGTGACGAGTTATCTTTGTAGTGAAAAAAAAATATAAAAAAAGAATATCGCCCGATATTGACTGAGAGGTTTTTTTATGAAATAGTTTCACATAATAAACAGTGATCCGCTTGATCCTATGGCCACAACAAGTAAACCCCGAAGTGCTACGTAGTATGTGAATACTAAAAAATACACAACTTCAAACTTATCAAACTTCACATTTCACATATTGATAACATTCACGTATGAATAAATGCAAAATATTGCTAAGTTCTGAAGCGTTGGTACGAAGGAAATTGGTCTCATTTCCGTCAAACTTGAATTGAGCTTTGAGAAGTCAAAGCTTTGAAATATAAATGACCTTTTCACCTCTCCAGCAGGAAAGGAGACGTTTTATTGTTCAAAAACTAGAAGCGACTATTTTTCTTACAAGCGTCAGGCAAAATGTTTTTTTTTTTTTTTTGCCTTTACCTAGCTATTACAAAATATTGTTGAATTACTATCACTGACCTGAAAAATTAAATGCTTGGTACCTGGTCACAATGTCGTTAAAAAAAACAGCCAGTGAAGGTATTACGGCAAACTCCCTTAATAGGGGAGGCTAAGGCTCCCCTTTTTGGTTTTTTACTTTTTTAATAAATTTATTTGTTTAGTTTATCTTTACTTGTTCCGAAAAAACACATAAAAACAAGAAATTGGTCAATATATGAATATATTTATATTATGATAGATTATGAAAATGAATAAAAATTATCTACCACCAATCGTGAAATTAGCGATATTAGTGTAGTCAAAAAAATTGTTCCAAAGTACAATGGGATATATATATATACACGGATATACAGATCCATGTCAAATCTCGAATGAATTGGAATATACGAAATCGCTCAAAAACATTTTCAAAATTTGTACCGCAAACAAATTTTAAACTTAAAAGTCGTCGTGATGCTTAATAAAATATTATAACTTTAAACAAAGCCATTAAGTGGGTAACAACATTATTTATTTTTAACAACTGAGGTATCAAGATACGAGTCATAAGAGAGATAAGAGTCATAAGTAGAATCGGGGGCAAAAATCAGGGGGAAAAAGAAACCGGGGCATAAACCATGGATCCGTAATTAATAGGTTCGAACATTGACGTTTTCAATATAGGAAGTTTTGAATTATTTTTAAAAGTAAAAAACCAAATGCAATTTATTTATTTTCGGTAAGCGTTTCAGCGTTCCATTGAAATGAAAACTGCAAGTTACATATTTATGTAACTTGCAGTTATACATATTTGTAGAATTGTTTTTTAAAACCCTTTATTTTAAAAACCCAGTAAATGGGTTTAAAAAAATATTCTTTTCTTCTCAGAATATGGCGTTTAAAATCCACCATATTGCTTTTTTACATATTTCATGTACCTGGTGACCTGCGCTATCAAGACAAATCTACTGATATACCATACATTAAAACCGGTTAAGCCATTTAGAAGTTATGGTGGAATAAAGAAACTCACAAACATACATACATATTTTTTTTGGGCAGTCGTGTAAAAACGGAACTGTTTATAGAACGACTCTATATTCTGTTGCCACATACTCAGGTACTAATGATACATTTATATATTTAACAAATTTCATTTTTGTCCTCTAAATATCTCCATAATATTGCGTACACTTCTCGCTAAAAGCATGTCAGTTACGTATCGATTTTTAATATAGCCCATTAAAGTTAGAGTGTCGGCCTGATTGCTCCATCAGGAAGGTAATGCGTTTACGAATACATCACCACTGCTAAAAGCAATTTGTGCCTACATCTTACTTGACTATCCTTTGTGTAAGTCATGCTTCCACTTAAGCTATTAACTGGTACGACAAACGTCTTGATAGCATTTTGTATACCTTAAGTTTTATGAAGGTCCTCGTCTGTTTTTAAAAGTTCCAAATACTAAATTACCCGAAAAGGCGTATTCCTATCACTTTTAGGGTTCCGTACCCAAAGGGTAAAACGAGACCCTATTACTGAGACTTTTCTGTCTGTCCGTCTGTCACCAGGCTGTATCTCAAGAACGGTGACAGCTAGACCGTTGAAATTCTCACAGATGATGTATTTCTATTGCCGCTATAACCATAAATACTGAAAATAAAATAAAATAATTATTTAAGGGGGCTCCCATACGACTACAATGATTTTTTTACCGTTTCTTGCTCGACACTAATAACGGTGACAGGTAGACGCTTTAACTATTCACAGAATATTTAGTTTTATGCTCTCATTACATATAATGAATTAAAATAAAATAAATAATTAAGAGGGTTCCCATACAATAAAAACGGGTTTCGCCGCTCACTTGCTAAAAATAATAAAAATGAAAACGAGATAATGGTACGGAACCCTTCGTGCGCGAGTCCCACTCGCACTTGGTCGGTTTTTTATTATGCTATCGTGATGGAACAAGCATGGGGCCCACCTAATGTTAAGTAGTTCGCCACAAGTGGCAAACTGCATTGACTGTACCCATCACCATGAGCCATAAAGTTTTTTAGTCTCATGTGCTTGTTATTTCACCTACAATATCCTTCAAAGTGGAACACAGTAATGTGAAAGCTTGGCAGTAGAAATAGGTATGGTGGCAGTACGTCCCCATACGAACTCGCACAAAGAGTTCTACTGCTAATAAAATGACTTGGAGATTAGAAATTACTTTATGTCTGAATTATTTAACTTACTGATTAACGAGAACACCATGATAAACGAGAAACCAGCTACACTCGCGGTACAATGACGGTAATAGAAGTACCTTATGTGTTAATTCTATATTGTAAATTCCATTCAAATCGGTACAACCGTTTTAGCGTGAAGAAGTAACAAACACACACACTCAAAACCTCACTCAATTGCAATCTTCCACATTTTTAATATTAGTGTGATAGTGAAGGATTCCGTAGCTCGTAGATACGAAATCGGTTGGGTTTATCATAAAATTATGAGAAAAGTCGCGGTATGCTACCACGACTGGTAAGTTTTGCGTGCTTTTATTTAATATTTCTGAATTTCTATTAAAAAAAAATACCGAGCATAATTTTTTGCAAGTATTAAATCGGCCATATAAAAATGAAATATTAAAAAATAAACAAGATGTGATAATATAAAAAGTATTCAAAACCTCAAGTAGATTTTAAAGTGCCATCAACGATGCACCGCCGCATACAATTGGTCATGTAAATATTTATTAGTGTTGTTGCGATAGCGATAGTCTATCGATAGTATCGTGATACTATCGTGGACTCGAAAATATGTCATACTATGGATAGTCCTATCGAAACTATCGACCTTTGACGATACTATCGATACTGTCGATAGTATCGATGGATATAAATAAGTAAATTTAAATTGTTTAAGAATAATAGTAACAATACTATCGATAGTATCAGTACAAACACATTCAATGGTATAGATAGTATTGATTGAAGTGGTTTCGATAGTAGATATCATTGGCCTATCGATAGCCGAACATTTGACGATAGTCTTGTTATATGTGACATTTGTGTTTCGTTGTCATCCATAACGTCGATCCTTCGCAAGTTCTTTCATAACCATCAAACATATATTTGTGTCCCTGAGTTACAAACATCGTTTCATTCCCAGATGTAAGTATCGAAAATACGTCGATAGTTAATAAAACAAAACTATCGATATTATCGAAACATTCGATAGATCATAGATAGTATCGATAGCATCGAATATTTTGACGCGATACTATCGATAGTATTGATATTATTGAAAGTATCGTATCTCGATAAGATCGATAGTATCGACGAAGTTCAATAGTATAGCCTTATTTTCACTATCAATACTATCGATACAATTGCAGCTTTTCGATATTTCGATAGGCCTATTCGTGCTATGGACTGCTTTTCAAGGTAAACTATCGATAGTGAAACTATCACGATTGCAGTAACAATAATATATATTGTTATCCCCACTTTTCATTATCCTGATAGAAAAATAATTATCAGATCGTCAATATTTTCTCTTGTAATGGCGGTTAAAATTATTACTAAATTTATAAAATTGCATACACATACATACATAATATATACATTGCATGCCTTATAATATTTTAATAAAGTTACTATGATATACAGACATACATGCGACACTGTGAAACTATACAGGTCCTGTTTTATGGAAATGTAAAAACACCCTTTTATAGTGAGATATAAATCCAATTTCAGCAAATTATTCACAGTTAGTCGTGTTCAGAAAATATGATATTAAAATGCACTTGAGACGCAAATTATACATGCAAAGTCTTGGAGCGTGTTCTACGTGGCTTAATCGGATGACTAGTTAGATGGAAGTTAGCATATTTTCCGCATATTGTTATGAGTTATGAGGGAATAAAGTTCTTCAAGTTGTAAACTTGTTAGACTGGCATTATCTCTTCGCACAATCAATTATCATACTTTGAATTTTGGTAGGTAATTACAAATATGTTTAATATAATGATGAGAGTACTGTATCAGCCGGACCGTCCACTGCTGAACATAGCCTCCACTATTAAGGGGTTATTTGCCAATGATGATGATGAATGATGAAAGAACCAAAGTAAATTTAATTAATTTGTTTTTCATTTCATCTTGACTCTTCGGAGTTGATTCCACAATCAGACTATTCATACTTACGTCCTAATATTACAAAGGCGAAAGTTTTTGAGTGGGTTTGTGTGCTTGTTACTTCTTCACGCTCAAATGGCTGGACCAATGTTGATGAGATATGGTATAGAGGTAGATGAGGCACTGTATTAACATATAGGATGCTTTGTATCATCTACTTCTTCCATCACCATGTGGGTGAAACTGCGGGGCGTAAATAGTTTCAATATAAAAAGGGGCAAAGAAGAAAAATGCTAGATGGTGGGCGACATCTTTCTTCCTCCAACTTCTCAGGTATTGCCATTTTACACCAAGCGGAATTATTATGGCAGCCGTAGTTATTATTATTATTATTATCCGAGACGTCACGGCTGTTGATGATTTACCAATTATATAATTTACCTATATTGAAATATATTTCAAATTATGTTGTACCTGTATTATTTTTTACCTAACATTACCATTATTTACCTATATTAATAACATATTAATATGTTGGCCGGAAATACTTAAGAATGATGCAACATTTATTATATGTCTTTATGTTGCATTCAGTACCCAGAGAAGAAATATATTATTATATATAAATTTGTAATTTTGTAAGGTAATCCGCAAAGCTAACTGCAAAATTAGTCTCGTTTGTAGTACAACGTAAGTTGAACTATAGATGTCACACCATCCCTATACCATGGCTAAAGAACGATAGGAAAAATTTGAGTTATGGCATGTCATGTTAGTTCAATTGGTAAGAGCATACCCCGGCGAAAGGGATGGATGGACGCGGATTCGAATCCCGCACACGCCTTAAAAAAAATTCTCCCGTATATTTGTAATTTTGTAAGGTAATCTAATGCGTTATTGCAAACATACAAATATAAAAAAAGAAATATATATATATATATTTCTGTACTTTTAAATTATTTTGTATCATTATTTTTTTACCTATATTACCACTATTTTTCCATATTAATTATAACTTCATATGTTGGCATGAAATATGTTATAATGACACAGCCTTACTATATGTCTTTAGTTTCTTTATGTTGCACTCAGTACCCAAGTTATAAATATCGATAGAGCAGCTTTCTATTTCTCGGTAACATATCTCGTTGTCTTACCTTGTTTGTAACTTGTCGTAGCAGCGGCGGCGGGAGAGAGCAAAAAATCTATTTTCAACTTTTATAAGTTTTGTGAAGCCGCGATTTATGTGTCCCTCGTAGTTTATAGATAAAACAATCAAATCTGTTTCCGAATGCCTGAACTCGGCTTTGTTGTTGTTTATTCGTATTTTATTTTCAAGGAGAAAATATTGCTAATATTATTGAGTGAAAACTGCTGTTTGCATATAATACTTATATCTTCTGCTGTTTAGTATTAATAAAATAAATGAACATACTGATTAATGGTTCTTTCTTTTCTGTGTATCATTACTAGTCGTCAGCAATATCCTGTGACTTCTTAGTTAATATGCCAATGAGTGCTTTAATGTTTTTGAAAGGAGTAAGTGAATATAAAAATCAATTTAATTTCTTTTTATTTGTTTTTTAGTTGCTATTATTGACTAATTATGACATTTTCTTTAAGATTCATTGTGATTCATGCTTATTTCATTCAATATTGTTTTGCTGACTTTTTTTTATTATTGGTTCGTAGGTGGTGTGGTGATAACATCCCTTTGGAATGTCGAAATCGTAGGTTTGATTCTCAGGCCGGACAGTTACGGTGTTTTTCTGGTACTGAGAAAAGACTCACTGGCCAGAGCCTGAAATACGCCAGGCAGATGGCAATACCCTCGTCCTTATTTACTGGAACTAAAGCATGTCTGGCGGAATACACTTCTTACTGCCCTTTTAAGAAAAGCAGATTTATAAGGTTCAGAAAACGGAACTACACCACCACTCTGACCCTCAAACGCTTGTATCATTACAACCGTATAAGTACTGAAGCCGTTTGAAGTTTTCACAAAATATGTATCATATTAGATTGTCCCTTACAAGACACATTATTTACCTCTCCAGTACTAAAAGGCGGTTTCAGTGTTAATAAACTCAAGCAAAATCGATTTGCTGCTGCTCGTGTAGGTAAATATGATTCACGAACAAAACTATAACGTTTCTCTTGCAGAACTACAGCAACTTTAATCTTCATTTTTAAATAGCATGTGATGTTTATTTTATTATAAAAACTCACGTGGTTTTCCCTCATTTTAGTCAATAATATGGGATAACTCACGTGTATAAGTCAGATAGCTCCGACTATAGTTTCAACCACATTCGGTGGTCTTTTTCAATGAGAGCTCGGGACGCCCTCGTTGACGTCTCGCTTAGCACTGCGGGCGGGAGCTCTTAGCGCGTGTGACGTCATAGGTTGGTGCGAGGGGTGAACACACACCACATTCGGTGAAGACCACCGAATGTGGTTGAAAATAAAGTCGGAGCTATCTGACTTATTCACGTGAGTTATCCCGTATTATTTACTAAAATGTGTTGTTTATGTTTAATTTTCTACGGTTTCATTCAACGGGGCAATCACGGTAGCATGCTGGGCATGCTTGAAGCATTTGGGTTTGGTATCGATATATTATTTTCATGAATTACCTAAATGCATTCGTTGTAGCAGCTGTTTTATTGTTTACAGTTTGTAGTGTATTGTAAAAAAAAGACTTATTCTGAAATATTGTTTAGTTTTTTACCTAAAACCTAATATTTTCTCCCTGGTCATGTTAAAATAATTCGCAAAAGAGAATTTATATTTAGGTTTAGTGTCTTAACATGATATTCTCTTACTATGCTCAGTATTCCGTATTATAAAATAACACATAACTATTTACAACGTTTTATTTTTGCTCTATCGTATAAAACGGTCATACCTACATACAGGCGTAAAACTTAGTGTGATTATATAGTACAAGCTCTGAGGTAAAACTGGCTAAATGTGAGTCATACTTCCGCTAAGGGTCCGTCACCGAATGAAAAATATACTATTTCTGCTAAATAAAAGTTGAGACCAATTAACCTTCAAATTATGTACCACAGAAGTCACTCAGTGTACGTTCCTGTAAGGGTCTTCTACGTAACACGAACCCACAAGAATCAACTACGCTTCAGCCACATAAAAAAAACACTATTGGCATCTTTCTAGAATTCATTCTGAAGCAGTGGTGGCTCAGTGGCATTGGCTATGGGCTGCTGCGCAGCAGGTCCGTGGTTCAAATCCTGCCGCGGGCTTGAGCTTCACCGCATGGTGGAAGGGCATTTAGCGAATACCCGGCTGGCTAGCATCTAACGGTGTGTTCCGGCAGTAGTTCTTGAGAGCCAGTGAAATTACAGGTACATATGAAACTTAACAAATATGTCTCAAGGTGACGGGTGCAGATGCAATTCGTGACTTGTGATGAAATGCAGTGCTGTCATAGGCAGAGGTTAGTCCACTTAGCATCAGGTGGGCCTCGATCTTGTTCCGTTAAATAACATAAAAAAAAGCATTAATTTGCTATAGAACTCTTTGTGCAAGTTTGTCCGGGGAAGTACTGCTACCATACTTATTTCTACTTCAAAGCAGTAATGATCACATTAGTTTTCCAGTTTGAAAGGTGTATGCCGGTGATATTACAGGCGCATGAGACTTACCGACTTGTCTTAGGTTGATAGTGCAGTTCACCACTTGTGACGAATCTGTTATAGGCAGAGATTACCGCTCAACCCCACGAAAGCATAAAAATCTATACTTTCAAATTACTTCATTCATCAAGCATTCCATGGCTTCGCAGCAAGGTGTCAGTTCTATCATGGTGCAGGGTAACTTCTGGAAATGCCTTAACTAAATGAACATACTGATTAATGGTTCTTTCTTTTCTGTGTATCATTACTAGTCGTCAGCAATATCCTGTGACTTCTTAGTTAATATGCCAATGAGTGCTTTAATGTTTTTGAAAGGAGTAAGTGAATATAAAAATCAATTTAATTTCTTTTTATTTGTTTTTTAGTTGCTATTATTGACTAATTATGACATTTTCTTTAAGATTCATTGTGATTCATGCTGATTTCATTCAATATTGTTTTGCTGACTTTTTTTTATTATTGGTTCGTAGGTGGTGTGGTGATAACATCCCTTTGGAATGTCGAAATCGTAGGTTTGATTCTCAGGCCGGACAGTTACGGTGTTTTTCTGGTACTGAGAAAAGACTCACTGGCCAGAGCCTGAAATACGCCAGGCAGATGGCAATACCCTCGTCCTTATTTACTGGAACTAAAGCATGTCTGGCGGAATACACTTCTTACTGCCCTTTTAAGAAAAGCAGATTTATAAGGTTCAGAAAACGGAACTACACCACCACTCTGACCCTCAAACGCTTGTATCATTACAACCGTATAAGTACTGAAGCCGTTTGAAGTTTTCACAAAATATGTATCATATTAGATTGTCCCTTACAAGACACATTATTTACCTCTCCAGTACTAAAAGGCGGTTTCAGTGTTAATAAACTCAAGCAAAATCGATTTGCTGCTGCTCGTGTAGGTAAATATGATTCACGAACAAAACTATAACGTTTCTCTTGCAGAACTACAGCAACTTTAATCTTCATTTTTAAATAGCATGTGATGTTTATTTTATTATAAAAACTCACGTGGTTTTCCCTCATTTTAGTCAATAATATGGGATAACTCACGTGTATAAGTCAGATAGCTCCGACTATAGTTTCAACCACATTCGGTGGTCTTTTTCAATGAGAGCTCGGGACGCCCTCGTTGACGTCTCGCTTAGCACTGCGGGCGGGAGCTCTTAGCGCGTGTGACGTCATAGGTTGGTGCGAGGGGTGAACACACACCACATTCGGTGAAGACCACCGAATGTGGTTGAAAATAAAGTCGGAGCTATCTGACTTATTCACGTGAGTTATCCCGTATTATTTACTAAAATGTGTTGTTTATGTTTAATTTTCTACGGTTTCATTCAACGGGGCAATCACGGTAGCATGCTGGGCATGCTTGAAGCATTTGGGTTTGGTATCGATATATTATTTTCATGAATTACCTAAATGCATTCGTTGTAGCAGCTGTTTTATTGTTTACAGTTTGTAGTGTATTGTAAAAAAAAGACTTATTCTGAAATATTGTTTAGTTTTTTACCTAAAACCTAATATTTTCTCCCTGGTCATGTTAAAATAATTCGCAAAAGAGAATTTATATTTAGGTTTAGTGTCTTAACATGATATTCTCTTACTATGCTCAGTATTCCGTATTATAAAATAACACATAACTATTTACAACGTTTTATTTTTGCTCTATCGTATAAAACGGTCATACCTACATACAGGCGTAAAACTTAGTGTGATTATAAAGTACAAGCTCTGAGGTAAAACTGGCTAAATGTGAGTCATACTTCCGCTAAGGGTCCGTCACCGAATGAAAAATATACTATTTCTGCTAAATAAAAGTTGAGACCAATTAACCTTCAAATTATGTACCACAGAAGTCACTCAGTGTACGTTCCTGTAAGGGTCTTCTACGTAACACGAACCCACAAGAATCAACTACGCTTCAGCCACATAAAAAAAACACTATTGGCATCTTTCTAGAATTCATTCTGAAGCAGTGGTGGCTCAGTGGCATTGGCTATGGGCTGCTGCGCAGCAGGTCCGTGGTTCAAATCCTGCCGCGGGCTTGAGCTTCACCGCATGGTGGAAGGGCATTTAGCGAATACCCGGCTGGCTAGCATCTAACGGTGTGTTCCGGCAGTAGTTCTTGAGAGCCAGTGAAATTACAGGTACATATGAAACTTAACAAATATGTCTACAAGGTGACGGGTGCAGATGCAATTCGTGACATGTGATGAAATGCAGTGCTGTCATAGGCAGAGGTTAGTCCACTTAGCATCAGGTGGGCCTCGATCTTGTTCCGTTAAATAACATAAAAAAAAGCATTAATTTGCTATAGAACTCTTTGTGCAAGTTTGTCCGGGGAAGTACTGCTACCATACTTATTTCTACTTCAAAGCAGTAATGATCACATTAGTTTTCCAGTTTGAAAGGTGTATGCCGGTGATATTACAGGCGCATGAGACTTACCGACTTGTCTTAGGTTGATAGTGCAGTTCACCACTTGTGACGAATCTGTTATAGGCAGAGATTACCGCTCAACCCCACGAAAGCATAAAAATCTATACTTTCAAATTACTTCATTCATCAAGCATTCCATGGCTTCGCAGCAAGGTGTCAGTTCTATCATGGTGCAGGGTAACTTCTGGAAATGCCTTGAATTTGCATTTGTGTTGTACTTAAGACACAAAATAAAAAGGACCAGAAGGAGGCTCCGCATAGGCATTCCAATAAATAAGCGAATCTAGCTACGAAGCAATTCAGCTCGCAAAGAATGGAGTAATTAATGTTTATACACAGCCTGGACACTCGACTCATTCTCTACATAAAAGCCGCGTTCTAACTACCTATTACACAGACGCTACTCAAATGTTGTTTTCGTAAACGCGTAAATGTGTGCGTGAAGTCTAAGGTTGTCATCGTATAAATAATTGTTTTACTTACCTACCTAACAATCTTTTGATGCTGTTAATATGACTTATTAGATTTCGTAGGTTATCTTACCTACCTTCAGAAACATTTACAAGCACAAAAATCCAACTCCATGTACGAAGTAGTAATAATAGATACCTACACTATACAAAAAGTATGATTCCAAGTTCACATTTTATACAAGTAATGATAATAAATACAATCATAATTTATGTTCTTCTCGTATAATAAACAATCATGAAGTGTGCCGCGTGTCAACTGTGGCGAAGGTCGGTATGTGTATTGCTTTTCTCTATGGTAGGTATAGTTTACAAAGACACTTGTTTCGCTGCAAACGAAGTCGATATCCATGGATATTTTTTGCAAACGAAAATCTTCTAAAATTATCATTATTCGAATAGCAGTTTGAACAAAATATAAAGAAAAAGTATTATGTTTGTATTTTTTTCAATAGGAACTTACTGTAAATTACCGGTTTTTATAAGTTACCTACTGGATAACTGAAGAACGACAAATAGGTAGGTACTTAGTGTAGGTTACCAAGAATGACTCACCTCGTTTTATCCTTATGGAATCTATAAAAACTCCTATCCTATTTCTTGTTTCGTTGATAAGCAACCGTAAACAGCACAAGATTACCCCATTCTCAACTTTTAAAATAATCATACAATCGTCACGCTTCGTCGTCACGTCATCGTGCGCGAGTTGCGAGTCCCGTACTCAAGTCAGCCCAGCGACAGCTCAGAATCGCTGGCGGGGTGAGGAAGGCTCGTTTTGGTGGGGGGTGAGAAGTGTCCATTCTATACGTAGTATTATTATATGTTCTATGGTTTATATTAACCTATAAGGCGTCTCTTCTATCGCATGCACACGCACGCATAGATCTGATCTCTTATGACGCGGCACGCTCCATAGAATTATCCCGTCCGGACGGATACCTGGATATACCTGAAGCTTTGTGCCTTATGTTCAGAGTGAGCCTGGCCTGAGACTGTCCATGCTCCCCAAAAACCATTTAGCGCAAAAGATGAGTAATGATGGTAGTTAACATACACCAAAGTATTTACATTTCTAATAAATGTAACAAAAGATTTCAAGTAAGTTCCAATCGGTAAACATTGGAAACCTATTTACTACCAATTTATACGGTTAAATCGGGATTTCAATGTTATGATTAATGGTGTAAAGGCAGAGGTTGTACCGGGACTGCATTAATACAGCCCCGAGCTCGACCAAACGCCGTATTTCCTGTGAAAATGGACTGAACCTACCTACTTATAAACAAAGTGCAAGAAAACGTCAAAGGTATACCTTTCCTCAGACACGAGAGTACGGTAATGGTATACTTTGACAGTTTTATGTGAAAAAGATGTAGAATGAATGCCTTTTATTAGAAGGTATTTTCGGTTCGTGAATGAGTTGACAAGGGTAAATAAAAATGTATGTGCCCATGTAGTGGAATTGTGAAAAGGAAATCAGATTCTAGGATCGGATTCAATTTGTAGTTCAATAACCAAGCTAATTAAAGGTAATACATATTTACAGGTGACATTCTATACCAGCGTCGTGGGATGCTAGGATAGAATGTCGCCTTCTTGCCGTGGGTGTCGTAAGAGGCGACTAAGAGAAAAATACCGGAAGGTGGGCAAAAGCGCCGTCTGAAGAACTGTAGTCTATACTGCGATCCCCAAGATGCCTGCCAAGCATGGGGATTATGCAAACCCCCCTAATGAGGAAGCCTGAGGGATGTTCAGTACTGGACAAACTGGCTGATACAGTACATACATATTTAACTAGCATTTTGAGCAATAACGTCGTATGGGAGCCGATTCTTTAATTAACACAATGAACGGCTATCCATTTCATTTATTCATTCATCCATTCAAGGCTGTTAAAAGGGACTTTTTTCAATAGCGGAAGTCTGTCGGTTAATAATGACAGTTAACTGGAAAATATGCCTCGGTAATAATATCAAAAACTAATATTTCAAGACGTGGTACATTCGTATATATCAGGAAGGACTAATTAAAATTAACTGCAGTCCCAGCGCGGTACATATTTTGTCCAAGCAATTACAATTAAGCCCAGGCCAACAGGAAGGCTTTCCTAAAATAAGTAAATCCCAAACTATTACAGCAGAGAATTTATAAACAAGACCCTTGTGCTACAGCCAGGGGATCCAACTTTATGTTGGGGGAAGTTCTCTTTGATTAAATTACTTTAAAGTATCATAAAATATCATAACCCTGAATTCTATCCCTGATTTTATTACTCGACAGTGAATCCTTGTTTTCTGGAATCGGTTATATTTTTTATTTAATACTAGCGGCCCGCCCCGGTTTTACACGGGTATTTTACAAGTATTATAAATTGAAATATATGAATAAGTATTATAAGTTAATTTAAGTATCTCAGTAAGTGAATAAGTGTATTCTTTAAGATAATAAATATTCTGAAACCATAAACACATAAAAGTAGTTATTGTGACATAATTGTAAAAGTTAGACATGTGGTATTGCGGACATTTTGTAGATATCGATGTCCTCTATAAAATTGTAATACATTACTTTGCTCTACTCTCAACAATTTTCGTGGCGTACGTGATTCGTTTTTTTTGTATTGTTTTCACACTTTGGGTTACATAACCGAAGTTTTCATACGGATCCCCACGGTTATGAAAATATTCTATACCCTATGTTCATCAAAGATAGTGTAGGATTTTAATGGTGAAAAAAGTTTTCGAATCGGTCCAGTAGTTTTTATGTTTATTGTATACAAAAATATACAAACAAAATACAAATCTTTCCTCTTTATAATATTAGTATACATCAGTTGCAGAACCCGTTATTACAAAAGCGGCTTAAGATATTTTTTTATTATTTGAAAGGATAATTTCGGATAATACACATTATATTCGTATCAGCTCAGTAGGTACTTTGGTTTTCAAAGCAAAATAACTAAAAATATGTATATCAAGTAATCGCGTATTTCATACTTTTAAGTAAATAAATTCGTTTTTATATACATTAATCGAATTCTACAAGTATAATACATAGATTTTTTTAAGTCCCCTACCAAAGAGGATGTAATTGTCCCTTACCAAGTTAAATTGCTCGCTGTCCTCTTCAGTTGTAGTCTCCACGCTACGCAGCGTAGTTTTACACGAATCCAATTCTTAAGACAAGTATGATAAAACGTAGATGTAATTAATAACTTGATTAGATTAATTCCAGCAATTAAAATAAAACATTCTAAACATGACTTTAATACGACGTTAATTGATGTTATTTAATTTTAACAGCTTCCGAAATTGGGTAGCAGGTACATGTCCTGGGCACGAGCGCCTGGCCCAAGGCTGATGTCATAAACATTTCAATTAATTAGACTCTCCCGTCACAAGAACACGGGTCGGCCCTTTGATTGTCCTTTTAGACGAACTTAATATTTACATTTAGAAGTTCGCACCCTCATTTAGCTCTTATCTTTGTCGTTATTTATCATCGTTTAAATTAAAAGTTCCCAAACAGCCAGTTTGCACATAATTCCTTATAGCTTCATTGTTGTTACAAATGGCTATAATTACCTTGTTCTCTGTTATTTAAGTTGTTCACAAACAATGGCTGCAATTAGCGGGCTGCTGGGGATGGTAATCTACTTGTGATATACCTCGGACGTTGCAACGTCTATTGTTATTGTGTGGTTGGAATGGGGTAGACACGGAAGACAATATAGAGGTAAGTGTTTATAGATTCAAGCACAACTGTGCAGAAATCCTAATAGTTTTTAATAACAAACATTTAATGAAATTTCGTAACCTTTCCGCCAAAATTTCTTGCACACGATATCGAAGTATAAATACTTCCTGAAGATAAAGCATCTTTTAAAATAAATGTAGTAGTGTAACGCCTCTACAGGCGTTTTGTCTAGGCTAGACGACGTTTCTGAGACCAAAGCAGGTTTTTTTTTTTATATATATATATATATATATATTTTTTTTTTTATATGCCTGATAGGTTAACCTTTGACCACAATCGCACTTGATGGTACGTGATGATGTGGTCGAAGATGGTGCCCAGGTTAACCTAGAATTACTGGCTCTCAAATGAATACTGCCGCAACACACCTTTAGGTGCTTAGCGACAGATTTTCTTCCTGAGGGTTGTAGCTAGCCAGGCGGACATTCGTTAAATGTCCTACCACCATGCTATAACGACTGCCATGCTAAGACGACAACCGGAACCGACGGCTTAACGTGCCCTCCGAACGGTGTGCACGCACGGAAGCGCTCAGTAGTAATGTCACTAGCGGTCACCCATCCAAATCATGACCGCGGCGGATGCTGATTAACTTTGCTGATCGGTTAAGAACAGCAAAGCAAACTTCGCTACGAGCGCTTCAAAATGCGTAGTAATCACACTTATTTTCATATTGTATTGATTATATTTATAACTAAGACATAATAATTCAATTATGTTTGAGCCTGAAACCTATAAAAAACCGATTTCAACTAAGTAATTGTACATTGTAACATACAACTACCTTCTAATTTATCAGACCCTCATCTCCAAGATAAGGTTTGAAACTTGGTTATTGCGTTCTAATAAAACCCTCTAATTTAGTTCGCTTTCAAAATTATTACTTTAACTTTCTTGAATAAAGTAAGTATCGATTTTAAGGTAAACATTTTGCAGAGAAAATCACGGTCGCTCTTAAGAGTAAAATAACATTTTGAGACGGCTTACTTCAAACAGAAGATTCGAGTTGTTCAGCTGTGAACAAGCTTAAATTTCTTCTTACTTTATACATAATGGTTGATGTTTTGTTTACTAAAAAGCAATTTCACTAAGTTTTTCTTCAATTAATTTCGTCTACCAATCGTAATAATTAACCTTAATACAACGTAAATACGTTGATGCATATTCTAGTCAAAACAAAGATACGGATACATGTTTTAACCTTAGACTAAACAAAGATAGTACGTTACTAAACACGCTTTGAGTCGACGTTTAAGAGTCAACACACAGCAAGTTAGTTCAAGACTCAAGTCTTGTAGCGGTTGCAGAAGTCCCCAGTCTCACAGACTTGGTGTAGATATCTTAAAGTGAACTTTCTTCGCACCTGCACACTGCCGCTTGACTTCATTTACATTAACTTGTGACGTGCAATCTGTGAAGAGCTTTTATTATAGCTTGCAGTGGCACAGAGTAGTGCTGAGTTAGCTTATAATCGCTTGCACATGTCCAAAATATTTTATTTTCTTTCTGTTGGAGTATAATTAATATATATAAAAATGTTTTTTTTTTATGCCTGATAGGTTAGCCTTTGACCAACATGTTATTCAGGTTAACCTAGAATGACTGGCTCTCAAGGACAGCTGCCGGAACACAGTACTAGGTGCTTGGCGACAGATTTTCTACTTGAGGGTGCACTCTCAAGTAGAAGCACCCTCAAGCTACCATGGTAGCTAGCCAGATGGGCATTCGCAAAATGTCCTACCACCATGCTATAGCGACTGCCATCCTAAGACAACAACTGGGACCGACGGCTTAACGTGCCCTCCGAAGCACGGAAGCGCTCAGTAGTAATGTCTATCGCGGACCCAATCCAACTTATGACCGCGGCGGAATTTGCTTAACTAAGCTGATTGGTCACGAACTGCTTAGCAAACTTCGCTACGATCTCTTCGTTTATTTATGCATAACAAGCAAATAGAAAATCAAATAAGATAAATTGTTTGAAACTCAATGCAAATTTGCGGCCACTTTTGTATATTATACTTATCACACTTTTGTAAAGTTAAAATGTATTTATATACAAATAAATGTACGTATTCCTGGCCTTGTTATGCCTTCCATTTCTGAAAATGGTGTTGTGCTAAAACAAGAGAGTGCCATTTGTCTAGCGACACTTTAGGAAAGCGACTCGATCGTTGGTCCTAAATTAGGATTGACGCCGACAGGGTTTGTAAAAGCATTGCACTGTTGAATTATTAAGGGAACTCCGGCTGGCGCTATATTCGTACTCGAACCGCCGCCGCCGCCGCTCCACATCAGAACTGAACCTATACCTGTGAGTACAGGCAACATCCATAGTAGCGAAACGAAAATAGCGGTTGAATATTAGTTAGTATTATTTATATCCTTTAGCAACCCCTTTTTTACTGTCATGAGGAATATGCATTTACGCATACACTGCCACCGGGGGTGGCAGGTTGTTATGTCGGGCTCAGGATCGATAGGGATCCCACTACCAACTAAAAACTTCATGGTGTTTCGTCGTCATCAACTAGTGACAAGGACCGCGGGGTCACTCGCGCTCTCAACCGCAGCCGCCATCGTCGTCTCTGCCCGCTTAAACGAGCCCAGCCTCTGGGAGTAATAACCCAATGCCAACTTCGTGGGATGCCCCGGAACACGAAGGCATCCACACCTCATGAGGACCTAACCCTGATGGGGTGCTGGCTGTCTTAGCAATCATCCAGATAGCAACCTCCAGACCATTGAAAGATTAGTCATAGTAATTTATTAATAAACATCAGTTTACAAGTCAAATCATATGATTATTAATAATAATATGTTTACATTCAGCTACATAACACAATTGTATACACTTTGTCGATTATAAATCGATTATAAAATTAATTATGAAATACAGATAAAATAATTCTTTAAAAATTGTAAACTACTTGTTAAGTAATTATTTAGTTACAGTAAAATTCATCTAGCGTATAAAACCTAAAAAAACATCAGATACCTTATATCCAATGAATTATTTTAAATGAATTTCAGTAAAAAATTCGAAATACTTTCATAAAATTTTAACTTGATAAATAATAGCACAAATATCAATCTCAGTATGAAATAATGAAAGTTATAAAACACTTTTTTGACGTAGACTATTAGTTCTATATGTAGGTATACAACGTAGAGTTTTCATAGTGCTCTCTCAATTTTAAGATATTTATCTATTTTGTAGCTAACAGTACATATTTTGCTTACGGAGCTCGCTCATTTTCAATTCTGACACCTGGATAAAGTGGCCAACGAATGAATATAAACCGCAGTAGGCAGTATGAAAACAAGAAAAAAACATTTCAACAATTGAAACCTTTTAACCGTTATGAATCGAGCCTCGCCCGCGGTTGGTAAAACACCGATCCCATTACATATGCAGGTCTATGTATGTGTAGGTACGTACACATAGACAACATTGACTTTGCCACCCCGTAGTTGTCATGTACCTACGCTTTATGAAGCTTACTTATTAAAACAATATAACAGTTGACTATATGTTCAAAACTATGCCTTCGAAAATTGAGTCAGAGCTTATTGAGGGAGGAAAAGTTTGAAAGCAATTTCGTGAAAATTTAATGTTACTCAGAACTTACGAGAATGAGGAATTTGAGAAATGAAGCCAACACTGAGCATAGCTAATTTGTTAAGAATTTTTTATGAGGTCCACCGAGTCCGTGAGGGTCTGCTCGTGACGACAATGTTCGAAAGGACTTTCTGTGATGCTGAGAGCTGATATTAAATATTAATATTTCATCAAAGATGTCAAAGTATGAGTGCCTACCGAAGTATACCAAGTTGATATTTTATTTTAATTTTTAAACGAGGCTACTTATTTCATTTTTATTCGGGTATTTTAGTCATATGTGTATAAGAAAATTTCAATAATGTTTTTTTCTCGTACACATCACATCAAAGCAACAGCTGGAAAAAGTGTAGAGTAGAAAAAAGTCCCATTTGAGGTTTGTCACTGTAATCAAGACGCTTGCCAGGCGTCTTGGGGATCACAGCGTAAAAAGGTAAACCATTTTAACTATATTTGAGTAATGTTGTCTTAGGTTTTCGCGATTATTACACATAGTAATTAAACAACTTCAGTCACCCCGTGACCACGACCACTGCAAAGTGTTTGAAACGTCGGGACAAAAATAATAATAAATATACGCGATTGAAACCGTTTAAAGTTGTTTAATTACTATGTTTATTTGAGTATTTCAAAATAATTGTTGTTGTAAAAGAATATTCCAATAAAGAGTATATAGGTTTGGTGTTATCATATTCGATATGAATTTGATGACTTAGAATACAATATTGGAATATGAATCCATAAAATAGTATATGTAGATATGTGTATAGGTATTATAGTTTTAACATCGAACATATACCATTATCGAAGATATGATAGCATATTTAACTAAAGATATCCTACTAAGTACAACTATCTTATTATAAAGACAATAAAATACAGTCTCAATTCAGTTCATCGCAATAGCATAATTTCGAAGTTGCGTGCATCGTAGTGGAGAACATTCTAAAATAAGTAACATCGCAGGAGCGTTCTCTCGAAGCAGCGTTGATCGAACTCGTATACTTTACGTAAAACGTTACATCGCGATTTTGATCATCGAAATTCAGAATGATAGTTACAGAATACATAAACCTGGAGGCAATTTACCTTTCTGCTCCTAAAATTCTTTACCAATAACAGTTACAATCCAGTCTCGAAGCACTCATCGGCTCATATATATTTATACGAGGTCCACATTTGTGGAAAACGTCGGGTCCCGTTATTAATGAGTGCTTGACGCCAGCATAACAGGATAAGTTCCGGTTGCGGAGGCATTTCAGCCACGCGGATAGTTTTGTGCTTACAGCTACGGTATAGTTGAGGTAAGGTGTTTCAAAGTTATCTACACTGAGAAAAACGACTTACAGGCTTAAATCAAATATGACCTTTTACCGTTGAATTGTAACTACGTAAGATGAATTCACAACTCTTAAGATGATTTTCACCAATCAATAAAAATGTACTCTGTTTTATCATAAACACAACCGTCAAAAACGCCTTCCGTAAAGTATTTTCAGAATTGAATTTGTTATACGATAGTAATTGCAGTATTGACCATAAAATATACCTTACTTTTACGGCGATTTATATAAGGTGATTATCACAATAACGTACGACTTAATCAGCCTCATCGAAAAGTCAATATTTAAGAAAGACCACAAAATACACCTTAAATGAAGACGAAAAGAAACATTCGCCTTCACTGACCTCGTTTAACGCCTTCTAGTTGGAAGGCGTTTTTGTACGTATTTACGTTTGGTCGGTTTTTCGCCTTATACCATATAAATTGGCCGTCATTAGGGCGCTTTTGACTTTAGATTTTTCTCAGTGTACTGTAAATGGCGTATTTAAAAGCTAAAAAGTAACACTATTTTGTAACTAGATATTCATTTTGCTTATGGTAATAAGTGCTTCTATTGACCATTTTAGGTAAATTCCCTACAAATAACTTTAAAAAAGATAATTTCTGTCGCACACTGCGCGGTATTCTTGATTCTGATGACAAAGGTGAATTAAAATGGTCAATCATTCGGATTTCTGTTCTACATATGGACAGAAGTGTCCCATATAATCTTCTTCTCGTCAAGCCAGCCTCATTAAAAATATACAAAGCTAACGTAAGAGCACTCGCAAACTATCAGCCTCAATAAAAAGTCGGGTAGGCTTAGCGTGATCGGCTTGACAAGACTTAGCTAAGTACGCTAAATTTTGTAAAGTTTTTACATAAGTAACATACTTCTCTTTGACACTTGACCTGATACTATCGCCTCTGGACTCTTCTCTTCTAGAATTATTCATCATTCCTTATAATTATCACATATTCGAATATCGTCATACTATGTTTGCTTTAAAACGTCTAAGGGATCTCAATTAATGGCTCTAGATAGGTTATTTCAGTATATTACTTTAACATCTGTAACCTTTTAAGAAGTGGTTTTTACGAACGTGTAGAATCTTAAATAGATAAAGGTTAAAAAACAATTTTTTTAAAACAATGTCTAGTGAGACGATTGAAGTTGTGATTGAAGTATTAAGACTACACAGAATGACCGCCTCCTCCTTGTACACAGCAGGTGAAACTCCGTCCTTTTTGCGATGACGTACTTCTGATTAAGAGCAAGGGAGTGGGCATAAATTCCGGCATGAATCATGAATCAATAGCCCGGTGCACCCACACTGACGTGTTTGTATGTGGTTACGTCACACAGACGGAGCCCTAGACAGTGTTTAGCGGTACTTAAGTGAACAGTGATTTAGATTGGGTGATTATAAATTAAATCAACATTTTTCCAAAGTGCGGTTATTCATCCCCATCTTCATACCCTTGTCTACTTACCTACGTAGGATCGGCACAGTATGTTTTCTGTAACAACACAAATGGCGACATATTTATTTGTTTCATATAGACTGGACTTTGAAAATAATAATAGTCTCTTCTGTACCAAAAACACATTGTTTACACAAAACGAGAGAAACAAATCAAATACTTACTTAATTTAAAACAGTGTGTTTGCAGTAAGTGTGTTTATTTATTACAATAGGACTATACAACATTAGTTGAAGTGACAACGTACATATTGTGAGCACACAATAATTATATAGTAAGAACTATGAATAAGGCTAGTCCTTACTAGAAAATTATAAGTGTATATATAAATTACAAACAAATACATTCCAAGATGATGTAAATACTGTATTTAGTAATACTATATTATTATAGATTATTAGCTGTTTGTCGCTGCGACAGTACAACTCTATACAACACCGGGCTTTATGCGAGAGCCTACTCTCAACAACCTCGGAGGGTGATTGCTGGTGCAAAGTTTAGCACCCCAGACGGGCGCTAAGGCGTAAAGCGATGTCTGTCGTCCGCGGTCGCCAAAATGCACAGCTACAAATAAAGGAGTCGATAACAGGCAACAGGCTCAAACGGGCGTGTTCTTATACATTTAGTTCTAACATATTTTTTGTGGATATATCCGTTCGACACCAAGTTGAATCTTTTCTTTGCATGTAATTAATTGTTATAATCTGCCTTAAAATGTATCAGTCACTGTCCATTGCTGTATGTATACATATTAGCAATACGTGTTAATTAAAAAAATCATAATAATTGTCCAGTTAATATATTTTACATCATCATCACGAGCAGCCATAACGAACAAGTCTCCTCCATTGGAGTGGTTAGCCACGCTTGACAGGCGTCTCGGGGCAGAAGATAGCAACGGCTTCTGAAGAAGGCGCTGCTACCTTCTGTATTTTTCCTTTCGTCGCATCTTATGATTCCAACGGGAAGATTTGGTGAGGTGCAATTTTAACCTGGCACCCCACGGAACAGAAAAAATATTTCATATACTTAAAACTAATTGTTTAAAATATGTATTACACTTCTTGTGATAAGCGAACGCCAGGATGGCAGATTCCACAAAAAACTGAGGAAAAATATTTTGTTACGAGTGACAATACTGTATTGTAGTGCGTTATTTTGACGGGGGCTGGTTATTCGTGGAGTAGAAATTATTTGCCGCTTGAGGGTCACGTCGCGGTGGCCAACGACTCGGTCGAAATCAGAGTCGCAATTACGTAACAAAATTGAAACTGATGGATAATATAACAATATAACTCCATCTGCAATTTTATGAAAACGAATAGTTTTCGGGCCGCTCAAGAATATTTAGTACGTTCTTGATCTTTTTAAACTATATATATCAATTCACTCTTTATCTCTTATGTTACTTATAAACAAGGTAAAATATAAAGTCACTGCTAAATTAAACGACAAGGAGCATGTTCCGGAAAAATTTACACAAATATCACTGCTAGTAACAAGGCTCATTTTAACTACTAAAAAAATTCAAAAACTCATCTGTGTACACCTTATATGCACCTGCACGTAATAATCATAGCTTATAAAGTTGCAGAATGTCGCACACTTTAATAAAACAATCTAAATAATTATCTTCAGAGAGGGTGAGTAACCAAAGAAAACTTTTTTCGTAACCTTTAGTGTTACTTGTTTTGGCAAATGAGAATAATTTCTTTAAGTACAAAAGAGTCAATGACTAATTGTTATACTGTTATAGTTAAATTCATACTAGATTGCGTAACTGTTCGGCGAAGAAGATTGTCTATTGAACTATTAAAAATAAATGTTATTATAATTAGCAACAATATTAAAACAACAGCCGTCACAAACATGGATTTACTGGAATGTCATGGACAAAATTGGGGCGATCTATCATGAAAGCAATTCTAAAATCTGCTAAACCCTATTAGGAACATAGTAGAGTATCATATCACAAAGGTTTTAATTATATTTTTGAAGCGCTCATAGCGTACTTTGCTTAGCCGTTCTTAACCGATCGCCATGTCCGCTGCGGTCATAAGTCGGATGGACGACCGGTAGTGGCATTACTACTGAGCGCTTCCGAGCTTTGGAGCACGTTAAGCTGTCGGTCCCGGTTGTTGTCTTAGAATGACAGTCGTTATAGTATGGTGGTAGGGCATTTTGCGTAAGCCCACAAGGCTAGCCACAGTAGAAAACCTGTCGCCAAGCATCTATAGGTGTGTTACGGCAGCTGTCCTCGAGAGCCACTTATTCTCGGTTAACCTGAACAACATTTTCGGCCAATCATCACTTACCATCAGGTGAGATATAGGTCAAAGGCTAGCTTATCAGCTATTTCTTTATAATATAACTTTTGAAAGGCGAAATTCATATAATTCTGTACAGCGATGTTTTAGTGCTCAGAGCACCATTAAGATAATAATCAATTATGTTTTATTAAGCTTTTTTGATATTCGATCATTATAATAAATGTAGATAAACTCTTCACGTCTTATTTACGAACTAAGAAATATCCTAAAACCTATCCTTTTTATTAAAAGCTATTTTAGACTTCTATATCTTGAATTAATTTAAACACAATTCAAATTAACTTTCAAAAGAGAATAAAGTAACTGGCTAAAGCACAAAAGAGGGATTAAAGCGGATCATCTAATAATGGATTATTTTTCACAGTTTTTCCGACGCCGCTATAATCGGCTTGTCTCGTCTCAAAAATAGTAAAGCAAGTATAGCAACCTTTTTATTATGCTACATTTTTATTAGATTGAGTGAATATTTTATCATACACATTTATATTGGCAGGTATTGTCCAGCGGCAGTAGCTATGGTCTGCCGTTCAGAGGGTCAAAGGATCGAACTCTGCCGCGGGTTTGAGATTATCCGAATGGTGGTAGGGTGTTTTGCGAATACTCGCATGGCTAGCTACCACTCTCATTTTCAAGACACTAAGCTTTTCCGTTCCGACGCTGTCAATGGAGCCATTCTATTTCCCATTTTAGGCTGAATAAATTATATATCTTTGACTACGCCGTCTCTTGTCTTATAGATGAGATTGTGATCAAAAGTTCGTAACCACGTAAGAAGGAGCTGCAAAATACGAACTTTGGTTTACGGACTTTCTTCTGGTTAAACAAAACTACATAATTAGCATCAAACTTCATTTCTGAGTTTAGCTTGGCTTATGGAAAGTCAAGTGAATATCCAATTTAGCGTCAATAAACAGGCGAATGGTTTAACGTGAATAGGCGTCCCTTGTCCTGAGCCTCACTCAACCCTGACAGATTCCATTTACCCACTTTTGATTTGCGGCAATCGACGGACTTCGGAAGTTTCGATATTTTACGCAATGTCAACCTTATAATGTTATGTCAATCTGGTTCAAGATTAGAAATATAACAAAGAAGTAAACCATCAAGAAGGAAAATCTTATTAAACACCTCTTTATCGTTGTAAACTTGGTTAATTGGTTCACTTGCACGATCACTTGTTTTTATACTTAAGCAATAAATGATAAGCATAAATTATTTCCTGGTTGCTTAAGAATTTGACTGATATGAGTTACAAAACAAAAATAGCTCTAGAAAGTGGAGTATACGATTGAGAATTAAAAACTTATCCTGGATGATAAACGCATTGTATTTCCAAGCAAAATACTATTTGGAATATTAATGTTTTGTATACCTCCCAAAATGTGGCGACTAAAAGTCCCTCCACGACATCTTAGGTATGCTTCACTATTATAAAAAATATTTTGGTTATCTTACTGGATAGTGTAGTGTAAAAACATTCAACTTTTGATACTTTTGTATGCAAAAGATGTTCGCTATCAAAGTTCTGATAAAACTAGGACATTTTCTTCAACAAAGCAGCCATTAAAAGAGCCATTAGCATTGTTTAAGGCCGTTTAAACAAACTTTAACTGATTTTAAAATGCACGACAATAGAGAGGTGAGAGGGACCGCCAACTCTACTTTCAGTCTACCCTCCACGTATAAAATAAGGTATTTTATTTTGATCACGTCCCGTCTGTTTGAAATATTCAAGAGCATCGATTATCGGCTCACTTTGTACACAAATACTTTTTATTCAATTTAGCGAACTGGAACGACGCGACACGTTTCAGATACTGTAATTTTATGTAAAAAAAAGATGGGCTAAAAGGAAATTGGAGATGTTGATTGTTAATGTTCTCTGCCCCTTCGAAGAGTTTTATGAATATACAAAATTAATATTGTTTGTTAGATTACATAGCAGAGCAGTCATGTCATGTCTTTAAATAAAAAAATTGGATATAAAATGGCGACAGGTGGACCTGGCGGATGACACGTAAAGAAAAATAAAAATACTATCATAACATTATCGTACGTAAACAAGATATACGTCTGTATAGATCTGAATTTGGGCAACGAAAGAGGTATATACGTTGTGAGGTGCATATGAATCTGTTGGTGTTCTAGATTGGACAAGATAAGGATTGAGTATATCAGAGGAAACTTCAATGTAGCACCAGCAACAGAAAAGTTGAACCAACGGGGCACCGGCATGTCATGACGATGGATGAAAAATATACAACGAAAAGTGTCACGTATGAAATAAGTTTCATGATTCAAGGTAAGGATTGGATCCTTGACATAAGTGCAGTATGTATTAGTAGAACATATAGGAAGAAAAATACATATTATGCTGACCTCACTTAACTTGGAATAAGGGCAGGAAGCAGAAGAATAATTTTATAGATCAAGGTTAAACATATTTTTAGCAACATTTTAGAGACGTAGTGTAATTGTTACGATTTTGGACACTCAAGCGAAATGCTTTTGACAAATACATCTGGATCGATACCACCGCGAAGAAACTGATAAACTTTTGAACCGTTTATATTTACAACTGATAGGCTAATAATTGACATCTATCTCACCTGATGGTAAGTGATGATGTGGTCGAAGGTGTTGTTCAGGCTAACCTACATTTACTGGCTCTCAAACAATAAATAGAATTAATATCAAATAATAAATAGATTCAGGCGTTACTTTGCGGAAATCCATATTTAATAATTACAAATATTTTTAAAATATTTTATGAAAACATCAAATTAATATTTTAATAAAACACTTAAAAAATACAAAAAAATATCTAGTGACAATTCCGCCTAATTTTCCTGTTAAGCTGACGTGACGTCACAAACACCACGCAGCCAAACTGGAAGATTTTTCGACGCGTTTTGCTTCTACACGAAGCATCCTCAGGAGGTCTTGAGTCTACGAGCGCACGATTGAGAAATCTTTCTATTAACAATATCAAAACTAAATTACAAAAGAAAAAGAGATTCGTCATATATATAAAATACGTATATTGTATTGTCTATAATATTACCTATCTATAAATATACCTATCTATATATGATAAGCATCATCAACATGCTGATTTAAGACTTGTTTGCACAAATCTCGTAAAAAAAGGACACAGCAGCCCTTGCGAAATGAGCGCGTTTCCAGCACCTACATTTCGAGTTCAGGGGGAAGAATCCGATTTGTACACCCTAATGATACCTTCAGCCAAACAAGTATTGGCAAATACTCGTTCTTGATATAGGAGACGAGGTCGAGCATCCTTGAAATTAATTTGATGGGGTAAGCTTTGGAGAAATAGAAGGTGGAAACTGTATATATTTCATTACCTTAGACATAAAATGATACGAATTTAAAGTCAAAATCTCAGTATGTAAATTATACGGGCATTTTAGTGTTGTATACCTAATTTGCAAAAAATATCATTAAATCCGTGCAAATTTTATATAATAATATATATATAAATATGCATGTTAAATATAAAGTTTGCAAAGATGTAATGCAAATTTTTTGTCCAACTTCTATTTCCCCAAAGCTAACACCATCAAATAAATTTTAAGTTAAAAATGGAATGCAAGGCAAATATTTACGTTCTCACTTGGGATATAAAATTTTTAAAATCAGGTGCATTTCCATTCATCCTTCGAATTTAATAAAACATAGAGATATAAATGGTTTGAATTAGTAATACCATGGAAAATTATTTTCAGGTCAAAATTTTCGGAAGTTAATCCGAAAATTCGCTGTCAAAACTTTGCCTTTTGCTAACCTGGGGGTTTAATGTGTAATTCGAATGGTAATGAAAATGATCTTCATTTTGAAATTCAAACCCTGTAATGGGCATCTTTTTCAAAGAAAAATGTCTAAATAAAGTGTACCTCTATTACTATTTGTTACACTTTTATATCACACAGGGTTTTCACCCTGTTTGATATCAATACATCGAACATGATCAAATAATTTTAAGGTTATATTTTGACTACTTCTTACTATGCTATAAGAACATCGTCCAAGCTGATATAGATACTGATGTATATGTGTATTTCAATAATAAATCGATTGTAAGGCACAGATGCAAAAAATACTCACAAAAGAGGAAAAAATATACCATAAGTCCATTTTAGGACTATTTATACATAAGAAGTTTTTTTTGTTCCAGGTTTATTACATAGTGAAACTGAATTGCCAAATTTTCTGTTTCGATAAATGAGAAATCAATTCATCCGAGTACATATTTTAGGCAAAAATTTCGTCGTACATAATAAGCTAAATATTTCTCAGTATAGCATAATATCGGAATGCAACACCAAAATGAAATATGTACAATTATTTACTGAGAATGAGTTTTCCGTAGGCAAGCTGGCTAATTTGAGCTCGTTTTCAGTTTTAGTTATTGATCGGATGGAGCAGTAAATTGAGTTTGTAGTCTGAATCGGGATTTCAATCAGGCGTCGAGTTGAGTGTCGCATGTCGTTGACTCAATCAGACCAAATTGGACATGTCACCATGCAGCTCATGCATAACATTTTAAAGCGTTCCTAGCTGAAGTTGAATTTTTGAGCCCCATTATTACTACTCGTATTTTCAGTTATTACCTCATTACAAGTTCCTGCGTCAACCTGTACAAACTGTACCAATTTGATCCCGTTTACTAATTATAATGAGAACTGCCTTTATTTCGGAATAAAAATAACATGGGAAAAATAAACAGTGAAACGTTGCTACACTGAGAAAAAAACTTGATGGCAGTTATCAAAATTTTGTTAAAGATTGTCAAGCAACTTGTTAATATACGAGCATATAAAGTAACATGATTCTATGAATAACGATGGTTTTATTAAAAAATAAAACAAGCGCGCCTTTATACACCAAACAAGTATTTATAATTTATATCAAGGCTTCTTATTGTCACCATAAACTGTTGCTTTAACCATATTATAAAGAGCTTAGTAAGGTTAATAAAGTACTTTGCGAGTTATAATAATGTCACTTGTTAAAATAATACAAGTCATAATATTCCGCTAATTAAGCACATAATTAATTTATATAACTTACTTGATTGATTTTATTATGTGTTTTTATTGCGTTGAACAAATGTTATATGCGGTTTTTTAATACATTTAAAAAACCGCATATTATTTTCTATGAAATTGCACGAATAATGTAATAAACCCGATTATTTTACAGAAAATGTACATTTTTGTATATAAAAAGTAACGTGATTGAGTTTATAAAGTAAATTATGTTTTTAACTAAGTGCTTGATTCATTCATACATCTAACTTAATATAATTAATAATGTTTGTAATTGCATTCGAACATTTATATATTGAATATGAAAATGTGAGTATTTCATTTAATGATAATGTTTGAATATTGAAATAAAGATCATTATTCCATTATAACAAGCACGTTTTTGCATTAAAAAAGTTAATGGTTTATGTCTTAGAAGTCAATTAATGTATTTATAAGTGACTATTTTTCAGCTGTTAAACGGGCCTGTTTAAAATGAAAAAGTATAATTATAATATTTGACAAGAACGTGTTTAAAATGGAGGTGCAGTTCTACTGCACCTCCGTAGTCCCATATTTTCCTGTGGAAATTACACCATATTCCTCCACTAATATGACAAACTGGCTGATACAGATATGAATGAGATAAGAGATATGGTATGAGATGTATGAAATACAGAACAATATATATATTTTATAACTCGGAATAAACAATAAAGCATACAGAAATAAAACAAAGGCAATAAAATGTTACAATATATTTATTTATAAGGGAGATCAATTACGAACAATATGCATATGTAACAAATATTTTAATTGAGCGGGAGTCACACGCGTAAGGTTTAGTGTAAGCTGACAAAATTAACTTAAGCATCAACCAGGAAAAATCAACCTTAACTGTACTACCTAGTTGGTGCGGGTGTCAGCGCTGGGCTGTGAATTCTGCAACAAACAATAATAACAGATAATTTTACCATCGCATAAATAAAAGCTAAAACAAAAAAAATATGTCATTATCCGTAGAATATTTTAAATCAATATTTGTATATAAAAGTATACATTTACTATGGGTGGTATGGTTTTATTAAAGTACAAACACCTATAACAATTACATACGCTGCGATTTATAACTTTAAAAATGATTATATTATGATGGATTAGATGATCTAAAGAGGTCTTTTTGCGTATTTACAATTTTTGGCGTTAGTAATAAGAGAGTATTGGTATAAAATATGTTTTTAAAATTTCCGCCTACAGGTGCGACAAAGTGTAGATACTATGTGTAATTTATGAATAAAAAGTACTTACGTTATCTTCAATGATTATACTGTCTATTTTGGGTCTTCTGATGATGTACATAAACTTGATGTTCTAATAGACTGCCATAATACCGTGTTTGATCTGCCGAAATTATTCCGCTATTTTGTTCTCAATTTCATTTGAACTGGAAAGTCCTAAAATAGAAAATAAAGTTTATATTCTCCAACTTTTTACCAGTATCTGCAAGTGGCACTAAAGCATTTTTGTACACTGCACAATTTCTGAGATCCGATGGCCAACAATTATCTTATACACATATATATCATAGGTAACACCATTGTTTGGCTAGATCAGATACAATAAGACATAAGGAGCTAGAAACTCATGACATACTCTGACGGACAGACAAACAGCGAAATCTCAATATAAGGACACCGTTTTTCCATTTAGTCGGTAAAAAATAACTGTTGGTCGCCAACAGGGGTTTTAAACATGTTGAGTTTTTATCAGGTTATATACATCAAATTATAAGGAAATTATTCAACTTCAATCAAATATTTAGCTACAGGTTCATTAGTACTATCCCTGGAACATGCAATATACAACTGCCACACTTTCCAATACATGTTTAGTTAATAGGGTATGTAAGTACTTACTTTCAAATATGAACTCAGCCAACGAAGCCACGCTTGACAAGAAGCAGCCATTGTTACACTTTACATCGCGTATTCATAACATCCATTATTTACACTGGAGTATTCACTGCGTAATATACGAATTTATATTGTGACTTTTACCACAGAACAAAATTAAATCACATTAATATCAATTCAACTAAATTCAGTGAAATAGCTACTCAAAGCAGCGCCAACTATCAGCAGATAAACAAGTCTCAACTTGTTGTCGTTTAATGATTCGCGTGCCTCTGAATGTTGCCATTGTGCTCTACGCAAATGGTAAATGAGAGTATAAAAAATGTAACATGATCGAAATAGTAAATGATTATTTTGAAAGAAATTTCGTAAACGATATTTCAATAGGTCAACTTAATTATATGGCTAAATATTTAATTGTCTTAGATAAAAAAAAAACAATGTAAGAAAAATAGATCCACTAGTAGGATTTAAACTTATGGCCGACATGTATTACCAATCTGAGAACCAGCAGACGGATTGCTCATGAGTTCGAATCGTGCTCGTGTTTTAAATGTTTCCATTCTAAGCTTTTCTTTCATTATTTAGCTAATAATACAAATAAAATATAATATTAGATATCTTTTATCGGTTTAATTCAAAAGTATAGATTAAAAACAATTTCAACAAAATTACGTTTTTGAAGTATGTTGATAAAATTTTCCTATATGTCTTGCCATTCTATACTCATAATATTTAAACTCTTATTAGTTTGAAAAAAAAACAGCATTTCATACGGTCCGTTTAATTGAAAAAAAGAGATTTAATTCCCTGACTGTAAAAAAATAGTCCGAGTATATTTTGATATTTGCTTAGCGTCATCATTGTAATTAAACAACTATAAAAGGTTTAAATCGCGTATATTTATCATTCTTTTTGGTCCCGACGTTTCAAACACTTTGCAGTGATCGTGATCACGGGGTGACGTGGAATCATGTATAGAAATTTCACATTTAATATTAAAAGAAAGAAGAACACAAATACTTATTGATTTAAAATTGTAAAAAACCATTCTAATTACATTTCAAATACTGTAAAGTGTGATAAACTGGCAACACTACGAGGAAGTTTCATCCCCACTACCCGAAAATGACAATTGACAGTAATGACGGTTACAATTTTACTTAATTGATCCAATCGCATATCTTTATTCATCCATACAAGTGCTTTGTTATTATTACAAAGACCTTTTCCAAATGTAATATGCTGTTAATTATTGTAAATAACGGCATTCATGGAATCTAATAACTCTTTTATTATTTGAATTAAGGACAAATGCTAACATTTAATACTTTTTCTTTACATTGATACATTTTCCATTTACGTGTTGGTAAAACGACTTAATGTAAGCAGTTAAGTGTCATTTAAAACAGAACCTTTAATCAAGTCTCTTTATTCAATAAAAGAAGGGAATGATCGGAATTACAATGTTTTAAAATTCAATAAAGTATTTTGTTACTATTAAAAATTGTTACTTTATTATGGTGTTTAATAATGCTAGCCTTATTATACAAACAATAGGCAATTTATTCTTTCGAATACTTTTTTGTACGATATGATAATTATTTTTTTAATCAAGCTAGATTTTAACTTTATAGACCAGGATTTTTTTCAGTGTACCTACTATTTAGTACAAGACTGTGTCGCAGATGGCTACCAACATCCTGACATATACAGTTGTTGAGTCTCATGTGCCTGTAATTTTACTGGCTCTCAAAGACTGCTGCCGAAACACACTGTTAGGTGCTTGGCAACAGATTTTCTACTTGAGGGTGGTAGCTAGCCAGGCAGGCATTCGCTAAATGCCCTACCACCGTGCTATATTGACTGCCATCCTAAGACAACAACCGGGACCGACGGCTTAACGTGCCTTTCGAAATAGTGATGGCTCAGTGGTATATGCTATGGACTGCCGTGCAGCAGGTCCGAAGGTTCGATTCAGGTTCGAATACCGCCGCGGGAGCCCGAGCTTCACCGCATGGTGGAAGGACATTTTGCGAATGCCCGCCTGGCTAGCGACCACCCTCAAGTAGTAAGTCTATCGCCAAGCAACTAACAGTGTGTTCCGGCAGCTGTCCTTAAGAGCCAGTAAAATTACAGGTACACGAGACCTAACAACTGTACGTCTCAGTGTGACGGGCACAGTGCAGTTCGTCGTTGACGAAATGCATCTGTTGTAGGCAGAGGTTAGTCCACTTAACATCAGGTGGGCCTCGGGCTTGTTCCGTCACAATAACATAAAAAAAACACGGAAGCAATCAGTAGTAATATCATTAGCGGTCACCCATCCATCTCATGACCGCAGTGGACGTTGCTTAACTTAGCTGATCGGCTAAGATGACTACGCTACGTAACAACAAACAGTTACAATACTAATCAATCCTTAATCTGGCTGCCTTACATATAAATAAAATGTTCCAGCCCAATAACAACTACCCGGGTATCCGGATTACTACTAACAATGAAAGGTACTCAATGCCCAAAGGTTTCTTTGTACTACGGTTTCAGAACTTTTTATAGAGGATTCATATCATGAGTGAAGGTAAAATCTTTTATGCAATTGTATATAATTAGGAACTAAAACACTCACGTGATACCTACTATTATCACATACGTGTTTTAATACCGCTTATAATATACAACAGTTGCAAATAAGTATTAACGAGCCTATTAAATTATATCATCACAAATACTGCGTCATAATTATGTCAGGAACATTAATTTGGAGCTCTGTGAAACGATGGATTAAGTATTCTTTTGACTATATTAATTTTTCATTCAAAATTTTCATATTCATCGTTCACCAATTAATCTCACAAATGGCTCACAAGTGCGGGTATGTTGCTATGTTAATTATTATTGTAACAGCAGATTATGGAACAATAGGCAAAGACCATTAATTTTAGTCAGTACTGCGGGGTAAAGGTGAGTGGTAGCGAATCCACTGGGACCTGGCAACATTAGTGGAATCGCTTCCGCTTTGATACATTAACCGGTGTCTCTTCGTACGAACCACTATTATGTCTTGGGATGTTCGATGATGAATTTGTTTGATTATCTGTGATAGACCTGTGATAGATCCGTTTGAATTTGACATAGTTTTCCATCTGTTTACTACTCTCACTATCCACGATATAGCTTAAAATTTCGTCATCACATCAACCGGAACGTCACTGCACCGCCACGAGATATTCCGATCACCATTATGCTACTGTCTCTTTCACTCTCACATAAAACGATTGACAGATCTATCGCTTATTCATTTCATGTTGACAACAGTCGCCTAAGATAAAACGTGTCAATAATCATAGCAATGCTTAATTATGAAATGAAACATTTTTCTTTTCTCTCAGAGTGCCTGTATAATTAGCGCAGTGTCTAAAGATACAGGCATATTGTCCACAACTTTTTCTTAAAAACATACGGTATTTACCGGACTCTCGGAAGTGCAAGACTGGTAGCGACTACGGCAATTACCTTGCATACGTCTAGTAAATATGGGGAGTTCACAACTCATCTACAGGTAAAAAACTCTTAGGAAGATGTAGCTTAGTTTTACATATATTACCTAACCTAACCAAATCTAAACATGCCAAAACTATATTTATTAAGTTGAATTTTCTAGATTTTGAATAATAAATAAATATTTTTCGGCGAACCGTGCTCCCTTTCGTGTGGGGGAGCATACCGTGATGGGGCATATTCTGAACACCGTTACATAGGACCAATATATCTATAAGAGTAGGTTCATGATTATATTTTTATGTTTTTTTTTAAATAGCTATTAAAAGGCCGATTATGTAATAATTCTCCGCCTATTAATTCAAATTTCAAACTGTCTTAAGGAAACATACTCATATGCCATATGATCCAAACCTAATAAATAATAAACGCAGATGGGATATAGTATGCACCACAGAAAAAAGACGGACGGTAACTGCAAAACGACATTATCGCTTTATGAGCTCGATGCTGTACAATAAGCTAAACAGACAATTGAATATATATCCCCTTTCATTATATAAATGCAAACTAAAATGCATTGAATGGTTGCAATCATTGTCGTACCAGGATACAGAAGACCTCCTTGTTGTTTTAAAATAACGTCACATCACAGCTCATTTCACTTTGGCACTCAAAATATAACACTCACACACCATATACACACACCCACACTCACCACATCACACCGTAACACACACCACATCACAACACACACATATAAATACCCATATTTAAATCCCTACCGTATGCATATATAAAAAACATTTCATTTACCTACTCTCACTCACTTACCTTAACCTAGTTTCCATGCCCAATCGATACGATCATATATTATTATGTTTATTAGCTCTAATAATTATATATACATTTATTTTACAACTTTTTCCATAGTTAGTCTTCTCGTACGTAAATACATATTTGTTAAATAGTTGACTTTTAATAGTTCAATTTGTTTGCTACTGAGGAACTATATAGTTAGCTTACTTTCGGAGGAGGGCGTTGACATCTGCGACACAGTTTTATACTTCTGCAGGTGTCATCGATTCTCATGTGTTTATAACTAAATTGTGTTATGGTTCCAAATAAAAAAATATTATTATTATTATTATTAAATATTCACCTAGCTATATCCTCATAGCACCAGTTTGAACTTAATTACTAATTCTGATTAGATTTCAAATGAGTATATCGACATTTTTGGTCTGTCGCCACGACAGAATCAATTTAGCATAAATTGAAATTAATTGAAACCAAAAACCGCAACTAGAAATACCCACAGCTTTAAACATAAATTGGGTTTGGAAATTTGTTTAATTTATATAAAGAAATGTATGACTTATTTTGGAGCGCTTATAGGCAATCTCCGCTGAGCTTGCCAAGTGGTTCTTTTTGTATGCCTGATAGGTTAGCCTTTGATCACTATCTCACCTGATGGTAAGTGATGATGTGGTCGAAGATGTTGTTCAGACTAACCTAGAAGTACCGATGAACTAGGTCAAGCACGGTTCAATGCTGTTAAGTACTTGGGTGTGTGCCTGTTAGTGGTAATTACTACTGAGCTCTTCCGTGCTTTGAAAGACACGTCCTGGTTGTTGTCTAAAGATGGAAGTCGTAAGGTAAAATCAGAGGACTTATGACGCCCTGGCGATTCGGCATTTTGTGAATACACGTCTACCTAGTTTTTTTTTTTTTATGTTATTGTGAAGGAACAAGCGCGAGGCCCACCTGATGTTAAGCGGTATCCTCTGCCTATAACAGATGCATTTCATCACAAGTGACGAACTGCACTGCGCCCATCACCTTGAGACATACCTGTTAAGTCTCATTTTGCATGTTATTTCACTGGCTCTCAAGGACTGCTGCCGGAACACACCGTTAGGTGCTTGGCGACAGATTTTCTACTTGAGGGTGGTCGCTAGCCAGGCGGGCATTCGCAAAATGCCCTTCCACCATGCGGTGAAACTCAAGGTCTGGGCGGGATTCGAACCATGGACCTGCTGCGCGGCTGTCCATAGCCAATGCCAGTGAGCCATCACTGCTTCGAAAGGAAAGCTCCCATCCTCAAGTAAAACATCTGTCACTGTTAAGCCTTCTTGCCATCTTCGATCACATCATGATTAATTAATAGAATTGGGTTTTGATTTGCGAAAATCCATATTGAATATGAAGCAGTAATGGATCAGTTTTGAAGCAGTGATGGCTTAGTGGCATTGGCTATGGACTGCGGCGCGGCAGGTCCATGGTTCGAATCCCGCCGCTGGCTTGAGCTTCACCGCATGGTTCCCACGGCTGTCCTTGAGAGTAAGTAATTCTAGGTTAAGCCTGTTAACAATATAAATAAAGAAAAAAAAAATAATAACTTATATTTTAAAAATATTAAATGAATATTTTCAAACACTCAATACATTAAAAAAAATATCTGATGGCAATTCCGCTTAAGTTTTCCTGTTAAACCGACGTGACGTTATAGATACCAAGTAGCCAAACCGGAATATTTTCGATAATGATGATTACGCTACTACACGAAGCATCATCATGAGGTCTTGACTCTTCGGGCGCAGGATCAAGACATTTCTCCCCATCAAGTGAGATTGTTAACATAAGCAAGCCGTACGACAATAAAAAACCATTGCCAGAGATCACCTGACTACCCAGAGTACTTCTAAATATCAATGGCAGGACCCTATCAATCTTAATTACTCGCGGCAAGTTTCTGAATCGCCAAGCCATTATCTAAATGAAAGCGAAAACGCTCCACACCGCAAATGGTCCGACTTGATGTATACCAACATTTTCCATCCATTAATTTAATTCATATTTCTCCTTCATCCCACTTTTTGTTCGGGAAATACGAAACAAATTACGTTACTTCAGAATTACCTGACGTTGACATACTTTGTGTGGGTAACGTTTTACTCCCGATATGAGTAACGAAACAATTAAAATTTTAATAACACCACACATCTGGTACTGATATTCTTTCACGTGTCAAGTCAACCCTAGCAACAAACTTCCACTGATGAAATTCATTTATTTGGGACTTGATTAATTTAATCCCAGCTTTATTTAATAAATTTAATTAATTTCATTTTGCTATCTTCCAATACAGTTCAATATATTTTCACAAGATACTCTACGAGAGCAGTTAAGTTTAAATTTGATAATAAGACGATTGAACTGCTCCATTGGTCAAGTCGCTTCTACTTACGTCTAAGTCCTAGGTTCGAGTCAGGGAGCTTATGAATTTTTCTGTCAAAGAAATTTTCAGCAGCAACTTGGAGTCTAGAACTGTGCTCATTATGAGATGGCGATTGGCTAATGCATTACTTATACATGGTACTTAAATTACAAAAAAAAGAAAGATATGCTTACAGTTTATTAATAAAAAAAAACCAACCGGTCAATTGTGACTTGGGCTCACATTTTGAGGGTCCCGTACTTTTTAAATATAGTTAGAAATCCATAGCGGGATGCCACTAACATGTGTTTATGATTTCTAGTTATAACTTAGTTATTAGTATACAATCATTGCACCTATTACCGTTTTTACGATATAGCAAAAACAAAAAAGTCTGAAGTTGGGATCTCGAATCAGTTAACCGCAAAATGCTTTATCACAATGAGCTATTTATACGTAAACCGGATAATTTTCAAAACATTTCAAAATAAACCAACAGTTGTTTTTTACATTTTCTTAAATTTTCACATGTTTGAGCATAATTGAATTTATCGATACTTCTTCAGTTCGTAATAAAACAACTACGGTTCATTGGTATGAAAAAGAACTGGAATCAGAAAGGAAATCGTATAATGGATTGTGAAAAAGATTGCAATGGGGAACACCCATTAGCGTTGAGCCGATTATTTTATTTTGTCTGGCACTGCGGAGGTTGTACTGTTCACAAATAAATAAGTATATGGTACTGACTACACCTTATAGTACCCAGTAGATATATAGTTTTTTTTCAAGTTCTGGTCCATATCTTCCTAATGGGTATCTTAAAAGTCGACTAAGCTTAGTTTTCAATCATCAGATATACTATAGATATAGCAGACTGACAAAATATTAACCGACCAAATTTAACATACAATATTTTTCTTACAACCACCATAATTCCATATCGGTTGCTTATACATTTATTTTAAGTAAAAGTAACTATGTTTATGATGAAATCATTATAAAACGAGGCTTCAGAGTAGAATTCACGGAGCGCTTTCAAAGCAAACGTAGTTTCGTCATATTTAAAAAAATTAAATGTTCAAACTCAAAACGTGTGAAACTTTGCATGTATTTCCTTGAGGCTAATATCTATGCTTCTGATTTGCCAGATTTCCGTAAATGGTGGCCGATTGGTAATAGCTATGGACTGCGGTGCCGCAGGTCCCTTCGATTCCCACCGCCGGCTTGAGCTTCACCGCATGGTGGAAGGGCATTTTGCAATTGCCTGCCTGGCCCAACCCTCAAGTATAAAATCTGTCGCCAAGCATCTAACGGTGTTTTTCGCAGCAGTCTTTGAGAGCCAGTGAAATTACAAGCACATGAGACTCAACTTATATTATACTTATGTCTCAAGGTGACGGGCGCAGTGCAATTCGTGACTTGTAACGAAATACATCTGTTATAGGCAGAGGTTAGTCCGCTTAACATCAGGTGGGCCTAGAGCTTGTTCCGCTAAAATATTTTTTTTTTTTTTTTTTTTATAATTTCTTGAGTCGCGTTGTACGGGAATAGTTATTTTGATATATAGGGATACAATAAAGAATAAATCGAAAAACCGGAAAACCAGAAGATAGATATTAGACTCAGAAATATGCTGAGAGAGACATTTAAAATATGACGAAACTAGCTTTGTATGGAAAGCGCACCATGAGCAACATGTTTTTACACATTGGGTACAAACCAGGACTCTTTACCAAAGCTAAAATTTAATACATAACTATTACCTTGTGAGGTTTTTTGTGTTGTTTGCGAAAACATTTTAAAAACATTTCTGTTTTGTTCTTTGTGTAGTTAGGGAAAACATAGCAATGATCTAACATTTTTAGGATAATTGAAGAAGATGGATATAAATACTACCCAGAATACAGTGGATACTTTAATCTTAAATCTAAAAGGCGTTAAATTTTGCTCTTCACCGGCTAAAGCATTTTTGATAAAATCGTTTTTTTCTTATATACTTAAAAGACAACGTAAACACGTAAGGCATGCTTTAACTCTAATATTTGTACCGCTGACAAAGATTGCATACACATGAAATGGACTGGAAAGATAGAACACGTTTGTGTGTACACAAAAACACGTTGTTGTAGCTAAGAACAAAATCCGTGATCAGCATTCTAATGGGTCCTCTCCGTGCGTGAGGTCCTAACGGCAGTAAGTGGCTTAATGCTTCGGAACTCATTGGAAATTTGCACAAGGCTAGGGTGGCATCAAGTTTACTATGAAAAGTGAAACAAAAAACGATTTTGCAGCATATACGGAATTTAATTTCAATGTCATGGGTGGCCGCCTGCCTGATGCAAATCCTCTTTGGTAAAGAAGAAAATAAATAATATCAAATATACTATTTAGCAACAAACAAGTAAGCTTTTATTTGAGTGTAAAAATAAGGAAACAAGAAAACTATACACTTAAAAAAACACGACTGTAAAGTATGAAATGCGATTTGGTTTTATTTACGTTGTATGTGTTGTATGTAGGTATATGCGTATTTTCTACCACCATTTATTTACAAACCAAAATATTGAACTTATTTTGATGAAACATCTATTGAATCAATCTGAAAGTATATAAATAAGATTTTTCAATACTCGGTTTATTAATGACATGATAATAAACATTTGCTTTTCAGATAAACACGTTACTTTTCTCTACTCAAAACCTTACCTTTGAAAACTTTATGATATTTTTTCGTCCACACCTTCATTTTAATTCTTTCATTTCAGCATATGTGGATGAACGTCTTAAATACATTTTTACACAGTAATACATATGCCCCATTTTGAGAATAGCAATATAAGTATTGGTAGAGCGACTAATCTTATCTCTATCTATATAATCTTATCAATAATTTAAATTCGTCATAATGAAACTCTTTTACTATGTGGTAACACTTAGTTCCTTTTTCAAACTATTAATAAAATTCGAGTATTTTTCTTTGCTTTTTAAATAATTTGAAAGCTATTACATTCACACCAGAACTGTGCGTACTAGTTTTGAGTTTCGCAGTATACTGAGGTTATGTTTGAATCAAATAGGATATCTTCTAGAATGCTCTATTTCTTTCATCAAGTAAAATACTGAGTGCATTTTTTTACAAACTAACATTTTGCTGATATAAATACACAGAGGCTCAATGATAAGTCCTGTCGTGCCCACGCTACTTATACAATACATCCGTTTATCACATTTAGCACTCGCATTTCATTTATCTCATAATACACTCTTCTTCTCAAATCCACCTCTACCTTTGTCAAAAATTGAGATTCTAAACGTTTCCAAAATTCAATTCATGTCTTTATCGAAACGGCTTATAACTATAATTATATCATGAGACATAATGTGCTCACAGTTTGCGGTTACATATACTTTGAAGTAAACGTGGCATGCTGATTGGCAAATTATTTTCCCTAATTAGCTTTTTGACGTCTAATTGACGGCTTATGAAAGAAGAAGACATTTAATAACTATTATATATGTGTATCTGTTTATAAACGCATGGTAACCCTACAAAGTGTAGTAGGTGTAGTTCATTTATTGTCTTCTTTGTTCCTTTTGGTTCTACTGCCCCAGCTTCCGATTGTGGGTAGCTTAGACCTTAGTATTGAAGTTACTCAGTACCTGAAATGTAATCAGAAACTTTGATTTGTTTCTGCTTAAACTTAAAGTTCAATACATTTTATAGGTACACACAGGATACTTTCTCTTATTTTAGGTGTTTTTTAATGCTTAACATTTGACCACTATCTCATATTATGGCGTTATGTTTAAAAATGATCAACAATGTTGTTCAGATTAAGTTAAGAACTCGCACTCAAATAAATTTGCCTGAACACACTGTTTCTTCTTGAGGGTGGTAGCTAACCAGGCGAGCATTCCAAAAATATACCATCTTAAGGCTAGAGTGCTCGTGGCGCTTTCCATACAAACGTGGTTTCGTCATATTTTAAATACTAGGTGTTCAAGCTCGTCCACTCTACTCTTAATAAACAATGAACTTGGAAAAAAAAATAATACCTATCTTTAGATAACTCTATGGCAAATCACTTAATTTTTTGGCATATTTATAAGCTTAAACCTATGTTATTAGTGGTATAAATATCTAAATTATTTTGTGGTAAACCGTAGACCTTGTTCCGTAGATAAAATCATTAAGCGAAAAAGCATCACATTCAGTTAAAAGCTAACCGTTATTGCAGATATCATATTTCACAGTTTGTATTATTTGTTATAATTTTCAGATCGTTTACCAATAAAACGGCAAAATCAGCGTTTTGAAATATGATCGGAGCTCAGAGCCGAGGGTGGGTTATAGCCATGAAATCAATGCGCAAGCGACAGATCATTCTAATTCGATCGATTTACCTCTCCTCCGGCGTCAAATCTCTGTCACAACATCGGAAACGGTAGATTTATGATTCTGCTAGCTGGTTAATAGCTGAAGATAAATAATGTTTTGTTGGATTATTGTGTTCAATATCGCAGAGACTTTGTCCCTGGATTGCCAAGCTATATCTTGTATCCCCGTAGATCCATTCGTGGGTGTCGTAAGATGCGACAGAGTTTTTTTTTAATAATAGTACGTTCGCTCATCTAAGGTTTGACCAAACCTTAGATGATGTTAAGCATTGATGTGGTCTAAGGTGGAGCACGCTTACCTAGAAGAAACCAATTGACTCTCGATTTCAAGACACCCATGTTGTATCCATCGGGAAACACAGACCACGGCAAACAGAACTGTTTGCCGTGGTCAGTTTTTCTCATTTCACTCTTTCGCAGTACGTGAAAAGTGGAAGCGAAGTGCTTCGTACAAGTTCTGAGAATATCAACCATGACTCTTCTCTGTTTAACTGGACGTCTGATGGAAGAAGGAGGCGGCCCGAACTAAGTCGTGTATTTCTTGTGTACATTCACCGAAATATATCCGGTAAAAGACCGATAGACCAGCTTTGATGGGCTTTGGGTGCACAACAGTACCCTTATTTTAACGCCTTAGATACCCGAAAAGTAGTGGGTATACTACCAAAGGGATAATTTCCAAGCTGGGTTGCGGTCAGGTAGGCGGCTGGCAAAATTACAGCTGCCACTTCTTAGACAAAGACATTTTATTGGTGTCAATAATTTACAACGAGTATTACGTGTTCGTTACTACTACTAGTACCTTACGCGATGTTAAAGAAAACATATTTTTAATATGGTTTTCTGTTGTTATTTTATATGATATAGTATTTATACCTACCTACGCTACATAAAAGGATAAAGCTAGGAAGATGATTACAATGAGAAAGTTATTAACCTAAATGTTGATTGCAATTCTGTACTTAGTGAAAGTTCAGAATAATTTTACTTCCTGTCAACCAAAGAAATTCAGGAGGACATCGAGAGACCGCCTTGTCCTCACCACTCCACCAATACTTTACCCACACCTGATGGAACAAAACAAAAGTATTGATAAATTGTTGTTTTGTATCAGCAAATCTTACTTAAATGTACTTAACAACTTGCCTTGTTTATTCAAGAATCACTGAGTGGAATGGAAATACGTACCTTGTAGTATTAACTTTGTCTATTATACCTAAACAACGAAACGGAAAAGTTGTATATACTAAACATAATAAGAATGTGTATCTTAAAAGTTGGCGTATTGTATACAATACAACATATTAATTAGAATAAAGTAAGCATATTGTAGATAAAATGATAATACAATTTATTGGTACAATATTTTCAAAATTTAAGTTTGAAAACGATCATTAATCTTGGCATCTATGACCTCATATCGTGTGAAAGGGTCAAAACTATGTTTTTATATCCATATAAATAACAACTAAGTACCATATTTGAAAATACTAAACTTATTTGAGAATACTTAAGATGGTAGTGGTTACAGCTGAAGTGCGGTTACGTTTAGTTCTAGCCGGATATAACTAGGTACTATACTGTATTGTATTAGCCGGATTGTCTACTGCTGAACACAGCCCCCCCATTATGGGCCAAAATCCCCACGCTTGGCAGGCGTCTTGGGGATCGCAGTGTCAGATATCAGTTTCTCTGAAAGCGTTGCTGCCCACCTTCTGGTGTGTTACCCTTAGTGGCCTCTTACAACACCCACGGGTATAGGGGGGGCGACAATCTAGCCCGGCACGCCTCGGGCATTATAACTAGCTATTCATTGCTAAATTAGATATAGACGATTGTATTAGCTCTCGTCATGACGGCTATAGATCCGCTGTTCTGCGCACCGTCGGCTGCTGTTGCATCAAATTCATTCAGCTCGCGCTTGTTGTGGTTCCCAGTAACCAAATGCTCATACTAACGCTTGACTTTACCCTAACCTACCCTACCCTTTGACTTTTTCCAGGGTAGGTTTAACCACACTTCGTGATTTAGCCTTGACATATATATTCTTTGGTTAATAAGGGCATTATGATGGTAGATACTCCTGTTGTCCGCGTTATGTGCTGCAACACTTTTCTCGCATTGATATGAATACTAACATGCTTCTTATGCACCGCATTCTATACCTTAGTCAACGCTACAAGTATCAGGACATCATACAATTTCCTTTTGAAAACAGGGGTAGCTAATCTTCACGATATTGTAATAATGCAAATGAAAATGAAGATTATTTGTGCCTCTGATCTAAACACAGCAATAAAATAAAACATTACAAAATTAAAACCTTCCTGGCTCAGGTAAAAATAAAGAAAGTAACAAGATAATAAGAGCAGGGTTCCGTATGCATAATGGGAGTCCGCTATTCGCACATAATTTACTGTAGCGAAGGCCTCTGACCCTCTGACCCGACGAGACGTGACCGTGATACCAAATAACAACTTGTAACCCTCAATGTAGCTGAGATTAGGCGTTACAATAGGGTGCAATAAATACTGGAGAATAGCATGATAAAACTTAGGAGTGTTTTATATAGGCCGAAAAGTAAACGGTACGAGAAGCTAACCTATAGTATTCCTGTATTGAACATGCATTACTAACGAATTTATTCGCGAGGCATTTGATTTTCAAACGTATCGCTCCCGGCTACGCTTTCGTAGTCCCCGCGTTATATTGGTAAGGGTTCGTTTTGGATTTAATTTTCAGATGGGGTTAAAAGGTAATGAAATTTCAACACATACAGGTATATAGATATACACCGAGTTTATTTGAAATCAGTGCAGCATTTTACTTAATGATAAGTTACTTTTCACGTAAATAAGTCTTATAGATCCAAACACATAGAATTGATAACAAACGGTGGCCGATTAAAAAAAAACTTGTCAGTCAGTTTGGCTCGTTTAGATCGACTTGAAGAGATGTTCTATACACGAAACGTTAAAACTGCATCTTAAGATCGATCACAACTTTGCGATGCACTTATTAATACGAGCGCTAGAGGTTTTAACGTAGATAACTTCTTATTTTTACAGACTATAAATAAAACCAAAGACAACATTCTACACATTAGATTTTGTGGAATACCTAAGTATTTGATGCCTCTTAAACCAAGTGGTTTGATGACTAAACTATGTATATCTGTTTGATATTCGTTATTGAAAGTATATTACCGCAATATTTAAGTGCTATTCCAACCCATGAGACGAAACATTGTCATAATAATCCACATAAAAAGTTAGAAGCATAATTCAATTTCAGGAACATAAAACACCGCGTTACTCATACACAATACAGATGTGCCCTCATACACTGTCTATGTACCGTGAAACAATTTCCGTAATTGGACAAAAGAAGAATAAAAAGTTCAGACACGAAAAACCAAATCGTTTTCATTCGGCATCAAAAATCTTGACAATGTACGGTATGTGTTACTCAAAAATAGGGAAATTTATCAGCATGAAAGGGTGTTCGCTTCAGAGAGTCACTCAAGTATTCTTATCACAGCAGGTTAATAAAATATTCAGTGATCGAGTAACCCTTAAATTCCGAAACACCTTTTATGCGAGTGAGAAGGAGATGATAAACAAACGTTTAATCTTTAATCGTGTATTTTGGTACGTTTGCCGTTCGGTTGTGAGTTTAGGGTCGTTGTTTTTGGGCTCGGTTCTTTGCTTTCAGTGGTGACCTTATTTTTCCTGGCTAAGGCTCGGGTTTTCAATTATCAAATAGTTATTATTCATAAGACTAAATGTATATACAACTAATATAAAAAACTGATGGTTTTGTCGACTGGTTTGAACAATTTATCAGTCTGATAGTTTTTATTTGGTGATGAATAAAACGTGTCCTAAATCTAAAGCTTATTGATATAAAATGTATAATATATTGTTGTATTTCATAAATATATCAATAAGCTTTGGATCGCCTACATCAAAAAAATATATAATCCCAGTTGCATGTAGTTTTGCAGTTATTTGTATTGAAGTGAAAACAATGCTTATAGAAATATGATCCAGCATTATACGTTTAATTTTTAATCGTGTATTTTAATACGTTTCTTGTTAATTTGTGAGTATAGGGACGTAGTTGCGGGATTCCGTTTTTTTTGCTTTGAGGGTGACCTAATTTTACCAGCCCAAGGCCCGGTTTTTTCAATTATCAGATATGTGTTTTGCTATAGAATAAATTTATAACGACCAATATTAAAAGAACGAATGTTGCATGAGTAAATTTCATCAGTAAACATTTTGTCAGCTGATATATTTTATTTGATGATTGAAAAATCATGTTCTAATAAATTTATTTATTAATTAGCTTTTGACCGTTAATAATGTAATTTCAAATGTAGATTTTGCTGTGCCTTGTATTAGAGTGATAACTTCCCTAGAGCCATATTATTCCGTATGTTTTTATGTCTGATAGGTTAGCCTCTATCTTACCTGATGGTAAGTGATGAATGCAAAATGCCCTACCACCATGCTATAACGACTGCCATCCTAAGACAACAACCGGGACCGACGGCTTAACGTGCCCTCCGAAGCACGGAAACGCTCAGTAGTAATGTCACTAGCGGTCACCTATCCAACTCATGACCGCGCGCGACGTTGCTTAACTTTGCTTGATCGGTTGAGAACAGCAAAGTAAACTTCGCAACGAGCGCTTCAAAAATTTATTCTATTCAAAAATGTATTGTATTGTAAAATTTGTTAGTAAGTTTGACATTTTAGCAATGTATTGGTATGATAACAACATTAATATTGGTCCTTACATATGAAATTGGCGTTTTGTATGGGAGGAACAAAAAGTCGAATATTTTTTAATATAATATATTTAATTAATCAAAGTATGAACCATTATTTTCTATGCACTTTTGCCATCTCATAGGTAGTTCATTGATCCCTTTACTAAAAAAACCAGTCGGACGGGAATCAATAAAATCTTTGAAGGCGATTTGGACTGCCCCATCGGAGTTGAATTTTTTCCCTTGCAAGAAGTTATCCAAATTTGGAAAAAAATGGTAATCTGTTGGAGCAAGGTCCGGGGAGTACGGAGGATGTCTTAGACTTTCCAATTGAAGCTCTTCTAATTTAGTAGCCGTCTGTAGCGCAGTGTGTGATCTAGCGTTGTCGTGAAGCAGCAGTGGCGTGGAGCGATTGACCAGCCTAGGTTGTTTAGCCGCTAGCTTTTCCATCATGGTTTGCAATTCCTGACAATAGACATCAGCCGTAATAGTCTGGCCAGATTTGAAAAAACTGTAATGAACAATACCGGCACTAGTCCACCAAACGCTTACAAGTAACTTTTTTGGGGTTAATTTTCGCTTGGGGCAGGATTTGGCTGGCTGGCCAGGATCTAACCATTGCGCTGAGCGCTTCCGATTATCGTAAAGAACCCATTTTTCATCACAGGTAATGATTCGGTTTAAAATACCTTCATTATTGTGCCGGTTTAGTAATGTAACGCAGCAGTCGACGCGCGTTTGCCGGTTTGTTTCAGTCAATTCGTGAGGTACCCACCTTTCAAGCTTTTTAATCTTCCCAATTTGCTTCAAGTGAATTAAAACAGTTTTATCACTAACATCGCAGCCTGCAGCTAACTCGGACGTGGTTTGCGATGGATCCGCTTCCACAATAGCCTTCAACTCTTCATTATCAACTTGAGTCTCAGGCCGTCCACGGGGCTTGTTCTGCAGGTCGAAATTTCCAGAACGAAAACGTTGGAACCAAAAACGAACTGTGTTTTCTTTTGCAACACGACCGCCATACACATCATTCACCCTTCGAGTTGTTTCCGCAGCACTAGTGCCACGGCGGAACTCGTACTCGTAAATAATGCGATATTTAAGGTTTTCCATTTTGTAAAATGAGTGACGCAAACAGAAAAAAACAGAAGAAAAAAAACAAATGAATGACGATCATCGAAGCACAAATACATGAGTCTATAGCTGTACAAATTTGAATTTGGAATTCCTTACCAAAGAGGAGAAATTTGTGATTAAAGTGGCCAGTACGAAAAACGCCAATTTCATATGTAAGGACCTAATATAATATATGTGGTTACAGTCCCTACATTTAGTTTCTTTGAACCATTATGACCAAAACTCATTTTGATTTCCATGTAGGTATGTCACAGGATAATTCGGTTGTAAACTTATCCACCCGTATACTTTGTATGTGAAAACAATAAAATATTTTACGATCTTATTTTTACGACGCATATTCTGTAAGTGGCTTTATGTAAGGTATGTTATAATATGAAATCATACTCGTATTGGGGCCATTTTTTATATACTAATGTGCTGAATATTTTTATTCTGTAATACAAAAAAAGACCTGCATAGAGCGAGTCCTTTTTTAAATTCCTTATAAGTACTATGATTCTTCTTTTCTAAATTTCACTATTCTAAGTCAAAGGTATCATTTGACTGAGGAGCTTGATTTTTACACCTCGTAGTATAATATAAAATCTTATCTGATACCATTACCCGTGTCTGAAAATGTTCTTGACCAGCGAATTATGAGTATGGAACCCTAAAATGATGTTTCTTATAATATGCTTTTTCGTTACAGTAATGCATAAACATTAGATACCTACCTACACGAATAGAAATTAGTGACATATTCATAGTATGAGTCAACATTTTTTACATCATTTTTTTTATTCTTGATAGATTAGCCTTTGACCACTATCTCACCTGATGGTAAGTGATGATGTGGTCGAAGATGTTGTATAGTCTAACCTAGAAGTACTGGCTCTCAATGACAGCTGCCGGAACACACCGTTAGGTGCTTGGCGACAGATTTTCTACTTGAGGGTGGTAGCTAGCCAGGCGGACATTCGCAAAATGCCCTACCACCATGCTGTAACGACTGCCATCCTAAGACAACAACCGGGACCGACGGCTTAACGTGCCCTCCGAAGTACGGAAGCGCTCAGTAGTAATGTACGGTCACCCATCCACCTTATGACAGCGGGCGACGTTGCTTAACTTTGCTGATCGGTTAAGAACAGCTAAGTAAACTTCGCTACAAGCGCTTCCAAACTGATAATGTTAAATGCTTGTTCAATGCTAAAGGCAGTATCTATCGTATAACTCATAACATAGCATACAAGGAAGGTTACCAGTGCGCACCCAATAGTTAATTTACAGTTATGCATGAGCCCGAAATCGAATAGCGTTGCGGCAAAGGAGACGTCCGATACACGTCTCAATTGCTGGCATGATTGGCTTGCTGTTTACCGTCTACCTTTTGGTTACACCTCTGCGGTGTACACAGCGTGTTCAGTCAAGCCTACGTCAAACAATCACTAGTCAAGGAGGCACAAATTGATGAGGAACGCACCGTCTCTTAATTAAAAGACTTCAGTGAGGCGTAATTCGCAATATCGGATCGTTTGTCTCCGCTCTAACTCTATGGATTTCGATAAGACAAATCACCCTATCTGAAGAGGAAAGGGAGCTGGAATAATTACAACGGAGAACTTGATGTTTTGACTTTGCGTCAGATACTTACTTTGTTTATGAGTTAAATATATTTAAGCTTTTAATGTTTTGTTATGCTAATGCTTTTGATGTTTTGTTAATTAGTATAGTTGATTATAATTATAGTTGTTTTATTTGTGGCATTTGGTGAGTTCATCATGCAAACATCTGACCTTTTTGGATCTGGAAACATATGTGCGCACGCCGAGGGTTCCGCCCAAACACATAATGTACCATAAAATTCATATGATTCCATACAGCTCGGTATTTTTTGTGGAATTCCGTCCCGCACTATACTAGTTTTATTATTAGATATATTAATTGTACATAAGATTTCTATACTCACAGTAATATAAACCAAGTTTAAAGCTTCTTATTTTTTCTTTTTTATATCTGTTAGGCTAGCCTTTGACCGCTATCTCACGTGATGGTAAGTGATGATGTGGTCGAAGATGTTGTTCAGGTTATAGCCTAGAATTATATGGGCTTATATTAATTAATTATATTAGCTTACAAGGGTTACCGCTCTTACGGAAGAGCAAATCAGTTTCTTATATGGCCTTGATGACCTTTTTGTAATATAATTGTTTTTGTTTTTCAAATATGTTGTTCGGGCTCACCTAGAATTACTGACTCTCAAAGAATCTGCTTTATTCCACATATTTTGTAATAATTTCAATCGACTTACTAATATGGTTCCCTAGATACAGCCGGTTAAAGTGAAATGTAAAGTTTTCTATAAGTTCCCATTTTTATGTACGGAATCCTAAAGAGTATTTTCTAAGCCCTCTTTAGGGTTCCGTGCCCAAAGGGTAAATACGGGACTCTATTAATAAGATTCTACTGTCCGTCTGTCTGACACCAGGCTGTATCTCATGAACCGTTATAGCTAGACAGTTGACATTTTGTCAGATGATATATTTCTGGCAGATTATCTATTAAGTTTTCAAGAAGGGTACAGAACTCTTCATGCTCGTGTCCAACTTGAACTTGCCCAATTTTATTCTCATTTAATGTATAATATCAAGTAATTAATTAGTTAAGTAACTAATTTCCTCCTTCATGTCACTAACCATCCCATGTCCTATGCAGGACACCTACGCAATATCTTCGTATTTGTTTACAGGTAATCAAGACGCAACAGAACAGAGGCAATCATTCAATTCAGTTGCATACAACATAGATCGATAGGCTTCGTGTGGACAACTTAATTACGCCAAATTGTATAAAATATTGAATGTTTAACTAACACGCTCTTTTTTATCGTTGATAGTAAGCCTTTAACCACAATTTCACGTAATGGTAAGTGATGATGTGGTCGATGGTGTTAACAGGTGTAACCTAGAATTACTGGATCTCAAGGACAGCTGCCGGAAAACACCGTTAGGTGTTTGGCGACAGATTTCCTACTTGAGGGCTAGCCAGACGGGCATTCGCAAAATACCCTTCCACTATTGGGTGAAGCACAAGCCCGCAGCGGGATTCGAACCATGGACCTGCTGCAAGGCAGTCCAAAGCCAATGCCACTGAGCCATCACTACTTCGTAATGCATAAGGCTTATTGACAATCATTAGGATAGTCTTATTTGTCACTACCATGCTACTAACGGTAAAACTTCTGCTTGCCGGCTGACAACGTTCAATATATATAAATAATTACAACTCAATAAGTACCTACCTATTTCGACTAGTTATGTCTGATCTGTATTGGGTTAGTAAGCAGCTGTAAATTCTGCTACATTTGCGCAATACAAGTGACCACTCACAAAGCCCCCTGGGGATGTTTCATTCTGACGGGCATCTTTACTGCCTTCCGAACGCCGCGCGCAGTTGAGTACTAGTCAGTATACATCATTTTAGTTGCATTATCACTTCTCAACTTAGATGTTTCGACCAAGTATTATAAATGTTTTTCATTATGAAAGTGAAGGAATTGCTACAGTTCGTGGCTCGTCGTATTTTAATAAAGGCAAGTCAAACTTCATACTACACTAATAATTAAAAAGCGAAAGTGTTTGTGTTTGTTGCCATTAAGCTACAAAAAGGTTCAACAGATTTAAAAAAAACTTAACAAGCATACCCCGTGGGGTGACGGACTAAAAATGTACCTTCCATATCTTCCTGTAGGAGCCGTAAGAGAGGATGAAAGATAAATACCAGAAGTTGGTTTGCAACGTCTTTTGAAGAACTTTCATCTTACACTGCGGTCCCCAACCTGCTGGCCAAGCTTGAGGGTGATGGCAAACCGCCACTCAATATGAGAGGCTGTGTCCAGCAGTGGATGATCCGGCTGATACTGTAATACATATATTCCTTAAGTCCTAAATTGGTAGTAATAGTAGTCTGGGTTACTACCCAGAATACCCCAAGATGTTGCGATGTATCCGATGTCCACGCGAACGAATTGAAGAAGCCACGGGTCAAACTGGTAAAATATAAAAATAGACCAGTACAAATTTTAAGCTGTGTGTTATCCGATACATGCATCACTAACATAACCAATCGATCACATGCCCACATCACAAGATTGTATTCCGTGACCATTGTCTCATTTCTAAACACAACAATGACATGACATGAAAGGACATAGGTATAATATGTCTGCCGAATTCAGTCAAACATTACCATAGTATACTATAACTTCTGTGACATTAACATTATTTTCCAAGCTTTTGGAATGGGAATATGTAAGCATTTTTAAATTATGGTTTGCCATATTTTGCCACGAATTATTATTAGTTTATTCTCCTCAAGGGTTATTTATTTTCACCTATCTGATGCATTTTTATGTATAAACTCAATCCTTTTTGGGTTAGGCGTACCATGATGTTCTTAACTAATTAATTAATGATGCCATTGTGGATGTTAAACGTGCTTACTCTAGTTTCAAAACTAGCTCTCAAAGGCAACTGCTGAAACACATGATTTGATGCACAAAGCACCACCAAAGACAGATTCTCTACCACTTGTCTTGTGGTGATGCTTAAGTAGGCGATGGAACTCCATGAAAATGCAGATCGGCAGACCATATCTATTCCCACTGGACCATCACTGCTTCAAAATAAAAGTAACCTACATATTTTACTTTGCCACAGATTGATGATGATGCCACTCTGTGCCGAATTTAAAAATAGATTCAGTATTATAGTCAATTTGGTACGGTACCAGGCTGCAACAGCACCTAAACTCTTTTTGTCGATAACGAAAGCGATTGATAAACAAAATTTAGTGCGTCGTGTGGTTAGTTTATTTAGTAGTGGACAAGCTTATCTTCAGTTAACGTTTCAGTTGATACCATATATAAGTAAACAATTAACAATATTGAAAATGCAACTCAGTAACAGCTTCACATTATAAGAAAGGATTTCAGTAATATTTTATTGGATAAAGAAAGGATAATTTTGTATCACAATTTTGATGCAGTCAGACGGATTTTTAATCCGTCAAGTTTACCGTTACAGCAAGTTTTCGCTAAAACCGAATTACTCGTATTAGATCTAATTGCCTTGTATGAGGAAACAGTTTACTCATGTCAATATTGTAGTTTCAGGGGATACATCCCTCCTCGTGTTTGCAAACAAATATAAACCTTACTACAGTTAACATTATGAGCTTTATAGATTTAAACGCAGTACATGTCGGAAGTCGAGTAGGCAAACCATGTGGTAGAATTAATAGGACACCTTTGACATTGGCTGGCAGATATGAAAGCACCAACTTTTGATTATTTATAGGGCAAAAATATAGTAATGGATGAAATTTTTGTGAATCTGAAATGTAGCGTATCTAGGTACTAAAAATGAATGTTAAAATTCTGCGATAAAACTTTTACCATAAATAAAAGGATAGAAGAATATTAAAATCTTTGGTAATCAAAAATTAAAAAGTTATAACAAAGGATAAGTTATCAAAATGATGTAGTAGATTTTATAAACTTTAGTATTAAATAAAAAATAAGTTATCTTACAATAGTCTGAACAAAAATACTATAGTAATATATACAAATTATCGTTCACGCAGAATACCATATTTAAAATTCGCAGTTTATACGAGACGTGCAAATGGCCCGATACCTACGCAAATTGAAACCGCAATTGACCAAGTACGCAAATGACCACATCCCAAATGGTAAACTTCCGTAAATATTAACTTAATTTAAAATGTTTGGACATGGATAGGGACATGGTAGGGATATATATAGATAGATAAGGTCCATGAGCACAGGCTGTTGGAAATAAGGACGTTTGCGTGTAGGGTGATTTGCGTGTCAAGCACTACGCGTTGACATATCTTACTGTTCAAGTAATGGTCATTTGCGTAATAGAATCATGGTCATATGCATGCCTGGTAATTCGCGATTGAAAAACTGGTTACTTGCATTTCAGGTACTTTGCGTTTCTGGCACTATGCGTCGAAATCCTCAAAACCGGGAGGCGTTTGTTCAACGATGGTCGTAACAGCCGTTGGTGATGAAGATGTTCGAATTCCATCATACGAGTATTTTTTGTTTGAATGACAAAAATAAGAAAAAATCTAGAATCGTGGTCTGATGCAAGTCTTCTGAATTTTTGGAGTTCTCTATAGGTATTCATTATTAATGTCACGCGGTTATTAATGTCATTGGCGTTGCGGCATGCTATCACACGTTGTTATAACGAAGGGAGCGTATTAATTCGAACAGGCTGTCGTGGAATTTACTTCATCGGTATTTCTGTCTTGCGTTATTTTCTCTTAATATCTCTCAATAAAATAAAGTTCCTGCTGATATCATACTAGATTCATATAGCAGAATGATACTGTAGACCATGTGCACATTGCATATGAGTTTTTTTTTTATTATCTAAACGTCTTCCTAATAAAGGAAGAGATTCTAAATTCCACTGTATGTTTTTTTATTTGTTTGTTACTCGTTAACTCCGCCAATTATTCATTCATATTAAGTATTATTTTCTAAGAGGGTAGAGTATGCATCCAAGTTGGTCTCATTAGAATTTCACCAATATCGTTTGAGTAGTTTTAAAGTTACAGTCTATACAGTAAATTAAATAAAAAAGGTATTGGGATTCCTGGATGACGAATGTTAAACGCAACTTTTGTACAGTATTTTAGGCGACTGACAACGATCTAATAGAGCATTACCTACTAAAGCGGTGAAATAAAAAGTTGTATCAATAAAACAGAACCGATTTTCAGCACTGAGAAATATGAAATAACTTGAGGAAGTCGGACCATGATAATGAGACGTCAGTGTTTTGAATCAGCATGGTAACGACTTTAATTTGTGACTTTTTGGATGCATATATCGAACGGATCTTAATCCGGCCCGCTGACATATTCTAGATTTTGAACGCGGCCCGTTGGAAAATCCAGTTTGACGCAGGAGTATCAACTGGGTATATCCTGAAATTGGGTTCTAAGACAAGACGCCTAAACTAGTAAGTAAATCTCTTGGAATGTATAAATCAAATAATAATAAAACCTTTAAGAATATAGATTCTATATTCCGACACTACGTTGGCACTAATGTAAATAAGTTAATAAATAAGGAAGCATTATAATATGAGAATATATTCAGCTTACCTTTACACCAAGTAGACGAATGAAAATCTGAAACAAAAACAGAAAAACAATGTTAAGCAACAAAAAAAAGTCACCGTGAACAAAAAACCAAGACTGGTACAGTTATAAGACGGCAATATACTTATCATGTCGTAAAGCTGAGTAGGCAACAGTTTATTGACCCTAAAGACGTGTTATCGTTACATTTGCATAAGGCTGCAAACATACGCGACCTCTTGGCACTAACCCTTCGTTTTTACGAGCAGGATGTTCCTATACAGACTAGATGTAATATACCTACTTTCAGAAAAATAATTTTCCACTCACATCGGTTATAAAAATTGCATTTGCAATCAATAACTCTATAAAATACGGTGTCATAATGTCTATAATGCTTTTAACCCTGTTCGCATATTGACATACACGTCCCTATTTTTGTAACCAGTTTATTGTATTGTCCTTTTTCGTCTCAAATTATTTACGAGTTATTTATTTTTCGAATATTTTTATTTTATGTCTAATAGACTATTAATCCCCGAGCATCAATTGTATAGGTTTGTTTTCCCCCTGCCAGGATAGAATATGTATTTAATTTTATTTATTTAATGCTCATAGGCTAGCTTATGACCACTGTCTAACCTGATAAGTTATGATGTTGGTGAAGATGTTATTCAGAGTAACCTAGAATTACTCACTCTCAAGAACAGCTTGCGGAATACACCGTTAGGTGGTTGGCGACAGATTTACTTACTACTTAAGTGTGGTAGCTAGCAAGGCGGGCATTCACAAAATGCCTTATCACCATGCTATAATGACTGTCATTATAAACCAAAAACCGGACCTGAGGACGGCTTAACGTGCCCTCCGGAACGAAAGTGCTTGGTAATATATTTTACTTAGCTTTGGCGGTCACCCATCCAAGCTATCACCGTAGTGGACATGCTGAATTTAGATATTTCGTTTAGAACGGCTAAGCAAGCTACCTACAAGAGCTTCAAAATAGCGATATGGTTTGTTTGTTGAGGCGTTTCCTAAAATTATAAATAAAAAAATTATTATAATGTACATAACCGTATATTGTGGCCATTTTGAAAATGGCAAATATATTAGTTAAGGTCGTGTTAACATTATTGATTCTACGGATAAGGTTGGAAAGTTAGTGATAAAATAGGTAACGGCTAAAATTACATGTTATACCACCAAATACTTGCGCATGTCTACCAAGACGAATTAGTGTAATATTCACCAACATATACAAAAAGGCCGTATACGAGTACATAAGCATTAAAGTCGTGGTCACGGCCAAGGTTTCAGATGTCATTATTACTTGTTCAGTGATTCTAAGCTTTAAATTTCTACTTGAAGAACAGAATAACTTGAAGTATGTTCGTAGTAGGTGCTTAAAAATATTTACATATTAATATGGTAAATACTTCTTTTTTTTTTTTCTATACCTGATAGGTTAGCCTTTCACCACTATCTCACCTGATGGTAAGTGATGATGTGGTCGACAATGTTGTTCAGGCTGATCTAGAAGTACTGACTCTCAAGGACAGCTGCTGGAACACACCGTTAGGTGCTTGGCGACAGATTTTCTACTTGAGGGTGGTAGCTAGCAGGCGGGCATTCGCAAAATGGCCTACCACCATGCTATAACGACTGCCATCCTAAGACAACATACGGGACCGACGGCGGAAGCACGGAAACGCTCAGTAGTAATGTCACTAGCGGTCACCCATCCAACTCATGACCGCGCGCGACGTAGCTTAACTTTGCTGATCGGTTGAGAACAGCTAAGTAAACTTTGCTACGAGCGCTTCAATACTATACGCCTTAATAGATAAGTGAATCAATAAAGTTTCTTGAAAATCAAAATTTACGCCATGAAATAAGTTTCACTCACTCCTCCTTTATAAGACTGACTAAACAAAGGGACAAAGAAGTAAAACTTCACCAACTCAATAAAGACACTGAATTGTTTGAATTTTATATTTGAGTAATTCAATTCTCGCTCCATCCGAACAATAATCCTTGTTTGAATGCTAATTAATTTGTATTATAATACTCCGAAAAAGTGTAACGAAGTACCAGTAAACAATAGAATTATTTTCTAAAGAGAAACCTGGAGAATTATATGGGAGCGATATCTTTTTTTGAATAAGTATTAATGTAAATATCGGTATTTTATGCTTAATATAAAACAAAAGAATTTGTTTAAAGCTTATGGTTAGCGTCTTCATGGCGCTTTCCATACAAACGTAGTTTAGTCATATGTAAAAAGCCGAGTGTTCAAACACGGTGAAATTTTGCATGCATGTCTTAGTCTAATATCTATGCTTCTGGTTTGCCACTTGATTGTTTGTGACCTGATACAAACCAAAATAGTTCATCTTATCGGTTTGCTCTATAATAAAGTATTAACAATTTTGGCAAGAATTGTATATGGTTGCTCAAGAATATGTTTATAAAATTATACATGCTTACTTTATAGTATAATCAAAATGAATTAACAAATCAGTTAGCTGTAGCTGTATTGTACGTACTTCGCGGCATCGCGGATGAAACTTGCACCTCTCAATTGCTCTTGCTTAGGTTAAGTTAAATTTGTTACAGTCTATTAATGTGTAACTTTGAAACAGCAGCATAACTTGTCTTTGATAGTACGTACGTCTCACTGTGACGGGCACACTGACAAAATAGAAGAAAAGACGGAGGCTCGTAAAACATCAAACTGAAGCCACACTTTTATACACACATGATGCGATAGAAGTGTTGCCATATGAAAGCAAAAATTACTAAATTGTAGGATTTTTGGGAGAAACATTTTTGAAGATATAAATATATAGCAAAATATGTTCGTAAGAATACTTCACAATAACATAATATTATTTATATTGCGCAATATTATTATAATATTATTGTTTAATATGTTACGCATTTTTTTAAAGATATTCTAGACTTTACGTTCTCAAGGACAATAAATAGCGCACAGTTACGATTATTTTTACACATATCTCTATCAATTTGTATATAATGTTTGTGAAAACAGAATTAGAAAAAACATTACAATTTTGCTGAAAAAAAATGTAACATGTAAAATAAGGTTTTTAGGTTCTATCGATTACTCCTAACCGCGGATAGCCAATTATCTATATAAGCACTCCCTATTGGAAACCTGAAATGATAAACATCAATAACACAACAAGTATCACGGGAGTGTTTTAAAAAAATACTGCTAATTAACTTGCAGATGAACTTTAGTGTGAAAGATTTGGTAGCCTAGTCGATATTTCTAACTTTTAAAGACCTAGAATTTCATTATTTACCATAGATAGATTATGCTAAAAATATCAAATGAAAATTGGTTTCAGCATTTTGTGATAATAAAATAACCGTTCCTGTCATATGAAGGACTTTTTCCCAAATTATTTTTGGTTTATAACTGTTAAATTTTGAGAAATTGTAAATAAAATAAAAAACCAACAATACTCGTTAAATGGTTTTCTATTTATCTATGGCATCTGCGACGGGAGCATATCATATGCGTGTCCTGACACGCTCTTGGTCGATTATTGTCTTCGTTAATCATCAAAATGTAGGCTTTTGCCCAACTGTGGGACAATTTTGTAATAACTTTTAACCTGCAAACTTTTATAAGAAGTATCAAATTTCTTGGTCGAACTATCTAACTATAGTTGCAGTGATAACAAAGATATTGCACTATAACTATAATAAATTAAATGTATCTAAAACATGATTAGTTGCAAAACTCTTTACTGGTTATTTCCACTATAAGATAAGATAATCACTAGTTTTTCCTAATAAACATACGCTTGTTTAGATATAAAGTATATAATGTTATAGCTACACGAACCGACTATTAAAAACTGCACACTTATGGAAACAACCTAAAATGTATGTCTGGCAACACTTTTGTTTACATTTTTATTCGAAATTATAATCTAAATTGCGTTGTATAATATTAAAGAAAGTACATTATATTTAATACTTACGTGTGTTTTAATACTCAAGTCGGTTTTAAATTTATTAATTCCGTTATGTGTGACGTGTGTAATGTGCGACGGTCTATCGTGAATGAGGACAAAATTGGCCGAATTTGGATACGTTTGAGTGAGTGAGTTGTGTCTTACATAAAATTGGCCGAATTTGATGGTTCATTTTTGATTTTCATTAGACTCCCTCTTTCTTATTCATTTCTCTGAGCGGGCACGGTGCGATTCGTCGTTGACGAAATGCGTTATTAAAGCCAGAGGTTAGTCCACTTAGCATCAGGTTGGCCTCGGGCTTGTTCCATCACAATAACTTAAAAAAAAAATACATTCCACGTACCAACGTCCAACACAGATTCAATAACAAAATGATTTCAGCGTAAATACAAACGTATAAAAACGGTTATTGTTTTATTTTTAAAACTGAAATAGCTTAAGGAAGAGGCTGTAATAAGAAAGAACAAAACGATCTCCAAAATAAGAGCAGAAACCGAACTGGACGTCTGAAATAAACAAGACTAACATTCATCAAGACTTTGTAAATGATTTTTAAGGGAGGCACGACGACTGAATGGCTAATGAGGCTCTGCATTGGGTGCTTTGTTTCAGCATATTCATTACCTGCCCTGGAGAAAAATGTTCCATTGTTCCCCACTCACTCCCCAGAGAGTAAACAAACAATTTTGAGGTGAAGTGATTCCGCGCAGCGAATATTCAAAAAGATAATTAAAGGAAACAAGGTTAATTAGTACAAATCGCTGTTATGGCTACGCAGCTTAAAGATTTTTTATGTTCGTTTAAAAACTTTGGTAATTTAATTTTGTATCTCTCCGCGTAATAATGCCTAGTTAATTTTTGTTTATGTATGAAGTTAGTAGACGGCATCTCTTCCAATTACACTGACATTCTTTTATCATTACCTGAGTGGCTGTTAATATCAATTCATTTTTATCTCTTATCTTATTGCATGACTGACTTTCAATTCATTGATTTCATCTTCTTATAAAGACAGGTAAATTGTTAACATCCATATATAACTAACTCTCCAGATAACTTGTTTCTCAAACGCTTCCTAAATTGTTCCCTGCTGCTTTTGATAGGAGGTAGAATATAACTTGGTTACTCGATGTAAGCTCGCGAGTCGGATCTACGAATTGAGTTGTTAGTTACGACCACTCAGCGTGGCTTATTGCAACGTAGGAGCAGATTTAGTGCTGTTTACCAGACGCTGTCATTCAGTAATGATATTGTTATGGAAAGCATTTGCTTACTTATGCAGTTCTTCCTTTAAGGTTTTGTAGTTATATTAGACTGATTATTTGCATTGCATCTGTGGGCAAATGCTGTGCTTAAAATCGATACCCTAAGTTCATTTTTTTATGCCCAATAGGTTAGCTTTTAACTACTCTCTCACATGATGGTAAGTGATGATGTGGTGGAATTGGTCAATTGAACATATTCTTTGTTTTGTAATATACTTATGTCACATACTCGTATTTTTTTTTTCGTGGATGTAAAGTTTTAGCCTGTGTGCACTCCAACTTCAAATGTTGTTTTGACCCAACATGATCAATACCTGCTTTTTTCAATTAAAGTTCATCTGCGAGTTAAGTGTCAAGCTCCACATCCAATTCCAAACACCCAATAAACTTTGTGCTACTAAAAGAGAATTTTTCGATACATAAAGCACCTCCGCACCAGTTTGTAGATCGGGTAAGTGTTGTCGGGTAAATCCGATCAAATATGGATGGGAAAATTCCGAAGGCACCCGACACCGTTTTCGTCGATGCAGCCTTTTACACCATCGAAAACTGACGCTTCATTGGGCAGACTATTTTGCGGTGCGCTTGTACCAACCATCATATTTTCCTACCTTCACTTTGATGGGATATAATAATACCTACGATTTTAAGAAGAATACTTTTGATTGGGTTGGACTAATAAGCACATATTTATAGAATTATTTGTACTACTATTGTTAAATTATTTGTTGCTAGAAACATAAAATATTAATAACATAAATCTGCAACTGTTATCACGTTTCAAAGTCAAAACAAGGATTTTTATAAATCAAACTGAAATGTAGTTTAATAATCCAGCATTATTTCGACATTGTGAGATAATAGCGTTCTTTATTTGGTGGATTGTCTTAACTGCGTATATTTAAATATTATCAGCTCTTAGTATTATAGAAAAAATATGATTTCAAACATTGAAGTTTGCTGTTACAAGAAGCACTTGTGTTATTAAAACCTAGAATCTACGAAACAGAATATTTCATCTGGCTTGGTACAGCTACGTCAGGATGTCAGATTTCCATTTCCATATTTGACATGGCACATTTCACGGAGATTTCCCGTTGCGTAGCTCCGATCGTTGCACAACAATAATTTAGCAGGATTTCGTTCGTCGTCGCAACTGACATCTGGCTTGTCGGGCAGGTTAGTGCGTTGCTTTTACATTTCGTTTTAAACAATAAAACGCCCACGTACGTGGCTATTGATTACAGGTATCACGTTCTCTCGGTCAGAGCTTGGTTAGTCAGGATAAAAATCCTTTTATATGTGTTATTCCAAACAAAAATTTCATAAAAAAGTTTGCAAGTTTGTTCGGACCTATTTCTATTTATATAAAACTCGTGATGAACTTAAACTAAACCTCGCTAAACTAAAAAAAACTAAAACGGAGATCGGCCACTGGTTCATAAATGCTCTTTGGAAATGCACGTCAATAGTAGTATAAAATAAATTACCAACAGAATTAAAGTATGAAAATGACGACATGAAATTTAATAACAAAATAAAACAATATCCTATCTCTAAGGCATATTACTCAGTAGATGAATATCTTAATGAAAATAGTAGATTTAATTTTGACATATAAAATGATTTGGTAAATTATTATTGAATATTGAATCCTCCTTTCTCCTAATGTTGCTGTGCCTGACAAGGTCCTTCGGACTGTGTAACTATACCTTTATTCCATCTTGTACTGTATGGAAGCGATAAAGAATCTGAAATTTCAGTAAAGAGGTTAATTTGATTTTATAAGACACAGCAAAATTGCTCTGCATCATTCATGCGAATCTATTATTATTTTGTTTTTAAAAATACCACGCTCAGAAATCATTACTTTAATAATTCATCAAAATATATTGTTTTCTAAAAAATCTTCTACTATACAAAGGTAGGCATATACTTGAACGACGACGTCCTTACATCTTTCAGCAATCTCGGCAATAAGCAGTTTTTTAATAACGACAAATTTTACCACCCACCGTTTGCTGCAATGCTGTACATAAAGTAAAACTACATTTCCTAAAAATTCGACACCGTGTTCACCACTTAAAATATCTAGTGACAGCGTTATACCATCAATATTACTAAAAGCCATGCAACAAACGATGCGCTTAAAATGTCAGTGTGTTTTAATGAAAACTATCTCAAATTATGGAAAACTAATAGGGAAAATAGCGCAGTGTTGACCTGCAGGTATAGTTTAGTCAAGAAGCAAGGCAACATACGTCCCCGTGGCCCCCGTGGCCCCGCCGCCATATCATCAATATTAAATGAGCAGCAGGGCGACGGGTGTAGCGTTCAAATGTACTATGGACTACACACTTTTTCCATTTTTAAAGGCACTCTCGTTATGTTACCCCTGAATGTAATCGCTGCAATAATCACAGCCGTATTCCAAATGATTATGGGGGCACTTGACATGGTGGTTTAGAAAATCTGGCTTTTGGGAAGATATAATTTGTTTGTTTCGCAGTTATGTATATACAATAAAGTTTGAAAAGCTGCTATGATCATTTGGTTATGTAAGTTATACTTATTTTAAATATTTAACAAATTTAGCTGATGTTTATTTTAATCATAAATGTTGCGCTAGAATTAATCCTTCTCAAGATTTAAATCTTCTTGTGTAAGAGGCGACGAAGGGAAAAATACAAAGACCAGAAAGTGGGAGCAGAGCCTTCGGAAAAACTGCCATTACACGATAATTATATGAGATGCCGTGGGGTGCCGGGCTATAATGTCAACCCCCCCCCCATCTCTACCCGTGCGTGTCGTAATCCACGGGTAGAGATGGGGGGCTAAGAGAGGCGACTAAGGGTAACACAATGGAAGTTGGTCAGTAGTGATTTCTGAGGCACTGATATCTCACACTGCGATCCCCAAGACGAATGCCAAGCGTGAGGACTATGGCAAACCCCCACATAATGGGGGAGGCTGTGTTCAGAAGTGGAAAATCCAGCTAATACAGTATATGATCCCCAAGACCCCTGACAAGCGTTGGTATTATATCAAATCCCCCCTATGGAGCTCCCCCTCCTCCCTTTGTTCAACAGTAGACATTAAAGCTGTTGAAATATAAAAAAACTCGTCTTGTGCGTAATATCTACATAAATAATAATAATACTTATATAAAATAATGTTTAGTACGTGTTCTTTTTAAGAACTTGGATTTTGATTACCGCTGCGTCAATACAACTCTATCAGGCTGTGGGCGAAGGACTACGCTCTTTAACCCTGGAGGTTAAAGTGCATTCCGCTTTAGAAGTCAACGAGATAGACGCAGAAGGCGTGAAACACCTTCGTCTTCAGCGGGTGCCGAAAACGCACTGCTACAAAAGGAGGAATCAACAATGGGCTCAAAGGCACCACTGTGATACGGACATCAGCTGTTTGTGGCCGAGAGCAACGTGCACTCTTTCTCTGCACTCCTTAAATGTCAAAGTAAGACGATTCTTTATATATTTCTTAATATAATTTCAACAGGAACCTTATTTGGGAGAAGATTAATTTTCAATCGAAGTCAAATTAAGTTTTAAGTTCCAAATGGTATCAAAACTTTTCATCACCATCAATACATTTAGCATGCTGGATGATTTAGCACTTAAAGCCAAACATCAAAGCTGGCGAGGAACAATAAATGGAATGGGTCACCCCCTTTTATACCTTTGATAAAATTAATTCGGTTTATGGCAATTGATCCTCTGTAAATGAGGAAATGTGCTTGCCCCGTGGGGTGCCGGGTTAGAATTGCACCTCCCCATATCTTCCCGTGGGTGTCGTAAGAGGCGACTAAGGGAAGGAAGAAGGAAGGTGGGCAGCAGCGCCTTCTACAGAACTGCCATCTTACACTGTGATCCCCAAGCTGCCTGCCAAGCGTGGGGATTATGGCAAATCCCCCCTAAACAGGGGAGGCTGTGTTCAGCAGTGGACGATCAGGCTGATACAAAATGAGGAAATGAAAAACAGCACAGCTCGCTCTTACATTGTAATTAAGTTATTTTTAGACATTGTTCAGCTTATTGAAACAAACTCATATTATACCCAGAACTTTAGGTGTACTGTGGATAAAACCAACATGCACGCAGTGAGTCCAGGGGATAACACTTCATACAGATGACAATGTTCAATTCCCCAAAGCAATAACTCGTAAATTCGTATTACGGTCCGTACAAGTTCCAGCGTATGCTAACTAGGTAAACGTATTTGACCTTATTTGAGTTTACAATTTATAAGGCAGCAAGGTATTGTGGAATGAAAATTTGTATAGCAATATATCTAATAGACAAATTTGTTACATAAATATTGCATGGTGGAAGGGCATTGCGTGGTGGTAGGGCATATTGGGAATGTTTGCTTGCTTAGTTATCATCCTCAAGTAGAAAATCTGTCACCTAACAGTGCGTTCCAGCAGCAGCCTATGAGAGTCAGTAAAATTACAGGCTCAAGAGAATGTATGTCATAGGGTGACGGGCGCAGTGCAGTTTGTCACTGTTATAGGTTACCGCTTATGGCCCGCTTGTTCCGTTATAGTCCCTTAAAAGTCAACATTTGTTGAAAATAAATTAATTACAATTTTACTTATAAGTATTATAAAAAATACTTTTAGGATTTTTTTTCTCCGCATATATGATGTTTTTGGATAACGATATACGTATTTGTACGCAAGCAACAAATACAAAAAGCACTTAAATCACCATATGGCCGATAAAAATTGATTATACAGGGTTATTGGTAAAATGCTAACAAACTCTTAGGGTTGACTTCTGCTAGTCCTAAGAAACATTATGAGATGATTTTTTTGATGTGATGATGATTTTCGTCGCGGAAACACTGGACCGCACCGTGGTCCATTTCAATACAGTTTTGAATATTTACATCGAGCAAAGCAATAAAAAATATGAAATAATACATTACAGGCACAAGAGACTTTTGACATCAGTTGGTAATCGTGCTTATTCAGTCAAAACCATGTAAAAAAACACAAAATAAAAAAATATATTTCAAAACACAAAAAAAACTTCTCATTATGTTACTTAGGACTAGCAGAAGTCAACCCTAAAAGGTTGTTAGCATTTTACGAATAACCCTGTATATGTATTCACATAAAGCATACATTACGACAAGTCTGATATAGAAACGTGTCCGAAATTTACAATGATGTTTAATTTATTTCATCTCGTTCAAGTGATAACTTTAGTCGTGTTCTCGTCATGTTTCCAAAAGTTTCTTATAGGTACATGTTTTGATCGCTCAACGAGTTTTAAATAAGGCAGCCTTTTCATAACTTCGTAATTGAGAGCAAATATACCGCCAGCGTTATGTTGTTTTTTGCTGAATTGCAGATTAAACGGTACGTTATTTTATACTGAATTTTGCAATATCCAGCATGTATACGTAGTTTTAATTTTTGGTCAGTATATACATAAATATATTTAATAGAATAGCTTTTGTTTACTATCTCACTCTGATCATGTGGTCGAGGAAAGGAAGAAGGTTTAACTTAGAATTAGTACTGGCAACTGCTGGAATACATCGATAGGTGTTGGGTGCAGATTTTATACTTGATGGCTAGCCAGGTGGGCATTCACAAAATATCACAGTACAAAAACGACTGCCATCCTAAGAAAACAACCACAATCGACATCGGAAGCACGTAAGCGCTTATTAGTAAATGCAACTAGAACTGTTGTATGTAGAGATCAACGCTTAACAAAAAGAAACTCGCAGTGATCACTCAGTCAGATTAGTTGAATCAGTCGTCAATATACAAAAACTTAAGGCTGCTGAGCAAGTGTAAAATGCAGTTTGCTCGAGAGTAGATATATTTTTATGGACGTTGGAAATTTAAGAGCAGGACTGAATTTCTTTTCTCAGAAATGCAATGTACCTACGGATCTCAGAGCGTCACTAGGCGCTGAGACTAACCAAATTAGATATGTAAATAAGTAAACATGTAGACACTGTCATATATGCCTACATACTGGGACGCATGACGTAGGTCGCTCTTCACGTCTCTCTGAGTTAGCTGCAAAATGGATTAAGTCTCCTCGTAAGAGAGATTTAATTAATAGGAAATTTCATAACATACGAGTGAGAATATTAAACGTTTAATTTCGTATTTTGCCTCATGTCGACATTTTTCAGTCCAAACGTCAAGTATGTATTTAAAAACCATAATATATATAACCTGATATAATTAACACTACGCGCGGGAAAAGTTGGGAATATGGTATGTTTTATATTGTGATATATATTTTCTAAGATTGTTGTTTCTTCGAGAGTTATGATGAGTAATGCTTATGGAAGGTTATTGTTTGCTGAGGTTCGCAAACGCACGAGCATTCTTATATTGAATAGCAAGTCATTCTATTTTTCGTGCTCCTGCCCAACGTCTGAGTATTCTCCACTTTCTGAAACACGACATATATATGACTGTGACTTGTTTTTTTGTTGATGTAGTAGCTTTTTACCACTACCTTACCTATTGGTAAGTAATATACGGTCAAAGTTGATGGACGTCTAGAATAAGCTTAGACTGGAAACATGATCTCAAGGAAAGCTGCCAAAATTCACTATCAGGTATTTGGGGACAGATCTTCTTTTTTTATGTTAATGAGTGCCGAGACAGGCTAGCCATTGCCTATTGGTAAGCAACATGTCTCTCCATTATAGTTACAATGTCGCCATTGTGTGTGACAATGCACCGCACTTGACACTCCGGAGATATAGTCTCGATTACCCGGTCATTTCACTTTCTCCAGACCCCTTCAATCCTGAATACAGCAGTGTTTGCATACTGCTGCTTGGAGGTATATCTGACACGATGGGGTACCCACCAAGACGGGAGGCGTACCATCTGGTACTCTTCAACTTGTGGTTAGTAGCTAGGCCATTAACCAGGCAAGCAAAATGGATACCCGGTGCAGCGGTCCATAGCTATTGCATAGGACATCGTTATTCCAAATCTTACATAATGTTGAACTGGCCGCTCACTTCTCTATACAAACGTCGAAGGCTGATACTCCCTTATTTGAGATTACCTTGAGAGTTAAGTCTTCAAACAGTTTCATATACAATTTTCGCGGCCACAACTTGCCTATTAATTATGTTTTTAAAAATTCGACACGATACAAGCCTAGGTAATGCAGAGATTAATCGATATTATGCTTAGTTCTGGCCCTACCTTGAGGTAGGGCCAGAACTAAGCATAAGGGAGCGAAGAAGTGACTGGCCAGTTCATACCTAAAATCGTATATACATCATGTTGAGCTTATTCAGTCCAAACAGTATGTATTTAAAAAGTTCAAATATAATCTCTATTCTATTACAGGTAGAGTTCAATATAAGAAACCTTTAGCGAAATTTTTATATATTATGTAGACGCTTGTAATACATTTTCGTATTTCTCAAATTGTAAAGAGCTGGTACTCTGTACTAAAACTAACGAAGTGTATTAAATATGTAAGAGCATGATATTATAATAGTCCCTGTGCCTTTTCCTTTTGATGCTACTTTAATATATCCATTAAATAATAATCTTGTTTGAAGTTCACTCACCTGTGGGATACTAGAAATTGTAGGAGTGTACGGTGACTCCTTTACATCCAAATGGGATATGGACGGTCCGAGGTCGCTGGTGTAGAGCTTGCACCCCCGTGTCCTGCAAACCGACCTGCCTCCTAACAGGATTATCTAACATTGCGCATTGCTTTAAAGCTCACTGGAAATGTCTTATATATTAAGTAAATACCACAATTCTACGGTGTGCTTAGCTGTTAAGATCACTAGTAAAATGTAACGTACTGTTTAAAATTATTCTAGTATTTTAGTGATTCTTTTTCTTCTTCTTTGCCTCGCCGTATCCCGTTAAAAGGGGTCAGTTTTTGTAATTATTCGGCGCCACTTTTGTCTTTCTCCGGTATTAGTGTGAGTAAGTGTATTAAAATACATATAATACTCCTGTATTTTTCGAAGGTATGGTAAATTTTTCAATGACATGTTTGTGGCATGTAAATGTGGGAAAAGGATCTACTGGGAACAATAGAAAACTGAACTTTTTAGTCAGAAACTCATTATGGCTGATGAACTGTGACCCTGAAAGACTCAGCACTATCTAACCTATTAGTTTTAATACAAATGCATGTATATACCAAATAAATGCATTGCAAAATTAAGTTACTTCTAAATGCAGTTAGATATAAGAAAAGGTGTTAATTAAGGTTCCACTTCAAACATTATTAAGTTACAAATACAATTTAAGGACAACTAGCAACGATAAACAATTCTATAATGTCACATATAAATATTGTATATAAAGATTACAAACCCTTATATTCTCATTTTGAGAAAGAATAACAATATAATTTTCCAAAAATAAATGCATTGGTTAACCGTACAAAGATCTACTAATACATTTTCCGGTATGGTAACTGGCCCATGACCGTGTCGCCATGGTGTTATAATTTTGTTACAATAACGCAGAAAATCAATCATAAGCAGATTTTTGTAGATAAAATATTATTTCCGTGACAAAGATGTAGGTATTACAAAATTACAAATTTTCGAGAGAAATAATTATAGTCATGTGCGGGATAATGTTTCCTCTCGTCAATTTGTAATTTTGTAATGTAATCCGCCAAGCAGGCGTTATTGCAAACATAACAATATTTAAAAAAAAGATGTAGGTATATTCACATAAAACGTTGCCATATCCAGACATGCCCTCTTACTCTGTGCAAGGGGCCGTCGTATGTCGCAGCACACTTATTCAATAATCTGATTCAATTCTGAGCGAAGGTACAGTTTCATGCTTACTGACGTCTTATTTAATATTCCATTTCTGTACTCGCCCATCTATGAGCTCGTATTTTGAAATTCGAGCGCTACACTCATATGTTAAATTTAGTGTCAGAGGTTTATTCATGGCACATTACTCGTGGAGTTATAAACTGTTGCATGAATGCGTTAACGTTGTCCAGTTTGATTAACGGTAGCGAGAGAGCGTTCACGATCATTGCTGCTCACTAGATTCGTAAAAATAGATGTGTGACCTTTGATAACTGTTACTTGTCAAAAAGCACAATTGCAATCATTTAGTTAGTGATAGTTCTCCTAGAAATAACCAATGCATGCAATATTCGTATAATGCTTTTCTATTCTCATCTACTTATGGAATGTTTATTATACTTTATAAAATTTCTTAATATGAACAAAGTTTCTCCCGCACATGACTTAAATTTTTCCTATCGTATATTTGTGATTTTGTAATGTAATCCGCATAGCAGGTGTTATTGAAAACCTAAAAATATTAATATAAACAAAGTTTGTTTCAAACATATTCAAATAAAGTTATATATTATATTATTTGGTTACTCTCTCTACTCTGAGTACTGGTTTGAACAACTCAACATCCTTATAAGGCGATGTCTTACTGAGTAATGGTTGAATTTTCAAAATATCATCACTAGATTTTAATGTTTGCTCTTAACAAAGTAAAATCATCTTTGTTTTTTCTTTTTTATGCTTGATAGGTTAGCCTTTAACCATTATCTCACCTGATGGTAAGTGATGATGAGGTCGAAGATGTTGTTCTCTTACTGGCTCTCAAGGACAGCTGCTGGAACACACCGTTAGGTGCTTGGTGACAGATTTTCTACTTGAGAGTGGTAGCTAGCGAGGCGAGCATTCGCAAAATGCCTTACCACCATGCTATAACGACTTTCATCCTAAGACGAATCATCTGAATCGGTTTAGATCTTCTAAATATATGAGCAAGTATACATTTAAAAAAAACATGAATAAATGTAAACATCCTTTAATTTCAATTATTGTGCTATATAATAATAGGTAGGTAATTGTATGTGAACATTTTGAACTTTTTATTTGTATGATTTATTGACTTTTGTTATTATTATTCCTATAGACATTATTATAAGCTTTATTTAATGTAAAACTACGGACTGTGTCGGAAATAAATGAATTGAATTGAATATAAGTAGGTAGATGTGACTTATCTCAAAAAGACGTACATTCAAACCATTATCTATGCATCAAACTGGTGGAAAAATAATCAACAGTTCAGCACCCGCTTTCATAGCGTAATTGGAAATGCACCAGGACGGTATTCTGAGGTCGCGGGTTCAAGTCCCACTGCATGGAAGTTGTCTTTTTCTATGCGAATTAATTGCTGTGTTCGCTTAGCATGTTTAAATAATACTAAGCCAATTTTAAACGTGTATATTTTCTTCATCAGCGACCATGATATCCACTCGTTGAACATAACCTCCCGCATTAGGCGGAATTTGCCATAATCCATGCTTGGCAGGCGTCTTTGTTATAGTAGTGGCAGGTTTTGAGAAGACGCTGCTTGCCATATTCTGGTAATTTTTATTTTTTGGCCTTCTACGACACAGGTAGATATGGGGGGTGCAATTTCGGGCCGGCACCTCGTTAGAATCTGTAAATAGATCATGAATGGATTTTGAAGTTTAGTAGCATTTATTATTTTAACCTTAAATACAATTAACTATTAAGTAAATTGTTAACTATATCCAAAATATGTGGGCACAGTTAGAAGGTATCCAGATTAATACCTTAACAACTATTAATTATTATAAGCTATTTATAGGTTTGAATACTGCGATTAATTACACTTAAATAATTAATTTACGCCTACATTGAATCGTAAGTATAGTCTTTGATCAGTACTCAAAACAACTCAACAAAGGATGCCTTCAAATTTAACATACAAACACGCAATGAACACTAAAGGGAGTTATGAAGATCAATTAAGAGCTTATAGTCCGGTCAATTTACGAAGGTACAAAAATTAGAAGCCAGTTTAAAATTGGTAGGACTGTACAAAACACCATCAGAAATGAAATCTAAGTCCTCATCGATCGGACTTCTGGAAAAAAAATACTCGGGATCAAATGTCACAAAAACGGGTATCTCGAATTTTTATGCAAAACTGTAAGTAATATCATAAAATTAGCCTAGACAAAAATAGTAGATCAGATAATTAGGTACGGACGGAGTTTGTTAGAATAACTTGATAGATTTTAGCTTTTAAATGTAATAGAATAGCTTTAGCCTCGCGAACAAAGTTATATTTTTTTATCAGAATTACAAGTAGGTCTGCTTTGTTATTCAAATCATATTTAGTCATGTACATATTTATCTCTCTGACTGTTTTATATATTTATTTATGTTTCTGTTATAAAATTAAGAGACGTACAAGTCGCCTGTCTAACTCGATGGTAAGCGGCACGTCAGCCGATAACAGTTCCAGTGCACCGTATTCGTTCTGCTTGACACTGATCTGCGCTCGTCACTTGCTACTTTCATGCCTAAGCAAATTAGTGTTTGCTCATTACTACTTCCAGGCAGAATAACTGACATAGCAGGATACCCACCAAGATAGGGATTCAATAGGGAAGAAGGCTATAAACGCTCCGGCACGTGGAATCCAGTAGTAGGAGATTCGAAAAATGTTACACGTTCGCATAAAAATGACTAATAACATGTGCAGTGATACTGTGAGTGTATTTTGTCGAAACTTTCAGTCGAGTGCGAGGTCCAGTGGTACGCGTAGCAAAAGACAAAGACAGAGGGTAGACCGTTTCGTCTGCTCTTGAATTTTGTCAACCGCTCGTTTCTCCAGTCACCCCGCGATCATGATGCATGCAACTGCGTCGAAATATCGGGAGCTCAAAAAAAAAATCACCACGGTACAAATCCCGTAAGTAATAATAATAGTTACCCACCAAGACTCTTTTTGAAGCAGTGATGGCTCAGTGGCATTGGCTATGGACTGCCGTGCAGCAGGTCCATGGTTCGAATCCCGCCCAGAGCTTGAGCTTCACCGCATGGTGGAAGGGCATTTTGTGAATGCGCGCCTGGCTAGCGAGTCAAGTAGAAAATCTGTCGAAAAATGACAGGCTAATGAGACCTAGCAACTGGACGTCTCAGTGTGACGGGCACAGTGCAATTCGTCGTTGACGAAATGCGTCTGTTATAGGCAGAGGTTAGTCCACTTAACATCAAGTGGGCCTTGTTCCGTCAAAATAACATAAAAAAAAGAGTCCATCTGGTAATATATGATACAGGGAAGATATTTCTTATAGCTAATAAGCTAAACTTTCAAAACTATCTTGATAGTAAGTGAGAATGTGGTAGATAATGCGGTTTAGGCTCAACGTAACATTGTTCAAATGTGATTTACATGTTGTTTTCACCTAAATCCCATCGTGTAATAGGTATCTAGCGGGCAGTTGTACTAAATGATTGTTTAGCATATTTCAAATATCTTTACAAGAATAGATAAACTGAAAACGTCCACACTGTCAATACATGCTACTCATCAACATATCCAACTCTACAATGGCCATTGTACTATAATCTGATCCACTTGTGTACGGCTCTAGTTGCCACTTCAAAAAAACACGTGCATTTTCGTGTGCAGCAAACATTATCTCTAAAAGGGGCTGTGTCACGTACGACCAGCCATTAACGGAAACTGCGGCTTGAAGTGTGAAGGAAACAACACGAGAAATTGTACTGGTTTATACATTAAGTTTTGTGTATTCCTTGTGTCCGTCCGCAGCTTAGCCCGCGTGGGATTCGGTGTTATCGTTTTCTATCGGTTAGTATTCTGTCTGTAGTAGGAAGTAGGAACTAGTGAATTGGGGTATAAAATCGTAGGTTTTTTATGCTTGATAAGTTAGCCTTTTACCACTATCTCACTTGATGGTAAGTGATGATGGTTCTCAAGGACAGCTGGCAGCTGGCTGTAAAAAATCTGTCGCTAAGCACCTAACGGTGTTTACCGTTAGGTGCTTAGCGACAGATTTTTTACTTGAGGGTGGTAGCTAGCTAGGCGGGCATTCACAAAATGCCTATATCGACAGCCTATATAATGCTATAACGACTGCCATCCTAAGACGACAACCGGGACTGACGGCTTAACGTGTCCTCCGAAGCACGGAAGCACTCAGTAGTAATGTCACTAGCGGTCCACTCATGACTGCTGCGGTCATTACGTTGGACGTTGATTAACATTGCTGATCGGTTAAGAACAGCTAAGCAAACTACGCTACGAGCGCTTCGAAATTAGTAATTATGTTATATTCCACGATCTTTATATGATTATGCAACGGAATGAATAAAACCTTGGACTATGAGACTTTACACTGAGAAAAATCTAAAGTCAAAAGCGCCCTAATGACGGCCAATTTATATGGTATGAAGGTAAAAAACCGACCAAACGTAAATACGTACAAAAACACCTTCCAACTAAAAGGCGTTAAACGAGGTCAGTGAAGGCGAATGTTTCTTTTCGTCTTCATTTAAGGTGTATTTTGTGGTCTTTCTTAAATATTGACTTTTCGATGAGGCTGATTAAGTCGTACGTTATAGTGATAATCGCCGTATATAAACCGCCGTAAAAGTAAAGTATATTTTATGGTCAATACTGCAATTATTATCGTATAACAAGTTCAATTCTGAAAATACTTTACGGAAGGCGTTTTTCGACGGTTTTGTTTATTATAAAACATGGTACATTTTTATTGATTGGTGAAAATCATCTTAAGAGTTGTGAATTCACCTTGTGTAGTTACAATTCAACGGTAAAAGGTCAAATTTGATTTAAGCTCCAAAGTAGTTTTTCTCAGTGTAATATTCCACTTCCACAAAAGGAGGAGGATCCCAATTCGAATGTATATTTTTTTAAATGTTTATTACGCCTTTATTCTGCCAAATATGAACTGAATTTGATGTTTTTTTATGATTGGGAGAGTATACCTCCCTGTTAAAATGTTGTTATTTGGCTTAATTTAATCCCTTCAAAATCGGTTGAGTCATTCAGTCATACTTAATTAACTGAAATGTGGGTAATTAACTGAAAAGTGTATTTTCCTGTACCAGGATGATGTAATGGAAATTGTGGAAATGCATCTCTAGTTGGTGAGCAGTATTTTAAACGCGTGAATGAATAACTAAAATATTAGTTACTTATATATAAAAAAATACCAAAACTGATTTACATTAAAAATTATAAAATATAATTTGTGGTGATCGGATGATGTGAGGTTATAGTTTTAAATCAGCATGGTACTGGCTTCAACAAGTTGTCCAATACTTTGTAGTGTTAAACGGTTAAGTTTTTTTTACAAGATTGCTTATTATTTACGCTGTATAGTTCCCAACTTGCAGGACTGTTCTATATCCTCCTATTGGATGTCATAAAAAGAGAGTAAGGAAAAACTGCGCATAATGAAAGTTGGCGTAGGGAAAGCGGCCGTAAAAAAACTTTTTACAATTGTGTTTGTGCTGTTAGCGAAAAGATATTTTTTTAACACTTGTATACTTATTTTTGTTTTGTCGTTGGTAATCATCAACTTGTTCTTCTCAGCGGACATTCAACTGGAGACCAGACTCTGGAGTCAGAGTTGACTGGATACGTGATGGAGAAGACTGGAAAGGTTGGATTAGGGAACAGCATAACAAAAACTGAGTATCTGTCTGCGACTTCAGTGATACATCCATTTATATGCGTATAGTCTTAAATGATTAAAGATGCTGACCAGTTTGCTCCGATTTTCGGCACTTCTGTTTATTGGTTTTATTCATATAGGTAGTCATAAATGGTGAAGTTCTACCAGTCTGCTTCTAAGTCTTGCTCTTGGTCCAAAACTAACAAGAAAAATGTGAATTGGATGAAAAGGCGATAGATCTCAGGGATCACATAATGACCCCATGAAGCTCAACAAATTAGACCATCATAAAACCTGCGTGATGTTTGGATCTATATATTAGCAACAAAAAAAACAGATGAAAGAACAGCATTATAAATAACTAAAACGAACAAGATTAGCTATGAGTGTATCAGAGGAAGGCTGAAAGAAGGACCTGTGACAGAAAAGGATAAAAGTAATAGATTGTCGTTGAATGGGCATGTTATGAGGAGGGGTGAAAAGCATAAGAGTATTGAGTATGACTGTGGTAGAGTAAAGTCGAAGAAGGTACCTATGGATGAATTCTGTGAAGAATGAAATGTTTTTTTTTATGTTATTGTGATGGAACAAGCGCGAGGCCCACCTGATCTGAAGCAATGATGGCTCAGTGGCATTGGCTATGGACTGCCGTGCAGCAGGTCCATGGTTCGAATCCCGCCGCGGGCTTGAGCTTCACCGCATGGTGGAAGGGCATTTTGGGAATGCCCGCCTGGCTAGCGACCACCCTCAAGTAGAAAATCTGTCGCCAAGCACCTAACAGTGTGTTCCGGTAGTTGTCCTTGAGAGCCAGTAAAATTACAGGCACATGAGACCTAACAACTGTACGTCTCAGTGTGACGGGCACAGTGCAATTCTTCGTTGACGAAATGCATCTGTTATAGGCAGAGGTTAGTCCACTTAATATCAGGTGGGCCTCGGGCTTGTTCCGTTACAATGATATAAAAAAAAAAAAAAATGTTAAACGGTATCCTCTGACAGATGCATTTCCTCACAAGTGACGAACTGCACTGCGCCCATCACCTTGAGGCATACCTGTTAAGTCTCATTTTGCCTGTTATTTCACTGGCTCTCAAGGACTGCTGCCGGAACACACCGTTAGGTGCTTGGCGACAGATTTTCTACTTGAGGGTGGTCGCTAGCCAGGCGGGCATTCGCGAAAATGCCCTTCCACCATGCGGTGAAGCTCAAGCTCTGGGCGGGATTCGAACCATGGACCAGCCATCACTGCTTCAATAATGTGTACGAAGGGTGCATTGTGTTGACATTTGATATAACAGCAAAGAAGAAGAATATATATCACGCCAACACCTGGCTGAAGTCTATCTATATATCATAACGATCTATATATCTTCGAAGCACGAAAGCGCTCAGTTATGCCACCAACGGTCACCCAACCAAGTTATGACCGCGGCGGACGTTGCTGACTTTTGATCAGTTAAAAGATCTGCTAAGCAAACTTTGCCACAAGCTTCCATACTGATTAAAAAGGTACAATGCGATTAAAATAAGAATAGGATCGGCCTAGCGCCATGTTGTGATGTCAAAACTAGAACTTGGTACAGTGTGCAAAAAAAGAAATGATAAAACATGTATAAATTAATGAAGAAAATAAAAAACCCGACTGCAAATAATTTATTTTCGTTAAGCGTTTTATCGAATCATTGAAATTAAGACTGCAAGTTAATATATTTATGGACTCGTTTTTAAAAGCCCTTCATTTTGTTACCCAATACGATGGCTTTGGAAGAAAAAATAAATGGTTTTTCTCACTGTATAGCGTCTAAAATCTACCAGTATTTTTTTTATGTACATAGTGTCACTTGAGCTATCAAGATAAATCTAACGATATCTCGAACATTAAAATCGGTAAAGCCGTTTAGAAGTTATGGTGAAATAAAGAAACTCACAAACATACATACATACATACATGAACCCTGAAAACTTAACACACGTTTATGTAAGCAGTCGTGTAAAAAAAACAAGTAGTCATAGGTAGGTAAACAAAGTTGTAGGTGACTGTAGGTACAGCAAACACAAATAATTTGAACTGATTTTATTTCTTAGCAATATTTTGTACTAAGGTATCTTAATTTGAATCGCTTAGCCCTTCGATGCCGTATGTCCTGATGCCCAACTGAGTCAGACTCATCGTAACTGGTAACAAAAACAAATATAACAATCACCAAAAGCAAATTAAACAGTCAACACGAACAAATTAAACAGTCAATAAAACAAATTAAACGAGAAGATCAATAAGCACTCGGAAACGTGTGGCATAGTAGTACACTGTCGGAGAAATGATACCCTGACGCCTGCGTTGTCATCAAACCAAGATGGCGTCTGTGCTGTCAACCTTAAAAATACGAATTTATTAAAATTAACAATTTCGGGTCTCATTTGAAATTAGGTATAAATATATGGCACGGCTCTATTTTTAAATTGTTCTGCTGATCGTACTTATTAGAGTGAATATGAGTGAAGTTAGTCGAGAGCCCGTCCTATTCTTATTTTAATCGCATTGTATATGAGCTAGCTTTTTAAAGGTAGTATATTGTAATTATTGTTTTTATATGTATACCTTTTAAAAAAATGTATGAAGTTCCTATTGATTACACAAATTTTAGATCTTTCTTATTGTTGATTGTCCTTATTCTGTTCGGTAACATTAGTAAGATGAGCATATTCTGTTTGGATCACAGTGAAAATCTAAATAATTAACCTATTATGTACTGTTAAATATTTGATGAGACATTCGAGTGAGTGGCGGCGAGACGTGTATAAGCACATAATCAAACCTAATCCTCAGTCAGCTCCGTATAATCTCAGCTTTGAATAAAGCTCCGCGAACAAATACCGACGAGTATTTGTACATTAAAATGTATATATACAAACATACAATTTATACGTATATCTTTAAACTGTTACTACAGACATGTAGAATAGAAACTACTTCCCTGTAATAATATTTATTTATTTATTCATTCAGTACAACTATTTTTACAGGATTAACCCCAATACAATAGTGTAGTCAAAATATTTCAATTACAAAAATAACTGTATACAGTAATTATTACATTTCCTTATTAAATTAGTATAGGTATATTACATAATATCATGAAATTCAATTATCTTATTAAAATTGATAATAATATGTCATTCTTATTAAATAAAAAAAAATATTTGTCAATTACACTATTAGATACAATTGTGTCATCTTACATCTAATTCTGATTATTGTAATAATAAATTATGCATATGTCATATTTAATTATAAGTGTAGTCATCTGTCTTCGCATAATACAGATCGAACAATATATATATATATATATAATATATTATTAATATGATATATATTAGGAGAGTTACTATAGGTAAGCATGTATTTGCAACGAATTGCTTTATTTCCTTTTATCTATTGAAAAACCTTTTTTTTTATGTATGAAATTTGTCCTACAACATGTACAATATACGAGCAAACTCACATTATACTTATATAGTAAATGCGAAAGTTTGTGTGATTTTTACGAAACTGGGTTCATAACTCCTTTTAATTTTTCTGGATTAGGACATATTATGATCATATTTATCTCGTTTTACAGATTATAGTTCTCGAGGAAGTCTTAGCCTACCTACTATATCAGCCGGATTGTCCACTGCTGGCACGCTTGGCAGGCTTCTTGAGGATCGCAGTTTAAAATATCAGTTCCTCGGAAGGCGCTACTGCCCACCTACCAGTATGTTACCTTTAGTCGCCTCTTACGACACCCTCAGGTAGCAATGGTTGGGGTGACATTCTAGCCCGGCACCCCACGAGGCACTCAGCCTACCTACCAGGCCATAATGGATTGCTGTATCAGCTGGATCGTCCACTGCTGAACACAGCCTTCCCTATTAAGGAGATATTTGCCATAATCCCCACGCTTGGCAGGCGGCTTGGGGATCGCAGTGTAAGATAGTAGTTCTTTAGAAAGCGCTGCTGCCCACCTTCCAGTATAATTCCCTTACTCGCCTCTTACACCCACGGGATGATATGGGGAGGTGCGATTCTAACCCGGCACCCCACGGGGTATAACGGATACGTATAATACATAACGGCCGCTGTAGCGGCGGAAACAATTTATATATGTTTTATTTTTTATTGAAAACAGTCTATTCTGTCTCAAATACACGGAAATTTTCTTGAGTATGTTACCAAAAGCTAAATTAAAATAATAATGTACCAAATTAACATATAGTTTATCATGGATCAAGTAAGCCACATAAATGCCTACAAAATGTTGATCACCAAATTGTACCGTCATAACATAACCAAATTGATCGTATCTCCAGCGTTTGCCGTATATACCGGTTCAATCAACCGATCATGCGTTCATACCTACGTGTGCCGCACTAATCTCGCAGTCTAACCCACAAAGTTAAGTGTAACGTGAAATTAGTATTAATGTCATCGGAACATTTGTATGGTCTACCGGATTAGCTTGTTTGTATTAGGCTATTTATTTATGGCTATTTGAAGCAGTGATAGCTCAGTGGTATTGGCTATGGACTGCCGCGCAGCAGTTCCATGGTACGAATCCCGCCCAGAGCTTGAGCTTCACCGCATGGTGGAAGGCATTTTGGGCATTTTGCGAATGCCCGCCTGGCTAGCGACCACCCTTAAGTAGAAAATCTGTCGCCAAGCACCCAACGGTGTGTTCCGGCAGCAGTCCTTGAGAGCCAGAAAAATTACAGGCTAATGAGACCTAACAACTGGACGTCCCAGTGTGACGGGCACAGTGCAATTCGTCGTCATTGACGAAATGCGTCTGTTATAGGCAGAGGTTAGTCCACTTAACATCGGGTGGGCCTCGGGCTTGTTCCGTAACAATAACATTAAAAAATAAAAAATAAAAATTTGTTTGCTGTTTGGAATAGGTTATTATAGTTTAGTGCACTGTCTCGTCTACCGTTACAATTGTGGATTTCAACTTAAAAGAAATGAAAATCTCAACGAAAGGAGATATTTGCAGCAAGTTTCATACCCGCGACCAGTCTGAATTGGCCAGGTTGTTCCCGTGATGTAGGTATATACTTCAACAAGTATACATTCATTAAAAAACCCGGTTGCAAATTATTTATTTTCGTTAAGCATTTTATCGTTCCATTCAAACTAAAACTAAATATTTATATTTATAGAATCGTTTCTTTAGCCCTTCATTTTGATAATGCACACGATGGGGTTGGGAGAAAAAAAAATGTTTCACACAAAATGGCGTCTAATATCCACCAAGAGTTTTTTTTTTTTTTTAAGCACCTAGTGTCATAAAGACAAATATAATGATATATACATTAAAATCGGTTAAGCCACTTAGAAGTTATGGTGGAATAAAGAAACTCACAAACATATATACATGAACGCTGAAAATATAACACTTATTTTTTTTTGGGCAGTCGTGTAAAAATGTTGGCCTCGGGACACATCTATGTGTCTATTCAGTCTTATAAATTAAAGGGAAACATTTAAAGGCACACCAAGTCATTTAATAGTAGTAGATCTCTTTATGCGAGTTCGTCTGGGGTAATACTGCCACCAGGTATGTTTATTTCTACCGCCAAGCTGTAATGTTCACATTACTGTGTGCCGGTGTAATTACTGGCACATGAAACTGGAGAGAAGTCTCGAATTTTCATACAAAAAAAGAAAACGTTTCTAACCCCCTAAACAATCACCGATTTCGATGATTTTTGGAAATGTTATAGATGTTATCAATATCCAGGTTGACAGGTTTTGATTTTTATCATTATATTAAAGGAATTTGAATTAATGGGTATTTAAATTCCGATATTTTCTCAAAACTTGTATCTCTAGTTTGTGAATTATTTATAGAAAAATAATGATAAACATAGAAAAAGGAAAACCTATAAACCTAGTTTATTCTGTCGGTTATAAAATAAGACCAACATTTTCATATTAAATTGATGTTTATTTACTATAAGAGAAAAGTTTTCTCCCAGGACGCAAGTTATACGCAAATTCTAAGTCAAAACTTGAAGAAGCTGCAATTGTCCTTATCACGCACAATTCTGTTCGGGCGTTTAGCGGTGAGACAGCATCACTTTGTTAAAATACCTATTTTTCTTTAGGAGCTTCCCTTCCCGTTCCTCTTAACAACTTAATATCTCAACTTGGGCGCAGTGGAATTCTATACTTGTGACGTACTGCATCTGTTATAGCCAGAGGTTTTTGGAGCGCTTGATAGACCACACTTTTATATTGATTACTTACCATCAGGTGTGATTTTGGTCAATTGTTAGCCAATCGTGAGAAAAGAAAGTTATCAATATTGAAAAATTACTGTCATGATTCACGTCGTACTTAATAGTCGTTATAGCATGGTGTTAGGGCATTTTGCGAATGCCCGCCTTGACAGCTACCACCCTCAAGTATAAAATCTGTTGCCAAGCACCTAACGGTGAGTTCCGGCAGCTGCCCTTGGGTAATAGTCAGTAATTTTAGGTTAGAACAACATCTTCGACCACATCATCACTTACCATCAGGTGAAATAAGGCTAACCTTTCAGGCATATAAAAAAAGAAAAAAGAAAGTTCTATAGACCTATTTTTTGGTATCGGAGTGTCTCAACTCCTCGATAAATAGGCGTTTCGTCAATGTATTAAACAGATGAGGTACATATAGATATTCTGCAAAATATTAGTACTAGTAGAAATAGTATTTGTTATATACTGTCCAAATCTGTATTTATTGTAACTAACATAATTTTAAGTTTTCATTTTTGTTTCATTGTGTAATAATTAACAACTGGGTTTTGTTACCTGATTAAATAATTTTATTATTATTATTTTATAATATACTTACTTACGTCACGACTGTCTTATCCACTTGACCGATGCTGCAAGTGGCTTTATTACTTTATAAGTAACCCTTATAACATTAGAATATTTCGTATCCCTCAAAATCACTTCCAAGGTACGTTAATGAATTCCTGGCTCAAAATTAGCCTATTTTGAGTTAAGGGTTACCGCATTAACTTTGTACGCCATGGCGTGCAAGAGGGTTGTATAATGGCCAATAAACGATTACTTGGGTGCTACTCTTGCAAAACTTACTAAATAAGCATATTATAGCATGCAAATTTCAAGGAATCTGTATTGTTAATGACGTGAAGAACGTTTGACTTCTTTCAAAGCAAATATTTCATTATTAATATTTCATGTGTACATGAAGTTTTAAGCAAAAATAGGTGAGTGGCAGGAGTGTGAACTGCTACACAGGGGTTGCATGGGTCGAATCTTGTCGCAAAATTGAGTTGAGGGCAATTTTAGCAGCTTCAATTCAGTTGAGGGCATTTTGCGAATGCCCTAACCACGGCCCTGAAGTAGCAAATCTTTTGCTAAGCACCTACCAGTACTGTTCTTGTAAGTTCCCATTCTAGGTTTAATCGCTTTAAATTTTCGACCTATATTATACCTTACCAACGGTAAGATAAATTGGTCAATGGCTATATAAATGCTATACAGGGCGTCCCATGGCGATGCTACATGGAGGGAAAGTACCTTGAATATTGTAGATAGAACATTTTACTGAAAGAAGACATTATTTCATTTTAACAATTTAAAGCATTCATAGATATTTAAATAATTACATAGTTGAATCGGGAATCGAACCCTTTACACGTAAAAAAAATCACCCTGTCGTTTTATCATACTGATCGAAAGATTTCATCACAAGGATTATTTTTTGCTAAACAACATAGTATCAGAAATAAAAGGAAGACCGTGAATTTCAACATTTGATATGAAATTTTGGATTTACAGGATGATTTTTTTCTCTTGTAACGGGTTCGATTCCCGGTTCAACCATGTAATTATTTAAATATCTATGAATGCTTTAAATTGTTAAATTGAAATAATGTCTTCTTTCAGTAAAATGTTCTATCTACAATATTCAAGATACTTTCCCTCCATGTGGCATCGCCATGGGACGCCCTGTAATAGCATTTATATAGCTATTTACCAATGTATCTTACCATTGGTAAAGTATGATATAGGTCGAAAATTTAAAGCGATTAAACCTACAATGGGAACTTACAAGGACAGCTGCTGGTAGGTGCTTAGCAACAGATTTTCTACTTCAGTGTCGTAGTTAGGTCGAACTTTGTCGCGGAATTGAGTTCAGGGCAATTTTATTCTTATCACCAAAAACATCAGAAGTATTGAAAGGTTATAAAAAGCCCCGTCTTAATGTTTTTCTTAATAAAATTACAAAGCGAGACGAAGCAAACAAGCACGTTCAAAGAAAATTACTGTGAAGATCGTTTTGTCCGATGAACTCAATACCTTAGAAACAATGTTATTCATAAGACATTTACCAAGCTTTATCATATTTCTCGAAATGTAAATCAAGTTCAAATAAATACCTCTTCTTCTTTTTATGCGAAAGAATGATGATTTTATATGTATAAGTATATATATATATATATACTCGTATATTTGAACTATGTTCTCGCCCGACAGTTTCTTTTTATTTATAGCTGATGGGCAAGCCTTTGACCACTATCTAACCTGATGGTAAGTGTTGATGTCGGCGAAGTGATTGTTCAGGCTAACCTAGAATTACTGGCTCTCAAGGACAGCTGCCGGAACACACCGTTAGGTGCTTGGCGACCTATTTTTACGTGAGGGTGTAACAATGTAAAATTACAAGCTCCAAGCCCTATGTGGAGGGATTACCGTTTAATATAATATTATTTTAAGTTTATTATATAATATTAAACGGTAATCTTGGCCTATAACAAATGCCTATTGCCTATAACACTGCGCCCATCACCCTGAGATATTAAGTTGTTGAGTCTTATGTGCCTGTAATTTCCCCGGCATCCATACAATTCAAACTGGAACACAATAATACGAATATTGCTGCTTGGCGGCAGATAGTCATAGTGATAGTCATAGTAATTTATTAATAAACATCTGTTTACAAGTCAAATTATCTGATAATTTAAAATAATATGGTTATATACAGCTATATAACATAATTATGTATTTTTGTCGATTATAAGACAAATCATAAAATACAGAAAAAATAATTCTTTAAAAACTACTTGTCAAGTAATTATTTATTTACTGAAAAATTCATCTAGCGTATAAAAACTTTGCTCAATGAGCCAGCTCTTTAGGCGCGATTTAAAGATAGTAAAGCTTGTGGCTGCCGTAATGTTATCCGGCAGCCGATTATATACTGTTGGTCCCATAACATGTGTCAGCTTGCTTGACTTTGACAAGGAGCGTGGGACAGCTATCAACTTACCAGCATTGCGTGTATTGTAGTGATGCACGTCTTTGTGTCTTTTGAACAGGTCAGGTATGGTGGAAGTGCTTCCCTGGACGAACTAGCTCAAAAAAGTACTACAGCTACTAAAACTAATGAAGTAAACCAAACATTGAAGGGATTATGGCCCAGTAACAATAACTGATTACCACGCTGGGTAGTTACTGTTATAACAAAGCCCAGGGCTCAAATTTCACCCTACAAATACACCTTTCAGGATAAGCTTTTTTGTGCCTAAGCCTTTAGTGAGATGGTAGAGAAGGCTAACTTATCAGGTATGTATTGAATTAAAACATAGACAAGCATAACTTTCGTGCATATAAATACCATAAAAAAGATAGTCCTATATGCCACAATGGCATTCAAAAGCTAATTAGAAGTCCTTTAAAATGCCTTTTGTACGTTTTCAATAAATTCTCAATGAATAACCCTCATGAAACTTACTTCCCATGGAAAATTAATAACGTTCTCAATTTGCACGGCACCGATTCCAGCTGAAAGGTATCTGATAGACCAAATGAACAAAAGGAACTTTCCAGTGAAGCTTTGGGATAAACTCTCCCATTTTTTTAACAATTAAGATCTAAATGATGCTCTCGGAACTTAGTTTTTAGTAAAAGTGTGATTCTTTTATACCTACTAGAAAATTTCTTAAGAAAAACCCATTAACTGTCTGACCCGAGAATTGAACCCAAGGCCTCAGGATCCCAAAGTGACACCTCATCAGTAAATTTGACTAGTCACTTAACACAATAAAACAGAAATTAATAAACTATGTCATCATAGTTATTTAGTAGAAGTTTTAATGGAAACAATTCAACTTTAGCTTGCAATCCAGAAAATAATACGAATAAACTAAACATTTCCAAATCTTCATCTCTATGAATTAGATTTTAAAATAAACTACGCAACAGCAAGTAACAGACAAAGCTTTTCTGATATTAAATCAAATATTAAACGTACGCAATGAAACGAAAATCTTTGATAATACAAAATGGAAAAACGATCAACCTGTTTGTGGACCAGCATTTACAATATCACATTCCGACGTGGGCGTTTTGTTTGTGAGGATTTGTCTGGATGCTGGATTTTATAATGTGAAAATATGAAATGGGATACAATGTACAGATAGTTTGCTTGTGAAATAAGCAAGATGTTACAATGTATTGGTAAATGGAACTTTCTTTAACGTTTCACATTGTCGAAGATAGAAATATACAGTAGGTTTATTATCGTTGACAATATTATTGAATATATATTGACACTTAAGGTTTGTTTTGTTTCCGTTAGTCACGCCTTCACCAAACCGTAAACAACTTTGTATATGTTATATAAGAAAAGACCCGTTTGCCCAAAAGTAATTTGAACTCAAGAACCCTTCTATCCAACAACTGTACTTCTCGGTAAATTGTTTGAGACAAATTTACTAATCACTAATATTCAATTACTGTGTAAAAACCAATTGATCTTTAATGAATATGGTCGGAGATTAAAGCACTTGATAAAAAAAAACACACACCTATTACGGGTATTAATTTTAGTAGCTAACCGTGTTAGCCATGTAAATTTAATCAGGTCGCAAACAAATGACGAAGGTGGGACCCTCACATTATCATGGGAGCCACGGACTACGGTTAATATGAAAATGCGGGTAACCAGCGCGAAAATATGATGACATTAATATAAATTGCACTTAGTACAGCGCTGGGGGAAACCACAGTAACTAAGTATTATGGATAAAATAACGTGATGTATCGCGTATTCTCGTCGCTTGTGTATAATAGACAAACTTATTTAATGTTACTAGTCTCTGCAATTTAATTTACATATATAGAACTTTATACATTATGCCTTTGAATAACAACGTCATTGGGTAATGATAGCTCGGGTAATAATCATTGTTACTCTGCCCAAGAACAAGCAGTGTGAGGTTGTACAATATACCTAATGCTGCTATAGTACTATGTAATATTTAATTCCGCCGCTTGCTTGCTACTTTAATAGCAAATGATATGTAAACCTAAAACAACTCTATTAGAGTCATCATTTCAAATTCATTAACATGTTTTGTCCACTTATTTTCTATTACTACTTCGTTAATATGAACACAAAACCCTTGAAAAATAACAACAAAAACTTACCGAATACAAATAAAAACAGATTTATAAGTATAACGTTACCCTTGTCCTTCTTGTCTGGATCAAACTTACTCACCCGCATCCACCAAGTAAACGAAATCGGTAAAGGTTTCTTTGAAAACTGATCCTCTGAAATGCCTCTCTCACATGGGTCGAGGTTAAGTCATTCTTTATAAAAACCAAACCCCGGACAACCTCGACGTAAAACATAAAATCAATGTCAAATTTACAGACAACCACGTAATAATACATCTTTTTGGCTCATTCTTACATACCTAACTCAAATCTTTATTGAAACGCTTCGAGCTGTAAAAGTTACTTTAGCACCCGGACCACCCTATTAAATGGAGTGTTTTCCGAGTTTCTCTAAACATAAAATTTAATTCGGAATTCTCGATTTGTTTTTGAGAATCCAGTAGGTATAGAGGGTCGCTTAATGACGAAATTCTAATTTGTTTTGCGATCGAATTTTGATTGTGATTTGATAGATATTGTGTGTGCATCTATATGGAATTTATTGAGATTTGTGGCACATAAATATACAAAGCAGCAATTGGTTGTTGAGGGTTTAGAGTGTTATTTATAGTGTAGTAAACCTCTACAGTGATACCTTGTATAAGGTTACTTCCTAAGGTGTACCAAAGAGACAGAACCAAAGCCGTGGGCGTCATGTTTCTCCGATATTCCACGGTGCTAACCGCAAACCGCAGTCGACAACTATGGCTATTGGATAACCAAGTCGAGGAAACTTAGAGGGTGTTCTGATCAAATTGAACTGGTACTCATTTTAAAACTTTAACGAATATTTACTTCAATAATTAGAGAGGCGATTTTTTTAGCATTTCATGGATTCACCGTGCGGGTGGGTGCATAACGTTGCAGAGGAAGACTATTTTTTAGAATCTTCATATTCTTGTCTATGTTTTCTTCGTACGCTATTGACGTAGCACCACAACTTTTTGAGTTATTAATGTGTTTGTAAAAACATCATATCCGAAGGTAAACAAATGGTTACCTATTAGCTTGTTTACTCGAATTTAGATGTAGGAACATAAAGCGTTAGCCAATTATAAAACTCTTCCTCGGAAACTGTACAAGAAAGGAACAAGTAACACAATAAGCTCCTAATCTTTCGATAAGTATTTAATGAGTCTTTTGTTTTTGACGCAGTAATTTGACACATTAATAGCGCCCTACGCTCGTGAAATACTTACTTTGATGCGTGAAATGAAAGAAAATATCATAATAGCTGAAGAGAATTTCGGTAAAAATTATAACTCCGTGCGTTCATTGTGCTCAATTAAAAACAGATTTGTTTTCCATAAATATATCCGCCCAAATGCGAATCCGACTCGCACACAAAATACCGACACACAATATACTTGTAATATAAGATCTAGATCTTTACAAAAAATATTTTGCTAAAAGAAAATGTCTAAGTAATTTTATGGTTACAAAATCACAACCAAGGAAAGATTTAATGCTGACATAGCGCTTTAGAAATTCACTTCGCTTTAATTTTGTTAGTTTATTCGTATAGTGAATGTTCAAGTAATAATAAGTATTTTATAACTTGATGATCGTTATTGTAAATACTTCATTATAGATCTAATATCCTTCCAGTCCATAGAGTGGTGAAAGTGTTTATAATATTTTCCTAGTAGGTCGAAGTTGTTGACCATACTGTCCAGATATGACTAGTCCAACTTCAACAAAGAGGTTTTCCGAAGAATCCAACTGGGATGAGAAGACTTCTAGTCGAACATACCGCCCCAGTAGACCGAATACTTCAACCAGTGTGGGTTGGCAGTGATAACTTATGGCACTGAGACGTGGTATTTAACTGTAGCCCTTATGGACGAGCTCAGAGTCCCTTGACGAGCTATGGAGTGAGCTCGACGTTCCTTTGCGGGTAAAATCCGGAACGAGAATATGCGTCAAAGAACCAAAGACATCGGCATAGCTTCAAAAATTTGCATGTTGAAGTGGCAATGGGCAGGTTACATTGCTCGAAATATGATAACCGATGGGGAGGAAAGGTTCTCGAGGGGTTATTATAAACCACGAAAGACGTAGAGTTAGTGTACTGACGCCAACGTTAAAGTTACGGGTAGCCAATAGTATTTTAAAAACTAAAAGCTGTTCATTATGGCGTTGTACGGGGGCTGCATTTGTGCAAGAGTTGGCTTACGCTAATGATGATGATATTGAGGCAACTTAAAGTTTGTATCCTACTACCCTACCTTACTAAAACGTGACATTTACACATCTTACACTAATTGTCGCGACTTTTGCATGATTGTAGTTGACTACTTTTATGCATATTTAATGGTTTCGATCCCCAAGTTCTGATCGCCCCAAATTATTCCGATATCCTCAAATAATTCAAGCTGCGGTCCGTACCACAGTGGCACGCTTGAGCCCGTTGAAAACTCCTCTATTTGTGGCGGTGCGTTTTCAGCGAACCCGCAGATGATGGAGGTAGAAGGCTCTTACTTCTTTTTCGGCTTGTGTTGAGTAGAGTGCATTCTCCTCTCACCCTCCAGGGCTATAGAGGGCCTTCCCTCGCCCAAAATACAGTGGAGCTGGAAAATTTCGCCACGACAGGCAGAATTTCTCCATTTTCTTACCTACGGATATTGCAAAAATACAATATCAAACAAATGTTATTGATATATTAAATCAAATTAATGCCAGTTATACTAAAGATGTTCCTATACTAAACATTTCAACGATTTTTGTAGTTCTTTTTCAATCACATTTCATCATTTCACGTTCAAAAATCCCAATATTCGAAACAATTTGATGCGAAATATACACTAGCATGTCATCGTAACTTCCATACGCTGTTGCCCTTCTGTAATCCTCATACAGCCCCTTTCGTTAAAAAATGTAAAAGAAACCCTTTTCCGCCCATGCTACATACTATATTATATACTACGGATAAAGCGATGGTAGGGTTATAAAGGAAAATGTGATCATAATCCGCTATTTCCATATTTGTTTGGGGCAAACAGAACACACTGATAGAGTCGGGGTGGTAACTTATCGTAAGATTTTGTTTCTATCTGTTACTTAACCACTTAACATAAAGGAAAACGTTTATCATATTTTATAAGGAAAACACAAGCTTTAATTTAAACGAACATAATTGTTTTTTTGAATTGAACACAAAGAAAAAGTCAAAACAATTTATTGAGTGTCTACGACGCTTTTGTGAAGGTCAATAAAAAAAAAAACTTTAATAAGATTCTACAGCCATGTTCAGGTAAAACGGAAAGAACTACTGTGAGAAGAACGGGCTAGAAACTCAGGGTGAATGTTTTTGTGTATAATTTTACTCTTTTACAAATTGTAGGATAGTATTTTCAAATAAGAGTATTTATTCAAATTAGTGTGGCTTGGTAGAGATGGAAAGTCATCTACACTAATGTTATAAAGAAGAAGGATTTGTTTTAATATTGTTATGTTTGCAATAACGCCTGCTTGGCAAAATTCACATTTAAATTACATTACATTTTACATGTGCAGGATTCGAACCCGCGTCCATCCACCCCTATTGCCGGGGTATGCTCTGACCGCTAGAGCTAACATGATAATAACTCATAACTCCATTTTTTCCTCTCATTATTTTATTTAACCAGTGGGATAGAGGAACACCTATAGTTCAACTTCCGTTGTACTACAAACAAGACCAATTTTGCAATTGGTTTTAAACTTGTAAATGAGGATGAAACCTTATACTTTTAATATTGTTATGTTTGCAATAACGCCTGCAGGCGTTGTTGCGTTTGGCAAAGTTGCAATGTGATTTACAATTTTTTTTATGATAACACTTAACTTCTATCTCATCTGATGTAGTGAAGTGCTCGCAGATATTGTACATGCTGGCATAGAATTACTGGACAGCTGCTTAAAGACACTGTGCTTTGCGACTGATTTTCTTGTGAAGGTAGGTAGTAGACGGGCATTTGAAATGAAAAATGCCCTTCCACCAAATAATATATATATACATATATATATATATATATATATATGTATATGTATGAACGATCTGTTATTGTAATAAGTGTTTAACATCACATAGGCTCTGGTTGTTTCTTCACTCTGTCATAATCTTTTAGACCTATTTTTTTATATGTATATTTTGGCACTATGGCATATGTTAAAGAATAATCACTAACGCATGATAAGTAATTAGGTATACGTAGTTTTCGTAATCTTAAATAATGTAAATTGTATACACAATTTAAACTTACGAAAACCAAATTGGTTACAATTCACTCAACTTTGGAGAACAAGCCCCATCAGCATGTCACTAACAGTTGAGCATTGTGCCAGCAGTCATAACTTTTGTGACGAAGCACAATATACTGTGTACTTCTAAGAAAATATCTATATAACATTGTAATAATAGGTACGTTCATTCTTAAATATACTTAAACGTAACGATAACAAGAAATATATTAGAATCTATAAAGTTACCTATCTAATGTTTTGTTGGATCGAGATATGTGTGCTATATTTTTTTAATGGTCAAATATAAATATTAAATCATAAAATAAGTTAATCGTCAAAAATCCCCCACGCAATGCACCCTGCCCAAACGCGCCCATTATGGCAGTGTTACCGCGCTGGATACTAAGAAAACTTTGCTGGGTCAAAACCCACCCAGCGTGAGGGTCCCTTCCTTTCTCCTTCAGACGTTGTACAAGGCCTCGGCACACCATGAGTCTGATGTTTCAACAGCAAAGGGAACAAAGTCGTATGCAAGGGCTATGTCAGCATATTTTAAGCGTTTTCCCTTTGCGGCAGCCTCTGAAAGAACCGGCACACTGCTGAAATCCACGGAGGTGGCAAGTGGCGTAAGTGCACACACACGCGGCATCCCAAAAAATACACCGATCCCTCTGCCACGGTACCAGTGTGAGCTCGTCTGGGCGCCTACCATCTAACCGGGAGAAACTAGGGGGCTCCAACACTCATGGCTTTTCGGCCGAAACCAAAGCACGCCTAATAAATTCTTTGTTGCTCTATATTGTTCGTTTTAAGTGTGAATGCCTCATTTCCTATTTACCTCTACTCTTGTCTCTTGTGTACTCATGTTTCTATGAATAAAGATATGTATTAAATTCGTAATGCAAACTTTTATTGGGCCTACTACTGTCCGTCGGTAATTTAAATGTCTTTAAAATCTTAAAAATAATTCACTCTGATCATTCAAAACATTAAGCGGATAAACTATCCACTACAATTTAAAAATCAAAGCAAATAATTTAAAGCCAAATTCATTCCGTGCCGACACACGAATATAAAGGTTGAATTCAGACGAAAAATGGATATTCACCATAATATTTTCCACCCAATTACTTACATATGCAAAACACAATTGTACACTTGCAATATCATTCATGCAGCCATTGGAAATGTTAAATATATTTTACCCTGATAAAATAATAAATCCATTCCGTAGTTTCACTAAGCAAACAATAAAGCTACTGCGGTATTTGTTAATTAATCATATTTTGTTTATCACACTTGACAATACACGAGTACGACATTCATAAATATATTGCGGTACTATGTGTGGAAAATCATAATTAAAATATGTTATGAATAGTTTTAATTATGATCACAATCTTACATAAATAATGTTTGAACTTTGAAGTTACCTGCGCGCAATCTCTCGCTACTACCGGAGATTACTTTTTATTCTGTACTGTATCAGCCGGATCGTCCACTGCTGAACACAGCCTCCCTCATTAAGGGGGATTCGCCATAATCCCCACGCTTGGCAGGCGTCTTGGGGATCGCAGTTTAAGATATCAGTTCCTCAGAAAGCGCTACTGCCCACCTTCCGGTGGTTTACCTTTAGTGGCCTCTTACGACACCCACAGGCATCCTACACGGGGCGTTACTTTTTATATTGTTCTTATATTTAACTAGTTTTTTTGTTACATTTAGACCATATTTTAATTAGAGCGTTCTGCGCTTATTCAATTCAGACCTTTATTATATAATAACTTTCTGGATTCCTAAATTCCTATGTGGCATTTTTTTTTAACAAATTCGTACACGCTAAACGTCTAACTACCTAAGTTAGTTTCAAAAACAGTCAATTCACTCGTGTATATAGTTAGTCAACAGTCATAAAATACAAATTATACTACAACGTCTTAAATCTATGAGGTAAACCGCGTTACTCACAGTATTGATATTAATAGGAATGTGGTATTTTAAGACACATACGCACAAAATACGCATTTCTAAATATTACTCCGGTGCATATTAAACTAACACGTCTAGTCATGTGTATGTATGTTAAATTTCTAATTTTAATGACATCAGCTTGGCAAAGTAATTGGATTTCTGTATTATTGGATGTATTTAAATCTTGAAGTATGCTACAATAACAAGATTATGTCGCAAGCAATAAGACTCAGTAACTTATTTTGTATCTTGTTTTGTGACTTATGACTTTTATGACAATTTATTATTGGGACACGGACAATTTCGAGGTCTCATAAATGTCCTATATGTACAGTTTGAATTAAAATTTACTAAGTGGTAAAACGCTCTAGCTTATTTTGAAACGTTAGAACTCAAATATAATCTTGGGATTTTCAGACGCTGATAGATGTTCTTATAAGTATTGACTTTAAAATGTTTCCGTGGGACGCCGGGCTAGAATTTCACCTCCCTCCCCCCCTCCCCTTTCCTGTACCAGTGGGTGTCGTATGAGGCAACTAATGGCAACACACGCAGCGCTTTCTAAGGAACTGATATCTCACACTGCGATCCCCAAGACGCCTGCCAAGCGCGGGGATTATCACCCCATAATGTAGGCTGTATTCAGCAGTGGACAATTCGGCTAATGCAGTAAGTATTGACGCGTAAGCCAAAACGTTGAAAAAAAAAACTTTTGTATGGGTCTTCATTTTGTTTAATTTTTAGCATACGAGTGTTATATGTTGTCTGTCTGTTGTATCGTAGCTTCTAAACGAATGGACGAAATTTAACGCGGCTTTTTTTTAGTTTGAAAGTTAGTGTGATCGAGAAGATTCTTAACTACAATTTATGAAGATATGTGTCGTATACACGATACTTAAGATATTAAATTTTATATTTGTTGTTCTTATTACTTACTTATATTTTAAAACTATCACACATAATTTTTAAATATTTCAGCTGACTACATTATACAGCTACAGTTCAAGGGATAACACCCTATAATTGGAGAAACAGACGGACGGACAAACGCACGGCGTAGGCCGCTCTCTCATACATAACCCCATTAAACCCCGAAATTATAAAAAAAACAATTTTCATAGTGGGCTCTGGACAAGAAGACAGTTGAAGTACAAAAAAGCTACAAATTTGCATAGGTAAAAAGTAGGTACTCTTATTTAATGTAAGAGAAAATGTCAAGCAATAAATACGGACAAAGTGCAATAAGTTTGTGTCGAAACTAATCAAAACTTGTAACACAAAGAAGCCGAACGCAGTCAGAGCAAGACATTGCTGTTTTATTGATCTAGGAAAGTTATTGAATTGGTTTGTAACAGAAACTTTGGGACGGTGTTGAGTTAAATATTGACCGAGCGTCTCGAAGCTGAGTGATCCAATACCTGTCCAAACATTGGTTACTACCGTCCCTTTCTATAAAGTCGTACATATTGTAACGAAGCCAACGATTGTTGACTTAAATTGTAACAAGACGCAGAACGTTGAATATTTTTAATAAGAGAACAGTACCGACATCAAACACAGAAAAATTATGAAATTTGTTAAAGTAGGTTGGTTTGAAGCAGTGATGGTTCATTGGCATTGGCTATGGACAGCCGTGCAGCAGTTCCATGGTTCGAATCCCGCCGCGGGCTTGAGCTTCACCGCATAGTGGAAGGGCATTTTGCGAATGCCCGCTTGGCTAGCGACTACCATCAACTAGAAAATATGACGCCAAGCACCTAACAGTGTGTTCCGGTATCTGTCCTGCAGAGCCAGTAAAATTACAGGCACATGCGACCTAACAACTGTACGTCTCAGTGTGACGGGCACAGTGCAATTAGACGTTGACCAAATGCGTTTGTTATAGGCGGAGGTTAGTCCACTTAACATCAGGTGGTCCTCGGGCTTGTTCCGTCACAATTACATTAAAAAAAAGGTACCATGCAGATTTACATCACTCTGAACTCTCATCAATCATTGATGGTCCAACTTCCACGAGTTATTTCATATTTTTCAGTGCCAGGAGTCGGTTTCGTTTATAAATAATAAAAATATTGAGCCTTTTCATTTCTTATAGACTCACAATTCACAATAGTGGTCATCGTAAATAAGATTTGCAAATACCATGTAATCGAGATATAGGTAAGCGTGTTGGCTGATATTTTTTTCAGTTATAGAGTGTAACTAAAAAGTACTTAACCGATGATGATGACATTTATATGGGACCTACGAAGTATATGACCTACCAAAGAAAAAAATATTTAAATCTATTTATAATTGTATATAAAAATAGACTCGAACTGAGAACATCCTCCTGTTTTGAACTCAGTTAAAAAAGTAGCAACACTCAGTCAAGCTAGAGTAAAATTTAGCATTACCAACTAATTTAAGTTGAGAAGTATTTCAAGTAACAGTACAAGTAGTCATTAATGCCATATTTAAGGCGGAAAAACTTGGCACGGCTTTTAACTTGATTGCGTAAACAGATCGGTAGCATAAATTGTCTGGCGTGCCACTCGGGTATTCAAACTAAGAAATAGTAAGTGAATAGCTCAACAATGCGGAATTGTTCTTGGAAACTAATCCTTAAGTTATCGAGGCCCGACATCCCTCAAGTTGGTTCAAGATCGAGTTCAAGTGGTGTTTGTCGTACGCCCAACAGACTTTAATTTCGCACCTACTATACAAACTTCAGACCGGCATCACTAACTATGCTGAGTTACTTATTAGCATGTCTGTAAGCACTTGTCCCAACCCACCTAGGACACGCTTACCCTCGCTTCACAGACGCTTTATGTGAACAATCGAGAGGTTAATCTTTGAAGTTCTCCGGATTCTAGTCTTCTGATTTGCATTTACAAATAAACAACGTGCAGTTTTCAACCTATTTAACCTCCTGGAGTTTTATTGGAATTTATTTCGAATTCACCAATTCTATAATGGTTCATAAAATGGTTTTTGTCGTTTATCGATTCTTATATAAAAGTGTTTATCGATTTAAAATGCAAAGGATATATAATATTTTATCTTCTGTTTTGCAAACCATCAAAAGTAACCTACCAAAACAAAGTACTTTTATCTTCCATAGGCTTGTGCTCCTCTGGAACTAGAGCTATCTTTAGCCTTGCCATCCAATAAGTTTTTCAACGTTTCCTATTAAAACTGAATGTTTGGTATATAGTTGAAGTAACCATTCAGCTGCTATGTGAACACTGTATTGGACGATTTGCGAGTACTAAGGAGAAATATCGATTTATTACCGTTAATTTTTGCTTAGATACTTTAATAAAATTCGAATATCAATAGATACGATTCTCTTAAAAATATCGAAAATTTTTGGTATAAATACTCGCTCCATCTTTTACGTCCACTGATTCTTTGACAAACATTGCTTACCTTCGGTGAAAAACAAATTCAAAAGTTAAGATTTTCCTCTAGCAGATTATTATTCCTCTAGCAAAATTAAGACCTTGTATGGCATCTACTATTTTTAAATTAAAATTTTTTATTCCAAAATTTACAAATAATATGATAAATTGCCAGCTGTAGAAACACATTAAACTTCTTTCAAAGCTTAAACGTAAGTTATCTTTTCCTATCAGAAAAAATATATTTTGTTTTCTTAGCATGCATCAATGTAGCTTTTTAATGTTGAGACGGTTGATTGTTCTTGGAAACTAATCCTTAAGTTATCGAGGCCAGACATCCTTCAAGTTGGTTGAAGATCGAGTTCAGTTAAGTCTTGCAAGCCTTCCTGCCTGTAATGTTGGGAGGCTTAGGGCTACGCAAAATTTCTAGCATTGCACAGCTTTTGTGTCCCCGAAACAGTGCATATAAATTAGTGCAAAAAATCTCGCAACATCTTTAGGCTCTTTCAATGAAGCAAACCCAAACGAGGCCAAAATCCAAGGGGACTGGCTTGTCCAAATACAGAATTCTCGAATGTTTCGTTTTCTCAAAGACAATAGGATCAACTACTCTACGAACTATCACGTAAAGACCTATATCTTGTGTGATACAAAGTCTCGTGTTGTAAGTGAGTATTACTAGTCAGATCAACTCAGTCACCATGGACTCTCTTGCTGCTGAAGATGAAGTAGGTCGAATTTCCCGCCACGCCAACTTCAACGATATCAACCAAATGGGCTTTTACCAGCGCCAATGTTTCACTATTCGCGAACCGAATGGAGTGACGATAGTAAAACACCTGACAAACTAATAACTTTTGCAAAATTAAACGAGATGTAACATTGTTTATGTATATTGGCCGGGAACGTTACGTAAGCCACTGACTATTTAATAGTTACTAAATACCGGGCTAAAATGTCTTCCCCCATCTCTACCGGTGGATGTCGAAAATTAGAAAATGCGACTAATACACCAAAAGGTGGGCAGCAGCGCTTACTGTGAACTGAAATCTCACACTGCGATACCCAAGACGTCTGCCAAGCGTGGGGATTATGGTGCCCCCCCCCCCTCCCATAATGGGGGAGGCTGTATTCAACAGTGGACAATGCGCCTGATACAGTAAGCCCACTACCACAGAATAAAGGTGTTACAATTATATGGCACCAATTGCAAAATTCATCAACTATCACATACTGACATGAAAATGTTGCATATATTAAAATTACCACCGAAATTCTCTTAAGAATTGTAGATATTATTAAGGTTATTAAAATATTAGTAAAACAAACTATTCTTTATCATTAAGAAAAAATAAAGCTTTATTTTTCCGATAATATCATAAATAAGAAGACATTCTGTAGAAATAATTGGCAGGAGTTGTAGTCCATACAAAGAATAACGCTGGTACTGCGTAGTCACAAGTCAAAGGGCGGCTTCTCGTTACACTCGAGATTTTCTTCAAGTGGTTTGCCTCGACTTTTTTCAAACGAACGCTAAAGAAACTTGCGAGAAAATATTACAGAGAAAATACCACACAAAGAAAGTGCAATTTAAAAAGTATAAACATTTAAGGAGCAAGATAGATAAAAAAGAAGTAGGTGAATTTATTTTCAAAACTGAGGCGAGTTTCAAACTTCCTACTCTCTTTTTTTTTGTACCAGTAAATATATGTTTTAAGTGGCATATCTGTCAAGTCTGTTTGGCGTGCACTCTTTAAAAAAAACTTCTTCAAAATGTGCCTTTTTGAGACTCATGAATATCCGTCCTTCGATATCCTAAAAGTTCACTGCCATCAGCATATAATTCAAAATATATATATTACTTGACTAGCTTTCCAGCCGCGGCTCCGCTTTTTTTTATGTCTGATAGGTTAGCCTTTGACAACTATCTCACCTGATGGTAAGTGATGATGTGGTCGAAGATGTTGTTCAGGCTAACCTAGAAGTACTGGCTCTCAAGGACAGCTGCCGGAACACACCATTAGGTGCTTGGCGACAGATTTTCTACTTGAGGGTGGTAGCTAGCCAGGCGGGCATTCGCAAAATGCCCTATCACCATGCTATAACGACTGCCATCCTAAGACAACAACCGGTACAGACAGCTTAACGTGCCCTCCGAAGCTCGGAAACGCTCAGTAGTAATATCACTAGCGGTCACCCATCCAACTCATGCCCGCTGGCGACGTTGCTTAACTTTGCTGATCGGCTGAGAACAGCTAAGTAAACTTCGCTATGAGCGCTTAAAAATATCTATATCGGTTATCGCGCAAAACCATTAACCTATTTTGCGCAGTTAGATAAAAGCTATCCTATGTCCTTCCCGTGTCTCAATCTATTTCGATACCAAATTTCATCCTAATCGGTCCCGTAGTTTCAGAGCCTTCTCGTTGCAAACAAACAATCAAATATTTCTAATATTTCCTCTTTATTATATTAGTTTAGTTGAGATGATATTATATATATATGACTTGAAGTAATACAAAACAGAGTCGTGGTGGAAGAAATTCCCAAGAACAGTTAGATAACTTCGTAGTTCACATAAGCAACCATACAGGGAGTAATGACTGACATAACTGTACATTTCTTACCCTGTTTATATAAGGCATTGCAATAAAACTGGGACTTGGAATCTACTGCCACTATTTTGTTACTGTTATTCAATATATGTAACAAGTATAAAAATATAAAAAACCCGACTGCAAATTATTTATTTTCGTTAAATGTTTTATCGTTCCATTGAAATTAAAACTGCAAGTTGTATATTAGTTTTGAAATCGATTTTTAAAGCCCTTCATTTTGATGGGGTTGTAAAAAACATTTTTTTTTCGCAAAATATGGCTTCGAAAATCCGCCTGTATGTTCTTTTTCATGTACCTATCTATTGTCACTTGTGCTATCAAGACAAATTCAATGATATCTCATACATTAAACTCAGTTAAACTGTTTAGAAGTTATGGTGGAATAAAGAAACTCACAAACATATATGCATACATAAACCCTGAAAACATAACACTCCTTTTTTAGGGCAGAAGTGTAAAAAGGTGAATGCTTATAAAGAAAAAATATAGTATAATGGTAAATTCAATATACACTGTTTGTTAAATCGTAATGAATTCGTTATATTTAATAAGTTTTTCCAAAACTTTTCATACCGGATCTTGTAAACATAAATATTTATACATTAAATAAAGAGTAAAGACATTTAAAAGAAAGACCGCGGATTTTTTCTCCGTTCTTCGAGCAGTGATTCAATCATTTTTTTTGCTAAACACAGCAGTAGAATCATATGGTAACATTTTCTTTGTTAAAACAATACAAAATTACGAACTTACTTTGTAGATTTATATACATGAAAAGTTACGTAGGTCTGTATTTTCCAATCTATCTTATCCAATTCCCACCTGGTTTCAAAACCATACACAGAACCGTGACAATGTTGCCGGATACGTCATATAGTCGGAAGAATTTTATGTTTTACGCTTTCATACCCATTTCGAGTGACGAGGAGTGCATTCTATTGTTTTCCGATGGCTGGCGACAGGAGATGGATGCTTGCTCTATCATGTATAGCTACAAACTATTTAACTCTACAATTTTATCAAGAGTAGGCAGGTTTTCAAAGTTGTACTTTCTTTCTGAAAAAACAATAGTGGGATTTTAAGTTTTGAGACTACACCCTTTCATGGTTGCCGATAAGGATTTCTCTTTTTCTATGCTGAATGGCTGCAACTATTAAAAGAGAAGAGGGAGTGCGGTCACTTTTGATGGTGGAAGGGCATTTTGCGAATGCCCACCTTGCTAGCGACCACCCTCAAGTAGAAAATCTGTCGCCAAGCACAGTGTGTTCCGGCAGCAGTCCTTGAGAACCAAAATAATTACAGGCATATGAGACCTAACAAATGTACGTCTCAGTGTGACTAGCACAGAGCAATTCGTCATTGAGAATTGTCGTTGAGAGGTCAGTCCACTTTACATCAGGTTGGCTTCAGGCTAGTTCCGTCACAATAACATAAAAAAAAAAACATTCCACGTACCAACGTCCAACACCGATTTTATAACAAAATGATATCAGCTTAAATACAAACGTTTGAACTATGACAAGATTTTAAATATACCTCCACAAATCCAATGGTTCTACGCCAGATTTTGATTATAAACTTCACAAGATATAGCTAGTATTTATATGCTTTATGTCGTAATATCATCACATTGCTGCTTTACGAATTTAACCCTGAAGTTAAACCAAAAATGATCCCTTATATTTGAATCAAAATCGCTGAAAAACATACGTACGCCCATAATCTGTTTTCGATACCCTGATTGAAATTAATTTGAATATCTGGGTACTTTTACTCATTGTAAGTGCTTTTAAATTGGTAAGCTTCAGTATCGAAGTATTAATTTGCATAAAACATTTTATACGTCACTGACTGTGATGGGATTAATAACGACGGAAAATATTGTTATTTTTATTTACTGAGATACATAACTAACTTTATTCAAATCTCAAACTGAGATAACTCATTTTATTGGATTCAAATTTGTTAAAGTAGTAGATATATCTAATTGGGTTAGTTAGATTGGCCAATAGGTATTTATTAATAAATAATAACGAAAATATTAATCCCATATTGATATAAAAATACCAATTCTGTACGTCTGATATTATAGCTACGTAGTAATGAATTCTATGAAAATCATTATAAAATAACGAGATAAATAATGTTCCAGTTTTCCTGTATTTTGATACAATTGTGTTTTTTCGTTGGCAAAAGGCTTTGCTTGCCGGGATTTGTGCGGATTTGGAGGTTGCCAATCTGTACCACCGTAACCGCCCGGGCCCAAATTCTTCGACCGAATAAAAAGGTCCTACTTATTCCTTGTTAACAGATTTCAGAAGTTACAAAAATGCTCTCCATTTCTTTTAATATCAATGTTGGAACAATAGATAAGTGACAGGTGAACCAACGCGCCGCCTTTATCTGCGTATACAGCAGAAATGCTTTGTTATAATTTAGTTATAAATTTTCATACTATGTACGAGTCCAGTCCGGTGTCCGTCGGATATTTTAATGCAGTTATGAAAAACTAAGCAAACTACCGTAGTTTGTGAAGAGTTAACAAACAAGGGCACAGGTGGCGGCACTCAGCAAATTATGCAGAGCCATATGGGCGCTAATCCATCAACCGATCGGGATCGTGTGCCGGCTTTCATTAATCATCCTCTATTGATTAATGTGTCTCCACACAAAGTAAGTAATTTACCACGCATCAATACCCAAATTGATAGGCCGTACGCGAGCAGTGATTTTTGTTATCACAGTTTTTCACTCGCCTATCAAATTGAAATATCAAATTGACTCGGTATACCTTTAATAAAAGATTGTTTGGCATTCGCCTAACGACATAACAGTCATAAAAGAGGCATAAAGAAAATATGAAATGATTTCGGTGACGCGTAAAGGCCTCATCAAATAGTTAGGTAACGTATATTGTTTAATCCCGATGCCATCCCGCACGTCGGTTATTACCCCGGAACATCGGGCCCGCGGCTCGCATAATTAATATTGCAAATGTTGTTAGCAGTTAGGGTAGAGCGAGGTGTATTTAGAAGTGAGACGTAACCGCATTGCCGGATGACGTCACGGCAAATGTGTGGAAAACTTTATACAACAAACAAATACCTTATATCAACTGCTGTGCCACCAGTACTGGATTTCACATGTTCGTGTTCCCGTTTAGAATTCTCGAACTTTCTTTCATATCTATGCTGCACTAAAGCAAGGGTATGTTTAAGAATACCAGTTTTATTATTGCTGAAAGTAAGTGATCATGCGATTGAAGATGTTGGTCAAACTAACCTAGAATTAATGGCTCTCTACTAGCCAAGCGGACATTCGCAAGACGTCCTATCTGGTGATAGGACGTCTTGCGAATGTCCGCTTGGTTGCAGTTATGCATAATGACTGCCATCCTAAAATACAAACCGTAACCAACGGCTTAACTTTGAAGTTCCAAAGCATGTTGTTATGAAGCAGTGATGGCCCAGTGGCATTGGCTATGGACTACAGCGCAGCAGGTACATGGTTCGAATCCCGCCGCGGGCGTGGGCTTCACCGCATGGTGGAAGGGCATTTTGCGAATGCCCGCCTGGCTAGCGACCACCCTCCAGTAGAAAATCTGTCGAAAAGCACCTAACGGTGTGTTCCGGCAACAGTCCTTGAGAGCCAGTGAAATTACAGGCACATGAGACTTAATAACTATGTCTCAAGGTGACGGGCGCAGTGCAATTCCTGACTGGTGACGAAATGCATCTGTTATAGGCAGAGGTTAGTCCGCTTAACATCAGGTGGGCCTCGAGCTGGTTCAGTCACAATAACATAAAAAAAAATGAAAACGCACAGTAGTAAATACCAGTTGTGGTTACCCATCCAAGTAAAAAGCGCAGTGGACGCTGCATAGTTTAGTTGATTAGTTAAGAGTAACGACTGCTACAAACACTCTAAAATATACAAAATAGGTCGACTATAAAAGTAAACGTTATATTTCACTAAATTGATCGATGAGCCTCTCCATTCGAGCTCTGACTTCTGAGTGATACGCTTGATACAAATGGATATATATTTGGCGGTAGCACATACGTCCTTACAGTAAATACAGTACACGTCCATACTGTATACTTAATACCATGCCTGTTTCCCGGAGGGCTAGGTAGTGACCTCGGATTTCCATTTACCTAATACAATCTTAGAATATATCTCTTAATTACTCTATCCTTCTCATCATATTTTTCATACATCTTCTGCTAATGGACCTGACATGAGCCGGCAAAATTAACAGGCCTTTTATTGACTTGAGAATGGGTAATTACGTGAATCTGTTTTTAACAATCTTTTATTCATAGTTATATACACCCAAACCAAGTAAAAGTCATTCAAAATAAATAAGAGGTAAAATGTTACGCATTGACATTTAAGTACGCGTCTGAACACTTTTTTCACGCTAGCATAGTTATTATAGGCCTTGATACACTCAGTTTGTCTTGTAAATCCTAGAAATGCTAGTTCATAAATATATAACGCTAGGTTTCATCGTGAAAGTCCGTGTTACCAGCTACCCGGTGGCATTCACGCTTTCTATCGCACGGTTTTAATTCCGTCTCACAACTTCAGGGATCATATATTTACTAGATGCGCCAAAAATTCAATAAAAAGTGTAACCATATTTTTAATTAAAATGTTGCTATGAAGATCTATTGCAGCATTAGGAAAAAAAACCTGCAAAATACCCCGAGATTTTCGTTGTTTCGTTTTTACGGTGCGATGTTTTATCCACTATAAAATATTCTTTGGTCTTACGTGAGGCAGCAAATAAACACATTGAAGAACAATCTCATATAAAAATATTGGTAAAGATAACAACTTGTACCAAATTTCAACGGTAAACCTATCAGTTTTCGATTATGAAAGAACGTGAACCAAGAAAATAGGATGGGTAATTAATAATTATATCTTCTTATCTCTATTCTTATCTGTATGAATATTTTTATAGTTACAGAGCCTTACTAAATCGCTATCGTTAAACAAAGGTATTTACTTTGTCATTTAAATTGTATATTATTAGGAACTAAATATGTACATTAAAACAGGTTGTTAAACAAGGGACGTTAGTTGTCAATTACACACGAATTCAACTACAATAAATCACAACAAAAATCGAACTACAAAGTTATTTCAACTACGTTTGCGACAAGAACGTTTTCATGACACTATATTTTTTTACTTGTCGACAGCTATTTCAGAACTTACTCCTAATGACATTCTATTTGCTATCTCTTCACCTGGAACCTTCAATATCTAAAAAGCTTCAATATTTTATACAGTCAATTTTGATTCTATTTAATCGTTAATATTACAGGATAGGTGTTGAATCGTTAACATTATTTATGACGTTTTTTTCATTGAGTTCTACTTAATTTACATGGATACCGATGATTGTATTAGTTTAAAATAAATACACGTTATACGAGAACATAATGACTCAAAATTATAAGACTCTTGATGAATTCTTCAATTACACAGAATACAGACAATTCACCAATGAAATGCACCTAAGCAGATGAAATAGATGGAATGTACAGGATTTGTGAATATTTTGTATAGATGCCAAGTTCGATTTTCAACAGGAACAACCCATTTTACCTATTCACAATAAATAATACCCGATTGAAAAGGTTGGCAAGCACGTTATCCTAAATATTTATTATCCCATAAAATTAAAGACGAACTTATTAAGCATAATCTACCAGACACAGTTCAAGTGTATTTACACTGAGTATGTACCGTAAGGATAGTAAAACTTCCTATTCCAGTAAGTCGATATGTCCTCGGGCCTTGCGTTGACAGGTTGACGACCTATAAAAAGCCTTGTGTATGCGAAGTGGTTGCACCTAGGAAGTGTGTGTAGTCTGGGAGCTAACGCACTTATCTATTCACCTTCAACTATTCCTATTTTTCCCACGAAGACAATGACACTGACACAAACAAGTCAAAAAACTAAAACTTAAGCATCAACTTTTAGTTTTTTGACTTGTTTGTGTCAGATCATTGTCTTCGTGGGAAAAATAGGACAATATATATAGTTTTTTTGTAATTTTACACAAAAATGCTATATATATTGTACCTTCTGTATATCCCGAAAGGGTAGGCAGATGTCTACGTTTTGCCTGATACTCGTCTTCGCCATGTCCTGTAATTGGCACGAAGCATTGTCCGGACATATTATACCGGACATAATTGTCCAGGCTGTGTATGAGTGACCTTCTCTTTTACTTATCTGTCCTTCCCGGAAATCCTGCCATGCATAGACTTAATATATTCTATATCCCTACAAATAGGAAAATTGTTCTAGCCAAGATTTAATTGTTGTTTCATACATCAATTTTCCATGTAAACAAAGATAGGTTGACAAACAAGCTTCAATACAATAAAAAGCCAAACTCTCCTTAAGGCATAGCGAAATCAGCCTGCTTTTATCATTTATTAATTTATAAATACCCTTTAATAATGTCTTAGCCAGCTTTTATTCAGTTTAGGAATCATTCAAGATAATTAACAAATTAAGGCGTTACTTTGCGTAAATCCATAATTAATTATTACAGATTTTACCAGAATGTATTTTTCATATCAGTCAAGCTCGGAAAGATCTTGTTTATCCTTCAAAATCTACGTTGAAAAGTGCTTTTTATCTGCTAGTATGAAAAATATTTTTTAATTGCGAACTTTTGAAAAATCTTTTCTTAAATAATTTTATTTTCAATATTACATACTGTAGTAACTTTATTTTAAATTTATAATACATATGAACAGTATTACTCGTATTTAAGCTGTTTTATTTTGCACCTAGCAGTTTTCTTGCTGCAGTGAGGTGAAAAATGTATTATGCGTCTCATTCCCCACCCAAATATTCTCAACGTGGGTGTGTCGTAAGAGTCGACGAGAAAAATATACCAGGAGGTGGGAAGCAGCGTTATTGTTCAAGCGTACCTAGAATTACTGGCTCTCAAGGACAGCTGCTGGAACACGCCGTTGGGTGCTTGGCGACAGATTTTCTTCTTAAGGGTGGTAGCTAGCCAGGCGGGCATTCCCAAAATGCCCTTTCACCATGCGGTGAAGCTCAAGCCGGCGGTGGGGATCGAACCAGGGACCTGCGGCACGGCAGTCCATAGCTATTACCGCTCGGCTATAATGGCTTCAAAATCTATCTATATTTTAAAATATTTGCGATGTTTAAACATACAAGCCTATCATACTATTATTGAATATACTTCACTATGCCTAATACCAAAGTTTATTAGAGGAGTAACAAAGCCGTTTGAAAGTTGAAAAAAATGCCCTACTTCCCACGAAGATCTTCAATTTTCTTTTATTTGTCACTCCTTGAAAAGGCGTCCACGTACAGCGGCATAAAACACATGGAAAAAAATACAACGAAACACCATTGTGAAACTATCCCGTCACTCTCAATCTATACCTTCCCGCCTCAGGATGCCTAGAGAGCGTCGTTAGCTGGCTCAGTAACCGGATAGTCGTGTAAAGATACCAGTTTAAAAATCTATGTATAGTTTTTACCGGACATTCTTTAATGTACCGTACGATTCTATCGACAGTACTTACGAGAGTCACATTAGAAAATTAAATGTTTTGGTCCATTTTAGGAATAAGTTCTTGATAAGAGAAAGAAGTTACAAGAAGAAAATTGCTGTTGTTGTAACTGTTAATGATCGCTATTATAGTAAACGACTTGATAGCGTATAATTATGTATTTTGATTTGTTGCTGCAGTTTTAAAGTAGACATGTACGGTACCATTTGCATGGTGGAAGGGCTTTTTGTGAATGCCCGCCTGGCTAGCGACCCTCAAGTAGAAAATCTGTCGCCAAGCACCTAACAGTGTGTTCCGGCAGCAGTCCTTGAGAGCCAAAAAAATTACAGGAACATGAGACCTAACAACTGTTCGTCTCAGTGTGGCGGGCACAGTGCAATTCGTCTTTGGCGAAATGCGTCTGTTATAGGCAGAGGCTAGTCCACTTAACAACAGGTGGGACTCGTGCTTGTTCCGTCACAATAACAAAAAAAAACCTTGGGTAAATGTTTGCTAAATATAATGCCACAACGAACGGCTATTATCCCCTTGTAACCATTGGCATAGAACATATAATAATACTTGGCTACCCGCGAGTATTACAATGTAGCTAGGTGGGATCACGAGTCCACCTAGTGGGGGCATGCTAACTCTACTTCTTTCTGTGTAATGTAGGAACCACACGGAACCATTATCTACAATTGGTCATCGGTTCGTCAAACAATATGATTTGCCCATTGGCACTTCAATAAAAAAAAGCTAGTGACTTTGGTTCTTCGGTGAATTTTCTCGTTCCATATTTTATCACACAGGTAGCTTGTGTATTGTAATTTCAATATTAAAATTTGTAATTGCTCTTCATAAGAGCGTCGCAGATGCCTAAATTGAATATATGATTTTGAATATGACTTTATCTTTGAATTTTCTAGAACTCTAGCTGCGCCCCGTGGTTTCGCCCGCGTAGACGATGATGAGAAGTGATAATGTTTATGAAAATATTCTACGTGTTAATTCAGGACTTAATCTATCTGTGTTCCAATTTTCATACAAATCGCATATTTCGTTTCAAAGTGAAGGAGTAACAAAAGTACACAATCAAATTCTTACTCACAAACTTTGCATCTATTATATTAATGTGGTGATAAAATTTCAGTCGTAACATTACTGATACTAACAAAATGCCGAAAACGAATCCAGATACATCCAAAATCAAGGAAAAAGAATCTGACTTCTTCACAATTGAGTGACACGGCCGCAGAAATACGAGTACAAATATCATGTATATTGACTAATGGAAATACGAAAAAATTAACTCAACGCATGTACGGTACACACTTTCGAAACGTACATCTGTCTCATGTTTCCTTATTTATCAGATTCTCATATTCGTTCTCACTCAAAAGCAAATAACGTCACCGTACACACCCCAATTCAAAACAAATATGTGGATGCTTAATTATAAAGGAGCCGCTACCGTTTGTCATTTCCATGAGGAACTTCACAGACTTCGTAATCCAATATTGTTTTGCGATTGTATAGAGGCCTATATTTCAATTCCACCCATAATTATAATCGTTTGAACGTAACAGACGGCGTTGAGTTATTTGAAAACATTTCAACTCATTAATGTCTTGTAACAACAAAACAACATTAATTTAATTTAAATTAATATTGTGTGTCGATTTTGTTAAGGGGCCGTATAGCATGTAGCCCGCGTGACAGGTATGTACAAAAATAAAATAAAACAGTGTTGAATTAATGTTTACATTTTGTGGCGGTTACGATAAGGGCTTCCTTTTGGTGCGCGAATAGGACATAAAATAGTACATTCCATAATAGAAGCTATTACCCTGATTATGATTTTAAAATGTTCATTTTCATTTTGCAATTCAACGGGGCAATGCTGCCAGCATGCTGGGCACGTTGCCAACTGTGGGCTAGAGCATTTGGACTGCCTATGAGCCCGGTATAAAAAAAAAACTTTATGAAATATATGCTCATTCATCAATACTTGAGATGTTTTTTAATAAACTCTTCAACGATGTATTTTGAGTTTTGCGTAAGCTGTTTTTTGTAGTAAAATGATATAATTTGGTCTTGAAAATACTCAAAAGAAAAAGCTTAAAGTTTTAATTATTATATTCAACATTTTTAAAAGAACTATTAATAAATAAAAAACCATAAACAAGTCAGATCGTCTTAATCAGGCAAGACATCAATCAATAATTGTTGAGGTCTGATGCTTTTAATGTGTCTGATAATGGGTAAAAAAATATATATTTTCTTTAAATAAACAAAATACTACTAACTAAAAACAACACTACAGCTACTACAATAAAAGCATTTAGATCCCTATAAGCCACTGCAGACTCATAGGCAGTCCAAATGCTCTAGCCCACTACCAGTTGGCAGCGTGCCCAGCATGCTGGCAGCATTGCCCCATTGAATTGCAATGCTTATTCTTTTTCTTGAAATTATAATCAATATCATTAAGCATTCTTCCATCCAGATTTCTCAAAATAATTATGTGAGTAGGTATTGATTTTAAGTTTTTTTTAACGATTGCTTTACTAAAAGCTTATATTTGTTAAAATACAAACAGCAACAAACAAAAATGTTTTGTTACCGCAAATGTTTTGTTACCGCATTATTCAATTAGAAGGGACTTGTTATAGAAGGTTGGTGATATTTAGCCAAGTTATGTTTGTCTTATAATCAGTGTCGTTCTAAGCAAATCTGACTTAAGTAAGTTATGGTTTCATGGATCAAGATATACTTACTTATTCTACAAACGACAATGAATACCGCAATAAGATCATCTTATACAATATATTGACAAGTATAATATTAAACAATATGAAATAAAGATACCGCTTACAAATTGAGATTCAAGGAGCCCCAATGTGAAATCAAGCGTGAAACCAAACAAATTGAACTATTCTGTGAAGTGAGTTTTATGTAAAAATTCAAAAGAGATAGAATATTTGAATATCAATACAAAAATGTTTATTTAGGATTTAAAAATAATGTTGGTAGAATCTTTTGCGTTACATAGCTATAATAAGTACTGTACATGCTGTATCAGCCGGATTGTCCACTGCTCTACACTGCCTCCCTCATTATGGGGGTGGGGGCTTGCCATAATCTCCACGTTTGGCAGACATCTCAGGGATCGCAGTTTAAGATAGCAGTTCCTCAAAAGGCACTGCTGTCCACCATCCGGTATCTTACTTTTAGTGGCCTCTTACGACACCCACAGGTAGCAAAGGGGGGTGATATTCTATCCCGTTACCCCACGGGGCATCTAGCTCAGCATCTCACATGGCAATCTAGCCCAACACTCCACGGGGAGATCAGTTATACAGGGTTATTGGTAAAATGCTAACAACCTCTTAGGGTTGATTTCTGTTAGTCCTAAGAAACATTTTGAGATGTTTTTTTTTTGTTAATATTAGGTCCTTACATATGAAATTGGCGTTTTTCGTACTGGCCACTTTAATCACGAATTTCTCCTCTTTGGTAAGGAATTCCAAATTCAAATTTGTACAGCTATAGACTCATGTATTTGTGCTTCGATGATCGTCATTCATTTGTTTTTTTTCTTCTGTTTTTTTCTGTTTGCGTCACTCATTTTACAAAATGGAAAACCTTAAATATCGCATTATTTACGAGTACGAGTTCCGCCGTGGCACTAGTGCTGCGGAAACAACTCGAAGGGTGAATGATGTGTATGGCGGTCGTGTTGCAAAAGAAAACACAGTTCGTTTTTGGTTCCAACGTTTTCATTCTGGAAATTTCTACCTGCAGAACAAGCCCCGTGGACGGCCTGAGACTCAAGTTGATAATGACGAGTTGAAGGCTATTGTGGAAGCGGATCCATCGCAAACCACGTCCGAGTTAGCTGCAGGCTGCGATGTTAGTGATAAAACTGTTTTAATTCACTTGAAGCAAATTGGGAAGATTAAAAAGCTTGAAAGGTGGGTACCTCACGAATTGACTGAAACAAACCGCCAAACGCGCGTCGACTGCTGCGTTACATTACTAAACCGGCACAATAATGAAGGTATTTTAAACCGAATCATTACCTGTGATGAAAAATGGGTTCTTTACGATAATCGGAAGCGCTCAGCGCAATGGTTAGATCCTGGCCAGCCAGCCAAATCCTGCCCCAAGCGAAAATTAACCCCAAAAAAGTTACTTGTAAGCGTTTGGTGGACTAGTGCCGGTATTGTTCATTACAGTTTTTTCAAATCTGGCCAGACTATTACGGCTGATGTCTATTGTCAGGAATTGCAAACCATGATGGAAAAGCTAGCGGCTAAACAACCTAGGCTGGTCAATCGCTCCACGCCACTGCTGCTTCACGACAACGCTAGACCACACACTGCGCTACAGACGGCTACTAAATTAGAAGAGCTTCAATTGGAAAGTCTAAGACATCCTCCGTACTCCCCGGACTTTGCTCCAACAGATTACCATTTTTTTCGAAATTTGGATAACTTCTTGCAAGGGAAAAAATTCAACTCCGATGGGGCAGTCCAAATCGCCTTCAAAGATTTTATTGATTCCCGTCCGACTGGTTTTTTTAGTAAAGGGATCAATGAACTACCTATGAGATGGCAAAAGTGCATAGAAAATAATGGTTCATACTTTGATTAATTAAATATATTATATTAAAAAATATTCGACTTTTTGTTCCTCCCATACAAAACGCCAATTTCATATGTAAGGACCTAATATATCTTTATATATCTTGTGTTTTAACTTTTAATGCCTACTCCGAGCTAAGAGCGCAACACTGGACCACGCCGTGGTCCCTTTGAATAGAGTTTTGAATATTTACATTGAACAAAGTAATAAAAAATATGAAATAATACATTAATACAGGCGCAAGAGACTTTTGACATCAGGTGGTCCTCGTGCTTATTCAGTCAAAAACATATAAAAAACAAACACAAAACTTTTTTTCTTTACATAACAAAAAAAATCATCTCCTAATGTTTGTTAGGACTAGCAGAAGTCAACCCTAAGAGGTTGTTGGCTGTATAGTAAACGATCTCCGATCAATATAAAGTAAAGTGAAGACCGTGCCTAATTTTAACTTATCAAATGAAAGAGAACTTTTGCTTACAAATACGGTAAAGTACGTTGGTAACTGATGAAAATGCTGAAATGGTCAACTTCATAAGCTGTTTATATCACTGTCGTCATAATTCAATATGTCATATTCTAAAAGTCTAGTTTCGCAACCAATTGCGGCGATGATATTGATTCAGTCAATTCATAACGAGTTTCAACTCTCGAATACGAAGAGGAGTGCCCCTGTCAAAGGGACCGCACTGTTTTCGATGGGTTTCAAATACCATGAGCGTTTTCATTTTGATTCACAGCCTATGATAACCTATTCGATATACAAGTAGCTTTGCGCATCGTGTGTTTGGGATTATTTGTTTATGAAGGGTTCAGTCCACTCCGCAAACAAGGAGGGTCAGCAAATTCACTGATTGCCGTCAATGAAACCTGACGATACTCGACCGTGTTCGTCAACAATTTATTATATCGATTAGTATCCCTACTTCTACAAAATAATAAGATATATTCGAATTTTTATGTTAGTCGAAATGCAGTAGGGTTTTTTGGTAGGATTTTTAGGGTGGCACTATTGACTGAAAACTATTTCGCAGATGACGTTGTGTGTAAGTTACCTGCCAAAAGTCTCATTAAGAACTGATCTTGATGTTTTCTGTATTTCACTAGCTATTAGGCTTTAAAATAGAGAGAGAGAGAGAGAGAGAAATGCACTTCGTCACTTGTGACGAAATGCATCTGTTCTACGCAGAGGTTATCGCTGAACATCAGTTGGGGCCAGTGCGTATTCCGTCACACCTTAAAAAAAAGAAATTGGTTCTGCCGTTTCAACGCAAAGAAGTAATAAATATACACACTCACATGTCCAATCACAAATTTTCGTATTTGTAATATAAGTATGATATGAAATGCAAGAAACTAGTGTGCGATTATAAAAGTTGAGACAGGCAGGACCACGTTGCCAATTTGTGTACGTTATTCCACCTGTATTCCGTGTATTGCAAAAGAATGCTGCAGTTTGTACATATATTTGCTAGCACTCCAGCAGATCTAGTCTAGGATGAGTTTACGTTAGGCATCGTCCGCCATTCAAGGCTCGCTCTAGTTTCCAGAGTGGCTCTAGCGCGGTATTATTCCCGAAAGCGTAGCCTAAAACTAATTGGAGGAAGCTCTGGTAGAAATGAAAAATCTTAGTTTTTTTTTATATTGTTTCAAGGTATGCAGAATATTTTACTAAAAATATACCTGAACTATAAGGTTAAGTCCAAATTCCATATTAGTATCTAGACACTCCTATCAATTCAGTATAATAGGGGCTCAGACTCGTAGAGAGACAAGAAGCTCGAGGCCATACATTTAATCATTTTTTTTGCAAAATATATCTTACTTTTAACGCTCCACGGTTTCAGCTGCGTAGACGAAGAGATGATGATATGACTAAAAGTACCATTTCTGATAATCTAGGAGCTAAATTATATATATCTAACTTATGCAAGTTTTATCAGATATTTCAGCTTGAAGGACCAAAAACCATCACACCACCAAACACACAGCCTCACTCACTTATTTACAAATTTTCTTATTAATAATATAAGTAAGTATAATAACTACTATATTTACACAGATGAAAAGAGCAGATGTTAAATTATCCAAGAATGAAAATACCCTCGCTTGGCCAGATATGTTTTGCTCCCAAGTAATATTGGACGAACTTGCTGCTATCTACTGGGCACAGTTAAAGAATCTAGCTTAAAGACTGCAACTGAAAGCTTCTTGGCTAGAAAGCTCCAAGAACTGTTTCCCGGTCATCAAACCCAGATCCTTGATTACAGTGATATTTTACGCTACGTTACTTCGTATACGAATGTAACAGAATATGCAGAACTGGTTTCTATTTATATGAATATACCCTGAATAATAATTATATTAATAATTATTAAGATTTAAGGGTTACGGAAGAATGAAGCATTAAGTCACTTGCGCCTATAAATAGACTCACAAAGTATTAAATCACAGAACATTGGATTTTTTAATCAGATAGTTCATTAAATCAATATTCAGCGTTTTTACATATACCTACACTGAAATAAGTTCGTACTCTTGCCTACCGCACTCATTGAGCTTATAAAAGTAAGTATACATACCTTACCTAACAGAATTTACTTAGAGATGACTTTAGAATATAAAATATGATTCCACATTTACGCGAGGTGCCATTATAAAACAATGAAATCCACTCGAAGTGTCGTGGTGTCTCGGGACGGGACGATGGAGGAACGCGACTCGACTCGACACGTCAGTGATCCCACTCTAAAACTGTCACGTCTGGAAATATTTACTAGAATATTATAAGTGTTGTGGCGTATTTACCCTGTAGCGAGTAAATAAATAGACGTCGTGAAAATTAAGGCTCGTTTGCTGGGTTTGTTTTATGGTTGCCTTTTTATCACAACGTGTACATTTTGAAGAGATTTGAAACTAGCATTTATTCGCTAAAGGGTAGCTTATGCTATAGCACTAACAATATTCTATTTGGGTTACTTTTTGTCTCACCGTACAAATTTAGAACTTATTTAATTACTGATTGGTTATTGTTATGTGCGCAATAAGTGAATAGAAGTAATCGTGTACTAAATTCGAAATGTATTGAATTATTTGTGACGTAGCCAAACAATAATCTTTGTACATCTAATTCTTTAAACTAAAAATATTTAATTTTTGATCTCTTTTGATGCCTCTTATAATATTTTAATTTTGATTATGAAAGGATTTTATTAACAAAACCCTAAACAAAACTATAACGAGAGCATTTAGGCACCCTTAAGGCCATTGTAGGCCCACAGGCAGTTCAAGTGCCAGTTGGCAGCGTGCCCCATTAGATTACAATGCTTATTCGTTGAGCCATTTTGATCAAGCGTTGCATTGATCAAGCGCTCTGATTAGTTTTGGAAAAAAAAGAAGAGCTCCCGGCCTCCACGGACTCGATGACTCTACATCTAACGGCTCAAATATGTAACCTGACTAAGAGAGTTAGCATACTTGCGCCGCTGCTTTATTTTCTCCGGTAAAGTAGGCACGGCACCAGCTCTAACGCTTGTTTTCGCCTTAACGCACGTAGCGTGAACACTAATGGCCGCCATTATCTACACGGAACCAGTCATAACATCAAGTCTTTTACCGTCATCACGCATTAGACCTCAGTTCCAGAACAGCTACAACGCTGGTAAAATCCCGGCGAATGATATGCGTGGTAGGAAATCCAACCAGCACTTCGAGAACAAGAGAGGCCATGGTGACCGAGTTGATCAAATGCAGTACCACACTGGCAGTGATGGGCAAGACAATAATGTGTACCCAAGCGTTAGCTAATAGCGAGTCTAAAAGCTAATGTATCTATAAGGTAACCAGTTTTGAAAGATAAGATGGTTTATAACCAAAGACTAGGTTCTAATAAAAACAGCGAGGATACTCCGATTCGATCGACGAATCGAGTTCGAATCCCGCATGTGACTATAATTTATGTTTTCCTTGTAATTTTTTAATGTAATCCGCGGAGTACGCGTACAACGCAACAACAAAAAATAGTAAAACTGTAGCACACACAGCTTGTTTTTTTTTTTTTAATAATTGTATTTACGAGACGGACCCTTTTTTATCTTAGTGTAACGGAACAAGCTTGAGGCCCACCTGATATTAAGCGGACTAACCTCTGCCTATAACAGGTGCATTTCGTCACAAGTCACGAATTGCACTGCGTCCGTCACCTTGAGACATGTCTCATGTGCCTGTAATTTCACTGGCTCTCAAGGACTGCTCCCGGAACACACCATAAGGTGCTTGGCGACAGATTTTCTACTTGAGGGTGGTCGATAGCTAGGCGGGCAATCGCAAAATGCCCTTCCACCATGCGGTGAAGCTCAAACCAGCGGTGAGGATCGAACCAGGGACCTGCGGCACGGCAGTCCAAAGCTATTACCGCTCGGCCATCATTGCTTTAAACGGTATAGTCCCTTGACGGTAAGTGCCACGCCTAGCCATTAGATACAGTTGCTACAGTCTCATTACTCCAACACGTTCTTATATACCATTCGCCCTGAAATATCACTAGCTACAATGACCTTCACGCCTAAACACAGTGGTTTTACAAACTACTGCTACTCAAGCCAGAAGACTGAAGAACTGACATTGTGGTACCCACCAAGATAGACTCTTGCTGTAGAGTCCTATTACCTAGTATAACTCTTACAACTCTTGAATATAAGATATGATTTCACATTCGGAAGGGTACATTAAGAAACAATGAAATCCACTCGAGGTAGTGTAGCTTGCTCTGGTATAGCGTCCTGGGACAAACACGCCTCGACTTGACACGTCTACGGTCTTACTTTGAAAATGTCACCTCTGAGACTAGATATTTTCTCGGTAGCAACAAAGTGAGAAAATGATACTAGACAACTGGAATAGTAAATATTATACATATGATACTAAAAATTAGCAATTAGATCCGTATGAAAACTTCGATAATGTAACCCAAAATGTACAAAAATACCAAAAAAATCGTTATATCACGTACGCTTCGGAAGTTGTTAACAATAGAGCAAAATAATGTACTACAATTTTATAGAGGACATAAATATATGACAACATGAACTTTGTCATAATATTCCATGCAGATTATCATTTAAGTAAAGAGACATACTAATAATTATACCCTTGATTTTTATCGTAGGTTCGCATTTTATACTGCCTACTCAGATATTGTTCGTTTAACGAGCAGCCCCCTTTATATGGGTATACTTGATAGAAAGATTGGAAAGTATCAGATATCTTGATCATACTATGTATATATGCTATATTTTGCTTCTACAAAAATGTGTATGCACTGAAATGTTGTTGATCATTCCATTACTATCGATAATAGACAAAAAAAATATTTCAAGAAATTTCATAGTAGCACGTCTGACGTCACTTCAGAATATTGAGACGACTCTTGCTGCATACATTCCACGGGAACCTTCACTGTAATATGCGATCTGAGAAATTCCTCTCAGTAGAATGTGAATAAAAGTAGTGTGGGTGCATCGAGGTTTGTTCGAAAAGACGCCGATGCATTCATTCTTTCTAAGAAATTCTCTTCATATTTATCTGAAAGAAGTGGATATCATATTTATTATTCAAGATATGGTGAAGACGATATCAGGTCAATAATTCATAGTTATATTACTATTGGTTAAATATTTTTTTTTATAATTTACGAGTACAAGTACAAGTTAGTACAGTTTTCTTGACTTAGTATAAAAATATAAGTCAAACCAAGAGCTCCAGGTTTGAAAACAACTAGGAACATTTGAAAACAACAAACATTCAAAAGGTTTTTAACTACATTACATAAATCTAGTAGGTATAAACAGTAGTACAGCAGGCATACATTTATAAGGTTTTGAGAAAGAGAAGAGAGATGCTAGATCACAGCCTAATCTAACCAGTTAGCGGAAAGAAGTGGTTCAAATGGCTTCAGTAACTACTGGACGTCAATATAGCAATGGACAACGTCGTGAAGTGTTGAAGCCATGCAGATACCTTCACACAATAATGGGACAATCCAGGCTATATAAATGTTAAAATAAAAGGGTTAGCACTAGGGTGGCGTGGACGGTAATAAAACACTTTTATTGTTTCTTGGACAAGATAAGTACTCATGAAATGGCAACCTCATTAAATCAGAGTAAAGATCATAATAATAATATCAAAATAGAGAAATACAAATAAATTTTCGAATGAGTACATATCATAGAAAGTAAGTCCAAATTATGTGCATATTTTGACATGTTCTTCTACTGTAGACATACACGACATATCTATTCATATGTTGTGTTGTGGAACTTGCTTGTCACTAAATGCGGACAAGTTTGCCATACCAAAACATAAACCGAATACCTGTGTTTGGATATTAATTTACAATAATATTCTTGTATCCTGTGTCAATACGAAAATAAGATTAGCAATGTGTATGTTTCACAACATAAACTGGCTATTTTATTCATGTATTTGCTTACGATACGCCCCCGCAGTCTCGAAAACGAATATCTACTTGTCAGATACGTCATTTATAAACCGATTTTTAATATATTATATCTTTAATATATTATAAAGAAACATTTTCAGGATCCATAGAAATATCAAAATCAGTTCTGTAGTTTGGTGGAAATGAAAATAACTGGAGTAATAGTGAAATATATACATAATTAAATAAAACCAAATTACGTTTCATACTTTTCAATTGTGGAAATCAGTTTTTAGAGAACCTAATTATAATGTTATAAAGTGGTTAATGTTATAATACCAATTGAGTATATTAAATTTATTTTACTAGCTATCTTAACCTTCTTTGGCGTTTGTTGGACGAGTCAAAGTTACCCAGTCAGAAGTTTTTCTATAACGAACGAAATATACGACATGTAAAATTGGTGTCGTATCTAGCTTCAGAAAAGTTTTTAACAACACAGAAAGTCGTGCTTCAAACTGCGAGCACCGACACAAAGCAACAGTTAATTACATAGTTCCTCAATCTATCACAGAATCTATCACAGAGGTATATCGTACAAGACAAACTAATGGTTAATGCATAAGCCTAGGCAATCCATCACATAGCAAGCATCAGTTGGAGCCGTGTCGTTTAATATGCACGATGACATGACACACAAGCAAACAAAGATGCCTAATGAAGAAACTAATAACTGACTGTTCTAAGTAAACTAGAGGTACAAGTAGAGATACTGCTAAAACACTTTGGCCGGAGTTAAGCCGGATTGACTAACCACGGAATTAAATTGCACACAATACAGCCTTAAGCTTACATCTAACTATTACATTCCAAGAGATCTACGGTATTAAATGTGTAATTAAGTTGTGTTTAAAGTAATTAAAAATGCTAATCAAATCTACTCTTCGTTTCTTTGAGGTGCTCGTTAGATTCATCAAGCACGCCCAAGTACTTGATGAATCTAACGTAGACTTGAGACTTAAGACGTAACGTAGTAACTAGTAGAATGTAGGTACTCTTAACTACATTCTTGACGTCTCCAGTAAGCGTCAAACTTAGTGAAAATTAGTTTCCTTCTACTATCCTTGTATCTATCATCCTAAACAAGCCCTGGACATCATATATAAAATATAAACTTGATTGATGTCCGGCAAATAGGTATCAGCCGGTTACCTTGCATCTCTAAAACAAACAGATTTAATCCCATTGCAAATTGCCCGCTGTATGTTTTAATTGGAAATTCCAGCTTCATAAATAAAGTTTGTTCATTAGAACAGGTATCGGCTGGAATGGGAAAATCCTGCACGCTCGCAAAGTGCTAATGTTAAGGCATCTGCAATATGAATGAAATTTCTGCACTGTAACTGCATGCTTGAATATTTTACCTAATTAAACTCTTCTTACTCAAAAATTATCTGAAATCTGTGCATAAAGAAAATTTAATTAAATGTAATGTAAACAATGTAATATAGTAAATGTTCTTCCAGAACTTGACTTTTCATTACTGATAGGCTACCTTTTTACCACTATTTCGATTGATAACTGATGTGGTCACAGATGTGATCCAGGCTAACTAATATATAGAATTCTCAACCTAGGCACTTTTTATTTAGGCTAGCCTATCAGCTATACTTTCTTTTTGTTTAACTTACTTTTTCTTAACCTTTGAATTAGTCTAGAATTACTGGCTCTAAAAACAGCTGCTGATAAGACTGCAACGGATAGCTTAACGTATCCTCCGAAGCACGCGAGCGCTTGGCAGTAGCTTGCAGTAAAGCCACTAACGGTCACCCATCTAAGTAATTTTCAAATGAAAAGTTGCTGCTTGATCGTGGTACCGAGCCAATTCTCAAAATGCCCTGACACCACGCAATAGCGACTGCATGCCTTCCTAAGATAACAACTGCAAGGGACAGCTTAACGTATCCTCTGAAGCATTCCATTGATTAGTAGTAAATGTCACTAACGGTCACCCATCTAAGTAATCAGTTACGAACTACTTATATAGCAATTTCCACTTAACGCTCTGCTTGACTGCTCTGTTGGTTGACTTGCATAGAGTTGCTTTCGAATCTCAAGACCCTGGATTCGTACTCCGAATTAGGTAGTAATTTAGTTATTAAGCCAAGTACTGTTTTCTCAATAACAGTCTGAAACTGAGTCCTGAGAGCTAGTGATTTCACGCCCACCCATTAATATCGCCCAAAAAACCCCCACGGCGGCGGTAGGCTGCGTCGATATCACAGTGTATATAAGATGGCAGTTCTTCAGAAGGTTCTGGTGCCCATCTTCTGGTATTTTACCCTTCGTCATCTCTTAAGACTCTTAGAGGAAGATATCAGTGCACTTCTAGCCCACACTCCACGGCAGACCCTCATTACATTAGACCAAAAATATCTAGAAACGAATTTGCTTAAACACTTCTGTTTATAGGCATGTATTAAACTTGTACACAAGTCTGATGACATTCCGGTATTATAGACTCTGGATTATGAAGAGCGATTTGACGATTACTGTGATATTTTAAAGCTGCATACTTCCATAACAAACATGACAAATTGCTCCCGAAAAATGTTTACCATTTACGAAACATGTTTTTATCAATGGTAATGCGTGTGAATTCATTACTTCGTATATTTTACGAGGACTTTAATCTTTTCCCTGAAACCGGTGAGCTTTATCTACCGAGGATTTACGTCAAATGTAGGTAAGATACATTTTAGCCGCCTCATTTTTATTCAAACTTTTTACTTTATGTGAAATCAAGATCACACGGATCCCGTACATTACGAAACATCGGCAAATAGCATTTTCGAAATATTTCCTTTATGGAGACTACTCTGTGGAACAGGAATTCATTCTGTTTTTTTTTATTCTTCTGACTATAGACAGTTATTGTATATTACTTCATGAGAGGCGTAGGTACATAGAAAGGCTGAGCAATCAGCGAAAAAGTGCCTAGAGGTTGTAAGTCTGTTGCATTTTAGGGGAAGCCCGGGCAAGACGCATAATTATGTTAAGGGAATGTTGATATAAAATCAAAATCAGATAATCAATTGAAGTCTTTGTATTTTTCATGTGTACTATTTATAATCAACTTTAGGTTGTTCAAAATATAATAACTTTTAAAATTTCTATTTTATATTGGGTTATAACAATAAGTGCCGATTATCTTGTACGACAGTTTAGAGCTTAGGGGTTGTGCAAAACGAACGCTCCCAAGAGCAAAAATAATATGTTGTTTTAATTAGGATGAATAAATTGCTCCCATTACAAAATTAAATTATTTTAATAAATACCTTTTAGTACAAAAATTCATAAAAATATTAGCAATAATTTAAAATTACTACCAGATAAAAATATATTAGATTTACATAATATCTAACTTAAAAAACAACCATTAACAAATTACATAGGCACTTGCGTCTAAGTAAACCAATATTTTTGTTCAATAATTTTAAAAGTTTTTTAGCGAGTACGCTAGAAAACTTTTAAAATTAGATATTTCATATTTATTTTGTTACGGCAACATTCATACCTATCGGTATTGCCCAATACTCTATTGAAAAAAAAATCATGTCATGGGCTGTTCATAAAAGGTATTTAAATAATGAAAATGACACATTATACCTGATCAATTTAGTGAACAGAACTTATTTATCGATTACTAATAGGTAATGCAAAAATTGGTATATAAACCTCAACAAAAAGCGTAAGGAAACAATGTAATTATTTTTGTTTATCTCCACAACAAAGTCTTTCACGTATTGTAGTGATTAAATTGTCATGGCGTCCATGGTTACACGTGACATGACCTAATAAAGTATTATAACGCCATCTATTATGTATTTTTGGCAAAATCAGATATTCTTTTCTTTTAGAGTGGGCACTCTCCTCTTGCCCGGACTTCCCCTAATCTTTTGAAAACAAATCTATCAAATGAGAAGCTATAAAGATGCCGTAACTAATACCAATACCTCAGATTACTTACTACCTATACGATAATATTGAATCCTCTAGTTCGAGAGTTATTAGTTTGTACACATTCATCTTCAGATCTACGAATGCACCAATGTAGCCCACAGTGAAATAGTAATCTGTTTTTAATATCAAATGAGAAGATAACCACACTGTAATTGTAACATATATTGGCAATTTTGAATCCCTTATCCTACGTTTTTATAATAGGTAGTGTACACATATATATATATATATATATCAACCATCGAATACAAGCACTTTGCGTAACAGTTACTTGTTATGAGTATCACTAATTTCATCACGTGTTATAAAAATACAAGTATTCGATATTGTTGTTTTTGCGATGAACTGGCGAGACGAACAAGTCGCCCACCAAATGGTAAGCTCCACGCCTGTCCTTATTAGTTGCAGTAACACCTCCTCGTTCTGCTTGATACTGCACTGCGCTCGTCAGTCCAAGACGTTGGTTCTTATGTCTCGTGCACCCAGTAATTTCACTAGCTTAAGTTACCACGCCTAAACACATCTAATGTATGCACACTTCATGTGAAGCAGTGATGGCTCAGTCGCATTGGCTACGGAATGCCGCGGCGCAGGTCCATGTTTCCAATCTCGCCGCGGGCTTGAGCTTCACCGCATGGTGGAAGGGCATTTTGTGCATGCCCGCTTGGCTAGCCACGACCCTTAAGTAGAAAATCTATCGCCAAGCACCTAACGGTGTGTTTGTGCTTGGGAACCAGTAATTCTCGGTTAAGCCTGTTAACACCTTCGGCCACATAATCTTTTACTATCAATTGATATTGTGGTCAAAGGCTTACCTACCAGAAATAAAAAAATACTCTACTGCTTCAGAATATTGAATATTTAATTATAATTATACACCTTGCTAAAGAGATCTGGTGAAATTGTCTCGTCCAATTTATGAATGCATGATATATGTTATTTATGCAGGTCTATTGTTTGTTCATAACAACAACTATTTGTATCTACTATTTGATATGAAATATTTAATCACGATAAAAGCTTTATAGCTCCGAGCATCAAAAATACCCAATCGGTTCAGTTCAGAGTTCGTTTTGTCCGGTAAAGCATTTATTGTGAGTGCTGTAATCTCTCCCTGAAAGCTTATGAAAAAATAGATTAATAAATGTTGATAAAAATGAAACAGCGAATAGTTGATGCACGGATCTATGAACATCATAACGACCGGGACCTATCATACAAATTCATGTATGTACGTAAAATCCTCATTGACATTGTGATTTTATGTTACAAATTCAAAATTTTTTAGTAGTTACATTACAATGTTTTATATAATCGATGAAGCAGGTGCAAAGCGCGAGCGATGCTTCTACACTTCAGCTTTTTAATCTGATATACTAGCCTTTGACCACTATCTCACCTGATGCTAAGTGATGATGTGGTCGAATATGTTGTTCAGGCTAACCTAGAATTACTGGCTCTCAAGGACAGCTTAACACATCGTTAAGTGATTGGTAACAGATTTTCAACTCGATGACCTACCGATGGATTAGCAAAATGCCCTACCACCATACTATATCGACTGTCATGGTAAGACAACAACCAAGACCGACGGCTTAACGTGCCCTCCGAAACACGGAAGCGCTCAGAGTAATGCCGCTAGTGGTCACCCATCCAAGTCATGACCGCGGCGAACGTTGCTTAACTTAGCTGATCGGTTAAAAACGGCTAAGTAAACTTCGCTACGAGCGCTTCCATAGCTTATGGTCGGAAGATATCATAAAGTAATCCTGTTAGTTCATGCGAACATATTATGTTATATACATATGTAATGAACAAGCATTTTAAAACGTAGTGTAACTTGCTCAGTAGCATTTGCGAGCAGTCTATAGTACCACCAACTTAACTGTGCAGTTTTCGAGGGCGCTACTGGTCATGGAAATCAACTACAAACTGTCACAATTTGAAGGAATATTGTAGTTCTTTTTTCTGCCATCTGAACAGATAAGTTGGCGGGTCTGTACCTGATGAGATGCGTCGCCATGTTCGACGTTGGTATATGCTCAATTAAAGTATAGTACATATTCACTTTGTACGTGAAGATTCTATTATAGCCATAGATTAATAACTGGAACTAAAGACGCGGGTGATGTGTTCTATACCATAGCCTAATTAATGTAAAACAGAACGCTTCTACGTAACTTGAACCATATAGGTAGTCTGTGTTGTGTAGTGTGTATCCATGTGTATTGTTGTCATATAGTAGCAAGGACAAAGAACATATAATAATAGGCAAGGAGATGTGAATAAAGTTGTGAAGATCATCCGCACATTTCCCGAATAATGTTACTTTTCTCTATGGCCAAATAGATGCCTGCCATGCCGATAACCTCCCAACAATATAGTCTACACACCGTCTCTAATGAGCTTCTTTGCTTTATTATCTATGGTTAGCCTCCAAAGATAATAAAGAAAATAGGTAAAACGTAGTATTGCTCAGTAAAAAAGGCTTTGAGCAGCTAAGATATTTATACTGATTAGTTTCTTGAAAATATATTATTCCATTAATTTTTCAATCAGATATTCTCGACAAAAATGATCATTTTATCTCTAACAAAATTATTCATCCGTGTCCAATGGAAAAATTCAGTAATGTATATTTGAAAGATTCTTTTCAAATACCTGTTCTGTTTCAGTACTCGCCTCGCACCCATTTTGGGGTAAATTCGATCGCAATTCGAGCCCTCGCAGCCGCGTCCAGTCACGCGTGCCAGATTGACAACTGACGAAAATACCAAACAGAGCATGGAACAGAAAATCATGGGAGAAAAATCACGATTGTATAAAGAATATACTTTAACAGATCAAAGGAGCTCGATACATTTTTCCTTGACGGAACTTGCGTTTTTAAATAAGTACTGCCGATGTTTGCTTATAAATGTATGTTAGCAAGTTCTTTCTTTAGACACTTGAATAGAGTTGTTTTCTTTAACATCAGGTAAATGCGCGCATACAATACCATTTGACGAGATTCAGAATATTTGATGAAAGTTAATGTATGTGTTATCAGGTAAATGCACTCGTAATATCACAGGACGAGATTAAAGTTATTTTGGTGCAAATAAAATATTAACTTATTAGGAACCGGCTAGGACCCGCGTTATATTTTTATATATTTTTGTTTTTTTTTGTTATATTTACCGGAAAGATTCCGACCAGTTTCGGACTGTTTTGAAGTCCTTCGTCTGGCGGTCACGATTGTGACGACTCAAATAAAATATTGTTGCGCTAGCCGGACTCGCGCATCACGTGTTCCATATCAGAACACAATATATTTGTTGTACATATTTATTTGCCACAAAACATTTATTTAATTCGTTCTGTTTAAGATCCACAGCCCCATGTCTAATTAGACGAAGCCGGTGTTTATTAATTGTTGTTTAACTTTATAGCTTATGATTTTGCTTTTCAAAAAGTAATTTCTTAGGTGATGGTTACACATTTGTGGCCCTTAATTCGTCCCTTTGTTAAAAATCTGACTATGTATGTGTTAGAGCAAACATTTTGTATGACCCTTGAAACTGTGCCCGGTGAATGACAATAAGCTCGCCCGTATTACATGAGACCAAAACCCAATCTGCTATCCCCTTCGGGAAATACGTAGGCGTGATTATATGTGTGTATTATATATATAACACCAACTTTGATGCTTGAATACTAGGCACTGTTGCGATTGTTTCGAAACCAATGACTTGTTATATTTAAAATATTTTGTACACACACTCAAACACAAGTCCTTTATAACAATATGTTCGTTATTGTGTACTTCTTGTAATAAATCCATAATAGCCTTACTCAAAACTGTTGAATAGTTACATAAATAATATTAATCTTGAATCTCCTTGTCACTGCACGTTCAGACAGGATGTTCCTTACTCTGTAGCCCTAACCAACGGTGGTTAAGGCCTTGCCCTAAATACTGCATGAAGCAAACGAAGGCAGCAAACTATGTTTTTACAATTTTTTACAACAATATTGTTAAGTGTTAATCTCTGTATTTAACCCATTGGCATCGGCGATAATGATAATAATAGAATTTCATTCACAGCTAGGATATAGTGGTCCTTACGATGCCAACTTATTTCATGTGAATGACAATAACCAATATACAAAGTCTGCCTTACAAAGGTCTCTTTTTAATAATATTTAAAAATAGTATTTTATGTTCGTATAACTTCTCAGGCCACTTCTACACGGTGATCTGGATCGCGATCTACAGAAAGAAGAAAATCGATCGTGATTTCGTGATCTGGAAGCGCTGCTATACATACGATCTTGATCGCATTATTTTACTCTAAGATATATATCTCCTTCCAACGGTGTGCACGTATTGAGAACATGGACACATCGAAAGCCTGCTTGGCATTGTTAGCATTACATTTAATATTTTTGTAAATTATAAGTAGTTTGCCGTTACTTTTTTGTGTAATATCGTTATTATTTTTTATAGTAGGTAACGGATCTAGAAGCATTATAAACTCCTTGACACTCTAGCGATTTTTTGGGCCTTGAATTTTATTATCATCGGCCACGTAGTTATTGGTTGTTCTCCAGCACTGTTTGTCTCTTGAAATGCACAACACACGATCAGGATCGCAACCTCGCATCACAACCCCAGAATCGAACTACACCCGCGATGATACAGATCACGTGATCGGATGATCGCGAGCTGGAATTTAAATTTCTCGTTTTTTTTCAATCAACCCATGCTGATCGTGATCATTAGTATCCTACACGAACGGTCTTGCCGTTCGTCTTAATCATGATCGTGATGAATCGTGATCATGATCACGAAAACAAGGATCACTGAATTAACCTTGATCTTCTGGCCTACATTACACGATGATCAATAATATATAGGCCATAAGATCTGGATCCGCTTATGCCTTTTGAATGGACACAATAATTGTAAGAAAGATCAATTAAATGAATAAATAATTATAAACACGCCTAAAAAAACATAAGCGCTCTTGGGCAGCTATGTGGTGGCTAGAGTGACGCAAATCACTTCCTTCCAGTCCTCCGTTTGTATTAGAAAATGCGGGTTTCCACTCATGCCAGTTGTAAAAGGTGAGACCTAGACCGTAATTGCCGTCAAATAGAATATATTATGATATCAAATAATTTGTATATTATTTAATGCACACGATACCAATCGTTTATTTCTACTATACTATACTATTCGTTCTACAAAACTTGAAAATAGTGTTGAAAATAAAATCTATCTACTCATTTTACCAGCGGTCACCCATCCAAGCCATGGACGTAGCGGACGTTGCTTAAGCCCGTCATTCTCACTAGTACACCTGATTAGTTCAACCGTTGAGCTAGTGAGACTTTTCTGTCCCAGTAGTTAAACTACGTATAAATTCTTCTAGGAGTTGAACTACTGAGACAATATGGTTGAACTCATTGCGTTAATTAAGGTAACCAGCACAACTTAGTCCTAAATGCGTAAATTCAGCATGCATGTCCAGAATTAAACAGTCGCTGTGGCCGAAATCGGTCAGGACTACATCATCATCAATTAAGGTAATACAAATTTAAAAACATGTTATCGAGAATATTACCTAGTTAATAAGTTATGAAAGACTATACAAGCTAGGCTACAGGCACTTTAAAAATAAAATAGTAAGACATATTACGAATACAGGTAACATTTGAGTTCGGAGCGTAAGGTTTAAATAATATGAATATTATCTAATGTTGTATTTGGTTTCATCCCGCCTTCAACGTATAAGCCTTGATTTCAATTTGTCTGTTATTGTTACGTCCCTTTTATTTTCCCTTATCTAGAATTGAGGTCATAATTATGTACCTACTAAACGAAAATAAGCGTATATATATTTAAAACTCTACAGCCTAGAGTTTAAGAGGTAGAGGGTAAATGCGTGACTTTACGTGCCGTTTCAAAGAAAACAGTTTTCTTTGTCCTATCTGACTGGCCCTTAATACGAGTATGTCTCGTGGAGCTCTAAAGTTGTTGGTTCAAGCTCTTTGCCATAAAATGTACTGTATTTCATTATCCAGATGTAAACTTTTAAATTAGTAAGTAAAAGCAATGATTCCGATTTTCAGCCAGGGAAATTACTTTCATAAAAGCACTAGTAAAACAATTTTAAATTTCAACGCTATACGCGCATTGCAAGATTTCACGTGAACATATTTTGTTTTTGCCCGTAGTTTCGTATCCAGCTATCCACGGCCACTTTTGAAATCACCTGTATAATTTTTGCCAAAGCAAATAAAACGTGAAATTCAAAACTTTTGCAGGCAGCTCAGTTTAGAAATAGCCAACTATAAAAGGCAGCCAATCCGTGGCGGAGTGGTCGCTAAATTAATCAGATGACAGGAGAGCAGTCCAAAAGTTGCGCTCTCCGGAAATACCTCAAATCAATACGAACGGAAGCGGACGGGCTAAGTTATTTAAAATGCAGTTGACACTTCATCCACAGTGAAAATGCAATATTCGCCTTTTTCATGTGGAAATGCGGTTATATTCAATCGCGTTTTTATCGGAATATTCACGGCAATGACTCCGATGGTTCCCCTTTCAATAATTTGGTTTGGGATATTCAGTGAATGCATTTGATTGTTTTCATAGTAAGTATTATAAATATTTTTTTGACGATTTTATACAATGTCAGTCGACGCCGATGACGCCTAGCTCTTTATAGATAGTTATATCGTAATCGTGGTTATCTTTTTCAAAATTGTATACATCTGTTATAGTATAAAACTGTAGTTTAAATTGAATACATTTACTCAATATAGCCCTTGGGGTGCCGCGCTAGAATGTCACGCCCCATCTCTACCCGTGGGTGTCGTAAGAGGCGACTAAGGGTTACATACCAGAAGGTGGGCAGAAGCACTTCCTGAGGAACTGATATCTCACACTGAGATCTCCAAGCCGCATGCCAAGCATGGGGATTAAGGCAAACCCCCACCATATTGGGGGTGGCTGTGTTCAGCAGTAGACATCCGGCTGATACAGTATTCAATATTTGAGTTGACTTCTGTTAATCCTAACAAACATTTTGAGATAAATGTATTTTATTTATATTTTTTGTAATGTTTTTTTAATCTGTTTTTTACGGAATAAGCACGAAGACCACTGGATGTTAAAAGTCTGTAATTTAATATTTCATATTTTATTACTATACTCGATGTAAACATTCAAAAATCTTTTGAAAGGCAGCGCGGCGCGGTCCAGTGTTGCCGCGGCGGGCGGTCTTAGTTCGGAATAGGCATTCTTTCACTTTAAAATAAAATAATAAATTACAGGCACAAGAGACTTTTAATATCAGGTGGTACTCGAGCTAATTACGTCACACAAATAAAATACAAATAAAAAAACAAAAAAAACGGTTAAGAAATCTAATATTGTAAGAGTTAACTGTCCCATTACTGAGCAATATTTGTGTAGTAGTACAATATATTATTATTATAATTATATTCATGTTTATTGCCTTAAACATGAACGTTAAGTCGGTACATAGTCACTTACTTGTTGTGAATGGTAGCGAATGTGCACTGCAAAGTCAATAATGTGCTAAGACTGCAATAAACATAAATTTGAAATGTCTACAAACATGAAATTCAGTGCTTTCCTTACCACACACATAATAATATTCTATTACACAGAGGCGAACCGCAATCCCACATTTACAAATGGTAATAAACATGTTTTCCGTTGTGAGTCGTCAACTGGCGGATACGTCGACTCGTTGTCATCCTGTGAGCTTTATAAATGACGACGTGGCTGTCGAGATTCCTCTGCACACGTCACACGTCATGTACTCGTCCATGACATTTGAGGGATTTCATATTTGACGCCGTTAAAAATTTTGAGAGAGGTGTGAAAGAGTCGCGCATGGTGGTCCACTTGTTTGAGCTTACAGACAACAATGTAGGACCTATCCCGTGCCAGAAACTTAAGAAATCAAGATCATTACAAAATTAAAATTTAAGAGAGAAAAAAATATAGTCATGTTTGGGATTCGAACCCGCGTCCATCCACCCTTATAGCCGGGTATGCTCTGACTGAGCTAACCTGACAGTCAGTGACTTATAACTCTAATTCTTGCTCTCGTTCTTCAACCATCGTATTGGGATGGAGCTGATGATGGATGGACGCGGGTTCAAATCCCGCAGATGACTATAATTTTTTCTCTCGTAAATTTGTATTTTTGTAATGTAATCCGCAGAGCAGGCGTTATCGCAAACATAACAATATTAAGATCAAGATCAGTAGATAATATGTTCTTTTATCGAAGTAATTATCCATTGGATACTCAATAAATAACAATAATACCCAATACATAAAACCCAAGTGGGTGATTGAAATATTTTACTGAATTCAAACTTAGGAACTTACTTCAAAAAACGTTAAAAAGCCAAGAAGTACTATATGCTATATACATTTTCATTCACCATACCTATACAATAAGAACTTGTTGAATTGATTGTACTTAAGTAGGGTTTGGAATAGGTAGGTCCTATTCCAAACCCCACGAGTCCAAATAAAATATAGGTTTTAGGTTAGTTTTACGTATGTTGTTAGGTTTTAGGTAGGTATATTTAAAACGTAGTTGCAAACTTAGGTAAGGACCATAGTCATTTCTCAGTAAATATATAGGGTTATTGAAAAAATGCTAACGACCTCTTAGAGTTGACTTCTGTTAGTCCTAACAAACATTTTGAGAACAATGTGTTTGTGACGGAATAAGCACGAGGACCGCACATATTTTATTACTTTGCTCGATATAATATTCAAAAATCTATTCAAAGGGGAGGCGGCGCGGGAGCACTTGGCTCGAAGTAGGCATTGTCTTTTACTACGAAACTCAAAACCTAAAACATTCGATTTTTCTAGTACTGTCTGATATAAAAGTGTCAACTTTTAATTTCTGTGTCTCGTAGTAAAAGACAACGCCTACTCCGAGTTAAGAGCACCAGCCACGGCAACACTGGACCGCGCCGCGCTCCCTTTGAATAGATCTTTGAATATTTACACTGAGCAGAGTATTAAAAAATATGAAATTATAAATTACAGGCACAAGAGACTTTTATAACATCAGGTGGTCCTCGTGCTTTTACCATCAGAAACAAACAAAAAAACATTCTACTAAAAATGTTTGTTAGGACTAACAGAACTCATCTCTAAGCGGTTGTTAGCATTTTTCCAATAACCCTATATACAGGGTGCCCGGTAATGAATGGATAACCTTAAATTAGGTATATGTATATGTAATGGCCATTCAGAAAAAAAAAAAAAAAAAAAAAAAAAAAAAAACATCAACATCAACATCAACAGGTCACATGTGTATTCATACTTTTTTTTACGCTATGGATGCTTAAACTTTGGCAAAATGAATATGTTTGTTTATTAAAAAGACCATAAACTTGGTACTACTTGATTTTTTTTTGTTCTGTTTTTTTTTCTGAATGGCCATTAGATATACAAATACCTAATTTAAGGTTATCCATTCATTACCGGGCACCCTGTATAAGTTGTGAAAAGTAGAGGGTTTGACTCTCTCATCTATTTGAATATCTCGTATCTAATTAATATCACACTTCCTGTATACGTTTAACAATCTCTACTATAACTCTTACTATGTGCTGTAGAAATCCTATATAACAGTTCGAAAAAAGACGACTATGACTGTTTGAGCAGTGTTCACAAAGTCTGAATTTTTTCATAGCAGCCGTTTCGTATACCTTCTCTTTATCTATTAGTCGTATCGTTTCACAAAGGCACTTCAACAGGGGAAAATAAACGTCAGTTTTATGCGAGAAACCTCATTGAGGCTGTCCTTTCCGGTCCAAGTGTTTTATTTCTTCCTTTATCGCGCACTATTCCATGATCATGCTTGCATACGACGATTTGTTCTCAATAAAACCCATTCGAAAGAAGTTTTAAACGCCGATGTCTTTATGTTTAGTTTAATGCTGTTTTTCAATATTATTTTCTTATCACAAACCTTTCTAGAGGAGAATAATTTACTCGTACAAACAATTCTTACATGCAATTTATAGGGGCGATTCTCTGATTCTGGTCACTTTATGTGTGAACTCAGAGGAACATTGCTAAGATTCAGAAAAAAATATTTACTTTGTACGTACGTTTTGGCATCAAATCTGTGCTAAAGCTTTTTTCATAACTGCATGATTTACAGGTAAAAAAAATATGAAACTATTTCAAATATTTTATTGATATTTTTTTACATCTATTTCACGTTAAAATGTGCCCAATTATATCACAAATCCGTGCCGAATATTATTTTATCAGAATGTGGAACAAACAAAAAGTCGTATATAGGCACGACGCGGAGCGCGCATTTTGATTAAACCTTGTTCAATTCATATTTTGTTTTATTTTCCATTGCATGCGCTTAATTGATCTGCATCGTCCAAGTATTTGAACAAATTATCTCATTCTACCGTAAAATGTAGCTTGCTTATACCTTATATAGTGGTTTTCTACAAATCCATAGGTATATATTTTTAATAATTCTGCAGTGTATTTATTTAATTAATTATAATCAGCCAATTATTCAAATTATGTAAATGCTACTATTTATTGTAATGGGTCATAGTTATTCAAGTTCTTTATCCAACAGTCTCCTTTCGTTGAAATGGTCTTCGATGTTCACTATGTTTGCGTGTATTAATTTCATATTCATATTTGGTGCTAAAGTTGGCGATTTCTCATATTGTGACTCTTAATATCTAAAATTTTCTGGTTTTTTGAACAAAAGATAATTTAATGGCTGAATTACTTGTAGTCGTAAGGTGCACTGACTGGCTGCTTCAGACAAAGTCAATGATTATTTTCATCTTGTAATCTAATTTACACCAAAACTGGTGGTGATTTGATGTGAAATATGAAATTGGAATGAGCAAAACATTATTCTACTCTTTTGCAGAAGTGAAGATTATTTCATTGGATTGGAGATTTTCTATTAAACGAAAAAAAAACTATGAGTAAACGTACTCATACTCATCTTTAGGCAAAGGCTGCAAAATATTCAAACAAAGCCAAATATTGCAAACAAACCGCGTTAAGTATAACTTTGTATTTATCATTGTGACATCTGCCTATGTTGCGTTTCCTTCAACACGAATTACCTATCATTTTTAATAAATCCTAACACTTTTGTTAAGTGTCGTCATATCTTACCAGGAACTGTATTTTTTCTAGGTTGTACGTAGCCTTAGTAGCTCTCCAGTTATTAAAGCATCTCTGCGCAAAATAATATTTTCATCCGTTGTTCCGTTGCAGCGTGTAAGAAAGCCAAACCAAGGAAATAACAAACTGACGAACGTATTTTCGCATATATATATATATATATAGGTATATATATATATATATTATTTGAGATAGTTATTAATCTTGATTATGGTACTGTAGCCGCGTGCACATATACAGGGTTATTAGTAAAATGCTATCAACCTCTTAGAGTGGACTTCTGCGAGTCGTAACACATCGGTTGTGCCTGTAATTTATTATTTCATATTTTTATTACAATGTTCGATGTAAATATTCAAAACTCTATTCAAAGGGAGCGCGGTGAGGTCCAGTCTTGCCGCGGCGGGCGCTCTTGGCTCGGAGTAGGCTGTATTTTACTTTAGGGCTAGCAGAAGTCAACACTAAGCGGTTATTAGCATTTTACTAATAACCCTGTATACACAGTAAGTGTTATTTTTATTTCTACATATGATTGCAAGCACTATCGCGTGCTAAGTGAAAATCATATTTTACAAATTATTGAAGCACAAAATTTTATGCCCCGGGCGGGAATCGAACCTGCGTCCTCCGAGTTCGCGCTGAAAGCTAAACCGCTCGGCGGTTTAGTTATTTTGTGTTGGTAAGTGTTATTTTTATGAGGATGACCCTTGGAGGTTTGTTGAGAATGCACATGTTAATTCAACAACCTCCTTCACACCCTATACCTACCTTAACAGTAAGCTATAACGATATTGACACATTAAGTAGGCAAACTTCAAGTATAAGTTTATGTTCCTAAGTGAATGAGGTATCACAATATTTCATTCCAAAGCAGTGACACTGACTATGAACTTTGCAGACAACTTTGTCTACTAATACTTGTGTGACTAACTACAGGGAGGTTTACTTTAACTAGACTTTCGTCCGTAAATTAGTTTATTCTTGTATTAAACTAATGATCTTAGATATGTTTGTCTCTAATATCACTTTTATCAACTAATATACTTATTTCTGAGATTTTGTTCATATTTGCTGCTTAAACATATAAGGCACTAGCGGCCCGTCCCAGCTTTGCACAAGTATTTAACAAAAAAAATTAAAATAACCTTTTCGATATTATTATATAGCCTATGTTCACCAGGATCATCATAATATAGGATGCTTATGTCCAGTAGTTTTTGTGTTTATTCGTTACATACAAAAATACAAACCTTTCTTACTCATATAAGACGAATTACTTAGCATTCCATGGATTCACCGTGCGGGTGCCGGGTCCTTTGCAGAGGAAATATAATACATATAAATAATTTATGGCAAAATGTATTAAAGGTTTTATAAATTATGAGCTTTATATTTAATACGTGTAATTATTAGTTTTGATAGGTATCAAATCCTATTATCTTTATCTATATAATACTCTATCCTTAGATCTGTTTTTCATTCATCCATAAAAAATATCACACTGATATAACGCTAACCGACCAAATAAAAAACAAACGAACTTTTCTTTAAAATAACTAACAATCGAACTTTTATTATTTATTACTTACACATTTATTCTTAGGAATAATAAATATGTAATGCTTGAAATTAATGGTATTACGAGTAGGTTCATACACAAACAAATTAAAACTTCACATGAACGTTCATATTAATATACAGGCTTATTGGTAAAATGCTAACAACTTCTTATAGTTGGCTTCTGCTAGTCCTAACAAACATTTTGAGTTTTTTTATTTCTGTGACGAATATTTTTTTTAAATTTGTTTATGTGTATATGACGGAATAAGCAAGATGACCACCTGATGTCAAAAGTTTCTTGTACCTGTAATTTATTACTTCATATTTGTTATTATTTAGCTCGATGTAAATATTCAAAACTCTATTCAAAGGGAGCGCGGCGCGGTCCAATGTTGCCGCGGAGGGCGCTCTTGGCTCGGAGAGACTAAAAACTTTAAACTATTAGTTTTTCTAGTACTGTCTGACACTTTTAAGTTCTGTGTCTTGTAGTAAAAGATAATGCCTACTCCGAGCTAAGAGAGTCAGCCGCGGCAACACTGGACCGCGCCGCGCTCCTTTTGAATAGAGTTTTGAATATTTACATCGAGCTAAGTAATAAAAAATATGAAATAATCAATTACAGGCACAAGAGACTTGTGACATCAGGTGGTCTTTGTGCTTATTCCGTCATATAAATAAACACACAACAATTTAAACGAGAAACAACTAAACAAAATCGTCAAAAAAAAAATTACATCTATTAATGTTTGTAAGGACTGCAGCAGTCAACACTAAGAAGTTGTAAGCATTTTACTAATGACCTTGTTTATCTATTAGAAATAACTTGATTCACCTCATCTGGATTAGATCCAGCAAGTCCTGTACTACGTTATTAAAAAGATGTATGGATGGACTCACTGACAGATTGACACACGTGGTTATGATTACCTATAATCACAATATAAATATAACAATCTACTGTAAGTTTAGGATTTTATAAGTTTTCGTATTATATAGATTTAGCTCGCAAAAAAGTCCTCTAAAAATTGACAACTAGAATGTACAGATTATAATGCGTTTTGTTTTCTTGACGATTTAAGCTACTATTATACAAAGTTTGACGAAAAATTATTTATTTTTTCGTAGACTTCTATTTTTCCCCGTGGGGTGCTGGGTTAGTACTGCACCTCCCCATATCATCCCGTGGGTGTCGTAAGAGGTGACTAAAGGAAAAATACTGGAAGGTGGGCTGCAGCACCTTCTAAAGACCTTCCATCTTACACTGCGATCCCCAAGCCGCCTGCGAAGCGTGGGGATTATGGCAAATATCCCCTTAATAAGGGAGCTGTGTTCAGAAGTGGACGAGTTGGCTGTTACAGTACAGACTATTATATTATAGTATATAGTTCGGTTAACTCGGACATAAATAGATACCGAGTCTAAAATTCCTCAAACTTTGTTTTAGTTTGATCCGCTCACGTTTGAAGTTCTGCTACATAAATGTGAGAAGCTTAGCACATTATAGTGTCAACAACCTGACAGGTCTTAGGCTGCTCCCAGACGGGTCGACATAAGGCGATATGGCGACATAATCCTGCAAACAGATCTCGAAGTTACCGCGACGCTCTACCTACCTTATCGAGCTATTAATATTGAGGAGATGACAATATTAAATCCATCTTTGTTACATTGAAATTTCGTGTTTATCGTAAGCAAAATTAAAGCGCATATTGGACTTTAGTAACAAGTAGATTAAATAAAAAAAAAAGTATTAGTAACAATCTACGTCTTCATTTCGATTTTTTTAATGTTATTGTGACGGAACAAGCACGAGGCCCACCTTATGTTAAGCGGACTAACCTCTGCCTAGAACAGATACATTTCATCACAAGTGGCGAATTGCACTGTGGCCGTCACCTAGAGATGCATTTGTTAAGTCTCATGTATTCACTTCATGGCTCATATATTCACTAATTGCTGCCGGAAAACACCGTTAGGTGCTTGGAGACAGATTTTCGCTAGCTAGGCGGGCATTCGCAAATTCTTCTTGTTGTTTGTCCTTCCACCATGCGGTGAAGCTCAAGCCCGCGGTGGGATTCGAACCATGGACCTGCTGCACGGCAGTCCATAGGCAATGCCACTGAGCCATCACTGCTTCATACTGCTGCTTCGTCATTCGACATCCGATATTTTTAGCTACACTTATCTTATCTACATACATAATATATCGTACATATGGGTAGTTGGTAGTACACATTGAAGCGACCTCATGTGGCCTTCTTCAACTATACCCCTTCGTAGAACAAATGGTATTCAACCTTCCGACCATATGAAATGATATTTTTTTTTATTACTGATAGGTAAACCTTTGACTACAATCTCACCTGATGATAAGTAATGATGTTGTCGAAGGAATTAAAAAGCTTAACCTAGAATTACTTGCTCTAAAGGCCAGCTGCTAGAACACACCGTTAGGTGCTGGCGACAGATTTTCTACTTGTCGCTATCCAGGCGGGCATTCGCAAAATGCCCTACTACCATGCGGTGAAACTCTAGCCCACGGCGGGATTTGAACCAAGGACCTGCTGCGTGTTAGTCCATAGCCAATGCCACTGAGCCATCACGGCTTCATAGAATCGTTTTCCATCTTCGAGCCATGTGAATGTGAAATTTCTGCACCGCATAATTCTTCAGTGATATAAATTGATACTTTGAACGTGCCATTGCTAATAAGTGCAGATTAAGGAAACCCAAAATATTTTCTTCAATCTGCACTTATGAGCAATTGCAACTACGGAGAATAGATAACAAGGTTGAACAGCGGTGTCTGCTCACCACCTTACCTTCACCTTCACATGACCTTAATATTTTCGTTCAGTTACTTGCTGATATCATATTATTCAAATTAAAAAGTATGGTATTAGCAATTAAGCAACACAGATATTAAATGTTTTGTCGAACGTTAAGGTAGAAACACAAACGCGTAGACGAGCCTTAAATCCTATGCCGCCTAGGGCATAGTATAACTTGTTCAGTGATCCAGGACATACTGAAGTTTTGCACATCTAACCACATTTTATATACATTTTTGAATTTGGAATGCTAGTCTAAAATGAAAAACGATCTTACATAAGTCTACGAAACATGCACGTGTCGATTGGTGTAATAAAGCAATGTTGCTGAAGCTTTGGTTATAATGTCACTGGAGATCAGGGGTGTTTTGACATCAAACCGGAAAGCAGATTGAAAAAGCTACAACCTCGTGAATGAATCGGCGTAGGTGATAGCAGACCAATGAAGCGACAGGCAACAAAAAGTGTAGGCGTTAGAAGACCTTGCTTCTTTCTTTAAAAGGGACCACGTCATTAATTTATGATTAAGTTTGCGAGAAACGGCATACTGTTACTGCATCATGAAAACTAACTTATTTTGGTCTTCTCCGAGTAAAAAGGTAGAACGCCTAGCATCATATGATTTCTGTATACTGGAAGATTCTGTGAGAGGAATTTAGTTTGTATAGTCAAAAGAGGCAGTGGCATGACTGGTGGATGAAAATCACAACGCATGTCTTGTGGCGTCGTTAGGTGCCAAGGATTAACTAAACCGTGTTAAGCACGTATACATGAATAAGTTTTTGGTTCCTGTTGTAAAAATTGTAAGAAGCAAATTGAAGGTCCTTTCAATTGTATATAAGACATGTACACATAAGCAGGTGTACTTGAAGAAGAAAAAATTTAAAACAATATACATATAAAATTCTACTTCCAATGTTTAAATATTTTTCTTTGTATGTTACGCAAAACTTACAGTGTGGTAACGTACGACTACAATAAGTTCAACCTGGAATAACTTGAAGGCTTTTCATCTTATTGATCAAACAAAACACAAACTACACGTATGTTATAACATGCAAACAGACTGTCTTCTCGCAGTTGTGTATAACGTCCATTCCACTTGATATTTTTGTAGTTCCATGTAATAGAGTGCGAGTCTTTTGTCATCTGTTTACATACAAATTTTCATTATATAGACTGCAACAGCTACGCTTGTCAAAAAACAATAGACTGTATAACGACGCAGTAATCAAACCTGGCAAACATTGACATCATACTAAATTGATATTTAATAATAACAAATATTTTAAAATATTTAAAAAAAACATCAAATTAATATTTTAATAAAACACTTAAAAAATATAAAAATATCTCTATTAAGTGTTTACGTGTTCTTGACTCAACGAGCGCACGATCAAGAAGCTCGTAGAGTTAAGACCTCCTGAAGATGCTTCGTATAGAAGCGAAACGCGTCGAAAATTCTTCCGGTTTAGCTGCGTGGCGTTTGTGACGTCACGTTGGCTTAGCAGGAAAATACGGCGGAATTGTCACTAGATATATTTTTATATTTTTAAGTGTTTTATTAAAATATTAATTTGATGTTTTCTTAAAATATTTTAAAAATATTTGTTATTATTAAATATAGATTTCCGCAAAGTAACGCCTGAATCTATTCATTATCTTAAATTGATATTAGTCGTAAAACATTTTTGAAACTTTACTTCAACATACTTCTCTATCAGTATTAAAAGTATTAATATAAAATTCGAGAGCACTAGATAACTGCCAGACCGACCACAATTTAACGCGCCGCCTCCTATGTGACACCCGTTTCTCATAATTTTCTACCAGTACAACATGTCGAGCCCTCAGCAGGAAATAATCAAAGCAGTTAAGTGCCATCGCTGCTTACGATTGCACCAGGTTTCTCGGCAGGTATTTACGTAGGTAGCAACCTGCCATACCAGTTCTATGAGCCGTGACATTGCGGACTTCGAGACCTAGACGAGAACACGACCAAGTATTTCTTCTTGTACGAGACGTTTCTCTTATAACTTAATATTGATATCTGTTTGCATCCAAAGATTACGTATAATGTGGTCTTTGAACACGGTGTTCTTTGTTCATATGCATATTCCAATAATTAGTGTGTAGTGACCGCATTATTCTGCTTTAAAATATTATTAGATATCCGCAGCTATTTAGTTAATTAAGATTGGTGGGTCCACTATACCAAAGTATTTTTATAGATGCGTGCGTGCCCAATACTGCAGACTGAAACAAGTGATTAATAATCGATTTTTTAAATTTCAACACCTATAAGGATTTAAATTGATTACATTTTAGAATGAAGATGTACAAAATCAATAGTTTATACTAAAGGGTTATGTCTCTAAAGTTTACAAAACTTGACAAAAATTACTTCAAAATATTGAGCCAGCACATATTTAGTAGCGTTTAATGCTAACAAAGAAATTTTGTGGTTTTTAAATGCTTAAAAAATTTGAAAACCATTTGCAGTAAATTAAAAGCGAGACATTTCCCTTCATATTATCTGTACCGAAAACACCTTTAACTTATAAAAAAGATTGTAAGTAGAAAATCTAAATGGCTTTTCTTTTATAAGGAAAATACTTTCAGGTCTTTTTTTATTTCGGTAATGATTTATACGAGCTAATTGAATAGGCAAAATATTAAGCCTGCGGAAAGCGTTATGGCCCTTAGGCTTATGGCGTCAATTAAATTAAATTCTTCAACTTTAGTGGACTGTATTTTTGAGAGGTGCGCTGATTACATGGGTGAGCGAAGGTACACGTCTTACAAGATATACAACAAGGAAAGGTTAAAGAATTCCACGCACCTGTTTAATTCCTCCTTAACTTGATGGCTTTGTTCCTATGCGGATGTCACAGCACAGTGTCCTTGTGTAGGTAATTCGGTGATGAATAGATCACCAAAGATATAAGCGGCGCGGGCGCGTTTTAGCACAATCGTTCCTTTTCACATAGACCACACACGAAGAGAGCGCGGATGCTTCTGGTGCGTGGAGTGACGACGAGAGGAGAGGGGTAGGAGCACGCTGCTACCTTGCAAGCCGTGCACTCACACACATGTAACCGTAGTGGCAACGAGTTTATGCGATAACAGGTCGATGCGTATATGGCGATAACATTCCCCCGGCCTTAAAGGGTTGCCTTTAAATAATATAATGCGTCGTAAATATGGATATAATAAACAAAAATATATAATGCGTAATTTTATGTAAAATTGTATGCGGTTAAAGTTTTTAGTGCGGTTAAATATGTGTAGTGTAATAATGAAGTTAGTACATGAAAATTACTGATTAGGAAGAGGACATAATTTAACTACCGGGCGAAGATAGGTCCCCTTTGAAGTTTTTATAGTTACTACTCGAGTAATGCCATCCTTGGATAGATGAACCCTTTCAACAACACCCAAAGGCCAAGCAAAAGGCGGTGCATTGTCAGTTTTGACAATCACTACAGTACCCTCACGAATAGGAACCGACGGAACGTTCCATTTAGCGCGCGATTGCAACTGGTGTAGATACTCCAAACGCCAGCGCTTCCAAAAGGACTGCACCATACCATCCAATAAGCTGTGTCTTTGGCATAAGTCTGTCGGTGTAACCTCAGGTGCGGGAAGCGATGAAAGTGGCACAGTTTGCAAAAAATGTGCAGGTGTGAGAGCTGCAGGCTCTGCAGGGTCGCTACTCAAAGCAGTCAGCGGGCGCGAATTTATAAGGGATTCGATTTGCGTTATTACGGTAAGAAGCTCATCGTATGACACTATTTGTTGTCCGATGACTTTAAACAAAACCGTCTTCACGATCTTTACTATACTCTCCCAGCAACCTCCCCAGTGAGGAGACGACGGGGGTATAAATTTCCAATTTATGCGGTTTTCGGAAAGTTCAATTTCTAACGGGGACCGAAACTCATCTAAAAATTTATACAAGTCACGGAGATATGAACATGCTCCTACGAAACAAGTACCATTATCCGAATACATGGTTTCGACAGGTCCACGTCGGGAAAGGAAACGTTTGAACGCGTTTAGGAAGCTAACAGTGCTTAGATCTGTTGCTATCTCGATGTGGGTAGCGCGAGTAGTTAGGCAAGTAAAAATGCATAACCAGGCTTTCCGGCTTTTCACCCCCCGCCCACGAACAGGTGTGTACTGCAGAGGACCTGCATAATCGCATCCTACGAATTTAAACGCTTTGTCAACCTGATTGACGCGAGAACTGGGTAGATCAGCCATGAGCGGGAACAAAGGACGCGGTTTTGACCTAAAGCATACATTGCATTGGTGTATACGATGACGTATTATACGTCGTGCCGCAAAAATCCAGAATTTTTGTCTTAATAAGGACATTAGAAGCTCCGGACCAGCATGCAAGTGCTTGCGGTGATAGTGATCAACTATCAGATCAACTACGTGATCATGGCGCGGTAGAATTAAAGGGTGTTTATGCGTATATGCCTCGGCAGAATTAGACAAACGGCCCCCGACATGAATAAGCCCATCACTGTCGAGAAAAGGCCTAAGTTTATTTAAAGCAGGTGAACAGGTTTCTGATTTATGTAACTTTAATTTGTCGTGTGAAAAATAAACATCTTGTACAGCGCGAATTAATTTATACTCAACAAAGTCCAAGTCTGAGGCCGATATGGTCTTAGCACGGGGTAATATTTTTATGAAGCGACAAATGCGTACAATTATGCGTAATAATTTAGAATACGACGAATGTCGTTGTGCTAGCGCATAAAGTAAATTGTCTTCTGGACAAGTGGTAAGAACATGTGCTTGTGTACGTTGTTCAGATATCTCATCTTCATGTTCATTTACGTCAAATTTATGTGATGGCCATTCACTAGGGTCGCGTCTAATCCAAGAAGGTCCATTATACCATAAGGGATGGTCTATTAGCTTGGCAGGGGTTAGACCTCGCGATAAGCAGTCCGCGGGATTTTCTAAGCCAGAAACATGGAAAAATCGACTCGCGGGAATATTTTCTGTTAATTTTACGACTCGATTAGCGACAAAAGTTTGCCAACGATGCGGGGACGCGTTTATCCAACAAAGCACAACTTTAGAATCGCTAAAGGCGTAAACATTAGAAACGAGATAGCGCGGTTTTATGATATCCAAGACTTTGTGAAGTAATTGTGATAACAAAACTGCAGCGCAGAGTTCCAACCGTGCAACCGAAACTACTTTTACGGGTGACACTTTAGATTTCGCGCACACGAGTTTCACAGTGAATGTGTTACCTACGCGGACTTGTATGTATACCATTCCTCCATAAGCACGCTCACTCGCGTCTGCGAACCCTAAAATATTAACAACGCAATTCTGCCTGAGACCCAAATGTCTAGGAATGCTCAAATTGTTAAGCGAAGGAAGTTCAGCACAAAATTGCGTCCACTTGGTGACAATATGGTGCGGCGGTTCGGCATCCCAGTCACACTTTGACAACCAAAGCTCTTTTATTAAAAGCTTGGCGTACAAAATGGCCGGAGCCACGAAGCCCATGATGTCCCACAGACGTGCTATCGCAGACAATATTGTACGTTTGGTGCATATATCATCTGGAGCACTTACCACAAAGCGGAAACAATCATTAGATCTATCCAAGCATAAGCCTAAGATTTTATGCGGAACAGATGATTCAAATACTTTATCGTGGGGTTCCTTATGTGTATTTGGTATGCGTTCGAGGACAGCATCAGAATTGCTTGACCATTTTACAAGGTCAAATTGACCCATTTTGAAAAGGTCAATAAGCTCTTGACTAAGCTTGATTGCCTGCGGCACTGACATGACAGAGAGAGCTATATCATCCATATAGAGCGAAGAAGAGGCAGCAGTAGCTGCAGCGGGAAATTTATCTCCTTCATCGTCTATCAGTTGACGAACGACGCGTAATGCGTGAAACGGGCTGGATTTAATTCCAAAACACACGCGGTCAAATTGGTACACAGCAACTGGATCGTCAGTACTGAACCGATATAAAATTCTTTGGAACCTGCGGTCAGGTTCGCGGACTCCAATTTGAAGGAACATTTGACGACAGTCAGCGGATAGTGTTATTTCAAATAAGCGGAAATTTATGAGTATGCTGAACAAGTCTCCTTGTAAATTAGCACCTGCATGAAGTAGGTCATTCAAAGAATAACCAGACGGCGTGGTTTTACAGCTGGCGTCAAGAACGCAGCGTAGTCTGGTTGAGGATTTGTCCTCTCGAATCACACCATGATGCGGGATTGTGTATGAGGGTCGTGAGATATCATCATTATTTATATCAATAGGACTCAGGTAACCTTTATCGATGTAATCGTGTATAACATCATTATATGCGGAGCGGATTTCCAATGATGCGTCTAACTTTCGCTCTAAACAATGTAGTCGCCTGAGTGCGGCAGCGAACGAATCGCCTAATAAAAACGCGTCATTACGAAACGGTAAGGCAACAACATATCTACCATCGTCTTCTCGAACTGTGGTAGCGCGGAAAAAGTCTTCGCACTCAAGTTCATCAGGACTAAGAGTGGGCGCGGGTGTGGTTACTTCTTCAAGTGCCCAAAAACGCTTGAAGAGAGTGTCCATACTGTCATGGACAACAGAGCAACATAAAGTTGACGTGTTACCTTGAACAATCTGTGACGTAGGTGCGGATCCCATTATCACAAACCCTAGTACTGTTTGAATTGCGGGCGGAACATTTTCATAATTGCTATGAACTACACCGGGTAGTATTAAATGTGAGAAGGTTGACGCACCAACTAAACAATCGACTGGTCCGGGAACTGCATAGTATTCATCAGCGAGCGGGAGTGAATCAAGATGAGTAAAAGCAGCTTTATCGACTGTCACAGATGGCAACGGGTCGCTTATGCGATCAATTACGAGTGAATCAATATCGAAACTTATTTTTGAATTAAAGCGTGAGTGTATTTTAAAATCTACTGAACCCTTAACTGATTTTTCAGAACCTCCAATACCCTTTACCACCATATGAGATGGTTTTACGCTTTGCAATAGTCCAAGGCGCTTACAACATTCATACGTCAAGAAATTACTTTGACTCGCACTATCCAACAAACAACGAATTAATTGCGGTTTATTGTCTGCACCAAACACAACAACTTGCGCAGTAGCAAGCAATACAGTGGTACAGGTACGTATGTGTTGCTGCTTATTGGGCGGGCATGCATCAACGCGCGTAGGCATTGCAGCAGCTATGGATGTTGTGCAAAGAGATAAATCGCCACGTTGTACTGTTTGGACATGAGTTGCAGAAGGATGGGTGGAGTCACGTGACAATGCAGTTGTTGAATTAGGTAATGCGGTTTCAGTGCGCGGTTTACTATTATTGTTAAAATGCAACATAGAGTGGTGTCGTTGATTGCACGTACGACACTTCGATTTCGATGTGCAATTAACAGCCTTGTGCGTGCGGCTTAAGCAATTGACACATGCGCCATTAATTTTTATTTGCTTAAATCTCTCAGAAGGCGACAGTTTTTCGAAAGCGGTACATTTATAAAAATGGTCATGGATCGCGAAATTACATAGCGGACATTTATCAGGAGTAGTACATGACGTTACGTATGATTGTGGATTGGGCGCACGTATAGTCTTTGAACGAGGCTTAAAATTTGATTTCGAAATGTATTCATTATCTGTAGGCTGCATGCTTCCATAGATGCGACACTGACTCTTAATGAAATCAATAAACATATTAAGCGTTGGCGTCTTTGTGTCACGAGAATACATTTGAAAAGCACGAACAGTTTCTGTATCGAATTTTTTCATAGCCATGTGAAGTAGTACGAAATCTAACAGATCATCAATTTGCAATGCTTTAAGCGAGTTTATGGAGACAACAAACGTATCTATAAACGCTTGGAAATTAGATGCAGACGCAGGACCATTTAATTTTAAGTTAAGTGCTTGTTCTAAATAATCGGTTCCCAAAATTTTTACATCTTGGTATTTATCAATAAGTGCCTGGTAAATAACATTATAATTTTCTGGACTAGGTATAACACCAGCAAATGTAGACAGAGCGTTATTTGACAACTTACCTATTAAATAGTACAACCTGTCCGCGTCAGTGAGCGAAGCATTATTGTGCACTAATGCGTTAAATGTAGTGTAAAACAACGGCCAGTTACTTAAATTACCATCAAACGACATCAACTCGGGTTTCGGCAACCTCTGCTTAACTTTGGGTGCGGTAGAAAGTACCGGAGCGGTTTCAGGTTTTATGAACTTCGATTTGACCTGATTTATAAAACAATATAGATCTTCAAAGGAAGCGTAACTCTGATATGAAGGGGTAGCGTTAGGATCATATTCCAGTAATGCCTCATTGTAAGTATCCAAAACATTGTGAAAACTCGAACGTATATCATCAATTGTTATACAAGAATTAAGAAATAACTCCTGATTTTCTTGTGAACTATGTGCAACTTTAGCTTGATTATACACGGCATTAATGCGTTCAAATAAAGCATTCCGTTTTGCCTCCAAAATGGCTAGACGTGGTTTACATGGTGAAGCCATTTTTTCCTTGCGAGACATTAGCGATTATTATTAACAAAATTATAAAAACAAAAATGCGGTTGGTATCGGAACAGCTTACCTTTGCAATTATGTACAATAAACAAACACGATCAGCAATCGAAAAAAAAGACGACAAAAACGTATCAAAATAAATAAATAATTATGATCGATCTTCGCTTGCTGTAAGCTCATGTGTAACATTTATTGATAATAATGCAATCGAAATTTGTCATCTTATTTAAAGAATGCGTTTTGTAGATGTGCCGTGAGTAGTAAACATGTATGTGTATGATATTATGTACGTAAATAGATATGATAAACAATACTTATAAGGTTTAATACAAGATAATGTGGGTAGTGTAAAATTGATCGAAAGGCAAATACTTGTAAGGCGTAGCGGGAATAAAATATGATGCAATATGTATGTATTTAAATGCATTTAAAACACGTGTTTACTTTATGCAATTTGAAATCTATTTAAATTATCAAAGCAAACACGTATTTAATTGTGGTGGCGCGAGAAGCCGACCACGCGGTGAAAATTGTAAACAAGGATATCACTGTAATCTGCGGTATAATATGTACCAGAATGTATTATATATACGGGTCGTAGGGACCAAAAATGAATAGGCAAAATATTAAGCCTGCGGAAAGCGTTATGGCCCTTAGGCTTATGGCGTCAATTAAATTAAATTCTTCAACTTTAGTGGACTGTATTTTTGAGAGGTGCGCTGATTACATGGGTGAGCGAAGGTACACGTCTTACAAGATATACAACAAGGAAAGGTTAAAGAATTCCACGCACCTGTTTAATTCCTCCTTAACTTGATGGCTTTGTTCCTATGCGGATGTCACAGCACAGTGTCCTTGTGTAGGTAATTCGGTGATGAATAGATCACCAAAGATATAAGCGGCGCGGGCGCGTTTTAGCACAATCGTTCCTTTTCACATAGACCACACACGAAGAGAGCGCGGATGCTTCTGGTGCGTGGAGTGACGACGAGAGGAGAGGGGTAGGAGCACGCTGCTACCTTGCAAGCCGTGCACTCACACACATGTAACCGTAGTGGCAACGAGTTTATGCGATAACAGGTCGATGCGTATATGGCGATAACACTAATTAAATACTTTTTTCTGTAATTAATTTATAATAAATTTTGTTAATAATTTTAAAGTACTTAGGAGATTCGCCGCTAATGGCGATAATGGCCGTGATTGCCATTTGGAATTATATTGCAACGTATTCTTTCGCTAACCAGGTATGTACTTTCTAACATTCATTTAAAGCCCGCCAATTTTTATTGACATTGACTATTACTTGAAATACCTACGTCAAATTGTATCGCAAACTTTTCAGTTGTTTTCCTATGATGTACCACATAATTAGGCAGGCCGACAGACAGACAAGTTTTCATAAAACTACCTACATTTACGGAAAAATAGAATTGTATCAATCAAATATTATTCATTTCGTACGGTCGTCATTCAACCCCACATTGAAACAGCAGTATTTTAAAATTATTTACTAACACTATTTACTTATTGTGCAGACTAAAAATGTAAACCTTGTCTCGCCTGAAAGCTTTATGAAAGCCATTAACCCAGACACTAACGGGCTACTTAGTTTTAATGTTGGTAACGTGGAAATATGGACTAACTGCTTTTAAGGAGACATTCGGGGTAAAAATAAGGAAAACTTTGTCACATAGTCAAATCCAAAATAAAATTACAGTCCTAACCTTTAATTGAAGATACCACCCCAGCTCTCGTGTACTGCACTGTACTGTATCAGCCAGATCGTCCACTGCTGAACACAGCCTCCCCTATTAAGGAGGTATTTGCCATAATCCCCACGTTTGGCAGGCGGCTTGGGGATCGCAGTGTATGATGACAGTTCTTCAGAAGGTGCTGCTGCCCACCTTCCAGTATTTTTTCCTTAGTCGCCTCTTACGACACCCACGGGATTCTATGGAGGGTGCAACCCAGCACCTCGGGGGTACCTCCATATAAGTAGAAGATATAAATTACAAAAAGTACTAGACAGCAGAATCGGACACAAGACGCTGGCAGTAACTGATTTTAATATGATATCGTGCCACGACTACATAAGTAGGGTTTATGTAGAATACCCACATTATAAACACAAAATGTCTGAACGGTGTGAAGTGTATGAACATCATATATTGACAGCTGAAACCGTAGACACGTTCATTTCTGTTAAAATACCTGTAGTGTATGCATATGTAGTGTAAAGTTCCCAGATACAGACCCACCAACTTATCTGTTCAGGCGGCAGAAAAAAGAACTACAACATACATTCAAATTGTGACAGTTTGTAGTTGATTTCCATGACCAGTAGCGCCCTCGAAAACTGCACAGTTAAGTTGGTGGTACTATAGCGTCGTTTGTTTAGTGTGCCATCTTGAATCAACGTTTAGCGTTTTTGACAGCTGTCATTAAAACTGCCTCATTGGTACTAAGACGTTTTGAAAACTCGAGTCTGCATTCGTCCGCCGAGTGAGGGTAGTTATAATTAGTAGAATTTTCTAGTAAAAAAATCAATAAAAGTTTGGAACTGTGCCCAGTAGATGGTAATGGCTCGCTCCCTATTACTCGGGACCATATCAGGTGACACCTGGGTGATTACTGATTACACACCTTGCCTACGTTTTATAAATTATGGTGATATGTTTTCGTTCCATTCCTTATGAGATTATTTTAGACACCCCATATAAATAATTAATGTTTTCGACAACTGTACGGAATTTTCTTCAAAGCTCAAAGAGACTATATCAATTAGAAGGTTTCATGCAAATCGCGGTCAAAGTACCCCATTGAACATAGCTATTATACGCTTTCGGGGAATAAATTAGGAAGTTTAACACAGACAGCTGAAGGTGAATTTTGGTGGTAAAATAATTCTTTAATAGGTTTTTACCGTTATGATTTAGATGAATTAAAACAACAAGTTTTTATTGTTTTTAACGGATTTCTTTTGTGTCTTTTAATCCAGTGCCATAGCTAACACACATACGGTAAGACTCCTCTTACTTTTATTTTGTTATCGCTGATAGTAGGCTACCTTTTACCATTATCTGACCTGATGGTAAGTGATGGTGTGGTCAAAGAAAATGATCAGACTAACCTATAATTACTGGCTATCAAGGGTAGCTGCTGGAACTTCTTAAATGCTTGCTCGAAGATTTCTACTTGTACTACGACTAGACATGACTTGGATGGGTGACCGCTAGCATTACTAGGGAGTGCTTCCGTTCTTCGGAGAGCTCAAGCCGTCGGTTCATCCTCTAAGTTAAGCAATGTCCGCTGGGGTCACCCATCCAAGTCATGACCGCAGCGGACATGATCGATAAAAGATGACTAGGCATGACTTGGATGGGTGACCGCAGCGGACATTGCTTAACTTAGATGATCGATAAAAGATGACTAGGCAAGCTACGTCATGACTACAAATGAACAGAATGATTAAAATATAACAGCAATTAAATAATGGGTCAAATCTATTTAGACACTGACTTAGGTTTTCGCGATTATTACACATAGTAGTTAAACAACTTTAAACGATTTAAATCGCACATATTTATCATTATTTTTGTCCCGACGTTACAAACACTGTAAATGTGTTTCATCACTGCAAAGTGTTTGAAACGTTGGAAAAAAAATACCTACCAACCTAAAACAATAAGCAGGACCAGGGGCCTCCTATAACTAATGTTTCTAAATCATTAATGAATCTACGCACTAATAAACGATGATGTTTTGATCAAGTTGGATTGACCGTGGTCACGATTAGACTCTCTAATAACTAATTCCCGTATATCTACTCCTAACCATGCTCTAGCATTAATATCTTATATATAAAAGGTAGAGGCCCTTAGCGTATAAGTTACAGAACATAAAATATGAACAGGATATCTCGCAATGGTCATGTAAGGCGCAACAACTCGAAGGTCCCAGTAGTGGCGTATGTCTCCATTTCGCGGCCCTCGGCGCATATAATTTACTCATAAAGAACCTAAAAGGGGAAACTTTTCGGCGTATATAAACTTTAATGTATGTCACGTATTTTATTAATAAAAAACACTTCATCTCTACAGTATTCCCTTTAGTAGGCAGAGGTATATAAGCAGGAAACGTATACGTTTCACCACGCAAAAAGGGGCGAGCCTGTTGCCATCTACCATTTTGTTTCGTATAGAAAAACCTAACAACTCTTCTGACCTGGGGATCAGACCCAGGACCTCAAAATTTCAAGGGGTGCGGCGCTTTTGCATACACCACCGAGGCAGTCAAGATGTTTTATATACTTTTTAGGGTTCCGTGCCCAGGGTATAAATCTGGGATTACAAAATTACAATCATAACAATATTAAAAAAGATAAAACCGGGATCCTATTACTAAGACTGTGGAGTATTAAAAACAGGATCTCGTTTTTATCCCATCATCTGTCCATATGTCTGGCTGTCACTAGGCTGTACTCATGAACCATGATAGCTAGATGGTTGAAATTTATAGATGATGTATTTCTGTTACCGCTATAACGTACCTTTCATAAAAATTAAATAAAAAGGTTATAATGCGGTGTCTAATATTGTATATATAAGGTACGGAACCCTTCGTTCGCTAGTCCGTATTGCACTTGGCAGATTTTTAGATACACTTACTCAAGTTTGTTTTTTGGTAAACTTCATAGGTACTTGTGTCAGCAACAAAATGTGTTTGAGTTTAATTGGCTCAGTTTTATTTAATTTCGTGTTCAACTTTGAGTTTTGCTTGGCGGTGTTGTGACTGACGAGCTTTGATTCTATTTGTGCTTATTTAATTTCAGTTAAGAAATTATTAATGGCGTTGATATTCTATTAGAGTGTACCGAATGTATATAATGTACTCATTGTTTGACCAACCTAGTAACGCGTTTAATACCGTTGATTTTGATATTCTCCTGAGTCTTCTGCGCTCTATTAATATATCTCCTACCGTTATTGACTTTTTTCACAGTTACCTGTTTGGACGTCGACAGAGGGTTCGCCTTGAAGATTCATGTTCTTCATGGTGTGACACGACAGCCGGGGTTCCGCAGGGTGGTGTTTTATCTCCTCTTCTTTTTGCTGCATTCATAAACTCAATTTCTAAAGATATCACTTCGTCTTACCACCTTTATGCGGATGATTTACAGATTTATTCACAAGCATCTCATGACAAAATTTCAGACGCTATAGAAACAACCAATAGAGATTTAAAACAGATAGCAGATTGGAGCAATAATTTTGGTTTAAGGGTTAATCCAAACAAAACTAAAGTTATTGTTGTAGGCAGCTCCCGAATGTTGGCTAAATTGGACTGGGATACACTGCCTCCAATAATTTTTGACGGTCTAGTCATACCTTATAGCAAACAAGTAAAAAATCTTGGGATAATAATTGACCAATCTTTGTCATGGGGCCCTCAGTTAGAAGCAATTAGTCGTAAAATGTTTGCTTCGGCAGGTTCTTTGAAACGGCTTCGTAATTTTCTTCCCACTGCTACCAAAGTTGCGCTTGCTCAATCTCTTCTACTTCCTATTTTAGACTATGCCGATGTTTGTTACCTTGATCTTAGGGAGGACCAGCTAAACAGACTTGAGCGTCTCCAAAACTTCTCAATCCGGTTCATATTTGGTTTACGCAAATATGACCACGTTTCTAAATTTCGTCATAAACTCAAGTGGCTTCCCATTCGCCTTCGCCGGAATACACATATTCTTTCCCTACTCTTCAATATATTATTTAATCCTTATTCTCCGCGTTATCTCAAGGAACGCTTTGAGTTTCTTGAATCGGCTCATGCCTTGTCATTGAGGTCATCAGAAAATCTTCTACTCAAAATACCGTCACATAGTACATCTTTCTATGATAATTCATTCTCAGTGCAGGCTGTTCGACTTTGGAACAGTCTGCCAGTATCGATTCGAAAATCTCAGTCACTATACATTTTCAAAAATAGAGTCAAAGAATTTTACATGTCCACTCTAAGCTAAAATATTTCTTTGGTTATTACTCATTATATTTGTGTAAGTAGTATTTGGATACATGTATGTATATATTTATATCAGTGTATGTATGTAGGTATATAATTAGGTATTTATTATGTATATATATTAAAATTGTATGTAAGTAATGTTTATTATAGGTATGTATTTTAAGATATGTATTTATTTGAATAATACTTCGTGAATATTTAATTTGTTTTTATTTTTAAGTAATGTTTACGTAGTAAACTGCCAACCTGGCTATTTTTTGTAAATCCTTTCTTTTCGGTTGTCTGGAAGAAATTGCTTTAAGCAATAAGACCGCCTTTTGTATACATAATTTGTGTGTTAATTTTCATTGTAATGTTTTTAAGGTATGCAAATAAAGTGTTTCTATCTATCTATCTATCTACTACATGATTAACGCCCGTTGCATATGTCCATACTTTACTCACATATATGCCATATGTATCTTATAGTATCCGAAATGCGCAATGTTTCACTATCTTACTGACGAAAATATGACATTTCTTCAGTAAGAGAGTCGGAAACAATAAGTCATTTGATTTTCTTTATTTATCAATCTGAATCACATTAGTGCAAATGGGTATTAGAATCATAGTCATAGAGTAAGCAAGTACTTATTAATTTATAGCATACTCGGCTTTTGTACATTAGTACAAAAGAAAACGTAGGTAGACACATACAATTATTATTTTTCATTTTATTTTTGTAGCCTGTGCCTTTGACCACAATCTGATCTGGAGGTGTAATGTGATGAGGATACAAACCTATATAAAAACATATTTAACCAAGAATTTTTTATGTTATGTGACGGAACAGGCTCGAGGCCCCCCTGATGTTAAGCGGTATCCTCTGCTTATAAGAGATGCATTTCATCACGAATTGCACTGCGTCCGTCACTTTGAGATATAGTTGTTAAGTCTCATGTGCCTGTAATTTCACTGGCTCTCAAGGAATGCTGCCGGAACACACCGTTAGGTGTTTGGCGATAGATTTTCTACTTGAGGGTGGTAGCTAGCCAGGCGGGCAATCGCAAAATGCCCTCCCACCATGCGGTGAAGCTCAAGCCAGCCGTGGAGATCGAACCAGGGTACTGCTGCACGGCAGCCCATAGCTATTGCCGCTCAGCCATCATTGCTTCAAAAACCTAAAGACAATAACCAGGTCCGACGGCTTAATGTTCCATCCGAAACACGCAAGCGTTTAGTAATAAACGCAACTAGCGGTCACCCATCCAAGTAGATAGTGTAGAGAACATAGCTTAACCTGGTGGCTGGTAACCTTTGCTAGGAACGCTTCAAACTTTACCCATTATTATTTCAAAACCCCTATTTACGTTGACGTGACTTAATTGTGTTGTTGATTTGAAACAGGAATACGTCGTAATTAGTGACCCAAGCAGGAAGTTAAGGAGTTGTATTTCCCCAATAATCTCATCCCTTTCCTCTAAAAGGCAATTAACGTAAAACTTAAGGCTTTCGGTCGCTTGTTCCGCCCATTAATTATTCTTTATCTGTTTTATTCAATCTCCGCTTCTATATACAGTTAAAGTGCCCAGAATGTCGAGAAAAGAGAAAAAACTTTTGGTAACACAATAGATTTGTCGAGACGGGGCAGCCGTGGCCTCCAGCCTTATCAAAAATGTAAGATATCTGCTGAACTTTCCGTAATTCAATTTTCCTGAGGCCAAGTTACGTATCCAATCTGAAAAGTTGAATACATGAAGAATCTTTTCTTAACCCCAAGATTTCCCAGCTGAAAATAATAGGCAAATATTCGAACACACAAAAGTTATGAGGTTAAAGTGAATGTTTTTAAATTTTGTAACACTCAATGGTCATAAAGCTGATCTAAATTAACATAAACAAAGACGCGGCTAACAGCAACGCAATTAAAATTATAATAGAAAATTAATCTGGTCTCCCTCTGTTTGTAAAGTAATCACGCTCCGTCGAGATTAAAGCTATCTAAGAAAGATCTCTCTGAGACCACTTAAAAAACCAAGCGAATATTTTAAAAAAGCAGACTCAGCGAATACTCACCTAGTGCTTGACAGATGCAAATGAGACCGGCCGGCGTGGCACGAGGGCGCGCTCCCGTTCGCACTAGCTCTCACAATCCAAACAATCCTTCACACACAGACCTTCAAAGTTCTAACGCTAACACATAAAAGTCTTAACTAACTCTTAATGACACTAATAAATTTTAATTACTTATATTAAAAGTTCGTATCGGGTGAGAGGAGAGTGATACGAGGGTCTAAGTGTAATGTTGTTGACGATTTTCGCGTGCGATGCGGCACGCTACGTTAAGTACCGGTGGGGTTCGGAGAGATCGTAAGTCGCGGAGAGGAGAGGTTCAGACACACGATCGAGGAGACCGAGACGACGTGAGTGACGCCGCCGCTGCTGCCGCCGCCGGTGCGGATGCCTCCCGCCCGCCTAGCGCCCGCGTCCGCCGCGCGCTTCGAGCAAAAGGGATGCAGCGAGCACGCGCCAGAACCCGCGAATATCGCTCCTACGATCTGCTAACCAGAGTCTCAAGTGCCCTCCACGGCCGCCGACAATCTCGCCGAGAGGGAGGGCTTCCACGCCCCCGATATCGAAACGACGCAAATAACCGCCACCGACGCGATTCCGTTTAGAACTTAATGCTATTATTTTAAAATAGATTTTGACATTTAGGTCGCAAGATGAACACCTGACGTTCGGCATCATATTGAAAAACGTATGCCCTCGTTAGCTAGGTGTATCAAATGCCATAACGAAAACTTTGGCTGAATACGCGCCATATTATGCAACGTTACAGCTTGTATCGTGCACTCAGTTTTTTTTCTACTTGACATGAGTTTTCAGATAAAATTATATCTAGATGGCCAAACTTAAGTTTCGAAATATATTATGAAAACTTTGTTTTTTTTTGTGCTAAGTATATGATATTATTTTACGTTAAATTTCTGTGTTAGAAATTCTTATAATAGCATATATTATGGCGTGACATAAAGGTTTCAATATGTCATATTTATTGGTCTTCAACTTTATGAGCTCTATTTATGTCCTGTAGGTATAGAAATTGGTGTTAGAAGAAATAATTTTCCTTTATTGCAGTCCGCAGTCTGTAATACTGAAAGTTATTTGAAGGACTTAAAATAAGATTTTTGACATTAATTGTAAATTTTTTTTACATTAGTTGTCATTTAATTGTCTAATTTCAAACTGTGAATAAGGTAACAACAATTTTTGCGACCTTTATTCTGAGTACGAGTATATGCATGGGCCATTTTTACCCTAGGATTCTATGTTGCGCATTAGTCATCCATTTGCTTGTTTGAAAATTTATTTATTATGTATATTTATGTATGTAGGTACAAGCCATTGCAGGCAGTCCAAATGCCCACTGTGACAGACCTGTTGACAGCGTGCCCAACATGCTAGCAGCGTTGCCTAGTTTGATTGCAATGCTTATACGTTTAGCCAAATAGATGCTAGCATTTTGATCACGAGCTCCCGGCCACCATGGACCTTATATCTCCACACGAAACGGCTTGCTACGCTAAAGAATGAAAATCGAAACGCATGTAGCATCCCACAAAGGGCCTACATAACTTCCACGTCAGGAGTCATGACGTAAAGTCTATTATCATCGTCGCGCATTAGAACATTCGACTAGAAAATAACTGCAACACTGGTGCTGGTAAAAGTCCGGCAGATGATATCGTTAAGGATGGCTAACTCTTCTCCCAGTGGCTCTATATATTTTTTTTTCTGAAGTACAATGTAAAATATTGCAATATTAAAATTTGTAATTGACCTTCATACGAGCGTTATAGATGAATTGAAAATGATTTTGACTATGACTTTGACTTTGGTGTGGCGGGAAATTTGACCAGAACTTCTAGAGCAAGAGAGGTCGTGAGTTATAAGATGGAATTATATAGTACATTGTAAGATGAACTATAGAGGTCGCTCCATCCCCATACGTTGGTATAAAGAACGAAACGACAAATTAAAGTCATATGTCATGTTGGCTTAGCTGTTAGAGCATACCCCGGCAGGGGTGGGTTCAATGGCGAGGGTTTGAATCCCGCACATGACTATAATTCCTCTCATTGTAATTTGTAATGAGCATTACATAATTTTATATTATAGTTTTAATTTAGTCGCGAAAATATACTAATAATTCGGATGGGAAAATATAACTTCCGCCGGACTTGAACCCGCAACCATACAAAACCGTTTCTGTAAGAACGGCATTCTGGGGTTGCAGATTGATGATTGTGATCGGTACATAAAAAAGATCAAAATACAAAAATTCTTAAAAAATGCAAAACATCTCAAGTGTACGAAATTCACCCATTTCATACATTAGGAGACCGGTAATCAAGATCATTCTCATATTAAACCTGTTTATTTTTAACTCGTGACTACTGAACAAACAAAATTTCGACATCATTATTTTTGAAAACTTGTAGGTACCCTTGAAATACCTATTTCACAAGCGATTTTTATTCTACATAATATGTTCATAATGCGATATACTATTACACAGATCCAATATTAGGTATGTGTTATTCATCTTTGTATGAAGCTAGTTATTTTTTGACCGACTCTAAAAAGGAGGAGGTACTCAATTCGGCTGTATTTTTTCTGTATTTTAGTAATTGTAGTTAAAGCGGCAGCAGAAACACATAATCTGTGAAAATTTCAACTGTCTAGCTATCACGGTTCATGAGATACAGCCTGGTGACAGGCAGACAGACAGACGGATGGACAGTGGAGTCTTAGTGATAGGGACACGTTTTACTCCTTCGTCACTTAACCCTAAAAAGGTTAGAATTTTTCACAAAACTGTCAGCGTTCACCCTAACATGCTCTCCAAAGCAAGGGAGTGCTCTGTAGTACTACAGACAGTACACCCATCAAAGTAATAACCGCAGAGAACATGCCAAGCCAAACTCACTCGTATTCCTAAGTAGTTTGCACTAACAAAGAATAAAAGAACAAGCTATACACTTGTAATCTTTTATAACATAGCAGGTAGAGTTGCCATGAAAACACATTAGGAGAATAATAAATCCCCCTTCACAGCGAAAGGTGCTCATGTTCAATAAATAAAGACGGCTAACCATTCCTAATTGATTGATGGATTGATGCTGTGGCTTCCCTCTTCGGGACGCCAACTCGGAGAAAAATATCTTGCAGCTCTTAGAAGAAAACTTTCCTAATAACTTTTCTTTTCATAGTAAAAATTAAAATAAGCTCTATTATAAATTGGATAAAAATTCTTATACATTTGGACTGCCTATGAGTCCAAATGCTTTTATTGTAGTAGCTGTAGTGTTGTATATAGTTTGTAGTATTTTATTAATAAAGGCATACCACCGGTATAAAAAAAAAATTAACAGATTATAATTTGACAAATTGTGTTATTACACTGGAATCTAAGTATACATTTTCTATCATACTGAAAAATTTTAGGTAGTGCAGTAAATTGATAAATTATTTAGTTTATTTACGTTTCTTTTTACGTAGGTATATACCTACACATAAATACAACTACACATTAATTCTTCTATGTGGTCTCTACTGTCATAAGACAGGGGTCGCAGTGCATCTATTTTGTTTCAACTCTCTTACAAAAACATTCATCCATGCTTTAAATACTTTTTAGTAGCTATTTGCATTTTAGTCTCGATCGCGCGCTCGTAGACCCAAGACCTCTTGAGGATGCTTCGTGTAGAAGCGTAAGGCGTCAAAAATTCTTCCGGTTTGACTGCATGGCGTTTGTGACGTCACGTTGGCTTAGCAGTAAAATTAGGCAGCATTGTCACGAGACATATTTTTATATATTATTTAAGTATTTTATTAAAATATTGATTTAGTTTTTTCTTAGAATATTTTTAAAATATTTGTTATTGTTAGCTATTTGCTCCTGAAATTTAAAACAGCGTGCACGCACTTGTAGTCATAATATTTAGAGCTGCAGTAGAGCAATCCTCACCTAGACGAACTCTCATGCATGCTAGGATTTGATACCAGACTTGTGTTTCCACCGTACAAACGCTTGAAAAGGCAATATTTAGAAGCGGAAGCGGCTCAAACGGCCACGTACGAGTGTAAACACCCCTCGCGCTATCCGAAACATTTCCAACTTTTCCCTTTTTTTCGTTTATTTTTTAATTCTATTCCGGCGGCCGTCTGGTGATGTTTGTTTTGCTCAATATAGACCCAATCGTCGGTTTGCTAATAATGATTTCGGTGCGTTCGCCCGCTTTATTTTAACTTTGGTAACTTTTAAACGATATTTTTGTTTGCGTTTTGTTCATTTGTAGATTTTGTATAAAAAGAGGAATAAGGTTGTATTTTTAACATGGAAAATTCTTAAAATTTGTCTTGAAAACTCTTAATGATAACTTAGAAATACCTCTCTAGGTTTCTTAGGTACTTTTCATAGTTCTTTAGTGTTTGTTAACACTATTGGTTCAATAATTTAAGAAAATGCGTTTCTGAACTCTCACATATATGTTAAACAAAGTTTAACGGGCCAGTTTTTGAGAGCCAGTAAATCTAGGTAAGCCTGAAAAAAATCTTCCACCACATCATCACTTACCATCAGGTGAGATAGTGGTCAAAGGCTTGCCTATCAAGCATTAAAAAAGTGTGAGCCGTTTATCTATTGAGCCTTTTTCCTCTAGTTATAAAGTTATTTAACGTCTCTATCTGCCATCGTCAGTCAAATGTTAATTTTTTTATGCTATCTGTGGGATTTGTATGGCTTTTATTTATAGAAATTTTATTTATGTAATGCTATCCAACACATTTTAGTCAAATTGGAGCCTTTTATCCGGTCCTTTCATAAAATCCTTTTTCTATAACTAACATATTTTGTATGCTTTAAATTCGAATTTCAAATTTGAATTGCAAATTTGAAGCCTGATCTATCGATGTAATTTTTGTTTTTTATAATTTCATTATATTGCAAGATTATTTTTATATTCAGTACTTAGATAATCCCGCCGCGGGCTTGAGCTTCATCGCATGGTGTAAGGGCATTTTGCGAATGCCCGCCTGGCCTGCGACCACCCTCAAGTATAAAATCTGTCGCCAAGCACCTAACTGTATGTGTTCCGGCAGCAGTTCTTGAGAGTCAGTAAAATTACAGGCACACGAGACTCAACAACTGTATGTCTCAGTGTGACGGGCGCAGTGAAGTTCGTCACTTGTGGCGAAATGGGTCTGTTATAGGCAAATGTTACCGCTAACATCAGGTGGTTCTCGTGTTTGATCCTAGTAAGGAACCCTAAAAAGAAGGTAATGTAAACTTCTTACTTGAAGGAGTGTGGTGAAAAATTAACGATACAAGTCTTATAATCATCAATCATCCTTACGCAGGAAAAAAAAGTATTTTAATTCTATTATCGAAGTAGTTTCTAAGCTTGTTGCAGAATATACTGCTTATTCATCTATCGTCTTTCCTTTCTCTTCAAATACTTAGAATCGAGCACTATTTTTTTTAATAATTGTCACTTTTAACGAATGACCAGATTATATTTTAATTGCTAGCTGACCTAATTAGAAAATAATCAAGTTAAATCATTCAATTTACTTTTAAACACATAATGTACCGAAGAGCCTATAGTGAGTTAGTCTACAAAAGTAATATGTTTCTATAGCAGGGGAAATTGGGGATTTGTTCTTAAAACAAAAAGGAAAACTGTGCAAAGAGAGCATCTTTGTAATTAAGAGAAAAAAAAAGATTTTTGCCAAAGCTATTCTCAAAATACAGGGTATTTGGCAGTTTTCTATATTCTTTTCACAATTTAAATGCGCAAAGTCTTAAGTCAAAATAATGTGTACAATTAAATTTGAATACACTAAGTATAAGGTTAAAATAATTTATTCGACGCAGGCATTTGTGATGCACTTATTAAAAGTAAAAGACTACTTCAGTGTTCATTAAATTGTATAGACAATGACTAAGAAAGAAAAAGTTCGCAATATTAAAAACGTATGGAAATGTAAATAAAAATTATAAGGACTCACAACATAATAATACACCTAAGAGTATCCAGGCATACTTATGCAGTCAGTATCCTTTCTTTGAAAAGTTTGGGTCTTTTGACTTGGTTGTCAAGTTATTTTAAATCGAAGAGTAAGTAATAAGATAATCGATATAATGTTGTCTTAGGTTTTCGCGATTATTACACATAGTAATTAAACAACTTTAAACGGTTTAAATCGCGTATATTTATCATTATTTTTGTCCCGACGTTTCAAACACTTTGCAGTGACCGTGACTTTGCATTTATTTTTGTCCCGAGGTTTAAACACTTTGCAGTGATCGTGGTCACGGGGTGACTCAGTCACCCCGTGACCACGATTTTAAATCCTTACTTTACACCTAGGAGGCAAAATTTAACAGAAGTATTTTGGTTCAACTGGTAAATCCCAAATGGCAACAGTATTAGCAGCCTACCTCCTAAGGTGAGATTGTCAGTTAGGGCTTTAAAGAAATACATACCATTATAAATCGTACACGTGCCAAAAACTAAAGGCAAGTACCATATATTAAGCTTGACAAATAACTTATCGTATTTTCCCATTGAACAATAAAATTAATTGAAATAAAACATCGTAAGCCTACGTCTATCATCGATGACGACGGCGGCGCGCGTGACTCCGCATGACACTCCAATATGTCTAACCGCGATCGACCCGCACATTTGACATACTTGATGGATGGATTGCCGTTTCATTTACCCAATTGCCCAACATACATCCTGCCTATACTTACTACCCCTTTAACATAAACACTCGATTACGTATCGGTTTGCAGAAACGTCACAAGTTTCACGAGATGGATAAGGATGGGTTATTTCAAAGTTAATTCAAAAGCTGATAAAAGGAATACTAGAAATTAATGAAACTTGAAGGCTAAGTATTATTAAACGAATTCAAAAAAGGAGGATCTCAGTTCAGCTGTATGTTGTTTTGCTATTGGTTACCTCATTAATATATTACATTACATTAATAAGCCGATTTTAAACATATGTTTGATGAAATTTCTAGTCTCATAGTAATTTCATCAAAATCAGTTCAATGCTTTGGTTTTTAAAATCTAGTTAACTGGAGTAAATACCTATATCATTCTTTATTTAAAGCCAAATTGCGTTTCATACTTTTCGGTATTGGATGTTTTTTTATGGTTCGGTTACCTTCTTATTAAAAACTATGGCGAAGTCTAGAAACAGTATTTAAACTCGATCAAACTTCTGCACAATCATTACGTAACGTACAGTATCAACGCATTGCGCGATTTGTAATACTAAGCGATATCTGTATGGTCTGCTTTAGAAAATCTCGTAACCTTATATTAAAAACTCATGATAATTTTAGATCTATTTATTGAATTACTGGATCTGGGAAAAATTGGATTGGTATGATTAATGTTGTTTAAGGAATGGAAGCTCATATTCGTAGGCATGTACTGGAAAATTTTCAATAAGCGGTAATAAATATTGATGGAAAATTCAAGCAGATACCTACTTGCCCAGTATTAATAAAATCCTTGCAATTACTTACTCATGAGCGCATCGACCTTCCACTTCACTGATCTTAAAAAGATGTAGGTACATTAGCTCCTCTCAACTTTATCCTTATCATCATGAGAGAAGCTGTCCGTTGGTGTGCAGTTGTTTACTGTAAACTTTATATCCAAGATATTTTTTCCATCTCATGTTAAGCGGACTAACCTTTGCCTATAACAGAAGCAGTGATGGCTCAGTGGCATTGGCTATGGACTGCCGCGCAGCAGGCCCATGGTTCGAATCCCGCCCAGAGCTTGAACTTCACCGCATGGTGGAAGGGCATTTTGCGAATGCCCGCCTGGCTAGCGACCACCCTCAAGTAGAAAATCTGTCGCCAAGTACCTAAACGGTGTGTTCCAGCAGCAGTACTTGAGAGCCAGAAAAATTACAGGCTAATGAGACCTAACAACTGGCCGTCTCAGTGTGACGGGCACAGTGCAATTCGTCGTTGACGAAATGCGTACTGTTATAGGCAGAGGTTAGTCCACTTAACATCAGGTGGGCCTCGGGCTTGTTCCGTCACAATAACATAAAAAAAAAAAAACATTTCGCCACAAGTGACAAATAGTAATAGTACTGCGCCCGTCACAATAACGTATATAGTTGTTAAGTCTTATGAGCCTGTAATTTTGGTGTCTCTCAAAGACTGCTACCGGAACACATTGTAAGGTGACAGATTTTCTACTTAGGGTGGTAGCTAGCCAGACGAGCATTCAAAGGGATTTTGCGCCCTTCCACCATGCAGTGACACCATGCATGCGAACCATGGAACTACGGCACAGTAGTCCATAGTTATTACCGCTCAGCCGTCATTGCTTCAAAAATACCACTTAATATACCACCTTGAACTATTCAGAGAACAAATTTAACTTTTCCGTGTCCTGTCTGTTGATATGTAGACTGTTACAGCTATATATTTGATATACATCATGCCTGTAAAGGAGCTTTTATGCACACAAACTTCGCCGACGTGTTTTGTACTTTTAAAATAGGTGGTTAGCTTATTTCCATTACGCGACACTTTCCATTACTGAAACTTTATTTGTTAGATAAACATCATCAATTTGCGAAACCAGGCTCTCCAAAATGCTGTTTTACAAGGCAGTCATTTGTTTTTCGTAATTGGTTTTAAAATGTTTGACGATTAAATCTGCTACTACATATTTTAATAATAATAATTACAACTAACAGTGTGTACTATAATGATCCAAAGTGTACTTAAAGCTTCTAAAATGGGGTTAAGAGGAATGTCTAGTAAATCAGTTCACTGCTGAAACTAGGCGTTTTCTATGACAGGGCATTCTACCATTATCCATCGCATGGCAAGTATCGTAGTGTTGATATATAGGTATATTTAAGACGCGACAGTTTTAAGTATGTGGTGGCCTTATCCTGGTTGTTCTTCAGTGAATTTTGCGGACGGCTTAAGCAAGTATATATGCGTGAAATTATCTAATTTCTCGATACTTACAGACATGTCAAAGTCGCAGCTGCCAAAGACAAATACTCGTAGAAACGCAAATGCCTTCAAAAATGAAATGTAATATTTGAAATATTTAAAAATAACTTGGTTCATATTTTTAAATGTTTTATCATGTTGTGAATTTCGCAATAAACTAAATATGCAGAAACTTTGTGTCATGAAACAGACAAAAAGCTTTACAGAGGATCCATACGTTTTCCACGCTACTTGCTTTCAATTCAAATTTTGTTGCAAATGTATTTAAAGTGAAATATTTCATTTAAAACTGGTTTGTTTTGAGGGAATAAAGGACGAAACGTGAGCGAATGTTGGCCTCATTAAAATTATTCTGTAACAAAATTATTTTACCATCTACGTCACAAAAGGTTTAGCTAGAAATATTGTTTAGTCGTAGACAGCAATTAGTGTGGTTTTATAATAATGTAATATCATTGAACATGGGTAAGCGGTAACAACTGAACTGGAACAAAGAGTCGATATCACGATCGACAACCGTTTCGGCTTTTATCGGAAGCCTTGAAGAAGGCGTGATACCCGTGTTTTTTACAATAATAGTTGAATAAAAATGAGCGAAGTTACATTAGTATGATCACTAGATAGGTTTCGTGTTTATTACAGACTGGCTGTAGCTCAGAAGTTCAACCAGGAGGAATTTTTACTGTCTTTATAGGTACTATAATTCTATAGAAATACATGTTTAATTATATTACAGTAAAATATTTGATTATTTTATAATCGTATTGCTTGGTTTTCTATATTCTTTTTTTACTGATGTTGTAATGAAACAAGCACGAAGTCCATTTGGAATTAAGCGGTAATCTCTGCCTATATCAGATATAGTTCGTCACAAGTGGTAAACTGCCCTGTGCACCTTGTAATTTTAAGTTGTAAGTCTCATGTACCTATTAATTGCACCGGCACCCGTATCCTTCAAACCGGAACACAGTAGTGTGAAATAGGTATGGTGGCAGTAATTCTTTGGACGGATTCGCACAAGGAGTTCTACTTTTATCATTAGTATATATAATTTAGTCTATCACCCCAGCAGTCACACACATAAAACAGAGAACAAACTGATGAGTAGGTTATTAAATTTAAATGGCATTTTCAAATAAGCAACGCAATCGTGCTTGTAATCATAATTATATAAAAATATAAACGACTTCTTATAGACATTTTTTTCACACAATATTTTTTTAATTTATCATCCTATTTATTTTTATTTACAAGTTTCATGAGTATTGAAATTCTGTTATAGTAATCTTAGTCTTTAGTTCAGTAAATTTTAATGACACGCAATATTCTATTTACAAGACCCGGCCAGCGTAAGTCGGACTTTCGTATTGAGGATGCCATACAACTAGGAAGGGTTGAACAACGTTGTATTAATTCTATCTATGTGACAAGTGTTTTTTTTTTAAATATTATTGTGTCGGAACAAGCTCGAGGCCCACCTGATGTTAAGCGCACTAACCTCTACCTATAACAGCTGCATTTCGTCACAAGTCACGAATTGCACTGTGCCCGTCACCTTGAGACATAGTCGTTAAGTCTCATGTGCCTGTAATTTCACTGGCACTCAAGGACTCCTGCCGGAACACACCGTTAGGTGCTTGGCGACAGATTTTCTACTTGAGGGTGGTCGCTAGCCAGGCGGGCATTCGTGAAATGCCCTTCCACCATGCGGTGAAGCTCAAGCCAGCGGCGGGATTTGAACCATGGACCTGCTGCGCGGCAGTCCATAGTCAATGCCACTGAGCCATCACTGCTTCACTGAGTGTGCTTATATATATTCATAACAATAAATTAACTGTGCTTCATGACACACAGGTACTTAATTGTATCATGATATCATGATCTGTTTCAATCGTCGCATCTCGTTTCTCTCTTCTTATCTGAAGTGATCATTAATATAGTTTTTTTTTATTGTAACGTACCGTCATAAAATTTGCATTTTGGCACAGACGGATAGCACTGAATAGTTTGCCATTCGCAAAATGCCCAACTATTGTTACTGGTTGAGCTTCACCGCAAGGTTATTGATTATTCTTAAACTGCAACGAGTTTAAACAGAGGGACTGCACTTCAAATATGAATTCACAGCCCGGGTTCAGTTTTTATGCGAGTGATACCACTTCATCTATGTCAATTGCATAAAAACTTAAACTTAATTAAGTTGAATTTACACTTAGCAAGCAGTTTAAATGCAAAATACCTCTTGGGGCCTCATCATATCTATCAGTGCTGTAGGTTTTTTATCGTATTGTATTGTATCTCAAGCACTTGTTTTTTGTCAGTACCCCATGTTGATGTAACATATGCCATTTTATATAGGGTACAAGGTATACTTACCTGTAAAACGTTCCATACCATTATGCAGTTACTATTTTACAGAACGTTATCCATTTCTTAATACAACTCCAAATATTGTATGGTTTGAATATAGTTACATCGTAAGTTACCAGTGCCTAGAAAGTTACTAGTATTTGTGTTAAATATTTAGTAAACAAGGTTTAAACTAACCGAGTGAACGTTCAAAACTATTGGTACGCAACAAGGGTAACGCGTACCGTAATGTACCGTACGTATACGAGACAGGATGTTTCACGGATGCCGCCCGCCCAAAGTTAAACTAACTTCCGCTTTCCCTGTAATCGTATTTCCTTTATGTTCCCGGTCATAACTGAAAAGTTACAAAGTCATTGCTTAATTCAAAACAAGTAACGTTCACGCTGGAACTACAAAAGTACACAAGTTATAATGCGAATATTATTGTTATTCTCTTTTTTTTATTGAGTTACAAAAGCGGCAAGCGTCTCAAATATTGAGCAGGCAGAGGGTGATGATGACATGTTTTTTTTTATTAATTATAGGTTACTCTTTGACCACTATCTCACCTGATGGTAAATAATGATGTGGTCAAAGATGTTGTTCAGGCTAACCTAGAAATACTGGCTCTCAAGGACACGCAAACCCCCCCATAATGGAGGAGGCTGTGTTCAGCATTGGATAATCCGGCTGATACAGTATGATGGTTTAGCTTATGTAGCTGAAGCCAAAATACTTGAGCAATGTTCGTTCAAATACTGAATTCCCTAAAATTTTGTCCTCTCAGACACAGAGAGATCGGCCTATCTGCGAACTAGAACTGAAAGATCTTTTAGATACGTGTTCTAGCATTGCAGATCGTGCTCATATTTTCGCAGTTTCTGTGTGGGTATCTGATCATTGGTTACAAGCCATCCTTTCATTCGGTACTGGTAGCCTTATAGCCTTTTCGTGTTCCTCAGCTTACGCTTGGGTGCCAGGTATTATAAATGTCAGCAGTAGTTCAACTTGGTCTCCATGGCTCAAAATGTTGATCAAATTCCCCGCCACGCCAGCCAATATATACACATATTTAATATAATATATGCCATCTCGATATTATCCACCTTTTAACAGCGCCAATGTTGGAGCTATTCTCGGACCGAATAGTCTAATGCGTAAAGATTGCAAAAAAACATAATGACTCGGGTTCCATGCAAGTTAGAGCGGCCAGTAGTGTAGGACGCTCCCACAGAAAAGAGAATAGTATCGTATTTCTCTATGGACGCTACAATGCGTTGACACTTTACTGACGTCACATCTTTCTGAAGCAAACGTTAGGGTTGGGACTGTATTCTAAGTTTTTACACCATTAACATTGCTATAAGGTAATTTTTAAACAATGAGTGTGCAATGAATTGATACTCGTACTTGTTTGCAGTTCGAATCCCATGAAGGCAGCTTAAGCTTCATCGTACGGCGAACAAATATGTAGTTTGATATGAGCATCCGTAAAATAAGGATATCTTTTTGGTTAGTTACTAACTAGTTAGATTGGCTAGCTACCATGTCAACTATAAAGTCTGCCACCAAGAACGTAATAGCATATTTCAGCAGCTGTCATTTATGCCCAGTGTCTTTTTTTAAGCCTGACAATATCTTACATAGAAGACCTCATCACATACCAACATAGAGAAAGTTATCTAATGTTAGCCTAGTTATAAAATAAAAATATATTCATACAAACGACCTCACACCCAATGTGCTCTGCCGCTTACACTACGAATTGTCATATTTATTATAAGGATTAACTTGAGAACAAATACACCTCGGCTGAATACCGACATAGAAATGGCAACCGAGAACTAATGAAGCTAAGAAACAGTACAAGTTCTCAGAAGCCACACATACGTAGAGCCTCGTTCGCCGTCACCTATTTAGTAAATATCATACATATTTGACAGGTTGTCACCAGGTTAATATTTCATCATGTTTGATGTTTAGCCCGATTGTTAGGAAAATACTAGTACACAGACCTGCAAAAATAAGTACTACACTGTAAAAACTTAAAAAAAAATCAGAGGCCTTTTACATTATGCAGCCATCTCACTTGCAATTTTAAAGATAATTTCAAATAGCAACAATATGGTTTATATTTTTTAAAATATGGTAAATCATTATATCGCTGCATGTTCTCTACTAATTTTCATTTCGATATCTGAAATGGGGGATCCAAAACGAGTAATTTAGTTATTTTAAATTTTGGGCCTCTAATTCTAATTGGACTCAACATGTAACAAAGTAAAAATATGTTGAGAACATCTAAAGTTGCATGCAGCGAAATAATGATTGACGACATTTAAAAAAATATAAACCATATTGTTGCTATTTGAAATTATCTTTAAAAGTGCGAGTGAGAGGGCTGCATAATGTAAAAGGCCTCTTATCTATAGACGTTAGAGATTTAAAATAAAAAACGTTTTGTACCAATGTATATTAGCTTTCTTTCGAAAGTATATCTTGTATACTTAAAAAGTTATTGCAATTTTAAGTGTGATACCTATTTTTGCAGGCCAGTGTATAACAGTTTATAAAGATACTGGGATTGCTGCAACAACACTTGTTCATTCATCCAGATAAAAAAAAACATTTCGTATATTTGTGTTTTTTTGTATGTTTGTTACGCGATCACTCTGTTAATTATAAGATTTCGGTGTATCGGTTTTTTGTTTTGTAGGTCATACTTTAGAGGTATTCCGTTTTTTATGAAACTTAATTTTCTTAACTCTTTTCTTTTGTAAAACAGTATGTATTGTGGTGCGATGATGAGCAAAGCAAGGAGGAGTGTCAGAAATGTACCAGAAAGAGTTAAGCAAATAAAATAACTAGACAAGGTAATTCATTATCCTAGCACTTTGATTTTTAATTCGTTTAGACAGAGAAAATACAACGATTGATAATAATATAAAATAATGCAACGCGTGATCTATAGTGACGTATTTGGTTAAATGAATAAGTATTGCAATGCAACTGGGCAATGCTTCTTAAATTCTCAGCACGCTACATACCGTTCTGGAGCATTTCAACTGCTTGTGAGTCTGCAATGGCTGGTAGAGGTCGGCTAAGTTTGAGATTCAGAGATATAGGTATACCTATGTTACACAGTACTGTACTGTATCAGCCGGATCGTCCACTGCTGAACACAGCCTCCCCTGTTATGGGCCCTGGTATTTGCCATAATCCCCACGCTTGGCAGGCGGCTTGAGGATCGCAGGGTAAGATAGAAGTTCTTTAAAAGGTGCTGCTGCCCACCTTCCAGTATAATTCCCTTAGTCACCTCTTACGACACCGGCGGGATGATATGGGGAGGTACAATTCTAACCCGGCACTCCACGGGGCGTGTGTTACACAGTATAAGACCAGTATTAACTTAGCGTTGGCTAAGCCAATCTCTTTATTTCGTATTCAGAAATATAGTCAGAATCTTACTTACCTCGGTCTAAGCTAAGACCACACTCTATTATTTATACCAAAGATTTTCCTACTAGAAAGTTATAGGTTTTTGTTATGGCGAATAGTAAAGCCAATGGATTTTGTGCATTTAGCAATCGCTCATGCGTTATGTACTTAGCAAGAAGTGCATGAGTTTGAATCAATTGACGGCACGCTGCGTTACTATTATAGTCTGATCATATTTATGAGCAAAAGAAGTTGGTTTTTGACTCAGCTACGAGTAGTAGTTATGTTTTAGTAGGCGCTAATAGCCTTTACTCTTATAATCGTTATTTTTAATTACTGTTCGAAGAAATGCACCAAAAAATTCGTACGAACTTAAAGAAGCAGTGATGGCTCAGTGGCATTGGCTATGGACTGCCGCGCATTAGGTTCATGGTTCAAATCCCGTCGTGGGCTTGAGCTTCACCGCATGGTGGAAGGGCATGTTGCGATCGCCCGGCTGGCTAGCGACCACCCTCAAGTAGAAAATCTATCGCCAAGCACCTTACGGTGTGTTCCGTCACAGCTGACGGCCTTGGGAGCCAGTAACTTTAGGTTAAGCCTGTTAACACCTTCGACCACATCATCACTTACCGTCAGGTGAGATTGTGGTCAAAAGCTTACCTATCACCAATAAAAAAAATATATTGTGACCCAAGATTTGTATCAAACGAATTTGATACGTATAAAAAAAATTGTCCGATATCCCGATACTTCAAAACTATCAAATAGTTCCTGGTGGCATTTGTATTGTACTATAACTAACAAATTCATTTAAAATTATAATGCTGTATAGCAAATTTCAAGATCGTGTTGCCATATACGTTTATTTCAAAGCTTAACACGCTAAATTGTTATCAGGAAACATGCCTTAAAAATACCTCATTTTTGTGTTTCCCCTTACCATTCGCCTTAATCTGTGCAGCCTGGCATATAAAGGAAACGACAAGAACGACAATAAAATGTTATGAAACATAGAACGGACAATACAACAATAAACAAAATTTAACAAAGGTGCCCGTGGGGTGCCTGGCTAGAACCTCCCAATCTCTACCTGTGGGTGTCGTAAGTACTAAGGGTAACACCAGAAGGTGGGCAGCAGTGCTTTCTGAGGAACTAATATCTCACACTGCGATCCCCAAGACGTCTGCCAAGCGTGTGGATTATGGCAAACCCCCCATAATGGGGGAGGCTGTGTTCAGCAGTGGACAATCAGGTTTTTTTTTTCTTTTTATGCCTTACAGGTTATCCTTTGACCACTATCTCACCTGATGGTAAGTGATGATGTGGTCAAAGATGTTGTTCAGGCTAACCTGGAATCACTGGCTCTTAAGGACAGCTGCTGGAACACACCGTTAGGTGCTAGGCGACAGATTTTCTACTTGAGGGTGGTAGCTAGCCAGGCGGGCATTCGCAATGCCCAACCACCATGCAAAATACAGTACAGGCTGATACAGTACCAAATGTGCAGGGTACTGGTGCAGACACCAGTAGGTATTAATAAAATAGACGCGTTATTACATGTTTATGCTATATACTATAACCTATTATTTTGTTATATTATACAAGTAATAGGTAAGATTAACTATTCAAATCATAGGGATTCTGTTTTCATTCCACCGCGGCCCAATCACGCGTGGCAAACTCCGTCACGCCAGAAAATGATAGCAAAGCTATTGTCAACGAATTTCGCTCATGTTGATGTCTCTATTATTCCGAACTGTTATCTGCTCCTATTCATACTGCCACAATAGTTTAGAATATTCTAGACCTGAAATTAAGTATGTACTTGCCTACATCTAATATGTATATAGGTGTACTTGAATGTGACATGTGACAGATATGGGACAGGCACTTGACACGGGTTAATGATTAACATTTAACTACAAAGGTTGGTGACGAATATAGATGGAAATGAAACAATTTAACTACCTAACTTTAACGAAATAAGTAAAATCCAAATCTAGATATAGGTGTGTTCTTCGACACCATCACAAAACTGAAACAATATGGCAAATATAATTAAATAAACTTAAAATACTGCAGTCGTAATTGAAGCAAATGGAATATATTTGACAATATTTTACAAATATTTTAAGTTGTTGACATGAATATCCGTAGTTGAACATAAGGGAGATCATTTAGGGAGTTTATAACGGAAAATAAGACAAACTCTGAATTAAATTTTTAACACGGATTTGTTAACGGTATAATTGGTTACAGAAAATGTAACTAATTGGTTACATAGAATTTTAATAATTATATAGATATAGTACCAAAAAAGAAAATATGCGTAAGATTTTAAAATTTGTGAGTAAGATTGAGAACATTCAGAAAAAAATTATTTGAATATGCGTGAGTAATATTTGAAAATTCAGTTTCGTTGAACCGGAACTCCGGTTCCAAAAACGTATTTGACATCAGCTTAAATTTTATTCTTTTTTAAGCCATCATTATAAAAATATCAGTACGGATTTGTTTACAAAATGTCTGAAGGTACATAGTATATATAATTCCTGAATCCAAACAATGATCTTCTGAGGAGGAGTTCAGCTTCAAAGTGACCAAAATTAGGCCCCCCGTGGGGGCCATGCAGACCAATTATGAGCTTGTAAATGGAATATAAAACAAAAGTACAATCTCAATGCTCCCTGCGCGTGGCAGTTACGGTCTTTTGTTTGTCCAAAATGCACGAAAATTAAGATAAAATAATACTTTTTACATGGTTGTCCGATTTAAAGTATCGGCATGGATTTGTCAGGGATATAATTGGGACGTGAGTTATATGTTAAACTTCACTGTAGTAGAGGAAAAACTCCATAAAAATAATTTGACATTTGAAACAAAGCCATAACAGCTAAATTATTTTTTTCATATATATAGAATAAAAAAATTTCTGAACCGAGGAGAGCTCCCCTTCAAAATGACCAAAAACAAGGAATCCCACCCAAAATGTATTTCCATGGATTTGGTAACGCTATCACATAAAGAAACACTAACGGCTACCACAGTTATTAACTACGAGTATATTATAGTATACTTAGAAAAGATAAAGAAAACTCGCCAAAGCGACTGGACTTATTTCCATCAAAGTGAAACTTGGCAATAAAGTTTTCACGTCTCCGTTCAGCTCAAATTTTCATTTGTTCAGTAAAATAAGTCACGTAGAGAACCAGCTGCAATATTTCGTTTACAAATAGTAACCAAACGTAGTGTGAATGTACAAATAAGTAAAACAGACCACGGTCCGACTGACTCCGACCTGGCGTCCCATGAATTTAGAGTACAAGTTTATGCCAAATTCAAAATTTATTCGATATTCAAACATTGCTGTCATAATATCATATGGGGTCGTGAAGCTGCTAGTAAGTATGATTCAACTAGCAGAACATGCGCCATTTTATAACAGCCTTCATATCGTGGTCTAATCTAAAGAAATCTGCTAAATCCGGTCATAAACTTTTATACTACATAACCTTTTAGACGCAAGTAGAGACGCCAAAGCGAGCCTTTATTAAAAATTGTGTAAATAAATATTTTTTCCATTTACAACCAGTTTTCATTTTAGTCGAAATTAATCCAACGAAATATGCCCGCCGTTCCCAGCTAGATGTCAGAATAAAAGCCGAGAGGTGAGAAAATTAATCTTCAACAAGGCGATGACAGCTTGAATTTCAGTAGCTAGTTATTGTGACAGAAAGCGTCCTGCCAGCTGCTTACAATACTGAGACTCGGTAATGAAAATGGAACTGATTATTTTCCTTAAGTTAAAGTGAAAAGGTTGAAATTAGGTCGAGTTTTGTTTGTCTGTATAGAGAGTGTACACGCGAGTTGGCATCCCTTTGTGCGTTATCTGTGGAGCACACGCGTCGGAGCTTTAACAGAGAATGGCACACAAAGACGCATCTGACGGCCTGAATGTTTAACAGTTGCTGCATAACTTACGATGAACATGAGCTAAGTGCTTTAGTATCAAATACGACGTTCAAAGGCTCAGCCTAATTGGAAAATAGCAAATTGAATGTACCTAATTAGGTACATTAATAAATTGATCGTTCTATGCAAAAGCTACACTTTTAAATGATTATTGTTTCTGAAATTTTGTGGTGTTAGAGCGTTTTGCAAGTGCTCGTTGGGCTAGGTACTGCCTTAAAGCACACAATCTATAGCCAAGCACCTTATGGTGTATGGCAGTTGAAGATGTTATCTAATTGCCTTGCCTATGTTATTATTCATGAACAGGTGAAACAGTAGTCAAAAGCTAAAAGAAGATCAGCAGGCCGTACAATTGCCAATATCTACACTGTATACTTTTCACTTTTTTTTTGTAGCTGATAGACTAATCCGTTGACCACTATCTCACCTGATGGTGAGTGATGATGTGGTCGAAGATGTTGTTCAGGCTAACCTAGAATTACTGGCTCTCAACAACTGGTGACATATTTTCTACTTGTGGATGTTAGCTAACCAGGCAGGCATTCGCAAAATGCCCTACCACCGTGCTATACTGCCATCCTCACAAAACAACCGACGCCGATGGCTTAACATGCCCTCCGAAGCACGGAAGCGCTCAATAGTAATTCGGCTAGCGATTGGATGGGTATCCAACTCATGACCGCAGTAGACAAGGCCTAACTTAGCTGATCGGCTAAGAACGGCTAAGCAAACTACGCTACGAGCGTTTAACCATTTCCACCGTAAATAAGTTTCATTCCATTATAGTAGTGCTAAATTATATTCAAGCCTACCCACCAAAAATAACATTGCTATTCCAAAACTTCCTCAGCAATTTTACCCAAGGAGAGGTAAGTTACAACAATTGTGAAGCAAACTAATATTCAGTCCGAGTTTTCAATTCCCCGGAACCAGTCCCGTAACCTTAGAGTCATAACGATATCTCTGGAGTAAACGTATCTACTCTAGCAACTTTATTAAAAGTTTGCTACGTGATCTTTTCTTCGTACACCAGCAGTAGTTTGATACTCCTCATCCGATTTCCTAAAACTTTTCAATGTAACATTTTGAGTGGCTTATTATAACGGTATGCAAACATCGCTTCTCAAATATATTTGGATAGATTTCTATTATTCGCTATGTAAACAAAACAGTACCAATTATATGTTGGTAAGTGGTAAATTTTGGCATTTATATGACGTGTGTTCATGATATGTTATAGGCATGAATAGAGTCCTTTCTCTCAATATAAGCAACGCACCAGTGATGCTGCGGATATTACAGGTGTTCATAGGCGACGGTGACCACTTATCATCAGGTGACCGTCTGCTTGTTTTACACAATTCGTATTTTTTTTTTAAATGATCTTGTAATTTGTTAAAAATGTTCTTAGTTAGATTTATTACATTCAGGGGTTACTTTGTGGAGATTCATAATTTATACTAACAAATTGCTCGGTAGTGTGCTTGAAGAGTCAAGACCTCCCGATGATGCTTCATGTAGAAGCGGACGCGTTGAAAATTCCTTCGGTTAGGCTACATGGTTCTATGACGTCGCACCGGCTTAGGATGAAAATTTGCCTAATTGACAAAAGATATACACCTAACTTTATCATTTTGATACTTCTACCTAAAATGTTAACTTAAATGTTTTCTTAAAGTGTTCTTTAATGTTTTGTTATTATTTAATATTGGAGCTACCGGGACAAACCGTCAGGTGCTTGACGACAGATGGTCTACTAGAGGGTTGGTTAGTACTTTGTCCGGGAATCATTCAGAATATGCTATATCTCTATGCGGTGAAGCTGAATCACGGCGAGGAGCCGGATGAGCCATGAAACCTAGCTGTATTTAGCACTATATAACCAATTATTGTTTTATCCAAACGGGTAAGCAAAGGTATCAAAACATTACCTATTCGTTTCGCCAAATATACGAAACGTGGGTGATTATAACGGGTAAGTGCCGTCTTTCAACCACAGTTTACATAGTTTGGAAACTACTACTGAAAATTTGTATGTCAGAATAATCCAATAACTCATTGGGATCAACAGGGAAACAAGGACTTTGGGAGACTAAGGCTATTTACTCCACCCGATAAACGAATAATATCGACGTTGATTTAGAATATTCTCAGACAAGCTTTTCAAAGATAATTATAAAGTTATAGAATAGAGTAAGTTGGACGCTCTTACACACTTGCGGCATTGTCACACAACAAACTTTACTTTCCAGAGATTCCATTACATATCTGAACTTTTGTTATTTCAAGTGACAAGTTCAAATTGTTCTGAAAAATTTCATATATCTTTTAAACTCTATTCGCAAAAATGCGATATGTTGTTCTTTTTTAACCGGCGATAAGACTTTTGTTAACAAAATACTACAAACTATGTTCACTACACTAACTATAACTACTAACTATACTCACTATACTAACTACACAACACTACATCTACTACAACAAAAGCATTTGGACAACCTATAAGTCATTGCAGACTCACATGAGGTCAAATTCTCCCGCCCATTACCAGTTGGCAGCGTGTCCAGCATGCTGGCAGAATTGCCCCGTTGAATTGCAATGCTTATTCGTTGAGCCAAATAGGTCAGCATTTTGATCACGCGTCGCATCGACCAAGCACTCTGAAGTTTTGGAAAATGCGATGAGCTCCAGGTCCCCACGGACCCAACGTCTCTACACTAAACGGCTCAAATATGTAACCCAACCCATACTGAGGTTAGCATATTTGCGCCGCTTGAGTTGCTCCGCGAAGTAGCCGCGGCGCCAGCCCACACGTTGGTTTCAGTAAGATAAGTATGTTGTTATGGTCAATATGTTGCTTGAGACATAAATGTAAGACGATCAAGGACAAATAACCATCACAAAATAACAATACAAAATTACAATGAGATGAAAAATTATGGTAATTTGCGGGATTCGAACCCACCCTTATAGCCGGAGTTTGCTCTGACCGCTAAGCCAACATGACATATGAGTTATAACTCTATTTTATCCTCTCTTTTTTAATTATCGTATGGGGATGGAATCCAACATAGACTACACCATAACACTGTATCTTGTCCAAAACAACCTCCCAATATTTATAAATCACGAAAACAAAAACATGTCAAAAAAACTTTTTTCCAAAACTTATCAGTGCTTGGTCGATGCGACGCGTGATCGAAATGCTGGCACCTATTTGGCTCAACCAATAAGCTTTGCAATTCAACGGGGCAATGCTGCCAGTATGCTGGGCACGCTGCCAACTGGTTTGAGCATTTGGACTGCTTGTGAGCCTGCAATGACTTAAAGGTTCTCTGAATGCTTTTATTGTAGTAGCTGTAGTGTAATAATAGTAGTACATTTCGTAGTATTTTCTTAGTAAAGGCATAGTACCGGAAAAAAACAAAAAAATTAACACCATTTTTTGAAGCGCTCGTAGCGAAGTTTACTTAGCTGTTCTCAACCGATCAGCAAAGTTAAGCAACGTCGCGCGCGGTCAGGAGTTGGATGGGTGACCGCTAGTGACATTACTACTGAGCGTTTCCGTGCTTCGGAGGGCACTTTAAGCCGTCGGTCCCGGTTGTCGTCTTAGGATGGCAGTCGTTATAGCATGGTGGTAGGGCATTTTGCGAATGTCCGCCTGGCTAGCTACCACCCTCAAGTAGAAAGTCTGTCGCCAAGCACCTAACGGTGTGTTCCGGCTGCTGTCCTTGAGAGCCAGTATTTCTAGGTTAGCCTGAACAACATCTTCGACCACATCATCACTTACCATCAGGTGAGATAGTGGTCAAAGGCTAACCTATCCGGCATAAAAAAAAAACCATACAATTATTGACCCAGGCATAGGCCAGCAACGTTCGGTACACAATAATGACACATTTAAACTATTATATATACCTTTGTTTCCGTCGTGGTTTATATGCACGTGGCACGCAAAATATGTGCTAGGGTGCTAGGTGCTAGCTTAGATGGCAGACCATGCCTGTGTCGCATGTACCTCCGTGCATAAATTAGTTACAAAATCTGCTCGGCTCTGTCCTACACTGTGCTTTGATACACTTGGCCCCAAAGTGAGCCTTCCAAGCATCCGTCCTTTAGAATCAATGATAAGATTCATGGCAGTTAAGCCGCTTGAGCTGAAACATTATAGATTAAATTAAATTCCTCACGTGCCACGTAAGGGGAAAGTGATACGTGACCAATTTGACGTGGCTCACAGTCGCTCGCTTCGTGAATACACACTGATGGAGTCTAGACTTGGATACATTTCAACGGTTCATCTTTGCTTGGGATGATAAGGATTTCAAAAGGGTTTATGAGGTTAATGGTTTTGCATAAACTTACTGTTTTGATTTTGAATACTTGTTTGTTTATAAATTGAATAAAAATAATAATGACAAGCACAATTATATGTCTTATTTATTATTTTTAAATTTTACGTGTGTTTTTTTGGTATAAAAATGTTGACTATCATACTTGACTATTCTGTGGCGGGTAATCCGAAATCCAATCAGTTTTAATGGGATCGTAGCTAGGTTTGGTAACTATTCTACATGAACATCGTATTTGCAAGTATAAAATAAAAGACTCGTATTAGTTTGAATAGTTATTCAACACTAATGAACATGATTGTGCAAGTTACTGCTAAAACCGTAATAATTATTTAAAAAACGTACGTTACGTTTACCCGTTACCATTACAAATGAAAATTTCGGAACCTCTGACATGGCCATAAAATTTTATAATGTATAAGTTCTGGATTTTTGCACAGAGCGCTTTCCATACAAACGTAGTTTCGTCATATTTTAAATACTAAGTGCTCAGACTCGTAATGTTAAATTAAGTATTTACAAAATATCTCGATAAATCGTTTTGTATGGAAATAGTTATTTTGACAGTAAGGGGTAAAATAAATAATTAATCGAAAAACTAGTAAACCAGAAGCACAGATGAGGCTCAGCAATATGCATACAAAATTTCACCGAGTTTGAATAGTTGGTATTTAAAATATGACCAAACTACGTTTGTATGGAAAGTTCTGTATATACTCTACTCTGATATAGCGAAGTTCTCGTTTCAATCCATCCCAGGATTGGACGGTCGTTGATGCCATCGAGACCAAAATCACAGATAACCTAAAAACATATCTAATCCAACGAAGGTCTTGCCTATCCCTTCCAGAATGTAAATGCCTCAATAAAGTGCATGTCCGCTAATAAAGCTTGGAAGACATTCGGAAAATAATAGCAATGCTCCAAGAACAAAATCTGTCGCAAAGCACCATTATATGTAATAAAATTGTAATTGAAAAGGTTTTTATTGTTTATTTATCAACAAAAGTCATTAAAAAATTTAACGTTCTTCATTTTCCTGCTCCATCCATCTTCATCTCCTCAAACTATTCTATTCATTTATTGAGAACTAGTTGTTCCACTGAACCCGTCGGGGGCAACTCAGGATACCTCTCCACATTGCAATCTCATACTATCTGTAGAGTTGGTGTGTTGCAGCAGCAACCCTTGAGAGCCAATTCAGTTAAGGGTTTAGCCTGAAACTTCCTTGACCACCATCAGATAAGATAGTGGTCAAAAATTTTTTTGAAGAACACCTATGATACGTAGTTTGTAGATAAGCAGTTTTCAAATGTACGACAGATAAGGCTAGCCTATCAACAAAGTAATTCTAATTCAATAAATCGAACTAGATATTTTATTATATCCATGTCCTCCTATTGAATGTCGTAAAAAATACCAAAATAAAGAACGTGCAAAATGAGCACCATGCCACTACCTATGTTAATGTAAGAACGGTGTTAGGTTAATGTATCTGTATACATTAAAAACTGTGAATGGGTATACAGCTATGAAAATCTTTCATAGGTGTATACCGATACACAGTTTTTAAAGAGCAACAAAATAATGTTTCCCACAAGAAAGCTTGTCATTCCAAGCTTCTCCGTCAGCTTGTAACTCTATTAACGCACTATTGTGTAGTAAGAAGCGGTGAATTTTGATGTAGGCCACTGGATATCCTCTTGTATCGGACACAAAGGGTTTGGCAATTTAATCTAGCCCTGTGAACATTGTAGCGTGTTTCTTATTTTATATTTACGGTCTCTATGAAAAAGAAACCCTAACATACGTGAACAACACAATACAGTATAGTTTAATTAAGTTTATACCTGCAGTATTTGAATACTTAAAAGAGCAATATGTAATTTGTTTGGTTGAAGCGACCGGGTGATCAAGATGCCGTCTCATATTTAGCGCCATAAGTCAGCATTGCTGTTTAGCGTGGTAACGCAGCCGACCCCACAAAAAGCTTCTTTCCACCACTGGTCTACTAAATTTATGGTTAAAAGTAAAATATATACTTTTTTAATTATTAAACATAAAGAAACCTTTAATTTTGAAAGCTGTTACTGAATTATTTTAAAACTTAAATTTACCAGAGAAGTAGTTTTGAAATGTTAGAGTTCTATATGCATGATTTTTTTCTACCAAGAGAAATATATGGAATCGTGTTTCAGGATCGGATCAGGCATAGTATTTGTCATATCCTTTAAAATATTATATATTTTATTCATGCCTGGAAGACGTTCACTCTTTCTAAGAAACATGTTCAAATTTTGCCTTTTTGAGACTCGCTTCAGCTTAACCCCTCGTAAATCGTATCAATACAAATTTTATTTTTACTTGTGATGTAGCAGCTATGCAATACAATACTTAAAGATTTTTTTCGTTTTCAAAAGCACACTTTTATAGGAATTCATTTATAAAAATATCACTCATTTTATTTATATATTGCGTAGTTTATTTGGCTCACTTACATGCGATGAGAAGTCTCGCCTACGACCTCAGTCTGATATTTTTCAAAGACAACTTCGTCTTAATTGCACATGGATCCATACACCTCGTATGTTTTGAAAATATTTTGAGATCTCAATTTCGGAACAAAAAAATTTAGAGTCATATTAAATTGCAACTTGCCTTTGTTTTAATGCAAACAAAGGCTTCACAAGGCAACTTTGCGTCATATTTGTCTGAAAAATCTCTCAATAATGCCTCTCAAACAAATAAACGGTTGCCTTACTTTTCTCACTTGTTAGGTACATCAAATACTTTCGCTTCAATCTCTGAAAGTTCAAAAGGGCAAATAGAACGGTCCCGACGAGCGAGAAATGAATTTGTTAACTGCTCAGCGGGAAGTTCGAGTGAATAAAAGAAAAGTTGGGTGATCCTCTCGCTGCGCAAATTTTGTTTAGTCGTACGTTATAAACATTCTTTTGATTACGTGCATACATGAACTACTGCACCGCGAAGTTTGCTTGTCTGTTCTGAACCGATCAATAAAGTTAAGCAACGTCCGCCGCAGTCATGAGTTGGATAGGTGACTGCTAGTGACATTACTACTGAGCGCTTCCGTGCTTCGGAAGGCACGTTAAGACGTCGGTCCCAATTGTTGTCTTAGGATGGCAGTCATTATAGCATGGTGGTATGCCAGTAATTCTAAGTTAAGCCTGTTAACACCTTCGATCACATCATCGATTACCATCAGGTGAGATTGTGGTCAAAGGCTTACCAATCAGCAATAAAATAAACACGCAAGTTAGGCAAAAGTCAGTGTTATGCTTACAAAGTTAAACTACATCGTCTGAACGCAACGCAGGTAATGGCAAATATGCTTTAAAGTGAACTTAAACCTTAAGTTTTAGTTACCTAATTGTATGTATAGTACAAAAGAAATGTTGAACGGAATTAAATATTTCCCTTAATCATCATTTTGACGTAACTCTAAACCCTTTTTTAGTACTTATACTTCTAAAATATTTCCTCAGTTCGCACCCTGCGTACCCCAGATGAAATAACGCATCATTGCTAGGCTATTTGTATATGTGATATATTTTCAGATATCACATATACAAATATTACTATACTTTCTTTCAAAACTACAGCACGCACAGTTATGTTACAAGTAAAGTATGAGTTATCTGCAAGAACTAGCTCTCGCAGACACACGGTACTCTACCGTGAGAGCTAGTGAACTAATAATTTCAATGTGAGTAATGAAAATTTTAATATTAGTAGGTAATGAAATGCAGTTATGATAAAATGTAATTTTATTAGCATGACGAAAATAATAATTATTGAAGTATGAAATTGAAGCATGTATGATTTTATTATATAAAATTGGTTTTAGTTACCTAATTGTATGTCAAGTACAAAAGAAATGTTGAATGGAATTAAATATTTACTTTTATTTACACATAATATTAATTAAATAAATTAATATTAATTTATTTACACATAGCACGTATGCTCACGGCTCTTTTATAGTCCATTCTGTTATTTATACTAAACTCACACAAAACTATACTATGTACTCAATCTTTCTTTCAAAACTACAGAACGCACAGTTCTTTTACAAGTAAGGTATGAGTCATCTGGAAGAACTAGCTCTCACAGACACACGGTACCCTACCATGAGAGCTAGTGAACTAATAATTTCAATGTAAGTAATGAAATCTAGTAATAATAAATTTAATGTAAGTAGGTAATGAAATGCAGTTATGATAAAAAGTAATTTTATTAGCATATTTATTAGCATGACGCTAATAATAATGATTGTAGTATGAAATTGAAGCATGTATGATTGAATTATATAAAATGTATCTTTCGAAATCTTTTAGTAATTTGATATGTACAAAACTATAGTAATCTAAATATTACTTATTACTTTTATAATGGATCCAATAAATAAATAGTATTATTATAATGAATAGATTCAGGCGTTACTTTGCGGAATCCATTTTTAATAATAACAAATATTTTAAAAGTATTTTAAGAAAACATTTAATTAATTATTTAATAAAACACTTAAAAAATCTTATATCTAGTGACAATTCCGCCTAATTTCCTGTTAAGCCAACGTGACGTCACAAACGCCACGCAGCCAAACCGGAAGAGTATTCGACGCGTTTCGCTTCTAAACGAAGCATCCTCAGGAGGTCTTGACTCTACGAGCGCACGATTGAGACTGAGTATTATTATATTCTTCGGGTGGCTACTACTCGCAAAAATGTATCAGAAACACTTTCAACATCTTAAGACCAAATCATAACTTTACCAGCAAGTGATACAGTGGTCCGAAGTCAACCTCAATCAATAAAAAAAACATAATTGTGGTTCACCCAAATTTTCATGAAAAACAAACACACATAAAATATGATTGTAATTATTATTATTATTATACATCGGGTTCATATTTTTTGCAAACACTATGTGAGGGACACACACATCTCAGTCAGACACAAACGTCTTCTTTAATATGACATTATCTAGTATCCTGATTAGTATAGATTTATTTATTAGAATAACAAGTAGGTATATATAAAATATTTTAATAAAACGTTCAATTAATATTTGTGCCTTTTGGAGAAAAACATTAGGTCCGTGGGGTCCAAGCGCATGGCTTCTATGTAAAGATTTGTCAAAGCGACTGATAGAAAATACACACCACCTTTGCTGGCTGGCGCTAACCTCGGCCAGAGAATTAGTATTGCTATTCAATGGGGTAATGCTGCAAGCCTTCTGGGTACCCTACCCGTGGACAGTGATCTGAGCTCTGTTATCTACATATGATTGCCTCTTGGTAGGAAACGGAGCTCACACTATTGTTTTTTTTTTTTTTTTAAAGTTTCCTTAAAATGTTTAGTTAATAGATATATTTAGGTACATTATTTAATTATTTTTGTGATAACATGTTATATTGTTGAACAATTTAGATAAATAAACATACACATGAAAAGATATTTAAAAACACGTTAAACTGCCTTCCGATAATTATCCGTAATTTTCCTGTTAGACAAAGTGGCGGCGGTAATAGCTACGTCGTAGCCCAGCCGAATGAATTTTCGACTCGTTTTAATTCTACATACAAACCATCTTCAGGAGGTTTTCACGCTTTGAGCGCACGATCATGAATTGCTATGCTACGTTGTAACTGCCTTTTATTCATTTTTAGTGCAATTTTAGAGTAAATATTTGGTGAAAATAATGTTTATATACCTGAATACTGATGCACAGTTTTAAAGGGTAACAAACAGTATTTATTACAAAATTACAAATATACGAGAGGAAATATAATAGGAATCCGCATAGCAGGCGTTATTAGGCTATATTAAAACAGTATGTATTTAAAAATAGCTTAGCAAGTAAACAAATAAGACGGAATTGTCACTCGATAAATATCTTTACATTTCGTAAGTATTATTCAAAACTATTCTTTTTTTTTTCTTAAAACATTATTAAAATATTGTTACCTACTTCTTCTTATTAAATATGCATTTACGCTCAGTAACGCCCGATCAATATGATAGCGTAATTATTAATAACAATTTTTTTAAGAAAACAAAGTTAATATTTAATAAAACCCTTGAAAATATAAAAATACAGTAATTAAACAACTTTAAACGGTTTATATCGCGTATATTTATCATTATTTTGGTCCCGACGGCGACGTTTCAAACACTTTGCAGTGATCGTGGTCACGGGGTGTCTATATGGGCATGATAGTTTTTCAGGATAGATGACACGGGTTATAAAAATATGCCTAGTGGCAATACCGCCTAATTTTTCAAAGAGCATTCAAAAAAATATTTTCTAAATAAAATTGGATATCCGCAAAGTATTGCCAGAACCTATAAATTAGTATTATAGTTTAAGTATAATTTATAAGTACTACACTATTAGACATAAGGTCAAACTGAGAAACGGCAAGAGCACCAACAATCCGAACAAACAAAACCAAGCACGAAAAGGCGAGCTTCTAAATCCTAATCGAATCTCAAACCGTTCCCCTCCGAGGTGAAAGAGTTTGTTTGTAGAGGAGTATCTGAAAAATATCAATTTGTTAGGTAACACCGGGGCGGTTAGGAGCCCGACGTGACTGCCCTGCCAACTAATACGGAACAGATTTTGAAGAAGCTATTGTATGTGACAAAGATAGGGAGCTTGATAATATACTTGGTGTTTTACGGAACTTTTGATGTGATTGGCGTTGCACTGGTAAGTTAAGCGATGGATATTTTATCTGATGGATATTTTATCAGTATTACAACTAATCAGATGACTATCAGCTAGTCAGCTTTAGTTCCTGGGGCGTATCTGCATTGGACCATACTAGTAAGTCTGTCTGTCAAAAATCGATCCCAACAGCATATGCTAGTGCAGAACCCGTGGTCTTCCGTAAGGTGGAGTTCATGACGTCACCGAGGATTTACATGACAACATGTTCAATAAGATATAGAACTTACTGTGCCGTGGGAAACAAACATACCTAAAGACCACACAATAAAAACAAACAAATATTATGACCTAACAAATGAATTAACCAAAAGCGGTTATGTGGTTAGTTTATATGCTGTAGAAGTTGGAGCAAGGGGTATACCAGCGAAATCCCTATATAACCTACTTAAAGACCTTGGCCTACCAAGAACAAACGTAACTTCCATCCTAGAACGTGTATCTAAGGCGGCATTAGTAGGATCTTATCAAATTTGGTTAGGTAGGGGAGGAGGCTCGAGTGGTGAAGGAGAGCATTGATATATCATAAAGGGGCCCCTTAATCCTACTCCTGGGTTGCAAGTCCCAGGCACCTTGACTTGAGCCTCTTCCTCTGCAACGCTATGGACCCGGCACCCGCACGGTGAATCCATGGAATGCTAAGAAATTCGTCTCTAACAAAAAGAAATCAAAAACAACTATGTAACCATATAAAAATAAATATTTAAACACGTAAAGATCTTACAAAATGCAACATAGCCAAAATATAAGTAAATAACAATTTATTAAATGCCAGGACTACCTACCTGACCATTTTGTGGCACACTTTACTGAAAAACTATCACGCCCCTTAGATTTGTGCATTACCATAGTAATTAACTTCATATCAAAAAATATATATTATTATAACCGTTAAAAAAAAATATGATAAAAATTTTGTATTCATTGGATATAATGTTATTGTAGTACTAACGCCATCTGTTAGAAAACCAAAGGGTTAAAATCGCTGCAACAGAACTAAACTCAATACTCAAATCTATCGTAGTTAGTCTTCTTAATACTAGATGACACCACTAGAACCAGGTTGTAAAATAAACGCGAGCCCTCATAAAGCTCAGGTTTTTGCTAGTTTTATAATATAAATGAACTAAAAATACAACAATGCTTTCTCTGTAGTTTGTAATATGTATCTACTATAACACCAACATATCAGCCGGTGCATACCCCTTTGACATGCAGCGTGCCCAGCATTTGTTACATTGGAAACGCACATATACGAGCTTGTCTAGTCGTTCCAATCTTGTGGTCAAATGATGCTAGTTCGTTCGGTGTTCACTGCGGTCACGGCTTGGAACAGTGAAGCACGCGGCCCACTTGATGTGAAGCGGACGAACCTCTGACCATAACAGATGAATTTCATCAACAAATGACGAATTGCACTGCGCCCGTCATCCTGAGACACAGTTATTATGTCATGTGCATGTTATTTTATTGGCTAGTAAAAAAAATTGATTTACAATATGGAGTCTAAAATCCGCCATTTTGTTTGTTTTATTTATTTTTATGTACCTACCTTGTGTCACTTGCGCTGTCAAGACGAATCTAACGATATCTCTTACACTGCAATCGGTTAGACCGTTTAGACTCTAACTCACATTCATGAACCCTGAAAACATAACTCTCCTTTTTTAGGCAGTCGTGTAAAAAATCAAGGTTAACTTATTTTATGTGCAAACAAGGAAATGGGTGTAGGGTGTATTTTACAATTTCAGTTGAACTTACAAACTCAGGAACAGCAAAGACAAAAATGTTCGTTATATACCTGTGCACATTTTCTGCTTGAAGTGGACTTGCTTTTAAAGGATCTTATCCTGTAGGTAATAAATAGAGCGCCGCGGGCTCTCGACTGTATCGAGCACTTAACGGGTGGCTTATATCGATAAACGATATTCCATTAGTAGGGCTAGAATCAGATTATCCATTTCATTTATTGCATTATTATATTTCGTGTAAGTAATAAGTAGCGACCTAATAAAACACTATATTACTCTGAAGGTAAGAAACTCCTTGGTTTATTTTACAAAGGATAATTAATAAAAAGCGTGAACCTCTTTGGCGTGTGTGCGAAAAGGACCGTATTTTGGCACAGGTATGTACCTTAATACCTTACCCTACTACCCTAACCTAACGCTTAATAATAGTTCGTAAAAGCTCTATAACTTTCAATGATATTACATTTATATGTTATTGATTAACATAGAGTTTTTCGAGCAAGTAATATTAAAGGCAAGTTAAAAAAATATTGATTTGTAATTTAAAGAGTATAAAAAATAGATATGTAAAACAAAAAAGCGTAGTTAAAAATTACGCTTTTTTGTTTATGGAATAACTGGAAAATATTAGCGAACAACAAGTACATTATTATAATTTCAATTCGACATCCTCCTTCACAAGTTTCATAACTCAAAAGACAACGAACAATTGTTTTATTTATTCAGGGCGTACTCATGAAATAATACAGCTGTTGAATTTATTATTCCATTTTCATTAAAGCACGCTTATTTATCTAGCTCCGAGATATACTTCTCTGGGGCTACGTTGATCCCTCGAACACAAATAATCACCTAATTAATGTCTACCCTCGAGTGGTTTTATGGTTTCACCCATTGATGGAAGATACATTGCGGGAATGGTTATAAAGGTTGGATGAAAATTAATCTTAAATACTGGTATTGTACGATATTGGCCTATTTTTTCCCTAATAATAAATAGTAATAATGTGCAGATTTCAAAAGCATGTATAAGATAGAAGAGATTATTGGGTAGGTACAGACCTGTGTACTTACGAAGACTCGCCCCTCTAAACCCCCTCTACAGTAAATTATTGGCCTTATTATACTACGTATTAGTGTGGGTGTAAAGCATTTACACCCTTACTTAGTTTAGTACATACAAGTTTTAAATACTTGATATACTCTCTATAAATAGGTCGGTACTCGCTGTGACAGCGACATTTTGTTAAATGTGAAAATTGAAAAAAAAAAACAATATGTGAAAAAAATTATTAACCTTAAACAAAATGTAATTTGATACATTTCACAATTATTACAAGCATCTATGTAATCTGATTACCTATATATAAAACAAAAAGTTAATGAAATAAGATGTTTTTGAAACCAGCTGTATTCGAAATATTTGTAAAATGTTTTTTTTTTTTTAAATAACATGTTTAATAAATTAATTGTATACAACACGTTGCTTGTAATGTAATATTTTGGTTAATCATTAGGGAACCATGTGTATATTTAAGGTCTCTTTGAAGGTTAACTCGCCTTCAAGAGATAATTATTGAGATTCTAAAAACTTATGTTATGTACGGGCGTCTTGACAACCAATCCGTAGTGAAAGATTTTTCATAACTACTTGATAAAACGATAAATAAAAATTTATTTAAAATAATTTTTGCCACTCCTCAACGATAACGAATTTTTACATCTAACTTTTGCTTTAATGTTACCTGGAAAATAATACGTTAATTTGTCTCATTTTCACGCAATTTTTCTTTCACTTAGCTCGAAAGTGTAGGTTTTGTTGCCTGAAATCAGAGAGCAAAATGCGATTTTACTCACTGAGTGAAACAAAGTAACTTTTTAATTTTATAATATCTTATTCAGCCTTAGGTGAATGATACAATTCGAAAAATTCACACTCTATCTCTTTCCCACCATTAGAAAGAGAGAGAGAGACAAAGACTAGCCCTTTAGAAGTTCCGATTTTGAAATCGACCTCGTCCGGATTTCGTACTTACTAAATTAGTGTTTACTGCAAATCAAACTAATATTTAACCTTGCTAACCGCTTGCTCAGGATTCAAAATCAGCACTCGCAGCAAAAAACGACTTTGCTCTCTTGTTGCACAAATAACTATTTCCATGTGATGGTTGACGTTACTGGCCTGGTAAATCATTATATATGAATGTACAAATTTCAATGATAATTGGGATATGGTGACCATATGTTGAGTCATGGTCGCTCCTGCAATCTATCACCACATGTCACCGTACATGCGCAGCGAGCAAAGTTAGTGTAATGAAAACGTGACTTATCTGTTCCTAGCAGGCTGCATGGCTGGAAAGGCCCGAACGCACGTGTCTAGTCAATCAACGTACTACTACATGCAGATCTAGTAAGTATAGAGTGCTAAACAATATGAATAGGGACTTAGAATACTTGCGCCAAATTAATTGACAAGCTACGAATTCGTAGTTGACAAGGCTTTAAATTCAGGGACAAGCACAGTTCATTGATTTACTGATCACATTTATATGGGGTTGGTACAATATATATGTCTTCTCTAACTACATAAAAACAACACATGAACAATTAAAATAATGGTTTTCGCTAGTAAAATATTGGACAACAAAAGGACCTAATTTCACATTTGGTTTTGATTGGCCGGCCACCTGCCTGACTCTATCCCTTCTTGGGTTCACACCCAGGAAGGAAAAAAGACCCTAACCAGCCAGAACTATAGAAAGGGAACGGGATCACGCACCCTTATGATCCACGAAACGCAGGGACTGACCTATGAGTCGGTCATCGCCATAAAGTCAAGAGCTGCATGAAGCTGCACGAGAGCGTCCCACACGCAGTCGTTGCAGTATATACTGCAGGACATACTGGGACCTTTAGGTACTACGCAGATGACTACGAAAAAATGCTATTGGGTGGTTCTTTAGAAGGCGATAGTTGCGACACCAAAAGCCATCCACGATTACAACCTCAAAATGGCGGTCAAAGATCGAAATAGCATGGCAATTAAGACCCTGAAATGTGGCATGGCTGAAGGACAAAGAAAACTGTGTTATACGTTATGTAATAATAATTATCTTATTGTATAGTTCCAGTATGTACAAAAAATAATACTACCCGAAAAATGAAAGGAAAACCTCTTTGCACTGTTCCCTTTTCAACGTTTGTATATTTTCTAATTTTTACTTTAACAAAAATGGTTACAGTTGAAAAACTCTGGAGTATGTTGAAGCAGTTTTATTATTGAAAAAAAGAATGCTATCATTGGTAGCTTACCTCAGTTAATCAGGATGTTAATCTTACATGGTAAGAAACACTGATGTAGGTACTCTTAATGTGTAGCAACACCTCACTTCGACATAAGAAGTGTCAAGATGCACATCTGGCATATTCTTTCCCTTTGTCGCCTTTTACGACATCCGACAATAGAACAATCCTTATATTCTAAAGCCGGAAATAGACGGGTACCTATGTATAGGAGTATAACACAACTGTAGCAACATACCTAACTAATTGTGACTTATCCTTCTGGTCCTTTTTATTCTGTGGCTTTAGTCGGGAATTCATGAATAATTTTATATCAAATCCGAACTAGGACATCAATCTTTATACTGTTTAATCACATACACCAAAATTAAATGTTTGGTTATTGCCATAATGTTTCAATTTGACGTGTTTACTTTATTTTAACCGCTTGAAGCGCTCGGATGCCGTAGAAGCGTTTTTTGTAATTATATAAAAAACGTGTTTTAGATTTTAGATAATTTGCTACTTTAGTGGCTAACATGAGTGTTAAAAACACAAAACCGGAAGAAAATAAACTGTCGACGTTTCCTTTTAGACGATTCTTTCTATCTTAGAAAATATTTATTAGGATTTTTATGCTTTCTTGATAGAACAAGCACGAGGCCCACCTGGTGTTGAGCAGTAACCTCTGCCTATAACAGATGCATCTCATGACAAAGGCAAACTGCACTGCGCCTATCACCCTGAGACATAAAGTTGGTAAGTCTCATGTGCCTGCAATTTTACCGGCACCCATACTCTTCAAACCAGAACACAGTAATGCGAACATTAAGTACTGCTTGGCGATAAAAATATGTATGTATCTCTAAACATAAAAATGCAATCGTAAATTCAATCCTTACAGGGGTTAGAACGGGGTTCGGAAACCAAAAATTTAGGTACCTACTAACTACTTCCGTTACATTTTTTTTATATATTTTTTAAATTAAATATGGTTTTTGCTTAGCACACGAACTATCGCGTGATTACAAGTACTAGCTTGTAATCATATTTAGAAATACTTCCGTTACACAAAAGTTTGTTGAACGATTCGTGTGATTAATTTTTTGATTATAGATAAAGGTTAAGCTGATGACGTATAAAATAAATTAGCTATGTAATTTCTAATAAAACAAATGAGTATAACAGAGACGATGTTATTCAAAAAATATTACTATACTCACGATTTGAGCATCTAAAACTAATAGTAAACGTGATAATTAAGTAGTAAATACAAAATGCAGTATACTCGTATATCACTCACAAATTAAAAATAAAATAAGTACCTTTGGTTAACTTACGTTTTAATTATAAATTAAAAGACTTGTTGCCTAACAAACTATTGCACAATTAGGTATGTCTAAAAGTTTGTGCTATAATTATTAAAACTCACAGAAGTAGATCCATAAGATGAATATAGCGCCGACAGAATTTTAAATGTTTTAAGGGCTGGAAGTTGATTAAAAAGATAATTTATGATCTTTTTAATCAGTTTTCTTTTTTCAGAAACCTATATACTTATAAGTCTCATTAGGTTCTCCTTGTAATTTGGGAACAAGACGCCTTCCAACCACAGGGATTATGGCAAATGCACGATCTGGCTGATACAGATTACAGAGTCAGTGACTTGCAAAGTCAGTTCAAATACTTTTAACCTAGTAGGACCCTCCTGTGCACTAATAAAGGTTGGTATCACCTTCCCTATGGCTCACTGTAGCATTTAGTGACACGTGCAGGCATACGTCCAGCCGCCGTGACGTCTTGTCAACAATTGCCACTCGCGTATCGCCCCACCACTCGTGTACATGAGACAAGGTATTATATCTATTAAATAGATACATCTAGACATAATCTTACAAACATAATAATTCCATACGATTCCCAACTGCAAAACTGGTGTGGCAACTCCCTTTCCATCCTTCTAGTTAGTTTTTTTTAGAATTTGTAATTTATCACATCGTTTATGTGTGTAAAAAATACTATTAGAAGTTATCGACGTTATTCTAACACTGTAAGTACTTCAATATTCATTATTTACATTATTTACTGCATTTTAACGTTCGAAGTATATATAAATGTAGTTTTGAGTATAATCATTAGCCTAGCTGTTCGACCAATCAGTCTCTGCCACCGGACACGGCCGGCCATTACGGCACACATTAATTTTTCACATACGGTCGCCGACATAATAGAGCGTTTTCACCTCGAGTCGAGCTTTGGGGCATTTCACGTGTTAATGCTGAAGTAAGGGCCATACGACAAGTGTGAACATATGAGATGTTTTCGAAGACAACCTTATTGATATTATACAGTTTATCGATACGGGAATTTGACACTAAGCTTGAGAGATCCTGAGTATGACCATTTAGGCATTTACATTGCCTTGTGAGTTGTGACCGACAAGTTAAAGCATATTTGTTTAATTTAAAAAACCTTTCAAAACAGTACATCACAAACCATTCATAACTTATAAATCTAGATCAATTCACCATCTACCTATATTGTTAAGGTTTCCTTACTAAAAATGGGGTCCAAGTTGCATAGCGTCGGCTGTCCGTTTGTTGGTCCCACCTTTAAGGGCTTCATTTATATTTTGAACCGTTATAAATAGGTAACCAGTTGAAGATTTTACTGAATGTATTTTATGGTGGATTGGCCAACAAAAATAATTAATATAAAAAACCTCAAAATAGGGTTATCTTTACATACGAAACATTTTTTAACGTTTGTTGGCAACAGTAGTAGATACAAGCAACACTTGGTATAAGTACTTAAAGTTAAAAGTAAACATTTTAAAATAAATCTACATAATAACAAAAAATTGGAATCGCGCTAAAGATCCAGATTTACAATTTACATTTCTTGTAAATTGTTCATTCAATTCATTTAATAATATATATATATATATTGTGTACCTAAGGATCTTCTTGCGATCGCGGTCGACTCACACTTGGCCGGTTTTATATTTTATACCTGTAATTTTCAAATTTATTTGTTAATGTACTAGGTAACTGATTTGGATAAGGATGATTAATTGTTCTTACACATTACGTCCATAGATCCATATTAAGCGTAAATAAGTGCAATTTCAAAGGTATTTAGGTCAGAAATAATAAAAATATGTAAATTAGTTTACCTGAAAATAATCAGTATATATAAAACGTAGTTAGTTACACAGGCAGGTGGCAGGCACTACAACCAAACTCTCTGTTTTGTTCCGCTTAACAATCTAAACGGGAAAAAGCGGCGGTCTACTCTTTACGTACCCTATGAATACACTTGTTCAACCTTAATTCTAGGAAGGAACAATACATTACATCAAAAGCATAGGATAGCACCTACTTTCAACAATATTTCCCGACTAAAGTTTCTGGCAGGCATTAAATGTAAAACATAAATAAACACACAATAAGGTCAGAGGCTAATTTGAAGCGAAACCTAGCTAATTGCTGTAATTGGACCTGAGAAGAGACATCGTTTTGGTTTTAGCTGGTTTATAAATTAAGCAGAGGTGTTCTAGTTCGTAGTTTTTAGAGTTCCGTACCCATAGGGTAAAAACGGGACCCTATTACTGAGACTTCGCTGTCCGTCCGTCCGTCCGTCAGTCACCAGGTTGTATCTCAAGAACGGTGATAGCTAGACTGTTGAAATTTTCACAGGTGATGTATTTCTAATGCTGCTATAACAACAATAACTAAAAATAAAATAAAATAATATTTAAGGGGGGCTCCCATACAACAAACTTATTTTTTTTACGGGGTCTTGCTCAATACTAATAACGGTGACAGGTAGACGCTTTAACTATTCACAGAATATTTAGTTTTATGTTCTCTTTAATTATAATTTATTTAAATAAAATAACATAAATTATTAAGGGGGCTCCCATACTATGAAAGAGGTTTTCGCCGTAAAGTGTCTGTAACTTGCAAGATTAGGTTACAGATAATGGTACATACCCCCTTCGTGCGCGAGTCCCACTCGCACTTGGCTGGTTTTTAAATAATGTCCGAGTGAATTTCATAAGTTAGTAACAAAACCACAAGCATTTTGTCAGTGAGATCATTACTTTGAAATTACCTTTATATCGGTATAATGACCGGTTATACAAACATACCCTCTCACACATACAATGTCAAACACGATGCCCACATCCCCTCATACACATTACAAACATTTACTTACTTCCTACAATTTGTTCAGAATAACAAAAACATCACTGGTATGATGTTTTGTTCTTTTATAAGCTTTTTTTGTCCCCGGAGAGCAAGTAAAACTAGGAATTTGCATCCGAAGCGTAGCTCACTATATGGAAGGCTTAATAAATAAGCTTCTGCTATGCTGGAGCCAAGAGCCACGGCCGATTATCACCCAAACTAGGATGCCTTCTAAATAAGAGCAGATTCAAAACAACCATGTAGCGTAAAACGTGCAACGCAATGCCCGTGAAAGTTGCCATGGGAAAATCCATGTTGATTGGTACGACTGAAAAACAGGACAGACGTACTAATCGAGTGGACGGACAAGACATCTTATCCTCAAACAAATTTGTTGCTCTCCAAGATTGTATAAAATGCTGACAGAGCCCAATTGATAAGCGTAGAGGCAATGGTTACAAAAAACTCAAAGGTAGAAGCCGCGGACTAACTAGAATTACATGAAGACAAAAAAGAAAATCTAATATTAATAAATCCATACACAACAATGCAACTGATTGTTGGGGAAATCCAATTCCGAGTTCAGCTATCAAAGACGGTCCAGAAACGCTCTGAGAAAAAAAATAGACACGGCGAGCAGCAAGCGCAGTCGAGTCACTACATTCCTGACAGCTTTCGGTGCAGCAGCATGAAGCTTCTTCCGCAACCCGTCTAATACCCGAAACATAATGTACCATAACCATTACTCGGAAAGATTATAGAATAATTTAACTCTAAAATTAAATGTGTAAATTATAGAACAAAATGGGATTCAGCATGTTTTGTTAGTAAAACTTAGAATTAATTTTTATATGGAATCACTTAGTTTTTAAGATTTAACACCTTTTATACTAACTTACATCTAAGTGTAAAAAAGTCAATGATATGAGAATGTAATTTGTAAAATTGGAAAATGTATGTGTGTAATCAAAAAAGAGTACGGAGCAAGAGTCTGTAGTGCGTAGCAAAATTATTAAAAAAAAACATATACATATACTCCGTGACAAAGGAACATCTAAAGATGCCCGGACGAGAGTCGATATGGGACATGTCAGCCCACCTCAATATATCCCAGCATGGGAACCTACGAACCAAGCAACAAATGCCTTCCTAGAATTTATAGCCATTACAAGGGTGACCAGAGAGGTCAACCTCAGAATCTGAGAAAAAATCATGCGGTCCATAGAAAACGAAAACCTTTGAAAGGTGTGTCTCGTCGCCAAGCACCTAACGGTGTGTTCCGGCAGCTGTCCTTGAGAGCCAGTACAACTAGGTTAGCCTGTACAACATGTTCGACCACATCATCACTTACGATCAGGTGAGATAGTGGTCAAAGGCTAACCTATCAGGCATAAAAAAAAAACATATCTAGTCGTAGAATGTCAAGTCTGTACAGTATACGATCCATGAACTACAGTTTCCCAAGTCATGGCCATCAATATCTCTGCTTTTTTCTTTCTTTTGAAGGGTCAAAAATCGCTATCAATCCCTGTTGTAATAGAATTGTATTCGAAACAAGTCGAGAAATGTGTCTTTTTTTAACTAACCTATCTCCTGGTTATTTAGTTTTATTGTTGAATGGCGTACTTATAGGAATTTTGTAAGTTGTGTTCTCTACAAAAAGGTCCAGAATGAGTTTTCATTATGGTGAGATCATCAGAAGATGTCATAAAAATCAGATGCTAACCGACCCCTCATGCGTGGGTAAAGGGCAAGAATATTCCTGACCTCGGTGGGTACAATATGTCTTCTCTAACCACAGAATTCAGGAATTTATGATTAAAATTCGAATGTTATCATCATCTTTGAAGCGTATAGAATAAGGGTATTTATAACACTTACCCATGTTAGATTTAACATTGATTAAGGAAATTTTACACTACGAATAATTTTACATGTTAACCTGTAATAATTCCCAGAAAAAGATAATTAATAATCGGGCTGTTATATAAAGGTTTCAGCACATTCGCTTTCCGTATTGTACCCTACTAGCTTTCCACAAAATTTAATTAAAACTGTAATTTATCCACACGACGACCGTGTGAACACCTATTACTTGGAGCATTTACCTTGTGGGTTTATTTTATGATATATTCCCAAAATTATTTGGCGACTGACGTTTTTAAACTGAATTTTTACCTATGATAAATCTGTTTTCGTATTTGAATATTGCCTACCTGCTATTGAGCTTTTACTTAAAAACAGTCCGTTTGTGTTTAAAAACTCGTTTGTTGGAATAATGATTTTATACGTACGCATACAGGTTTAGTTATCTATATTTTTTATAAATTTTAGAAAACTTATTCGACGCCAATTTAGGGTAAGCTACTGGTTGGTTCAAAGTATTAATATTGCAATTCAACGGGGCAATGCTGTCAGCGCGCTGGGCATGCTGCCAAATGGTAGTGGACTGGAGCATTTGAACTGCTTATCAGGCCTGTAGGAGCTATTAGCTTTCCAAAGGCTTGATTAGTAATAACTGGAGTATTATTAACTAATCAAATACGCTCAGATCATGGAAATGATCTGAGCATATACTCAGATCATAGAAACAATATGATCTAAGCATATACATAACATATTAAATATACATTATATATTTATGTATTATATTTTATACATAAGTAATTTATAGTATATCTACTAACTTTATATTACTCGTACATTAGGTATTAGGTATATATCTATGCAGTTTTTTAATGGGTATATACAATTTTGTGATTTTATTGTTAAACCGTCCATATTATTGAGTTTTATTTCTTTCCGTCGTAAGGTTGTCTGGAAGACATCGCTGTAAACGATAAGATCGCCCATTGGACCTACTTAAGTTAACTTCTCCATTTATTGTTTCTATTGTTAATCTGGTGTCAATAAAGAGTTTTCGTATCGTATCGTAACAAATATACATTTTAAGTGTTTATTTTAAAGCCACAACCTTCATAAAAAAACATTAGAAAAATATTTATAAAAATAATACGTCATGTCAATACAGTAGCATTTGTGTTTTAAAATTAACCGAATTTAGTCGAAATTTTCATGAGTCTATTGGATAAACCACAACTGCCACCGCATAGTTTAATAATACATAAATTCAAATAACACTGACACATCCCTAAAATATAGACTGGCTATATAATATAAATCTAACTAAAAATCAGAACCCATCGAATTACCACAAGAAACGCCTAGATAAAAATAATTAGGTACCTACTCAGAACAATAATCCATATAAGCCCCCACTAAGCAGTACCTATAACAGCTAAGTATCTTACACAAAAAGTTTTCACATAAATTGGAGGGCAGTGAGTAAGCCACTCCAAGTCTGCCGGTACTTAGAACAAAGCCGCATAGTCCATCGAACAGACAATAACTAGTACTTAGCCTTAACGAGCCAAATCAACCGGGAGGGCGCTAGTGTGCTCGGGGATTAGTGCCAATAACCTCTTATACAATTACTGCCCTAATCAGTCGTTAAGGGAATTAATGATTCTTGTTGTTTTATGTGATCGTTTACCTGCCAACTTATACCTATTACACTGCTTCGTCGTAGTTTGTGTTCTTCTGTAAGTTTTTTTGGAAACCATGAAATTATGATTGAGCCTGACAGTTATTTTTTATCAGATGTAATAAAATAAAATAATATTACCCGTAAACAGGGACTAAATAGTTTTTTAATCCCTGAGGGACAAATAGTGATTTGATTTTAGAATGTGGATATTTTTGCCAAAGTTCCAATCACCAAAGAGATCAATCACACACATTGTATGAACAAGTTACAGGCTGTTTTTAATTAGTTTTTAGGTTTTTTTTTTGGTTGCAAAAATATATAAAAGTATTAAACTTTTATAAATTTTTTGGCAACCAAAAACATAATATAGTTTCTCAAAATCTACATTCTGAGACGACTTTTTCTGGGACTATTTCTAATTCACAAGCTGTAAATAAATCGACAACTGTAACGGATTAGTAGTGGTAAAATTGTTTTCCACTACTAATCCGCCCGTAATCCGTAAGGCGCTTCATAAAACTAATAAAATAATATTTACTTCGATTAAAAAAACATTTTATTGTGTACTTAATTATTAATTATATATATACTTAAGTGCCTACATCGATTCAACAGTTATTTTGCTAAGGCAGTCACTTAAAGTGTTTTGAGCTACCAAACTCTACACTACTCTATAATCTAAGTGAATAACTCACCAAACTTGTCCCTAATGTGCGAGATTAAACTGCTGCGAATCCGCTAGCTGTAATAATTACGTCTTACAGAAGCACCGGTGATATAAAGCCTTGGTTTAAGTGCAGTCAGCTGTGTCTCGGTTATAAACCTGCACTTACAGAACAAGTGTTATTTGGGACGTGAAACGGTACTTATATGGGAGACAGTCCATTTCAACGTCTTCTAACCTAACTTTGTGATCGTATCTTTCGATTGAAGTAGATATATCTAATTGATTTGGTTTGTTTCAAAGTAGCATTGTTTGGAATTAACGTTATTACAGTAAATATAGTAATGTCCGTGAGGTGCCGGGCTAGAATGTCATCCCCCCATCTCTACCCGTGGGTGTCGTAAGAGGCGTACTGGCTAGGGTAACACGCCACAACGTGGGCATCAGCACTTTCTGAGGTACTGATATCTCAAACTGCGACCCCAAGCCACCTGCCAAGCGTGGGGATTATGGCAAACCCCCCCATATTGGGGGAGGCTGTGTTCAGCACTGGACTATCCGACTGATACAGAACAGTAATACCCGCGTTTAACATTTATGTAAGTAACAGGTTTGTGATAGCAATTATACAGTAAAATGCCGTGTGACAAAAAAACAACATCCTACTCACTTTACTTACTCTAAGATAATGAATACCTTTAACTTATGATAGCCTACCTGTAGGTAATAGCTATTGACTGGAGTGCCGCAGGTCCATGGTTCGATCTCCAACGCCATCGGCTTGAGCTTCACCGCGTAGTGAAGAGCATTTTTCGAATGCTCGGCTAGCTACAACCCTCAAGTAGAAAATCTGGTGCAAAGCACCTAAGCTGTATTTAAGCAGCAGTACTTGAGAGCCAGTAAATTACAAGCACAGAGACTTCATTAATATTAATATTCACCTACAAGGCATCTCTCTTTCTATCACATAGCGACGCCAAGCTCTGAACTCTTCTGACGCGGCACGCACTGTAGAATAATTCCGTCCGGATGAAAACCATACTGATGTACTTGTAGCTTTACACCATTAAGGAGAGGTTTGGCATAATCCCCACGCTCGGGAGGCAGCCTGAGGATCGCAGTGTTCGATGGCAGTACTTCATAAAGCCCTGCTGCCCAACTTCTAATGTTTCCCTTTGACCTCTTACGACTCTTACAAATGAAGCTATGCTATTCCAGCCCGCCACGTGGTTATGTGGTGACATAGGAGAGCCAAAAGTAGTAACGATTTATTATTTATTCATTTTGATCGCAATATCACCTGATGGTAAGTATGTGACGATGATATGTAAGCAGTCTTAGTCTCGAATGGTCTATGCTGCGTACCACGTTGCGACCCTTCAATACTTCTCCCTCTTAACACAATTTCGACCCGTTTCTGAGTGCGCCAGCCAGGGCTAACACCGAACAAGATCGCGCGACACGGCTTTTTGGCACCGCTAAATAAATGAAAAATGTTTGATAATAATTTATTAAGAGAACTTATTGCTGTGTGTTCGTCTGTCTAAATAATTCATAGATTTCAGAGTTGTCTTTGTTCAGATTACCTACTGAACAGGAAAGGTAAGCAAGTCACTTATTCTAGAATACTTATGATTTTTACTTGTTGATGCCTACTTATTTTTTTGTTGTATGCCCCGCGTCGCCGTATCGCCAGTCGGTATTTTTTTCATCGTGAAATGTGTTATCATCGTTTAGGTATAAAGCCGACCTCACTAATCCTGAACCCAGACAACACAAGTAAACAATACAACTTCCCGGCCCTTGCCTATTTCTAGGTACTGAATTAAAATGTAGCATATACGAGTACATACATTATAAATAAGTAACAACCCTGAGACAGGCAAGTATGGTAGGTAATTATATCGCGAATTGGGCCGGGGATGGCCTACTTCCCCACTCTTTTAACTATGGTATTACCATCTGCCACCACCTGAGGGACGTTCATGGGGGCAAATGGTAGTAAATCAGTTCAAATAATATCTCCACAGAGAATTCATACCAATGGGTATCTAGGTGTTGACACGTAATCTAGAATATATTCTTTTTTTATGCTATTGTAACGGAACAAGCTCGAGGCCTGCTTGATGTTAAGCGGACTCACCTCTGCCTATAACAGATGCATTACGTCACAAGTCACGAATTGCACTACGCCCGTCACCTTGACACATTGTTGTTAAGTCTCATCTGCCTGTAATTTCACCGGCTCTCAAGGACTATTGCCGGAACACACTGTTAGGTGCTTGGCGACAGATTTCCTACTTGAGGGTGGTAGCTAGCCAGGCGGGCAATCGCAAAAAGCCCTTCCACCATGCAAAAAATTTAGCAGGTGGCACAATTCAGTGCTTCGCAGATCAAACATTTGCATGATCTTTTGGCGAATACCATCATATGGTTAGGAGTTGCTTGTTTTTTAACTCTAATGTTGTTATTCTACTTTTGTAATTGCAATGCCCTCGTGTGTAACTAACTCTTTTTTAAAAAATATTATTATATAAAAGCCCCTTATGCATTAGGCGTGTGAATGTTTTCAATACCCGACCAACACTGACTTCAACATTTATATTATTAACGTTTTAATTCGGAAATTAATAAAAGCTATAATTGATAGAGATATTGTGTGAATTGTTCAGAATATGACGATAAGCGTCAAGTAGGTTTTTTTTCCATATGCGATATTTAACTCTAATGTTGACCTATTCTCTCGTGCCCTGCAATAACCTTTAGTATCACACGTACATACGGAAATGTTTATCTTAAATTGTCCTACAAAAAAGCCCGCAACAATATGCATCTATATTTTTTGTGTAAGCCATTATCGCCAAAATAGTAAACCATAAATACTCTAAAAATTTATAATTTAATTCTAATTCATATTGCGTAGTAACAAATTGATCCATATCAAACTAATATTATTAATGGCGAACGTTTGTGTATGTGTTTGTATGTTTATTATCTCTTCATGCTCAAACAGCTGGACCAGTTTTGATTAAATTTAGTATGGAGGTAGATGAGGTGCTGGACTAACATTTAAAATACTTTTTATCATCATCATCCATCACCACGCGGGTGTAACGGTGGGGCGCAGCCAGTAGCGAATATATTGAACATTGCTTAAAATAACATGTTTTTTTTTATACTGAACTGGGTAGCACTTGACCACTATCTCAGCTGATGTTAAGTGATGATGCGATCGATGATGGAGCGCGCTTACCCAGAAGATACCTATTCACTCGCGTTTTGAAGACCCCCATATCGTACTTCACCGGAAACACAGACTCAGGCAGGGTGTACATTTCATCATTTTAAATATAATGACCACCATAAAATGTCTTGATACCCTTAGTTCTTTCACCAAAAAATTGTAATCGAACACCAGACGTAGTAAATGATCACCAAATGTAGTAAATGATCAAAGTCAAAATTAGGTGTGACGACGAGCGAAGCGAGGAGGAGCTTTAGATTACTTGTGACGCAAGAACAATTATAGCAAGTATAATGCTCTTTGGAATCCGTTATTATAACAAAACTGCAAAAAAAATTATGATTCGATGTATGAGAGAACCTCTGCAATCGCAATCATCTCAATATGCATTATATCGCAATTAATCCTAAGCTTAACGTGCCAACCTTGTAAAGGATCAAAAAATGCAGCACCTCCATCTGCGCCATCTTTGATCCATCAGTAAAAATTTATAAGAGTTTTGATAACGACTATCTTTATAATTGGTACACAATGTGTTCTACTCTCTCCATCTATCTAACTACGTTGTCTAATTTTTTTTTTGAGCGATCTATTGATGGAATCAAAACAAACAAATTTTCACCAGCTCAGTTTGGCTTCCGCAAAGGACGATCTACAGAAATGGCCATCAGGAAGGTAGTATATTTTATTCTGCAGTCTCTGGATGAGTCGCATAAATGCGCTAGCATCTATTGCGACTTATCCAAAGCATTTGACTGTCTCCGACACGACGTCCTTTTATTAAAATTAGAATATTATGGCTTTCATGGCGTAGAACTAAAAATGATGAAATCGTACTTAACTGATCGGTCTCAGGTGGTTTTTGTCAATAACAACTGTTCTGAAATAGGCAAAATCAAAATAGGGGTGCCCCAAGGTTCAATTTTGGGTCCCATTTTGTTTTTAATTTATATCAATGACTTAGCTAAATGTTTGCCGGATTGGGCATTTGTTAGTTTATTTGCCGATGATACACACGTTGGAATTAAAGACAAAAATAAAATTGACTTAGAACATAAAACAGAACTCGTTACAGGCATCTTACAAAAATGGTTTGAAGCCAACGGCATAATATTAAATGCTGATAAAAGTATAATTATGCAATATCAATCAAGAAAAGGTGTAGAGCGTAACGTCTTAGTAAAGGATAATAAATTTTTGGGGTATACCATAGATCATACTATTAATCACTCTGCTCATATAAACACGCTCTGTAAAAAACTTTCTAGTGCCAACTACGCGTTGTTGAAACTAAAACCAATAATAAATAAAAAAGCACTAATAACTGTTTACTATGCTTATGTACATTCTTTAATTAGTTACGCTATTACGGTGTGGGGCAATGCTGCTGACATAAAGAAAATTTTGAAATGCCAAAAGAGATCAATCAGAATTATAAATGGTTTACGAAAGCGAATTTCTGCAAAATCACATTTTGCAGAAAATAAGATCATGACAGTTATATCTTTATATATATTCAAAAGCCTCATAGAAATACATAATGAAAAAGATAATTACGCTCAAGTTATGGACTATACGCACTATAACTTACGTAATAAAGAAAAACTTCATCAGCCCAAGATAAGACTAGTAAAAGTGAAAAAGCAAGGCATTTATAATAAAATAATGATGTACAATAAACTGCCTTTAAATATTACAAAACTAAATACAATTATGTTTAAACGTAAAATAAAACATTTTTTTCTGTCTAATCCATTTTACTGTTTGAACGAATTTCTGACGATGCGACTAACTGAATCCATGTTTTATAATGACAATTTTGAATAATATTTAAATTGGTGATGAATTATTGGAACTACATACGACCTTATTATATACCTTCATTCTACTTTAATATTTGTATTATATACTCCTAAATGTGATAAGTTAATGTACTTGCATATTCCTAGCAGGATAGTTAATAAGTAGTTGGTAAATGTATTTATGATGTTCTTAAAAATGTAATTTGACTTGCCTTGTATAACATCCAAAGTTATATGGTGAATAAATATTTCTATTTATATTTCTATTCTATTCAAAAATCACTTCCAATAATTCGATATTGCTCATCCAAGTGTCCAAAGAAAACATGTCGAGTTGATCACATCTGTAGCTGTACATGGGACTAGATTTTAATTCTGAATGCAAAACTAGAAGAAGTTGTTTTTTATTAGACCAATATTGAGAGTGAATATTACCTGTAAATTTTTCAATCACAGACATTGTTTTGTTGTTTAAAAGTGAATTTAAGTTAAACCAAAATTTTCCGCCTAAAAACCTTCTACGAATATGGAGGGGTGGTAAACATAAATCACTTTCCATAACATGGATTGGAGTACTACGTATGTAGCCACCGATTACACGTAAAGTTTGATTTTGAACTTTATCTAATTTAAGCAAGTTTGTTTTACAGCTGTTGTCGAATAAAAAACTAGCATAATCTAGTCTACTTCTGACTACACTAATGTATGCATAGATATTCATTATATTATACAGCTATACATGATACTATACAGTATGCCTCTGGTTTGCCAGTTTTTCGATTTATTATCGGTTTTATCCCTAAATGTCAAAAAAAATCCCATTTAAAACGATTTTTACATTATTTTTGAATATACTTAATTTTACGGAAATCTGGCAAACCAGACTCATAGATATTAGGCTCAAGGACACACATGCAAAGTTTCACCGAGTTGTAATTAAAATATGACGAAACTGCTTTTGTATGGCAAACGTCACGAGCACTCTAGCCTTCCTTCGTGGTTCAAAATAACTATAAGATAGTTAATGGCAACAGAGTTTGACTTGCTCAAGTTATTGGGTAGATTAAGCCAATATAACGGTCAGTATAAAGTCATACATTTTGTCAGTGTAACCGGAATTAGTCCTGTTAGGTACCTGGCGACAGAATTTCTACAAGAAAGTTGTTTTGTATTAGTAATTACATGTTTCTTGAGTAACAAAGGTTTTTAAACTAGGTACTTTAATTCGGGATCCTAACTTGGCGAGGCAGAAATCACGGCTAATGCGCAGAGAACAATTAAAATTTAAAACTAACAAGATTTGTAGATGGTATACCAACTAAAGTTTTGTAGGTATTGTATTTAGACAATACTTACTACTAAAGTAGTTTTTGTACTGTATGTAGTAGTAGTAGTATCTGTTAAACCTAGATATTACTCTAGTGAGTAATATCTAGGTTTAACAGATAGAGCTGCTCGTACATTGTGGATACAAGCGTATAAACCAGTATAAACCAATCAGATTTCGAACGTCTGTCTACGGTCAAGGATTTAAGGCTAAGCGAACACCACGCCCACAGAATATTTTACATTAGCGTAAAGGAATTGAAAATTTGCCATAGTAACTATTCGTTATCCTAAAACCAGGTACTCCATCCAGGGGCGAATCCACGCATCGCTGGACGCTGGAGTTTGCAGCAAGGGTGTGAAACTTTCATTTGATGTACGCCGTTCGTACCTACAAATAGTAGAATTCTTGCTCAATAAATTAGGAACAAAATTGCTTAGTTTCGCGATTGTAAAATCTTTACACCGAGTTTCATTAAGATCCATTCAGCATAGGAGAAATAATTCTATAAGTAAGTAGGATAGGATTCTAGGGTACATAGAAAATTTCAGTGGTGGCAAGATGGAAAACTAGAAGGAGGTATGTAACGAGTTTATTATTACTTATATGTGTCATATAAGTATATACGAGTACTTACAGTAAATGTTGCCGGGAAACGATTTAAGTGATTGTTATTTTATTTAAAAAATACAGTTATTCTATGAAACATCTCGACTAAATTGAAGATTCGAGGTGGACGAGTAACCTTAAAATTACGATTTTATTATTCCTTATGACATTCGTATATGAGAGAAGTGCAATCCATTTTAAAAGGCCTTCAAAAAGATTTGGTCGTCACAGTAATCTAAGCTCACCTTTGTCACAGTAAAAAGGTACATTGTTATCAGTTATGCTATTTTGATATACGTCTGATAACAGTTTAGAGATCTTCTTCATAAGAGCGTCTTAGACGCCTAAATTGAACAAATGATTTTTGAAGCGCTCGTAGCGAAGTTTACTTAGCTGTTCTTAACCGATCAGCAAAGTTAAGCAACGTCGCCCGCGGTCATGAGTTGGATGGGTGACCGCTAGTGACATTACTACTGAGCGTTTCCGCGCTTCGGAGGGCACGTTAAGCCGTCGGTCCCGGTTGTTGTCTTAGGATGGCAGTCGTTATAGCATGGTGGTAGGGCATTTTGCGAATGCCCGCCTGGCTAGCTACCACCCTCAAGCAGAAAATCTGTCGCTAAGCACCTAACGGTGTGTTCCGGCAGCTGTCCTTGGGAGCCAGTACTTCTAGGTTAGCCTGAACAACATCTTGGACCACATCATCACTTACCATCAGGTGAGATAGTGGTCAAAGGCTAACCTATAATGCATAAAAAAAAATGCATAAAAAAAAAATGATTTTGAATTTGACTTTGACTTTGATCTCATCTAATGAAGTTTGTTTAATAAAATGACAAAATTGAGTTATAAACATTTCTTTTTCAAATTATGCAATACATGCTGCGACACTAAACGTAGGTACTTAAAATAATTTAACCCACATTATATTAAACGTTTATTATGGCTTCGAGGTGATAATTTCCTACTTGATTAGGTCAAAACATAATGCCTGATTATAGACAACACAATTGCTAACAATTTAGTCACGTTTATAAATTGCTGACCTAAAGGGAATAAAAGCATAGCTGATTTAGAACCTGGAAATACAAGACAATGTTTGGGAAGTATAAGAAAAGATTTTTAAGCTATTTAAACAAAGAGAATTTTGATTATAACCAAGGTTATGTTGATCCATACGAGTTCCACAGTTGCTTTATTACCTTTGCCAGATTATTTTCCGTCATGGACTATGATAAATTATCATATTGGATGTAAGTATTTTTTATTGAATACTTTTAGTGAACTTATGTGATCTACGTCATAATTTAATAAAAAATAGCTTTAGTAATTTTATATAAACATTTAAATAAAAGCACATACTATTTATGTCTTGTATAGAACATTATATCTAAATGTTGGGTATATAGGAGGTAACGTTATGTGTGTTAAAATTAGGAGTCAGATTCGAAGGTCATGCACGCAATAAGTAGTGGTATAGTGAATGTTCTTCGTAATATCATACTTGACATGAATGAATTGGTTAACTAATGCATGACATCATCCTACCTTAGTTTACTGTTTATATTTGTTGTGTGCTTGATGCTTATCGTCACACACAACTGTCCGTTATACTGTTGCAGTGTCAACTTTTTTGTTCTTCGCACTGCGCTGTCACATCTTAAATCGGGGAAACGTATGTGGTCGCCTATTATAGGCACCTGGATAATGATATGGCTGATAGGCAATATTAGTTGCACTATACTCAAGTATCATTGATCTGAGCGCCTGTTCATCTGGCATTTTCACAAGGGTTAAAAACTGAAGAGTTGATCCTGTTTTTTTTCACATATATGATCATAGCAAGAGCTATAAGATTTGGGATCAGGCTTGGCCACTGTGCACAAAAGACTCCACGAGTTGTACGAGCACATATAATAATAAAAGAGCTTAGTGGAGGAGTTTACTCAGACACTACAGATGTTGCTGGTAAGTGATTTAACCTGCTAATGCAAGGTCAGTCAGTACTCACTGAGGGATGGAAGCAGAACAGTTAGACTCCAGGGACCTAATCGACACTGCAGAAAAGTACAAAGAACTGATCTAATCGTCCTGCAACGAAACCATTTCTCCATTATCCCACAGATATAGCATCATAGAAAATCCTGATGGTACGACAATCTTGAAAAGAGAAAAAAAAAACAAAACTATAGAACTAGGATTATAAATGCTAAGCTGAGCCGCAGTTAGAGTACTTGTCGTTAAGAAATACTTGGCAGCAAAAGCCGAGCAATCTACATCAAGGCTACGACAAATATAGCTGGAATCAACAGTGTTCAGGCCAAAAATCGAAGAAAGCTACGGACAGCACCAGCAGATCGTGCTTGTTCCGGAACCTAATCACATTAAAAAAAAGGAATAAAAATAAAGATTACCTTAAAAGCGATACCTCAAATCAACAAAAGCTCGTCAATTTATCTGCGAGGAAGTGAAGATAGTGCTCAAGAAGATGGCAGAAGGCCGTATGTAGGATAATCCGTAAATAAGCGTTAACAATCGTAACCCACTGACTAAATCAGAACCTCCTAACGCTTAATGTAAAAAAAAACTAAATCTATTACCTTCGCTGTTAAAGTAACATCGCAGCCTTCTGATTCTTTTAAAATCCGTGCGTATACATGTCAAAGCAGGCTGACAAAAGACTGCCAATGTAGCCATATAGACAGAGCTTCTAATGTAAAGTATCTTGGTGTTATGGTGGGAAGCTCTATGGGTTGGAAAGAACACATAGACGTTACCGTATCCCGCACCAGGCAGTTACTGTATGCATTTAAAAACCTTCGAGATTTAGCGGACATAAAATGCTTAAAAACTGTTTACTTCGCTTAAGTACAATCAGTCCTTGCTTATTGCATAGCTTCCTGGGGCGGGTCTTTTAAAACACATATGCTTAAACTTGAAAGAGCACAAAGATCAGTTCTCAAAGTTCTCTTACATAAGCCACGTAGATTCCCTACACTCTCTGCAAGGTCCCTACAGTTAGACAGCTATTTATATTGCAAAAGTTATCCGTAAGCATTCTGAACTAAACTATGACTCCCAATTTGTAAAATCTAAACGCAGACCCGACAAGGTTTGTAAAGCAGTCTATCGTCACACTCCATTAGCAGGTCGACACTATTATTGCGTTAGTGCACTTTATATAACAAAATAAATAAATTTAATAATATTTACCCTCTTCCTTCTCAACAATGTAAAATCACTTACATACGATGAAACGGAAGAGCTTGTGAAGTACACAACCTTACTACTACTACTTGTCAACAAGAGAAATAAATAAGTACCATACGTACACACCTTCACATACACACACATCCTCATACAGACACACACACACACACAGACACACACTTGCAAGCATATACACTCAAAGAGAGACATAAGACTAATAGATTTATATAATTGTTTTAATATTAACTTGTAATCATATTTCATTTTACTTTTTCTGTACATATGATAAGCCTGAGAAACTAAATGTACCGTAGTTTTTAAGGAGGAGGGCGTTCGTACCTGCAACACAGTATTTCTCAAAAACTTTCGCGGTCACCATCGTGTTTCATTAAAGATGGCCAGAAAGTACCTCGCTAGATCCAGATGGTGTCTAAAAATGAAAGCATGTTGAAAAAATATGACGTTTTTTTTCTCTATCAGATAGAACAAACGTTATTCCAAGACAAGCCCTCGTAAAAATGATATTCCTTTACTTGCAAAATGATTTCGTACACCGATTAAAACAAGACAAACATTCCGAACGCACTTTTTATATTTAAATACGTTCCTTTTTGCATATTTTAAACTTCATGGATGTATTATTTTTGTACCGCACTTGTAAAAACAATGTTTTAAATGTTATAATTATGTACAGTACGTGCTTATTCGTATACATAAGTATTAAAGTGACATTTTATATTGAAAATATATTAATCTACAAACTATATGCAGAATGGAACGTAAAAAACCTACTGTTCAAGTGGTATTCTCTATGTCATCTGTGGCGGACGGACGATTTCCTTCACAGATTATATTTGTGCTTGCTACAATAACCCATACTCTGTTTTTGATTTCTTGATTTATTTGACCATTGCATACCTACATGACGCTTGTCGCTTGTGCTCAATGAGGATACAATACTATGCTTGTGCTGATTACTTATCATTTCATAACTATGACCTCGATTCAGGTCCAGATCAGTATAAAAAGTGACCGATATTCTTTATGCTATCCAAATAAATAATTTGAATTTGAATCCCAACCCAGTTTATATCGTCCGATTGGGCTAATTCCTGTGATCGCAAAAATATTCGAAAAGCTATTATTACAAACAGATCGCAGTAGAAGCTTCGATGCCACCACAGAATGAGCAACAGACAGTACGATTTTACACTGTAGACGACTGAAAACTTCTAGACACAGACTGAAAGCGTGCTATCTGTGCAAAACCGTTGCCAGGGCGGAAACTAAACTAGGAGATAGTGTGTTTTAATATAATATATAAATGTATACATAGAAAACACCACATTCATGCTTTTATTAATAATATTATTATTACAGACCAGGGGTTATTATGGTATCTTATCTAATCGAAAATTAAAACTTATTTCATATCTCTCTAAAATAGCGTTACATTAGATTGGTTAGTGATTTTAAAGGGCCATAATAATAATTAGTTGAAATTACCTCTTTGTATATTTTTCGTTCAGAGTGGGGTTTAAAATAAAACAATGCAAATTTTTGTCATAATACGCAATTTATCCTTTTTATTTCTTAAGGTACATCTCACCAGTCGTGGTGGCCTACAGTGGAGCATTGGCTGCGTTAATCTGCCTCATATCTCTAACTCGCTACATAAGAGATTTAGATATTCAACTCATCACTGAAGCTGGAACGTATTTTATCCTCATGTGCTACAAAATGGTCATTGTATCCTGTACTTTTGTAAACAAAAAACAATATCATAGCTTCTTACAAACTCTACGAGAAGATTTTCAGTATATTTGCTCGAAAGAAGTTAAGTACAAGTATGTATTGTATGAATTATAATACAATAAATGTTTGTTCTGGAATATCTAGCTAGATAGCTATGTAAGTTGCAAGTATTAGTTTTCAGTAAACAAATAATACAGATGTTTGAGTTCAGCTTGCTTACTAAGCTGTTTACAGTAGTTGCTCATTGGAATAAGTATCTTGGTTGTTTTACTCACTAAATCATATATATTGATGATTCTATTTTTACAGGGACAAATTCTTCGAAAACCAGAAGTTTACTTTCAAAATGTGTGTAATGGCATCTATTTTTGTTGGTTTCATTGGATTAGGAATGGCTGTAATGGCTTGCATTACGTTACTATTTTTTTTAGCAATACACGGCAAGGGTAACGTTTCTGAAAGACCCCTGCCTTTTCCGTCCTGGTTATTCGATTACGATTTAAAGGCAACTCCAACATTTCAATTTTATTTTTGTCTGTCAATGGGTTTCACGTTTTGCCACACCTACTCATATATTTGTAAGTGTTGTTTTAAATTTATATAATATTATATTAAATCTGAAATATTAAAGCGAATAGCTGCGGTAACAAAGTTCATTCGGCATAGAGACACATGAGATGAGACAACTTTGTCTCAGGGTGATGCAGAGCAGTTCGCCACTTGTGACGAACTAAGAGCATGATCTTTGACACTATCTAAATTCAGCCTTTTGACAAGCCAACTACCATGTATTTTCGGCCTCAGCCAGATATGCTACATCAAAAAAGCCTAAATGTGTTGCGATAATTTTATCTACTGATTTGTGCGCACTGTTTTCGGACAACAAAAAAAGCTGGTAATACCGAACTAAACATTTCGCTTATCCCTTTGATTACAACTTCTAACAAGAAAGGAGGCTTGCAATCAAGTCCTATCATCCATCTCAACATTCAAAATGGACACAAACGTATCTTTTGCTGAGTTTGAAAGAAGCTCATCTTGTTTTTTTTACAAGAGCGCAAATAGAGTAAGACATCACCAACTTAATAGTTCCTTAAAGTTTTCTGATTATCATGGATTTGGAAAGAGCGTATTATAATGTTAGGATAGAACTGTGGTCAATACTGTCGATGTATGGAAGAAACACCAGCCTTATTCAAGCTCTGAATTCTCTGAATCAAAATATAAGTAAGGATGAATGGGTACAACTTAGACATATATTAAGCATTTATGTCAGATCCATCAAAAAAGGTGTCAGATAAGGATGTGTCACATCACTGTGGCTATCAATATACTCATGAACTGTTGTTTGTAAGATTTGAAAGATAGCGGAAATGAAACAAGCATGTACGAGTTCGCTAATGATCAGGTAATACTTGCTTCATCGATGGATGAACTACAAGAGATGATAACAATTATGAGTGATAGGGATTGAAAGTTAGTGTAAGTAAGGCAAAAGTCATGGCATGCTTTTCAAGTAGTTTAGTAATAATTTCCGTATATACGTCGTCTGTAGCAATATTTTTTTCTACAAATTTACTTAATTGGAGATAGGAGTGAAATTATAAAGTATAAAATCAAAGTCACGCAACGTATGTGTTAAAAAGATATTAACATTATTGTATTTTATATCTTCTTTCTTTAAGGTTGGGTTTTTTTATATCATTCTTTTTTTTTACAGTCATGATGCAAGCACAAATACAGTGGGTAACGCAAATCATGTGCAAAGCTGATATTATAATTATGAGTATCGAAGACCTTCTACGTGATATTAAGCCAGCTAAAAGCTTAGCAGAAGAAGAATACTATACGCAAATTATTCATAGCAGAATGAGAGAAATAATAATAATGCACCACTCTATGTTACAGTACGTAAACATTTTGAAATAATCTATAATATATATACATTCAAAGTGAATCAGTCTAGTTCTAGAGAGATGCAATTTGGACAGTGTTCCTTTGGTAAAAATGTATTATCGTTTGGCAGGAGAAAATTTGGTGGGAGGGGTTTGGAGGGCAAGTACACAGCGTACTGATTCACAGATTTTTGGTTCCATTCTATTGCCCTGAATTTTGTTTACAAGGGAAGAAGGCTTTGTGTTTGTGGATGAAAGGCTTAAGACGAAAATATTAGGCACTCGGGCGTACCGCGGAGTCGGAATCGATACAAATCACGGCGTTGCCATCAATGTGTGTGGAACTTCTTAAAGGCGAAATGGAAAAATGCAAAAGAATGTGTGGATGGATCAAAATGTACAAAAGACTATGAATGAAAAGAAAAAAAACATGGAGTGATTGGTTAGCAAGAAAAGCTAACAAAAAAATAAAAATGGCAACAAATCATGATATACGTGAATCAAGAAACGATTATTAGAGATTAAAAAATATAGTTAAGGAAGTTCTAAGCAGAAAGAAAGATGAACGAAAGGAAATGTTTGACAAAAGGCTTTCTGAAGTTTTCCAGTCAAATGTAAATATTTTCTGGAAATCCATAAGAACAGCTCAAGGAAAAACCTGACCTCAGAGCTGAGTCAAATCAGAAATTATGATGGAAGCATAACAAAAGGGGAAAAATGTGTTTTGTAAAGAAGGTAAGAGTATTTTAAAATAACAAATATTTTAAAAATATTTTAAGAAAATATTAAATTAATTTTTTTATAAAACTAGGTGGAATTGTCAATATATTATTTATATTTTTCAAGTGTTTTATTAAAATATTAATTTTATGTTTTCATTTAAAAAATTCATTCATTTGTTATTATTAAATATGGATTTCCGCAAAGTTAACGTTTGAATATATTCAATAGTATTTAAAAAGTTTCATGAACCTAAATGACTACAAGCGATGAAAATTAGATACGCATGGATGACCTTTAGAAAGCGTTAAAGGGTGAAATTTGGTAAGGCTGCAGGATATGATAGAGTCAGTTGAGATGCTAAAGATGCGAAGCAGTGGTAAAAGTCTAATCAGCCATCGATAAGATTTCCGAATGGACAAAAAAATGGAGAATAAAGCTCAATCTAAGTCAGTTCATGTCGATTTCACTAATAAAAATGCCAATTACAACCCGGTATACATAAATGGCCACGTGATACCATACGAAAATACTGCCAAATACCTTGGTATAACACTTGATGCAAAGCTTCGCTGGAAAGCTCATGTGAAAAAGAAACGCGAAGAGTTAGAACTTCGTTACAAGAAGATGTACTGGCTACTTGGGAAGCATTCCTCGTTGTCTGTACAAAATAAAATTCTCTTGTACAAGCAAGTCCTTATGCCAGTATGGACTTATGGAGCTCAGCTATGGGGCTGTACCAAACAAAGCAACATCCAAATAATCCAACGATTCCAGAATAAAGTGCTCAAAGGTATAGTCAATGCACCATGGTACATTAGAACTGTCGACCTCCATCGTGACCTGAAAATGGATGTCGTTGTCGATATAATAAAAAAAACACGCAGAAGCTCACGAACATAGACTTCACCGCCACGTGAATGTTGAGGCAATCCAGCTCCTTGACAACACAGACATAGTGAGAAGGCTAAAAAGGACAAAACCTTTTGAGTTAGTGTAGTTGAGTGTCAGTGATAAGTAGTGAAGTGAGTGCTACATATAAGGAACACATAGTGTCTTCCCCTTAATAGAGACAATAAGATAGGTGTTAATGGACACATTCTTAATTTTACTCTATTTTTTATATAATGACGTACTAAGTACATCATTAGAAAAAAAAAAAAAAAAAAAAAAAAAAAAAAAAAGTTGAGATGCTGAGAGCCTAGCCCAGCTAGGCATAGTAGCTAGTCTGCTGTACTGCCTTTTTATTTTGTGCTGGAGGAGCGGCCGAGTACCAGGTGACTGTTGCAAGGCTGTGATCGTGCCGCCCCCCGAGAAGGTTAGAGGTTTTGCAGGAGATGGTAAATGTTATGAATGAGACTTTAGAAAGAAAGGGAATGAACATAAACGTAAATAAGATGAACGTTATGGTGTTTGAACGAGATTGCATAATTGTGATTGGAGGTGAAAGGTGGAACAAGTGAAAGAGTTTGTATACTTGGGATCCATGTTTACAAAAGATAGAGAGTGTTAAAGTGAAACAGAAAGGAGATTGAATGCTGGACACATGGTGAATGGAGCATTTTTAAACAATCAGAAGGAATCTAAGAAAGTTGGTCTGGCTGTTCATGAAAAAGTGTTTGTTCCGACGCTAATGCATGGTAGTGAAAGTTGGGTATAGGAGAAAAAGCATGAAAATAGAATTAATTCAGTAGAGATGAGAGCATTGAGAAGCATGATTGCAGTCAAACGGAGTGAAGGATAAGAAATAGTGTGATAAGGGAACGATGTGGTGTGAATGAGGATGTAGTGGCAAAAATCGAGAAGTATGTTAAGATGGTTTGGACATGTAGAAGGAATCAATGAATTGAGAATGACTAAACAGGTTTATATTGGACTAGGAATGGAATTGTTGGAAGGGAAAGACATATGCGAACGTTCCAAAATCAGATGGAAGACGTTCTGAAAAAAGGCCAGGAGTACCCTAAACCGACGCTTATGTATGAAAGGATTGATAAGTGTAGATAAAGCGAAAGAGATGTGTAAGGATCGTATCAAATGGAAATCTGTGGTCTCTGCCTACCCCAACAGGAAAAAGGCGTGATTTTTTCTGTCTGTTTATTTCAAAGGCAGTTTGCTTGTCCGCAAATAGTATGCGTCAGTGTTGTTTAGTCTTAACCCATTGGCATCGGCGATAATGAAAACTATAGAATTTCATTCATAACTAAGACGTAGTGGTCCTGACGATGCCAACTTATTAAGTAGCGTGCCAAGCTTGATCGCGGTTTCAATTCTTTGAACCATATAAGTGTCAGCATTTTGATAACGCATCACATCGAGCAACTGCTTCAAAATTTCTTTTAATTACGGAAAATCATACAAAAATTGATCATATATTATTAAATACTTACCACATTCTGCGCGTGGCTATTCCCGCTTGCAAATTGATAACATAACGCTCCTTCAGAAACTTCTGAGTCAATCGAGATAAAAAGATTCCTATTTTCTATTTGGCGATGAGTGCCAACAAACACATAAACTTCTTGTGTTGTGCATTATTTACTAATTTTCAGAACAAATAAAAAAATAGTATTGCGCTAAGATTTTGAAATTGTGTAATCTGACTTTACAGGATGACGGAATGTTACGCTGCAGTTTATAAGAAATGCTTATTGTATGAACAGAAGCTAGCCGGCCCTATTATTTGTTTGACTGCATACTGTTTTGCGGAGGTAAGCCAAAGCCCACAATCATGAATCCACTCCTCTGTGGACTATTATAATTTCTACAGCAATGGGAAATAAATTCATTTAAAGTTCAAATAGAATGTTAGTGATCAATAGTCATTAATCTACTATCCTTGGATCCTTGTACCCTCCAGTTCACCAGATTTTCCTTGTGGTTTCACTCACTCTTGCCTTTTTTCTACCGATTTCAAAAAAAGGATAAGGTACTCAATTCGTCTGTATATATATATATATATATAATACATAAAAAAAGAATCATCAAAATCGGTTCACCCAGTCAACAGTATATATATATATATATATATATATATATATATATATATATATATATATATATATATATATATATACTGTTGACTGGGTGAACCGATTTTGATGATTCTTTTTTTATTTGAAAGCTGATGCTTTCCGTGTGGTCCCGTTTGAATTTCATCAGCTTTGGCGAGAGTTTTTGAGTTACACTCCAATAACTGAAAAGTGTTTTCCTATCTTGATGATATAGTAATTGACAGTGAATGACAATCGATCCCATAAGTAGCAAGGGCCACTAAAAAGGGTTATTTTTTTCAAAAAATGCCACTACTCAACATTCAAATATGTGAAATAACTTGTCGAAGTCGGTGCCGTGCGCACAATATTGTGACAATAGGTACTTTTGAACCATCATTTTGAAGCAATGATAACCGAGCGGTAACAGCTATGGACTGCCGTGCCGCAGGTCCCTGGTTCGATCCCCACCGTCGGCTTACGCTTCACCGCATGGTGGAAGGGCATTTTGCGATTGCCCTCCTGTCTAGGTACCACCCTCAAGTAGAAAATCTGTCGCCAAGCACCTAACGGTGTGTTCCGGCAGCAGTCCTTGAGAGCCAGTGAAATTACAGCCACATGAGACTTAACAACTAATTATCTCAAGGTGACAGGCGCAGTGCAATTCATCACTTGTGATGAAATGCATCTGTTCTAGGCAGAGGTTAGTCCGCTTAACACCAGGTCCTCAAGCTTGTTCCGTCACAACATAAAAAAAAACATGGTACCGACTTCAACAAGTTATTTCACATATTTGAGTGTTGAAGTCGGTGCCATTTTTTGTTAATTATTTCTATACATTTTTTATCACGTAAAACCATTAACCTCTTTTTTCGCAGTTGGATGAAAACTATCCTATGTCCTTTCCCGGGTCTCAAACTATTTCCATATCAAGTTTCAGCCAAATCGGTGCAGTAGTTTTTAAATTTATTCGTTGCATACAAAACTACAAAAATTCAAAAATACAAATCTTTCCTCATTACAATATAAGTGTTTATGTAGATTTATTATTATATTGTTAGTTATTTCAGGAAGGAAGAAACTCGTCCGTATGAAACCTTGTAGCAGGTTGTCCATTATGATAAGATAAGATAGATAAGATAATCATTTATTTGCATAAAACATGAGTATTATACATAACAAACGCATGCATATTGGTGTCATAATTAAGTATAGTGATCATCATGCCCATATAGGCGTACAAATTTTTGAGAGGCGGCAATCAATTAGATAATTTAACAACAGCAAAGGAGAAAAATATGATTCTAGGCACTTGAACAATTCACACAAGTTTCAATATAATGTCAATTATAAAAGTCAATTCTAGATACATACAAAAAAGTGGATATAAACTAAACACGAATATTAATGTCAATAATATAAATTCAATTCAGATTTTTGTCAGTCAAGAATTCGCTTACGCTATAATAACATTTCTCTAATAATATTTTCTTAAGCTTAATTTTAAACATATTATTATTTAGATCCTTTAAGGAGCTTGGTATCTGATTGTATATTTTTGGTCCCATACAGAAAATGCTATTATTCATAAGGCTCTTTTTCGAAGATTGCATACAGAGCTTATATTTATCACGTCTATTACGCTTAACTTGGTCAGATAAAGATGGAAAATAGTGCTGATTTAATTTGACAAATAAAGCTACTTCATATATATATAGAGATGGAAGTGTTAGGATTTTGTGCTCAATAACAAGTGGTCTACAACTGTCAATTATCTTGAGTCCAAACATTGACCTAATACAGCGTTTTTGTGCCTTAAAGACAAAATCTTTGTGAGTTGAGTTGCCCCAAAAAATTAAGCCGTACCGTAAGTTTGATGCTACTAGACCATGTTAGAAGTGCATCTCTCTTTACAACGGGTGCAAGTCTGTGGAGAGCATATGCTGAGCTACCCATCATTTTACAGAGATCGTCAGTGTGTGCTTTCCAATCTAGTTTCTTATCTATTATAAGACCGAGAAATTTGGCAGCATCAACTTCCTTAACTTTTTCATTTTGATAATGTACAGTCATATAATTAAGTCTTTGAGTAAATTGAATTAAATTAGTTTTATTTATATTGATTTTTAAGTTATTTGTATCTAACCATTTAATTATTGATCCTAATGTGTTGTTAATGTCAAATTCATAGTTATGTCTGTTTTGACAGGCAATTGTCACAGTGCTGTCATCAGCAAAAAGGGTCATTGGGTGGTTAGTTATTTTAGGCAAATCATTTATGTAGATTATAAATAGAAGTGGACCCAGAACACTACCCTGAGGTACACCAGACTTCACTATACGTTCGTTTGAGGTGTATGTTTCTTCTTTTTTGGTGTTATAGTTTAGTCTTGTTATCTTGGTGACTTGTGTTCTATTTGACAGGTATGATGTAATCAGGTCGAGAACATTACCCCTAATACCATAGGCTTGAAGCTTACTAATCAAAATATGGTTATTATATTCAAAAATATTATCATATTATCTTCGTTTCTTATCCTGAAAATATACCACGTGTTTTAAACCTCATCATTGGATTACATCGCTGTCTGCATCTGTCTGTAAGGTTTTATGTAACCAGTGTTAGATCCATGTCCAGTCTGTCTAAGCATGTAGACAAGACAAACCAGTGATATTTTGTTGCAGAAATTAAACGAAGGAGAAATAAAAGGAATGTTACTTCAGCTTTGCGTCGGGGCAATCGTGCTGTCGTTCATACCAAGCTATTTGTGCACCTTACTGCTTGTAAAGGTAGGTACAGAGGATTCCATAGTTATTTATCAATTTTAGTGATAATGTGTAATAATAAAAAATATTTTAATAAAACACTTAGTAATATATCTAGTGACAATTCAGTTGATTTTGTTAAGGATTATGGTTCAATGAGTGAAAACCTTGATCTTGTTTAATTACTTAGCTACCAAGGAGAGTATTGTTTACATTGCTGCGGATTGAATGACAAGCAACACCTTCAACCACATCATCACACTTATCACCGGGTGAGATTGTGGTCAAAAGCTTATTTATGTGCAATAAAAAATAAAAAAATAGGCACCGGAATTACAGGCTTATGAAATAAAAGAAAAAATACTTGATGACAAATGCAGTTGAATATTTATATGTTCTAAACAGTCTGCCCATACTAATCTTGTTAAAGGTTATGAATATAGCCTAACATTACATCATATGGATCGTTTTGCCAATATATAGCTAAATTATATAGCACTCGTACCGTAGCTAACATAGTTGTTCTTAACCGATCAACTATTTTGATCGCCAAGCATCTAACGGTGTGTCCCGGCAGCTGTCCTTGAAAACCAGTAATTCTAGGATAGCCTGAACAACATCTTCGACCACATCAGTCAGGTGAGACATTGGTCAAAGGCATCAGCTATAAATAAAAAATAATGGAACAGTAAGCGTGGAATTTGATCACTTCCTAATCAGAAGACTCAGTAGTGAGGAATAAATTCCGCAGCATCAGTTACTACTTATGGAAATAAAAAATATTTTAAATATTGGACTGGATTGCATAATAGGTACCATCGAAGAAGCGGATTAATAACTAAACTGAATATCTATTCAGTTTAGTTAGTTCTCCTAATCTTCTGGACAACAAATTTGGTGACAATTGCTATTATATGGGTGTGTTATTTTTTAAATACCTAGGCGTGAGCATTTTATTGGTTTCAGGTACAATCTGTCAGTGATGCATGTTGGAATACTCCCTTTTGGAACGCCGGGCCCGTGGTTCGAACGTACCTTGTCCTCATGATGCAGAGGGCCATGCGCAAGCTACCGATAGTAGCTGCTGGTTTTGATGACATCTCTCTTCAAACCTACTCTAAAGTACGTAATATTTCTCAATCAGAAAAAGTAAAGTCATGGAACTAAAGTTGTTTGTTGTGTGAAACGGAGGTGGTCTACGTGAGGTTTATTAATTACAGAAGGGATATCTTCTTTTCTAAACTTACTGACTTGTTTGTTGAACGTTTGAAGTTACTGAAACGCCAAAACAAACCAATCCTTTTAAAACTTTATGTACTTATATAAAATACTAGGCATAAAAATTTATTTATACTGGATAGGTATGTTATTTTTAAAATGCGATGTGAAAACTGATTGCATTCAGGAGGAAAATTATAAGTTTCCTGCTGTTAAAAACATTCTAATTCTTTTATTTGTTTTCTTTTCAGGTTTTAACACGAGCTTATTCCTGCTTTAATATGTTACGTCAAGGACGAGCGTTTTAATACAATCAACGTAGATAGTGTGTCACGTTTTCTTTTACGTTTTAAAAGCATACAAAACAAGATGTTACATAAATTCATAAAGAATAGTTAGAATCTGAATATATATATATATATAAACGAGCTTTCACCCATGGCACCCACCGACCGATTTTTTGGAAAATGTGACGAAAATCAAAACACGGAACAATTAATTTAGAATCCCACTGTAACGATGTCGTAATTTCTTCATCCATCTAATTACCTGCTTACCACATACCACATCAAATATAATTAAGCAGGTAATTATATTTGATGTGGTATGTGGTAAGGTAATGGCGATGTACTAACATGCCAAGAGGTATGTTAGTACATCGCCATGTTTAGCGCCAGTAATAAAATTTAGATACTCAACAATTCAATATTTTGTGTCGTATTAGTATTATTTAACTATGATCAAAGCTATGTTGATATAAAACATTACGGGAGGAGTACTAGTTGGGATAGTTTACGCTGGATTCTGCAGAAAATAAACAAACAAACAAATTATTTTTATTCACATAATATAAGATACAGAAAATACAATGAACCCATATGTTCACGAACTAGTGTTAAACTGTATTTCAGGAACCAGTTGCTTCTCCTTTGGTAAGTTCAAAACAAAAAAACAATATGTCATTTAAGTGTCTATTCGTAAATGCATTATAATTAAAGAATTAAGATTATGATTGAAAATTGAATGAAAGTGAGTATTGTAATTGTTGTGTTTTGTCTATTGAAGTACCGTGAATGTGTGTGTTGGGGTGTGTGTGTAGTGAATTAATTGTGTAGTGTTAAAATAGTTTGCTTCTAATATTCATAAAATCAAAAATGCGACAGCATTTTCTCAATACTTTTATATTCAAACTTTTCGAGCCATGTTATAATGATATTTTTAATTTCGTAGTTGGATTGTCTTTTAGCTAAGTTTTTCCTTTTTATTTGTTATATACATGTGGAAATAAATCAACTATTGCCTCAAGTCAGCAGTGATGGCTCAGTGGCATTGGCTATGGACTGCCGTGCAGCAGGTCCATGGTTCGAATCCCGCCCAGAGCTTGAGCTTCACCGCATGGTGGAAGGGCATTTTGTGAATGCCCGACTGGCTAGCGACCACCCTCAAGTAGAAAATCTGTCGCCAAGCACCTAACAGTGTGTTCCGGCAGCAGTCCTTGAGAGCCAGAAAAATTACAGGCTAATGAGACCTAACAACTGGACGTCTCAGTGTGACGGGCACAGTGCAATTCGTCGATGACGAAATGCGTCTGTTATAGGCAGAGGTTAGTCCGCTTAAAATCAGGTGGGCCTCGGGCTTGTTCCGTCACAATTAAATAAAAAAAAAAAAAAGTCGATGAAATTGTAGCGCAGAAGAAATTAACTAACGCAGCATACCAAATATCAAATATTTAAAAAATAACGAGCCAACCAAGAAAATTCACATACGTTGCCAGTTATGACTTTAGATGCCCTTTTGCCACATACCTGGCACAGTTCAGACTCCGAGAACTGTGCATCTGTGTATTTCTTTCTCGAAAAACCCAAAAAGAGGTCCGACCCTGAATTCTAAACCAGCAGGGAGATTATGTACCTTGACATTGATTGATTGTAATCAATGAAATGTTAAAAATAGTTTCGGTACATTGACCGAAGTATATCAATTACTCGTACGTTGGGCTTGCAGTTGTAAAACGCAATTTTAAATGTATAAGGAACTTTCCAAGTAGCTAACTGTCAGCTCGTAAGTCAAGATGAGGTCATTTTAATGTTAAGTATATGCCACCTTCGGTCACTCATCCAAGTAATGGCCACAGCGAACACATGAACCATTATGAAGCCATGATGACCGAGCGGTAATAGATATGGACTGCCGTGCAGGTTCCTGGTTCGATCCCCACCGCCGACTTGAGCTTCACAGCATGGTGGAAGGGCATTTTGCGATTGCCCGCCTGGCTATCAACCACCCTCAAGTAGAAAATCTGTCGCCAAGCACCTAACGGTGTGTTCCGGCAGCAGTTCTTGAGAGCCAGTGAAATTACAGGCACATGAGACTTAACAACAATGTCTCAAGGTGACGGGCGCAGTGCAATTCGTCACTTGTGAAGAAATGCATCTGTTATAGGCAAAGGTTAGTCCGCTTAACATCAAGTGGGCCTCGCAATTGTACAGTAACAACAAAAAAAAAAAAAAAAAAAAACATCATCATACTGTATCGGTTACCCAAGCTCATGTTGACGTTGGGGATCGAACCGTGGACCTGCGGCAGTCCATAGCTATGAGGCATACCGTCGAAAGTTCTGTGTAGCAACTATATCTATACAGCATTTATTATGTGATTTGGAGTTTATGTCTCACACTGAGAGTACGCATGCGCACAACTTGATCAAAGATCTAATTTTACATCATGCAATAAAACACGACTACCCGACAATACATTTTATAACCAGTTTTTTTTATGCTGTGCGACAGGCATAACCATGCCACTGAGTCATCATTGCTGCAAATGTGTCACTTGGGGAAAAAGATTCTAATTATACCTATCCAATACAATCAGATCAGGCCTTATCTTAAAAGTTTAAATGCCGCCGCTTGAGCTTCACCGCAATGCTCGCCTAGCTAGCTACCACCTTCTAATAGAAAATCTGTCGCCAAGCAACTAACAGTGTGTTCCAGCAGCAGTCCTTGAGCGCCAGTAAAATTACAGGCACATGAGACTTAACAACTATTTGTGTCAGGGTTACGGGTGCAGTGCAATTCGTCACTTATGATGAAATGCATCTGTTATAGGCAGAGGTTGGCCCGCTTGACATCAGGTGGGCCTTGTGCTTGTTCCGTCAAATTTCCATAGGTCGTATAAAGAAACTCACGTTTATATGAACCCTAAAATCATTATACCATTTTTGGGCAATTGAGTAAAAAAAACATAATGAGTTTTAATTGTTTCCTATATTTAATGACAAGCAGAATATGTAATGTGGCCACCGTCGCTAATTAGGGCAACTATAATTATTACAACTATTATATATATAATCCTGCAAAAAGGATTTTCTGTAGATGTTGTGTATATTTTTTTCGTTTACTTTGCTCCTAAGGCTCAGTGGACATAAAACTGCTTCCAGCTCTGCCGCTCTTACTTTACAATTCCATTTTACAAAATACTTACTAGTTTCCTGTACCAGAGTTTTCTGTTTCATCTATATACCTTATATCAAAACAGAATAAACTCAAAATAATACCCGGTTACGAATAATTCGTAAGAATTTCTTAATGTATAACTTTGAATGGTTACTTCTATGTTATTTTGTCGAGTACGGTGAATGTCGACGTCATCATTTATAGATAATTTATATTACTTAAACGTGGTTTAAGATTGCACTGGATTAAATGTACGAGGAATGAATCAAAATACTAATTTCATTTATTTACCACGCAAAAATGAAGAAGTTATATTGAACTAATATCTCGCAGACATGCTAGTCTTTGACCACTATCGCCATTCATGCCAGAACTTACCATAGAAAAAATGTATATTGCGAGGAAAAAAATATATATTGCACAAATGCGATACAAACAACATACGAAAATTATGGAAAATAGAACGCAAGTTTTTTTTTTTGCGCGCGGCAAAGGTATGATTTTGGTTTTTATAAATCGGTTACATATAAATCTCTTTGATATTACAAATCTGTATTACCCAGTTAAATTGAAAATGCTCTGTTTATTCGCATATATTTTGCAGTTAGGTACAAACTTAACTTTGTAGGGATAAATTACCCGATTAAATTGAAAATGCTCTGTTTACTCGCATATAATTTGCAGTTAGGTACTAACTTAACTTTGTAGGCATTATTCTATTACGCACTAGTGTATAATATTATTATGCACGAGGATGTTATAGTTCGGTTTATGGCCCTAAGAACGATATAATAAAGCTCACTTTACGAGCAAGGGTGTTGAAAACTTCATATCCATACACTATACTGCTTGTCACAATACATTACGTTTACATATATGAATATCATAGACAACACATTAATACATATGTGAATATCATAGACAATCGCTTAGAAGCGCAAACAATTAACACATAACAAATGTTAACCGAAACAATCAAAACAAATAACTATCAACGTGTTTGGAATATAATAAACAAGACATGGACAACAATTCTATAACACGTAAATTATTACGCTCCACTGGACACTGAAAATAGGCAAGGAGGAAAGAGGGAAGCTTTATCCGATAATAATTCTCACTCGAATCGCTCTATTTGCTCGGCCGTCGCGCGATCTGATATTGAATATGGATAAAGTGAATTATATTCAGAGTGGCTGGTAGCGCCGACTCGCAGAGTTCCAGATAAGAGGATTACTTACAAGTTATAATTGGTTCTCGCTATTCGAGTGAATAAGGGAAAAACCCAGTGTCTCTTCGAGCACCTCTTAACTTCTTATATAAAGGCAGCAATTATTTTTTGTAAGACTTGTGAACTCATTAACGGTTGAGCATTTATTTCATTTTTATAAGCTCTCGTATATTACTAGTGCTTGTGTATTTGGGTAGAATTTTGCTTCATTACGGAAATTCTATAATCATATTATATGTTACACATTTGTTATATATGACATGAGTTTTGGCAAGTATACGCGTTACGCTCGCAGAATCTGTATTACTCATTCTTATTTTTTTTTCTTATATAGCCTTTGACCACTATCTCATGAAAATGTTGGATAACTAAGAATTACTATCTCTCAAGGATAGTTGCTGAAATGCACCATTAGGTGCTTGTTGACAGATTTTCTACTTGAGGTTGGTAGCTAGCCAGGCGGCAACTCGTGAAATGCCCTTCCAATCCAAAATTCTATAACGGTTTAACTTGCCCTCGGAAGCAAGGATGAAACCTACCTATACTTAAACATATCTAACCTACCTATACGTTTTTATATTATTTCCCAATGTAATAATAAATTCAAAAGAATTATAAGGAAAGATAGTTAGTTGAACCGATTCTGATCAAACCATTACAGCAACTTTTTCTAATCACAGAGGCAGATCTGATCACAGACGAAAATTCAACACTATATTTTTGATATCTGCTGCCTTCACATTAGTCATGCAAAATACTTTTTAGTTGCATATAATCATACAGAATGAGCCTAAAACATGACTATAGTTAACAACTTCACACCTATGTATATATAGATAGTGGGCCTTGTATATGTAAGCAAAGTGGGCAAAACGTGTTTTCACTTGACCTATGCTTTTCAAAATCACACCAGACACTAACGATCTAAATAATTATGGAATTTATGTGTAATGTTTTACTGCTATTTACAGTAAAACGAAATAAAACACATACTGCGAGACACGTTCAGTGCGAACAAACCCGATTTTTCCTTGCCATATAATAATGGTCACCCGATGGTCGAATTTAATACAAATTTAATGAGACTAACATGGATTTCTACCAAACAAAAAACGATTCGTCAGTATCGAATGATTCAGTTAAGCGTTATGAGCCAAGTGGGAACCACACTCACGCACGAAGGGTTCTGTACATATATATTATATCTATTAATTATTAGATACTATATTAAAACCTTTTTTTTTAGTTTTCACGAAGAGAACCCTTCATGCGCGAGTCGGACTTATGGTTAATATTTAGTATATCCTCCTCCTTTAGGCGATCGCTCAATGCTGAGCATCGTGATGGCCCCGACCAACATTGTGGACCATTGACCGCCATTTATCACGATCGGTGGCTTCGTGAATGGCTATTATGCCATTCACGAAGCCACCATTTAGTATATGTATACCGGCAAAAGAGGAACATAATCTGTGAAAATTTAAACTGTCTAGCTATCACCGTTCATTAGATACAGCCTGGTGACAGACAGACAGACGGACAGTGGAGTTTTAGTAATAGGGTCCCGTTTTTACCCTTTGAGTTTGGAACCCCAAAATATACTGTCGACTTGACGAATGCATTTTTGGAATATATCGGTTATAAACTTTGCAACAGATCTAGAATCGATCTCATATCTTTAGGCGTTATTAAGTACAAAATTATTAGTATAACAACGTGGAACCAGAGTGTAAAATATTTAGGCTGTGGTGGACTCTATATCACTTGCGAACGTGGCAAGCCAATACAGCTACCATTCTGTGCAAGCTGCTTATTGGCTTTTCACGAAAGTTGAAAAATCATTAGTAGGTAGTACCAACTAATTCAATCCAAGCGATTCTAATTGTCTACTTTGATAGTAGTTAAAATCGTTTTGGGATATATTGAATAAACAAGTCATATTTTTTCCACATATCTCACAAATCATAACAAACAAAACACTCTATTGGCATCCACCGTAGGTACCCACATATGATGTAGCTGTAAGGACAATAGGAGAAGTTAAAAGCCGATGTTAATTGAATCGGGTTCAGATTGCAGCACGGCGGCACTCAGTAATTGTGTTAGCAGCAAACATGTCCGCCGGTTTCTAGTGGCCGCTCGATCCACGACTTTTTACATCCCAGCTTGTTATGAACAGACGGGACAGCCGACGGCCTCGATGACAACGCCATTTTCACCTTTGTTGAATCGGAGTAACTCAATTATTATGCTCGTGTCAGTCATTTTGCTCTCGGAATTTCTAAAACGCAATATGTGTCATGTCTGCGTCTGATCATTATTTTCAACAAGCTTTTAAACTATGCACATTATCATGTAACTATTGGGCTATTTAGAGAAAATACAAGTGGGAGTAATGCACGTAAGGTCGACAATACATTATGTCTTAAAGGATAAGTCACAAAGGACGACACACAAACATATATTATTATTTTAAATATGGTTTTCCTAAAAAACACAATGTGCAATTAGTTAATTTATTTTGATAATTGAATAGGTACGACAAAAATTGTAAAATATTTTGTAATTATGTTATCATGTAATTGACAAACTGTTTGTCTTTATGATAATAAATATCTTTAAAACTAACACAAAATAACACAAGGACTTGGCGTCGGTTTTATGGGCACCTGACCAGACGGTTACTTTTCGCGTACACATGATTTTATCACGATTAAGTTCCGTTCAAGACTGAAAACACAGTTGTACGCACAAACAGCCTAAAGGTCTAAACATTTTTAAGCCAGGAAAAATAGATTTTATGTTGCGCCATAATCAGAAATGAGTGAAAGGCTTAAGCGCTTAAAGAAGCTAAATCATTCCCCCGAATATTGTAAAAATATTGTACAACGTGAATGGAGACCATGATATGACTGAGCTTTGCGTATAGGTATAAAAGTGTAGTTAAGGACAAAGCCAATGCAGCTGAAACGTGATGACTTTTGTTTGGTGTCCAGTCGCTATGTGAAAAGCATAATTTTATTTTACAAAATTGGAGTTGAGTATAAATAAAAATAACTCAATAGCATTTTGTTTTCAGGCGTAATGAGGGAGTCTCAGCAAGAACTTGAATTAGGAATCACGAACCATTTTCGACTGTCAATTGTTAAGTCAGCCATGTATGGTATTTTTATGATTAATCATATACAGATATAAATAAGGAAATGATGTGCCACAGCTTGCAACAACGATTGTTAATTGTAAAAACTGTTATTGAAAATTTTCTTGACAAATTTCAGTGGGCTTATGCTTTAAAATATGATAGAAACTTTACCCGGCTTCAGCCCATAAGATCAGCAGCAAATTCTAACAATGTAGCCAGGAATTGAACCTCCACCGCAGTACTTTTCGACGAATTTTCATAAATGATTCAGACCTTCATGATTATAAGAACCCAGAGACTCAACGGCTGCTGTCTAACTACCATATCGGAGCAGGATTTTTGGTAACTAGATCTTGGAACAACTGCAAACTGACGCTGAATTCCACAAGAAAAGCATCTTGGGTGACCAGCTTTAGAGAACAATTTTTAAATGTTTAAAATCAATTACTGAAACAGCCTTTATATTGTTAACCGTAGGGAGAAAGATACCGATTACTAACGAGGGTTAGTTTGACTTTAATACACACGAGTGGAGAGCCGCACTTTCTACCCAGTGATTACATTGTGCTTTATAATAATGTACCAAGGGGAAAGTAATAGACAAATACTATATTTGAAGTTTAAATTGTTAATTTTGGTGTGAGATATTTAGGACAATGCTAAAGAGATTATGCCGAGCTTCAATGCTCTTCCTAATTACCAGATCTTAGAAGTTATGACATTGATGGCTCTGTGACATTGGCTATGGACTGCCGCGTAGCAGGTCCATGGTTCGAATCCCACCGCGGGCTTGAGCTTCACCGCATGGTGGAAGGGCATTTTGCGAATTCCCGCCTGGCTACCGACCACCCTCAAGTAGAAAATCTGTCGCCAAGCACCTAACGGTGTGTTCCGGCAACAGTCCTTGAGAGCCAGTGAAATTACAGGCACATGAGACTTAACAAATATGTCTCAAGGTGACGGGCGCAGTGCAATTCGTGACTTGTGATGAAATGCATCTGTTATAGGTAGAGGTTAGTCCGCTTAACTCTTTACATTCCTCGTGACATCTGTTTGAGATTTTTTGTACTTACCTCTTGCCTTTGCCTAGAAGGTGTCTTTCTATATTTCCACACAGTCAATCTTGGCACACGACAATCTCATGTTTTTACTTACTAAAACACGCAATACAACTGTCTCGTACATCACAGTTACCCGCCCCGATTTCTGGGAGATACCAGTCAGTGAGCGAAGTCAACAGCACGTTAGCAACTGATTTTTATATATTTTTCTGCCTGCTCAGCACGGTTACGTTGTATTTTCGAATACTTTTCTTTCCCGCAACATAATATACAACACATGTTTGGTATATATACACAAAGGAAAGAAAAGTCAATCCATTAAAGATCCCTCAGTTTTAAGAAAATAATTGGGTACTTGTAGCTTTCGAAAAAATATACTATATTATCGATGACTGTAGCGATACAATTTAGAGTACGAAAACTTTTTAGGTACAAGAAATGTGTAATAAGGGGTTTTCCAATAGGGACTTGACAACTTTGAATTAAATTTCTGAACGCACCCTTTCACTAATCATCAAACTTTCACTGTTGATTTATACAATAAACTTAACATTTTCATCCCGGTAAAGTACACGAACGTACAACGTCTGCAAATTATAATAATGTACTACAGAAATTCGGAGTCGGTGACCGCTACTTTAAGAGCGTTAACTCTGATTTCCGGTCGTAATTCTCGTCCTAGTAGACAGGCAGTAACAAGTTTAGTGCAAACATTTGAGTCTACATATTCGTTGTGTGATGTTGTTATGCCAGTGAGACAACGGGTTGGTCGAAGTGTCGAAAATATCGCTGCCGTTGAAACGTCCGTAGCAAATGATCCAAATCAGTCAATTCCACGGCGTTCTCAAGAGTTGAGCATCGCACAGACCACTTTATGGCGAATATTGCGTAAGGATCTTGGTATGCACCCATACAAGACCAAGTTGACTCAAGAATTGAAGCAGATGGACCATTTGAAGCGACGTACATTCTCCGATTAGGCTCTGGAAAAGATGCGCCAAGATGATCAATTTCATCGCAAAATCATCTTTAGTGACAAAGCTCATTTTTGGCTAAATGGGTTCGTCAATAAGCAAAATATGCGTTATTGGTCGGGTGAAAATTCACATGTGCCTTGTGACATTACTTCATCCACAAAAAATAACTGTTTGGTGCGGTTTGCATGCCGGCGGCGTCATAAGGCCATATTTTTTCGTCGACGATAATGATCGTCACGTTACTGTGAACGGTAATCGTTATCGCACCATGATTACCGATTATTTTTGGCCAGAATTGTAAGATATGGGCTTGAACAACATATGGTTTCAACAGGACGGTGCCACAAGCCACACATCACAAGTTACAATCGATTTATTGAAGAGTAAGTTTGATGAGCGCGTTATCTCAAGAAATGGACCAGTCGATTGGCCGCCTCGTTCGTGCGATTTGACGCCTCTAAACTTTTTTTCTTTAGGACTACGTCAGGCCATTGGTCTATGCCAACAAGCCAACGACGTTGGAAGAGCTCAGAGCCAACATTGAACGCGAAATAGCAGCCGTTTCGGCCGAAATGTGTTGCCAAGTCATCGAAAATTGGGTCCAACAAATCGACCGCTGCAAACGTGCCCGCGGTGGTCATATGAACGAAGTCGAATTCCATTCATAAATGTTTTGATTGTACTTCAACCCGATACTAAAGTTTTTGAAATATCTCAAATGGTTTGCATTATATTTTGAAAAAAAGTTGTCAAGTCCTTATTGAAAAACCCTTTAGTAGATACAAGGGTCGAAAGAAATCAATTCCCATACGAGGTACAGCCAATACTATAGCCGCCCTCGATGCACTCGGCTGCTGCTATAGTCTGAGTAGGAATTGATGACATTCACCCGTATATATACATGAGTAGCACCTATTCTAACCTATTTTAAAATTTATTGAGAGGTTAGAACTATTAAATTTAAAGTTAAATTTGGCTTGGAATATTTATGGCTTTTCGGGATGCGCTGAAACAATCTGATATTTAAATGATAAAACTTGATAGTGATCAAACTGGTATATAACTATGATACAAAAACTAGATAAAATACGGAACTCAAATTAATGATTGAGTACGCGCAACGCTCTGGATGGCCAATTGCGAACTGATGTAATTAATATAATGAAATATGAATTATTGTTATATTAGGTCAAAATTAAAAATAATGACTTTACAAAAATGTATTGCTCCTACAAGCCAAATAGGAATTGATTAATAGGAATTGTTATACACTGTACTTTTCACTGCGAATATAAGGAAGATATAAAATTCAGTTTTTCTTTAATATTTATTTATTGATAACAATAAAATGAGTAGTACCTATTTAAAACTAGTGGCTCTCCGAGCTGTAGACCTCGCGAGTCTGCCCTTGCATAGCTTACAATTGAATAAAGATTCACTGCGCACGTTGATGGGGAAATGGGTCACAAAATCGACATATGTAATGTAAATAACAAATGATTTTCTTGGACTTATGCCCAGCGAAAGCTAGTTGCATCAGAAATAGGTAGGCAAGTAAATGTACGATAATTGTACATACTTGGTAATGTTATAGTATATACATAATTTTGTTGTTTGTGATTTTATTTTCTCCCGTATTTATCTCGAGTTAATATACTGGCTACAGAAACATCGAAAATAAATACCTAATTGATTATACGTGAGAAAGAGACCATGACTTATAGGCAACTGACGTCCGTATCAGGGATATTGCCATTAAATTAAGCGCAGGTGTCCATGCTTTCAACACCATGTAATGTTTATCACCGTCAGTTTCAAAAAAAAAACAAAAACTGAATCGTATATTTGTTATGGACTTACCAAACCTGCTCACAAAATTTCATGTGAATTGAGTGAGTTGAGAAATACGACCTGTAAAGGAAAACAACCGGACATACGAAAGCATTTTTGTGTAAATTAAAGCAGAGACGCTTCGCTCGAACTAAGATCTCGCTCGTTAATTAATGCGATTACAGTGCAAGTAGGAATCGACGACTTAAATCCATGTAAAACACTCTAAAAAGGTATGGTATAAAATAATATAGGTCTAAAATAGTAAAGATAGTAGTAAGTGGAAATATGTAGTCTCTGCCTTCCTCTGCGGGAAAGAGGCATGATTTTATACATGAGGATACATATATAAAATTATTTGAGCAGTGAGAACAATATGAAATATGCAAATTTGTATAGGTAGGAAAGATTCGAGTTATGACGTCATGTCATGTTAGCTCAATTGGCTAGAGCATACCCCGGCTCAAGGGGTGGATGGACGCGGGTTCGAATCCCGCACATGACTTAAATTTTTCCTATCGTATATTTGTGATTTTGTAATGTAATCCGCATAGCAGGCGTTATTGCAAACCTAACAATATTAAAATTATAAGGTTGCGTCATCATTTACAAGTATAAAACCAATTGCAAAATTGGTCTTGTTTGTCGTACAACGCGAGTGGTACTATAGATGTCGCTCCATCCCAATACGATGGTTGAAGAACGGTAGGAAAGATTCGAGTTATGACGTCATGTCATGTTAGCTCAATTGGTTAGAGCATACCCCGGCTCAAGGGGTGGATGGACACGGGTTCGAATCCCGCACATGACTTAAATTTTTCCTATCGTATATTTGTGATTTTGTAATGTAATCCGCATAGCAGGCGTTATTGCAAACCTAACAATATTAAAATGAAAACCTACTGTAAATTTGAAGCAAATACTGGTTTTTGCCATCGAGTGTAAAAAAATTGTATTAAACGAGTGTAATATTATTGTTTAGGCGAAGTGCAAGTGCAACTGGAGACGTATTATTTGATATATTTATGACGCGCTATGGTACTTTGCGGCTTTTACTGTGTTATTTTCGCAATGTATGGAGTGTGTTACACCCAAGGTGAACTATAGTATGTGATCAATTCAATATTTTACTTATATTTAAAAAAGCTATTACTTTGATCGCGCTCAAACAAACAAGAAACGATCAGGGATTTTGACCTGCATATATTGACGCGAGTAAACACTGTAAAATTTTGAAACTGAAATTATTATTACCAAAAAATACGTTATTATGTATTAAAATAACAAACAAATGATAATCACTTTTTAACTATTACACCTATTGACTTGAAACGAACATTGACAACAAAACTGCCGGAACACTATCGGTGTTCGCAGTAAACAAAAGAAAAGACGCATATATTTTGAAAATAAACAAAGAAAACACAAAAAATCTAAAAATGTAATTGAAAAATTAAGCTAAAACAGTCGTTTGATGTTGGGTATAATTTTTTTTAAACGAATATAATATTATTGTTTAGTCGTAGCTACCAGAGTCGAAACTTTTAATATATTACACGCTATGGTACCTACGTTGCGGGTTTAACTTTGTTATTTTCGCAATGTATGGGGTAAGGTGAATTATTGTAAGTATAATAACAAATGTTTTTAAAATATTTTAAGAAAACATCAAATTAATATTTTAACAAAACACTTTAAAAATATAAACATATACCTAGTGACTAGTGACAATTTCGCCTAATTGTCCTGCTAAGCCAACGTGACGTCACAAACGCCACGCAGCCAAACCGGAAGAATTTTCGACGCATTTCGCTTCTACACGAAGCATCCTCAGGAGGTCTTGACTCTACGAGCGCACGATCGAGAAAATAATCTATTCATTATTGTAAGTATGTGAAAAAATAAATATTTTGTTTATATTTTAAAAAGCATTGCTTAGATCGCGCTCAAACAAATAGGTAACGATCGGGGATGGTGGCTGGGGTGTATTGATGCAAGTTGAAACCGAAAAATATTGAAAACCATCATCGTCATCATGATCGTCGTCGCAAAAATACATAAAATGGTCAGGAACAGATTCAAGTTTTAAAATGGATCGGACCAGTCATAGTAGGGTATTTCCGTTTAAATATATCAGTTGCTAAAATGATGGCTTCATTGCATTCAATTTTTTGGAGGGTCAGGTAAGTGAGCAATGCCCATGCTTTTTTATTGCTGAAATTTCACACTTGATCATGAATTATAGCTGTCTTTATTTCATTTAAGGGGTTCTACGGTCAAAAAATGTCCATTATAAATGTCTGACAATGAAATGGTTAAAAACATTACTGTCGCTTTTTGTCCGTTTTTCGTAATGAACACACATTATTCATTAGATATAATCACCAAAACTGACATATTTAAGGAAATTTCCGGTTAAAATATTGCTAAACTTAAATGATAATTTGTTTGCAATTTTCGCATATACACAGTCAGGTCATAAATTCTGTCACATGTTTGATATAAAATAATTGAAACAAGTTTATTCATTATGTAACCATTTATATACCAAAATGAACTTAACAAAACATAGATTCTTATGACAATAAAGTTTATTCAAAATGACCTCCGTGATTTTGAATACAGGCGTAATATCTGCGCGGCCAGTCATCTATCGCAGCACGAACGAGGTCCATGTCAATATCGGCGGCTGCCTTCATCAAGGATGTCTTGAGTGACTCCAAATTGGGATGAGGCTTTGAGCACGCCATTTCCTCCAAGTGTTGCCATATCTTGTAATCTAACGGACTCAAATCTGGACTGGAGGAGGGCCAGTCTTCGTGCCGGATGAAGTCGATTTCACGCGCCGCCAGCCAGTCTTGTGTGCTCTTCGCTCTATGAGCTGGCGCCGAATCTTGTTGGAATACCCAGTGCCTGTTATTGAACATGGTATGAGAAACAGGTTCCACAAGGTTCGTCAGGACTGTATTTTAATACACAACTGCATTCGTTTTTACACCTTTCTCACAAAATGTACCTCTGTTAAGCCCCAATAAGAAACTTCCAACCATACCATGAGTGAGGATGGAAAATGACCTCGTTGGACACGCGGAATACGGTTGCTCGCTTCTTCACTACTGTGTGCGTACACCTTATCATTTTGTTTGTTGTAGCTCTCTTCTACGGTAAAATTTTTTTCATCCGAAAAATGAATTTTCCGATATTTTTTTCCCGCGTACCGCTTCAACAAAGCGCGGCATCTCTTCAGTCTCAGGTCCATTAGACGAGCATTTACACGATGTCCTGTTTTTCTTCGATATGCCCGAAGCCCTAACTAAGTTTTCATTTAACACCCTTTTCCCCGTGGTTCTGCTTAACCCCATCTGAAGGGCCAACAGTTTCTGCTTACGTTTGGGATTTCTTTGAATTCGCGCCTTCACAGCTTTTATCAGTGCTGGAGTCCTAATAGACCGAGGGCAACCACTTCTTGACCTGTCATCTACACTAGAGTCTTCATTGTATCGTTTGATGGTACGATAAACGAATCTTTTGGTTATATTCAAATTTTTCAGTATATGTGGTATGCAGCCTGTAACCGCAACTATGCAACGCAATAACTGCAACACGGTCTTCTTTAAGCGTACACTCCATATTTAAAAATGAGTGAAATTCTAAAAAGTGTACATTTTTATTTTCATGAACAATTCAAAATTCGATTTCAATAAACTTTTTTGTGGCCAGCATTCTAAAATAAAAGTTTTTACTGTGTGACAATACTTATGACCTGACTAGGTATGTTAATCGTGTACACAATACTACGAAAATTACAGAGGCAATCAATGTCGCTAAGTATTTTTTTTACTGGATTGTGACTGAACAATCCCTACGCCGATCGGTGATGGGCGCCCGGCACCCTGAGACATACTCATGTGCCAGTGTTTTCACCACCACCCACTCCCTTAAAACAAGAACACAGTAATGCAACTTGCAAACATTAATGCTCGGCGGTAGAAACAGGTACGGTGGCAGTACTGCTCCGGACTAACGCATTTAAAAAGGTTTTGCTGGTACTGAAGGTGCAGGATAACGCATTTACTATTTTTATATATTTTTTTTAAACTACACAGTGAGATAAAATAAGTACGTGATCTCCTCGGGGCAAACATACGAAATGTTTCAATTGTACTCGATACAAAGTTTGTGAATACATGACTTATTACACAACTGCCCAAAAAAAGGAGTGCTATGTTTTTCGGGTTCATGTTTGAATCAATTTATGTATGTTTATGAGTTTCTTCACTCCATTCTAAACGGCTTAACCGATTTTAATGTATGAGATATCATTACTCGCTATCAAGACGAATCTAACGAAGTCGTCTGAATAGCGTGAGTGACATTAGGTACATAAAAAACAATCCAGTGGATTTTCGTTGCCATATTGAGATATTAAAATATGTTTTCCTTCTAAATGCATCGAGTGTGGTATCAAAATGAAGGGTTTTAAAAATCGATTCCATAGGTATAACTTGCAGTTTTAATAAGTCTGTTGTTTTAATTTTTTAATTAATTTATACTTTTACCCCTGAGTACCTATACGAAATTATGAATAGTACGAAAGTCTACATGAACTCGTGCGTGTATGTGAGGGTCTAACACATGACTTATAAACAGAGAGTTACCAGGCTATCATAATTGACATGTCATGAGCAGTAGCCACTACAAAAGGGTCCGAGATTGTAGAAAATTTCCAACCGATAATGTCCGTCCGCAAATAGCTTTCCCTCGACCACGCGTCTGATGTTTCAGACAAGTAGATAATGCAGATATTTCAAATAACGTATCAAAAGGAGGCGGACAAAGGAATAGGAGTGAAAAGGTCCAATGTTTCGAAACTGGACACTGGTGACTGTTGATAGCAGATAGTGTCACTGGAATATGAGGGCGAAAGGAGTGTGCTACATATTGCTGGTTTGTATTATAAATACAATAGTTGTTATTCCATATTTGACAAAATACATTCATATGAAGCAACATCCACTTCCTACTTTTATCCACTTCATGTGGGGTGGGTACGATATAATATCTTCTCTAACAACACAAAAGACGTAAATGTTAACAGTGTCTGAATGACGCCAACCCTGTTTGTAAATGCTTCCGTTGGAACTATAGAAACCTCCTTTCGGGTAATCAGGGCATTATTGAAGCGTTCGTAGCGAAGTTTACTTAGCTGTTCTCAACCGATCAGCAAAGTTAAGCAACGTCGCGCGCGGTCATGAGTTGGATGGGTGACCGCTAGTGACATTACTACTGAGCGTTTCCGTGCTTCGGAGGGCACGTTAAGCCGTCGGTCCCGGTTGTTGTCTTAGGATGGCAGTCGTTATAGCATGGTGGTAGGGCATTTTGCGAATGCCCGCCTGGCTAGCTACCACCCTCAAGTAGAAAGTCTGTAGCCAAGCACCTAACAGTGTGTTTCGGCAGCTGTCCTTGAGAGCCAGTACTTCTAGGTTAGCCTGAACAACATCTTCGACCACATCATCACTTACCATCAGGTGAGATAGTGGTCAAAGGATAACCTATCAGGCATAAAAAATAAAAAAAAAAAGGTAAGAAGTCGTAATGCGCGCCCAATGTGCAGTAACACCCCTCCCATATCCCCGTGAATGATGGCATGTTGACCATTAGATGCATAATTTTCCTTAGTCGCTCTTGACGATGACCGACAGAATGCGTATGATAAAATTTTCTTTTTGTTAACTTTGTTGTATTCATCATAAAAAGAAGTTATTTATAATAAATAAGTGTAAACTAATCTATCTTGTTAATGAGTATTAAATTATCAGACGCTTGGCCCTTATAGACAACAGAGCAATGCTCGGAGTTTCTTCGTGTGATAAAGTTTGGCATGAGTAATTACGCCAAGGAACCAAAGTCACCGACTACATAGCTTCCAGAATTTGAAAGTAGTAGTGACATTAGATAGACCACATTGCCTGACGAACCGATAGGGAATAAAGATCGTCGTGGTCATCTTCTTAAAACAGTTTCCTGCCTAAGGTATAAGGGTTCCAGGGCGGTGCCCTCCTTCCCCGGCTCTTCTTCACCTATAAACATAGGTGAGTCTCTTCTGCGACTCTCAAGTCAGGTGTCATTACTCCACCGCCCAGTGGTCATTATATGTCTGGGCGATAAGGCCGCGCCAGATTGATCCCGCTGGTGGGAAGCCCAGCAGACCGATCAGCGACCAAGACAATGGCCGCCGGGGGTATTGTCATGTCAATTGTGACTTCTTCTTCTTTTCTCTCTTCTTGTGGGATTAATTCCCTAGGCAGTGGGATCGTCTTCTTATGTCTTATAATTTCCGGTGGCTTTGCGTGGAGTGGCGCTATGCCCTTGATGTGGGCATGTCCTGAGGCGTCTGCTCGCACGTACATGTTGCTTGCAAGGCGTTTTATGAAGATGGCAAGTGTTTCAATTTGTAGTCCGCGAGCCACAGTTGAATTCCGCACATAGCGCGGAGCATTTACGATGGTCCGGAGGCATCTGTTCTCAAGGAAATACAGAACTCTAGTAGTTACTACATTACACCAGAAATTGGTAGGCCCTCACTAGTGTACTGAGTACATCGTAAGAGTCGCGGGGAGCCAATAGTTACAAATGGCTAATAGCCATTCAATGCAGCGTTCTATGAAGGAGCAGTTTGTTTAATAGTGGACGCTTTCTGGCTGATGCTGCTCATGATAACGATGAAATGATCTACGCTGTTAATGGTAACTGGCTTCGTGATAACTATTTATCCGACGTTAGCATTTCTCGATACAAATGTAAAAACTGAGATCAAGATCGTATTTTCCAAGGATAATTAGCGCGTCTGATTAAAGCTATTACATGGGATAAAACGCTGGCATATAATAAAATTCTACAAGTTCAATGGTGGTACTATTATGATGGATAAACGGGCGACTGCTGCCGGGTTGGAACTATTGATCAGAAAGGCTAGGTGAAACTATTAAGCTACCATTAGGCCAGCCGGTCGCAGGTTGTCGTTGTTTTAGTGTAATAGCTAATTTTATGGATTCTGTATCAGTATTTTTTTTCACGTCTGCCCAAAAACAGAAGAGTGAGTGTTATGTTTTCAGGGTTAATGTATCATACATACATTAACCCTGAAAACATAACACTCTACACTATGTGAGTTTCGTTACTCCACCATAACTTCTAAACAGCTTAACCGGTTTTTATGTTTGAAATGTCGTTAGATTCGTCTAGCGCAAGTGACACTATAGGTACATAAAAAATAAACAAACTGGCGGATATTAGTCGCCATATTGTGAGAAAAGAAATATTTTTTCATCCGAACCTATCGAGTGTGTTACTAAAATGAAGGGCTTTAAAAAGCGATTCCATATATACATATAACTTCCAGTTTTAATTTCACTTTAACAACAATAAAATGTTTAACAAAAATATATAATTTGCAGTTGGGTTTTGTACTTTTTTTTATTAATTTATACCATATTACTAAGTGTTTGCTATTCTCTTGTCTGTATATCTTTACGGGGCTATTTCCTAGAGTACACGTAACGCTTTTAGTACAAACGTAGTTTAGTCATATTTTAAATATCAAGTCTTCAAACTCTGTTAAATTGTGCATGTATATCCCTGAGCCTTATACCTATGCTTCTGGTTTATCCGTTTTTCTATTAATCATTTATTTTATCCCTAAATGTGAAAATAAGAATATTGACAAAATTTGACCCAGTTCGAACACTTGATACTTAAAATAAGACAAAACTACGTTAGTGTGGAAGGCGCTTTGAAGACGCCAGCCTTCAATTTAAGGGAAAAGATATTTCCCTTATAAGTTTGAAATATTTTTTTATTTAGGCATTATTTAAATAACAAGTGTTCAAAGTCTGTGAAATTTAGCATGCATACCTTTGAGCTTAACATCTATGCTTTTAGAGTGACAGATTTCCGTAAAATTGAATATTTTCCAAAACATTCGGAATAGTTGTTTAGTATGGGGATTCTGTTTTCACATTAAGGGATAAAAACAAAAATAAATAGAAAGCAGCGCTTCACATTGGCCTGCTAAATGGGGGAAGCAGTGTTCAGCAGTGGAGAGAGCTGATACAGTAAAACAGTATGTCGTACGGAATCTTAACTTCTTGTGTGAGTCCGATTCAAATATGGCTGTTTTTTTAATAGAAAAGCATACATTCATGTTTTCTAATAACGAATCCAACATTAGGTAATTTGTTACACATAAGTATATAATAAAAACACTATAGGTACTTATAGCTGGTCGTATACCCTTGTTCATAGTTTATGATACGCAGTGACAGCACCCTATTCAACAATATGAAAAGCTTGTACCTCAGCGATATCGACCACAATGTAAAGTGGGGCACTCATGTGATTTCCTGTGACGCTCAATGACATTACTGTCTAGCCCCATACAGATACAGTACTCACAGTAAGGATGCTACAAATAAAAAGTTTAACACAGTTGCTTAGTATCTTTTATTTTTCATAAAGAAATACTATTTTTTGATATGTTTAATGACGCGTTTCTACAAGATATATTTTCTCAGACAGATTTACCTATTATAAATTATTTAATTGAATTTTGGTTTATTGCGGTCCGTGGGATGAAAATCTTATCAGTCCATAGCTAAGCGTGAAGCAACATGCACAACAAACACAAGGATACAGATATGTTATGGTCGTTGAAGAAATCAAAGATAACAGCGTTCTTTATGAGAGGTATACGCTCATATTATGATCCATGTTCTTAATGACCCACATTACATTACATTAACAGTCAGAGGACGTCCACCGTTGCACATTTGCACAAAGTCTTCCCTCTAGGGGGAGAGTGGGGTTTTGCCATAAAAGTTGCGGGTTGAGCTAAAAAATATGGTAGCATTCACTTAAAAGTCATTGACGTGCATATACCTAATACCATTGTTTTATTTCAAATCCTGACGCGGGCTGAGTTTTTACCGCAAGTTGTTAGGGTATTACTTACCTGACCAGTTACCTGAAGTAGAAAATCTGTTACCAATCACATAATGGTGTACCATTTAAAGATATCATCAGGCACTTGGAGCACACAATTTATTTAGTGATTTTGGCACCCTCGGCGCAAAATTGGGAGATGAGCATTCGATAAAAAAATGTACCCTAACTTTTTGCTTAGCATGCGATAGTACTTGTTATCATATTTATAAAAAAAAATAGTTTGATCTACATCTTCGACAGAATCATAACTTATCAACCTGTTAAATATTTGGCATAGTTGATAAATACCGTTTATAGATGTAGTCTGTTTTGTACGTGTAATATTTAATTGGCTGAAATGTATTTCGCTCGACTTTATATACTGTTCCTAAAACATTATGATGCGGGCGAGTTGCCGTGATGTCGCTCGAGGAAATAAGACGTCACTCAAAGCTTTGCATCGGAGACTAGCGGACGTGTCACACGTCCTCTGCTCTGTCAACGTAGATAGTGTTTTGTTTGCTTGAAATAATCAAAATTATGAGTTACAAACTGCTCGTTTTTAAACTAGCGGGCCAACCCAAAACTTCTTTAGTATCCGCGAAACAGCCCATATAAAGAAAATTTTGCAAAAAGGTCTTTATATGTAATATTGAAGTATATAACACACTAGCTAGTTAAACTTTATATAGGAAATACGAATATTTTTAGAAGTAAAAACATCAAAGGTCCAATTTTAAATGTCGTTCTAAATTTTTTTACATTCGAAATTTAGGTATATGTTTCATGTCTCATTGAACAATGGATCTGGGTAATTAAAAATTTACAATGGTGTGGGCAACGCCGCATACATGCCCGCCTCGCCTTGCCTATGCCTCATATGCCTTGTAAACATTGGTCCTCAAATATGAAATCTTGTCAAAAGTGCAATTTCTACCATTATCATGTTTTTGTGTCAAACCCAATTTTCATGTGAATGTGGAGGGCTTGGCCCGATATTTTGTGATCGTGAAAAACATACCTTAGTTTATCCAGTGCATATTTCAAACTGTCCTCCCCCTAATAACTATTATTGTTTTCTTTATCAGACGCACCTCATACTGATACATGTATAGTGCAAATCGTGACATGCTCAGCCTCTCCCAAGTGGTTCATGTGGCTTAGTGGCTGCCCTCGACCGTAGCCCACAAGGAGACAGCCAGAGCTGTTTACGTGCTGACCAAACTTCCCCGTAGAGATTTGCTTGACTTATACAATGAATTTGCAGTTTCTTGCTGTTCATTAATTGTTCTAGTATGTGAAATTTTTCAGGCTTTCTATAGATGGATAGCGTTTTTATTTTACAAAGTTTTATCAATGAACTCCTCTTCAGCCCTTATCGACTCACGAACAATGACCCCGAATTCTGCAAGCTGGTTTCACTTTTTGCTAACATTAAATGATTTGAATTTTAATTTAAAAATCCTATATGTATCTACGTTGCTGGCACACATCAATTGTTAATAGAGTAATAAATTAATATTAAATAATACGGTTAAATTTATTTGAGTATTCTTCGCTCTCAACAGGACACCTAGTTAAGTTCATAGGAAATATTTAGCTACCCTATGGTCCTGGTGCTACCGAGCAACATTTGGTTCTTATATACATCTATTTTAGTTAATTTTATCCTTTTTACCAATTAACTTTCATTATATATGTTAAGGCTATTAGGCCAGTCAATATACATTCACTATCGCAACCGCACATGTATCTATGATTTTTTTTATGTTGTTAAGAACCCTGATAAGACTTTATTCCTAAGATTGTGACGCATGTGCTGCTCCTGTGGTGCTAGAAAAAAATGCGATGTTTTTGCACTTGTTCCACTTGTATGAAAAAAAAAATGTCTTATGAAAGCTTTTATTCGGTATTATTATAAAACTTTGTAATATTTACTAATTTATTATTACTACACGCCTGCCAAAAAAGCAGTGTTGTGTTTTCAGGGTTCTTGTCTGTGAGTTCATTTATTCCACCATAACTTTTAAACGGCTCAACCGATTTTTTATATATATTTTAAATAAATTTTTCAATATTCAATTTCCGCTTTTTATGTCTTCGAGTTAGAGAGCTCAATTATTGGTCTCAAATTGTGGCAAATTCAGTAAGTGTTACAAAAGTTTATACTAATAATAACAAAGAAACGCTTCCATATGATATCGTCCAAATGACAAAATATTGCAGTTTTTTAAGTACCTACCACAGGAGCAGCACTGGGATTTCAGTATTGTAAACTTAGGAATAAACTCTTCTTCGATGTTTTAACATATGAAAAAATCGGTCAAGTGCGAGTCAGACAGTTGCGCACGAAGGTTCCCATACCATTATCTGTACAACATTGGACACTAAATCGTAATTTTTTTTAGATTTCACGTGCGCGAGTCCGAATTGCACTTGGCCCATTTTTAGTATTTGTTGTTATAGCGGCAACATATTTCTGTTCATCATTTGTGAAATTTTAATTAATTAATTTTAAATTTTAATCTAGCTGTCACGGTTCATAAGAAACTGCCATAGACAAACGCACAGTGAAGTCTTAAGTAATAGGTTATTTACCCTTTACGGAACCCTAAAATCATAAAAAATTAGACAAACATTGCAAGCACGCACATGCGTGTTGGTCTATTGTATTGTCAACTTTGATTGGCTTACGAGTATTACTATAAAATAAAAATCTTGAACATTTTGTGGAACATATGAATTTTTATACTGTCACGGTCATTAACATTATAATTATTATTACAATCGGGATATTTACCGTGTTTGTGATAACTTTTGAGCTCTCGATATTTCAAAAGTAATGAAAAACACGGTAAATATCCTGTTTGTAATACAAATTTTATGGAACGCCTTGCGTTTATTTTTTATTTTTCCCAGAGTTAGTAGGTTGCAGTGGTGCTGCACTTCCCCATCATATCAAATCACCCTAGCATGTGGGATGTTATCGTTTAGAGTTCATTGAGTATAAGTGAAACATAAATTTATACTTACATATTTTATAACATAAGAATTAAAATAATATTTTAACTATGTAGATTAGAACCAGTAGTCAGTAATCTGAAATTTTGGTATATTATGTAGGTACCATTTTTTTTTTATACTTGATAGGTTAGCCTTTGACCACTATCTCACCTGATGGTAAGTGATGATGTGGTCGAAGATGTTGTTCAGGCTAACCTAGAAGTACTGGCTCTCAAGGACAGCTGCCGGAACACACCGTTAGGTGCTTGGCGACAGATTTTCTTCATGAGGGTGGTAGCTAGCCAGGCGGGCATTCGTAAAATGCCCTACCACCATGCTAAATTAATAATAACCATATTCAACAAATACTGAAAACGCCGGTTTATAATGTACTTTTGAAGGCGTGATCAAAGGAAACCTTCATTTTTCTTTTACTATTGCCACGAGGAACCTAAAAAGAGCGAGCTCCAACTTTCTATGTAATTATAGCTATAGGCTTGCTATAGGTCTGCTCTATAATATTCTTCAAATTATATCATAACTAAAATGTAAGAAAATCGTCAAAGAATCTGCATTAAACTAACAGAGTAAGACGCGCAATAACTTACAGATGTCATAACGAGAGCTTGGTTAGGGCACTGTGATTGCGGCAGGTTAACGTTTGTGGAGAATGACTTCACAGGCTGTTGGCACTGAAACACGAAGGCGGCGGCGCTCAGATGCACAACTCTATATATATAAAGTGAAGGTATTTCTAAATATAATTAAAAGCACTATCGCGATAAGCGAAAATCACATTTACAAATTATTCGAGCACAAAATGTTTGCTCCGGGCGGGAATTGAACGCGCATCCTCCAATTTCGCGCTGGATGCCTATTCCACTCGGCCACCGGCACCTACTCAGTCAAGCCGAAACTTTGTGCTGCAATTATATTACTTTAACCATCATAGGGGAAGAGCGAGGTCACCAACCAGACTACTAGACTTCATCTGACCGAAGGAAGAGCTTTTTCAAACACATAACTCTCGCATTGGCCTTCTATATTTCTAAATATGATTGCACTATCGCATGTTAAGCGTAAATCACATTTACGAATTAGTGTAGGCATGCTTAATCAGTGTAGTTAATCTTGCACTTAACATTAGGCTTAAGCTTAGTAAGTTCCTAACTTAGGGAAGTGTACTACTACGTTTGTATGGAAAGTTATATTTTAAATATTAAGTGTCCAAAATCGGTGAAATTTTGGATTCATGTCCTAGAGCCTAATCTATGCTTCTGGTTTGCCAATTTTATCTTTGTATTATGTGTTTTATTTCTAAATGCGAAAATAAGGATTCCCATGTAAAATATTATTAAAAAAATATTTTGAAAGTACTTTACTTTACGAAAACTAGCACGCCAGAAGTATATGTATGAAAATTTCAGTGAGTTCCTTCGTATTTATTATAATGACGAAACTACGTTTGTTAGATCGGACAGGATCTTTCGGGCAATTAGGTGATTGAAATAATAACAGGCCCTAAATTAAGTATCCGATTTGCAGCAACACTAAACGCTATTTTATGCATTTACGCGTAACGAGCTGTTCATGAGCATTTTTCTTCTCTTCCCTTTACGACATACAACAGGAGGATATTGAATTTAAATAAATTAAATGTCTTAAACCGAATTCAATACTTAGAATATCATTTACATAGGTAAGTATCCTAAAAATAGACTATGATATGCCATCAGCAAAAAGTTACGGTTGACAATGGGCATTCAAAAAGAATTTCTAATGGAAAGATCAATAGCATCAAAGCGTCTCGGAGCTCACGAAGCATCATTTGTAACACTTATATTTTCTGGTGTATTTCTGCGACTGTGACAAAAAAAGGAAAATTTCAACCGCACTTGAAGGGCTCAAAGCGGTCTCATAATAAAGGTGCGGGGACTCATCGGCCGGGGCCCGTTAATAATTCATGAACATGCTCAGTGTGCGCGGCTCTCATCACACAGCGCTTAACCTAGCGATCTACAAGCCCTTTATGCTCCCTAGCATACAATTCTTTTTAGCTGACTCCGTCGTGAGAGCAAAGAGCTTCAATGTGCTCTCTCACTACTTTTGCGTACGTGCTCTAACTATATGGCGCACTATGAATAAGATGAATGGAATGATTTTGGATTGTTGACTGGTTACAATTTTGACAGGAAGTTACAAATAATTATCAGACTCACTTATCACATTAGCTGATCTTTTCGCAAGTTGATACGCGCGGGATTTCATTATCTCGTGCTCCTTTGAACATGTACGGGTCATATCACACAGTCTCGGCTTGTTAAGGCCCTTGCAGTTCTGAAATTAGAATCAAACTTTACTTTGAACGCGATCTACTTTTACAGAAGGTATAAAATATATTAAAATCTAAAGGTACTTCAAAATCGTTACATAAATTGGTTTGGAAAAAAAATCATTTATTTTCGAAAAAAAAATGCAATATATTATTTTTTAAACAACATGAATGTATTTTTCACAACCATGTCAATCGATAGATAACTTGGTCGTGTCATAAACGCCTATTTTTTTTTTTATTATTAACACAAAAGATAATTATTTTGAATTTAATAATTATGTTTTTATATATTTTTATGTCTGCCGTCGTAGTTTACATATATACTTCCTTAGGACGAGCACACAACAGCTTATAAGTCATCCCTCGAACCACCGCGGAACGAAATTTAGATTGTTCTCGATCTGACGCAGTTGTTGTGGTGGAAGCAAAAAGTACTGTTTTGAACGGAATCAGTGATCGCATACGATTTCGGAAGGTATGCGGAACTCTTTAAGGACTAAAGAAGATAGGAACACGAGGACAAATTCAAATATTTATGTGTTAGAAGTTATTTAGTAGGAATAGTAAGTAACAGTATGGTTTGAAATAAATATCAAACCCGACTACCTAAGCACTTATACGTAAGGAGAGATTCTTAAAACATAAAATAGTTGGTAACAAATGTTTGCTCAGTAGTTTAAAAATAAATCACTGTTTTGTTAATTATACCTATCGTGTCATTGGCGTCGTTGTGGTGATCCAATAAATGTTGGACTGGATACATTTTATCGCATCAAGTGTCACCCGACATGACTGGGAAAGCTTTTAAAACAATTAAGTTCTGTTGTCCAATAATGGCTGGAAAATACTAGAATTGATTTTTGTGAAAATTACAAAATTATTGTTCATTAAATAACGACGGTAAATAGTTTTTACACAAAATAGTTTCATTTAGGTTAGTTCTGGTCGAGAAAAAATATTGCATTGCGGACTGAAACTTAGCTTTTGTGGTCTAAAACTGATAGCTCTGATGGATTCCATTCTCGGTTTAGTTTTGAGTTAAAATTGTACATAAAATATCAAAATTTACTAGTCTTCTGGTCAGGTTTAACTTCTCGTACGAGCGAGAAGCCCATGATATACCTACGGACCAACAGACAGATCATTAAACACTGGAAACTTGTCTCCATTTTGCCCCTAGATTTCGAAACTTAAAAAGAACATAGATTTTCTTATTCTAAACTTCCACCTTTACTTCCAGTTAAGGCAGAGGTTTATTTCAACTCGTATTTTTGTCACAGTTGGATGGCTTTTTTTATAATCCCCATCTTTCCCCAGAGGGTTAACAACGTGGTCTTAAAATTGCAAACATGAAAATAAAAGAGATATTTAATTTTTTCCTAATGAGATAGAAGAGATTATGAACTAATTCATGTAAATGATAGAATCATGTGGGTCAAATGCGCGCATTTAAACTTTGACGCTTCAAAGACTCGAAAATTGTGTGTAGAATGAAACTAAACTGTGTTAATCAGTAGGACTGTTTATTTGTAATTAACTTAGACACAATCATATTATTGTTAGTAGCTTATATTTTAAGAAATTATAGAAAACAAAGACCGTTCCATACGCGCACACTTACCCCAGTATAGGGGTAAGTGTACGCAGCACTGTGGGTAAGTGTTCGCAACAACACATAAAGACATATTTTTAGAACACAAACATAATTATTAAAATTTTCATCATATACAGCGTGTCCCAAAATTCAACGATAAGCCGGCATCGGAGCATGGACCTACTCATGACTCCTCGGAAAAAAAAAAAATTATAACTGTTTTTTTTTATTAATTACAGAGACTTTTATAAATTTCATCGATATTCGATACCCATTATGCTATTTTCAACTACCATGACCACAATGTTTGACATATTTTTGATATTTTTTGTGCATTAGCAACCTAAGAAGGACGGCTATCTACCACAATCCTTTAAAATTACAGAAAGTCTGTAGTTATTTTACAAAAATCAGTAAAAAAAAATTATTTTCTTATAATTTTCATAGATTTTAACATTCTATGCACTTTCTATAGTCTGGGTTAAAAAAAAAAGTATGGACACTACCATGGCAAGTTTTATTAAAAGTTGGCGCAACTTTATAAAAGTCTCTGTAATTAAAAAAAAAAGAGTTATAATTTTTTTTTTATTTTTTCCCGAGTAGTCATGAGTAGGTCCATGCACCGATGCCGGCTTATCGTTGAATTTTGGGACACGGTGTATACTTAAAGTAATCAACATAATAATCATCTTAAATCAAAATATGAGATCAATTGGAACTTATAAATCCTCAGTTACCTCGTATTACATCTAGTATCACCTTTTTGTCGTTTATTTTGTGATTTTGCTTTCGGCAGAGATGGAAATGTATCCGGAACTTTCCTTAAATAATCTCGAGGAATTTTGAAGGTATGTTTGAATTCTGAAACAAAAAATAGCAACACTAGTAAAAAGATTTGCAAGCAGGGTAAGTATGCGCCTGCGCACAATTACACGACAGGTTCCTGCGCACACCATCGAAGCATAATTGTATGAATGCCGTTGATTGTTGCGTCAACATAACAACTCAAACACTGGCAATTATCAAACTAAATATTATGTTGTACTCGATAGCAAATAGCATATTTTCAAATAGTTTACATGACTACAAAAGATTGCGTGTCAAATATGACAAACTATCATAAATATTTTAGCAAAAATCTTCATTTACCTGTAAGATTAAAATGCGCGCTAGCAGCCACTGTATAGCGAGCGCTTCACAGGACATCCCGCGGGGCACGAGAGAGGGGGGTGGTAGTTCCTTAGCGCTTTATAGTTGTGGAGATATTTTGAATGCTTACACTTAGACGCTGCGCACACTTGACCCACATGACTCTATGTAATCTATTGGTTATGTGGGGCCAAACATTGATTATTTTCACTTTAAGTTCTTGGTTGACAAAGCGACAGTTTTATCTGAGAATTTAAATCTATTAAACTTTACAGTAGGATCCTCATATGCATGATCTATCCGGGAGACTTCTACTACTTTTGCTACATAAGCATTTATATACCTAAAGAACTACGCAGGAAGACGCTCGATGCAAGCCGTTCTATTTGGAAATCCATGGAAGACGCCTATATTCAGCAGTGGACTTCTTGCGATTGAATTGATGATATACCTAAAATAAGACGCATACGTATAGATAAATTAGCTTCGGCTCATCTAGCTCTTTTCGAGCATTTCCTCAGCAGGTATTAATGTCGTGTCATAGTAAAACTAGCATAGTAATTTGACTGGAGCCTCGAAGGTTTTCCATCTCTCAAAGTTTTATCTATATTTCGCACCTGTGTAATATGTATAGCATATTAATTCGTAGCTATATACACGGAACAAGCTGTTATATGCATGCATACTGTGGGATGTGGGTACGGGCGTGCACACGTACGAGTCATGTTTGGTACTACTATGAAGTGAAACTACTTTCCTGGATTTACTATGTTCAAATAGCTCTACGTTTCAATATAGGTATATTGCAGCGGAGAGCTACCGCTGAGATAGGGATCGTCTTTATCTAACGAATATGCGTAGTAATACTTGTACATATTTTAATGGGTTCTAAGAAATTAAATTAATGTGTAATCACAAATCCAATAAGAGCCTAATTATATATGTATAATAATATGACGACGATAAATGACAAGCGTAAGTTTTAGATGTAATTTATGTAATTTTTGTACTGTGGATTGCCCGGATGTCGTGAACTGATCTATTAGGTCAATGTTTGCCATTACCCATTATATATATATATATATATTAAATCGTCTTTTGAAGCCTGAAAACATAATACTTCTAGTAAGGGCAGTCATGTAAAAAGTACGAGTATATATAAAACTCAGGATGTAGTGCAGGATGATAGTTGCATAATAAATGATTTCACAAGTTTATGGTAAATCAATGAGTCAATTAACCAGTGAGTAAAAAACCTGTAGCTTTATATCATATCTGACTCCAAAATAGACAAGCTCTCTACTTGTATCTTGTAAATGCGAAAAAAATATCTTCCAATGACCTGGCGGTCGTAATCATAGTATAGGCGTAGGTATAACTAACTGTTCGAGATTCACTAAGTTTTAAAACATTGTTAACCCAAATGATTTACTCCACTAAACATGTCCGTTGAACAAGCTTATATTTATGTGTCACTTTGAAGTAGCGCAGTTCTGTGAAATGGTTAATTAAGTGAGAGATCCCCGGGCTCGCTGGGCCGAGTGATCGCGTTACACAAATTAGAACGTGTTATTGAGCAAAGAACCCATTTATAAACTCTACAAATGGCAATAATGGCACATTCTTTCCCTATCATCCCTTATGGCGACGGCGGAGGCGTTAATATTCCGTAGCATGTTTCTGTTTAATAGCATGCTAAATTTGTGGGAACTACGAGTATGTGATTGATTAAAGCTTTTATAGTTTAACGTTAATGTAACATGCATGCTCATCTACTGAAAACGTAACATGATGTGTGGGTATGTTAAGATATAGATAGCTGAAGAGCTCTGCCTCTCTCGGTAACGTGGTTGAAGTAATTAAATTGTCGTTGCTTGTAACCCCGTAGGCGGATGCCATTTATTGATGAACTTTGTTTTATTACTGCTGATGGTATCAAAAATATAATTTGAACAGATTCATGCATTACTTGCGGAAATCCATATTTAGTAATAACAAATATTTTAAAAGTATTTTAAGAAAACATGAAATTAATTATTTTATAAAACACTTAAAAAATCTTTACAAAAATATAATATAATATATAATTTTTGTAAAGACATTTTAATTGTTTTATTAAATAAATAATTTGATGTTTTCTTCTTATACTTTTAAAATATTTGTTATTATTATAAATGGATTTGGTAAAGTTATTTGAATATTCGAAATATTCTATTCGAATATAATATTTTTTTTTTAATTAAAACCATTTTAGAAAACAGTTCTTTTGAAAAAATATCTATGGCAAATTTTTGTATGAACAAAGAAGCTCCAATCACAGAGAAAAATTTTTAGATATTGTAAATGAGCATTAAAGTATAAGAATTGTATCCCTATTTCATAAAGATTGACTGATAGAGACAAGATGTGACATGCCAGGAAGTTGGCTTTTACATAAATGCTTTATAATTTAGTGCTATATTTTAAGTAAGTATTCTTAGGATATATGGCATTCTACGTCTCCATAAGAATCAAAAGGTACGACAGTCTCGAATTCATTCGTTGGAATGTCGTTTTGGTCGTAGAACGCAGAGCTATACTCCTAATCCGCACCTGGAGAACTGGGTGCCAGAGGCAGGCGTACCACGTCCTTCTCCAACCCCCCTAAGGAGGCTCCGGCGATAGACATGGAGGTGTGCTTCATCAAAGTAAAGACCTCTAGATGACACGTGCAGTATTTTCACGCACCACTGAAAGTTGTCGGAATGAACTAACTCCTCCTCCACTCTTCAACGGGATGAGGCCTTGCTCTGGGCCAACACTGTCTGGGCCGTGGAAGAGTGCGCAATCTGACCCATCGCAGGGGGACCTAGTGTGTCCAGTTCCAGAGTTGCACCCAATTGCGGGCTTAATCCTCGGGGGATGCGGGAACGACTATGCTTCATCTGCAGTGCTGTATCAGCTGGATTATCCACTGCTGAACACATCATTAGGGGGGGTTGCCATAATCCCCGCACTTGGAAGGCTTCTTGAGGGTCGTAGTGTGAGATATCAGTTCTCAGAAAGCGCTGCGGCCCATCATCTGGTTTGTTACCCTCAATTGCCTCTTACGACTCCCACGAGTAGAGATGGGGGGGGGGGTAACATACTAGCCCGGCTCCCCACGTGCTACCTGGCCCCCCACGGGCCATTTATTAAATAAAATATATTTTTATATGTTCGGTTAATTACAAAACATCCGGTCTTATTACAGCAATTTCCTGCAGGCTACCCGCTTACATCAAGTTTAATTAAGCAAGCATGCATTCATCTAAACATCGATATTTCATATACCTAAAGGTACTACTTATGTAGGTACTTTTAATTCATAACAATATACTGTGTTATAATTGGACGGAACTTATAGAACCTAATTAATATTTTGTCATCCAATTAGCTTGCGGTGAGACTTTGAAAACGTTCAATGTGTGTGGTTATAGGAACACACGGGAACTATATAAACAATTCACTGTTAGAATCACACCTACGAGCATGCGGTTAGTTCGGGTTCGTAGCACATGTAGAATAGCTGAATGTGGTGAATTCTGGTTTGTGGCTGGATTTTCGAATTGGTGTCCACGTACAATTTGCGTGTTGATTGATTTGAGACAGTTGAAAGAGGCGAAAGGAACTCGGATATGTAGGAGTCTTTATTTACTTGGGTAGGCAATTTAACATTAAATAAACTAGTATGTTTATACCTGCTTAATATAACTATTTAAAAAAAACCGCCATCAATCCATTGAAAAGTATAAAATGTTTACACAATTTAGTTGACTGGGATGACATACTACGAATAATTCTAGATGACATAGTTATTTTATTGTAAAAAAATACATCATTTGAGTAAATCGTGCGGGAAAACAGACATGAATAAGTCAGATAGCTCCGACTGTAGTTTCGATCACATCCGGTGGTCTTATTCAAGGAAAGCGAGATGACAACGCGGGCGTTGATCAACACCCGCGTTGTGGTCCGGTCCTACCGGATGTGGTCGACACTATAGTCGGAGGTATATGACTTTTTCACGTAAGTTATCCCGTATTATTAACTAAAATTAGATGACATATATTATCTAGTTAAACTTAAAACTAAACGACTTAACTAATTTTAATGAAACTTAGATTAGACTAATCTGAGAGTTCTGAGGTAACAACAAAAGAAGGCAACCGAATTGACAACCTCTTTATTTTTTTACAATCGGTTAAAAGCGAAACAGCTTATGTCTTATAAATTACTAGCTGTACCCGCGACTTCGTACGCGATTGCCGTACCTGCAAACTAATATTCACATTTGAGCACTGTTTATCTCATATTAAGCAACGTTGTCGTCTGTGGTGAAGCACTCTTAGTAAAGCATAGCTCAGAAAGGAGCTTTTTACTTTGGGTTTGATAACTCCTAGCTTGTTTTTCCAGAAGACAGTAGTTAAGTAACTCAGAGAGTTCCTTCGCGGTTCGCACAATAAATGTTGAAGCAAAGTAGGTACTTTGTGCGTTTCTTTACAATTTCGATTATAAAACGATATCTTTTTGACGAGGTTCTCCTTGCTTGGCGGTAGAACAAAAATATATTAGATTGTACACTGCCGTTGCGCAGTCTCCAAAATGTATCCGGCAAAAGATAGATAGTTAACAAAATTGATTGTGGCGAATGTTCCAGATTTTAGAGTTTTATCTTAGCAAGCTGGCAAATCTAAATAAGGATGCCGAGATACCCGTGGGGTGCCGAGCTGCTCATGGGGTGCTGGGCTGCCCGTGGGGTGCCGGGATGCCCGTGGGGTGTCGGGATGCCCGTGGGTGCCGGGCTGCCCGTGGGGTGCCGGGTGGCCCGTGGGGTGCCGGGCTGCCCGTGGGGTTCCGAGCTCGCTCGTCACTATTCTAACACAAAAAGAATAATTGAAATTGGATTACGCGTTCATAAAGTCCAACTAAGTAACATTTTGACTTTCATCTCCTTTGCCGAGGGAACCGTGCTAAATTTCGGGATAAAAAGTATACAATAACGTTATTCGTGGTATGAACTCAGATCGTGTTAAGTTTCATTGAATTCCATTCAGTAGCCCATGGGGTGCTGGGCTGCCCGTGGGGTGCCAGGCTGCCCATGGGGTTCTGGGCTCACTCATCATTATTCGAACGAAAAAGAATAATTGAAATCGGACTACGCGTTAATAAATTACAACTAAGTGTACATTTTGACTTTCATCCCCTTTCCCGAGGGAACCGTGCTGAATTTCGGGATAAAAAGTATACAATAACCTTCTTCGTAGTATGAACTCAAATCGTGGTAAGTTTCATTGAATTCCATTCAGTAGCCCATGGGGTGCTGGGCTGCCCGTGGGGTGTCAGGCTGCCCATGGGGTTCCGGGCTCACTCATCACTATTCTAACAAAAAAGAATAATTGAAATCGGACTACGCGTTCATTAATTACAACTAAGTAACATTTTGACTTTCATCCCCTTTCCCGAGGGAACCGTGCTGAATTTCGGGATAAAAAGTATACAATAACCTTCTTCGTAGTATGAACTCAAATAGTGTTAAGATTCAATGAATTCCATTCAGTAGCCAATGGGGTGCTGGGCTGCCCGCGGGGTGCCAGGCTGCCCATGGGGTTCCGGGCTCACTTATCACTATTCTAACAAAAAAGGATAAATTGAAATCGGACTACGTGTTCATTAATTACAACTAAGTGTACATTTTGACTTTCATCCCCTTTCCCGAGGGAACCGTGCTGAATTTCGGGATAAAAAGTATACAATAACGTTTTTCGTGGTATGAACTCAGATCGTGTTAAGTTTCATTGAATTCCATTCAGTAGCCCATGGGGTGCTGGGCTGCCCGTGGGGTGCCGGGCTGCCCATGGGGTTCCGGGCTCACTCATCATTATCCTAACGAAAAAGAATAATTGAAATCGGACTACGCGTTAATAAATTACAACTAAGTGTACATTTTGACTTTCATCCCCTTTCCCGAGGGAACCGTGCTGAATTTCGGGATAAAAAGTATACAATAACGTTCTTCGTGGTATGAACTCAGATCGTGTTAAGTTTCATTGAATTCCATTCAGTAGCCCATGGGGTGCTGGGCTGCCCGTGGGGTGCCGGGCTGCCCATGGGGTTCCGGGCTCACTCATCATTATTGTAACGAAAAAGAATAATTGAGATCGGACTACGCGTTAATAAATTACAACTAAGTGTACATGTTGACTTTCATCCCCTTTCCCGAGGGAACCGTGCTGAATTTCGGGATAAAAAGTATACAATAACGTTCTTCGTGGTATGAACTCAAATCGTGTTAAGTTTCATTGAATTTCATTCAGTAGCCCATGGGGTGCTGGGCTGCCCGTGGGGTGCCGTGCTGCCCATGGGGTTCCGGGCTCACTCATCACTATTCTAACTAAAAAGAATAATTAAAATCGGACTACGCGTTCATAAATTACAACTAAGTAACATTTTGACTTTCATCCCCTTTCCCGAAGGAACCGTGCTGAATTTCGGGATAAAAAGTATACAATAACCTTCTTCGTAGTATGAACTCACTTCGTGTTAAGTTTCATTGAATTCCATTCAGTAGCCCATGGGGTGCTGGGCTGCCCGTGGGGTGCCAGGCTGCCAATGGGGTTCCGGGCTCACTCATCACTATTCTAACAAAAAGAAAAATTTAAATCGGACGACGCGTTCATTAATTACAACTAAGTAACATTTTGACTTTCATCCCCTTTCCCGAGGGAACCGTGCTGAATTTCGGGATAAAAAGTATACAATAACCTTCTTCGTAGTATGAACTCAAATCGTGTTAAGTTTCATTAAATTCCATTCAGTAGTTTTGGTGTGATGCGCGGCCGGGATACAGACAGACAGACAGACAGACAGACAGACAGAAAGACAGACAGACAGACAAAAATATAAAAAAATACAGTTTTGGCATCAGTATCAGCTACAGAGTGCTCTCAAATTTTTTTTTGCAAAATATCTTTAATGTACAGAATTGGACCTGTTACAGTTTTATTATAAGTATAGATAATAGTATTGATTCGAAACGGGATGTTAAGTATGAAATAAGTTTATTTTGAGATCCCAATATTTCAGCTCTGTTATGAAATTAAGTATTTAATATTATAAAAGCGAAAGTTTGTGATTGAGTGAAAGAGTATGTTTGTTACTCCATCACGCTGAAATGGCTGAACCGGTTTAGATGACATAAACCACTTTCAGCATCATCATTGTCATCCTGGTCTTCGCAGGTCAAACCGTAGGTCGCAGCTAGTATTAGTACGAATATAATATGAGTTACTCAAATTAAAATAATATTTAAGGCAAATTTCCCTTTTATTAAAGTAATATTAGTCCAAGGTCCTTAATAATAACAATGCAGAAATAATAAATGATGCAGTGGCATTGTGCGTGACATGCAGTTTGCGAGGTTCAACCGTGGGTCGATAAAGTAGACTACTGTATTTTCACAAAATTTTCAAAATTATAAAACTTTCTAGCAAATCGAACTCCACAGTAACTCAATTATATACTCCTGTTTCAATCTAACAATCCTACACAAAGTTAAGAAAACGATTAGACGGAGCTGTCTCTGTACCGCGTACATTTCACGTCCTAAATAACAATAGTTAAACTTATGCTTCATTACTTAACTAACAAACAATGCAACTTTGTAGCAAAACAAACTCTTTATTAATTCAATTAAATACGCCTGATTCTATCAAACGATCCACACAAAATTAGGACGATCAGAAGGGACTGTCTGCTTCTCCTTTTCACGAGCATAATGTCTATTGCAGGTATATATCCTGGACATAGCTGGCAACAGCTACAATCAATCAAAGTTCCATAATAAAATTACAACAATAAGAAAAACGATCTGGCGGAGTTTTAACCCGCGACCATACATCCCCGGGACATATTCCATCAATCTGAGTTACCGTTGTAATGAAATGAGTCATAGTTCGAGTTAGTTCCTTCTGTATCGTACATATTACTATATTATATCGTATTGGTAAGGCATTTTGTGAATGCCCGCCAGGCTAGCTACCATCCTCAAGTAAACAATATGTTAGCAAGCACCTAACAGTGTGCTCCAAGCTATCCTTGAGAGCCAGTAGGTAATTCTAGGTTAGCCTGAATAACATTTTTTACGAGTCATCAGTTACCATTAGGTGAGATAGTGGTCAAAGGCTAGCCTATCAGCTATGTTAAGAAAATAAGTACCTTATACAGGAAACCCCGTAAAGAACCAATTCCAAACCAAGATTCAAGCCAAAAACGCGTCATAACCTCTACACTAATAGATCTAACTTAAGCGGTACGGTATTATATAAGCAAGAATGGAAAAAACATGTACATATTTTAGGAATAAACATGCGAATATTGCGCTTTTTACTGTGTTAGTTTAATGCAGATTCTTTGACGATTTTTCTTACATTTTCAGTATTTTTTGGATTTGGTATTTAAATACCAAAAGTTTTTGGTTACTGACTATGTAGTTTAGTTTTTGAGATAGACCCCGTAACATAAATGGCCTATATTATTAATTTATTTCTAGTGTTTAAAGATATATAATTATAAATATATGTTTGAATTATACTCAATTAACTCTAAACGATAACATCCTACATGCTAGGGTGAACAATTAATATGCTTTTGAATTAATATTTTTATATTAATTCAAAAGCATATGTAAGTTATGACGTCATGTCATGTTAGCTCAATTGGTTAGAGCCTACCCTGGCTAAAGAGGTGGATGGACGCGGGTTCGAATCCCGCACATGACTTAAATTTTGCCTATCGTATATTTGTAATTTTTTCGAAAGGGAAGCTTGGTCAGCACTTAAACTGTGTTTTTCAATTCATGATATATTTTGATTATTTCATGCAAACAAAACACTATCAACGTTGACAGAGCAGAGGACGTGTGACACGTCCGCTAGTCTCCGATGCAAAGCTTTGAGTGACGTCTTATTTCCTCGAGCGACATCACGGCAACTCGCCCGCATCATAATGTTTAAGGAACAGTATATAAAGTCACACGAAATACATTTAAGCTAATTATATATTACACGTACAAAACAGATTACATGTATAAACGGTATTTATCAACTATGCACACAATAACAGGTGGATAAGTTATGATTACGTCGAAGATGTAGATCAAACAAAACATTTTTTTCTAAATATGATTACAAGCTATATCGCGTGGTAACCACCTAAAATCGCATTAAGAAATAATTAGGGCACATGTTTCTTTATCGAAAGCTCGTCTCCCAATTTTATTAAAACCACTAAATAAATTTTAGAATAGAATAGAATAGAATAGAATAGAATAGAATACAATAGAAATATTTATTAACCATATAACTTTGAATGTTATACACGGCAAGTCCAATACATTTAGTTTATTATTATATAAATTAAAATTATGATATCTATTATTTAAAATTTAAATATTCTATACAATACAATCTGTTTTGATAAATAATGTCTACTGGATTATAGTTTTTACGTTATTCATCATTTAGATTACAATTATCTATAGTAATAAATTCAGAAACAAATTACAGATTTATATTAATTATGTACACAATCAGTCGTCATATTTTAACCTATTTTAATGTGAAAACGAGGATTCAGTCGGGCGCATCGTCATATATTCGTTTAGTGAATAAAATGGGTTCGATTCTAAGAATCTTTTTATTTTAGATTTAAACTCATTTATGTGCAGTCTAGTTGTACAAAGAGGAAGTTTGTTATACATAATTATTTTATTATAGATCCCTTGCTTCTTAACTTTAACTAATTTTGTCTTTGGCTGATGCAATTTTTCTTTGTTGCGTAAGTTGTAACTTGTACAGTCCATGACTTTAGGCAATTTTTCTTTTTCACTGTGAATCTCTATAAGGCTCTTGTAAATGTATAGAGATATGACCGTCATTATACAATTTTTTATGAAAAAAGGTTTAGCTGAATCACGCTTTCGCAAACCGTTTATTATCCTTATAGACCTCTTCTGACATTTAAGGATTTTTTTAATATTTGTAGCATTTCCCCAAACCGTAACAGCGTAACTAATAAGAGAATGCACATAGGCATAATAAACTGTTATCAGTGTTTTTTTATCTAATACTGGTTTAAGCCTAAATAATGCATAGTTTGCACTAGCAAGTTTTTTGCTAAGCGAATCTATATGAGGAGAGTGGCTAATCGTTTGATCAATGGTATAACCTAAGAATTTGTTTTCCTTCACTGTGACGTTACGCTCTATACTCTTCCTTGCTTGGTATTCCATAATTGTGGTTTTATCAGCGTTCAAAATAATTCCATTAACTCTAAACCAGTTTTTGAGAATGCTCATAACAAGGTCTATCTTATTTTCTAAATGATTTTTATTCTTGTCTGTGATCCCAACGTGTGTATCGTCTGCAAAAAGACTAACAAAACTCCATTCCGGCAAACATTTTGCCAAGTCGTTAATGTAAATTAAGAATAAGACAGGGCCAAGGATTGACCCCTGAGGCACTCCTATGTTAACGTTTCCTAAATCTGAACTTTTCCCGTTTACATATACTATTTGGGATCTATTGGCTAGATAAGATCTCATCATATTTAATTCTGCACCAGTAAACCCATAGTATTCTAGCTTTAATAAAAGTACATCGTGTCTAAGGCAGTCGAATGCTTTTGATAGATCGCAATAAATACTGGCACATTTTTGTGACTCGTTTAGGGATTGCAGTATAAAGTAGATTACTTTTCTTATTGCCATTTCTGTGGACCGCCCTTTTCGGAAACCAAACTGCTCAGATGAAAATATATTATTATTTTCAAAGTACTTAACGATTCTGTTCTTTATTATTGTCTCAAACAATTTCGACAGTGTTGGCAATATACAAATTGGTCTATAATTAATGATCTCTGAATGTTCTCCTTTTTTATGGAGTGGTAATATTTTTCCCTTTTTAAGATCTTCAGGGAAGACTCCATTTTCAATACAACTATTTACAACAATATAAATTAACTCCATCAGATGGTCATTTTTCATTAATAATTCTTTGATTGTTTTTGTATTCATGTCATATATATCAGTTGTCTGTTTAGACTTCATATTCTTAATTATATATCGTAATTCTTTAAATTCAACTTTATCAAAATTTATAAATGTCAGTGGTTTTTTTATTTTATTTAAGTACATCATGCAATCTGTAGCATTTATGTCAATATCATTTGTTAAAGTATGCGCAATATTTAGAAAATAATTATTGAATACATTAGCTATAGTTTTAGGGTTTATGCTCTAATAATTTGTAAATCTAAACAGATCTGCCTCCAAGTGCCTGATGATATCTTTAAATGAGTATCATTATGTAGTAAACATATTTTTTCTCTCCTCCTCCTCCCCTGGAGTGGAGACTTTGTTCAACGGTGAACGTCCTCCGACTGTTAATGTGATGTGCTGTGGGTCATAAAGAATATGGATCATACTATGAGCGTATACCTCCCATAAATAACACTGTCATTTTTGTTTTCTTCAACGACTATAACATATCTATTTATCCTTATGTTTAGTGTGCATGTTGCTTCACGCTTAGCTATGGACTGATAAGATTTTCTTCCCACGGAGCGCAATAAGCCGAAATTCAATGCACACAAAGTCGCGGCCGTGTCAGTTGACTTTTTATTTCTAGCATCCTTACTGTGAGTATTGTATCTGTATGGGGCTAGACAGTAATGTCATTGAGCGTCACAGGAAATCACATGAGTGCCCCACTTTACATTGTGGTCGATATCGCTGAGGTACAAGCTTTTCATATTGTTGAATAGGGTGCTGTCACTGCGTATCATAAACTATGAACAAGGGTAAACGACTAGCTATAAGTACGTATGGTGTTTTTATTATATACTTATGGTTAATAAATTATGTTGGTACCGTTTTTCGAAATCTTTTATGTATGATTTTCTACAAAACCATTTTGAATCGGACTTACACAAGAAGTTAATTTTCCGTACGAAATACTGTTTTACTGCATCAGCCGGATTGTCCACTGCTGAACACAGGCCATTTAGGAAGGTTTTGCCATAATTTCTACGCTTGGCGCTTGGGGATCGCAGTTTAAAGTATCAGTTCCTCAGAAGGTAATGCTATCCCTACTTATATCCGTCTATGTTCGTTTCGGGTATGGTCGGCCTAGATACACTTAATCACAGACGGAAACTGCTGCTTGTAGTGCACTATTTATCAGTTCTTCACAATAAAGTTAACAATCAAAGTGTATTAATCAAAGTGTATTAGTTTATATGGGAACCCTAATACGACATGCATATGTGCACTTAAATTTGAACTATCGTGAAATTTAATTCAATCTTTACCTCATTTAAACAGTAACAGTATTATTGTTTGATAAATTTTTGACATATTGATTTTATTGACATTTTGTATTTACTTTGTATTATTTTATTGTGATTATATTTTAATGTATTTTAATTTAATATGGCATTGTTTGTCAATATTCATAGTAATAATAATTGTGTAAAATTGTATAATAATATAATATATTTTTATAATAAGATATATAATGTAAATTTAATTAATAATGTTTTGTTTTGGGTAATTTATATTTTTGACATGTTGGTGTTTTGGACATCATAGTCTGTAAGCCATATTGTTGTTTTTAATAAATAAATAAATAATCACCTTCCGGTATTTTCTTCCAGCACACCACAGGGTTTACGACACACATATGTATTAGATGTCATAGGTAGGTGTGCATTTACAGAGCCGTCGTTACTTTGACCTTAAACAAGTGACAAATTTGATGTGATTTTTAGGCCCCCACTTGACTAGTTTCTGCTCATTTTATTTTATTATGCTAGGAAAACTAACAGCTAGTTACAATAATATTTATGAAATATAAAAACAGAAAGCCAATTATAAGTTTTCACAGATATATAAAATTACGTTAGGCGCGGAATACACTATCATACCAATATAAAAATATATACATATGACAATGTAATACCGGCCTTAAATAATATATGTAATCAGTAGACAAAAACAAGAATTACAGTGTTGCGAATAATAACTAAAGTTAAATACATCACATTAAGAGAAGTATTTCTCATTCAGCAGCCGTTTCAATTGCAATGCAGAAGTATTAAATAGATCCAGATCTATATCTATAGATGTACTGTTATAACACCTGCATTCCCCTTATGAGGTAAGTATTGTTCCTGTACTTGGACGATGCACTAGGAATGTGTAAGAGTTCCGGATATCTAAGGGTGACCGCTGGGGTACGTAACCCCAATTGACTGAGTAACTCCGGACAGTCTACCGTTCCGTTTGCTATGTTTAGGAGGTAGGCGATGTCTGCGATACGTCTCCTCTCCTGCAGTGGGAGTAAATGAATTTTTTTACAACGAGAGGTATAATCTGTCATATACACTTTTGCGTGGAATTGAAGGTAACGGAGGAATCGTTTTTGTATGGCTTCGATACGGGTTATGTAGATGTTGTAACTTGGATTCCAAACTTGGGAAGCGTATTCGAGGTGGCTTCGTACATAGGCACAATATAAAATTTTTAAAGTTTTGATTTCTGTAAACTCCGAAGACATTTTTAAAACAAATCCCAAGGCTTTCGAGGCTTTGTTGATAATATTGCTAATATGTGCATCATATAGTAATTTTGAGTCATAGATGACTTCTAAGTCATTAATAGAAGATATTCTGGCAATGGGGAGTTTTTCAAGAGGTAACTGTATATAAAAGACGACGGTTTACGCGTAAATGAGCAGACATAACATTTCGAGACATTTAAATCTAACTTATGAAAATGACAGTAATCTTGAAATCTATCTAAATCGTCCTGAAGGCGTGAGACGTCTTCCATGGTTTTAATAGGACACAAAATTTTCATATCATCGGCATAAAGAAGAATTTTAGAAAAATGAAAGCAGTGTGATATATCATAATTATATAAATAATATAAAAATTAGGGGTCCCAACAACGATTCTTGAGGAATTCCCGAAGGAATACACATAGAAGAAGATGTATAACCATTAAGCACTACCGTTTGACACCTATTTTGTATATAAGATGAAAACCACCTAAATAAATTACCGCGAATGCCGACATGGCCAAGTTTAAGCAACAAAATTACGTGATCTATTCTGTCGAAGCATTTGCTATAATCAGTGTAAATAACGTCTACTTGAGATGGTTCCGACATTATTTTTGATAAAAAGTCACTGCATAATAAAAGGTTAGATGTTGTAGACCTACCCTTAAGAAAACCATGTTGCTCTTCGGTAAGTGTATTAAGTGTAGAGTATAACTGTTTGTAAATATTTTTTTTCTAGCACTTTGGCAAACACACATAGCTTAGATATGGGTCTATAATTTTCAATGTCATCCTTTGGCCCTTTCTTATGAATTGGAGATATAAATGCAGTTTTCCATAGATGAGGAACTTAGCCTTCATTTAAAGATCGTCTAAATAACAGGGTAAGTGGGACCGCCAGACTTTCAGCGCACCTAATAATAAAATTCATTGTTGGTTTATAAACATTCCGTAGCGCTTTCCATACTTTATGAACCAGTGTTGGCTCAGTGGCATTGGCTATGGACTGCCGCGCAGCAGGTCCATGGTACAAATCCCGCCGCGGGCTTGAGCTTCATCGCATGGTGGAAGGGCATTTTGCGAATGCACGCCTGGCTAGCGACCACCCTCAAGTAGAAAATCTGTCGCCAAGCACCTAACGGTGTGTTCCGGCAGCAGTCCTTGAGAGCCAGTGAAATTACAGGGACATGAGACTTAATAACTATGTCTCAAGGTGACGGGTGCAGTGCAATTCGTGACTTATGACGAAATGCATCTGTTATAGGCAGAGGTTAGTCCGCTTAACATCAGGTGGGCCTTGAACTAGTTACGACACAAATAAATTAAAAAAAAACGAAATACAAACGTAGTTTTGTAAAATATCTAAATGGCAAATGTTCAAATTCTGTGAAATTTTGCATGCATATCCCTGAGCGTAACACCTATGCTTCTGGTTTGCCAGTTTTTCGATCTATCTTTTATTTTATCCCTAAATGTGAAAATAAGAATCTCCATACTAAACAACTTTTCCGCATGTTTTAGAAAATATTTACAACTAAAAGCCTATATTATAAGCTTAAGGGTGCATCCCAAATTTACCGACTTTGAATACTTGTTATTTAAATTATGGCGACACTACGCGAAAAATATACCAAATTTTTATAGGAAATATCTTTTCTCTGGAATTGAAGGCTTGTGTCTTCATAGCGCCTTCCACAATATGACGAAACTACGTTTTGCTGGAAAGCGCTTCGTTGTTGTGCATTTTAGAATACAGCCAATTGAAGGCCCGTACAGATATACAGCTGAGAGAATAGCATAACCTTAGTAATATGGTATAAATATAAATTAATTAATAAAGTACATTAACCCGACTTCTAATTATAAATTTTCGTTAAACGTTTTATTGTTTGAAGTGAAATGAAAACTGCAAATTATACCTATATATTTATGGAATCACTTTTTAAAGCCCTTCATTTTGGTATTGGACGCCAGTTTCTTTTTTATTTATCTTGTGTACCAAGTGTCACTTGCGCTACTAAGACGAATCTTACGATATCTCATACATTAAAATCGGTTATGCCGTTTAGAAGTTATGTTGGAATAAAGAAACAAAACATAATGTATATAAAGGCACTTGGCCGATATCAGGATCCTTATTAGAAGTCTCCATGTTCATACACGGGCGTGGATTATCGGGCGAGAGGAATAGAAACCACAATTTTAGTACAATACACTCTAATCAACTATTTTACAGTATTTCCACAAAATATCACTTCAAACGCAGTCTCAATACTTAAATTAACGATATACGAACGACACTCCGCCGAACACGTAATGCGCATGCGCGATGCAAACCGATTTATCAGCTAAATGCCTTAAACTTCAACCACCATCTTCGTTTGCTTGCCGCACGTTGCCCATTAGCGTCCGGAGTTGTGTCAGAGTGGAGAAACGTCAACTGTCATCGCAGCTGTCACTGTCAGTTACGTTCCTCGCCACTCTAAAATAATCGACGCGCCGTCACGGCCGGACTGACATTCGCACGTCCTCGTGCGTTCGCTGGTGTAGGTACAGCCCTCACTCCTCAGTTAATCTGCAAAGATGAAACATAGCTGGAACACTCATCATCGCTCGCCTATTCCTGACACTGTATCCTAATTTGTTACTCAATTAGTTACTCGTTAAATCTCATCTCAACATCTGTCCATCACGGCACGTCGGATCACAATACACTGGACCGGACAACCAACTCTGGCGTCCCTTCGACCAGGCCACATCAAATATCAACCCAACACCAGCATAGCGATATGATCCGGAACTTCGGCCAGTATAAGCCAGTCCCTTAGACCGTCCGCTAGCTGCACACGACAGGCACACTCTGTGCCACACACAGGCCACACACGAGTATTGTAGACTGACTATTAGGACATCGACCCATATGAGCCAGTCCCGTAGACCAGCTACTCTACCGTCACACAAACACACATGTAAAAGCCCACCTGGAGACATGAGAATTAACATGGACAGTAAACTGAGATTCACATATAAAGTAGGTACTCACAACTCATTATTACTCGTCACGCTCAGAGGCAGAGAGGGTTCCAGAGCTAGCGGTAAGAGTGCGACTAGATACCGAGACTGTATCATTATCATCATCATCAGATGGCACCGCTTCAGTCTCTTGACTATGGACCGCCGTCTCGGCCTCCTCCGAGTCGTTTATTAAGCAAACGGCTGCTTCAACTAAACCATCATAGCCTCCGGGTACTGCACGCAAATTTTCGTGAGCATATTTGTATGTTCGATTAGACCCATCAATGTCTCTTAGCTCGTACCTATCGTTATCTAAAACTCGGGTGATCATAAATGACCTCTAAATTTTCGCTTTAATTTGGTCTGATTACGTTCGCTACATTTTATGAACACGAAGTCGCCTTGAGAGAAGGGTTTCACGACTGCCCTACCGCGGTTGAAACGATTTGTATCCGACTCCGCCGCCTTCTCAATGTTTTCGGAAGCATTCTTTCGGATCGAGTCTAAATCCAAACGAGGCTCAGGTTCTGGGTTAGGGGATATACTAGACATGCCTAATGACTGTGCTCGCGTACCGAACATTAGTTCCGTGGGTGTGTAGCCCGTTACTCTAGAACGGGTACTATTTAGTGCGAGTTGGACCTCGGGAAGCTCTGTGCCGAGGTGCTTAATTTCAGTGTGAACATGATTGATTAGTTAGAAATTAGTTTTTAAACTGTCACGGTCATTATAATAAGTATGATTGATTAGTGTCCATGTCAAAGATCTGGGCACAACCGGGAGCCAAAAGGAATTCCTGTTACGCTCGATTTTCCTATGAAGTATTCCTTTACGTACATCATAAGTATGGGCAATTGCTTCGGGTAACTCTTTATTATTATGCTTGCTAACAAGATCTCTAATTTCACTATCACGTTTTTGTTCTACTGCAAGCCAACCTTGGTGCAATTCAATGAAGTGGACGTCTCTACTTTTCTTTGATGTGTCAGATTCACCGACTATGCGGGACGACCCAGGCAATGGATCTGAGAGAGGATTTCGCGATAAGAAGTCAGCATGTTCCATGCTACTTCCTTGTTTGTGGATAATATTAAAATCGTACGCCTGTAGAAAAGCCCACCAGCGATGAACGCGTGGGGTGAGGTCAGTTTTTGATTTGGATGCTTTGAGAGAGTTACAGTCGGTAAAGACTGTAAAATGTTGTCCATACAAATAATGCCGAAAGTTTTCGACGGCCCGAACGACTGCCAAGGTCTCTAATTCGTACGAATGGTACCGCGATTCCGTGTCAGTCGTTCGTCGGCTGAAATAGGAAACTACGTGGGGTACATTTTCTTTTCTTTGAATTAGTATTGCACCATAACCTTCCGAACTGGCGTCAGTATGAAGTACTATAGGGGCGTCACGGTCAAATATGGTCAAAACCGGTTCCGACGTAAGTATAGCCACGATTCTCTTGTGAATAGCATCGTGGACCTCTGTCCATCTGATAGGACCTTTCAATTTGGTCAGTGGATACAGCGGTCCTACAAGACGGGTAAAGTTTGGTATAAAACGCCTAAAATAGGACGCAAGGCCTAAGAATTGCCGAACATTGGTAGCCGTTTTAGGAGATGGAGCATCCAATCCAATGCTTGTACTTTCCTAGGATTTGGAGTGACTTCTCCTGCCCTAACCACGTATCCCAGATAGTCTACTTCACTTTTCATAAATGCACATTTCTTAATGTTAATGCCTTAATGCCAGAGAGATACTCGTACTGGCCATCTGGAGTCACAAATGCCGTTCTCGCAATGCTGTCACCATCCGGATCAACTAGGATCTGGTGATAGCCCGAAGCCATGTCTAACGACGAGAAGTAATGCGCCCCATGAAGCCGATCTATCTGTTCGTCAATTATAGGTAAGGGATAGTGCTCGGGTCGTGTGTTAGCATTGAGTTCCCTATAATCTACGCACATCCTATCGGTGCCGTCCTTTTTCTTGACCAACAGAATAGGACTAGCAAACTGTGATGTGCTTTCCCGAATAATACCTGCCTGCAACAATGACTCTACCTTTTCTCTAACTATTTCTTTTTCCGCGGGAGCCAGTCTATAAGGACGCCTTTGTACGGTTTTGTTTGGATCAATGGGATCTATCCGGAGAACACCGTTGGTTACACGTCGTGTCGGTATGCCGTCGATGAAAAAGTCACTATACTTTTGTAATATCTCAATTAAAGTACTTTTATCATTGCCTTCTAAGTCAGTGTTAATGTCAATTAAGTCGAAGTTATTCAGTTTTTCAGCCACATTGACCTCTTTTTGCAACGAAAATATCATACGCTCATTATCAATTTTAACTTCAATCCTATTTTCTAAGAGGTCTCTACCTATGAGTACTGGCTCAGCGATGGCACCATCAGGCACTATATGAAAAAGCAATAAAACAGAGATCCCTTGAACATTGATGGGGCTAAGAACCTGTGAAACATATTGCACATTGTCGCTACCTATACCTTTAAGGTATACCAAATCATTATGCAAAGTACCCGGAAACTTCTCGGCAAAGCTACGCTTCAACAACGAACAGGCTGATCCACTATCAAACAAAAAGGAAACGGGCTCACCAGATGATGTAGTCAAGGTGCTCTTAGTTGCTTTCCGATCGCAGATATGAGCTTCTTTCGCCGCCGCTGCGCCACCTGCGCCACCTCCTTTCCGATCTGGACACGCCGAGGCAAGGTGACCTGGTTGTCCGCACACAAAACAGGTGATCGTTCGTGCTTTATCGATAACCCTTGGCGTTTGGTTCATATTCTTGTCAACAGCAGCAGGCTCTCCCGTCGCTTGCGGCAGTCAAAGGCTCTGTGCCCCGGTGTACCACAACGATGACATGTTCCAGAAAACCGAGGTTCACCGTAGCGAGGTCTTTTCACATCAACCTCGTAATTTTCATTACTCTCGTACTTCCGCTTGAGCGAAATTCCATTGAGCACTCGAAAGAGTTGAGATCTGGTAGTCGGGTTATGCGAATGGAGCTCCCTTCGAATCGCAACATCCTTTTGACACAATACCGAAGCCACAAAACCCGTTACTATATCTTCGGCCATTTCCGTACGTGGAATTCTCTCTATAATACTCCAAAGACGCATCGCCGCCTCGCAAGCAGTTTCTTTTGGAGCGATTTGAAAACGCAACACTTCGTCAAAATAGTCTTGAGCTAACATGGGCTTGGCAAATTTCGCTAGTAGCAGCTCTTTTATTTGAGGCCATGTCAGCTGGGAAGCTTGCAGTTTTGTTAAACAGGTAGCAGCTCGTCCTTTAAGGGCATGCGTCAGCAACAACAATAACTCGGCACCTTCTAGACTTCTGCTGTTAACTATTATCTCGGTTACTTTGCACCAACCTTCAATGTCAGCTTCGGCATCATCGGGATCAAATCGGATCAACTGCGTTGTCGTGCTTGTCGTGTCGTGCTGCTCGATGATCGAGGCTGAGTACTTGCCAATACTCTGGACAGCAATGTCTCCATATGAAGTAACAGGTTAGGCACCGTGGACGAGTTAGGCGCTTCATTACTTTGCGTATTCTCCTCTGAACGTAGCCCTGCGCATCCCACTTCTGATAAAGGCACTTGGCCGATATCAGGATCCTTATTAGAAGTCTCCATGTTCATACACGGGCGTGGATTATCGGGCGAGAGGAATAGAAACCACAATTTTAGTACAATACACTCTAATCAACTATTTTACAGTATTTCCACAAAATATCACTTCAAACGCAGTCTCAATACTTAAATTAACGATATACGAACGACACTCCGCCGAACACGTAATGCGCATGCGCGATGCAAACCGATTTATCAGCTAAATGCCTTAAACTTCAACCACCATCTTCGTTTGCTTGCCGCACGTTGCCCATTAGCGTCCGGAGTTGTGTCAGAGTGGAGAAACGTCAACTGTCATCGCAGCTGTCACTGTCAGTTACGTTCCTCGCCACTCTAAAATAATCGACGCGCCGTCATATACAATAACAAGCATACATACATACACACACACGTGAACCCTGAAAACATAACACTCCTTTTATTGAATGGCTATTAGCCATTTGTAACTATTGGCTCTTCGCGACTCTTATACAATGTCCTTAGTACACCTAGTGGGGGCCTACCAATTTCTGGTGTAATGTGGTAACTACTCGAAATCCTTTCTTCCCTATCTTTTATCGGTTCGTCAGGCAATCTGGTCTACCTACTGTCACTTCAACTTTCAAAATCTTGAAGCTATGTCGTTAGTTCCTCGGCGAAATTCCTCGTTCCAAACTTATCGCGCGAAGAAACTCCGAGCATTGCTCTCTCCATAGCTCGTTGAGTGACTCTGAGCTTGTCTATTAGGACCAAGCGTCTGATAAAATAATACTTTTAACAAGGTAGATTAGTTCCGTACTTATTAGAAACAACGTCTTTTTATGATGAAAACAGTAAAGGTAACAAAAAGTAAATTTTAACATATACATCCTGTCGGCCATCGTAAAGAGTGACTAGGGAAAATAATGCATCAAATGGTCCAAATTCCATCACTCACGGGGATATGGGAGGGGTGTTGCTGCACATTAAGCGCAGATTACGGCTCCTTACCTTCTTAATGCCCTGATTACCCGAAAGGAGGTGTATATAGTTCCAACGTAAGCATTTACAAACAGGGTTGGCGTCCATCAGACTATACTGTTAACATTTATGAGTTTTGTGTTGTTAGAGAAGATATTATATTGTACCCACCCCACAAGAAGTGGCAAAGAGTAGACAGTGGATGATGATTCATATGAATGTATTTTGTCAAATATGGAATAACACCTATTGTATTTAAATAATACAAGCCAGCAATATGTAGCACACTCCTTTCACTCTCATATTCCAGTGACACTATCTGCTATCAACAGTCACCAGTGTCCTGTTTCGAAACATTGGACCTTTTCACTCCTATTCCTTTGTCCGCCTCCTTTTGATACGTTATTTGAAATATCTGCATTCTCTACTTGTCTGAAACATCAGACGCGTGGTCGAGGGAAAGCTATTTGCGGACGGACATTATCGGTCGGAAATTTTCTACAATCTCGGACCCTTTTGTAGTGGCTACTGCTCATGACATGTCAATTATGATATCCTGCTAACTCTCTGTTTGTAAGTCATGTGTTGGACCCTCCCATACACACACGAGTTCATGTAGACTTTCGTACTATTCATAATTTCATATAGGAATTCAAAGGTAAACAAGTATTTTATTCGAAAACGTTATATGGAGTACTATTGAAACATTTCGTATGTTCGAGGAGGTCACGTAATTATTTTATCATTATCTTATTTTACATGCTTTTTACGCACCTTACTATGTTTTTTTTTATGTTATTGTGACGGAACAAGCCCGAGCCCCACCTGATGTTAAGTGCACTAACCTCTGCCTATAACAGACGCATTTCGTCAACGACGAATTGCACTGCGCCCGTCACACTGAGACGTACAGTTGTAAGGTCTCATGTGGTACACTGTTAGGTGCTTGGCGACAGATTTTCTACTTCTTTTATTTTCTACTTGAGGGTGGTCGCTAGCCAGGCGGGCATTGGAAGCTCAAGCTCTGGGCGGGATTCAAACCATGAACCTGCTGCGCGGCAGTCCATAGCCAATGCCACTGAGCCATCACTGCTTCAATAAAAATAATATTTAGTCTGACTGTGAAAGGGTTAAAACACATTACTGTCGCTTTTTGCTTATGGTTTTCGTAAAGAATACATATTATTTATTAGTTTAAATTACCAAAACATGCATATTTGAAGGGATTTCTGGCTTATATATATAAGCCAAAATGAAAATTTGATTGCAATTTTTCACAATTAGTTAGAGGGAAGTAAGTGAGCTGCCGCATTGCCAATACATACTTTGTTAAATTCATCCCTTATTATGAATTATAGCTGTCATTATTTTATTTTAAAGGTTCTACGATCAAACCGCACCTTATAATGAATACATTAACCATATTTTTTGTCTTAACATGAAAGAGTTAGTAAAAATACTACCGCTTTTTTTTTTTTTGTTTTTTATGCCTGATAGGTTAGCCTTTGACCACTATCTCACCTGATGGTAAGTGATGATGTGGTCGAAGATGTTGTTCAGGCTAACCTAGAAGTACTGGCTCTCAAGGACAGCTGCCGGAACACACCGTTAGGTGCTTGGCGACAGATTTTCTACTTGAGGGTGGTAGCTAGCCAGGCGGGCATTCGCAAAATGCCCTACCACCATGCTATAACGACTGTCATCCTAAGACGACAACCGGGACCGACGGCTTAACGTGCCCTCCGAAGCACGGAAACGCTCAGTAGTAATGTCACTAGCGGTCACCCATCCAACTCGTGACCGCGCGCGACGTTGCTTAACTTTGCTGATCGGTTGAGAACAGCTAAGTAAACTTGGCTACGAGCGCTTCAAAAAAAAATTCGGAACACAAATTGTTAATAACTTTTAATCACCAAAACTGGTATATTTAAGGGGATTTCTGATGTTTAAATATTAAAGCCATTGAGATGTACAAATTTATGAGTACTGAAATCAATGATTAAAGCAGCTAAAACAACAACTTGTCTGCAATTTTCGCATAATATATGTTGGACGGTTAAGTAAGTGAGCCATTGCCAATGCTTTTTTGTTATTGAACTTTCATCCCTTATCATGAATTATAATTGTCATTATTTTATTTAAGGGGTTCTAAAAAAGATTAGGCAAGACATATGTATGACACGTGCCCAAAATTTTAAATGTAATCTGCCAAGTGCAACTGGCATCAGTATAAAACGGTAAGAACGGTATGTATGGCTCGCATAAATAAATGTCATAAATACTAACACATGGAATTGGGAAGAGCATTGCAGCTCGACATAATCTCTTTAGCATTCTCCTAAATGTATCACACCAAAGTTATCTATCTAACAATATTATGACTGTAACAATTTAAACTTCAAATAAAGTATTTATCTTTTACTTACCCATATGTATATTATTATAGAGCACAAAGTCTCACTCGGAAGAAAGTGCGGCTCTCCACACGCTTGTATTAAAGTATATAATTACAAACACTATCGGGTGCTAAGCGAAAATTATATGTTACAAGTCATTGCAGCACAAAATTTTATGTCCCGGGCGGGAATCGGACCCGCGTCCTCCGATTTCGCGCCGTATGCCTAAACTACTCGGCCAGCTAGACACGCTCTTTAGAGCCGAAATATTGTGCTTCAATTTTATTATATATAAAAAAAATATAGATATATCCCGGTAAAAGATTTTAATCATTTAAAAATTGTTCTCTAAAGCTCATCACCCAAGATGATTTTCTTGTGGAATTCATCGTCAGTTTGCAGTTGTTCCAAGATCTAGTTATCAAAAATTCTGCGCCGGTATGGTCGGTAGACTGCAGCCGTTGAGTCTGTTGGTTGTTATAATCATGAAGATCTGAATTTTGTCTCAAAATTCGTTAAAAAGTACTACGGTGGAGGTTTAATTCGTGGCAACGATGCTAGAAGGACGTGTTTGGTCGTTCTGCCATATTGACAATCAAAGCTGCGATATTTGCTGCTGATCTTTTGGGCCGATTCCGACTAAGGTTTCTATCATATTTTAAAGCAAAAGTCCGCTAAATTTTTTCAAGAAAATGTTCAATAGTATTTTTGCAAGCTGCAGCGCATCATTTCCGTAAATATCTGTAAATTAATTATTGAACAAATACCATTCATGGCTGACCCAACAATTGACAAAAATGGGACGTGATTCCTAATTCAAGTTCTTGCCGAGACTCCCGCAATACGCCCGGAAACAAAAAGCTATCGAGTTTTTTCTTCTCCAATTTTGTAAAATAAATGTATTTTTTTCACATAGCAACTGGACACCAAACAAAAGTCATCACGTTTCAGCTGCATTGCTTCTACACCTATACGCAAAGCTCAGTCATATCATGGTGTCCATTCACGTTCTCAATATTTTTGAAATATTGGGGGGAATGATTTGGCTTTTTTTTTAGCGTTTAAGTTTTTCACTCATTTCTGATTATGTCGCAACATAAAATCTATTTTTCCTGGGTTAAAAATGTTTAGACCTTTAGGCATTTTGTGCGTACAACTGTGTTTTCAGTCTTGAACGGAACTTAATCGTGATAAAACATGTGTACGCGAAAAGTAAGCGACTGGTTAGGTGCCCATAAAACCGACGCCAAGTCCTTTTGTTATTTTGTGTTAGTCTTAAAGATATTTATTATCATAAAGACAAACAGTTTGTCACTTACATGATAACATAATTTACATTTTTTGTCGTACCTTTTCAATTATCAAAATAAATTAACTAATTGAACATTGTGTTTTTTAGGGAAACCATATTTAAAATATTAATATACGTTCTTGTGGCGTCCTATGTGACTTATCCTTTAAGACATATTGTATTGTCGACCTTACGTGCATTACTCCCACTTGTATACTCTCTAAATAGCCCAATAGTTACACGATAATGTGCATAGTTTAAAAGCTTGTTGAAAATAATGATCAGACGCAGACATGACACATATTGCGTTTAAGGAATTCCGAGAGCAAAATGACTGGCACGAGTATAATAATTGAGTTACTCTGATTCAACAAAGGTGAAAATGGCGTTGTCATCGAGGCCGTCGGCTGTCCCGTCCGTTCATAACAAGCTGGGATGTAAAAAGTCGTGGATCGAGCGGCCACTAGAAACCGGCGGACATGTTTGCTGCTAACACAATTACTGAGTGCCGCCGTGCTGCAATCTGAACCCGATTCAATTAACATCGGCTTTTAACTTCTCCTATTGTGCTTATAGCTACATCATAATGTCGGTACCTACGGTGGATACCAATAGAGTGCTTTGTTTGTTATGATATATGTGGAATAAATATGACTTGTTTATTCAACATATCCCGAAACGATTTTAAATACTATCCAAGTAGACAATTAGAATCGCTTGGATTGAATTAGTTTGTACTACCTACTAATGTATGTTTCATCTTCCGTAAAAGGCCAATAAGCAGCTTGCACAGAATGGTAGATATTGGCTTGCCACGTTCGCAAGTGATATAGAGTTCCGTTGCAATACTAATAAGTTTGTACTTAATAACACCTAAAAATATGGGATCGATCCTAGATCTGTTGCAAAGTTTATAACCGATATATTCCAAAAATGCATTCGTCAAGTCGACAGTATATTTTAGGGTTCCGAACTAAAACGATAAAAACGGGACCCTCCACTGTCCGTCTGTCTGTCTGTCACCAGGCTGTATCTAATGAATAAATGTGATAGCTAGACAGTTTAAATTTTCACAGATTATGTTCCTCTATTGCCGGTATACAAATACAAAAAATTCACCGTGTGTGAGTCCGAGTCGCGCATGAAGGGTTCTCTTCGCGAACACTAAATAAAAAGGTTATAATAGTGTCTAATGATGAATAGATATAATACGAAGAAAGGCAAGTTAGATATATTAAGGTATAGGTAGGTTTGTTCCGTGCTTCCGAGGGCAAGTTAAACCGTTAAAGCATGTTGGATTGGAAGGGCATTTTACGAGTTGCCGCCTGGCTAGCTACCAACTTTAAGTAGAAAATCTGTCACCAAGCACCTAATGGTGCGTTTAAGCAGCTGTCCTTGAGAGATAGTAATTCTTAGTTATCCAACATTTTCCTGAGATAGTGGTCAAAGGCTATAAGAAAAAAAAAAAAAATGAGTAATACAGATTCTGCGAGCGTAGCGCGTATATACTTGCCAAAACTCATGTCATATATATCAAATGCTTAACATATAATATGATTATAGAATTTCCGTAATGAATCAAAATTCTACCGAAACACACAAGCACTGAATATGTACGAGAGCTTATAAAAATGAAATAAATGCTCAACCGTTAATGAGTTCACAAGTCTTACAAAAAATAATTGCTGCCTTTATATAAGAAGTTAAGAGGTGCTCGAAGAGACACTGGGTTTTTCCCTTATTCACTCGAATAGCGAGAACCAATTATAACTTGTAAGTAATCCTCTTATCTGGAACTCTGCGAGTCGGCGCTACCAGCCACTCTGAATATAATTCACTTTATCCATATTCAATATCAGATTGCGCGACGGCCGAGCAAATAGAGCGATTCGAGTGAGAATTATTATCGGATAAAGCTTCCCTCTTTCCTCCTTGCCTATTTTCAGTGTCCAGTGAAGCGTAATAATTTACGTGTTATAGAATTGTGTCCATGTCTTGTTTATTGTATTCCAAACACGTTGATAGTTATTTGTTTTGATTGTTTCGGCAAACACTTTGTTATGTGTTAATTGTTTGCACTTATAAGCGATTGTCTATGATATTCACATATGTCGTAATGTATTGCGACAACAAGTTGTAATAGAACCTGTCACATCTTCAAATGTTGGATTTGATAACATACAGTTAAACCAGTCAGCAGGAGTGCCCATTCTCAAATCAGTCATATTAGTTAAGTAATAAATTATCAATTGAAACCTTTTTATTTTATTGCCGTGCACAAATAGACTGGGTGCTGGGAAAAGTGATATAAAGTAATTCCAATCATCAATCAATCAATCCAAAAATATATATATTTCCTTCTCACAAAAGGTTGCTTACGTAAATCGTACATGAATGAATGACAGATAAGAGTACCAAAATTAAACTTAACTTTGTGATCCTGTAATAGGTTTCTAAGAACCTGTATCACAGGTCACAAGAACACCTCCCTGGTGATCAATCAATTACCAAAGGCGGATAGCAGCAGATGTCCTAAGTGACAGTTTCTATAGCAGGTTTTGGTATGAATGGATAGTGGTATGGTAGTGAAACGATAGTGGTCAAAGACTAGCCTGTCTGCAAGAGATTATTTCAAAATAACTTCTTTATTTTTGCGTAGTAAATAAAAGAAATTACTAATTGTATTAATTTCTAGTACATTTAATCCAGTGCAATCATAAACCACGTTTAAGATTACTTAATTATATTCATAAATTATCTAAAAATTATGACGTTGACATTCACAGTACTCAACATAAAAACAGCTGTGACCACTCAAAATTATACATTAAGACATTCTTACGAATTACTCGTAACCGGGTATTATTTTGAGTTTACTCTATTTTAACAAAAGGTATACAGATGTTACAGAAAACTCGACTAAGCAGGAGATTAAGAAAGTCTTCAGAAAAGTAAATTTCACGTGCTTTAAACATTTCATTCAAAATATTGTTGTTTTAAATATTTTCTATATTGAAGACGCTGTGAATACGCTTAATTTTGGTGCCCACATCTAGACAGACAGAATGCAATACGAACCTTCCGTTAAAGTAAGACTAAACTTAACCGCTTAAGATGGGCTGTGAGAATTATATGTTCAATCGTTCTAGCAACCTATCTGTAGGGGCCGCTGCTGGTAAAGAAAACTTGTGAGTATATTGCAAAATGGAGTGGTAATATAAGAGACAGACTTTGAAGCTAACTTATGTCCACTGAGCATACGGTGCAACGTAAACGAAAAAAAATACACATAAAGTCACAAAAGCCACAATTAGGTTGTTAGGGGGTTCTACAGAAAATCTTTGCGACAGGGTTACAAGTATGTATGGTTGTTATAATTATAGCTGCTTTAATTAGCGGTGGTGGTCAGATTACATATTCTGCTCTGAAATTATTGTCTTTAAATGCAGGAAACGATTAAAACCCATTCTAAACTTTTTACACAACTGCCCAAAAAGAGTGTAATGATTTTAGGGTTCTCCTCTTTATGGAAATGTGACGGAACAAGAACGAGGCCTCCTGTTGTTAAGCGGGCCAACCTCTGCCTATAACAGATGCATTTCATCATAAGTGACGAATTGCACTGCACCCGTAACCCTGACACAAATAGTTAAGTCTCATGTGCCTGTAATTTTACTGGCCTTCAAGGACTGCTGCTGGAACACACTGTTAGTTGCTTGGCGACAGATTTTCTACTAGAGGGTGGTAGCTAGCTAGGCGAGCATTGCAGTGAAGCTCAAGCGGCGGTATTTTAACTTTTAAGAAAAGTTCTGATCTGATGTATATGTATTGGGTAGGTGTTATTATAATCTTTTTCCCCAAGTGACACATTTGCAGCAGTGATGGCTCAGTGGCATTGGCTATGAATTGTCGCGCAGCACAAAAACATACCTTGTTATAAAATGTATTGTCGGGTAGTCGTGTTTTTTTGCATGATGTAAAATTAGATCTTTGATCAAGTTGTGCTCATGCATACTCTACGTCTGGGACAAAAACTCTATATCACCCAATAAATGCTGTATAGTTATAGAGTCACTAAACAGAACTTTGGACGGTATGCTTAATAGCTATGGACTGCCGCATGTCGTGCCGCAGGTCCACGGTTCGATCCCAACGTTAACTTGAGCTTGACCGCTTGGTGGAAGGGCATTTTGCGAATGCTCTGACTTCTGCTTAACAAATTATGTAAGTGACATATCTTGTTTTTAACATGGCCTGCTGAATTTTGAATTTATGTTCAAATTACGTACGTGTCTTAGCTCAAAATGGAAGAAAATGTTATAACAATGTACCCCAGCATGACCATCATGTAATTTAATCAGTAACAATTTCTGAATGAAATCTTCATTTTCACAAAGGTAGCAATCGAACCCAACTGTAATGGAAATATTGACCGCCTTATTAGTGCACTGGACAGGTCTGAAATCCGAAAATTACGGCTAATTTTTTGAACCAACCTTCCAGGAACTAATTTTATCATTAAAACTACCTTACCTTGGCTTACAAGCTGAAAGAAATAGTCAGTCGCACAGTCTGCGGAGTCTGAAACTGTGCCAGGTAGGTGGCAAAAGGGCCTCTGACGTCATAACTGGCAACGTATCTGTATTTTTTTGATTAGCTTGTAAATTTTTTTATATATGATATTTGGTATGCTGCGCTAGTATAATTTCTTCTGCGTTACAATTTCATCGACTTGAGGCAAGAGTTGATTTATTTCCACATTTATAAAACAAATGAAATAAAATAACTGAGGTGAAAAGAAAATCCAACTACGAAATTAAACAGATCATAATAATATGGCTCGAAACATTTGATTATGAAAGTATTGAAAAAATGCTTTCGAATTTTGAATTCATGAATATTAGAGCAAACTATTTTAACACTACACACACACCCCAACACATACATTCACAACACTTCAATACACAACAATTACAATACTCACATACATTCAATTTTCAATCATAAACTATATTTTTTAATTATAATGCATTTACGAACAAACACTTAAATGACATATTGGTTTTTGTATTGAACTTACTAAAGGAGATGCCACTGGTTCCTGGAATGCAGTTTAACATTAGTTCGGAAACCTATGGGTTAATTGTATTTGCTTTATCTTATGTGAATAAAATTAATTTGTTTTTTTGTTTATTTTCTGCAGAATCCAGCGTAAACTACTTCGTAAAATAATAGCTGACGACACAAAATACTGAATCGTTGGGTACGTAAATTTTATTATTGGCGCCAAACATGGATATGTTCTAACATACCACATCAAATATAAAGTAGGTAATTAGATGGATGAAGAAATTTTGTCGACGTTACAGTGGGATTCTAAAATAACTTTTCTGTGTTTTGATTTTCGTTACATTTTCAAAAAAAAATGTTCGGGTGGTGCCATGGGTGAAAGCTCGTTTATTCTTCTACAAATTTACAGATTTAGTAGTTGGTACTTATATATACATACATTCAGATTCTTACTATTCCATAAGAGTTTATTTAAAATCTTGTTTTGTATGCTTGTAAAATGTAAAAGAAAAAGTGACACACTATCTATGTTGATTGTATTATTACGCTCGTCCTTGACGTAACATATTAAAGCAGGAATAAGCTCGTGTTAAAACCTGAAAAGAAAACACAAAAACATTTAGACATATTAATATAGAATTTTTCAATAACAGGAAACTTATAATTTTTTACTCGTAGTCCTGAATGCAATCAGTTTTCACATCGCATGATAAAAATAAAAACCCTACCCAGAATAAATAAAGTTCAATGCCTAGTATTTTATACAAGTACATAAAGTTACAAAAGGGTTGGTTTGTTGTGGCGTTCCAGTAACTTCAAACGTTTGACAAGTCAATAAGTTTTGAAAAGAAGACATCCCTTCTGTAATTCATACACCTCAGGAAGACTACCTCCATTTCACACAACAAACAACTGTAGTTCCATCACTATGTATTCAGGTTGAGAAATATTACATACGTTAGAGTAGGTTTGAAGAGAGATGTCATCAAAACCAGCCGCTACTATTGGTAGCTGGCGCATGGCCCTCTGCATCATGAGGACAAGGTACGTTCGAACCACGGGCCCGGCGTTCCAAAAGGGAGTATCCCAACATGCATCACTGACAGATTGTACCTGAAATCAATAAAATGCTCACGCCTAGGTATTTAAAAAATAACTCACCCATTTAATAGCAATTGTCACCAAATGTAGTGTTCAGAAGATTAGGAGAAGGGACTACTGTTCGCTCGTAGCGAAGTTTGCTTAGCCGTTCTTAACCGATCAGCAAAGTTAAGCAACGTCCGCCACGGTCATGAGTTGGATGGGTGACCGCTAGTGACATTACTACTGAGCGCTTCCGTGCTTCGGAGGGCACGTTAACCCGTCGGTCCCGGTTGTTGTCTTAAGATGGCAGTCGTTATAGCACGGTAGTAGGTCATTTTGCGAATACTCTCCTGGCTAGCTACCACCCTCGAATAGAAAATCTGTCGCCAAGCACCTCACTGTGTGTTTCGGCAGCTGTCCTTGAGAGCCAGTAATTCTAGGTTAGCCTGCACAACATCTTCGACCACATCATCACTTACCTTCAGGTGAGATAGTGGTCAAAGACTAAACTACCAAGCATAAAAAAAACTCAACTGAATATCTGATCTGCTACTTCAGTGGTTCTGTTCACCTTCTATGCAATCGAGTCGAATATATAATATATTTTTATATGCAGTAACCGATTATTCCTCGCCAGCTTCTGATTAAGATGTGATAATCAGAAGATTCAGAAGATGAATAAAATTCTACGCTTACTGTTCCTATATATTTTTACTTATAGCTGACGTCTTTGACCAATGTCTCACCTAACTTATATGGTCGAAGATGTTGCTCAGGCTAACCTAGAATTTCTAGTTTTCAAGGACAGCTGCCCAGACACACCGTTAGATGCTTGGCGATCAAAATATTTGATCGGTTAAGAACAACTATGTTAGCTACGGTACGAGTGCTATATAATTTAGCTATAGATTGGCAAAACGATCCATATGATGTAATGTTAAGCTACAGTCATAACCTTTAACAAGATTAGTATGGGCAGACTGTTTAGAACATAAATATTCAACTGCATTTGTCATCAAGTATTTTTTCTTTTATTTCATAAGCCTGTAATTACGATGCCTTTTTTTTATTGCAGATAATTCGGCTTTTGACCACAATCTCACCTGATGATAAGTGTGATGATGTATTCGAAGGTGTTATCAGGCTTAACCTAGAATTACTAGCTCTCAAGGACAGCTGCCGGAACACACCGCAAGGTGCTTGGCGACAGATTCTCTACATGAGGGTGGTAGCTAGCCAGGCAGGCATACACAAAATGCCCTTCCACCATGCGGCGATGCTCAAGCCCACGGCGGAATTCGAACCATGGACCTGCTGCACGGCAGTCCATACCCAATGCCACTGAGCCATCACTGCTTCAATCTTTTAATCTTCTTGTCATTCAATCCGCAGCAATGTAAACACTACTCTCCTTGGTAGCTAAGTCATTAAACAAGATCGAAGTACTCACTCATTGAACCATATTCCTTAACAAAATCTTCTCACTTCGGGATCTAAAAGTCTATATTCAATCTTACACATATTATCATTGTGAATAGATTTAGGCTTTACTATTGCGGGAATCCATATTTAATAATAACAAATATTTTAAGAAAACATTCATTAATAATCTATTAAAACAGTAAAAAAAATATCTAGTGACAATTCCGTCCCGTTTTCCTGTTAAGGTGACCAAAACGCCGGCTTAATAGGAAAATTGGGGTGGAATTGTCACCAGATGTATTTATTAAGTGCTTTATTAAAATATTTTTTATTATTACACATTATCACTAAAATTGATAAACTAACTATGGAATCCTCTGTACCTACCTTTACAAGCAGTAAGGTGCACAGATAGCTTGGTATGAACGACAGCACGATTGCCCCGACGCAAAGCTGAAGTAGCATTCCTTTTATTTCTCCTTCGTCCAATTTCTGCAACAAAATCTCACTAGTTTGACATGTCTACATGCTTAGACAGACTGGACATGGATCTAACACTGTTTACATAAAACCATACAGACAGATGCAGGCAGCGATGTAATCCAATGATGAGGTTTAAAACACCCGGTATATTTTCAGGATAAGAAACGAACATATGATAAGATGATAATATTTTTCGAATATAATAACCATATTGGACAATCTGCTACAAGGTTTCATACGGACGGGTTTCTTCCTTCCTGAAATAACTAACCATACAATAATCTACATCTACAATAATAAAAGAGGAAAGATTTGTATTTTTGAATTTTTGTAGTTTTGTATGCAACGAATAAACTTAAAAACTACTGCACCGATTTGGCTGAAATTTGATATGGAAATCGTTTGAGATCCGGGTTTTTTTATGTTAATGTGACGGAATAAGCTTGAGGCCCACCTGGTGTTAAGCGGACTAACCTCTGCCTGGAACAGATCCATTTCATCACAAGTGACGAAATGCACTGCGCCCGTCACCTTGAGACAATTAGTTGTTAAGTCTCATATGCCTGTAATTTCACTGGATCTCAAGGACTGCTGCCGGAACACACCGTTAGGTGCTTGGCAACAGATTTTCTAGTTGAGGGTGGTAGCTAGCCAGGCGGGCCGTACCGTTCAAAGTTCTGTATAATGACTCGATCTATATAGCATTTAGTCGTAGCTATCACCGCTCCAGTCCATAGCTATTACCGCTCGGCCATCATTGCTTCAAAATGATGGTTCAAAAGTAACTATTATAACAATATTGTGCGCATGGTACCAACTTCGACAAGTTATTTCACATATTTAAATGATGAGCGGGTGCCATTTTTTGAAAAAAAAAAATTACCCTTTTTAGTTACCCTTGCTACTTATGGGATAGATTGTCATTCACTGTCACTGACTATATCATCAAGATAGGAAACACTTTCCAGTTATTGGAGTGTAACTCAAAAACGGCTTGACTGAAGTTGATGAAATTTAAACGGGACACGGCAAGCATCAGCTTGCCACGTGGTCCCATTTAAATTTCATCAACTTCTCAACTGGAGGGTCCAAGGTTCCAAGGATAGTAGATTAATGACTATTGACCACTAATATTCTACTTGAACTTTAGATGAATTTATTTCCCATTGCTGTAGAAATTATAATTGTCCACAGAGGAGTGGATTCATGATTGTGGGCTTTGGCTTACCTCCGCAAAACAGTATGCAGTCATACAAATAATAGGGCCGGCTAGCTTCTGTTCATACAATAAGCATTTCTTATAAACTGCAGCGTAACATTCCGTCATTCTGTAAAGTCAGATTACACTATTTCAAAATCTTAGTCGCAATACTATTTTTTAATTTCTTTTGAAAATGTGTAAATAATACACAACATAAGAAGTTTGTTTTAAATTTTATCGACTTCTGTCTGTTTGTGTGTTTGTTTCACAAAATTTTCATTCACCGCCATTTTTTATCTCGATTGACTCAGAAGTTCCTGAAGGAGCGCTATGTTACCGATTTGCAAGCGGGAATAGCCGCGTGCAGAATGTGGTATTTGATAATATATTATACATTTCTGTATGATTATCCGTAATTAAAAGAAATATTGAAGCCGTTGCTCGATGTGATGCGTTACCAAAATGTTGACACTTATATGGTTCAAAGAATTGAAACCGCGATCAAGCTTGGAACACTACTTAAAACTAAACAACACTGACGCTTGCTACTTGCGGATAAGCGAACTGCCTTTGAAATAAACATACATAGAGGTTGGCTGTTGGGGTAAGCAGAGACCACAGATTTCCATTTGATACAATCCTTACACATCTCTTTTGCCTCATCTACACTTATCAATCCTTTCATACATCTCGCAGTATCTCAACTGATACTTTATCATATCCTGCAGCCTTACCTAATTTCATACCCATTAACGCTTTCAAAATGTCATCCATGCTAATCTAATTTTCATCGCTTGTATTCATGTGGGTTCCTGAAACCTGTTCCCTGCCAAATAAACTTTTAAAATACTAATGAGTAGATTGAGGCGTTACTTTGCAGACATCCATATTTAATAATAACAAATATTTTAAGAATACTAAAAATTAATATTTATATAAAACACTTAAAAAAAAAATATTAAAACATTCACCGTGATAATTCCGCTTAGTTTTATTAAAATATTAATTAAATGTTTTCTTAAAATATTTTTAAATTATTTGTTATTTTAAAATACTCTTACCTTCTTTACAAAACACATTCTTCCCCTTTTATAATGCTTCCATCATGATCTTTGATTAGACTCAGCTCTGAGGTCAGGGTTTTTTATTGATATGTTCTTATAGACTGCCAGAAAAACTTTAAATTTGACTGGAAATCTTCAGAAACCCTTCTGTCAAACATTTCCTTTCGTTCATCTTTCTTTCTGCTTAGAACTTCCTTAACTATATTTTTTTAATCTCTAATAATTCTTTCTTGATTCACTTATATCAAGATTCGTTGCCATTTTTAATTTTTGTTACCTTTTGTTGCTAACCAATCACACCATGTTTTTTTTTCTTTTCATCTATAGTCTTTCGTACATTTTGATCCATCCACACATCCTTTTGCATTTTCCCTTTTCGCCCTTAAGAAGTTCCACACACATTGATTGCAACGTCGTGATCTGTATCGATTCCGACTCCTCGGTACGCCCGAGTGTCTAATACTTTCGTCTTCAGCCTTTCATCCACAATCACAAAGCCTTCTTCCCTTGTAAACAAAATTCAATAAAAAATAGGTGGAACCAAAAATCTATGACTTGGTACGCTGTGTACACCTCCTCCCCCCCAATTTTCTCTTTCGATAATACATTTTTACCAAAGGACCACACTCCACACTCTCCAAATTTCATGTCTCTAGAACTAGACTGATTCACTTTGAATGTAAGTATATTCTAGATTATTTCAAAATGTTTCCGTTTACGTACTTTAACATAGAGTGGTGCATTATTATTATTTCTCTCATTCTGCTACGAATAATTTGCGTACAGTATTCTTCTTCTGCTAAACTCGTAGCTGGCTTAATATCACGTAGAAGGTCTTCGATACTCATAATTATAATATCAGCTTTGCACATAATTTGCGTTACCCACTGTATTTGTGCTTGCATCATGACTGTTAACAAAAAAAATAATGATATAATAATATCCCAACTTTAAAGAAAGAAGATATAAAACACAATAATGTTCATACTTTTTTATTTTTTTTTAAGCTTGATAGGTTAGTCTTTGACCACTAGTTATCTCCTCACCTGATAAGTGATGATGTGATCGAAGATGTTGTTCAGGCTAACCTAGAAGGTCTCAAGGAGAGCTGCTGGAACACACCGTGAGGTGCTTGATGATAGATTTATCTTTTTAACACATACGTTGCGTGACAAACTTTTTTTTATGCTTTTCAATTTCACTCCTAATCTTCAATTACGTAAATTTGTAGATAAAATATTCTACGGAAATTATTACTAAACTACCTTAAAATCATGACTTTCGCCTTACTTATACTAACTTTCAATCCCTATCACTCATAATTGTTATCATCTCCTGCAATTCATCCATGAAGCAAGTATTACCTGATCATTAGCGAGCTCGTACATGCTTGTTTCATATTCGCTACCTTTCAAATCTTACAAACAACAGTTCACGAACATATTAATAGCCACAGTGATGTGACACATCCTTATCTGACCCCTTTAATGATGAATCCGGCATGAAATGTTTAATGTACATGTCTAAGTTATATCCATGATCCTTACATTAGCACTAGTATTTTTATTAAGAGAATTCATAGCTTGAATCAGGTTGGTGTTTCTTCCATACATCGACATTATTGACTACAGTTCAATCCTAACTTATAAAGTTAGGATTAAACTGTAGTATAAGCTCTTTCCAAATCCGTGAAAGTCAGAGATCTTCAAGCAATTATTAAATTGGTATATCTTACTCTATTTGAGCTGTTGTAAAAAAATCCCGATGAGCTTCTTTTCAACTTAGACTACTTAGTAAAAGATACGTTTGTGTCCATTTTGAATGTTGAGATGGATGGCCTTGATTGCAAGCCTCCTTTCCTATTAGATTGGTTGTCAAAGGGATACGCAAAATGTTTAGTTCGGGATTACCAGCTTTTTTGTTTTCCGAAAATAGTGCGTACAAATACGTAGATCAAATTATCGCAACACATTAAGGCCCTTTTTGATGTAGCATATCTAGCCGAGGCCGAAAATACATGGTGATTGGCTGAATTTAGTTTTGTACACTCAGAGACCATGGAATTGTGCCTTTATGAACTTTATGCCTTTATGATCATGCTCTTATTCTAGTGTTTTCTATGTGGGAATCTGGTCTTTAGCCTGCGATTTTTTTTTCAGTCGTGGTCAAATTTGATATCATCACCAGCTTCAATGTTGCAGTTATAATTGAGCATGAAACTGAGTCTAGGATACAATTTGTGCAGTGAAGGAATTATCATCTAAGCTCTGCTATCTCCAATAGAGGGTCTGCAAAAACCATTGTGTCTCAGCAATTTCTAGAAATCCGTTCGTTAAGCAAGAGTCTAACTTTAGAGGTCAGATCTATACTCATAGATCAGAATAGATAAATATGTGTGAACATTTTGGCCAGTAAAATCTATAGCGATTATAATGGTAAATCAAATTATAATATTAAACCATTACATAACAATAAACGGTAAATTGACAATTTCACTTGTACCATTAATTACAACTAGCCACAACAGAACACGTTTATTTTAGGCCCACCTATAAATAAGAAAGTTCTTGCTAACAAGCACAGACTTATATATTTTTAGTGTCAATAAGTTTTTTTTATTCAATCGTGATGGTACAAGCACCCGCACGGTGTTAAAAGGTAAACTCTGTCTGTAACAGATGCAGTTCGTTACAAGTGGCGAACTACTCTGCATCACCCTGACACAAAGTTGTCTCATCTCATGTGTCTCTTCGCCGAATGAACTCTGTTACCGCAGCCATTCGTTCTAATATTTTAGATTTAATATAATATTATAAAAATTTAAAACAACACTTACAAATATATGAGTAGGTGTGGCAAAACGTGAAACCCATTGACAGACAAAAGAAAAATTGAAATTGTGGAGTCTGCTTTAAATCGTAATCGAATAACCAGAACGGAAAAGGCAGGGGTCTTTCAGGAATGTTACCCTTGCCGTTTATTGCTAAAAAAATGAGCAACGTAATGCAAGCCATTACAGCCATTCCTGATCCAATGAAACCAACAAAAATAGATGCCATTACACACATTTTGAAAGTAAACTTCTGGTTTTCGAAGAATTTGTCCCTGTAAAAATAGAATATGTTAGATCTTTCTGTTACATGTAATACACTGATGTAATAAACGATGATTAGAGAAGTTTTTAAAAGCATTTGAACACCACGATCATTATTAGTTTTTTTTTAAAACGATGCTAAGTTGACCTTTGGGGGCTTAATTTTTTTAAATTCTTAACTTTCAGAGCATATAACTAATTATTTACTCATAATTTTGGATTAACAATGCCTTCGATAGATCAAGGATACACCTGGGACCAAAATCAAATAAAATGTCCAAGCGAAAACATGTACCAAAAACAAATCGGGTACAGAGTTAAAATTTCAGAAAATATTAAAATTAAAAAAAATATGAACAATTAGGGTCTTCTACTTCAATTTGTATTTTACTAATAGGTCCACCTATATTGTTTAGTGACAAACCAAGATACCTATTCCAATAAGTAAGTAAGCTGAACTCAAACATCTGTATTATTTGTTAACTGAAAACTAATACTTGCAACTTACATAGCTATCTAGGTATGCCAGAACAAACATTAATTGTATTCTAATTCATACAATACATACTTGTACTTAGTTTCTTTCGAGCAAATATACTCAAAATCTTCTCGCAGCGTTTGTAAGAAGCTATGATATTGTTTTCTGTTTACAAAAGTACAGGATACAATGACCATTTTGTAGCACATGAGGATAAAATACGTTCCAGCTTCAGTGATGAGTTGAATATCTAAATCTCTTATGTAGCGAGTTAGAGATATGAGGCAGATTAACGCAGACAATGCTCCACTGCAGGCTACGATGACTGGTGAGATGTACCTTAAGAAACAAAAAGTATCAATTGCGTATTGTGATAAAAATTAACATTGTTTTATTTTCAACCCCACTACACTACACTGTTGACGTAAAATATGCAAAGAGGTAATTTTAACAAATAATTATTATGGTATGGTAAAACCCGTTAGACTAACTAATCAATGTCTCTAACGATATTTTAGAGAGATTAAAATAAGTTTTAATTTTCGATTAGATAAGATACCATAATAACCCCTGGTCTGTAATAATAATAATATTAATAAAAGCATTAATGTAGTGTTTTCTATGTATACATATATATTTGTGTATACAATAATAATTATATTAAAACACACTATCTCCTAGTTTAGTTTCCGCCCAACGGTTTTGCACAGATAGCACGCTCTCAGTGACACTGTGTCTAGAAGCTTTGCAAAGTTTATATTCCTGTTGGTGGTGACGCCTCAGCCTCATTTTTAGTTTCTCCTCGAAGGCATTGGGTCTCGGTCCTCAACTCAAAACTTCTTCTATATCTTAGATATCTAAATCGCGTGCAGTGTCAATAAATAGGTCATTAACGAAAGCTTCTACATTTACTTCCATATATTTGGCTGTCTTGAGCAGAGGGACTATCTGGACATTCCAGAGTCTCAGAACGTATTTTAAACTCTGGATGTATCGCCTTCTGGTTTTCCTAACCAGTTCAGCCCAATTAGCTACGGAATAGCTTCGGCGTTACGGTGTTGATTTATTTATCCTTCAACTGGGCCAGAACAGGCGTCGTAAAGAGGATCCTCTGCACTCGTCTACACTGTAAAATCGTACTGTCTGTTGCTCATTCTGTGGTGGCATCCAAGCTTCTACTGCGGTCTCTTTGCAATAAGCTTTTCGAATATATCGGCAATCACAGGAATTAACACAATTGGACGATATGAACTGGGTTGGGATTATCCTATATACGGCCTTCTGCCATCTTCTTGAGCCCTTTCTTCACTTCCTTTCCTCGCAAATTAATTGATGGAACGATTGTTAACCATCTAATATGATATTTTTGTCCCACTGTACCTGCCACACGAGCTTTTGTTGATTTGAGGTATCGCTTTTACGGTAATCTTTGTTTTTTGTTCTTTTTTTTTTAATGTTATTAAGTTACGTAACAAGCACGATCTGGTGCTGTCCGTAGCTTTCTTCGATTTTTGGCCTGAACTCTGTTGATTACAGCTATATTTGTAATTTTCACGACAATTACTCTAACTGTGGCTCAGCCTAGCATTTATAATCCTAGTTCTACAGTTTTGAACTTTCCTTTCTCTTTTCAAGATTGTCGTGCTATCAGAATTTTCTATGATGCTATTTCTGTGGGATAATGGAGAAATGGTTTCATTGCAGAACGATTAGATCAGTTCTTCGTACTTTTCCGCAGTGTCGATGAGGTCCCTGGAGTCTAACTGTTCTGCTTCCATCCCTCAGTGAGTACTAACTGGCCTTGCGTTAAGAGAATTGAAGCACTTACCAGCAACATCTGTAGTTTCTGAGTAAACTCCTCCACTTAGCTCTTTTGTTTCATTCTTTCATATGTTTTCGTACAACTCGTGGAGTCTTTTGTGCATAGTGACCAAGCCTGATCCCAAATCATATCGCTCTATGATCTCTATGATCAGATATGTGCAAAATAGCAGGATTCAATCTTCAGTTTTTAACCCTTGAGAAAATGCCAGATGAACAGGCGCTCAGATCAATGATACTTGAGTGTAGTGCAAGTAATATAGTCTATGAGCCACATCATGGTAATGTTGTTTACAAGACATAAATAATATGTGCTTTTATTTAAATGTTTATATAAAATTACTATAGAATAAAAAAATCTTTCTTAGAATTATTTCATTATGACGTAGATCACATAAGTTCACGTAAAAAATATTCAATAAAAAATACTTACATCCAATATGATAATTTATCATAGTCCATGACAGAAAATAATCTGGCAAAGGTAATAAAGCAACTGTGGAACTCGTATGGATCAACATAACCTTGGTTATAATCAAAATTCTCTTTGTTTAAATAGCTTAAAAATCTTTTCTTATACTTCCCAAACATCTTTTTGTAGTTTTGTCTTGTATTTCCAGGTTCTAAATCAGCTATGTTTTATTACCTTTTAGCTCAGCAATTTATAAACGTGACTAAATTGTAAGCAATTGCGTTGTCTATAATCAGGCATTATGTTTTGACTTAATCAAGTAGGAAATTATCACCTCGAAGCCATAATAAACGTTTGATATAATGTGGGTTAAATTATTTTAAGTACCTGCGTTTAGTGTCGCAGCATGTATTGCATAATTTAACAGATAAATGTTTATTACTCAATTTTGTAATTAATTTAATAAACAAACTTCATTAGATGAGATCTCTAAACTGTTATCAGACGTATATCAAAATAGCATAACTGATAACAATGTACTTTTTTACTGTGACAAAGGTTAGCTTAGATTACTGTGACGACCAAATCTGTTTAAAGGCCTTGTAAAAGGGATTGCACTCTCTCATATACGAATGTATGTAGTAATAATAAAATCGTAATTTTAAGGTTACTCGTTCACCTCGAATCTTCAATTAAGTCGAGATATTTCATAGAATCACTGTATTTTTTTATTTAATAAACAATCACTTAAATCCTTTCCCGGCTACATTTAAAGTAGGTACTCGTATACTTATATAAGACATATAAGTAATAATAAACTTGTTACCTACCTCCTTCTAGTTTTCCGCCTTGCCACCAAATTGCCATAAAAATGTTCTATGTACCCTAGAATCCTATCCTACTTTCCTTATATAATTAGTTTTCATATGCTGAATGGATCTTAATGAAACTTGGTGTAAAGATTTTACAATGAAATTAAGCAATTTTTTTCCTAATTTCCGTGAAAGCAAGACTTCTACTATTTGAATGGATCGTAATGAAACTCGGTGTAAAGATTTTACAATCACGCAATTAAGCAATTTTGTTCCTAAATTCCGTGAAAGCAAGATTTCTACTATTTGTAGTCCAATAACACAAACGGCGTACATCAAATAAAAGTTTCACACCCTTGCTGCAAACTCCAGCCTCCAGCGATGCGTGGCTTCGCCCCTAGATGGAGTAACTGGTTTTAGGATAACGAATAGTTACTATGGCAAATTTTCACTTCCTTTACGCTAATGTTAACTATTATGTGGGCGTGGTGTTCGCTTAGCCTTAAATCCTTGACCGTAGACAGGCGTTCGAAATCTGATAGGTTTATTCGCTTGTATCCACAATGTACGAGTAGCTTTATCTGTTAAGCCTAGATATTATTTAATAGAGGTATGTAGTACAAAAACTACTTTAGTAGTAAGTATTGTCTAAATACAATACTGAAACTTTATATAGTTGGTATACCATCTACAAATTTAGCATGGTGGTAGGGCATTTTGCGAATGCCCGCCTGGCTAGCTACCACCCTCAAGTAGAAAATCTGTCGCCAAGCACCTAACCGTATTTTCTGGCAGCTGTTCTTGGGAGCCAGTAATTCTAGGCTTACCTAGAATTACTTGCTCCCAAGAACAACATCTTCGACCACATCATTACTTACCATCAGGTGAGATAGTGGTCAAAAGCTAACCTATCAAGCATAAAATAATATTGAAACTTAAGTTGGTATACCATCTACAAATCTTGTTAGTTTTAAATTGTAATTGATCTCAGCGCATTAGCCTAGATTTCTGCCTCGTCAAGTTAAGACTCCGATTAAAAGTCACTAGTTTAAAAATCTCTGTTACTCAAGAAACAAATAATTACTAATACAAAACTTAACAACTTTCAAGTAGAAGTTCTGTCGCTAGGCATCAAACAGGGCCAAGCCTGCTTACACTGACAAAATGTATGTCTTTATATACTGACCGTTACACTGGCTTAATCTACCCAACAACTTGGTTATATAAGAGCGAATCAAACTCTGTTTCCATTAATTATCGTATATTACTTATTTTGAGTCACGATAGAAAAATATTAACTTAAAAGGCTCGTGCTCGATACACGGAAGCGACCAGTAGTAAATGCCACAAGCGGTCACTCATCCTAGTCCAGACCGAGGCGAATGTTGCTTAACTTAGTTGATCAATTAAGAACGACCATGAACGACTTGATAAACTCCACTAAGAGCTCTTTGTAATTTCAACCAAGATTCATAGTGATTTCTAAACATGATTACGAGTAAAAGCACTATCGCGTAGGAATCAAAAATCACACGTATAATTTGTTAGAGCACAAAATTCTTGTCCCGTTGGATTGCAATGCCTATTCGTTGAGCCAAATAGGTGCCAGCATTTAGATAACGCGTCACATCACCCAAGCGCTCTGATAAGTTTTGTAAAATACCATGTGCTTCTGACCTCTACGGCTCCAATGTCTCCACACCAAACAGCTTGGCCGAGGTTAGCATACCTACTCGCGCCGCTTGAGTGAAAATTTGGTTGAATGTTTTTTTCTCAGTGTGGATACTTCCACTAAATATAGAGTGGCCATCTGCGACCAACGAAATAAATAAAATGAAGATACGAAAGCTTTTTACTACCCACGCATGTCAATTAGGAAATTAAATTTAACATACTATAACAATGACTTTAATTTAGAAATTATTTTGGATGGAAAAAGATAACTTCCAAAAGACTTGAACCCGTAGCCCCAGAATACCGTCCTGGTGCGTTTCCAATTATACTATGGAAGCGAGTGCTGGAATGACATTTTCTTTTACTTTGAGTCGGGTATATTAGTCAAAATATCTTGTAAAGTTGTAACTGAAGTAGCGAAACAATCCAAAAAAATAAATATCCGCTTAGTTATATTGTTGTATACATTCAAAACTATGTAATACTCGTATAACAATAGGGATCACGCTTAGCGAGAATATAATTTAGTGGCAGAGCAGCGTATGAACCTTCCAATAAGTCTTGTTTTTATTTTTTATTGTTTCTATCTTTTTTTTTTTTCCTCTCAAGTCACGTATTGCACTGCGCCCGTCACCTTGAGACAAATTTGTTAAGTCTCATGTGCCCGTAATTTCACTGGCTCTCAAGGACTGCTGCCGGAACACACCGTTAGGTGCTTGGCGACAGATTTTCTACTTGAGGGTGGTCGCTAGCCAGACGGGCATTCGCAAAATGCCCTTCCACCATGCGGTGAAGCTCAAGCCCGCGGCGGGATTCGAACCATAGACCTGAAGTTCGGCAGTCCGTAGCCAATGCCACTGCACCATCACTGCCTCAAAATCTTACCTAACACATCTTCAAAATCAACAAAATTCAAAATTCATTCAACAAAATCAACCTAACATATATATGTCCTTTGGTATGTCATTAACATTATAATTTAAAAAATGGTGAAAAAATAATTAATAGATAAATCATATTATACCTTAGCTGACACGCTGCAAATATAAAATATTTGAACAAAATTTTCTTCATGCCATTTTATTTAAAGTGAAAGAATGTACCCAGCAAGTAGACGTATAGGGAAGCCATTTTCAAACTTTTCTATCGCATTCGCTCACTTTTTCCTTTGATAGGTGTACCTAAGTGGCAATGAAGAAAAATTTAATGGTTTTTCTTAAATCCGTACAAAAGTCACCTTTTCAATTTAATGTTGAAATAATAAATTTAACGTCTGATAAGATTTACGTCGTATTTCTTGAAATATTTTCTGTGAAACACTAAGAGATTTTTTTTTATATTTTTATGCTTTTTTAGGTTAGGTTAGCCTTTGACCATTATGTACCTGGCTCTCAATGACACCTGCGGAAAAACACACCGTTAGGTGCTTGACGACAGATTTTCTACTTTAGGGTGGTAGCTAGCCAGGCGGGCATTCGCGAAATGCCCCACCAACATGCTTTAACGACTGCCATCCTAAGACAACAACCAGGACGAATGGCTTAACGCGCCCTCCGAAGCACGGAATTGCTCTGTAGTAATATCACCAGCGGCCACCCATCCAAGTCATGACCGCGGCGGACATTGTTTAACTTTGCTAATCGGTTCAGAACGGCTAAACAAACTTCGCTACGAGCACTTTTTGTAAACGTCTCCTTTTTATATTGTTTCGTATTATCAACTAACTTCGTCTTACTTAGTTTATAGACCCTGTAATACCACATACAGGTAAAAAGTTTATTCCTAGGATAAAATTAATAACCTGTCTAAACTGAGAGTTCCTCATAACAGTATTGAATGAAACTCAATTTGCAGTGGGGTGTGTGCCGGACACACGTTCATTTTTCCCTTCAGTCTCTCCACTGTTTACTCCACTCGTGCCCTTTTGTTCCTATTGCAATTTGACAGTTCAATTTGAGAGAGATCTGAATTATCGTAAAAGCTAAAAAAGTGCATCACGTCTACCGAATTCCCGAGGTATACATACGAACGTGTCATGTTAAAATCTCGTTATTTTATTGCTAGTTTGAAATAAATTATACTTTCCGTGAGAACGTTATTGAAAACAATGCTTGCAATGCATTAGAATCAATCACTTAACGAACCTATAATAAATTAATAATATCAAGTCCGCAATGTTTCAATTTTCCATTTAAATTTCACGGAACAGAACACATATTTTTTTGCTTTTTTTTTTCAAGGTAAGCGATCATATGGTCGAGGATGTTGTTCAGGCTAACCTAGAGTTACTGGCGCTCAAGGACAGCTACCGAAACACATCGTTAGGTGCTTAGCGACAGATTTTCTACTTGAGGGTGGTAGCTAGTCAGGCGGGCAATCGCGAATGCCTCACCACCATGCAACTACGACCCCATACTTTAAATTAGTGAAAAATATTGGATATACCTATATATTCAATATTTTTTACTAATAGCTATAGCTATCACGAAACGATTTCATAAATTATACGTAAGCCATTCTGAAACCTTAGTTATTATTCCTTATTAGGGCTACTATACATTTTCGTCAGTAAGCTCGTAACCCTCGTGTGGTGCCGAGCTAGAATTGCACCCCTATTTCATCCTGCGGGAGTCGTAAGAGACAACGAAAGGAAAAATATCAGAAAGAGGGCAGCAGAGCCTTCCGAAGAACTGCCATCTTACACTGCGATCCCCAAGACGCCTGCCAAGCGAGGGGGATTATGACAAAACATATTTCCAGACCATATCATTATCACCAGTGGTCAAAGGCTAACTTATCAGCTGTCAAAAAATACGTAACGTACCTGTGAATTTAGCCCCAAATGTATTTTATTTAAGCAATGTTCAATAGGTATGTTCACTACTAGTTGCGCCCCGCGGTTTCACCCGCGTGGTGATGGAAAAGTATCATATGTGTTAATCCAGCGCCTCATCTAACTCCATACTAAATTTCATCAAAATTGGTCCAGCCGTTTGAGCGTTAATAAGTAATAAACATACAAACACAAACGTTCGCCTTTAATAATATTAGTTTCATAAGGATCAATTTGTTACTACGAAATACAGGGGCACAGTAAAAGTTTTGCACTTCTAGCTAATCGGAACTATTTGAATTTCAAATGTTATATTTTTTGAAACGACTTGCAACCTTTTTAGTAATAAAAAAAATGGCGGGAAATCATTTGTTATTGTATTTTTTCACACACCAAAGTTCTACGTATTGGATGAAAATGGAATTAAGTCGAAAATATTTTAGAGCGACGATTTTTACTGATTTTAAAAGTGATCGTGTCGCTCGTCTTTAAAATGCTTTTGGGAGAGAAGCACCTTGTTTGAGCACGTGAGGGATGGTTTGCTGAATTCGAGAGAGGTCTGGTTTCTTTACATGACGAATTTCGTGAAGGGCAGCCTTCAACTGCCGTCAAAGAAAATACTACTGTCCGCGCATTACCTATGAGACAATTCAAGGACTTTTAGGGATTGGTATGAGCCTAATTCAGGAAATTTTACACGAAGAATTAAAAGTTCGGAAAGTTTGTTGTCGTTGGATCCCTCATGAACTGACAGCGAAGCAGAAGCGGGCTCGCGTGGAATGGTGCTCACAGATGGTACTGAAGTACGACCACGGACATTCTAATGCTGTTTATGACATTCACAGGAGACAAAACGTGGATTTATTGTTTTGAACCCGAAAAAAACCAGCAATCTTGTGAATTAGGAAAATGAGAATGAACGTTTGAAAATGAGAACAGGCCAAGAAAAGTGAGACAGGCCAGAAAAGTTGGTAAAAATATGATCGCGTTTTTTTCTCAGCTACTGGTCCCTTCTGCACAACTCCACTTGAAGATCAAAAGAGTGTAAATGCCGTATCCTACCATTTGTTTATACCCAGGGTGTTCGTCGTGAAAAAGTTCGTCAAAGACGACCAAAAAGCCGCGTTCTCCCTACATCATGACAACGCTACTTCACACACGGCCAACAAAACAAAGTCAATTTTAGCTTCTGAAAAAGTACAACTCGTCCCCATCCTGCACATAGCTCCGACCTAGCACCCTATATGATTTCTGTATTAACCCCAAAATCAAAGATTTGAGAGGTTCCACTTTTAACAACTCTGAAGAGGCAGTGATAGCGTTCAATCAGCACGTAGAAAACACGCCTTCAAATCTGTGGTCCTCCTGTTTTAAAAATGGTTCGATCGCATGAAAAAAATTTTAAAATGTTAAGAAGAGTATTTTGAAAATCAATAAACATAATATTTTGTTTATAACATGTAGCTTTTTTAAGTTATGCAAAACTTTTAGTGCGACCTACGTATGGATTATAATTAAATTATCAATTTTAATAGTATTTATGGTTCACTATTCGGCGATAATGAATCACCCATAAAATATAGATATACATTGTTGCGGGCTTTTTTGTAGGTCAATTTAAGATAAACATTTCCGTTCTACAAGGTCGTACATTATGTGATACTATATAGTTATACTTATACTAGGTTTTTGCAGCACACGCCTGAATAGGTCGCAAATTGCAAAACATTTTCCTACTTTTTTCTTATATGCATTATGGTTTAGCCTTTAATACAATTTTTTTAAACCATTCTTTTATACGAATTAATCGAAAATTAGCAATTTCAGTGCCTTTTTGTTACTAAGTTCAAATCAGAGTTTTCTTGGGGGAGCTCTAGACTGCTTATTTTTATTCGCTTTATTATATTTATTTAATACTAGTAATTAGTATTATTCTTAGCTTTTTATTTGCATCTGCAATTAACTTTCATCTAATTCTTTTATCAATTATTTCACTAAAACTAAATAATATTTGACAAAAATCGCTCTTTCACAACCACGTAAGTAAACCGAAAAGTTTAGTTTCATCGATCTATTAGCGGCCACCTTTCATTGAATAAAAGGGTTTCATATTGAATTTCGACTGTTCAATACTTATATAGATTGCTCATATTATTATTGCCTAGACCTACAAGGCAATATAATTTTGTGATCATTAGACTATTTAAACGATTTTGTAACCGGCGGAATGCCTTTATTAACAAAATACTACGAACTATATACAACACTACAGCTACAACAATAAAAGCATTTAAATACCCATAAGTCATTACAGACTCACAGTTAAGAATAAATAAAAAATTTAACGTTATAAGTACGTAATTTTTTTGTAAATATTTGTTACTTCGATATTTCACATTTCCAAATTTTAATTTTACCCCTATATTATATATCGAAAAAAAAGTCCTGTGATGTACCTACTAGTAATAAGGCACATGTTTAGATCTGTATAAAAATGTAAAGTGTACTTATCTACCTAGAAATATCCACCTTTTAACTGCGTATACTCACTAGAAACGTACGGTAGCCATATAAATTGCAAAGCTACCGGCGCATCGCGCATCTGTATATTCTTTGACCGTTATATTGGTGTAGCAAGCGCGGAAAGTACGATGATTATGAGCGGCGATGGGTGAGTACAGTAAACTTGATTGGGCCCAGATGCTCAAGGGCATTGGCAACTCTATACGCCTTAACATGGCCGAGATAAGTTTAAGGATGATTAAAAGAAAATGAGTTTTCATTTCTCGTGCTCGTAAAGTTCCCGTTTAGCATAAAAATCGGCTTTAGCCTGCATACACTGGACATGAACTAGTACTTATCTAGTATGAGAAGAGAAAAAAAAGTTATAGATTAGTCGATTCTCGTCAGGTATATTCGCTTCGTTACGCAAATAGACTCTGGGCGAAACTCAGACAGGTAAACAGATCAATGACTAATCATTTTTATATAATTTATAGCTCCTAATTTCAAGCCGCAGACAAAAACTAGATTATACTTCATATTTGGCTGGACTTTATATCTAACTAAACTATTATCATAGATAACTGACCACCAATGTTTTAACTTTATTTCCACCTCACGTAGTCAAACCATAAAAAAATGTGGCGAAAAACCAATTCGCAAATCCTTGCAAAAATGATTGCAGCTCGCCTCCGCCGCTGCTGCGCGCCCATGTTGGTAGCCGGACACGTTTCACAAACTGGAAACCATGTTTCTATTTCGATTACTGAAATATTGGAAATAAAATATAGCTAGTATCGGAATCCACGCGACAGGCGGAAATAGAGCCTGCCTGCGCCGACAGCGGGCCCGCTCCGTGCTGCCATCGCTCTGATTCCATGACGTATATTTCTACGCTTTGGATCTTCCGTAGGATCTTCCTAAATAAGCGTTAGCTATAGAAAGGATAATGATATGAAAGTAGAAGCGAGGAAGCGATGCTTATCTTTGAAATACAAATCTTTCTACTTGCAAGTAACACCTACAAAAGTTTCTACCGTAATTATGTTATATTATGATTTAATGTTTAAATATAAATACGATATAAATACGTGTGGATGTTAAGATATAAATACGTGTGGATTGATGGTAAGATTTATGGACTTTAGTTACGCTTATTTTTTTCGTTTTGGTTTTAGTTTTATAACGAGAGTAGGTAATGTAACTATACTGTAGATGCTGGATTGTCAACTGATGAACACAGCCTCCCTCATTATAGGGGAAATTTGCCATAATCACAACACAACGCTTGGCAGGTGGCTTGGGGTTCGTAGTGTTAGAGTTCTTTAGAATCCCTGCTGCCCAACTTTTGAAACGCTCGTAGCGAATTTAGCTGAGCCGTTCGTAACCAATCAGCTAAGTTACGCAACATCTGCCGCCGTCTAGACTTGGATGGGTGTACTTTGGAGGACACGTTAAGCTGTTGGTCCCGGTTGTTCTCTTAGGAGAGTAGTAGTTACAGCATGGTGTTAAGGCATTTTGTGAATGCCCGCTTGGGTGGCTATAGTAGCACCCTCAGGTAAAAATTTTTGCCAAGCACCTAACGGTGTGTCCCGGCAGCCGTCCTTGAGACAGTAATAAGGTTAGCCTGAGCAACATCTTCGACGTCATCATCACTTTCCATCAGGTGAGATAGTGGTCAAAGGCTAGTCTATCAGCTATAAACAAAAGGAACTACTGGAATTTTCCCTTTGCCGCCTCTTACGATTCTCGCTGGAGATATGGGACGGTAGGATAGAGATAGAGTAGGTAGATAATGATTTATTATTTATTGATTTTGACTGCAATCTCACCTGATGGTGAGTTATGTGACGATGATATGTAAACAGTCTTAGTCTGAAGCAGTGATGGCTTAGTGACATTGGACTGCCGTGCCGCAGGTCCATGGTTCGAATCCCGCCGCGGGCTTGAGCTTCACCGCATTGTGGAAGGGCATTTTGCGAATGCCCGCCTGGCTAGCGACCACCCTCAAGTAGAAAATCTATCGCCAATCACCTAACAGTGTATTCCGGCAGCAGTCCTTGAGAGCCAGTGAAATTATAGGCACATGAAACTTAACAACTATGTCTCAAGGTGACGGGCGCAGTGCAATTCATGACTTGACGAAATGCATCTGTTATAGGCAGAGGTTAGTCCGCTAAACATGAGGTGGGCCTCGTGCTTAATCCGTAACAATTACATTTAATAAAAACTCGAATAGTCTATGCTGCGTACCATTCACCCATTTTTTGTTAACCCATCAATAAGTAATACACTTAGTCTTGTCGAAAACACTAAGTTGTAAAGAATTGTAAATAACAGCCATATTCTGAACTGAAAGATAGTCAGCAAAAGCTTTTAACGTGGGCAGATGCCCACTTATTTTACCATCTGGTGGTCCACATGAGGGGCGTTTATGGGGACAGATTGTAGTAAATCAGTTCAAATAATATGTCCACAGAGAATCCACACCAATGGATATGTAGTTATTGGCACGCAATAGATTATATCTTAGTAGGCAGGAACAATTCAATGCTTCGCAGATCACTTTATATAATCTTTTGGCGACTAACTTCAGATGATGAGGCTTTGCTTGTCGTTTTACTCTATTGTTATTATTCTACTTTTTTAATAGCAATACTCTCGTGTGTAACAAACTCATAATAAAAAATATAATTTTCAAAAACTTTTCAGAGCGCCTTATGCATTATGCGATCAAATAATCCTTTAATGAGCTGAGCTCGCTGCTTTGTAAACTGGCAAGGTTTGGTCTTCATATAATATGACAGCAACGGCCGATAGGTAGCAGTAGTAATACAGAATGGGCAAAATAAAAAATAAAACACTCTAAAAATATATAAAGGTACCTTCACTTAAAGGTAATTAACAATAATTTGTTGAAATCGGAACCATCAACGTGTAAATGTTTTCAATAACCGACCAACACTGACTTCAACATTTTTTTATTAACTTTTTAATGCGGAAGTTTCATTCAAATGTATCACTCGGAAATAAGTAAGTTTGTTAACACTTTGAATATTGTGAATTTCAAAAATTGGTCCGAATATTTGCATACAGTGTTTAAATTATCCCAATTCGTTTTATTTATTATTTATTTATTTTTCATGACGAATTGAGAACTTCTTCGTTATTTGTATATTGTTTTTAAAATGTATGAAGGCACGTTAAGGCAATGCAGATCATCAAGTTACTACTACGTAGTAATCTTTAGGTTCAGTATATGCAATTATGCCTTGTTAGTTGCAAAATTTGAAGTTTATACGTGAAATGTAGCAGTCTGGGTGTTATTCAAGTTTCATTAAAATGCGACATTATTGTGTTAACATAACCTTAGAGCACATGCTAAATAGATGAATAGCCCCTACTCGTACCTGTGATTTAATCTAGTTGCTTAACATATTATTATGTGCTAGTGCTAAGCGAGACTTCAACTCGGGCGTCCCCTCTCCTTGAAAAAGACCTCCGAATGTGGTTGAAACTATAATCGGAGCTATCTGACTTATTTACGTGAGTTATACCGTATTATTTACTAAAAATAGAAATAAATGAATAGAAAAAAATATTATGTGGTTGTAATATTTTCGGAATAATAAATACATTAAGTTATTGATAATAAGAGTAATATAGCAATAACAATGAAAATAGTAGATCAACCTGACCGCCGCCGGCGCCGCCATTTTATAGGTACTTGTAGGCTTGCTCGAACACAACTAGAGAGTTAGAGCCAGGCAAATGCATAGATCATATATGTATTTATGTATATATATATATATATATATATATATATATATATATATATATATATATATATATATATATTTGCTTGATAGTTTAGCCTTTGACCACTATCTCACCTGATGGTAAGTGATGATGTGGTCGAAGATGTTGTTCGGGCTAACCTAGAAGTATACTTTAAAATATATTTTTACACGTAATGGATTAGTCTTCGATCATCTTCTCACCTCTTGGTAAGTGATGATATGGTAAACAATCTTAACCTAGAAGGTATTGGCTTTGAAGAAGAGCTGCTAGAAGATACCATTGCTTGCTTCTACTACTAATGGTAAAATACTGGAAGGTGGGCATCAGCGCCCACTGAGAAACTGCTATCTTGCACTGCGATTCCCAAACCGCCTGCCAAGCGTGGCGTGTTGTTATATATGAAAAGTTCGAATCTGTTAACGCGCTGGCATCCAGGTACAAGAACGATATTTCTAACTTTGTCTGTCGTGACAATTTCGTAATGGAACAATCAACAATTTCATAATCATCTTACGCCATCTTCATCAGCAAATCAAAATCGGCGGCAGGTAATAACTATGTCAAATAGATATACATGCTCTATGTAATCAACTAATCAGTTATGAATGTTATGATATCATTGTATGCACGACGTAGGTCACAGTTTATTCTGAACTCGCGTTCGAAAACAGTGAGTCTACGTTTACTAACTTAATGTGAATTTCCTAAACTGACAAGATTCTATTAAAATGGAAGCAAAACTCACTCTTCATCTTTTAATATATCTATCACAGGGAGTTATAGATACATTGAAAATGTATTCCGAAGAAGTATTCGGTTTATGATATATCTGCAGCTTAATTTCACCATCGGACATCCTGACAGAGCTTGATGTTTAGTTAATTTCATGTCGACATTTGCAGGTCCACAACCATGCTTTTCTCACGATATTTTCTGCCTTTCATGCCTATCTCTGCGTGGAACCAGCTATAATGGTAGATATTTACGAACCCATATACGAATTAGAAGCCTTCAATAAGACAGCATATTTCCGCCTCAAGGACCGGTAACGCATCCTCGAGACCTATGGTATTACGAATGTCTGTGGGTGACAGTGGTAACCACAAGACGAGCCACCGTTCGTTAGCGCTCCTATTCTATAAAAAAAAACTATTTGCGGGTTGCCAGAAGAGTTATTAATTTAAAATCATCAGAATTATCGGCTTAAGAATTAATTTCCTTTTTCTTATCCCAAAACTTTTTCAAAAGTTCATTTCATTCACCATTTGTAACGTAACCAAAGAAATATGATAATGAAGTACGCATATGAAGTAGTTATATTCGGCATATCACACAAGTTGTTACTACATATCATTAGACCAAGTAAGTGTGCGAGCGTGTCCTGGGTGATTAATTGGAATAATGAGTATGAGAGGTCACAAAACCTGTTGCATGAGCGTAGGGTTGTACTAGAAGCCATTGTAAAATCACATAAGTAGAGTATTTGACGAAAAAAAATTCTCATGAACAACAAAAAATATAATCCGATAGCAGTAAAACGATTAGAAGATTTATTAAAAGCCTGTGAAACCGATCAACAAAAATGTTGAAATTCATATTTAAATATTATAAATTAAACCGGCAAAAACACTCACGGGGATCGAATACATCGACCCGGGTTTCGAGCACATCAGATGCTCATCATCAGGGCGAGTGCGTAGCTGCGTCTGCGAGATCCCGGTGGGTACTGTTGAAATTCAGTTGTTTAGGATGGCGAACAGTTCCTTAAAGTTTACGTTCCTCGCAAACTATAGATGTTTGCGATATATAGAAATCAATTACCAAAGCTGCGAAGTCTTAAAAAAGGGCACGCTGAAAATGTAGATCAAATTTAACTACAGTCACCATAATTTACCACCGCTGCTAAAACCGGACAGATAGTTAACCAACATAACTGAAAGGAAAACAAACACGTGTGCTACTCTTCTTGCTTCTCGCTTAGAGGGCGGAACACCTCGAGGTCTACTAGGGTGCGTGGCAGCTATGCTGAATTTCGTATTGTGTTGTGTCCAAAAAAGACAGTCAAAAAGACCCTAAAACTTCAGACAAAAATAACAATTACGATCACATCTCCCACATCCCCCGACTAGCGGCCTACCCCGACTTCACACGGGTAATTATAAATAATTTAAAAAAAAAACATATTTTTTGGTTTTATAGCCTATGTTCATCAGGGATAATGTAGGATTCTAATGGTAAAAGAATTATTCAAATCGGTCCAATAGTTTCAGAGCCTATTCAATCCAAACAAACAATCAGATCTATCCTCTTCGTAATATTAGTTTAGATAATATCCGAGGATTCTCAAGATCAGAGCGTATAAGTTAAGTTTTTATTCAAAAAATTACCGATATGGTTTTTTTGGTGTGACGGCCAATTTTAAATCTCAAGCTAGTGGAGAGTCTACAATTGAGTCATGAGCGTAACGTTGTATTCTAATATATTATATCTACTCTACTAACTACTGAGCACAGTGAGGAAATAAAAACATGAGACCCTACAAAATCTTTCTTTAAGTCATTTTTAAACTTTCCACCTCTACTCGTGAAAACATAAGGGTTTTTGTAAGAAACAAGGCAATAAAGTTGAAATAGAATAAAGAATAGGTACTAATGTAAAGTTCCTTTAATTCATACAGATAATCCGCTGATACAGATTAAACGTCACGGGAATCACTTTCCCTCACGCTCACAGCAATAATCGATTTAGCTGCCAATTTTTGAACACCAAAACCGACCTTTTCGTGCTATATTTAGTGACAAATTTATGAAGCACAATTTTTAAAATGCTACTTAATGGATTATATTTTAAAGGTGTTTAGTAATAGCCTAAAGCCGATTTTGGTGGAAACAAAATAACATCAGCAACATGAGATTTCAAAGAAAATTCCACACAGTTCTATATTTATACATTACACTGAATAAAATCAACCTGTAAAAGTCAAAGTCAAAATAATTTATTCAATTTAGGCGTCTACGACTGTCTTATGACGGTCAATTACAAATGTTAGTATTGAAATATTCTATACAGTACTCCCACGTTCAGCAAAAAAAAAAGTGTATAGGGCCACTGCGAGAAGAACGCGCAAGAAACTCGGGGCCATACTTTTAAACGTCTTGTAACACTATTTAACAATTCTTTTAACAATGTGTTACATAGATACTTACTATATAACACAATATTGTATTTGTTTAAATAACCTACGTATTTTTTTTAACAACACGTGACAGCTTGGCAGAGTCGGAATTGTCCAGACATTTTTGTCGTTTAAATAATCACAAACTACTGGATTTCTTAATCAATATGTTTTTCACGTGAAACTTTAATTTCCCTTCTGTGAGCGTTGTACTATTTTTGGGAAGTTTGTTATAAAACCGTACACAATTACCTAAAAAGGACCTTTTATTTGTCTCTGCTTATATAAATTTCATCCTGTATATTGTAACTTAGAACATGAATACTACATAAACCTAGATTTTGCCTGCTTAATATGTATAGTGAAAACAACGGTGCGCGTTTTTATTACCTAGTTTGAGTATGTTGTATGTTAATAGAAGTTTTTTTTTGCAATATATACTTCTATGAACATGCCGACGTAATACGTCGCACTTATTTGAGTGTCCCTACAATATGTTGCTCATACAACACATAGCACGACACTAAAGTATTAATAATTGTGCAATGTTTTGACTTTATTTTATACCCAGCCGCCCGTCTGTCATAGTTCTTTTACGGCATTCTAGTTGGTAGTATACCTTTACGATACTAAAGTAAAAATATTTCCTTGAGAGCCTTGTCAGCTATAAGTAAGTAGTTTTTAATATTAATACTTTTAGCTCCATCATACATTAATCAATTATAATATCTTATTCTAGAATAAATGTTTGAATGCACCACATATGACAGAATACCAAAGTGCTCATTGATAAGTTTGGTTAATTTGTCGATATAAGATAATAATAAAAATCACATAAATCCAACCGCAAACATAAAATACACATTATTAGGGATAACTTAGGGTATGTTCCATTTGTCGCTAAGAACGTTAATTTAGATAATTTTGATCACATTCTGCGTCTGTGGTTGTGATCACTGTGATCGTTTGTAACTGTCATCGCGTTAAGGATAAGAACGCTAAGAATGCCACTAAAATTTGCCACTTCTGTCACTTTTGACATTAGATGTAGGGAATTCAAACTGTTCCAGTAGCCTAATAGCGTTTAGGGCGAAAATAACGCCAAGACCCATGTGGAACAACTTTTTGGGAGTGTGATCGTTTTTAGCGTTTTTAGCGAATCTAACTTCAAATGGTATGCACCCTTAAATACTACTCGTCAGATCTCACTCAAATTTAATTGATACCACATAACAAGCAGCAGTTATCGAATATAAAATAAAACATCAAAATCGGTACAGCATGTAAATAGAAATGAGGACACACAAAAAAGTTTTAATGAGAACCTCCTCCTTGTTTTGAAGTCGGTGAAAATTATTTTAAATAAGAAATTATTTATGAATAAAATTAACTTTGCACTTATATTGTATTGTTCTATTATTATTCTTGGTATTTATTAATTAGGTACCTAAGCAGAAAAATACTATGTTTGTAAGTAGGAACCTTAATCTCTAGTCACCCCGTGACCACGATCACTGCAAAGTGTTTGAAACGTCATCGGGACAAAAATAATGATAAATTAAGGGATTTAAACCTTTTAAAGTTGTTACTAAGTAATATTCACTATAGTCTAATAAATTGAAAAGTAAACGAAAAGTCGTACCGAAATACGAGTATTCTCTCTAAAGTATATGACTTGATAAGATGCTCGTAAAAACCTGTTTTATTTGAATTTCAAAACTATTGCTTCATTATAATTAACCACCTTACCACCGATAAGACGAATATGGTTCCTTTTTCGTTCGGTGGTAGGTAATAAAAATGAGTTATTTAAAAACGTTTATAGGAACAGTTTGTGTACCTAGGTTGTCTTTTTCACAACAAAATATTTGTCAGTGAGGATAGTGGTAAAACAAAACAAAGTATTTGTGTCTATATAAAATCTAATATATAAAATATACACTTTCTACCTACAACAGCGCCTGCTAAATATTTAGTAAGAGTAAGTACCTACCTATATATAGTATATTTTCTGAACGCATACTTAATTTTTAGAGTTCAATTTAAATCTCTAACATTTTATGAAAGTTTTCATAATTGTTTTCAAACATATTTGATATGGAACTGATAAGTACTAATGTACATACGTAATTTAATATAAAATGAAATAAATAAACATCCCCTTTACCTTCTTCAAATGAACACGAAAACCTTCAACACAATGTTTTGTTGAAAGTTGTTTAAAATTAAAACGAGATCTCCTTGTGAATATAAATAAACATAATGCAGCTTGTTAGGTTGTTTTTTAGTCAAATTAGAAGTCCAAATTAAAAATAAAAATGTAATATCTACTAATATTATAAAGAGGAAAGATTTGCATTTTTACTACACTGCCAAAAATTAAAAGGAGAGTTATGTTTTCAGAGTTCATGTATGTATGTTTGCAAGTTTCTTTATTCCACCATAACTTCTAAATGGCTTTACCAGATTTAATGTAATAGACATCGTTAGATTCGTCTTGATAGCCAAGGAGACACTAGGTAGATAAAAAACATTTTTAACAAAGCAACTGGCGGATATGAGACGCCAAATTGTGTGATAAAAAAACCTTCCAAACCCAGCGAGTGGGGCATCAAAATGAAGGGTTTTAAAATGGATTTTATAATTATTTAGAACTTGTAGTTTAAATTTAAATGGAACGATAAAACTTATAACCAAAATAAATAATTTGCAGTCGGGTTTTTTACTTTTTCATTAATTTATATTTATTGTATTTTCGTGTGCAACGAAGAAACTTAAAAACTACCGGACCGATTTTGATGAAATTTGGTATGAAAATAGTTTGAGACCCAGGAAAGAACATAGGATAGTTTTTATCCAACTGTGCAAAAATATGTTAATGGTTTTGCGTGATAACCAACAACGTGACCGGAAAGCTAGTAATGCAATAAATAGATAGGCATCGGTGCAGTGTAGATTATCGAGGATTATAAGAAGCACGAAAAGGATCATATTAACCAATTACATTTACTGATAAAGTAGCTACCAAGGCAGGAATAATGGTTATTACGCATATTATATGCTTATTTCATAGATACCTCTTCTATAAATTTTTACCTAAAAACCTAAAAACTGTACAAAAATGTATCCTAGTTATATAACGGCTTTATTTGTAACTACTAGCTACGCTTTCCTGTTGAACCTGTTATGTTGTGTTGACTGCAGCACCTAAGTCTTCCAAAAAAAGATGACCAAAGTTACGAAACATAGTAAGTTAAAATAACAACAAGAAACATTTAAATTGGAACCGCATTCTATTGTTTTATAAAGCTGATGATGAACTTATAAACATGACTGAACGCGTTGTAGGTAGGTAAGTAATTTGCCTGCTACACAAAAAATAGTTGTCCTTATTTTAAAGTGTCAATGCATATGCCCTGAAATTTCGCATGGAGTTGAACAAGTTTGATTCAATACTCGTGATAATCAGTCGTTCTGAAATGAAGAGGTGCTGACTGCGTACTCAGCTAGACCAGTGCGTTCATTACCTGGACAAAAGCTGAGTGTTTTCCACGTTAAATTGAGTGGAGAGAGGCAATTCAAAAAGCGTCTGTTCGCGACACCGGCGACGTCCGCCAGACCGAGTTTTTAATTTTTGGCCCTCCGCTCCCGGGCTTATGTACATACACGTACCGTTCCTACCTATTATTTGTTTTACTTTTAGTTCACGATGTGGGAGTTGTGTGCGTGGTTTTCAATTATTTTAGCCTGTTTCGCTTGCTGATATTTATAAAATGGTTTTCCTCTTTCATCGATTCTGTTTGAGCTATTGAATACATCGGTATTATTTATACTGCAAAGTTACGTAACGTAACTTTTTTGGTATTGGATAGCATTTATATAGGAAATGTAAGTATAAGTTTCGAGAATAAATACGTAATTGAAATGGCAAAGGTAAAACAATTCTGGGCGGTGATCGAACCTACACTTCTGCCGTACCTATATAATATTTAGGAAGCGGATCTGATTTGATTTTAGATAATAGAGGCGCAAATATTGTTTTCATAATGACCGGTCATGGTGCGGCCATTGACCTATACCAGACATCGTCTGAAGTCATAAAAGATATGTTATTGCAAAAATGTAAACTTTAGTAAGGATTCTACTGTTGTATTTTTTGCAGTAAAGCCTGCTAAACGTATAGGTTTACAAAATGAAAACGAAAGGAAAAATTTGAAGTGCGAGCGGGGTTTTACAAATACAAAAGATTTTCTTATTTATGTTGTTCAGTTGGTAATTTTGATTTTGACCATTTTTGGGGTCTCATACACAAAGGTCAAAAGGGTTGCTGTCACTGCAGTCCGTCTGTCCGAGTGTCACGGGTATCTCTACTCTAGCTTGTTAACGATTTGAGCTACAGACCTGAACATTCATAATTTCGTGTTGAATCTAAGTCAGAATTCGAATATCGGCATCCCATGCATAAACCCCGGGGACGTGGGTTCGAATCAAGCTTGAGAAAAAAATCTTGTACACTAAAAATTTGTAAATAGAATATTGAATAAGAAATTCATGTTTTAGCCCCTGACAGGGGTCGAACCCGCGTATTCCAGCTGTACTTGACGGACGCGTTCTCTATCCGGTAAGGTTTCTTTTTAGTGGGTGAGGATCGAACCCAACCCGAAAATTCCACGCCCATCAATATTATACGCATTGTAAATGTATTTTTTGATGAACTGCGATTGTGCTTGATAATTATATTGGATATTTTTTTATGTATATCTCAAAAACATTGTAGAAATTAAGTAACGATAGGCTCGCGGTGTCATCGGTATACAAACCAAAAGAGAACCAGATAAGTACTCAAAAACTCAAACAATTACATGTCGTCTTCCTTTTACCATCCAACTCGAAGTTATAATGAACACGTGTACTATTCCACACCAGTTATTAAAGTTCACAAGTAAAGAAAATGACTAAAGTGGTATGTACATACACAAGATATTTTCACAGACGTATATTTTGCGAACCAACTACATTTTACATAAAATATGTATAAACAGAAAACTAAGTTAGAGCTACGCTTTTATTTCCTATGTTTTAGATTACATATATGTACCTTAATAATTGTGATTTAACTCAGGGTACTTTTACAATATTATAATGAGAGGAAAGCGGCTGGCAACTTTTTTGAGTTTTACAGGAAAACGGCTGCGGCCTTGTAAACCAGGCCAAAATGTTGTACAACTTGTTAATGTTGTTATTTTTTTTTATGTTATTGTGACGGAACAAACCCGAGGCCCACTTGATGTTAAGTGGACTAACTTCTGCCTATAACAGATGCGTTTCGTCAACGCCGTCGTCGTTAAGTCTCATGTGCCTGTAATTTTACTAGCTCTCAAGGACTGCTGCCGGAACACACCGTTCGGTGCTTGGCGAAAGATTTTCTACTTGAGGGTGGTCGCTAGCCAGGCGAGCATTCGCAAAATACTTCCACCATGCGGTGAAGGTCAAGCCAGTGGCGGGATTCGAACCATGGACCTGCTGCGCGGCAGTCCATAGCCCTTGAGCAGAGATTATATAATTATTATAAGACTTGTTGTGTGGTGGGGAAGGATTTGCTAATTGACCGAGCAAGCACGTATTGCGACCGAAGCGTCTCATCTTCAACTTACACAAAAATGCTTTCGTATGTCCGGTTATTCTCATCTATAGGTAGTATTTCTCTATTGATTCTGTGAATTTTTCTGAGTAGGTTCGTTAATTCCAATTTTATTTTTTGTCGATTCCATTTGTCGGAAATTTTTCAAAATGACGGGGGTAATAGCGCTTCAAAACTTTAAAAAAATCGCGTGTTTGCCATATCGAAAAACTTTCAAGTAGTTATATACTTAACCGTTTTGTTACCCTTATTACGAAGCATATTTTTGTCAAAACAACTTATTCATCCAATATACGAGTAAACTTAAGGGGCCGGGGTGGAAAAGAATGAAAGAAAGACGCTGATTTCCTGTCATATCAAATCACAAGGAAATTTCATCAGCTTTTGGAATAGGTATATCTTTGTTGACCCATACTTTAGTATGTATATACCAATATTAATGGCTGTACCTACTATGCCCATTACCAAACCATACCAATATAGCCCTTATTAACTTTTTTTTTTCTCTTTATAAAGCGTAAGGTACTTAATATAATGATGCAACGATAGATTTATAATGCTATATTGCCTGAAATAAATCGTTTATTATTATAATATTATTATTATAATTATTTTCTTTAAACTTTCGTGAACTAACTTCATATTTCTAAATCCTAATCGGTTCTATTCACGTACGAATAAACATCAAAATAATTATATTTTGACTAACCTCGACGTTTCGATCAAGTTAATTGTCTATGTTCTTGACTCTCTTGCGGTTCATCGTCAATGTTTCCGCTACAAACATTGTCTTTATGGATGTCAACGAAAGCCAAAAATCTTTCGTGTAATTTGCCGTCACCATCAACATATCTTGATCAAGTTGCATTGACCGTGATCACGAGTAGACTGAGAGTAGACTGTCTAATCGTGACCACGGTCAATGCAAAATGATATAATTACCTAATACGAATAAATAAAAATACGTAAACAGATAAATATCATACGCTCCTTGGTCGTTCGCCGTAATATTGTTTTATTGAAAGAAAGCGCGTTTCGCCTTTTACGCCCGTCTCGGGAGAAGTGCCTTCAGCACTTCCCCCTGGATGGAAGACAATGAATTCCGTAAAAAAAAATTTACTCATTTCACCATCAGCGTGCACAGTGCACCTTTATTCAGTTGTAAGCTATGCAGGGGCAGACTCGTGAGGTTTACAGCTCTGAGCTCCTAGTAATAAAGATTTACGTATATAGTTGTGGTGCCAGGTAGCATACTTAAGGCTAGTGTCTTCGTAGCTCTTTCCATGCAAACGTTGTTACGTCATATTTTAAACACTAATTGTTCAAACTAGTTGAAACTTTACAAACATTTTCTAGCTTAAAATCTCTGCTTCTAGTTTGCCAGTTTAATTTACAAAACTATTGTTCCAAATAATTTTGAAAAACACATATATATGGAAAACTGATAAACCGGAAACATAGATTTTAGACTCAAGGACATCCATGCAAATTCAACGATTTTGAACATTTGATATATGAAATATGAGGTAACTACTAATTTTCTATAGAAAGTGGTATGAAGACACTGACATGACTTACCTCAAATGTGGCACTAAACTAATTAAACTATTTCGCTAGATCCGCTTAACCATAGTGTTACTAATATTGTTAAACTAGATTATTTTTAGTTAGCTTGATATGTTCTTGGTACAATATGTTTTTAAAGTAGATAATCGCAGTGAGATGCAAATTACAATAATTGTCATAACTTAATAATCATATCTTAGTATCAGAATTAAAATGTCAGAATATACACATTGAAGCAATGATAGCCGAACGGTTACGGATATGGACTGCAGTGTCCGCAGGTCCTTGGTTCGATCCCCGCCGCGCCAGTTTGAGCTTCACCGCATGGTGGAAGGGCATTTGCGAATGCTTGCCAGGCTAGCTACCAATCTTAAGTAGAAAATCTGTCACCAATCATCTAAAAGTGTGTTCTGGCAACAACTGTATGTCTCAGGGTGACGGGCGCACTGCAGTTCGTCACTTGTATCAAAATGCATCTATTACAGGCAGAGGTTACCGCGTAACGTCAGTGTGCCTCGTGTTTGTTAAGTCCAGATCCCATGCAAAAAAAAATATAAAAATTGGCTCGTCGGAGCATAAAATGACATGAGAACAATATTATATTATACTTTTTTGGTTTTATTATATACCTACTACAGCTCTTCGAAAGAGTGTGAAAGGAAACTGTCATTTGGTCGAACAATGATTAGGTACCTACGATTTATTCTCTATATTAAATAAAATTCTCTACAGGCAATGTTGCCATACAGCTTATCAGAAAATCATAGAATACATGCGGAAAATTTAGTGAAATAACGACCAATAAGTTTATTTAATCATACTCGTACCTTAAACACATGTAATTAACTTCTACCGAATTTGTGGTATAAACACTACGCGTGCGTAGCCGCGAGCGAGCAGTTCAAATTTCTTACTGGTTTACCAAAACCGTTTGAACAAGGTCAATTACAAAGTTAAGTTCAACTACGAGTCCAATAAATATGCTTAATTATTTCAAGGTTCCGTAACTTCGATAAAAAACAGAACCCTTAAAGGTGTCATAAAAATCTTTTGTAACATTTATCAAGTAAGTACTTAAATGTATAACTTAACGAATAAAAAAGCTTGTATAAAGGCTAAATATATGTTTTCATAATAACAAAATGCATAGTTTAATATATTATCAAGAAAATATAGGAAATTTGCAGGTCCCCCGCCTGATGGTAAGTGTCACGGCAGTCCAAACAGTTGCAGTATCACCGTCCTTGATCTACTTTCAGTGCTACAGTAACCTTCAAGCGCTGTAGTGTTTGACATGGCTGTTGTACCCATCCGACGGACTTTTGCTGAAGAGACCTACCATTCATAGTATTACAACTTAGGACATTTTTTATTCAAGAACACAGGTGTTAGAGCGTAAAACACTACTATGAGTACCTACGTAATAGCACTGATTACAGAGTATAACCGTCGACAACGGTTCCAATCTTCATTTGCAATCACAAAACTAATAGGTGTAGGTAAGGTACATGGTATTAAGTCCTGTCACAGAATAAAAAGTACCAGAAGGATCATTCCGCGAAGCCATTGCAATAAATAAGCGACTCTAGTTGCGAAGAAATAAAGTGCACTTCAGCTCGCAAGCACGGAATACCTAATTTTTATATTCACATATAAGGCGTCTCTTTCTATCGCATAGCTCTGATCTCTTCTAACGCGGCACGCACCGACGGATACGCCAATGTACTCGTACCTGTAGCATCATCACTATCACTACATAGTATAAAATATGCTTAAATCTTATAAACACGCAACGGATATTGATGCAGTTTTTTTTAATAGATAGAGTGATCCAAGAGGAAGGTTTATATGTATAATAACATCCATTAAATAGTGGAGAAATACTGTTATTTTTGAGGTTTCTAATGTAATGTCGTAAATAATTACATTTTTTCCGCTTACATTCAAACGCAGGCTGGACTCTACGAGATTTATCAAAATAATGTACTAAGTATTGTACACATTGAAAAGGTCTACAAAAAACTCTGCTATGGTATATGTCTATCTCTTATGTATATTCCATAATAAAAAGTTTATGTCATTTATTTTTTATGACTAATAATTAGGGATGGGCCGAATATTCGTTTTATATTCGGTATTCGGCATATTCGGCAGGTTTGCCGAATATTCGTATTCGGCCGATTATTCGGTTAAATCACCAAATATTCGTCAAACGGGTACTCCTAGTAGAACATAAAATAATACTACGTCTGTAGCTTTGTGGCTAAAGTGTGAAGTGAACAAGGCCTTGTCCTGTTTACATTTCGTATAGTAACCTACCTGTACATTTAAATCAGGTTATTCCATGATGCTTAGTAAGAAGCTCGTTCAGTAGTGTAGATTTAGACTGCATGAATAGTCGATCAGTCCCAAATTAAACTGCTCTGTCTAAAACTCCGCCCCGAGAGACAGGGCTCATGAAAATTTAACACCCGAGCTTAGATAAACGCTCTCACAAATATAGAGAAAATAATGCAGTACTCGTATGTAGTACCCAATAATTATGTTTATAAACAAAAAGATGTAAGTAAAATAGAATTTATTGTATATAAAAATCTATGTTGCTCTATACATTTTTTTGCTAAACTTGGAAGTATAATGTAGAATATTTCAATATTAACATTTGTTATTGACCTACATAAGAGCGTAGACGTCTAAATTGATTACTTAAACAATTTTGACTTTGACTTTGATAAATACCTAAGTTCTGTTGTTTTTTTTTTTTGACGGAATAAGCTTGAGGCCGACCTGATGTTAAGTGGACTAACCTCTACCTAACAGTTGCATTTCGTCACAAGTCATGAATTGCACTGCGCCCGTCACCTTGAGACATAGTTGTTATAAGTCTCATGTGTCTGTAATTTCACTGGCTCACAAGGACTGCTGCCGGAACACACCGTTAGGTGCTTGGCGACAGATTTTCGACTTGAGGGGCATGTTCAAAAAAGTGCGCTTCAAAGATTTTTTTAACACAGTTTTCAAAAATACCTGGGTTCTTGATAAGCTGGACTAAAGTTGCTCTTTAAAGCCTAGAGACTAAAAGTTGTTTCAATTACGCCTTTCCAAATAATTTACCATCAATATCTTTCACTAAAGAGGTCGATCACGAACATTGTATAAACAAGTAAAGACTGTTTTTTTTATTGCTGATAGGATAGACACAATTTCACCTGATGGTAAGTGATGTCAACAGGTCGAAGGTCAACAGCCTTAACCTAGAATTACTGGCTCTCAAGGACAGCTGCCGGAACACACCTATAGCTGCTTGGCGACAGATTATCTAAGTGAGGGTGGGCGCTAGCTAGGCGAGCATTCACAAAATACCCATCCACCAAGCTCAAGCCTGCGGCGGGATTCAAACCATGGACCTGCTGCACGGCAGTCCATAGCCAATGCTACTGAGCCATCATTGCTTCAAAATATGTGTGTATGGGAAAATAAACCACGTGCGGATCAATACAAAAAATGTAATAGTAATAACCACGCGAAATGCATTGCGCCTTCATGACTGTTACCCCAAATTCAGTAAAAATAAAAAATTAGAACGTCAATAATTAAAAAAAAAACTTGTTGAGATTTGAACCGTATAATGAACGAGTATACAGGGTTATTGGTAAAATGCTAACAACCTCTTAGGATTGACTTCTGCTAGTCCTAAGAAATATTTTGGGATGTCTTTTTTTTTTATAATTTGGGTTTTTTTTATATGTTTTTGACTGAATAAGTACGAGAACACCTTGTGTCAAAAGTCTCGTGTGCCTGTAATGTATTATTTAAGAGGTTTTCAGCATTTTACCAATAACCCTGTATAAGCATTACATCATAATGCCTTGTTCAGTGCTTATATAAGCACCAAACAAGGCTCTATCAAAAATATAATTCGATTGAAGGATAAAGTTAAACGAGAAAGGAAAAAATTTTCACACATACATTTGTCTACATCACGGTCAATGCACCAAATGCAAACGTAAGTTTGTAATTGAAATAAACTGTAAATTTTTGTTATTTTTACCTTCCTTGTACCAGAGTATATGGAGTTAAAGTAGTACTGTGTTCTATGATGTTTGTAAGACCTTGCTGTTATGAATTGGTGAAACTAGGTCAACAACATACAGGACAGCTTTTATATTTAAGTTGCATCTTTGGATTGCGATAAATTAGTAGCAAGGTTACCCAGGTCACAGGCGGCAGGTCTCCTTAGCAAGAGTTCGTTTTACCTCGAAGCAGTCGTGTGCGAACTGCCGGGTTCAGACCTGAAGGATACTGTAGCAAGATAAATTACAGGGCGAACGTGACAAGAACTAACGTCTCAGTGAGACGAGCGCAGTGCAGTGTCAAGCCGAATGAGAAAGGTGACACTACAACTGCAGTGTACAGGCGTGACATTGACACGGGAACACCTGATCATGTGCTTAGCTAGCATATGATGATGTAATGATGTAGATAGATAGATAATACTTTATTGTACACCAAATTTATCGCTTAGAACAATCTCTTCCAGGCAACCTTTGGATGGAGAGGAGTTAACACACTGTTATTAACGGTGGTGCGATAAAATAGAATAACTAAGTAAACCTACTCATAAACTCATAAAAAATATAAATATATTACTTAAATACATAATAAAATAAATACACACACTACATATATGGACTAAGTTAAAAAATGTATACACACTTACTTACATTATAATATATAATTACAAATATGTACATATTTGAATTCAAATGAGAATGTAATGTTTTATATGTTTGGAAACACGGGTGTTTGAGCGTGAAACAACTTACTGTGAGTCGATATGACGATCGACAATGTTTCGGCTTCTACCGGAAGCCTTCCTCAGGATATTGAGTGTGGTACGTCCGCCGGCTTCCGGTAGAAGCCGAAACATTGTCGATCGTCATATCGACTCACAGTAAGTTGTTTCACGCTCAAACACCCGTGTTTTCAAACATATAATATAAATATGAGCGTAAGTTTTTATAATATGTAATGTTTTGTTTATATGTCTGTTGTTGCTCGTTGTAGTGGTGAATTTCACGTGAATCGCTTGGCACTAGCTGTTAGTGCAAACCTCCCTTAAATCTAACCGATATGAGTTGTAGATCCTACGGTAAAAAAAATACTCAGAGAATTGCACGTGTATAGAGTGATTAATAAAATAACTTTATCTGTAGCTGAGGTCAAAATGAAAACTTAGCATGTTTAATACTGCAGATTCAAATCTGCACTTAGATACTTGTCGTGTACGTATCAAGTATAACAGCTATCAAGGTGACACAGCCGTCCAAACTTTTTTGTTAGTTTTAAAAACTTTATTATCTAGCTATGTGGATGATGATATATTTTATTGCGTATATATAGTTTTCTTTTAAAAAGTGTTAGACAAAAGGATCAAGATCGTATGACCCGATCGATAAAAAAATAAAACAATATCCTAATTAAAAAACTAAAACAACTTCCAGCACTGAAAAGTATGAAATGACTTGTTGAAGTCGGTACGATTCAAAACACTGACCTCTCTTCACCAGTGACAATTTAGGGCAGGTATGTATTTTCATACAACATTCCTTCACTGCTACGGAGTGAAGAAATGAAAATCCATATAAATTTCCCCGCCGTACATTTATGACAAAACAACAAATTTATGAAATGACAAACTTTATAACATGTTTATGAACGAGTAATGAGTCGCTTTCTGAGTGGGTGTGGTATAAAAATATATTTCCTCTTTTTTGTAATTACAACATCATTCACTCGCCTATCTAAAATACTATTCACCAGTGACAAGAGTTACTATTCATTCTTCCAGGTATGCAAATAAATTTTTCAGTTGATTGACTGTTACTTAAAAAGTCAATGTTTCTTTTGGTTAAAATCACCACATTCGAATTGGTAAATTTCGCTTTACTACACGACTGCCCAAAAAAGGAGTGTTATGTTTCATATATGTATCTTCGATTATGATCGAAGATATGTATGTATGTTTGTAATTTTATTTATTCCAGCATAACTTCTAAACGTCTAAACCGATTGTAATGTATGAGATAGTTTATACCTGTTTTGGAAGTCAATTACAAATGTTGACCCAACAATAAAGTCCACGATAAAGTGCAAATAAATACAATTTCATTGTGAAAATTTTGGTAAATTTCATTGTTTAAACATTTTGACATAGATACCATTTTACGAGTATACAGAATGTAAAACATATTTCTTACGTAACAGTGATATTAAAGGCAACTTGTTGAGTTAACGATTGAACATAACATTTAACATATTAATAACATAATAATTAAACATATTTTTTTTAGTCTAATAATAATGATCATTTATAATAAAACCAAATTATGTTAATTATATGATGTATATGATTATGTTAATGATATGATGTTTAAGGTCACAGCCGAATTTAAATATCAAAAACGTAACAATCTACTCAGAATGTCATTGACACAGGCCAAGCGTATGTCTTACCTCATCATAGTTTGACATTGATAACGGTACTGATTACTAGAATTTTGTGGTTACAAAGGTCTTCTCCTAAGAATGAACTTCTTACCCCGAAGCTTCTAAATTTACGCCTAATGATTGCTGTAGTAACATATATTTGTAAAGTCATTCGGTACACTAAACAAAATGATAATGTTAAAGTTACGAATAATATTTACAATATCTTGTATATGATTATGATAAGACTAGTTATGGCAAAAACTTACACTGTTTTACTCGTACCTACCATCACACACATAAAACGGTGCCAATGTCAATGAACTCTAGCTTACATTATTACACCTTAAATTAGGAAACAAAAAAGTCTAAAAGCTTTTCACTAGAGACACAATTATTCCGCTATCAATTATCACAAACACAATTGACGATAATACAAATTATGTATATAGATCACTTAACAATATATTAGTCACAGGATCGTTAACAAGACTTTTTGCTCTTTCACCATAAACGAACTCCAAATGTGTAAAATCTACAGTTTTATTCAAAAAAATATATCTCTTTAAATTTGGTAGCATTGTCCTCAACTTTTCTACATCTGCTTTTGTGCTAAACCAATCGGAGTCACTCAAAAACAAGTTCACGGGCGCAGTTATTAATGAAACGTTAAATTCTGGAGGTATTGCTGACCCATATACTGCTATATTTTTCCTGGACCCATAATCGAACCTCTGGAATCGTTTACTTACATATATTTGAAATAAGTGTTCAAATGTACGAGTAGACACCCCGGCAGGGATGTGGGTGGCGATAACAGGCAGTTGTTTGATATTAATTTTCATAATATTATCTATGCCGTAAGTAAGAGCATATTCCAATTCACAGAGTATTCTCTCAGGTACACCGTCTCGACACGCTTTTGCGTGGAACCATTTCAATAATTCATTATTTTGAAATAGATCATAAACACCTATTCCGTCCAAAAATGACTTCAGCAAATGCCTGTTTTTGACGAAAATCTTCATATACGGATACCGTATATTGTCAATCCACGCTACGGGCGCTAGAAGAATTGCCTGTTTGATTTTTTCATTGTATTCCGGTCTTTGGCTGCCCATAATGAAAAACAAGGTGCTTCCTAAAGAGAATCCAACGTAATATAGCTTGGACTGGTTTTTTATAGAAAGTATGTAATCTACCGATGCCGGTATATCCATTGCACCCATCTCTTCGTAACCAAAAGCCCAATATTGTTTGTTAGGAAGATTTTTGACGTGACCTTTGCTGTATTTGTTTCCTCTAGCATTATAAAGCCAAATATCATATCCAAGCTCAAACAGCTGGTATGCCATTGATAATGAAGGACTTGTGACTAGCCAGGAGTCAGAACTGTCGCCAATTCCATGTGCCATTAACACCGCTGGTCCAGTATTCTGTATCCTAAACAAAGTCACTAAGTATCCATCTTCTGTGACCACTGTATGTTTTTGAGGGGTATTCCCATACTTGGCTATCAACTGAAGAGAATCTAAATTTATCTCAGAATCTGGATCCTCAATATCTACACTTTTCACTTTTCTTTTATTTTGTACGTAGCCGAAACAAAAAACAAAAATTACACTTCGTATGAGGTTCGCATTTTTGAAGTTCATCGTTACGGACACTACGTCTCACTGTTGCGGATACAAATAATAATCTGCTTGCTTATGCACGAGTTTACTTTGTTTTTAGTCTCCGAGAGTCCGTCAATGCCAAAACTCGAGAACTTGTTGGCCACGCAGCCAATATGACCTTAAACTACAGTGACCTACGATCTAAACATGAATGACGAAGAAGTATTATTTTTAAATTTCATGTTGTCTATTTCGCATTACCATTGTCAGTGGCGGCTACGCACGTCTTATTTTTATTTCTCTTCAAAACCTGATTTTGGTTTTACCTAAGCAGGTAGTGTAACAAATAATAGAAGTATGTAAATTAAAAAAATAATTTACTGACTTTAATTATTTGAAGTCCTTGAATTCGATACAGTAGCGCAATACAAGTAGTAATGACAACAGTTTAAGTAATAACCGTTACCTAATACTTAATGTTTGATCACAAATACGTACACGTAAGTTATTTTAAGGTCATACACCTTTTTTAAAATAATGATATTGGATACAAAATAAATATACCACACACCACAGCTAGACGAGACTAGCAAAGTAGACATGCATGATTCACCTGGAGTAGGTAAATCACCTCTAACTATTTTAAATACACCTTGCTGCCATAGAGTAAGTGCACTTATGTATCGCCTGGATAATTCTAGGCGTAAATTAGTGCACTTACTACTCAAGGATTTATGACAAAAATCATGGATGGTATATATATATGTACACGTACCTACCTCAATCTACTTGGACTCTTGTAAATGAAAATGTTTCTGTTCATTTTCTTAAAGCTAATAATCAGTCAGTAATTAATTACAACATAGGTTATTGTTTCAAACGATTTTGGCTGAAATATTTAGGTGTACTGGCATTTGGCGGCGGTCATGTTACAAAACTGGAACATTATCACAAATACAGTTTACATTACAGCAATAAAAAATAATCGTACTTATTAAATTAACAATGTAGGTATTGAGAATATGCGTTAAAATAAAGAAAAAATATAAAAGGCTCTATGAAACGATTACCTAAACAGTAATTTGTCCTTATTCATTGCATTTTACTTGTATGTTGGATGTAGAGAACAAAGTTTATTTAATTTTTCTTAATTAACTTATGTACTTACTTTCAACCAATAAAGGTTTGAATTTGAATTAATTTAATATTGTAGAATATAGTAAAATTGCTGTAAAATTAACACATTGAAGACAGAAAGATGAAAGACGTCTGGGACTTCTACAGGGCAAATAGCTAGACATCAAAGTTACCTATTCAATTATTATTTGTATTGTAAATAACATTAACTAGATATAAGTGAGGCAATAATCTGCAGTAACTGTAGATACATATAAGTTGTTTTTTTTATGCCTGATAGGTTAGCCTTTGACCACTATCTCACCTTATGGTAAGTGATAATGTGGTCGAAGATGTTGTTCAGGCTAACCTAGAAATACTGGCTTTCAAGGACAGCTGCCGGAACACACCATAAGATGCTTGGCGACAGACTTTCTACTTGAGGGTGGTAGCTAGCCAGGCGGGCATTCGCAAAATGCCCTACCACCATGAAAAAATATAAATAAATATACCACACAAAGTTGTCGAAGATTAAAACACGCTACACGGGTTCCGCTCCACTGGTACCGTCAACAAACACCATTAATGAAAAAATATATATTTTCGTAAAACTCTTTGAAAGGGTTTGATAACAAAAATACCAGTTGGTTCACAAAACAATTTCCTAATTGAAATTGCGAATGTATAAAACCACCAACGGATATGAAAAAATACTATTCTTATATATCTATATTTTTATACCGGTGGTAAATCTTAGACAAAGCTATTTACTCAAGGTTGTTTTAATCGCTGCACATTTTAATTTTGCATAATTATATTTTTTTGCTCAACGATGCATTTATGTAGAAACAGATTGATGTGATGATAACCGTGTTAAACTACAGTAGTATAATATCCATAAATTAAAATATGACGTTATAAAATACGTCCTCTCATTTTTTTTGTATGTGTGTTATGTAAGTCGTCCCGTAACAAAAAATAATCATTAACATGAATCTACGAATTTTAATTGCTAAATTTATGCCTAATTAGATAGATAGATTAGTACCTAGGCAGATAGATAATAATAATGAAAATGCATTTATGTTAATGTAGTATTACTAAAACTTATATGTACATATTTATTAAAGTCTCAGAAAATATAAAAAACAATATTCTATTCAAAATGGCCACTATTGGCTTTCATACAGGCGTTTAATCTGTCTAGCCACGAATCTATGGATTTACGTACTGTTTCCATGGGAAATTTCGCCACTGCTTGCTCTATAGATTTTTTAAGAGAGTTAATGTCGCCGTGTCGTTTAGAGCAAGCCATGTCCTCTAAAACAGACCATAATTTGTAGTCTAAGGTTGAGGTCTGGGCTAGATGAGGGCCAGTCTTCAGCTCTTATATAGTCCGGTATGTTGGTTTCAAGCCAGTCTTGGGTAGTTCTTGCCTTGTGATCAGATGCATAGTCCTGCTGGAAAGTCCAGGGTACATTTTTAAAAAGTGTTTTACTGAGGGGTTTCCCAACACGATCCAAGACTCTCTCTTGATAAACTTCGGATGAAGTTTTCACTCCTTTTTCACAAAAATGTAGATTTGTGACGCCTTGATGAGAAATGCCCCACCAAATCATCACTAACGCAGGATAATGACCACGTTGTACCTCTCAGACCACTTGAGCAGGTTCTTTAAAACTATGAGCTTACACTTTATCATTTTACTTATTGTGGTGCTCTACAATCGTGAAATTTATTTTCTTCGTGGAGGTCATTTTTGTACGTATCGCGACAGAAGGCGTTTTGAACGATCCACTCTCTTTAATTGTAAAGATTGATTTAGGGCATGTCCTGTATATATCGACGATAAGCACCAAGCTTCAGGTCTTGTTTTATAATACGCAACAGAGTCCTAGCGGGAATTTTTTGCTTCCTAATGGGATTTCGACAGATCTGTAGTTCTAACAGCACGCGGCCGCCCCGACCTTTTATGGGCTTCGATAGAGGAAGTGCTGTTGTATCTGTTGATAGCACGATAAACGAACATACGGCTTATACCAATTTTTTGAAGTGTCTGGAATATGACCGACGACGGCTCCATACCGACTTTGTGCAAGGCGATCACTGCAATCCTATTTTCTTTAACATCTCATTCCATATTGTAATTTGATAGGTAATGAACACGAAAAAATATGTGAATTGGCACGAAAACGAAAGAAGATTTTAAATTAATAAACGCGTTCCATATTCAAAATAAATAAAAAGTAAAAAAAAATAAGTTTTATGAAACAGTATTTATGGCCAGACTCTAAGCATATGGTCAGACTTATTAAATAAAAAATAACAGTCACGTTACTGGGTAACTGCAAGTTAATCAGGTCGAACCAAATTTAATCAGAATTATTAAATGTTACTTAAATAGATATTTAATGTATTTGATTCATGAAAAGTCATACTTTGTCGTTTTTGTCTTTATTCAAAAACATTTAATACATAGCCCTTGTCACTCGGGATGATGTAGGGATTCTTGCGATACCGCAAACATTCAAACCTGTTCAGGCATTTTAAAATTATGGTGTAAGTAAAGAAACTCAAATACAATAAAATATTAAACTTCTTTTGGCCAATCGTGTAAGAATGAACCATTCAGTCCGCCAATTCTTTCACGTTCTCTGGAAGAGCCTGTAGTATTTAAAAATTGGGCTGAAATCATACTTGTGGCTATACCCAAATATGAATACGTCATTACTGCTTCTTTAAAAATATTATAGTTCACATTGCAAAAACAATTTCTAGAAGTAAATTTCCATATTTATCATAAAGCTGGGTTTTGATTTTAATCTCCGCAATTAAAGTTATCTTGGTACCATTTGGGAATTATTTAAAAAAGTAAAAAACCCGACTGCAAATTATTTATTTTCGTCAAACGTTTTTTCGTTCCATTGAAATTAAAACTATAAGTTATATTATATGTATGGAATCGTTTTTTAAAGCCCTTCATTTTGATACCGTACTTGATGGGTTTGGAAGAAAATAAACTCACAATAAGGCCTATAAAATCCACCCTTTTAATTTTTTTCTTCTTCTATATATACAAAGTGTTACTTGCGCTAAAACAGGCGAATCTAACAATATCTCAAGACATTAAAATCAGTTGAGCCGTTCATTAGTTATGGTGAAATAAGAAACTCACAAACATACATACATATTTTCGCTCAAATTTACAAACACGCATCATGAACCCTGAAAACATAACACGCCTTTTTTGAGCAGTCGTGCAAAAATCGCCGTAGTGCGAGTCGGGTTTCGGTCTATCACCTATTAGGTTTCCGCTTTACAACAAACACAAAAAATATAGGATAGTTAATTTTGATATAAATTGCCATTTTCAATATTTGTTCATTTCAGTTAGTCATGAAATAACAGCATTACATAACTAACTAGTTTCGTTTTTGTGATAGACCGGTAACACAAGTAATTTAAAATGTACAACTTTGATGGTCCCCCATTCTTCTATTTTTCTATAAAGAAATTCTTTAAACTGTATATAATTAGCTTTAGACAATGATACAACACATGCTAGAGCACAATGAAGCGCACGTAGCGAAGTTTGCTTAGCCGTTCAGCTAAGTTAAGCAACGTCCGCCTTGGTCATGAGTTGGATGCTAGCTTCCGTGCTTCGGAGGGCACGTTAAGCTGTCGGTCCCGGTTGTTGTCTTACGATGGCAGTCGCTACAGCATAGTGGTAGGGTATTTTGCGAATGCCCGCCTTGCCTGCTACCACCCTCAAGTAGAAAATCTGTCGCCAAAAATCTAACGGTGTGTTCCGGCAGCTGTCCTTGAGAGAGCAATTCTAGGTCAGCCTGAACAATATCTTCGACCACATCAGCACTTACCATCAGGTGAGATAGTGGCCAAAGGCTAGCCTATCAGCTATAAAATAAACAAGATAGTTTTATTTTTAATTTATCATACACTATATGATTTCCACGCATTAATAATAATTTATTTGAATTTCAAGAATGCTAGAAAAATAATTTATTTAAGTTCAACATTCTACATTTTTAGAAATGTTAGGTACCATTTTACTCGTACGTTACCCGAACGCGAGACGGACGATTGACAGACAGAGACAGAAAGCAGAGTCTTATTCGTAGGGTTCTATTTTGCTCATTGGCTACGGAACCCTTAACGCATAATAGTTAATTAAGGTACTTCATGGTAGAACAGTGGGCATATTATTGGAATTAGTTCGAGATACGAACGCGTAACGGCGTTGCATCGATAGCACTGCACTTGCGCGATTTCAGCCTCATGCTTTTTCCGTGCTTTGACGTCAAGCCGTCGGTCCCGGTTGTCGTCTGAGGATGGCAGTCGTTATAGCATGGTGGTAGGGCATTTTGCAAATGCCCGCCTGGCTAGAAAATCTGTCGCCAAGCATCTAACGGTGTGTTCCGGCAGCTGTCCTTGAGAGCCAGTAATTCTAGGTGAGCCTGATCAACATCTTCGACCACATCATCACTTACCATGAGTTGAGATTGTGGTCTAACCTATCAGGCATAAAAAATCGATAATATAACTATAGTGTAACTAATGGAGTTGATAACTTAACGCCTAATTTTAATATAATATTTCCACTTTAATATATTCAATTTTAGATCAAATTGAATATACTAAAGTGGAAATATTATTAGTTAATCACCATTTCCTATCCTTATCTCACTGTTTATAATATTTGGGGTCGGTACAATTTGTCTTCTCTAATAACAAAAAGGACAACACAAGGGCATCTATTTAAAAAGATTTTGCTCATAATGAAATTATATTTTATTGCTAGCCTAGCCTTTAAGCCTTATTTTTCAATATAGGCCCTTAAGAGCATGTAGTGAATTTGTAATACAACGGGGAGTTTCCACTGGTGAATGGCTTTACATGGAAGGTAAAATGTGGAAAGTTTTCGGATGACAATATTGAACAAATTACATTCTTAAACCATTAATTAAATAAGACAACAAGGAGTGACTGTATTGTCAAGGTCTTCAATACTCGTATGGATGAATACCACGGCCATTAACGCGGAAGCTTGACAAACTAGTTATGTAATGTGTAGGTAAACAGGTGGTAGCTTGTAGACCTACAACACAAATTTTATTTATTTTTTATGGGTTTGTGATTGCGTTAACCACTGCCTATAATATATATTACGTCACAAGAGGAAAATTGCACTGCACCCATCTCCGTGAGACATACAGTTGCTAAGTCTCATGTGCCTATAATTAACTGGCTGTCTAGGACTGGTCCCGGAACAGATGTATTCCCGATGTCCCCATTCACCATAACCCCATCAATGGGGAAAGCGGAAATTGAATAAAAAAAAATTAAAAACATTCCCGATGTCGCCATCGCCCAAATCCCCATCAATGGGGACACCGGGAATAGACCAAAAAGTTCAAAATCGTTCCCACTGTCCCCATCGCCTTTATATTTATCAATGGGGACATCGGGAACTAAACATAATGTGAAAATTTATGCCCACTGTCCCCATTGCTCGTCTTACCGTCAATGGGGACTAACATAAATAGTTAAATTGTTATCATTGTTGCGATGAAATTATTATTTCGTTGTCTCACAGACATATATAATACTTAGGTATTCATTATAATTTACAATACCTAGAGTTTTCACTTTCAAACCGTACACAACTTTCTTTTTAAATATCCTGCACATGACTTAATTTTTTTCTATCGTATATTTGTAATATTGTAATATTTTACAACTGTTTTTAATTTATAGTTTAATTAACTGTTTTTATAAAACAATTTTCTCTTTATATAAATAGTTTTGTTGCGATGTCACACATTTAATGATGCATGACCTTCAACGTGGTGCATTGGCGATTCCGCCACTATAAAACAATATTGCTGATTGCATTGTTCTAATTTGCTTAGCTAGCTCTCATTGGTTCATTTCAAGTTCAAACCCCATTCCACACTGTGAAGTGTTTGGTGACAGATTTTTTATTTAAGGTTTGTAGCTAGCGAGGCGAGCATTTGCTAAATGACCTTTCACCATGCGGTATAGCTCAAGCCGGCAGTGGGGAACCATGAACCTGCAGTACAGCATTCCATAGATAGCTGTTACCACTCAGCTATCACTGATTCAACTGTTTTATAATTATAGTTAAAATAACTTGAATAGATAGTAGGTACATTTTATAGATAGACTTGGTCAAAGCAGTCGTAAATGATACAGCTATGTGATTGTGCTTGTCTGAACATCTCTGTACTTTTCCCTATGTTGTATATAGCTGGACGCTTTGCACTTGGTTATTTATTACCTTGCGCTCGTACCGATAAAAAAAGCTCCCGATAAATCGCTCGCTTGGGAACACATACAAGAGAACTAAGTCATTAGTTCTATAGCAAAGATTAAAAATATAACAAGCACTAGCGCGAACAAAGCCTGTCAAAACAAGTACTGTCGCTTACCGTCGCAATTTTGTTAAATTTTAAGCATGTTTGCCTAATATATTACTTACACTGATGTTATGATAGAAGACTCCATCTTTACGTAGGTTTGTCGTATTAGACCGCCGTTAGAACCAAAAATACCGGGCAATTGAACTGGTGTTATTTGTCGTATATGTCAAGTGTTCTTCTGTTTGGCACCTTCCGTGAATGCCACCTCCTTAGTAAAATAGAAGCTCGAAGTATAAATAGGAACTTAGTTAAAGCTGTATCTCCATTTATCACCAACGCGTGTATGAAACACAATAATTTGATGAAGCGCTCGTAGCGAAGTTTGCTTAGCTGTTCTTAACCGATCAGCAAAGTTAAGCAACGTCCGCCGCGGTTATGAGTTGTATGGGTGACCGCTACTGACATAACTACTGAGCGCTTCCGTGCTTCGGAGGACACGTTAAGCCGTCGGTCCCGGTTGTTATCTTAGGATGGCAGTCGTTATAGCATGATGGTAGGGCAATTTGCGAATGCCCGCCTGGCTAGCTACCACCCTCAAGTAGAAAATCTGTCGCAAAACTTTGGCGTAACATTTATAAGTGGAGAAACAGCTTTAATTATATGATCCATGTATATGATAGTGTAATAGCGGATTAAGATATGGAGCAAGTTATTAGTTTTATTAGTAATCTTAGTATATATCTGTTAATCAATTTAAGGTAATGCAAGTATTTTAGTCGAGACATCACAAATTAATATTTTAACAGCTGTAATGGACATTGGATCCAGAACTACTTTTTTCTCGTCCTGAAAACCTGAAATTTTTAATCATCTACCATGCCATTTTTTTTGTTGGGCCAATATACTTTTCTTTCGTTATAATATATGTATTGTGGTAGAGGTCTAGGAAGGCCTTAACCCGTTCTATTTTGTTATTCTTTGAATTAACAATTTCAATTATTGCAGTGGACAGTAGTACTTCCTGTGAAGATACTGCCGCCATGGCTAGTAATTGGCTACGTTCTGGCTCCCAAAGACCGACGCTGTAACACAACGAGAGGTGATTGTCCTTGACAACCGACATTCAAAATAACCTTCTGATAGCACAATAGGTATATAATTATAGAGCTTCTTTTCCGCAATCTTAATACATTTACGATACAATAATTGACCGAGCGAAGGGAAGGGAACCGTCTCCATTTCAACTTGGGCATAAATGCTTGTGTATGACTCTCCAGATTCCGGATTTCCGGTTGTTTTTCCAAAAAGGTCGCATATCTCGACCGTTTCTCATAAAATTTGGTGAGCAAGTTACATGATTATAGGATTTTATAAGTCGATTGAGAAAACGACTGTAATGTGGGTGTTATAAATATTAATAATATATCAGTCGCTCACAGATCCACTAGTAAAAAATGTGAATATCTATATTCTGTTCCAACTCACCTACGAAATTTAATGGCTCAACGGATTTGATGCGATTTGCTTTAGTTATGCGTTCAGGCTTTATTTTCATTAAGTTATGAACTAACGTTTATTAGACTTTCTATGCTTATTTAATCGATTATTTTTTTAGAGCCGGCGTTATGCTCAAAAATACTACGAACTATATACAACTACTACAATAAAAGCATTTAGATAACTTACACGTCATTGCAGACTCAAAGGCAATCAAAATCCAAATGCTTCAGCCCACTAACTTTATTCGAGTTGTTTTCGAGGGTGTGACATTTCGATTACTTAAAGTCGCAATCTATTAAAAGTACACGCGGGCGTAGTTGCAGGCGAAAGTTAGTAGTACATATTTAACACTATGAATTAAAATGACGAAACTAAAAAATTTATTGCTCACTTCAAGGATTGCTCACACCGAAATAGGTATTTAAATTTACAGTTGAATGGTAGTTATAATTCATCTAAGTATCGTCGTTTATGTCAAGGTAGATTCGTAAGTTATTTGCATTATTAAAGAATGTAGTCAATTAAAATCACTTATGTAGTAAACGACAACAGTTAAAGTAATGTAAGTAAATGGTTGTCTCGTGGGAGGTCGATAAACTTTAATGCTAGAGTAAAGTACACATACAATACTTTAGTAATAATACTTTTATAATTGACTATATCCCTGTTCAAATCTATTTATATTTTCAAAGCTTTAGATGGCTTCGTCAAGTACACAAATTAACTACAATACAATTCTGAAATGAGTAGTTGATTTTGCGCCAAGGGGATAAACCAGCATCTTATATCTTGGGCGACATTTTATACGTCCCGTCGCGTCGAGCGTAAAGATGAGTTCTAGAGTTAACCCAAGCGTAGCGAGGTGAGATATGAGGAAAAACCCGTACGCAGCGAGGGAGCTAAGATTAAGATCCCGAGTGGAGTGAGGGATTCTAGCTCACCTAAGTCGAAGACAACCTGCCTGCCAAAATAACTTTTGACTCAAGTCGTTTTTATTAAAACTTTCAATGTTGTAATAAACATTAAAATATTTGGAAAAATAGTGTTTGTTGTATCGGAATTCTTAGTTTCACATTTAGAGATAAATTAAATCATAAATCGAAAAACTAGCCATTAAAATTGTAATATATAGATGGATGTAAGTAATTCTGTTGTGTACTTATCACAAAGTTGAAATTAAGTAAACTAACAATCTTCTTATTTTTTTTGCGTTGAAGTCCAATTTTATGGAATGGAAGGAAAACCGAGCTGGCGCCTCAGCTGGTGGTAAGTTATCACCGTGGCCCACGGACATCTGCAACAGAGGTATCAATACTGGTTGCCAGCCTTTGAGGAGGGCATATGCTCTTTTCTTGATGGTTTCTTAATCGTATCGGTTCGGAAATACTTCAGTTTGCAGAGGACAGCTGGTTCCACGTAGTGGTAGTACTGTATCAGCCGGATTGTCCACTGCTGAACAGAGCCTTGCCCATTAAAGGGGGATTTGCCATAATCCCCACGTTTGGCAGGCCGCTTTTTTTTTATGCCTGATACGTTAGCCTTTGACTACTATCTCACCTGATGGTAAGTGACGATGTGGTCGAAGATGTTGTTGAGGCTAACCTAGAAGTACTGGCTCTCAAGGACAGCTGCCGGAACACACCGTTAGGTGCTTGGTGACAGATTTTCTACTTGAGGGTGGTAGCTAGCCAGGCGGGCATTCGCAAAATGCCCTACCACCATGCTATAACGACTGCCATCCTAAGACAACAACCGGGACCGACGGCTTACCGTGCCCTCCGAAGCACGGAAACGCTCACTAGTAATGTCACTAGCGGTCACCCATCCAACTCATGACCGCGCGCGACGTTGCTTAACTTTGCTGATCGGTTGAAAACAGCTAAGTAAACTTCGCTACGAGCGCTTCAAAATAGGGGATAGCAGTTTAAGATATCAGTTCCACAGAAGGCGCTGCTGCCCACCATCCGGTATTTTACCTTGAGACGCTTCATACGCGATATCATACGTGATATCATACATGATACGTGACAGTGGGAGGCAGAAAGTGTGAGAATCGCACGTTTATGAAGTTCCAGACGTTGACATGAAATTGGTGAAAAATCATGCTCTGTCCTAACGCCTGATGGCAAAATTCAGCTGCAGATATCAATCCGATTAGCTCATAAGATGCAGAGTGAACAACATCTACGCAGTGCCAAACGCTCGAACCGACAGCGTAGTGCGCGATTGTCGACGATTCGAGCCGCCCTACGTTTAAGCCGAGCTGGTACTCCACTGGCTCACTGGCAGTACTCCATGTGAGGCCGAACATGAGCTTTATAGAATTGCTTGCAATGGGACTATTTGAAGTAGCCTCCTCGCCTTTCCGAGCAAAGCAAGCAAGAGGCTAATTTAACTTTCAATTCCAAGTGACAGCGTAACTAAACGATGACGTTCGATAGGTATGTCAACTCTAAGTATTCCGATACCGGTTGAGTCAGCTAGGGGAGTGTCCTCAAAACGGAGGGATACAACAAAAGGGGATAGAAAGTTTAGCTGTAAACGCGCAAACTTGTGTCTTCTTGGGGTAAAATTGGACTAATTTCAGTCAGCCCCATTTTGAGACTTTGACAAGAGGGTCTCTGCATCAGACAAGTTCGTTCCAAGTCGATTCCCAAAGATATTTTAGCACGGCCGATATATGAGGCATCTCCGGTACTGTCATCAGCATAGTAATTAATATCTTTGAAACTGTAATAATAATATGTCGATATGTAAGATTCGGAGATAGTACACATAATTCTAAAATTAAATTAATTTTATTCAATTGCAGGTAGTTTTAGTACAATAGTATAAACATAAATTTTTAAAATTTTTAGGATGTTCGATTATATGTGATACTTATACTAATTTGGATTTTAGCGTATAACCAGATTAAGAACTTTTGCACATGACTTTATTTTAGGTAGTTAGTGGTGTATGTAGCAGAATTACGGTTAACACTTGTTTTGTATTCTTCTAGGATTTTCACATAAGAATTTGCGGCATTTGACTTATTTGGTAATCTGCTTTTAACAAAAAAGTTTGTTGTTTGTTTGATGTTTTGGGATATTCGGGATGAAACCACCTTGGTTTTGCTTGTGGAGGTCAAAGCCAGCAAGATTTTCTTATACGTAGTTCACGCTAAAAGTTTGCGTAACTTAAAAAAACAACATGTTATAAGAAAATTTTATGTTTATTGCGTTTTAAAAATACTCTCCTTTACATTTTAAACATTTTTTCACACGTTCGAACCATTTTTTAAAACAGGAGGACCACGATCTGAAATCATGTTTTCTATGTGCTGATTGAACGCTATCACTGCCTCTTCGGAGTTCGTAAAAGTGAAACCTCTCACCAAATCTTTTATTTTGGGGAAAATACAGAAATCACAGGCTAGGTCGGGGCTATGTGCAGGATGGGTGACGAGTTGTACTTTTTTGGAAGCTAAAAATGAATTTGTTTTTTTGGCCGTGTGTGAAGAAGCGTTGTTATGATGTAGGAGAACGCGGCTTATGGTCGTCTTTCGCAAATATTTTCTAACACCCTGGATAAACAAATGGTAGAATACGGCATTAACACTCTTTTGATCTTCAAGTGGAATTGAGCAGATGGAACCAGTAGCTGAGAAAAATAATAGCGATAATTTTTTTACCAACGTTTGTCGCCTGCTTCACTTTTGTTGGCCTGTTCTCATTTTCAAACACCCATTCACAAGATTGCTGTTTTGTTCGGGTCAAAACAATAAATCCACATTTCGTCTCCTGTGACAATGTCATAAACAGCATTAGAATGTCCGTGGTCGTACTTCAGTAGCCTCTGTGAGTACCATTCCACGAGAGCCCGCTTCTGCTCCGCTGTCAGTTCATGAGGTATCCAATGAAAACAAAGTTTTCGAACTTTTAATTCTTCGTGTAAAATTTTCTGAATTTGGCTCAAACCAATCCACAATAGTCCTCGATTGTCTTATAGGTAATCCGCGGGTTTTCTTTGCTTTGTTGATTGCGTTTGAATCAACAAAGCACAGTCTTGCGGAGAGAGAGAACTTTTAAAATCATATAAAATCATCGCTCGAAAATCTACATGATAAAAAAAATACTACCCTTTTGTAAATTGACAAAGGCCCTTACAAGTAGTAGTATAACGCTTTGTGAACGAGTTCGTCCGGGGAAGTACTGCTGCCATACCTATTATCACGACCATGCAATAGTGTTCGCATCACTGTATTCCTGTTAGAAGAGTATGGGTGCAGATGAAATTATAGGCACATGAGACTTAATAACTTTATGTCTCGAGTTGGAACGCTTGGTAGGTATTTAAAATATGAAGAAACTTTGTTTGTATGGAAAAGTCTTTGAAGAGACTTTCCTATAGTATTTGTACCTTTGAAAACAATATTTGGTATGTTTATAACATTACGTTAACTTTTAGATTGTCTAATAACTGATTTATTTATGTTTATTGCCCAGATCCCCAGCCGAATTTTGAACGTCTTCCTTAAATACATATTATATAACATAATAGTTCTAGTTATATATCATAAAATAATATAAAGTGCCACAGTCTCTCAGAGTCTTGCGACAGAGTAAGATATTTGGGATGTGGTCTTACTGCACAGTTTATTGAGCTCCAAAATATTTCTGTGGATATTTCGGCCGTGGTTGCTGATTAGAAAAGACTCTTATTCAATGTCAGGTTTCCTCGTGATTTGGATTTGCCTTACGTAATATTTATTCTTATTTACAACTCGATCTGATCATCTTGCGTATCATAGATAGTGATAACAATTGAAGTTCATTCATATTATGCCCTAATTTGGGTGCGTGTGATGCTAACAGGTTACACGTTGATCTTTGCTTGGTGTATTGTCAAATCCGTGTCCCGTTGTAATCGAGATATGTCTGTTAGTTTGCAGTATCTCAACATTTTATGAACCGAAGATTGCAGGCTTATTTCAGTGTTATGGTTTGTGTGAGAATTTCTAAGGTATATTTCATTCGGCGTAGGATATTGAAGCACCGATAAGCGTTCTTTTCAGCAACCTGTTGTAAAAAAACTAACTGACTTGCAAAAAGGATGAGTTTCTCAATAAGACTGTATGTTTATGTTTTTAATATTACTTTATAACACATTAGCTCGTAAAGGGTAGCTTATTTCACCAATTTCAATATCGTACTGTATCTCATTACGTATCTACTTGTGCGTTATTGTAATGTAAAACGCACGAGTTTCTTATTAATATGGTAAAACGCAAAGTTTATCAAGATGCTCCGTCTAAAACGAACGGTCCTTTTTTATATCTTAGCAATTTTGTGTCAGAAAACTGGTCAATATTTTATGTATAAAATTAACTTTCGGAGATAATAATAATAACTTGACAACATTAAAAATGCCAACTGGCAACGTTTTAATCAATTTTACAAATTGTTCAAAATTACATATTGGACAGTATTAATATCATAATGTACATACCTAACTATTACGCGATTAATCCGCCAATGATAAACTAATTTCGATAATGATGAAAGTTATAGTCAATTAACTGAAAAATTTATTAGCGTACCTGATGATTTAATGATGATTTCAACTCCTATTAGGGAAACGCATCCGGCAGCAGTCCTTGAGAGCCAGAAAAATTACAGGCTAATGAGACCTAACAACTGGACGTCTCAGTGTGACGGGCACAGTGCAATTCGTCGCTGACGAAATGCGTCTGTTATAGGCAGAGGTTAGTCCACTTAACATCAGGTGGGCCTCGGGCTTATTCCGTCACAATAAAAAAAAAAAAAAAAAAAAAAAATGGCATTTCATATGCTTCTGACGATACTGTTAATTTTTACCGGTTTCTTCATTACATCGTAGAGTTTATCAAATATTCGTCTTTTGGTCGTCGAATTGTAATTTGAATTGACAAGGATACATATCCTCCAATCGAAAAGAGATAAAGAGGATCCACCTCTTCTCTTCATCTGGATCATATCCACGCATCCCGATCAACGTCGCTCATTATCTCATTAATCCAATACTTATACCGAAAATCAGAACGGAACAGATTGGTGACCAGTAATAAGGATAACCAGAATTTACCAATGAGTTGCAAAGTAAATACTTAGCTTAGTTTTTACTCTGCTGATCTTCAAAACCTCTTTTCTAATTTTGCCAGCTATATTTTCAGTTTGCCCTGGATCTTGGTAGCATTTTCTCCGATAAGAATTATGCTATCGAGAACAGAGAACACTATTATGTAATATCAAATAGGTTTAAGTATTGATGAAAATTTCTATTTTATCCTGGACTTTCCGACTCCGATGTGGGAGAGGGAATCAAAGTTTACCCCTCCATCCACTGCACTAGAGTTAGAACCCAATCAACTGCTTCATATCCCACTGTCTCGTTTATATATTTTAATTCCTGTTGTAGATTCTACACAAGTCTAGTAGTTTTACTTGTTTTACTGAGACTCTAAGCCAAAGCCCAACGTAGATGAATATACGGTTAAAAAACATAAATATATAGTATAATGTATACGATGTATAATCTCGTTGTTTATTTACATTAAATATATACTTGAATATTTGACTGTTTACTGTAAAAAGATCCCTGCCGATATTTATATCACAGTCTACGACGCGACCTGCATTATTTAAACAATGACACATCATTTCGTAATATATTATTTGTAAATATTTGGTAATCATGAGGTATGAGATAATCGCTCATTGACAAGCTAGTTGTCTACAGGCTGGTCCATTGATACCGAGTTACCCATTGTTAAAGTATCCCTATCTTGAATACCTTAACACAATAGGTGGCTAAGAGGTATAATAATCAGTGCTTTTAGTGAATTCAGCTCATTTGTCCCAGTCGCAAAATGAAATCCATTCGGGGTCGAAGTTAAAAGGTTAGATTAACTTAACATAATATCTAACCACTGTTGTATTTTTGGTGTTTTTTGTGAAATTTGAGTAAATATAATTAATCCTTTTTAAAATTGATTGTTTGATCAATATCGTAAGTACCTAAGTGAGTTTTTTTACTACTTACTTTTCTAGTTTGAGTGCCAAGTCCTCCAGCTATGGTGATTTGAGACCAAACCACGCTAATTGCTACCAATTAAAGTTTATGTTATGCGTGCAATGTTTTTTCTTTTTACTCGAGTAAGGCCTGGTTTTTCAATCATCAGGATAAATAATATTAGAATGATAATATGTTGACCGACCAAAATTAAAATAAATAAACGTTTCTTTTAAAGAACCAACATACGTACTTTGATTTTTGGTTGTTTAAATATTTATTTGTATAAATAGTAATCATCTCATGATAGAAAAATCGGCCCTTAGTGTCGTATTATTACAGTTCTGTAGCTTGCTGTGCACATCTAATCTGCAATTTGTGTGAGTTTATTATATAATAAAATGTATTTTAATTCTGAAATACTTCGGTACCTACTATAAATAATATTGGTATATACTTCAAAGGTACTCATTGAAATACAAAATTGAAAATGATAATTTAAATAAGCAGCCTTCAATACGACTATAAGCAAATGATAATGATTTTATGGCCCTATAGTACTTATAAATATAATAGATACCTAGGTGCTTATTTGCGCCATTTTTTTCGGCTGCAGTGAAAGTAAACTAAAAAAAAATACCATCTCCATGATAACATCTATCGACATATATAAGTACCTACCATAATAGCTTTCAATTTAGCTAGAGGAAATCGTTATTTGTAGTTTATAGAATCAGCCGGTTTCTTTACTGGCAAATATGGAAATTATAGGGTTATACCTTTATAATTTGATCAACCTTGTGTTAGGCCGTGATGGTAACTTTAAAATTTTAAAATCACTGCCTCGGTTGTTTGCGGTTTAGCAACAGTGTATTTGGTCCTATCATTATAATGTCTACCCGCATAATTTGGACAGTTTTAAATAACAATAATCTTTATTTTTGTGAAACAAAATGAATTTAAAATGGGTCTAGATAAAATAAAAAATTACCTACTAACATTTAGTTTTGACTTTTTCTGTAGTTTAGTTTACATATATAAAATTACGCCTCTTTCCCGTAGGGATAGGCAGAACACTCATCAATCCTTTCATACATAAGCGTCGGCTTAGGTTACTCCTGACCTGCAGGGCTTTTTTCAAAACATCAACATACCTTTCTCGTTTTTTTTTAGTTTACTTTATTTGAAGTAATATTTTTATGTGACGTTTTCGTACATAAACTTACCTTGTAGATTTTTATTTTTCGGTTTTCAAAGTCTGCTACTTACTACGTTTAAAATGCATATTATGGATAACGTTCAAACAGACGTTTTAGGCTAGTTCTTATAGGGAAGGAATTTTGGTTCGCTCAAATCATAGCTCCTTAGTTTTTAAACACTTTCCTGTGGAGCGATTTTACAAAATCCAAGATTTCTACCGACATAAAACGTAAATTAAGACATTTAATCAAAGAGATTATATCTAATCATAGTAACAATCAATAAAAGTTTTCTAAAACGTAAAAAAAAGTGGCGTATCTAATACCTAATTTCAGTCGATTTTTCATCATAGAATAGGGGCGACACAAATTGTGTATCACATTCCTGTCAGCTAAAAACATCTGTAAAAGACCAATAAATTGAATAATAAGCGCTGTTGCCAAATTTCCGAGACAAAGTACGTATTAAACTAAGCTCACTGCCGCTTAGAGTTCCGCCTAACAGCCAATCAATCAGACAGTCGCCACGAAGATATCGTCGACCGCAGACGTGTTCGGGTCAGACAACTTCTCACTTGTATGGTATGTGTTTACGTAAACAATATTTGAATTTCTTTAATATTGTTTATTGTTTTGATTAAAATACCTAGTGTAAATATACCATAAAGCATGAACACGTCATTCAAATACAGCGTTTTGTGTTTTTTATGAAAAACCTCAAAATTATCACTTTCCTGTGTATCACTTGTCTGGATCCATTTAGACAGAAAGTTATAAAAATCACTTAGGTTCCAATTTCCTCTTAATATTGTATGTTTTTTAACCCGTTGAGGTCTGTTTTTCACAGAAACCAAAATGCCACAATCTAAGAAAAAAAAGACCAGGGAAGAAGTATTAGCACTTAGAGAAAATGAAAGAAAATGAAAAATGGTCCAAACAATTTACTTTAACAGTAAATAAATACCTAACAGTATTATTTAAAGACAAGAGCTACGGGAAAAATAAAATCAATATCTGAAATGACGATCGTGAAAAAAGGTACTGCAGAAAGCCGTAGCGGGTAATATCTAGTACTACTATAAGACAAAATGTTTGTCTTTAAGATAAATTTAGACTATTACCTAGAAATACCTGTTTAAAAAAACTGTCATTATTCCTAGTGCCTGAATATTGAAATTTAGTAATTTATTATTTCTTAATAAAAAATAATATGAGAATTGGTGTTTAATAATCCCACTTTCCTGGTTATTTCTCACTATTCTGGCAGTATAATAACATTCACATCATAATATTTTCTAACGGTTTTCAGTCAATTTATAAATGATATAAGTATAGTAAAGTATATAGACGTTACTTATCATGCATTTTTATACAAATGTAAGTTAATTTTCATTTTCATGTGCCATCTATCACTTGCCTGTCTTCAAAATTTCTTAAAAAGCCTATAATATCATTATATACCAATATTTTGTCTGACCCATAATGCTTTAGCTTAATTAAATAAAAAACTGACCCTCTAGCCACTTTGCATACTAAATTTAGGAAATAAAAGTATAGGACATAAAACTTCCCGTATTATTCCTTCATAATAAGAACTAGCCTTTAGCTTTGGTTGCACCATTCAGTCAGTTAAATTATTCCGTTGGATTAATGTTGAATAAGAAATATGTTTCGCATTTAACCTTAGTAAAATTTGTTGCAATACAAGCTAAATTATTATAAAATAAAACAGACGTTAACCTCGATGTCAACTATTAGGTCCTTACATATGAAATTGGCGTTTTTCGTACTGGCCACTTTAATCACGAATTTCTCCTCTTTGGTAAGGAATTCCAAATTCAAATTTGTACAGCTATAGACTCATGTATTTGTGCTTCGATGATCGTCATTCATTTGTTTTTTTTCTTCTGTTTTTTTCTGTTTGCGTCACTCATTTTACAAAATGGAAAACCTTAAATATCGCATTATTTACGAGTACGAGTTCCGCCGTAGCACTAGTGCTGCGGAAACAACTCGAAGGGTGAATGATGTGTATGGCGGTCGTGTTGCAAAAGAAAACACAGTTCGTTTTTGGTTCCAACGTTTTCGTTCTGGAAATTTCGACCTGCAGAACAAGCCCCGTGGACGGCCTGAGACTCAAGTTGATAATGAAGAGTTGAAGGCTATTGTGGAAGCGGATCCATCGCAAACCACGTCCGAGTTAGCTGCAGGCTGCGATGTTAGTGATAAAACTGTTTTAATTCACTTGAAGCAAATTGGGAAGATTAAAAAGCTTGAAAGGTGGGTACCTCACGAATTGACTGAAACAAACCGGCAAACGCGCGTCGACTGCTGCGTTACATTACTAAACCGGCACAATAATGAAGGTATTTTAAACCGAATCATTACCTGTGATGAAAAATGGGTTCTTTACGATAATCGGAAGCGCTCAGCGCAATGGTTAGATCCTGGCCAGCCAGCCAAATCCTGCCCCAAGCGAAAATTAACCCCAAAAAAGTTACTTGTAAGCGTTTGGTGGACTAGTGCCGGTATTGTTCATTACAGTTTTTTCAAATCTGGCCAGACTATTACGGCTGATGTCTATTGTCAGGAATTGCAAACCATGATGGAAAAGCTAGCGGCTAAACAACCTAGGCTGGTCAATCGCTCCACGCCACTGCTGCTTCACGACAACGCTAGACCACACACTGCGCTACAGACGGCTACTAAATTAGAAGAGCTTCAATTGGAAAGTCTAAGACATCCTCCGTACTCCCCGGACCTTGCTCCAACAGATTACCATTTTTTTCGAAATTTGGATAACTTCTTGCAAGGGAAAAAATTCAACTCCGATGGGGCAGTCCAAATCGCCTTCAAAGATTTTATTGATTCCCGTCCGACTGGTTTTTTAGTAAGGGGATCAATGAACTACCTATGAGATGGCAAAAGTGCATAGAAAATAATGGTTCATACTTTGATTAATTAAATATATTATATTAAAAAATATTCGACTTTTTGTTCCTCCCATACAAAACGCCAATTTCATATGTAAGGACCTAATATTTTTGCCGTTATACAATGCCAAAAATAATTATGTACTTAGTGTTTTTGATTGATGTATATGTCTATATACCCTCATTACAAAAATGAAAATCCCATAACTTTTAATCAGATAATTAATTAGATGCTCTATTTACGAGTATATATTTACGTATCCAGTGTAAGATACGTAAGTGGCTTATACATTTTCCTAAATACAATTGCTACCTTAGAGTCATAAGTACCTTCAGATCTAAGATTTTTTTACGATATTGAGTGGCAAACAAGCAGACGGCCCTGCTGATGGTAAGCGGTTACCGTCCCCTATGGACATTTGCAACACCAGGGGCGTTACCAATGCGTTACCGACCCTGTAAGACTCTTATAACACCGTTTTTGAAGGAATCCACACTGTAGCTCTGTGGAAAACGATAGATGGAAGATCATTCCACATTTTGAAAGTATGTGGTTAGATAGAACGCATAAATCGAGTTGTGCGAGACTTCCAGGACTCGACTATGTGTGGATGAGCTTTTAACCGGTGACGCGAGATACGATGATAGAATCGCGATGCCGGCATAAGATCAAAATGCTCTTGAGAGCATTCCGCGTTATAGAGCCTTTAAAATTTACAGAGCGAACCGATGTCTCTATGGAGGCTCAGTGGCTCAAGGTAGTCAGAGAGCTCGGGATTGTTGAAATCGGAATCTTTAATATGATAAAACTACGTTTGTATGGAAAGTTGTTACTATACATTCACACCAGTCACAAACAGTCAATTATTTTAATTAATAAAAACATTACTTTGATATTCACAAGTTTTCGGATAATGAAAATAAAATAAGTAATAAAATAAGAAGATTCAACCCGTGAGCAGCTTGGGTTTCGAGTTCGTTTAGAAAAGTATTTGTATGTATTGCAATTCAACGGGTCAATGTTGCCAGCATGCTAGGCACGCTTCAAACTGGTAGTGGGCTGGAGCATTTGGACTGCCTGTGAGTCTACAATGACTAATAATAATAGGTTGTCTAAATGCTTTTAACGTAGTAGCTGTAGTGTTGTATATAGTTCGTAGTTTTTTGTTAATAAAGGCATACTTTATACGTAACAAGAACATCAAAAAAAATTTTTTTGACTATTCAATCATAACAGCCTTCCTCAAGTACCTACGGAATACTTATTGAAGCAGAATATCGAGTAACTCGTAAAAGTTGTTTTATTATAAGCAACAATCGCGTAAACCAATAGAAATAATTACAAAATACATATATACTTACATACTAAGTATGTACTTATATTTTTTTTAGAATTAGGTTAGCCTTTGACCACTATCTCACCTGATGGTAAGTGATGATGTGTTCGAAGATGTTGTTCCGGCTAACCTAGAATTACTGGCTTGAAATGCCCTATCACCATGAAATATAATAAAGACGATATTTTCTATACCAACACGTACCTGTGTTAACTATATATCCTAAATTTACCTTTGTATCTCCTATAATAATGTTCCGTACTCCTCACAAGGCACTCTACTCAAGACATGTCAGCTCCAAGTATGGAGGTAAAGCAAAGTCCTTTTGCGGACGTCAATTCACTTAAGGGGAGTCGATCATGCTTCTCCCGCCGCTCTCTGCTAAAAGCTACTAAAAGCCCTCCATAAAAGCAATAATTAAATTGTAGCGCAATTTAGTAACTTACCTACCTTTACTTCGGCTACAATGTGCCAAGTGCCAATAGTAGACAAAGATAGAAAACTGTGTACAACTTTAAAATTTTATTTTTATTTGAGTGACAAAACAGATTGCTCACTTGATTTTAAGCTAAGTATTTCCCTGCGAGCTACTAACACTTAGATTAGTTAGAAGCACGGTAGTGTTTCGTCTGGCGGTTATAAGTGAAATCAACCGTGCGTGCATGAGTAGTCTACGTGGCAGTGCAATGAGTTCACTACCCCAGATTGTCATCAGACTACGTCAGTCAGTTCCAGGATACAATATTGCGGTTGTCATTATTCCATGCCACGAAACTCAACCTTTAGTTTTACTCCTTCCACCCCGCCGCCCAAAACACTGATAATCCGTGTAATGATCGCGCGCCCTAGCAGGATCCATTTCAATTACAAACTTACCACCAGTCATAAGTTAATTCTTCTAGTTATCAACTGGTCACTACACCAGTCATCAAATAGCATCATAGCACTCCGAAATCACCGCCCGTGTAATGTTGTATATTTATTACTAGTTATAAAAAAATTGTGAATAGAAGGGCTACACCAGATTCGTTTAATGTCAAGTAGCCCTGTATCACTGATAGCATTTCAGGCACGGCCAGTTAAGTCCTGGGACTTCTAGTTCAAGAAATATATTACAACTCCTGGGTTTTATTCCGTATTTGTTCCATGTAATCGACTTAGCTCTCACTTCCCCCCTAAGTAAGGTATTGGCACCAGTAATAAACTTGTATCCTGTGTTAAATAATGTCTACAAAACTTAACCTAATAAGATTCTTCTATATTGTTTTACTATTGGTAACTCTCTAAATCGTTAACTTCATGTATTCATCTGTCAAACTTCGTATTGTCATGACAATCGACCATTTAGTTGTGACGGTTTGATCATTTAATTGCTCGACTTAGTTAGCTCTCATTCCCCCCCTAAGTAAGGTATGGGCACCAGCAATATACTTGTCTACTGTGTTGAATAATGTCTACAAAACTTAACCAAATAAGAATCTCCTATACTATTTTACTATTTATTGGCAACTCTAAATCATTAACTTCATGTATTCATCTGTCAAACTTCGTCATGACAATCGACCATTTAGTTGTGACGGTTTGATCATTTAATTGCTCGACTTAGTTAGCTCTCATTTCCCCCCTAAGTAAGGTATTGGCACCAGTAATAAACTTGTCTATTGTGTTGAATAATGTCTACAAAACTTAACCAAATAAGAATCTCCTATACTATTTTACTATTTATTGGCAACTCTAAATCATTAACTTCATGTATTCATCTGTCAAACTTCGTCATGACAATCGACCATTTAGTTGTGACGGTTTGATCATTTAATTGCTCGACTTAGTTAGCTCTCATTTCCCCCCTAAGTAAGGTATTGGCACCAGTAATAAACTTGTCTATTGTGTTGAATAATGTCTACAAAACTTAACCAAATAAGAATCTCCTATATTATTTTACTATTTATTGGCAACTTTAAATCATAAACTTCATGTATTCATCTGTCAAACTTCGTCATGACAATCGACCATTTAGTTGTAACGGTTTGATCATTTAATTGCTCGACTTAGCTCTCATTTCCCCCCTAAGTAAGGTATTGGCACTAGTAATAAACTTGTCTACTGTGTTGAATAATGTATACAAAACTTAACCAAATAAGAATCTCCTATATTAATTAGTGACGGTTTGATCAAACAACAAGTTTATGACGGTTTCCAGTGATATATAATGTGTCCTTGATTGTTTATTCTCTATTTATTCACAACTAGCTGTACCCGACTTCGTTCACGATTGCCGTACCTGCAAACTAATTATTCACATCTGAGCAATGTTTATCGCATATTAAGCAACGCTGTGGTCTGCGGTGAAGCATTCCTAGTAAAGCATAGCTCAGAAAGGAACTTTTTACTTTGGGTTTGAAAACTCCCGGGTCGTATTTTCCAGAAGACAGTAGTTAAGTAACTCAAAGAGTTTCTTCGCGGTTCGCACAATAAATGTTGAAGCAAAGTACTTTGTGCGTTTATTTGGAATTTCGATTATAAAACGGCATCTTTTTGCCGAGGTTCTCCTTGTTTGGCGGTAGAACGAAAATATACGAGTATTAGATTATGCAAAATGTATCCGGCAAAAGATAGATTGTTAAAAAAAACTGATCGTGGCGAATGTTCCAGATTTTAGAGTTTTATCTTAGCAAGCTGGCAAATCTAAATAAGGATGCCGAGCTGCCCGTGGGGTGCTGAGCTGCCCATGGGGTGCTGGGCTGCCCGTGGGGTGCCAGGCCGCCCGTGGGGTGCCGGGATGCCCATAGGGTGCCGGAATGCCCGTGGGGTGCCTGGCTGCCCTTGGGGTGCTGGGTGGCCCGTGGGATGCCGGGCTGCCCGTGGGGTTCCGATCTCACTCGTCACTATTCTAATAAAAACAGAATAATTGAAATCGGACTACGCGTTCTTAAATTACAACTAAGTAACATTTTGACTTTCATCCCCTTTCCCGAGGGAACAACTGGTCACTACACCAGTCATCAAATAGCATCATAGCACTCCGAAATCACCGCCCGTGTAATGTTGTATATTTATTACTAGTTATAAAAAAATTGTGAATAGAAGGGCTACACCAGATTCGTTTAATGTCAAGTAGCCCTGTATCACTGATAGCATTTCAGGCACGGCCAGTTAAGTCCTGGGACTTCTAGTTCAAGAAATATATTACAACTCCTGGGTTTTATTCCGTATTTGTTCCATGTAATCGACTTAGCTCTCACTTCCCCCCTAAGTAAGGTATTGGCACCAGTAATAAACTTGTATCCTGTGTTAAATAATGTCTACAAAACTTAACCTAATAAGATTCTTCTATATTGTTTTACTATTGGTAACTCTCTAAATCGTTAACTTCATGTATTCATCTGTCAAACTTCGTATTGTCATGACAATCGACCATTTAGTTGTGACGGTTTGATCATTTAATTGCTCGACTTAGTTAGCTCTCATTCCCCCCCTAAGTAAGGTATGGGCACCAGCAATATACTTGTCTACTGTGTTGAATAATGTCTACAAAACTTAACCAAATAAGAATCTCCTATACTATTTTACTATTTATTGGCAACTCTAAATCATTAACTTCATGTATTCATCTGTCAAACTTCGTCATGACAATCGACCATTTAGTTGTGACGGTTTGATCATTTAATTGCTCGACTTAGTTAGCTCTCATTTCCCCCCTAAGTAAGGTATTGGCACCAGTAATAAACTTGTCTATTGTGTTGAATAATGTCTACAAAACTTAACCAAATAAGAATCTCCTATACTATTTTACTATTTATTGGCAACTCTAAATCATTAACTTCATGTATTCATCTGTCAAACTTCGTCATGACAATCGACCATTTAGTTGTGACGGTTTGATCATTTAATTGCTCGACTTAGTTAGCTCTCATTTCCCCCCTAAGTAAGGTATTGGCACCAGTAATAAACTTGTCTATTGTGTTGAATAATGTCTACAAAACTTAACCAAATAAGAATCTCCTATATTATTTTACTATTTATTGGCAACTTTAAATCATAAACTTCATGTATTCATCTGTCAAACTTCGTCATGACAATCGACCATTTAGTTGTAACGGTTTGATCATTTAATTGCTCGACTTAGCTCTCATTTCCCCCCTAAGTAAGGTATTGGCACTAGTAATAAACTTGTCTACTGTGTTGAATAATGTATACAAAACTTAACCAAATAAGAATCTCCTATATTAATTAGTGACGGTTTGATCAAACAACAAGTTTATGACGGTTTCCAGTGATATATAATGTGTCCTTGATTGTTTATTCTCTATTTATTCACAACTAGCTGTACCCGACTTCGTTCACGATTGCCGTACCTGCAAACTAATTATTCACATCTGAGCAATGTTTATCGCATATTAAGCAACGCTGTGGTCTGCGGTGAAGCATTCCTAGTAAAGCATAGCTCAGAAAGGAACTTTTTACTTTGGGTTTGAAAACTCCCGGGTCGTATTTTCCAGAAGACAGTAGTTAAGTAACTCAAAGAGTTTCTTCGCGGTTCGCACAATAAATGTTGAAGCAAAGTACTTTGTGCGTTTATTTGGAATTTCGATTATAAAACGGCATCTTTTTGCCGAGGTTCTCCTTGTTTGGCGGTAGAACGAAAATATACGAGTATTAGATTATGCAAAATGTATCCGGCAAAAGATAGATTGTTAAAAAAAACTGATCGTGGCGAATGTTCCAGATTTTAGAGTTTTATCTTAGCAAGCTGGCAAATCTAAATAAGGATGCCGAGCTGCCCGTGGGGTGCTGAGCTGCCCATGGGGTGCTGGGCTGCCCGTGGGGTGCCAGGCCGCCCGTGGGGTGCCGGGATGCCCATAGGGTGCCGGAATGCCCGTGGGGTGCCTGGCTGCCCTTGGGGTGCTGGGTGGCCCGTGGGATGCCGGGCTGCCCGTGGGGTTCCGATCTCACTCGTCACTATTCTAATAAAAACAGAATAATTGAAATCGGACTACGCGTTCTTAAATTACAACTAAGTAACATTTTGACTTTCATCCCCTTTCCCGAGGGAACCGTGCTGAATTTCGGGATAAAAAGTGTACAATAACCTTCTTCGTAGTATGAACTCAAATCGTGTTAAGTTTTATTGAATTCCATTGGGTAGTTTTGGAGTGATGTGTGGCCGGGATACAGACAGACAAAAATAAAAAAATACAGTTTTGGCACCAGTGTCAGCTGCCACAGAATGCTCTCAATTATTTTTTTTCAAAATATCTGCCATGTACAGAATTCAATCTGTTACAGTTTTATTATAAGTATAGATAATTATCACAGCTTTGGAAACGGTCTACTTACAATTTTATACTCGAAAGGTCAGAGGCTTTTCATTAAACTCTCCGAAACAAACACATCTGGTTTTTACAACATAAAACTGTGGACACTTTATGAATCAAAAAACGTTTGTATCAATTCTAATTATTATTTGTGAGTTTCCTCACCTATCCACCAGGATGTTATATGGCAAGATGCTTATAGCATTCCTAACATATTTATTAAATTTTCGATTGTAGCCCAGCAAAAATATTTTGCAATCGTTCACTTTTTTCCCTATTTCATCTCTTCTTCTCCAGACCTTGTCCCATTTTTATTTGGGGTCGGCTCTCCTAATCATCAGTCTCCAGTTTTGTCTTTCCTGGGTAGTCACTGGGTCAATATTATTTTATTTCATGTCCTTCTTAAATACAGACATCCATGTAAGTTGGGGCCTCCCGCGCTTTTTCGGTCCTTTTTCATAGTTTAAGACTTTTCTAGTCTTGTGGTCATCCGGTCTTCTCGTGACATGGCCGTGCCATCGCAGACGTGATTCTGGTAATTTATCTTGTACGGGTCTTACTTTAAAATTTCCTCTGATGTAATGGTTCAATGGTTAAATGGTTGGTCCCTCCTATTACATCTGCCAAAAAATATGACATGCCTTCGTTTCTTGCTAGTTTTCTGTTTTCCTTAACGGTTTTTCTCTTAGGCTCTTCTTGGGATGGGATGGATTGATAATGAAATAATGTTGTACTTCCCATAACATCTTAATATAATAAGTTTTTCGTGCTTTTTCTGTGAACTGGGTATGACATTTTTATTACAGCCTAACTTTAGTTTATATTTATATGTGGTATCTTTCAGCTTCTTTATTTATCTCCTTTGTACCGGTGATTCATCGTGCTTCTTACGTTTTCAGATTTTCCCTTTTTTGTAAGATTTTGCGGTCTTCGTTATTTGAGACTTCAGGAGACTCGTGGATAGTAACGTTATACTGTGGTGAGTTGGGAATGGTATTCCTAGAAGTATCTGAATCTAAACTTGGTGTTATATATTCCTTTTCAAAAACTGAATCATTGGAATCAAAGTCTAGGTGGCTGAGTGAGTTGATATGAAGATCCATATAGTTCATAGAGACTTTTTCATTTGTATCAGCTACATCCTGCTCATCACAATAAATATCTGCCTGTTTCTGTTCCTGTAGTTGATCCTAAGAAGAACTGGTTGATTGCACCGACAACATTATTCTTGATCACCGATTACGACTCATCTAGTCTAGGTGGCTGAGTGAGTTGATATGAAGATCCATATAGTTCATAGAGACTTTTTCATTTGTATCAGCTACATCCTGCTCATCACAATAAGTATCTGCCTGTTTCTGTTCCTGTAGTTGATCCTAAGAAGAACTGGTTGATTGCACCGACAACATTATTCTTGATCACCGATTACGACTCATTCTGTGTCACACTGAAACAAAAAAATAAAACTTTAATTTAATAAGACGTAAATGACTAAAATATTTTTTTGAAAATTGTAAAACTTAAAACTTTCTTTTGCAAGAAACTTTTATATATCGTCTAGGACCAAAGTGGAAGACAAATCTAACGCGCCCAAGTTCAATGAGGTTACGTCTTCTGGTACCACGAAATTGCGATGTCACCGAACTTACATGGTATGCCAGATAGCTCTATGGACAACAACTAACTGGCTCTCCACCAGATTCAACTTCTAAAACGACCAGAAAACCACTAACTATAAACGGCCATATTCTCAAATCGCTAATTTTTCCACTATGTTCGTTTTTTTTTTTGTATTTTCGAATGAATACAATATGTATAATAGTACTGTATCAGCCGGATTGTGCACTGCTGAACACAGCCTCCCCCAATTAGGGGAGTTTGCCATAATCCCCATGCTTGGCAGGCGTCTGGAGGATCGCAGTTTAAGATCTCAGTCTCTCAGAAGGCGCTGCTGCCCACCTCACCACACCGCAATTTTACCTTTAATCGCCTCTTACGATACCCACCGGTAGAAAGGGGGGGGGGGGGGGGGGGGTGACATTCTAACCCGGCACCCCATATAGTAATAGTTTTTTTTTTATGTTATTGTGACGGAACAAGCCCGAGGCCACCTGATGTTAAGTGGACTAACCTCTGCCTATAACAGACGCATTTCGTCAACGACGAATTGCACTGTGCCCGTCACACTGAGACGTCCAGTTGTTAGGTCTCATTAGCCTGTAATTTTTCTGGCTCCCAAGGACTGCTGCCGGAACACACCGTAAGGTGCTTGGCGACAGATTTTCTACTTGAGGGTGGTCGCTAGCCAGGCGGGCATTCGCAAAATGCCCTTCCACCATGCATATATAATAGTAATCCATTTCTTTTATTATTACGTGATAAAATATAAACAATAAGTAAATCAACAATTTTTATATTGTTATGATTGCAATAACGCCTGCTATGCGAATTACATTACAAAATTACAAATATACGATAGGAAAATTTTTTTTTTTAATCCCGCACATGACTTAAATTTTTCCTATCGTATATTTGTAATTTTGTAAAATCAACAATTTTACCAAGTCAATGTCAAAAACACTACAATTTTATTACTCATTCATCTTCTCCAGATGAATCATTGTTGTCTACATCATCATCGGCGCTTTCATATTGATACGATTTACTGATTTGTTTTATAACGCTTATTGAAATTTCATATTCGTTGCAGCATTTTCCTCCCAGCCTCAAACCACAGCATATTCTAATATGGCAGTTAAAAGATTTAACTTCATTCTATTCCTCTGTTTTTTTTGTTACATTTATCCAGCTAAATAGTCTCAACATCAGCATTGGAGTGAGGCAGTATTAAGAGAGTTATCGCAAAAGTCGCTAAATATAGATTTTGAGCATCTTTGGAATAATACTTCATTTCTAAAAATGTTTTGTATCTTTGCTCTCATTCCATTTCAATAAATGAATTTGCCGCCACTGATCGTCGACTCATGCAATAAATTCCAATAAATTCTGCACATTTTTTTTAAATTGAGCTATTAGGTCAATTAGATTTTCTTTGTTGTGATTGAGTGCTTCTAAATTCTACTTATTCTGAATTCTACTAAACCACTAAGAAAATCCACCAGCCACTAAAAGCAATATTTCACCACTAAAAGGGGGGTCAAACCCTCCACCAGTTTTAGTGGAAAATCCACTAATTTGGCAACACTGATTTCCAACCACGTACCCCACTTCACCTAGCACAACACAACTAGCACTACTTAGTAGAAAGTCACAATAATTGCTTTAAGTGACTGGCAATTTTTTTATAAAACTCAGGTTTAACCCATTGCCATCGCCGATAATGATAACAATAGAATTTCATTCATAACTAGGACATAGTGGTCCTGACGATGCCAACTTATTTAAAGGCAGGCATACCTGAGCAGAATCGTCTTTGCTTATAAAGCAGTAAAGTCTTTTCATTTAATGGTGAATTACTTAGGTATATCGCAAATAAGTAAGTTGATTCTACTAAAATGCTTTTTTTCAACCTATTAGCATAGAACATATAATAATACTACGTATATAATGGACTCTCCTCTCCCCCCACCAAAACGAGCCTTCCTCACCCCGCCACCGATTCTGAGCTGTCGCGGAGCTGACTTGAGTACGGGACGCGCAACTCGCGCACGATGACGTGACGACGAAGCGTGATGATTGTTCAAATATTTTAAAAGTTTAGTAGAGGAATCTATTATTGAATAACAAATGGAGTGAAATGTGAAGTAATGTTACCTAATCGGTTGTGTGTTGCATATTCCTACGTCGTACATGGAGTTGGATTGTTGTGCTTGTAAATGTTTCTGAAGGTAGGTAAAGTACGCATAACCTACGAAATATAATGAGTCACAATAACAGCATGAAAAGATTGTTAGGTAGGTAAGTACAACAATTATTCATACGATGACAACCTTAGACTTCACGCACACATTTACGCGTGTACAAAAATAACATTTGTGTAGTGTCTGTGTAATAGGTAGTTAGAACGCGGCTTTTGTATAGAGAATGAGTCAAGTGTCCAGGCTGTGGTATTAGTCAGAAACATCTTTCCTGTTTGGTTTGTTCGCTACCTTTTTTCTCTTAAAAGCGTTAAGTACTTATCAAATTGTTAAGCTATGTAAGGACAGACTCGCGAGGTTTTCAGCTCCGAGCCGAGTCGATCCACTAGTTTTACGATCAAGACCACTGATCAAGACTGACTTTGGCTAAATGCACCTCTACTCTTGCCAAAGATTAAACTCTAGCAATGCTATAGGAAACGAATATATAGGGTGCTTACCATTTCAAGTTAAATTCGCTAAAAACGCTAAAAACGATCACACTCCCAAAAAGTTGTTCCACTTGGGTCTTGGCATTATTTTCGCCATAAACGCTATGAGGCTACTGAAACAGTTTGAATTACCTACATCTAATGCCAAAAGTGACAGAAGTGGCAAATTTTAGTGGCATTCTTAGCGTTGTTATCCTAAATGGAACAGGGGAGAACAGTTACAAACGATCACGGTGATCACAACAATATACGCAGAATGTTATCAAAATTATCGAAAATAACGAAATTAGCGTCAAATGGAATAGGACCTTAGAAATGGACGAATACAAAAAAAGAAATACGAAAAATATTTAGATTTTCGGAAGTTATTGTCAGTCAAATGTCAAAAGAGTGTCACTTTATTGTCAGCTGATCGGATCCTAACCCAGCGTTGCCAGATCGTTCCTTGTGCATTCAGTGTTGCCGTTTTGGCATTTTTAATGCTAAATTTGGCATATTTTCACCTAATTTAGCATGTTAATTTGGAACTTAGCATATTGCATTATTTTAGCATTTTTTCAGCATTGTCTAGGGCTGAGGAAACTGAGGAATCGGATGTCGTTGACGACACTAAACTCTATACTGTATGTCAGATATGGACTCCGAAGATCAGGAAAATGTTGCAATTCTTATAATATTCCTGATGACGTACTGAAAAACATTACGGGTATTAAAGAACATGCAGCGACTGATGATAGTGGCCCGTCAACGTCACAACAAGAAAAAGACGAACAAGTGGATGACCTTCAGATATTTTTCGAAATAGATGACTAAGATTTAGATATTTGACTTATTAATACGTTACCTTCAGGTATTGTTCAAAATAGAAGAGTCATATATTGTTTTTTGATAAATAAATACTTTAAATCAAATTGGCATTTTATTTAGCACTTTTTAAATTGTATTTAGCATTTTCTAGCATTATTCGGGCGAAAAGTTAGCATTTTTCTAAAATATAAAACGGCAACACTGTTGTGCAACGCGTTGTGTTCTATTACACTATCATGCGCACCCTTTGCGTTCCATTATTTCGTGCTCTCTCTTCGTTCCTTATCCTAATAAGGGTAAGAAAAAATATTGTAAAGATCAACTAAAATCCGCCAGAAGAGCGAGCTAAATATTATTATAGAATAGGAATAGGTTCAAAAATAGATTTTAAGTGTTTCTGTCACATCTGTATTTGATTTGCGTTCCTTTTCACCTGCCTGCGTTCTAAATCTTTAACAACGACTGGCAGCACTGTAAGAACCATCAAGATATTTTTTGGATTGGAACTGTGTTGTTATTTGTTTTGTTGACTGTTGTTCAGCAGTTATGCAGGCTATAAAGTAACTTTGTTTATTTAAAATTACAATACACAAATGTTTGCACAAGGTCAAACCACCAAGCAATAATTTATTGTTTAGTCAATAATCAAGGTTAGGTACTTTATATTGATAAGAAGTTTTCTAAGGAATTGTTGAGTTATATTTTTATCATTTGTTTATTGTACAGGACCACAATAAATTTATTCCGAGATGACCACATTGAGCCAAATAATTGATAACGAGCACATGCAAAGGATTACTGCGGAATTTTCTCGTTTAGGAGGTAAGTACTTTCACTCAGCTTATCATCCTCTAATTAGCGGTATGCTTACGTCATTACAAGTACAGTATGTTTTGTTGGAGTATATACCTACTTATAAAATAAAATGTTATGCAACTATTTTACACAACAATAATTGGAAAACCTTGCAATAGATGGGTATTTATTCGTGTGTTTTAAGTACATAAATTAGCTATTGCTGAATATTTATCAATCTCAAAACAAATAAATCCCTACATGTAAATCTATTACATTAAAAAAAATATAAATGTGTACATTCCTAAATAATGTTGCATACTATGGAATTCCTCTATCTACGATCATGGCATATCCCTCTTGCTGTCTTAACTCTGATCACATTCTTTATACATAGATGCCAGTTGAATAGCTAGCTGCTGCCTTGAGAAACAATAACTGTGTTAACCCATTGATATCGGCAATAATGATAACAATAGAATTTCATAAATTGGCCATAGTAGGTCAGCCGATGCCAAGGGATTAAAGCAAAAGTAAATGAAAGTATGTCAGACCCACCTCAATATATTATGTTGCATATAATGGCACATGAGTAAATCTATGATGAGACGAATTACTTAGCATCCCATGGATTCGCCATGCTGGTGCCGGAATCATAGAGTTGCAGAGGAAGAGTCCCAAGTCACAGGCGCCTGGGATTTGCAACCCAGGGAGTAAGATTAAGGGGCCCCTTTATGATGTCATCAATGCTACCCTCTACTGCTCAAGCCTCCTCCCCTGCCTAGCAAAATTTGGCAAGATCACTTTGAAAGGATACACATTCTAGGATGAAGTTACAGTTGTTCTTGAAAGGCCAAGGTCCTTTAGTAGGTTATATAGAGATTTCTCTGGTATACCCCTTACTCCGACTACTACAGCATATAGATTAACTACATAACTGTTTTTGGTTCACAGTAAGTTCTATAAGTACTATGCGTTTTAGAATTTTTGAGTACAGAAATATATCTGTATGATGAAACACCACAAGAATTTATACTGTTGTTCATATGTATTCAACAATAGATTGCAATCGGAAGTTGCACTTTGCTTCCTTAATGACCCTTTGTTTACAAAATCAACTTGGAGTGTGGGCTCTTTTCCTCAATTTTGCCGCTAATGTGCGGCCTATTTTGCGTATTGTTTGGTGACTGCCATTAGTCCAGCCATCCAATACCGGCCAGGAATGCAAGCAGCTTCCTGACACCGGCGCAGGCCTCCCGAATTGTCCCTGGAGTTTCAAGGTGTTCTGCTCTATGGGATGCCACACTGCTGCACTCAACAAGCTCATGTGTGGCCATCTCCTCTGCCTCCATACAGCCTCTGCACAAGGGGCTGTCTGTGACACCTATAGTAAACAGGTGCTTGTTTAAATGACAGTGTCTAGTGACAATTCCAAGTACCTGTCGTAATTTGTCTCTTTTAAGATTGAGGAGCCTTCTAGAGTACCTAAAGTTTAACTCTGGGAAAGCTTCCCTCGATTGCCTACAGTCTATTGTACCTGCCCAGTGCTTTTGATGTAAGTTTTTAGTTCTTTGGCGGATCCAAGCTCGGACTTGGCTGAATGGTAGTGGAATCTGGGGTTCTGGTCCTGCAGGATGAAGGCCAGAACCTATCCGCGCCAACTCTTCTGTCGTTGCCTCTGGATCCACTATGCCCTTTTATTCACTGAAGAGTAACTTTGTTATATACCTGATTACTTCTTTCAGTAGATGGTGACACTGTATGATCAGCCCCGATGAAAGTTCATGTTATTATTATTATTATTATTATTATTATCTTTATTTATTATACAACATAATTTTAAATTTTTTACAACATTATTACAAAAATAAATATTATAAAAAACTTAAAACTAGGGTGCCGCTGGTCGCGGGGCAGAGCCCAAGCGACCAGTGGTTAGGGCTGCAGAGAGAGGAACCTCCGGACAATGCGTGTTGTGTCCAGTATCACTGCCTTCTGCATCAGACCCTTGATCCAACCATCTAGCGAGAGCCTCTTAAGGTGTTGGTCGAGGCTCTTCGCTATAAGGCCGTTCGCCGAAACGACTATCGGGACAATGATCGTCGAGTCAACATCCCACATGGCGGTTACCTCGTAAGCCAAATCAAGGTACTTGCTGACTTTATCCTTTTCGGCCTTAACGAGATTCTCGTCATGTGGGATGGTGATATCTACGAGCACTGCCCGGCGCTGGGATCGGTCGACCACCACGATATCAGGTTTATTGCAAACAATAGTCCTGTCCGTGATGATAGAGCGGTCCCAGTAGAGCAATGCACGACCATTCTCGAGAACTGGCGCCGGTGCGTACTGGTAGTACGGCACCTCTGACTCAACAAGGCCGTATTGAAGGGCAAGTTGCTGGTGGATGATCTTGGCCACTTGGTTGTGCCTGTGCAAATACTCGCCGTTAGCAAGATGCGAACAACCGGAAATGATATGCCTGAGTGACTCTCCGGGTCGGCGGCATGCTCGACAAATGTCGACCGTACCGTCCTTCAAGATATATTTCCGATAGTTGTTCGTCATCATTACTTCGTCTGCAATTGCACAGGCAAAACCCTCGGTTTCCCCAAAGAGGTCTCCGAAGCGTAGCCAATTCACCGAAGCTGGTAAATCCACATCAGGCCCGGTTAGGGCCCGGAAAAACCTACCGTGCAGCTCCTTGCCTTTCCATACTGCCTTGCGGTCATCGGTGCTCAGCATCGTTGGTTTGCGCCAGTTATCGTTCGCCAAGGAGAGCGGTGTGAGGCCCTTGTCAACCGCCACGACATCGCGATGCATCCCGCACTCGTGGTTACGGAAATAATCCCTGAGATTGCACACTTCACGGTTGTGAAGGGTCTTGGCATTTAAAAAGCCGCGACCTCCCCATTTCCGTGGAATGTACAGTCTCATAACGGACGAGCGTGGGTGTAGCATGCGATGTGAAGTGAGCAGTTGTCGGACCTTTCTATCCAGGGCGTCCAGCTCAGTCTGTGTCCACTTCAGTATGCCAAAGGAGTATATCAGTAGAGGCATCACCCAACCGTTAAAGGCGCGCGCCCTGTTGCCTCCAGACAAAAGACTTTTAAGTACTTTTGTCAGGCGGAAAAAGAAGCGCTCCTCTACCGATTTTTTGATGTCCTCTACCGAAATACCCAACGACTCTGACATACCGAGGTACTTGTAGGTCTCGACTTCGGAGAGAGATCTGAAAGTCATTGTCTCAGAAAGCTGCAAATTCGGAGAATTTACAACGTTCCCCTGCTGTACATGCAAGACCGCACACTTATCTACACCAAACTCCATCCTAATGGCACTACTGAAAACCTGTGTAGTTTTTAGTAGCTCCATCAAGTCTTGGCGTTTCGGAGTAAACAGCTTGAGATCGTCCATGTACAGCAGATGACTAATGACCTCACCTCCTCTTCGAAGCCGAAAGCCTAGCCCTGAATCCTTCAGCAAAGTGCTGAGAGGATTTAACGCTAGGCAAAACCACAATGGACTTAGACTATCACCCTGGAAGATGCCCCGCTCAATCCTTATAAAGTCCTGCGGGTCAGAGGAAGTGTTGCTACCACCTGGTTGACGAAGGACTGTGGTCCACTGTCTCATACACGCAGCTAAAAAGGATTTTAGGGTTGCATCAATTTTATACAACTCTAATATCCTTTCCAGCCATGAATGAGGCACTGAATCATAGGCCTTCTTGTAGTCAATCCAGGCAACAGAGAGAGCCCCTCTGTTCCGCCGAACTTGTTGGCTAATGGTCATATCTATGAGGAGGAGCTCCTTAGTACCACGGGACCCAACCCTACATCCATTCTGAGCAGGGGCTAAAACATTGTTCGCAACAATGTGCGTGTTAATTTTTGTGGTCAGAATGGATGTAAGGAGCTTGTAGATGGTAGGCAAGCACGTGATAGGTCTATAGTTTTTCGGATCCGTGGTACTACCGGACTTGTGGAGCAGGAAGGTGATACCGGTAGTCATGAAACGGGGAAGAGAACCAAGCTCAAGGGCCTCTTGAAATTGAGTTGCCAATCGGTCATGTGAGCAACGAATCCATTTTATCCAGAAGTTGTGCAATCCGTCCGGGCCAGGACTTTTCCAGTTCTGGGTCGAACGAATTGCACAAGTAACGTCTACGGGGTCTATATTAACAGACCCCATGGATTCGATAGACTCACATTCCCGCTGGACAACACTAATCCAATCACCTTCTGTGTGCTCGACGGGTATCGACCAGATGCCACGCCAGAAATCATTCATGGTACAGGCATCAGGTAGTTGTCCGTCGATCACACTCTGATTGGTCCCTTCCCACATCCGGTATACCTTCTTCTGATCACTTTGAAAGAGGCGATTAAGCCAGTATCTATCAACACGCTCTCTGTAGCGACGAATACGACTCGCCCACGCATAGATCTTCTGTTTCAGAAAGTCAATGCGATCCGTGACACAGGTCATGTAGTCTCGGGGCAGGACACCGGTTCCGGCAAAGGCCTGGGTCACGAAACGCATCACTCGGGGGCGGTTATTGCCCCGACTGAAGCAGAGTAGTTTAGCAATGAGAGTCCGGAATGAATTGATACGTCGCTCGATCCGTACTTGCCATGCGGGCGCACACCCGGCGGGACGCGGTGCTCGGTCAGTGTCCGGGAACTTGACACGAGCAACACGACACGCCGCAATGGCGCCACAGTACAATATCGAATGGGTATCAACTAAATCTTCGCTAGTTCGCAAATACGGGGCCAGCAAAGTATTCAAGGCCCCCATTAACGCTAGATTGCGTCTATGAGTAGGCAAACGTGGTAGTCGCGGCCTAGAGTCGGGTGTGTATCGATATTGGCTAATCGCGTCCTCCAAAGCCCTCCTCAATTGCTCACTCACCTGGTTAGTCACGCTCATACTCGCACAATCTCCCTCCCCAACATCAAGATCAACCATTGCCATTGGTGTCACCTCCGGTGACGGTATAACAGCCAGGGCCGGGGTCGACAACGCGGTAGGTAGATCCTGCATTAGGGGAGGAGCCGCGCGAGTAGTAAGCGCCTCCAGGCGGAGCCGATCAAGCACAGATTGGTCCAACAGCTTGCATCGGTGGATAGCTCGTACTTGATCCGACAGGCGTTGAGCGGATACGGCGACGGTCGGCTCAAGGGTCTGAAACAGAGGCAGCATACGATCACGGTACGCAGTCAAGATGGTTCCTCCCTCTGTAGCCTCATAGTAGGCACGCATGCAGTTTTCATTTATTGATGGGGTCCATCGCATGCGGCGCACTACACCACCGGTAGCGGGGGCCGGGCGCGGAGCAGATTGCCCCACAGGCTCCAAGCGTGCCGGTAGCGGGGGACGTCCCCGTCGCACAGGTCTCGGCGGCGGCGGCGGCGTCGGTGGCCCACCCCCATCACTCGATGCACTCGATTCGCGGGGAGTGTGGAATTCGTCTCCCGACGAGGAGCTCTTAGATGACGGGGTAGGCGATGATTGGACACGTGCGCAGGTGGTCTCCGCTGTAGTTTTCTCCCTCGCCTTTGATCTTGTAATCATTTAATCATTTAGTTTTCTGTTTTAACTCGTAATTTGTTGTTGTTTATATTTCTTTGACGTAAGGTGTCAATATTACTTTTTGGAGTCATTTTTGCTGTTTCTTTTGCAATATTCTCTTAGCTGTTTTGCTATTATGTTATAGCAGGTTTTAATAAATACTGGGAATTGTATAAAGTAATGAAATTTCTTACAAAAACTGTAAAAACACAATTTTAAAATTGTTTTGTGAAAAAAGGCGACTTCTGTCAGCGGTAGTTGTTTTTTTTTTTTTTTTTATTATTATTATTATTATTATTATTTGTGATACACAGGCAGCTCTTAAGCTGATGCGTGTATATCTGAGTCTTTGTCAATGCACTTTAAATATTTGTCCAGTCTATTTTTGAAAGAGTTCACTGAGGGAGCACTGATCACTGATTCCGGTAACCGGTTCCAAGTTTTAACTATGCGATTCGGTAGTATGTGCTCTCTGGGTTTGCTTTTACTTGGCCCCTGTTGCAGCTTCAGCGAGTGTCCTCTCAGGTTTGTGTTTGTGTTCATAGTATATAGTGTCTCTGACAAATTTGGTATACTATATCTGTTGGTGAGAATTTTAAAGGTCTCTATAAGGTCTCCGCGCTCTCTACGTTTCTGAAGGGTGGTAAGCCCTAGTTCTTGCAGACGATCTTCGTATGGAAGTTCTTTAAGACTAGGGACCATTTTTGTTGCCCTCCGCTGTACACGTTCGAGAAGGTGACTGTCCTTCTTGAAGTACGGATTCCATATCTGGAATGCATACTCCACTAAGGGCCTCAGGTAGGTCTTGTACAGCTTTAGGAACAGTTCCTTGTTAATGTATGAGAAAGCCTTTCTTATAATGTACATTATAGAGTTTGCTCTTTTCACTACCTCTACAATATGGTCCCCCCATTTTAGGTTGCAAGTTACAAGTACTCCGAGGTCTCGCTGTTTTTCTACCTTTTCCAGAGGGCTACCATTAATTGAGTAGTTGCATTTTGGATTTTTGCCTCCAACGTGTAACACTGTGCACTTCTTTTCGTTAAGTGTGATTAGCCAGTCTTGGGTCCATTCATATATTCTGTCTAGGTCTTTTTGCAGGGTGTTATGAGCGATCAGTGGATTTCCCATGATTTTGGTGTCATCAGCAAACAGTGACAGCTGAGATTTAATGTGCTGATCCAAGTCTGTTAGGAATATTCCAAAAAGGATTGGTCCGAGCACAGATCCTTGTGGGACTCCACTGCTGACTTTGTGAGGTTCCGACTGAGCTTCTCCCACGCGTACTCTGTAAGTTCTATTCGAAAGGAACCCTTCTATCCACTTTAGGAGTTTACCTCTTATGCCAAAGTGTTCCAGCTTGAAAATTAGCCTTTTTATTGGGACTTGGTCGAAGGCTTTTTCATAGTCTAGGTATATGATATCAGTTGGCTGTCGTTTGTCCCAAGCTTGGGTCCACGTATCTATGCAGCTGAGTAGGTTGGTAACAGTTGAGCGACCTGGTATGAAGCCATGTTGTTTGTCTGATAAAACCTTTTCCTGAGATAAGAAACTTCTAAGTTCTGCGGCTATTATCTTCTCCATAGTTTTGCAGATTAGGCAGGTAAGGCTTATAGGGCGGTAGTTGGCTGCGACTCGCTTATTTCCTTTCTTGTAGATGGGTGTCACAATAGCTTCTTTCCAGTCTTGAGGGAGTTCACCTTGGTCAAATGAGATAGTCATGATATTGGCCAGTCTAGTACAAATAGCTTCACTGCATTTCTTCAGCAGAATAGCTGGGATCTCATCAGGACCCATGGCAGTATCATCTTTAAAAGTTTTGATGGTTTTTCTGACTGAGTCTGATGAAAACTCAACCGTCTCTAAGGATTGTGTTACTCTTTGTGCTTGGGTTTGTGGGATTGGTATGTGAGGTGGTTCTCTAACATATGACCTATCAAATTGTTTGGCAAATATTTCTGCGACTTCTTTGTGGTCTGTTGTGACAGTTCCAGTTTGGTCATCCAGAAGGGAGGGCGGCACTGATACTTTGGATGTCAGTTGTTGGCGGATGTATCCATAGAAGGACTTGGGTCCACTGTGGACCACCCGAGTTTCAAATTTTATTCGCGCTTTTCTTACTTCAGATGTTAGACTGTTATTAGTTTTACGGTACTTTTCATAATTGCTCTTGGTAGAGACAAGCTGATATGAATTCCAAGCATGAGCTTTTTCAGAAGATAGTTTAAGTATTTCTGGTCCTATCCAGGGTTTGTTTTGTCTTTTCTTCGTTTTTATTCTTTGGAGCGGTATGTGCAATTTTATAATATTTTGTGTTAAGGATTTGAAGCAGTTCCATGCGGATTCAACTGGAGTAGAGTCTGTTATTTCATATTCAGAATTTTCAAAGTCCTGTTTGACAAGAGTGTAGTCTGCGTAGAGAAAGTTATGTCTTGGTATTGAAGTAGGTTTGTGCTGTTGGTTCTGTGCAGGTAGTTGTAGGGTTGCAAATAGTACTTGGTGATCACTTTTGCCAATGTTAGGAAGATGTTCAATCATAGTGCATAAGTTTTCCTCATTACATAAAATAAGGTCTAACAGGGATTTTTGGTCATTTCTTTGTCTAGTTATTCCTGTTACTAATTGGTGCAGATTACTTTCGAGAAACATTTCAATAAATTTTTCATGTAATTGGTCGTACCCATCCGTGTCTGTAAGGGGCCACTTAATGCTTGGTAAGTTGAAATCCCCCATTATGAGGACAGTGTTACTTGTGTCTGCCTTCAACATTGTTTCAAAGAGCACTTTATCAGTATCTTTGTACGAGTAGTTTGTGGGGCGATACACTCCGGCAATAAGTAGTTTGAAAGTTCCATATGTCATGTTCAGCCATAGTGCCTCGACTTGAGAGTTGTTGTTATAGGTGCTATGGGGAGTAATGTGGATAGGTATATCATTGTGTTGATGTGCTGCATAGATTGCAACTCCCCCCCAACCACCTCCTCCTTCTCTGTCTTTTCTAAAAAGGCTGTAGCCCTTGATGTCAACTAGACTGTTTGGTATACTGGGTTTGAGATGTGTTTCTGTTAATATTATAAAGGTGGGTTTTAGTTTATTAATTTCAATCATAAGTAAGTCTCTTTTTGCCATTATTGATGCCAAGTTGGTGTAGAAGAATGTAAGTTCTGTGAGGTCGGTGACTAGTTTTTTGGGGGGTCCCCTTTTTTAATGATCTTGGGGGTGTTGCTTACATACTTAATGGTAAGGTCTGACTCACCATTTTGTGTCCTGCGCTCCAGCTCTTCACGCAGCCCTTGGAGGTACTCCCTTTGGTAAGGGGTAAGATCATTTTTTACCTTGACTCCCACAGGAAGCTTCTTCCCATTCTTCAAGACAGTTATAGCGGAACTTCTGCGAGCGAAGATCAGTTTCATCGGCCGCGGTGACTGACTTGGTTTTCCAAGACGGATGGCCGCGACAGGCGCTTCAGACTCGGGAATGTTGGCCAGGGCTCCATTCACCTTCTCAAGATCATGACGCTTGCAGGCGTCCACATCATTTCCGCTACTTAGTTCCGGAACTCCGAACATGATGACGTTCTTCTGCCTTTTTTCACGTTCACTGATTTCACTGATCACCGATTCCACATTGAGGCCTTTACTGTGCGACTTTTTCAATTCGTCGATTTCATCTTTCAGCTGCGACACCAGTTTCCTGAGCGCTGGGAGCTGCCGAATTCCGAGCTTGCAATCGGGGCACAAGTATTTTAGCGTTGGTGATTGCAGCATCACCACACGCAACTCTGTAGCACATAAACCACTGCACTTAACACATATTTGCCGATCGCAGCCGCCACATACTATTTTTGGATTTTTTTCATCAACTTTCGGTATTATTGGGCAGCTCATACACGACGCCATTTTTCGAACGAATTTTTTTGTTGGCAGATTTTAGGCTCAAAAGTGATGTTGTTTCAGGGCCCGTAAAACTGTAGTACTGTCTGAGAGGATTCTGATACTATGACCATTTACCTTTTTACTGACTAGCGGAGTCAGAGCCTGGATGATACCCGCACATCCAGCTTGGAATATGGAGTTGTATGCACCCAGGCCTGTTGCTATGTGTATGTTAAAATATTCGGAGAAACTCCCTGCTCCTGCGCCAGTAGTCATTTTAGAGCCATCTGTATAAATTCTATATTCCTGAGTACCTGAACTGTCCCTAGGCTCTTTGTGTGTTTGTATAGTGTAGCTCTTAAGAGATGTGGTACTGCTTGTTAACTTTGTCATTGAGAGATAGGATCAAACCATTATTGTATGCAGTGTAGTCCTCTGTGATTTTTGTGTGTGGCGCTTGTTTACTGAGACTCCAGAGATTTAATGCTTTAAGTCTATATGCGAATGCCGCTGGTTCTTGCTGTATGTACAGCTGTAGCGGTGTCATGCCGAGGGGAGCTTCTATCTGGACAGTATGAGTGGTTTTCATACACCCAGTGATGGCGACGCAGGCTAGTCTCTGGAATTTTTGCAGTTTGGCAATAGCAGTTTGTAGTGTGGATCTGGGCCACCCTACCACTGCTCTGTGTTTAAGGGATGGTCGGATAACCGTTACATACAGCCATAGGGTGATCTTAGGGCTAAGCCCCCATGTTTTTCGGTGTATTCCGTTCTGATCCCACCAAAGGATCCCACACTATTTATTTGTAAAATAAAATTCCTTTCTGATCCCATCCTTATTTTTCGTTCCGTTCTGATCCCACACATTGTTTTATGGCCCTGATTTAATAATAGTTAACATGCTTAAGTACGTTAGCAAAAAAGGAAGACATTTATTTTAAGTTTTCGTAACGCCACAGCACACAATGGAATAAATACCAATGTATGAATTCTCAAACTACAAGTATAGCAGAAGTTCATGGGATTTTCATACTTCAGATATCTTCGAATGAGAATTTTGAATGTTGTATGATTTATTTATTTAATAAACTCAAAGTACCAGAAAAACAGAAGTTCATAGGAGTTTTATATTATAGATCTCGTAATAGAAAAACTACATTTACAAAATGAATTATACACATGGGCTAAAATTAAACTGAAAAAATGCACATACCTTAAGTTTTTCATTGAGCTTAATTAAGCAAACGAACCTTAATTATCTGGTATTTTATTTTTGAGTAATATTGATTTTTAAATATTTAACCTAAAAATAAAATAATCTAATAATCTACTTCAAGACCAAGTCACTCTTTATTTTACACATTAAACTAAGGCATTGAAACTATTGAAAGTAATAATTAAATAAATTAAGTATAAAAAACAGTATGCGCACATTTATGCATGTTTGACGTGAATATAAAAAATATCTTAGATGTGAAATGAAAAAAAAAATACTAGGAGTGGGATACGAACTCACTACTACAGGTACCTATAGTTGCGTTACCTCAAAGAGCTTATAGAGTTAAAGAGATAGAGTAACGAACCAAACGACTATTAAGTTTATTATATTTCTGATCAATCTTTTGCATTTTTTTTAAATGTAATTGTGACTTATGAAGCATGAGGCCCACCTGATGTTAAGCCGACTAACCTCTGCCTATAACAGATGCATTTCGTCACAAGTCACGAATTGCACTGCGCCTGTCACCTTGAGACATCACTGCTTCAGATGGCTCAGTGGCATCATCACTGCTGCATTGCCAGAAAGTAACACTGACCTTGTTAAACTTATTCTCTAGGTGACTTTCCCAGTTCAATTTGCTGTCTAGCATGATGCCCAGATATTTAACCTCCTTTGACAGTTTTAGTTCCTAATTGAAAAGACACAGTAGTGTAAACCTGCCTATTTCTTTTTTGTTTATGAAAAACAACAGTTCTGTTTTGCCTGGATTCACGGTAAGCTCTTGTTTTGTGCACCATGCTTCAATGATCCTCAGGGCTTTCCACATCAGTTCACATGCGACGCTAGCACATAGAGCCGATATTAGAATGACCAGGTCATTGGCATAGCCCAATGTGAAGAATCGACTGGAGTCAAGCTTAGTGATCAGGTTGACTGATCTTCTCTGGAATATGGTAGTCAATCTGACTGTGGAGATAGGCTGCCCTTGTGGGCAGCCCCGCGATACCACCCCCCTCGTTTTGCCTTTTAAAACTATGCGTACCGCCCTTAGCCTAAGCATGTCAATGACCCAATCAGATAGAGTGAGATCAACTCAATGTCGACGCATTGCAGTTCTAATGCTGGTGAAATTCGTTTTGTCAAAGGCGCCCTCTATGTCAATCTCTAGGGCACCTAGACATAGGTTTTTATTTTGTAAATCACTTTCTATTCTGTGTACCACGTTGTAAAGGCAGATTCAGTAGATTTACCTGCATTGTAGACATGTTCAGGGTGAAGAGGTGTTATAGTGAGTATGCTATCTCTGATATACCTATTCAGCCTTTCCAGGGTTTTTAAGAAGAAAGTCGTGAGGCTTATCGGTCTCTACGATTGCTCCTCTGTGTAATCACTCTCACCTGGTTTGGGTCTGAAGATAACCTGGACCTCCCTCCATTCCACATACATACATACATGTCTAGCATATAGGGTACATATCGATATGCTAGACATGCCCTAAAAATAGGGTTGAGTACTCCGGCTATATGAGGCAAACCCCATTGTAGTAGCGCTGGTGTTTTGAATGGAAGGAATGTGTTAATTGCCTAACTGATTTTTTCCTCCGTGACCACGTCTGTGTGACTTACCAGTCTGTCGGTGTGGGTGTGGTTACTACATCTGGACTCCATCGTATGGTATCCTCGACTTGCAGCCTGGGAAGTCTGTTTTTAATAATAGTGTGTTTGTCTTTGTGTCTGTTTTTGTGTAAGTGTTGTCCCTTTTCCTCAGAGTACCGATATCTTTACTCGAGTTGGTCGCCATTATTTTTCGTACTGCGTTTGCTTGCGCGTTGGATGCTATGTTTGTGCTGTAGTTTCGCCACGACCTAAATTAAGCCATTTAAGGCACGAACAACATTATTTTGTTCACAGTGTCTTACCAGGTCATCTACGTCTTTCGGAGGAACCACCTCATCGCCGGGCGTGTACGCTGACGCGACAATAACATCCCCTCTTGTCACCTCGCCAATCACGCTCGGGAGCCTGGCTGTTGCCAAGTCTCTGGAACAGAACTGGCTTAGAGGCACTGCTATTTTATTTTTTGGTACATAAATGCAATCTCGATGCTGGTCACAAGTGTTGTCAAGGATCAACTTACCTCGTAGATTTGTGAGACCACACACACGCCCAGACCTGATCCACGGCGGAGGCTGTGCTGGAGGTTGATTTGGATGTCACTACAGATCAAACTCGTTTGGGTCGCTGTCATTCGAGCTTCCCTCCCCATCTGACTCCATGTGGCTCTTTCTTGGCTTCCACCGTGCCTCCTTTTTAGGGTGATCAGAATCCACACTCATGCCTTCCGTCACCTTTGAGGTCGATGGTCAATGCGATGAGTGAGACGGTGCATCCGGAGTGACATCCATCGTCTCGTCTGTTAGAGCTGGTCGTTCTGCTGTCGGCACCGGGGGTTAAGCCTCACTCACACTGGATGCGGTCTTCGTCGTCATTACCTCCGGTGGTTCGTCATGGAGCGATCAATTGACCGCGTAGAAGCGCACGTATATATTCCCCAGGTTCTATATACCATAGTCGTCTTCCATTATCCAGGAGAGTCGGTATGACGATTTTTGGTATCGCCGATGTAAGGAACATCGTGTCTTTTTCGGGTCCGTGCAGAGAATGGGAGAACAACTTCCACGTGTGGACGAGTGCCCACTTGTTCTGGTCTGCGAGGACCAGGATTGTATCTTCCACTGTGCCCTCGCATTCCGGAACGAAGAGAGCTGCTCTAACCAGTCTGGTCAGGTCCGCCTGCTTCTTCACGATCAGCTTTGCATCTACTTCAGTTGGTATGCTGTCAATGGTTTTTTGAGCCATTCGAGTGAAGTCTCGTTCTCACACCACAACTTCTATCAAGGAGAACCTTCCATCCTACTAGTAAGTGCCTTGTTGTACTTATGGCCTCCCAACAAATACAGCAAGATGTGGCTTTCCCCCATCTAACTACATCATCATCTTATCTACTTTTATCCGGGAGGGTCATCTGAAAGGTTTAAGATAGAATTTCAATAAGGCAAGTGTGTATCAAGGTACACACCACTTTAAAAATTTACATAGGTATGTCAATTATTGCCATAAGATGCAAGGTATTTTAGTTCTATTACTCAAAGCATTTGTACAAACAATGGCAAATTAAAGAAATATCAAATATTGAAAAGTCATCAGAAAACTCATAGCCGTCACCAACTGAACCAATATAATATGAAATGATGACACATAAAACTCGGTATCTAACTATATTTTGTAAAGACAAAGTTTTTACCATATATATCTTGAAGCGCTCGTAGCGAAGTTTGCGTAGCCGTTCTTAACCGATCAGCTAAGTTAAGCAACGTCCGCCGCGGTCAGGAGTTGGATGGGTGACCGCTAGTGACATAACTAATGAGGGCTTCCGTGCTTCGGAGAGCACGTTAAGCCGTCGGTCCCGGTTGTTGTCTTACGATGGCAGTCGTTACAGCATGGTGGTAGGGCATTTTGCGATTGCCCGCCTGACTAGCTACCACCCTCAAGTAGAAAGTCTGTCGTCAAGCACCTAACGGTGTGTTCCGGGAGCTGTCCTTGAGAGCCAGTAATTCTAGGCTAGCCTGAACAACATCTTCGACCACATCATCACTTACCATCAGGTGAGATAGTGGTCAAAGGCTATCCTAACAGCAATAAAAAAATAAAAAAATGTTAATGACTTAAAGCTTAAGGGAAAAATAATAAGGCCACCATACATATTATGTTGACCCCAATTAATGTGGGCTAAGGAAAGGAAGGAGATTTTATATAGTTAGTAGTTATTTGTTATTGTGCCATATCACAATCTAATTCAAACTCCCTGTTTTACAGACAAATGCTACTTAGAAAACGCTGGATCATCATTATACCCACAATGCTTGATATCAGCAGTAAATGAAGACTTGATGAACAATTTCTACATGAACCCACACTCGGACAAATACACAAGAGATTGTATTGAGCAGATAAGATGTCTTGTTCTCAAGCATTTTAATACGGACTCCTCTAACTACACTGTAATTTTTACATCTGGGTGTACACAATCCCTCAAATTAATTGTGGAATCGTTTCAATTTGCTCACAGTGAAGACGATGTAACAAACTGTGGATCCTTTGTTTACTTACAAGATAACCACACATCTGTCCTTGGGCTGAGAGAAATAGCAATACAAAAAACAGCAGATGTTGTCCACCTATCACATAATAATTTCCTAAAGGCACTCAAAGAAAAACACATCACTCCTTGGAAGGATAAATGCAAAAATGATGGCAACACATTACTGGTATACCCTGCACAGAGTAATTTCAATGGCTTTAAGTACCCAATTGACTGTATGGATAGCATAAGAGATGGATGTCTCAACAATTATATAAAGAAGCATCTGTGCAAAATCAACTGCAACTGGTACATACTTCTTGATGCTGCAACATATGTAGCAACAAGTAAATTAGATTTGTCTAAAATTCAAGCGGATTTTGTATGTTTATCGTTTTATAAAATATTTGGGTTCCCGACTGGACTTGGAGCAATTCTTGTAAGAAATAGCAGTGAATCTGTTCTAAATCAAAAGAAATACTTTGGAGGGGGAACAGTTGATGTTGTTCTGAGCAGTGAAAATTTTCATGTCAAAAGAAACAATTTGCATGAACGGTATGTATCTTTCACATAAACATAATCACGCCTGTATATCCCTGAACGGCAGAAAAAGTGTAGTCCAAACACCTAAGTTCACCGAGATATTTATTGGTCCCAGGTAATGTTACAGTTCCAGACTCCGGACAGTTGCTGTAAATTTACATATATACATATTATTATACACGCCACGCCTGTATTCCCCGAAGGGGTAGGCAGAGGTGTGTAAACTGGACACACTGGACTAAACACAAGAACTATTACGAATAATATGTTTACGCTAACAACATATAAGACAGGAACACAAGAATATATTTTATGAAACCCTGGCAGGGCCCTGTTGTGCGTCTAATGCAACAAACTACTAAGATCCACGTGAGCAGTGGCATGCTACTTATTTGGCACACTTTTCCCTTAATCGCCTCTTACGATACGGGAAGAAATGGGGAGGTGACATTTTAACCCGGCACCCCATGGGTACTTAAACCTAATTATTTAGCTCTTGTGAAAATATGTTTATTTTTATTTTCTAGGTTTGAAGATGGAACTGTACCATTCTTATCAATTATTGCCTTGAAGCATTGTTTTGATACAATGCACAGGCTTATACCCAAACTTGTGAATAATGATATGATGGATACAATTTCCCTTCACACATTCTACTTGGCGAAAGACCTTTACTACCAGCTTTCTGAATTGAGACATCCAAATGGTAATAAGGCAGCTGTACTATACATGGACTCTGATTTTGGCAATATAAAACAACAAGGTGGCTATGTGACATTTAATTTGCTTCGACAAGATGGATCATATATCGGGTATGCAGAGGTAACATGGTAATCTAACTTTATTATAATAATTTACTAGTTTCATAGATAATCTGTATTATAAATGTTGCTAACAAAAGGGACAAAACAGAACTGCCTTTAGTTATGTGTAATCAACACAAATTGAAGGTTGTTGCTCAAAACACTTGAGTAATGTGTTTTCACAGTTAATTGTGTCTATTGTGTTAGTTTAATGTATCGTTTCCCGGAACTCCCGGTTTCGTACCTTACTTGACTTATAACTATGGCACAGTGCCAAGCGAAAGCTGCAAGAGCTAGTAAGTAGGTAATAATATTATATTATGCACAATAGGTTTTTTTTAACCTATCTTACCTGTTTCGTAAATGCTGATGTAGTCGAAGTATGGTATACAAGCTTAACCTTAACCGAATGTGATTGAACCTAACGGTGTGTTATGGCTGTCATCACAGCACACCGTTAGTTTCAACCACATTCGGTGGTACTTTTCAAGGAGAGCTCGGGTCGCCCGCGTTGACTTCTCGCTTCAGTGCTAAGCAAGACGTCAATGCGGGCGTCCCGAGGTAGGTAGTCTGAGCTATCTGAGTTATCCCGTATTATTTACAAAAATTAGTACAATTAACAATATGCAGTTTAAGGGAAATATTAACAGACCCCACAGCAAGGAGATGCGGGTAGAAAACATTTTTAAAATTATCTAACCCAATTAGTGTGGCTGCTTAAGGAGTGAATTCTCTAAACTTAAAATTTTCTAACATAAAGTAAAATGTGTCGCACCAAAATTGGTACCTTGATAGCTAAATTTCTCTAAATTTCCATACACTTAACCCACACTTTAATTTAGAGATTGCACTCTTAAAGCTAAACCTACACCAATAAAGCTCTAAAATTCATTATAAAAAAAAAAAAATTTGTGTTTCTAAAATATAATCTATTTACCAGTGCGTTTTAAGGAAAACATTTCGGCTCAGATTTTCTAATTCTAGGTTAGCCTGAACAACATCTTCGACCGGCATCACTTACCATCAGGTGATATAGTGGTCAAAGGTTAATCTATGAAGCATAAAAAAAAATACTGGCTTTAAGGCTACAATTACTTAGGTACTTAATAACAAAATGTATGACACATAATTATTCAACATTCAAGCAATTGGTGTAAGTGGTACTGTTACTTTTATTTTCAGTTCCAACACATGGCAGACCTCTTCAACATCAACGTAAGAACAGGATGTTTTTGCAACTCAGGATCTTGCCAGCGCCATCTGGTAGTGACTAACAAGGAGGTGAAGGATGTGTATAAGGCTGGCCACAAATGTGGAGATGAATTTGACTTAGTCCATGGAAAACCCACTGGAGCTGTGAGAGCCTCCTTCGGATACTTCAACACATTCAACGACGTTGACAAACTAATGTTCATGATATGCCGCTGCTTTGTTAAAGGTCAAATTAGAAGACCAAAGCGTAATATGATCAATTACAGAGCTATGGAAACCATACCTTCGAACAAAACAAGTAATGGAGACCGACATTTTAAAATATTAGATGAACTTGACTATTTCACTAATGATACTGGGGACCACGCAAATTTTGATACTGCCATAAAATTGAGAGAGATGGCGATTTTTCCGGTGAAATCTTGCGGAGCGTTCAAAGTTAGATCTGCTTGGAAAATAGGGCCTAAAGGATTTGAATATGACAGAGAATGGATGATCATCAAGGATAATGGTGTTTGTTTGACACAAAAGCAGAACACTAGGATGTGTATGATACATCCCAAAATTGATTTGAAGCAGAGGGTCCTGGTTTTAAATTTCAAAGGTTAGTAACACATTCATTATCGTTTTTTACCATTAGGTTGCAATAAACACAAATCTTTTTATTTCTATCCTATAATTAATTTTATGTAATTGCAACCATCAAATATTTTATCTACAATCATCATGATGATGATGACATTCAGTAGCGGTGGCCGTAATGAAATGATTATTTACTCGCAACAAAGTGAATGAATCCTATTCCAACTAATTTCCCATAGGAATACCTGCGCTGAAAATGAATGAACATAAATTCATTATCCTTGCGTGAACATCTGCTGTCTTGCTTGTACATGCACATGACTGTGTTCCGGTTTGAAGGGTATGGGTGGTGGTGAAAATACAGGCGCATGAGACTTAACAACTTTATGTCTCAAGGTGATGGGCGCTGTGTACGCCACTTGTGACAAACTGCATCCATTTTAGGCAGAGGTTACAGCATAACACCAGGTGGACCTTATGTTTGCTCCATCACGGGCATTAAAAAAACACTGATGGAGAAATGAACATGCATAAAATAATAGTCTGAACAATGTTGTCTCCACATTGTCTTCTATGACGATAAAAAAAAGAGAAATGTTCATTATTTTAAACTAGAGTTTGATTGTGCGAATATTTCCCTTCATTTTTAATATATTTCTATATGTAATTCTTGATCTCTAATCCAGTTGTTAGAGTCTGGTATATTTAAACAATTGTTTTTCTCTATTGCAGGGAAAACACCGGTTTCAGTGCCATTGGAACTTCCAACGCAAAGCAAGCTTAGAGAAACTACAATGTGTCAAAGCAGGATCTGCACTGACATGGTGAAGGGCTATGACTGCGGAGATGAGGTAGCCAACTGGATATCTGAGGCTTGTGAAGTTTCATACCTCCGGCTAGTCAGGCAGTCAAATGAAGACGGGAGAGCTCAAAAGAAGAAGACTGATGGACAGAAGTTGCTTTCACTAAGCAACCAAGCTCAATACTTGCTCATAAATAAAGCTACAGTTCGGTGGTTGAGTGATAAAATCAATGACCCGATGTTTACAGACAATGTGGACAAGCTTACTGACAGATTTAGAGGCAATATCATTATTGATATGGAAACTGAACTAGCGGAACTTGATTGGCACAAGATTATTATTGGGAAGCATGAATTTAAGGTATATACTTAAATGTGGCATGCATAGCACTTAGATGTAGTATGAAGCAGTGATGGCTCAGTGGCATTGGCTATGGACTGCCGCGCAGCAGGTCCATGATTCGAATCCCGCCGCGGGCTTGAGCTCCACCGCATGGTGGAACGGCTTTTTGCGAATGCCCGCCTGGCTAGTGACCACCCTCAAGTAGAAAATCTGTCGCCAAGCACCTAACGGTGTGTTCCGGCAGCAGTCCTTGAGAGCCAGTGAAATTACAGGAACATGAGACTTAACATCGATGTCTTAAGGTGACGGGCGCAGTGCAATTTGTTACTTGTGACGAAACGCATCTGTTATAGGCCGAGGTTAGTCCGCTTAACATCAGGTGGGCCTCGAGCATGTTCCGTCATAATAACACTATCAAACCACAAAGACATGTTTTTAATACATACTAATTCTTTTATATTAATATTTGGGATCAGCTGGTTTAATAATATCATGAAGCAGTAAGAATCCTATTGGTATAACTGCCAAGCAGTTATGTTCACATTACTGTGTTCTGGTTTGAAGGGTATCGGTACCAGTGAAATTACAGGCACAGGAGCCTTAAATTTTTTAGGTACTCCTCCAAATTAATTGTAATTAAATCTCGATTAGCAATGTATTTATTTATTGTTTGCTAAAATAAGTGCAGGAGGATTTAATACAAAGTAGTATTTTCTACAGCCCGCCTGATTTAAACCATCTGCACCCTGAAAGTTGTAACTTGTATATATTGTAGGGTATAAATTGCTCACTTGTCCATCACTCTGAACAATAATAAAAAAAAACATTTTGGCGAAATATTTACCGACTTCCAACATTAAATAGTATGAAATAACTTGTTGAAGTTGGTATAATGCTGATTTAAAACACTGACTTTACATTATTATGGCCCGACTTCCACAAGGTATTTCATAATTTTTAGTGATGCATACTGGTTACTAGATCATTAAATCCCCTAAAATACTGTTCACTAGCAAGAGTTGAAATTACCATTAAATCATCAGATACGCTAATACCTTTTTCATTTAATTGACTACAACTTAAAAACTACTCAACAGATTTTTAAGAAATTTAAATGGGATCATCATGGACGTCGATTCCCAAATAAATCATCAGTGAGATCAGTTCATAATTGAAACATACAAAAAAACATAGTCGTATTGAGAACCACCTCCTTTTTGGAAGTCGGTTAAAAAGAGCTGATAGTGGTTTAATTTATGTACAATACTTATCCAGATTCTTCACCAATATCCAGGAATTTGCTGCCTAGTCAATTGATATTGATGGACTATATATTATTTTATAAATGCGGTCTCAATGGCGCCTTACGCTAAGATACCAGACTGATTTTGATAAAGTTCGGTGCAAAGATCATGTAACCCAAACGATTAAGTTATTTTAATACCCATTTAGAACATACTGCCTGAGCGAGCGCAACAAAACCAATTTGAATTTGAGTACAGACAAAATCACGAATATACGATAAGAAAAATTTAAGTCATGTGCGGGATTCGAACCCGCGTCCATCCACCCCTTGAGCCGGGGTATGCTCTAACCAATTGAGCTAACACGACATGACGTCATAACTCAAATCTTTCCTATCGTTCTTTAACCATCGTATTGGGATGGATGGATTTGGTAATGCAATCCGCATAGCAGGCGTTATTGCAAACCTAACAATATCAAAATTTGAGTACAGACCTTTCCACAATCGAAGACTTGCTCCTCTTTATATTTTGATTGTTGTTACATGTCTCTCTGCTAAGTCACAATTTTAAATTTCAGGTGGAAGGACAATGCCCTCGATGCCAGATGGTGTGCATTGATCAACAGACAGGCGAAAAAACTGTTGAACCTCTGAGAACTATATCGGAGCAGTTTGCTGGCAAGCTACGTTTTGGCATATACTTAAGTTACATTGGCACTGTTGACGGTTCGAAAGATCGCACATTAAGAACAAGCGCTTCGGTTAAACCTGTCATTAATGATGACGATATAAGTAGGTGAAATCATTATATTCTACGGTAGCTATTTGCTAAGCACTCTGCATGCATGTGAAATTTGAAACCAGTTTCCTCTATGATGTTTTGTACTGTACTGGTTGTTTATAAATGCTGACTATGTTTAGTTATTTGTGCAACTGTTGTATAATAAGGGGTATTAAAACAAGAATGTGAGTTTATCACATGAGGCAAAGCAGAGTGTATAACCACATAATCAGCCGTTTCGTATATACAGCATGTGTCAGCTGGAGACCATAACGTCAGCTGACATACTAATAATCACACGTAGCATAGAATTTTATTTGGCTCCTAAATTGTGAATTGGTATTCATAATTGCACTAAATACATATGTTCAAAATTTTGGCATATTCAGAATTAAGTGATTTCAATTGAGTAAGCTGGAGACATACACGCTGAACACAGGCGTCTTACGGATCGCAGTGTGAAATATCAGTTCCTCAGAAAGCGCTGCTGACCACTTTCTGGTGTGTGTGTGTTGTACTCAGTCGCCTCTTACACCACGGGTAGCCCGGCACCCCACGAGCCTGTTGTATAATAAGGGATATTTAAAACGAATGTGGGCTTATCACATGAGTGTTTTAATATCTAATTATGTACAGTTGCATAGACGACATTATCTACACCCATGATATGAATCCTCTATAAAAAGTTCTGAAACCATAGAGTGGTGTACAGTGTTATAAGAACTCTATGTAAATTCATGGAAAGTTTAATTGCTGAATATCTAATACAAACAATGTATCGCTAATAATAGACATATTTATTGTAATAATTATTTACATTTTGGATCATTCAATTATTGAGGTGGACTTGTATAAAAAAAAATATAAAAATGGCGGAATACGACGTGAATTCGAATAGTTCTTTATTTAAACACGCTGTGGTAGTGAAACGTGCGTGACTGACAATGTTCTTTTTTTGAAAAAGGAGTTGCATAATGAAATTTTGTGCAACATTATAATACTCGTTTCGATAATATTATGGGTACCATGACACAGGATGTTTTAATGTTGGCAATAAGTTAGATGTTTCAAAAACTTTTATAGAGGATTTATAGCATGGGTGTAGACAAAGATATATATTGCATTATAGTGCGCGCGGAACTAGGGTGCTGACCATTTGAAGTTAAATTCGCTAAAAACGATCACACTCCCAAAAAGTTGTTCCACATGGGTCTTGGCGTTATTTTCGCCAAAAACGCTACATCTAATGTCAAAAGTGACAGAAGTGGCTAATTTTAGTGGCATTCTTAGCGTTCTTGTCCTTAAATGGAACAGGGCAGAACAGTTACAAACGATCACAGTGATCACAACCATAGACGCAGAATGTGATCAAATTATCGAAAATAACGTTATTAGCGTCAAATGGAATATACCCTTAGTTAGTTGCGCCTTAGGTATGTGAGCGGTAGGACGGAGAGGCGAGGGCGCTTGCTTTGGTAATTTGGTCATCACTATCTCATGTGCGTTGCGAGCAGTAGGCAAACCGTCCCCTCGCCGCCACCTAAGGCGCGGCCTACTAGTTCCGCGAACACTATAGCTCTAATGGACAGTTCTAGGGGATTTTGAAAATATCGTAAAATCGAGAAATTCGTTATATTAAGGTTGTAACCTTATATGTCCTAATGTGAAACCGACATTACGAATTCAAGACTACCGGACGGTAATAATAATAACTGTCGCGCTATACTTGCATAAGTCGTAAATATCTTTTTTAATTTATTAAGGTTAGTGATATCTTTGAGTGGAGTGTTGTGAGTCGCCGACATTTCAACTGCGATACCAGATTGATAGTAGGGATTATGCGTCACAACTCCACACGCGAATATGTTACTTAATGGAATCGTGTGGCTCATTCTGCATTATACTAAACGGTCTTAAATTAATGTAAAGTATGTATTAACTTATTCTAATTAAAAATCACCTTCTGAATGCAAAGAAAATATTATGGTGAAACATTGAATAGGTTCTTCAAAAACTTTTCTAATAAAACGCTGCAGCGCGCCCTAACAGGACAGATATGTGTGTTTCATATAGCACATATTGCATGTGTAACACTTATTTAAACACATTAACACGCTTCTACCAAATCTCAAAAATTCTTCACAAGTATTTATGTAATAATAAGTTTATTAAAACTTATTATTACATAAATACTTGCGAATCATTTTAGAAGATTAAATTTTTTTTCAGATAAAACAAAACAATTTGATTAACATACATAATTAATATGTACTATTTTCTTATTTTATGTATGTATGCGTGTACTTTTTCAGTGTGATACAATATGAATAAGAGTGTACCAGCAAATGCTATATTTATTGAATAAATTTAGTAGATTAATTTTATAATAATGTTGAATTGTAATAAGATATGATTATTACCAAAGTAGATAATTTTTGTGATGTTATTATTGATAACATCTATGTGATAAAATGTATGTACTTAGTAAGAAACATTTTGGTTTTATAAAATAATTTATTGATGTTGATATACTTTGTGATATTTATATACATGTTTGAAGGACTACAGATTGTTATTTATATAATAATTTACTATAAGAGATCTTGCCACTACTTTTAATACTTATTGTATTTTTACAATTTACACAATGTTCCTAAATATCTATTATTGTATAAAATGAAGATCTGATTGTATTGTAATAGTATTCCTTCCTTTACAAGACTCTAAATTAAACTCTTATAAATAAAATAAAACAAATCAAGTTATTGTTTGTGTAAATTTGACTATATTTAATATGTAAAAAAAATCCACTATAAAAGACATACACATTTCACGCTTAAGTTGTTATTCTGTTAATACTTTTACTATATCTGCCTACAATTTTAAAGTTTAAGGGTATCTAAAATAATGATCACAGGTTTAATATTCACACGGGCAGCAATGTACTAGACAGCCTGATGAACATCTTGTCATTCAAATTGCAGTAATTTGGAAACAGTATCATATATTTGGCTTTATCTAGCTAAATAATAACATTCTTAGTTATTATGGTCAATAAATGATTCTGCTTCTAATGTATGTGCTCCTTGCAAACTGTTGCATCTTGTTTCCTGCCATATACAGACCATCAGACTAACTCCTGCATTGCTACCTTAATCAACGGCACTGGCACTAAATAAAATGTTATGATATTGTACAATTTATTGGTTGTTGTCCTTTAATTTCTCTGGGCTCACTCCCATTACAAACATCGTTCACAACTTGAGCTACTTCTTCATAGTCAGGTAATGCCATTGTTTGAAGTTTTGAGTAGATTAATTTATCATTTACCACAATCTCAAAAGAACCTGAAAAAAAAGGGATATAAAATATTATTGATGCCTGCTACAATGATTCAGTTAACTACAATATTATGCAAAATGCAAATTATGATCGAAGGTAACATAGCTGTGATGTTTTTCAAACATTCCGTTTAAACAGAGAGCTTGAAAGTATGAACGATGCCCCGCCAACCACTGGACTTTCCCACTGGTGGGTGGACGGGGAAATCAAGTTTTCCCCTCTACCCACTGCACTAGGGTGCGAACCAAATCATTTTCTTCATTGATATTACAAATAATTTAGAGATAATGCTTATTCCTCTGACCTTGTCTTCCTTGCTTACAATTTACGGCTGCATTTGGTGTGCTAGCTTGAATTGTTTGTGCAAGGGCTAAACATTGACCACCATAGTCACAGGCACCACTAAAATAGAAAATTATGAATAACAGGTAAATTTGTTACTGATGTTATATTTCGATTTCCAACATTACAAAAGCTAGGTGGAGTCATGATCTAAGATACAAATACCTACTATATTTGACAGGTATGTTGAAATACAGTAGAACCTCTGTTATGCTATCTACTGTGTACCAAGCCTATACAGGTAATTAATAAGTTGGCATCGGACTGGACCATTATGTCCTAGTTATGAATGAAATTCTATTGTTATCATTATCGCCGATGCGAAACTCAAATAACCTGTGTCACATCAAATTAAATTGATCAATTTTTGGAATATACTATGATTTTTGGTTTTTGTGATCCTGTTCCCCATCTCAGAGTGCTCAGTGAACCTTTATTCAATTGTAAGCTATGCAAGGGCACACTCCCATGGTTTACAGCACCAAGAGCCACTAGTTTATTTAATGATTGTAATATATATATTTTTTTACGCTAATAATTTAGTCTTTTACCACTATCTCATATGTTGTTGTTATGTAATAAATGCTTATGGTTGACAATGTTTAAACAGGCTTAACCTAGATCAACTTAAAATCATTTCCTCATGATTTTTTTAATGATAATTTGATTTGACTGCTTTACTAAGCCAAATCAGTTTCAATCGTGGATAAAGCTACAGAGTGTGGACTCTTGAAGAGTCCAACATCAAGCACTCAGCAAGTGTAGACAGGACAAGTAACAAAGCTCAGATCAAGTAGGTAGCTAGGTACATATATGCTTACAATATGTCGAAAAAATCTATAAAATGGATAATTAAAAGTAATTAGATAGGTACCTTCTTATTGTTAATTCACTCTGTATTTTCTTTATGGCTCATAGGTAAGGTAAGCGTTTGACCACAATCTCACCTGTTAGTGATGATATGGTTGAAGGTGTTAACAGGCTAAACCTAGAACTAAGTACTGGTTCTCAAGGACAGCTGCCGGAACACAGCGTTAGGTGCTTGGCGACAGATTTTCTACTTGAGGGTGGTCGGTAGCCAGGCGGGCATTCGCAAAATGCCCTTCCACCATGAGGTGAAGGTCGAGCCCGCGGCGGGATCCGAACAATGGTTCAAAATTAATTAGTATGGTTAACAACTGGTTCAAAATGAATTACTTAGTATGGTTAACAAAAATCTGTAAATGAAAAATATTGTAGGAAAGGATATCTCCGATAGCTTACCAGTATTCAACATTAACTCTGAGATTTTGATTATTAGACATTGTGATTCTCTTTCCATATAATTCAATATATGAGTACAATGTTACAATCAAAAATTATTTGCTCAGGGTTATGGGGACACCATGCGCGGGACGCTTTCCTGAAAAGTCAGATTTTCCGTGATTTTTGGCTAATAGCGCCCTCTAAAATCACCGTCTCAAAAGATTTATCTAATGCCATATTACACCACAAGATAACAGAACAATCAACTACATCAAAAACGTGCGAAGCCAAATGCAGTAGGATTAAAAAAAAACTTAACATCAACTTCTGTGTAAGTAGGTATTAAGTAAAAAGTTTATTGTTATATATATTACTTGCTCAGTGTAAGTTAGTTTATGGCATGGTAGTAAAAAGTATCGTTGAGGTGATATACTAACCTACCTAGCATCAGTGTAAAGAGGTTGGACTACTACCATAGTGTAGTGGTTGCTAGGGAACCAATGTTTGTTAGTTTTATAATGTCATCGAATAAAAAACATCTCTTGGCGCCTCCGGCGTATCCACCGGTTTCCCTTATGTGTCCCATCCGGCCTGCCGGAGATCGGTCAATAGTCGTGGTTACATATTCACCATAAAATCTGCGTAAGTTCGATTTTCATAATTCAAACGGTTTTCGTGAGAATGGATCCTTGGCTATGCGAGAAAAAATCCATAATATTCTGATATAACAGAAAGTATGTTTAAAATTGATATGAAATCTGAAACCAGCTCAAATTACATTTTGGCGCCAAAATTTTGTATAGATTTATGTCATTTAAAAATAATCTCGTAACTACTTCTAAAGTAATTAACCTAGAAAGCTGTAATTTTGCATTTCTATAGGCAACAAGTCAATAACGATGTTAAAAGAAATTAAAAGGATAAGGATTGATAACTTTTTTTTTATAGATTTTTTTATTTGACTCCGTTTTTGTTACGGCCGGAATTCCGGTGGTCTAAAAAAAAGGTTTAGTGTGAAGCTTGTATTTATCCGATCGTTATTATTTAAACGTTGTTAGTAAGCTACTATCATTGGCTATACAACAAAAAAAACCGCATTACTCTATGGTAACGAGAAGTTACTCAAATCATGAAATGAAAAAAAATAACTTTCACTCGATGCATTTTGCCGCGCAAACACTCACCGATCGAAATTTACGTAATAAATAATCTCGTAACTACTTTTAAACCTGTAAACCTAAACATCTGAAACAATTCAGGTGTATAGATTACATCTAAATAATCATATCAAAAGAAAAACCAAATTCGTAGATGGTATAGTTTTTGAGAAAAAAAATAAAATCCGCTTATGTACAGTTTTCCCGCCAAAATTCTTAAAAAAAATCGCGTTGTTTTAATCTCGTTACTACTTATAAAATATTTATCCTTACAATCTGGTATTATTCATGGGTAAAGAACCATAATAAATACACACATTAAAAAAAAAACAAAGTTGTAGGTGGAATAGTTTCGGAAAAAATAAATAAAAAAAATATATAAAAAATGCCGTTTCCCGCCATTTTCGTCGTCTGTTCAAACCCATTTTCCTGTAAAATTTTCCATGAAAAGGTCTATTTTCATTTCTTTTCCCGTAAAGAGAATATGATGAGGATTGCATTGGTACCAAGAAGTTTATATGTTGATTGGAGACTGCCACAAATAAACTCGATTAAAAAACAAAATACCTCAAAATCTGGAAAAATAAATTTTTATTCGCTGTTTGATCCACTCAAACTAAGTGTATGAAAATGTTATTTTTTGTATGGTATAGGTAATATATTGGGGTATGGGGATGTTAGGGTGACATGTTTAGGTAATGGAAAACTACTTAGTACTACAAAAAAACGTTACGGGGCGTCGCGGGATAAAAAAACGTGAGCAGTTTGGACGATTGTGTCATAGGCGGTGGACAGATTGGACGCACGAGAGAGTTCCTTATAGTTTGTTATATTTTTTTTTGTAAAAATTGGTATCTTATATATATTTGTGAGAACTCTACTCATTTTCAATTCCACTGTAGTTTTGCTAGGAATCAACATATTCCTTTAGGTTCTGGTCCCCTGAGAAAAATAAGAAGAGAGGGTCCACAAAATGGATTTCAATACCAAAATAGATGAAAATTGCAAGGTAAACAAAATTGGTCAACATGGAAGTATAAGGTTACCATCATGCTGGGAGGCACAGAAAGTGCCACAGAAGCAGTAGAAGGTAAACTCCAGAAGCCAATTCTTGTCGAAGGAGCAGGTGACGCCGAAATCAGCAAATACGACGAAGCGATGGCTAGTTATAGGAAGGCTGAAACAGGTACTTTGCTCATGCTTACGACAAATATGTCTGAGGACACACTAAAGAAGGTGATGAGGTACAAAAAAATTTAAGGAAACTATTTTAATATATTGACTGGTAAGTAAATTAATAAATGAAGGCAAGGATGTAATTAACGATGGAGCCAAATATATTATAATAGGCATAAGCAAATATACATATATATTACATTTTTAATTTGACATTGTAAAATTTAAGGACTTTTATCAACTGTAATTGTACCTAATTCTGTACTGTTTTAATATACCTAATTTTTAAAATGACTGTGTTTTCTGTTCATATTGTTTCATAATGATAAGTACCCATAGATATTAATTTATATGTAAGGTGCATCCTATACTAATTATTTCAAAACCAACTTTTACAAAATTATGTTTCTTAGGAATGATTTTGAAATGGTGCCAATGCAGGGCTACCCCTTCGGCGAAGAGTAAATCTGCGTGACGTGTATGCCACTGGTATATTTATGTTCTTTCTAATATTGGACGCGTTTATAACAAATAGTTTTCCCAGCAGAAAATGTTTGTTAGCTAAACATGTTACATTTTAGAAACGAAATATATTATATCTGCGTCATACACGACGCCACCGGCGTAGCAGGTAGGTATTATATGAATGTATGTGTAAGTAATACTAATCTAATAACACATTCATAGTCGTGCATGTGTGAGTAAATTTTAGTTCCGGATTGTGATACCAGAGCAGTCTCTTGACATAACGGGTCGGCATAAAAATTCGTAAAGGGCCTCTCTATTCCCAGTATATTACTTTTCTCTATGGGGGACACAGTAATCTTTCTTTGGCTCAGCCAAAGTTACTTTATGGGCTCAGCCTCAATGGGCAAATAAAGGGTGCGGACCATTTGAAGTTAAATTCGCCAAAAACGCTAAAAACGATCACACTCCCAAAAAGTTGTTCCACAAGGGTCTTGGCGTTATTTTCGCCATAAACGCTATGAGGCTACTGGTCTACTGGAACAGTTTAAATTACCTACATCTAATGTCAAAAGTGACAGAAGTGGCAAATTTTAGTGGCATTCTTCGCGTTTTTATCCTAAATGGAACAGGGGAGAACAGTTAGGGTATATTCCATTTGACGCTAAGAACGTTATTTTCGATAATTTTGATCACATTTGCGTCTATGGTTGTGATCACTGTGATCGTTTGTAACTGTCATCTCCTGTTCCATTTAGGATAAGAACGCTAAGAATGCCATTAAAATTTGCCACTTCTGTCACTTTTGACATTAGATGTAGCGTTTATGGCGAAAATAACGCCAAGACCAATGTGGAACAACTTTTTGGGAGTGTGATCGTTTTTACCGTTTTTAGCGAATCTCACTTTAAATGGTAACAAACTCATACTTAACCAAAAATCTGAGTTAAGCGCTTGAGTTGTTAGGATGGATAGTTGTTAGTGGCATTTACTACAAAAAAATGTGAGTGTTTCCTTGCATTGAGAGGAAGTGGAGTCATCGGTCCTGGTTGTCAATTTAGAATGGCATGTCATTTCAATATGGTGGTAGCGCGTTTTGCTTTCAGGCAGAATGCCTGCGTAGCTAACTACCATCTTCAAGTGGAAAATCTGTCACCAAGCACCTGTGTGTTTCTGTAGCTGTCTTTAAGAGCCAGTATCCATTCTATGTTAGTTTTTTAATTGTGATTGTGACGGAACAAGCACGAGGGCCACCTGTTGTTAAGTGGTATAACAGATGTATTTCCTCACAAGTGATAATCTGCACTGCGCCCGTCACCCTGAGCCACACAATTGTTGAGTCTCATGTGCCTGTTTTTACTGGATCTCAAGGCCTGCTGCCGGAACGCACTGTTAGGAGCTTGGTGACAGATTTGCTAGTTGAGGGTGGTAGGTAACACAGACTGCAACACATCGGGCTCTTCTCAGCGTTCATCCATCAAGCCATCAAATAACTAACGTTTAAAACATCAATTGGGTAACTGGAGTTAGTTTTGAGAGACTGGCAGCACTAACACAAACCACATGAAATTGATAGTGCCATTCACAAACTTAATAGGGATCTTTCAAGTATAGCCACATGGGCAAATAGTAACTGTTTACTACTAAATCCTACTAAAACTAAATACTTAGTGTTCGGCAGTCCACACCAACTAACGGGTCTGAACCCATCGGCAAATGTTTTGCTCATGAACAATTCAATAGAGCGTGTTTACGAAGCAAGCAATTTAGGCTTGCATATGGATTCTAACTTACGTTTTGAAAAGCATGTTGCAAGAGCAGTTCAAAATTGCTTCTATAAACTAAAAGTATTGTATAGAATGAGGCCTTTTGTAAGTGAAACTTTGCGTATTCAGCTAGTAGAATCACTTATTTTATCGAAGTTAAATTATATGGATGTAGTCTTTGGCCCTCGTCTCCTTGCAAAAACACAAAAATTGATTCAGCGGGTTCAGAACGCGTGTGCCCGATATTGCTTTGACATACCGTTTAGGGCTCATGTGAGCCCATATTTGAACAGACACTATATTCTTAAAATGAAACACCGCCGCAAACTCCACTTGGCTTGCCTTCTATTTGGAATCATAAAACACAAAGCGCCGGCCTATCTTTATCAAAAGTTGTCCTGGATGTCTAATCGAAGGACGTTTGGTTGCCGGCAGTGCGCAATGCACCTCTGTATACAAAGTCACAAAACAGTGGCATTTAGAGGTAGTTTTCGCTACGCGGCAACCAAATGCTGGAATAACATCCCACCACCGATAAGGAACCTGCAAAGTGTTAATGCTTTTAGACTAAGGTTGAAAGTCTTTCTATTTCTACATCAAAGACAACAGGAACCTTTAAGGCATGATACGAGCGCTATATGAGTCGTTAATATTCACTTTATATTTATTTATTAGTTCTAATATAGTTCTATTTTCTATAAAACATTGATGGTAGAAATTATTGTATACATAGCTTTACAGCTATTGCCAACATTACCTCCTTAATATTAAATATCAATACCTTAATGTTCTAATACTTATGCATCTGTGTATTTATGTGTGAACTTTCTAGTTTTATATAGATTTATATATTTTGTTAGGAACACGGTCACAATTAAACCGGTAGATATATATGTTTATGTTTCTGTGACGTCACACGATGGACCCATCGGAAGATCAGCCCTGGTTCACAACCAGGATACGCTGAGATGGATCCCTTTTATGACAGCTTAGCATTGGATTGATACTTCATTTTTATTTTATTAATTACTTTATTTTTTTTGTGTAACATATTATTTTAATTGTGTCAATTTAATGTTATGTACTGTCTTAAATAAATTAATTTTCATTTCATTTCATTTCATTTCAACATTTGTCGGTGTTATTTCTAGTTTGTCATTTCAGTCAGTGGTACTCACGTCATTAGACACTGCAGTTGATTCGGCACTCTTCTACCGACCATCGGAACAGGCACCACCTATGACAGTTAACATATGAAGCGCTCGTAGCGAAGTTTACTTAGCTGTTCTCAACCGATCAGCAAAGTTAAGCAACGTCGCGCGGCGCGGTCATGAGTTGGATGGGTGACCGCTAGTGACATTACTACTGAGCGTTTCCGTGCTTCGGAGGGCACGTTAAGCCGTCGGTCCCGGTTGTCGTCATAGGATGACAGTCGTTATAGCATGGTGGTAGGGCATTTTGCGAATGCCCGCCTGGCTAGCTACCACCCTCAAGTAGAAAATCTGTCGCCAAGCACCTAACGGTGTGTTCCGGCAGCTGTCCTTGAAAGCCAGTACTTCTAGGTTAGCCTGAACAACATCTTCGACCACATCATCACTTACCATCAGGTGAGACAGTGGTCAAAGGCTAAACTATCAGGCATAAAAAAAAAGAGAAAAAAAATATGACGTGAAGTCTGTGAACTAATCGGTCTACATCAGCGCGATCCTATTACGAAACGGTGATTTTATGATTGGAAGATATTGGCACAAGCCTAGAAGATTAGAAGTTGATCTTATTTCATAGATTCTAAAAAAGTTGTTCACCATGCCACGTGTTATCAAAGGTGATCATGATGATGCCAGATGATAACAGAACCTTAGAAAGTGTACTAAAGATGACATCGTGATAGTGAATGTACCACAATAATGAAGAGGTAACCTAACCGGAATCACGAGATAAGAGAAGTTTCTGCAAGGTGGGGGTCTACTGGAATGGCTACGATGAACCAAGCGTTTTTTATTCATTTGTGTCTTCTCGCCCATATTAAGAGAGCTTTGCTATTAAAACTTATGATATCGATAAAAAACCATACGAAATCTCCAAGAGATATATATGATGTAACGCCACACATAAACTCAATTATATAGCAATAAAAAAAATATTACCCTTGTTTTTACAATCAGTATTTTGCTAAACAGATTATATGATCAGTCATTATGATATCGATTTATAATTTTAAATTTTTTTACAATCCGTCATTGAGGATCTCTCGAATCTAATGTTTTTCTATATGGTCACATCACTTGTTCCTCGATTAAAATGGAATACAGTTTGACTATGACACGGCTTATTTTCACGGAAAATTATTTTTGATTAGGTTATAGTTTAGTTAAATCAAACTAATCTCGAATTGGCCTCAATGTCATCGCTACTGACTGCAATTAACGGAAAATGACAGTGAAGTTTTTTTCTTTATTTTGGCTTCGTAGCATATGGCGTTCTGTGCAAATCTATGTAAAAATTATATAAATGGATTTGAATATAAATCAAGAATCCCTCCTTTTGAAAATAAACTGATATTTTTAAATAAAAACATTCATGAACAGGGGCGTTCGTTTTGGCTCGATTGCGTTTGTAGCAGTTTCAAAAGTGGCATTTGTGTTTTAGCGTTCGGATAGAAGCTTTTGCTATTTTTGACCACCAATTACTGCATGCTATCCGAACGGCTTAAAACATACTTTGACAACCGACAATATTTTAACAATTTTGAAACATGGAATCAATCTCTAAAATTAACAAAACAAGTAGGTACCTACTAAATAATATGGTATTTGTATTATATATTTATATATAATATAAATACTATATAAAAAACTTGTGAAACTCTTCAATCGCGCCAAATACAACTGTCAAAACAGCAGTTGTCAAAAAACGATCACAACGATCCCACGGTAAGACATGGGTCAAAAATATCACTTTTCTCTGTCATTTGTAGCGTTTTCAAAGCTATCCGAACGGTGAGCGAAAACGATATTTTTGATCACGAAGTCCCAAAACGAACGGCCCGTGTGATCATTTTTAGCGTTTGTGAGTGTTATTTTTGGCACCGATAGGCTATCCGAACGCCCTAAACGAGACCTGTAGGCCGATCATGTATCTTCTGTAGCAATGAACTGCTGATTGCAACAATCAAAAATGACAGTTTTGACCGATTTTGACAAAAGTCAAAAGACAGATAGGTAACAGACCTTCATGCGCCCAAACGTTAGTCACCGACAGTTTTTTTTTCTTTTATACCTGAGACGATAACTGACATATACTTTGATCGAATTTAAAATTTCGTACCATCCATTCTACTAAGGAGATTGCATTAACATAGTATATATACAGTTTGTACTCCCATGGTCAGTATTTCCCTTTATTTCATATTATTATTATTCTAAAATCTAATTAAAATACAAGTAGTAATTTCTTCTTCCTCCCTTAACACTAAATTAGCCCAATATATATCTTCCGCCACTCCGCTTCAATTTTAGTGTGTAATGGCCAATGGGTATCTACACTTTGGATACTACAACACGTTTTATACGCTTGATTGTAAAATAAAACCAAAAGTCATAAAAAATATCTGTAAAGCGACTATGATAATTTTAATATTTTTATGTTTTGCAATAACCCATGCTATGCGGATAACATTAAAAAAATAACTAAAAAAATGATTTTATCCGCAGAGCGTTGTAGCATGCGCTATTAAAATTGAAGCGGAGTGGAGGAAGATATATTTTGGGCTAATTTGTGTTAAGTGAGGAAGAAGAAATTGTATTTTAAAATAAATGCCAATAGAAACTTAAATTTTGCTTTAATTAGATTTTAGAATAATAATAATATGAAATAAAAGGAAATACTGACCATGGGAGTACAACCTGTATAAATACTATGTTATTACAAATGCTAGTTATCGTCTCAGGTATAAAAGAAAACAAACAGTCGGCGACTAACAATGGGCGCCCAATCGTTAGTCGCCGACTGTTTGTTTTCTTTTATACCTAAGACGATAACTAGCATTTGTAATAACATAGTGTTTACACAGGTTGTTATCCCATGGTCAGTATTTCCTTATATTTCATATTATTAATATTCTAAAATCTAATTAAAGCAAAATTTAAGTTTCTGTTGGCATTTATTTTAAAATACAATTTCTTCTTCCTCACTTAACACAAATTAGCCCAAAATATATCTTCCTCCACTCCGCTTCAATTTTAATAGCGCATGCTACAACGCTCTTCGGATAAAATCATTTTTTTTAGTTATTTTTTTAATGTTATCTGCATAGCATGGGTTATTGCAAAACATAAAAATATTTAAAATATCATAGTCGCTTTACAGATATTTTATATGACATTTGGTTTTATTTTACAATCAAGCGTATAAAACGTGTTGTAGTATCCAAAGTGTAGATACCCATTGGCCATTACACACTAAAATTGAAGCGGAGTGGCGGAAGATATATATTGGGCTAATTTGTGTTAAGGGAGGAAGAAGAAATTACTACTTGTATTTTAAAATAAAGGCCAAAAATCTTAAATTTTGTTTTAATTAGATTTTAGAATAATAATAATAATATGAAATAAAAGGAAATACTGACCATGGGAGTACAAACTCGTATATATACTATGTTAATGCAATCTCCTTAGTAGAATGGATGGTACGAAGTTTTAAATTCGATCAAAGTATATGTCAGTTATCGTCTCAGGTATAAAAGAAAAAAAAACTGTCGGTGACTAACGTTTGGGCGCATGAAGGTCTGTTACCTATCTGTCTTTTGACTTTTGTCAAAATCGGTCAAAACTGTCATTTTTGATTGTTACAATCAGCAGTTCATTGCTACAGAAGATACATGATCGCCCTGCAGTTGTCGTCATCCTTCTTTACTTGGGGTATGTTCCATTAGTCGCTAAGAACGTTATTTTCGATAATTTTGATCACATTCTGCGTCTCGGGTTGTGATCACGTGATCGTTTGTAACTGTCATCCCCGTTCTATTTTTGGATAAGAACGCTAAGAATGCCACTAAAACTTGCCACTTCTGTCACTTTTGACATTAGATGTAGCGTTCAAGGCGAAAATAACGTCAAGACCCATGTGGAAAACTTTTTGGGAGTGTGATCGTTTTTAGCGTTTTTAGCGAATCTCACTCAAATGGTATGCACCCTTAGAATGCCACTAAAATTTGCCAACTCTGTCACTTTTGACATTAAATGTAGGAAATTCAAACTGTTCCGATAGCCTCATAGCGTAGGCGAAAATAACGCCAAGACCCATGTGGGACTTTTTGGGAGTGTGATCGTTATTAGCGTTTTTGGCGAATTTAACTTCAAATGGTCCGCACCCTTGGTGGAACAACGCTTAGGGCGTTCGGATAGCCTATCGGTGCCAAAAATAACACTCACAAACGCTAAAAATGATCACACGGGCCGTTCGTTTTGGGACTTCGTGAGCAAAAATATCGTTTTCGCTCACCGTTCGGATAGCTTTGAAAACGCTACAAATGACAGAGAAAAGTGATATTTTTAACCCATGTCTTACCGTGGGATCGTTGTGATCGTTTTTTGACAACTGCTGGTTGGACAGTTGTATTTGGCGCGATTGAAGAGTTTCACAAGTTTTTTATATAGGTAACTAGCAGAAGCCATTAACAAAGAAATAATAATAATATAGGTACCTACTTTTTTGTTAATTTTAGAGATTGATTCCATGTTTCGTACTGTGCAAAATTGTTAAAATATTGTCGGTTGTCAAAGTATGTTTTAAGCCGTTCGGATAGCATGCAGTAATTGGTGGTCAAAAATAGCAAAATACACAAATGCCACTTTTGAAACTGCTACAAACGCAATCGAGCCAAAACGAACGCACCTATTATGTGTCAAAATAGCAATTATGTTTATGTTGTTCAATTTCTAAAATAAAAATCGAATACGTGCAAGGTATGGCTTGATCTAATGCGTGCATTCGTAGAAGTGTTACTAAACCAACAACAAATAAAATGGACTACGACTATTTGATAAAATTGCTCTGCGTCGGGGATTCAGGAGTCGGAAAAACTAGTTTCCTTTACAAGTATACTGATGGAGTTTTTCACACTCAGTTTATTTCTACAGTTGGCATTGACTTCAGGGAGAAGAGTGTGGTTAGTTATAAAACATTATTAATACTCCATTACACGCGCGGGGCACAAGTGTGCCCCAGGTATAAATATGTGATTGTTATTTTAAAATATATGGACCCAGAATCATCTACTTCAATAGCTGTCCCCTATATCCTGATGTATTTGTTAGTTACTCGGCAACAACGAAAAAGTTGAATCCATTTTGATTCCCTGGAAGACTGTTGCATTGTCAATAGACAGTTTGTCTGGGCCAAACTTAATGGTTCTTCTTAAGGTTTGGTTAAGTAAGATTTGGTATTTTTTGAATTTAAGAAAAAATTATTAGCTGTAAACCATTTAGAGATGGATAACACGTTATTTACATGAACTAGTACACTATCTTCCCTATATACTTTAAAAATCAGAGAGGTACCATCTGTGAATAAAACAATATTGCAGAAATCTTTGACATTAATATACAAATCATTAATATACGCTAGAGACAGAAAAGGTACTAAATTTGATCCTTGCTGTACTTCCGAAGCATGGAAGCGCTCAGTAGTAACTAGTAATGTCACTAACGGTCACCCATCCAAATTATGACAGTGGCAGACGTAGCTAAACTTATCTGATCAATTAAGAATGGCTTAGCAAACTTCGCTACAAGCCCTTCAAAACATAATCTATAATCTGGCAAATTTGATCATCCGATGGCAGTTTGCAAAAAATTTAATGGATTACTGTAGGTCTACTGTATTTGTAGTTTATTGAGGTATAGCTCAAGTTCAACTGCTCACATTTCAAATTTTGAAATTTCCTGGAAGTAGTATTGCCATTTATAGGCAGATTCCAGAGTGTTGACTACTTGCTTTAAAAAAATGATCCAACAAAAGTCGTGTCCATGTAGGCGGAGCTTAACGGTCGTGTCCAGCGCGTCATCAGTCGGACATGTTTCTTGCAAGCAGGCACACGTTAAATATTCGCGTACACTTTCGTTTTTATCATTTTGAAATACAGTGGTGAATCATCATGCCTGCATGTAGTGCAGAAGCCTAACAAGATTAAAATGCCCAGGGATCACTTTTCACTAATAAGTAGTCAAAATATTCACTGATGTCCAGATACGTTTTCAAAGCGAGATTGTCAATACCATACAAGATGAAGTCAGTAAATTTTTCATCTAGAAGGTTATTTTTCTTCATGATGAAATTTTGAAATGTAAAACGATTAAATTGATATATTTTAATAACATTAATGTATTTTGCTTATTTGCCTTCCGATCCAATTCGGAAAAATAAGTGGATAGCTGCAGTTAGGCTAGAAAGACATGACTATGGATGCCTTTGAAAAGCAGCAGAGTAGGCTCCATGGTTTTTGATGAAAACGATATTTAGAAATCATTACAATAATGTAGGTTTAAGCTTCCCTGTTACACAAAACTGCAGTTCCAGTTTGTACAGTAATTACATATTGTTATACTATTCAAAACATTTTTTATATTTTAAATCTGAAATTAAGCTACTTTTGCAACCAGTTGATTCGTCACGAAAAACGTCAACCTTTTTAAAAGATTGTATAGAAAATGAATAAAGAAAGAATGATAAAAATTGGTATGTTATATAGGTTTGGCTTTTTGGCTCATGAAATAACTATACCATTGAAACAGTTTCTTGTTTGGTCTAATTAAAGCACTAAAAATTTTGCAGGCTAAGGAAAATTTACCCACTGCCAATTTTGAAGCAGACCCTAAAGCCCATTAGGCAATAAACATAAATTGCTGAGGCTTAACTATAATTTTTTGCACTTTTTCAAATCTACGAAAAAACAAAAATACAAAGATTAGTATTTTTGTTTTTTCGTAGATTTGAAACTGATTTTCAATGTTATTTTCAGGAGAATAATACAAATGCTAAATATAGTGACGAAAAGCCAAGAAAAACAAAATTTAAAAATGATCTTGTTTCAACAAGTACTGCAAAGCACGAATAAAAAACTGAAAAACAATTAACAGCTATCATTTTTTTATATAAAAAGTATTATCTTTTATTTTCTCAGAATCTGTCTTTGCGCCTACATTGCGAAGATAGATTCTCTTTTAATGTCTTCTAGACAAAAACTTAACATATCTTATTTGACCAGATTTTATTGACTTGTTCCAAACCACTTATTGCATAACGTCGTCCAATCTGCGGTAACTCAGCTGCTTCTTGTATCTAAGTTACTATGGATACTCGAAGATCAGCTGTCATAACAGACATTGCAGCACACTGTCAAACCAATCGTTGCTTTTGTTATGAATTTAAACCAATCAACAAGCATGTCTATTTGTAAGCTAGGAAGTGATTCGTTCATTATTCATACGTCGTTTTGGTTTGGGCCACTTTTTGTGTGGAGTTTGTTCTAAATTACGTTTCCTGATTTATTATTTATTTGTAGCAGTCAGTGAACATCTGACACAGCTAAAACACTAGATTATGCTATAAAGTTATAATTTTTTGATAAATGTATGCACTGATGGAGCTGGTCTGGCTGCAACTAATGCACCTTAAAACTCCTTAAACATCTTTGAATAAATTAAACAATAATATTTATTTCTAAATATTATTTTTGATTTTCACCTACCTAGATGCCTTACTTGCAAGACTTAATAAGATCCTGTTTTCTCGAACGGAACCCTAAAAAACCAGCCAAAGGCGAGTCTAAGTAGCACATTTGAGGGTCTACCACAATTTATGTATTTAATACCATAGACCTCAGACTGACAACTCAGAACTGTACCCAATAGAAGGCAATAAGTTTGCCCATTAATATATGGGACATATAAGAATATTTGGCAAGATGCTGAGTACTGGCACTATTGATGGTTCAAAATATACAAAAAGACAACGAACGAATGGCGTACAATGAGTAATTGGGTTCCGAGGCCAAACATACGTTTCTCTTGCTTCTAGAATATATTCTAAAAGAAATATGTAGCAATGAAAAACTTTCCAAGTTGCAGGCGTTGCAATAATAAACATTCTCAATGCAGTTCATCGCAATAGCATACTTTCGAAGTTGCGTGCATCGTGGTGGAGAGCATTCTGAAATAAGTAACATCGCAGGAGCGTTCTTTCGAAGCAACGTTAATCGAACTCGTATACTTTACGAAAAAGTTATATCGCGATTTTGGTCATCGAAGTTCAGAATGACAGTCGATTATAAGCACTATCGCGTGCTAAGCGAAAATCATGATTTACAAATTATTGGAGCACAATTTTTTAAAAGGGAATCGAGCCCTCGTCCTCCGATTTCGCGCCGGACGGATGCCAAAAACACTCTGCCACCTGGGCACGCTCTTTCGAACCGACATTTCGTGCTCCAATTGTATTACTTTAACGAAAATTCTAACAACAAAATAAATAAGTAAATATAACATTAATATTGTTATGTTTTTACAGATATACCAGCAGAACACCAGACAGCATCGGATACATTTACAATTATGGGATACGGCCGGCCAGGAAAGGTATAAAAATTTGAAATAAACATATTTTTATATATTTGATATATATATATAACATCTTGTCACATATCGTCGTTGTCCTTCAAACCTGGTGATGTACATATATGCAATTTTAGGTTTTTTGATGCCATTATAATCTCAATCTCAATATGAATATGCTACAAAAACAGTTATGAGATAACTTCATTATTAACAGATTTAAGAAATCTAATCTAAAACATCTAGGTGACTTTAATCACATGTCTACTACAAACGAGATTTACTAATTGCGCTTGATATCTGTGTGACAATAGCGATATTTATGAAGAAGTCTTATGTCCTTTTAAATTAGAAAAGCTTGTCACGAAGTTATATTTTGATGGTTATCTCGCTCTAGCTGCCTTATACAAAAGAAGGTCCGTTGACAGTTTCCAGCAAAACTCCTTACATATATTTTTACAAAGTATTGACGTAATCAACTTACCTATGTAGGTCTGTAATTGGTAAGTTCCACGACCTCCTTCCTAAGCTACAGACTGCAATTAGTGAGCTTCCAAGATTTAGCACTTTTCCAGTGTCTAACGAAAGGTGGAAGAGGTGTGTTAACACAAGAGCGTTCAGGTACAGATTACGCAGCATACTTCGGTCTTATGTATACAAAATTCTGGTATAGATGCCTCACCCAGGTACACATGGAGTTATTTTGTCCGCAAGATCTAAACGCGAACACTCGCGTAGCGCACAAGTTTGCTTTCTCTTCAGCAGTGTGAGTGTAAGTTGTTAACTGTAATTCTAGGGTGAATGATTAGAATGCTTTGCTAACCGCAGGATATAAAGCTAGTTTAGACTTGCTCAGCTAATGTGTGAAAACGCGTCTCTTTTTGAGGGTTTTGCATTATGGCAGCCATGTTAGCGCCCCCCTTCTTACCATGAATAACCTTAGCTTTGCTGGTACTAGGATTAATACGGCCAAATATATTTCATGATTCAGTGCTCCAGCAAGCCCGCAGTACTAAATCAGGGTAATGCACCGATCGGTGTGTTCCGGCAGCTGTCCTTGAGAACCAGTAATTCTAGGTTAGCCTGAACAACATCTCCGACCACAAATCATCACTTACCAGCAAGTGAGAAATGGTCAAAAGGTAACATATCAGGCATAAAAAAAACATTAGATTTACTTGACTGAAGCGCAACAAAAAAATTGCTGAATGCAGCACAGGAGTCACAAAATGCGCAAAAATAGAGGATCACAACTAAATAAGAAAATGGGATGCCAAGAATACAATGAAAAACAAGATCGTATTTCAACCCACTGACTGACTTGTATTCGTATTAGCATATACGCCGGGTGCTTTAGTGGCTACGGTCGGACCGGAAATAAAAAGACAATTATTATTAGAGAGTCTAACCAATCAACAGTGAAGAAGGTCGAGGCAATAGGCTATATGATATGCGTCAATAGGCTATATGATATACGTCAACGTCCTGTTGCCCATTTGGTGCGGTTTAACTTCAAGATTAGGTTTGTTGCTTATTTAGTAGAGAAGGCAGTTATATGCATGTAAACATTTTCCTTACCTAAAATCCTATCCTGTAAATATATAATTAAATTTCAGATTCAGGAGTTTAACAACAGCATTCTACCGAGACGCTATGGGTTTCCTGCTTCTCTTTGATTTGACAAACGAAGCTTCGTTCCTTGAAGTGAGGAATTGGATTGAACAGTTGAAGGTAATTGCAATATATAGGTCAAAAATACATGACGTCTTCTATAACGCTGGCAGATAACAATAGACGAAAGATGTATAGAATTTTACAAAGTATATAAGGTCGAGAATGTTATTGAGAAAAAAAGAGACTGTACAGTACATGGCAATATAAATCAAGAACTGTACCATTTCTCATCGGATGTTCGTAAGAGGGATTCGCTATATGAGTTGCATGCCAATAATCTGGATAGACAATGTGTTTAGGGTATTGTTTGTTATACAACATGACTCAAAAATTTTGAAGCGTCTATTAAATTAAGTGCAAGTTAGCAAGCATACTGACCATACTACCAACAAGATCATTCCCACTGAAGGTTGCCGTGACGTCAGAAAGGCAAATAATATTCTAATTTCGTCCTTTGTGTTATTAGAGAAAATAAACTGAACCAACCCTACTTTAATGGGATCAGGGTATGAAGATGAGAAATAATAAGGTACAGTTATGTTATTAACTGGGAATAATAATTGCAGTTGTGAAACCATTTAAGTACCTCATTGTCTCACCCGGACAAAATTATAATGAAAGGAAAAATATGATGCCGCCATCGTTATTTTTTATTTATTTTGAAAGCAAGTTAGCTTATAGGGTGTTGAAACAAAAATATAATAGAGACGAATTTCTTAGCATTCCATGGATTCACCGTGCGGGTGCCGGGTCCATAGCTTTGCAGAGGAAGAGGCCAGAGGGGCCTGGGACTTGCAACCCAGGAGTAGGGTTAAGGGGCCCTTTTATGATGCATCTATGTTCCCCTTCACCGCTTGAGCCTCCTTCCTTGCCTAACCAAATTTGAAAATCCTACTAATGCCGCCTTGGATACTCGTTCTAAGATGGAAATTACGGTTGTTCTTGACAGGCCAAGGTCTTTAAGTAGGTTATACAGGAATTTCGCTGGTATACCCCTTGCTCCTGATATTTTAGTTTGATCACCGTATGCAATTTTTAACCTTAAATCTGCTTCTAGCTAGCATAAAGCCTTACAGCAATAAAAACAATATCAAAATTTTGTTTTGTCAAAGTCAAAGTCAAAATCATTTATTCAATTTAGGCGTCTACGATGCTCTTATGAAGGTCAATTACAAATTTTAGTATTGAAATATTCTACATTGTACTGCCACATTCGGCAAATAAATTGTATAGAGCCAACCAGCCTGCGAAACCAGAAACTCGGGGCCATTCTTTTAAACATCTTTTAACAATGTGTTACATACTTACTATATAATAGAGTTATTACAATATTTGTTTAAATTATGTAGGTGACAGGCAATAGCTTGGCGGAGACGTAATTGTCCAGGCATTTTTGTCGTTTATGTAATCAGAAACCGTGTAGTAGGATTTTTTAATCAATATGTTTTTCACATGCAACTTGAATTTCCCTTCTGTGAGCGTTGTAATATGTTTGGGAACTTTATTATAAAACCGCACACAATTACCTAAGAAGGACCTTTTATCTTTGTATTTAATACCAATTTTTAACCTTAAATCTGCTGCTAGCTGGCATAACGCCTTACAGCAATAAAAACAATATCAAAATTTTGTTTTGTCAAAGTCAAAGTCAAAATCATTTATTCAATTTCGGCGTATACGACGCTCTTATGAAGGTCAATTACAAATTTTAGTATTGAAATATTCTACATTGTACTGCCACATTCGGCAAATAAATTGTATAGAGCCAACCAGCCTGCGAAACCAGAAACTCGGGGCCATTCTTTTAAACATCTTTTAACAATGTGTTACATACTTACTATATAATAGAGTTATTACAATATTTGTTTAAATTATGTAGGTGACAGGCAATAGCTTGGCGGAGACGTAATTGTCCAGGCATTTTTGTCGTTTATGTAATCAGAAACCGTGTAGTAGGATTTTTTAATCAATAGGTTTTTCACATGCAACTTGAATTTCCCTTCTGTGAGCGTTGTAATATGTTTGGGAACTTTATTATAAAACCGCACACAATTACCTAAGAAGGACCTTTTATCTTTGTATTTTTTAGAGTCTGCTCATTTTTCTTTGTTTCAAAAATATACCTAAAAGCCAAGCTGGAACAAATTTCAGACTCACAGTCTCAGCGACGACCCGGACATCGTGCTATGCGGCCATAAATGTGACTTGCAAGAGAAGAGACTCGTTAACCAGAACCGCGCGAGAGAGTTCGCCAAAAACTACAATCTGCCTTATTTGGAGACCAGTGCCAAAAGTGGGCAGAACATCGATCGGGCTATTGAGATTTTGCTGGACAGAGTTATGTTCAGGTATGTAATGGCGTTCCTAGTAATCTGGTCATGTGATGATATATTTATGTTGCAGGGATAATGTTAAAGTTTCAAATTCATTCTCATTATGCCATTTTTTTCTCTTTCATCCAATATTACCAATATACATGAAATTGTCAGACCAGTAGGGCATTATAAACTTTGAACACATGAATGAAGAACGGTACATATACATAATGAAAGCTTTACTACTACAAGCTCAACTACCTGTGCGTAATTAATCCCTGACAAAAAGTGCGGGGGTTGCAGCGGCCGCTCAGGTGCTGAACCGGTTTGAACCAGCTCAGTGAGCGGACAAAGTTGACCTTTAATTCTGTTCCTTTTCTTTCAGTTCCTGTTCACTGACTTCTATTAATACTTATACGCTGGACTTGCAGTTGTAACATTATTTTATACCACACCCACTCAGAAAAGGTCTCATTACTCGTTCAAAGTCATGTTATAAAGTTCGTCATTTTTCCCTTATAAATGTACGGCGGGGAAAGTTATATGGATTTTCATTCCTTCACTCCGTAGCAGTGAAGGAATGTTGTATGAAAATCCATACCTGCCCTGGCAGCGTTCTTTTGTTTTAGCTGCTTCTAAAAAATTCTAAGTACTCGATTTTCAATGAAAGGAGGTTGGCAACCTTTTTTGCACTACGAGAAAAAAAGCGCGGCAATTAGTTATGTTTCGTTAAATTTTGTTTTTTATTAATTTGATATTTTAACAGTACGCTCTTAATTATTCTAAATAATTAGTTTAAGCCATCCGCTACGCGTCGGGCTTAAACAAACTCTCGAACACAAATAGATCGTTTTCTCCCCTCGATGTACAATGTACTAATGAATCCTGAAGGCTTGCTTAGGGCAATATAAACTGTTTAAGGAACTATTCATGCGTCCTTCAGTTCGTAAGCCAAGGTGAGGTCATATTAAAATTAAATTTAGTCCTGTACCGTCAGTGGGATACTTTTGCTTTTTCGAACTCTAATCATGTTGTGCATCAGTAGTGTAGTTGTAGTGGTGCTCCGTTGCTAAGTAGAGTTGTCAGAATGACGCGTTCAATCTGAAATGATTATTAACCAAAATTGTACGAATAAATATTTATTCGTAGCCAAAATTACATGATCACCATACTGTGTAAAAACTTTGAGTGATTGTGATTACTTGACACAATACATGTGGATAGGTAGCAACGTACTGCCTCGACAATTATGTATAACAAATACATACAAAAATAAAAAAATATATTTACCCTTTGCAAAAAAAAACTTGTTGCAGTTCAAATCAAAACAAAATTTACGGCTAAAGAAATTGTACTGAATATCAATTTGCCAAAAAAAATATCATGCAAAGCGTAGTAATTATTTTTCACATTCTTTCCACATGAATAATATATGTAATCTGCAATTTCTGGTAATGGTGGTTGATTTTATGAGACGTCTCCAGCTGCTGCAAGAGTGTATGCCGGGCTTTGGTCGCCTGGGTATTTTCTTCTTGCCCCGAGGCGACTCAACTTCACGTCTCGGTGTTTGAAAAACGCTCTAGGGTAAAAGACCGTGTCAAACTAAATGCAGCACAGCGTCGCACAGCACAGTGCAGTGAAGTTAAGTTTGAACTGGCTGTACAGTTCGCCATACAAACGCTGTAGGGTAATCACTCCCTTATTTGAAATTTTAGGTATAGAAATAAGCATAATATCGATTGAACTCGTCATTATCTAGGTTTGCATCGTAACGGAATTTTAAAAAGATAATTAAATTGAAAGTTGTGAGCCTTGAAAACTTTATATGAAAATGTTTCGAGGCTCATAACTATCAAATTAATTATCTTTTTAAATTTCGTTACGATACAAACCTAGATAATGACGAGTTCAATTGATATCATGCTTTGTTTTTGACCTAAATGCTCAAATAAGGGAGTAATCACCCTACTACGTTTGTATGGAGAACTGACCGGCCAGTTCACCCTTAAAGACGTTGCAATGTATATAATAGTATGGGAAACAATACCCTAAACACAGGATGCTGTGCAGCGCTGCGCATCTACGCCCGTTACCGGGTTTGTTCGCTAAGTATTTTTATATTTTCCATACTTACTTTTCATCATCGAGGACTGTTTGGAAATGCTTGTCTGGCTACACTACTCTCAAGTAGAAAATCTGTTATCAAATACCGAACAGTGTGTTGCGGCGCTGATCTTGAGAGACAGTAATTCTAGGATAAATCTTATAACAATTTTTGATAAACAGGTGAGATAGTGCTCGAAAGCTGTTTTATTTGGTTTATATTATTGTTTTAGGAAATCTTGTGTAAAGAAATAAGACCGAATAAGTGAGAGATGAACCTGCACACCCAGGGTTCCGTACCAAAACAGAATAAAAATCGTTATTATTTTTATGCAGTGCAAGATCCTTATCCTTAGCTTTAGTCCGCACATGGCTCGATTTTATTATTTGTTGCTACATGGTAGATATTCGACTTTATAGTCATGCCAAGTTCGACGTTTGTTTGTATTACTGTTTTTACGATGGAGCAAAAAGAAAAAATAAACGTTAATAAATACACGTTTCTTTTTTTTTTTTAATGGCGATATGCCTTTATTAAACAAATACTACAAACTATATACAACACTACAGCTACTACAATACTACAGCTACTACAGTAAAAGCATTTGGACTCATAGGGAGTCCAAATGCTCTAGCCCACTATCAGTTGGCAGCGTGCCCAGCATGCTGGCAGCATTGCCCCGTTGAATTGCAATGCTTATTCTTTGAGCCAAATAGGTGCCAGCATTTTGATCACGCGTCGCATCGACCAAGCGCTCTGATAAATTTTGGAAAATACGATGAGCTCCCGGTCCCCACGGACCCAACGTCTCTACACCAAACGGCTCAAATATGTAACCCATACCGAGGTTAGCATATTTGCGCCGCTTGAGTTGCTCTGCCGAAGTAGCCGCGGCGCCAGCCCTCACGTGGGTTTCAGAAAGGTGTGACGGCGCTAAAGTGTCTACGCATGTAGCGTCCCACACTAAGGGCCGTCCTAACTTCCATGGAACCAGAGTCATGCCGTCAGGTCTTTTACCATCGTCACGCATCAGACCGTTCGGTTCGAGAACAGCTGGAACATTGGCGCTGGTAAAAGCCCGGCGAATGATATTGTTAAGGCTGGCGTGGCGGGAAATTCGACCAGCACTTCGAGAGCAGGAGAGGCCATGGTGACCGAGTTGGTCAACTGCAGTACCACACTGGCAGTGATGTGCAACACAACACCTTGCACCCAAGCGTAAGCTAATAGCGAGACGAAAAGCGGAAGGATCTATAAGGCTACCAGTTTTGTAAGAAGGAATGGCTTGTAACCAAAGACCTGATTCCCACATAGAAACAGCGAGAATACGAGCACGATCTGCGATACTAGGGCACGTATTTAAAAGATCTTTCCGTGCTAGCTCGCATAGGGGCCGATCCCACTGTTTCTGAGATGACAAAATTTTTGGGAACTCAGTATTTGGACAAGCCAGTCCCCATGTGGTTTTGGCCTCAGCCAGATATGCTACATCAAAAGAGCCTAAAGATGGTGCAAGAATTTTTTCTACTAATTTGTGTGTACTGTGTACAGAAGACAAAAAAGCTGGTAATGAATCACGTTTCTTGTATGAAGGTTTCTTGTATCTCCATATACTTTTTAACTTTATGCTATTATAATTATTTGTTAGGCAATCCGCCATACCACCACATACTCTGCGAAAATTTCAATCGACTACTTATTACGATACCAAAGAAACAGCTCTTTATATAGGTCAGACGTACGGACGTAGTAATAATGTCCCGTTTTTTTAGGTACGGAGTCCTAAAAACAAACAGAAATTAATAAAGACCAATCCGATTAAGTAATGATTGTCCGTTTATTTTCCAGGATGGAGTCCTCCGTAGAGTATGCGATGCTCTGCGCGTCGGGCCGTAGGCGGCAATCTCTGCAGAAACTACAAGCGAAAAAGGAAAGAGAACTCTGTTCATGTTAGAATCATCTGTGATTTTATATTTATACATTCCTTTACATATACTTACGGATCTTACTTTCATATTTTAAACTTATTGCTGTATACAATTTTAATAATAAGATAATCATTTATTATATCTTATAAAAATTCGGAGAATGTTTCGGAACTAAAACTGTCGACCGACGCGCGACTGCGTCTAATGAGACTGATTTTGTTTTGAAAATGAAATACGGAATTTATTCGAATAATCTTCTTTTCGGTCATCTACTTAAGTCTTTTTAATAATAAAATATTTTACGATTTCATAACCAGCTTTAAGGGAAAAGTTTGTGTTGCTTGGTTACATTGGACACGTTTTTTAGTTTATAAAACGACGCATGCCTTAGCCTAATTTGATAACACTGATACGAACGTGCAACCAAACGCATTTACTTTAAATAAATGCAGTAAAAGTTCATACATTACGCAAAATTGGTTGCGGGGCCCACACTGGGACTGGCTAAGACCGAAACTTCTCTCTAGCCTAGGGCCACTTCTTACATAGATATATCGCAGGAAATACTAATCGTTGCAGGAAGACTTGAGATTTTCTTCATCATCACTACCTCTCAAAGCGAATGGGTAATTTGATAGTGCAACTATTACTATTATTTGTAATGCACAGGAAATCACAGGTTATTTTCGGTAATAAAACTACGTTCGCTGGACTTCTAATTGTTATAGTAAACACGTTCTTAACACATTATCCGCGTGACGAAATAAACTCGAGGTCTTACTGATGTTAACCGGACTAACCTCTGCCTATAACAGATGCATTTCATCACAAGTCACGAATTGCACTGCGCCTGTCACTTTGAGACATAGTTGTTAAGTCTCATGCCTGTAATTTCACTGGCTCTCAAGTACTGCTGCCGGAACACACCGTTAGGTGATTGCCGGCTGATTTTCTACTTGAGGGTGGTAGCTAGCCAGGCAGGCAATCGCAAAATGCGCTTTCACCATGTAAATATACACCTATACCGGTTAAGTGATGGTGATATGTTCGGAGAATCGTTCAGCGTTCAAGCCGCCTATTACTTACATATTAGGAGTTCTCTGCTGTACCAAACGCACCATCGGCTAGTGTCTTCCAGTCGCTGGTAGCCAGGTTACCTGTGTGGGATGCTATTGTCTAGTTGCTCGACCAAGACTTGGGGCTCATTGGGGAGGAGCTACAAGGGATTCTTACTTCTGCAAATTCAGTCTCTTCTACTACCGTTAGTTTACTAACGGTAATAGATGCGCGTAGTGGATGCGCTGTGAAATACCGGGTCCAATTTCGCAAAAAAAAAGCAAGTCCTGGTTCTCTAGTCTGGGTTTCATAATCTCGATTCTGTTGTCACCTCGGCACAGGCTTTATCATTACTCTACTTGTTCTCAGTTGGAGATCAGCGTCGTTGAACCGACATAGAGATAGTATTTCGATAGGTAGGCATATCAACAGTTGGTTTCTTATTCGTTCTAGGGACTTAACATTTTCAGCTCAGATATTCCATAGTTCTTATATAAAAACTATACAAATGCCCATTGTTATAGTTTGGATGCAGTATTACCTAATAAAGTCACTTTGAATAAAAATTAAGAACTTGAACAATTATGTTTATGTGATTTTGAAAGACAGAACGAGGAACAGCGTTATAAGGAAGCAATGTGTGAAAAAGGATACGAGGGGGAGCTGAATTTTTAATTATTTATTTTTCTGTTATATAGTCCCTGCATTCTCAATACACTTCTTACAGCACGGAAGCATCTTTTCAATAGACCCCCTTCAAGAAATAACTTTCATTGCCATAAGAGAACCATAGACAAAAACGGGTAGTTTAGTCGTTAATAATAAAATAGTTCCGATATCGATAATACTTTGAACTCTCCTCGTATAATGACTAGTCGAGGAAGGTATGCTAAAGTGATTTGGACATGAAGAAAAGTATACAAGGCGAGTGTGAATGAAACTGTTGGAAGGGAAGACCTCGGCGAATATTAGACAAGTTGGGATAATAGCATCCCATATCTTAAATCCTTTAACAGACGGGCATGGTTGAAGAATGCGATGAGAGTGAAGGAAGCTAGAGAAACATGCCATGAATTATGTATGTTGGGAACTGTAAAACGTCTGTTAGGGATTAAGCAAATATAATAATATAGCCTTACCTAAATCAGTCATTTGGATAAGATAGCTTGTTAAATACGACGGTTTTTAAGACTTTACAAAACCTAAATAATTCTTATTGCATTGCACATATTTATTTTTAAGATTTTAATTTCAACGATCTTGAGGTACAGTCCTGCTCACGCACGAAGGTGCACCTCTCCACAGAAAATTATTCACGCGCGTTTGTACGGCTAGGCCTAGTATGTACATGACATCTTAGTGTGGGTGTAAAGGCGAATGGTACATACAGTAAAACATATATTAGTAGATGTAACTACACTAAAAAGTATGGAGGGGTGCACCTTCGTGAGTTGGAAGGTCTGTAGTGTAATCGAAATCTAATGAAACCGAAATTTAATTACAAATTACCAATCAGGATCGTAATCCTATTTCTCTACAAATAGATGTACCTATAGATTCAATTGCTGTGCTATCCTACCTTGGTATTATTTTTATCATGTGATACATATATGCGTTAAAACGCGTGCCAATTAAGTTATATATAAAGGTTTGCCAAAATTACATTTTATTATCCTTATTATAAGTGCAGGGTATTTCTAGTCAACAAAATTAAAGACCTAATACGCGTTAATTAATAATTATATTAAGTAATATTAAATTATTGTTCTTGCTTTCGCATCAAGCGTTCGTTTTTCGCACAAGTGTGAATTTGCACAATTTTATTATATTTAAATATATTTGAATTGATAACTGTATTAAACATATTTGATCTCATAAATTATACAGATAAATATCGGTACTAGTTTATATATATAATTATTCTTATGATATACTAATCATGAAATTAGTCCAAGTATTTACAGGACATATAAAATATAAAAAAAATATGTATTTAAGAATTAACTTCTATTATATTGTGATCGTTTTGCTTATAAATGTTTTAAAATATATAAATTTATATTAGTACCTAAATAATACATTATCAAAATTTATTACTAATATCGACCCATGACCAAATAAAAAAAAAGAATATTGTACAGAATGTGTGTCAATTTGTGAACAATTATTGAAGATTCGATGTTTTGTGTGTATAAAAAATAAATTATATCAAATTATTAATACAATCTCGTTATTGAAATACCTTTATAATATAGTATACCTATGTGTATCGATGTTGTTTGCAATATAATAATTTATGCGAAAAACCGTACTACAGGTACCTATGTAAAAAATATGTTTGTAATTGCTATATTTAAACTGAAAAACGTTTTTAATTTCTTACATTAAGTTTACTGAACATTATTTTACTGATATTTACTCACGTGATTTTGTGATAATATATTTACTTTACTATGTAGCTCTGGCTACATTACGAAAACGATGAAATAACTGACGTATAAACCTAGATAGTATTGATTGAATACTAACTTTTATAAACACATTTGCTAGGGCGATTTCCAGTTAAAGAAATCATTTGTATTTATCTATTTTTTTTCTTTCAATTTCGTATTAATAATGCCTTGAATGCTTAATTTGTCCACACCAACCCCAGCAGTGCAGCGGGAGGTATATTTACTATAATAATTAGTACTTAGCACAAGCATTGAATTCCATGCAACCAGACAAGTAATTGTGCCTTAGTAATAAACTTTTTATTATCTGTCTCTACTAACGACTTCGATATGAACATGCATCTGATAATGTTACCTAAATTTCGTCTGGTTTAAATGTCAGTTGTGTATTTTATCGCACTGTTTTATCTTCCAATAAATAACTTGTAATTCAAAAATAAAATCAAATTAAACAGGATTGCCTTAAAACCGAAGCTAAATTAGCAGACGGAAAGTGAAATGGTGGTCTTAAACCTGAACAAACTAGTGCTTAGTTACGCAAACACCGAGGCAAAAAAGTGGCATTGAAGTGGCATCATCTCAGGAGAATTCATATCAAAGGACATAATACAATCACAGACTAAACAATATTTTTCCAATTATAATTGCATTTATAACGTCCATCACTGGGGCGAGACCACCATCTCCGATTCGGCTCAAAACTTTCTAAAAGTTAGTGCTCCATTTGTGCTAATTTGTGCCCAAAAAGTAGAGTTTGTGCCTCCACACTTTACAAGATATGTATTTCAATTAAAAGGTGGCACCGTCTGGGTGACGTTTAGTTCAGCATGTACAATCCAGCGAGCTGAATCCAGCCAACATAATTACACGAAACTTGGTAAAACTTTAGTGATCCAAAAAAATAACTCTAATTAATAAAAACAAAGCAATCGCACCTCTGGTTGTTGAGAAAATCATTTTTTTTTTATGCCTGGTAGGTTTGCCTTTGACCACTATCTCACCTGATGGTAAGTGATGATGTGGTTGAAGATGTTGTTCAGGCTAACCTAGAAGTACTGGCTCTCAAGGACAGCTGCCGGAACACACCGTTAGGTGCTTGGCGACAGACTTTCTACTTGAGGGTGGTAGCTAGCCAGGCGGGCATTCGCAAAATGCCCTACCACCATGCAAAATAACTGTGGCCCGCTGTGGTGGCGCTTGGTTTCATCATGGAGAATCTATATATAGCGCCAAAACGCGTCTAATATACGCGTCGACCAATCTTCTTCAAATTTAGCAGTAGCGTGATAACAACAAATTCTTTATATAACATTGAATTTTCGCTTAAAACGAAACACGTATAGGTAATCACCACGGTACACTTCGCGCTTATATGAACCTTATTTTAAGTTAATTTTTCGTACTAGCCGGCTAGGAGCTGTTAATATAGCCCTCAAGGCTTACTAGATAGACTGGTTTCCTCTTAAGATTTGCTAACACTATCCATGTGCGCGATTTTGATGCCCATAATAAAAATCACAAACAACATTTTCTTTTACAGTTTCAAGAAACATGGTAGCTCGCCGCGCTGGAAAATACGACGTTGTAAGGTGGTAAGTCCGGTTCCTTCAGTTCCTCATCCTGCAACACTAGTCACATTATGAAACACTAAATAGACTGATTTAGCGCAACCTATACAAACTTAGTGTCATCTTTTGAACTTTACATTTTTTGGCTTGTACCATCTCTGGTCAAGTTAGAAATAGCTAAAGTTAATTTAGCTATTTTGTCAGAATAAGGTTGAATATGGAACGTTTTTTGTGAAAAGTTATTCGTGAGAGTCTTGCTCGTTGGTTTGATGACTTCCAGCATCTCCCGAACAAGCACGTTTCCGAAAAGGCTTTAGAATCGTAGATACGCCATACCCCATACGCTCCTTCGTCATGCCGATTATACAGAAGACTGAGGAGTTTAATCGATTACGAACGATTAAATTTCAAAATTATTTATATAACTTAACTAATAACTTTGATTCAATTTCAAAATTTGGGCGGTATTAGTCTCTTCGAAGTGGATACTATATGTATATCGCAGCGATGAAGTGCTTGTATAGAAACGCCACCATGTCGAATCGACTATAAGACAAGAGCACGCAACCAATCAAACTCCAACGAGGCGTGAGACAGAGACGTTATTTCTCCGAAACTGTTCACGAACAAGTTCTTTAACTGGAACGAATTCAATATCAACAGCTATGGTGAATACTTGGACATCTTCGACCGTACTATCACTTACCTTCACGTGAGATAGTGGTCAACTGCTAGCATGTAAGCTATAAAAAGTAAAATAAAATAAAATGTGGAAGGGACGGACAGTATAGAGATTCAGTCTAAAAATGCACGCCCCTCCAATGTCCCTACCCCCTAACCTCCATAACCCCTATATTCAAAAAAGTATATGTGTGCAGTACAAGGCAATGTCATTGGTTTTAGAGTCAGCATAGTGTGTGTGCAATCTGCGCCAACGTGTCCGACTTCAAAGAAACATCACTGCGTGCACACATATTTAAATATTATTATTATTTTTATTTACAAATAAAGGATTTCAAGAAATGTTTACATTTAGATCCTACTGCCTGCAACTTCGTCAACGGTACGTCTCGTTTTAGTCAATATTTTTCTTGTATATTTTGTACTCCTATATATAATTTGTAGATTTGATTTTCGCTCAGCACGCGATAGTGCTTGTAATCATATTTAGAAATAAAGATGGGTAGCGACATCTTTGAGAAAGTTAAGTGTTTGAAAAAGCACTTCTTTCCATCATTCCATCAAGATGAAGTCAAGTAGTCTGGTTGATGACCGCGCACCGTCCCGTTACCATTTGGGGTACAAATTTTCGACGCGTAAGAGTAAGATTCCGGTGCCCTAATGGAATAGGCATCCGGCGCGAAATCGGAGGAAGCTGGTTCGATTCCCGTACGGATCAAAAAAGTTGTACTCCAAAAATTTGTATGTGATTTTCACTCAGCACGCGATAATGCTTGTATGTATTTAGAAACAAAATTATTCTCTACGAGCTAAATTTGATTGTTGGTTCAGTAGTTAAGGCGTGATAAAATATAAACCAATATATTGTTTTTATGTTGTCCCTCGGGGACTAGTAACTCTAACTCTAACACTACATCTTTGGTTGAGTTCAAGGTAATGTATCTATTAACTGGTTTCATTGTAATCAATACTGAAATGTTTGAATTCCACAAAACTATGAAGATTTTATTAAAAGGCTTAACTGTTATGTTATGATGTAACGATTATGACATATTCAGAGCCCGTATACCTTTATGGATAGTATAAAAGTAATCTTGTAAGAAAACGTGGATACATTTTCGAAGCACGCTAATTTTAACATACTTAACACATACTTAGGTACGTTGAAAACCTTAGATTAGAAAGTGCTAGTAAATTAGATTCATGTGCGCTACGAGTGTTTGATTTGTCATACCTTCGAGTGCATTTTAACGGGCAATTCCCTGATTTGATTTGAAAGTGAACTCCTCTTTAAGGAATCATTCTTTAGATTTTGTAAAAATATATGTTATATACCAACGTTTTGGCAACAAATCCACGCTGAAGGCTTTTTCAGAACTGCTTGATTAATAGGTGAAAAATACCAATTATATATTAACAAATCATTGTGTGAAAAGATATAACTTCTCTAATTTTCGCGCATTTTGTACAAACAAAAGGTCGTAGCCCCCGTCTTTACCCCTATTAAAACGTCCAACCCTGCAATATCCAGTGTCCTGTATGGTCCAGTATTAGTGTATTGGTCTACTATGTCACGTCAATGTTATGGCACTTACTAATTATAAATAGCTCATACCAACGTTTGTAAATTATTGATAATTTATTTACTTCTAGTAGAGTTGCAAAATGTTTAAAAGTTAGGAATACGCAACCATCCTCGACTTCGGTCGATAAAATTGCTTGTCACTATCATTATTAGCCTCAGCTGCTCCAATTCATTAGAACTTACTTGTACCGGCCTATACAGGGTTATTAATTAACCCTAAGAGGTTGTAAGCATTTTACTAAATGCTTACAACCTCTTAGGGTTGACTTCTGCTAGTCCTATGAAACATTTTGAGATGTATTATTGCTATATAAAAAAAAATGTCTCGGAGTATGCATTAAAATGCCTACTCCGAGCCAGGAGCGCGAGCCCCGTCAGCATTGGACCGCGCCGTGGTCCCTTTGATTAGAGTTTTGAATATTTACATCGAGCAAAGTGGTAAATAAAACATATGAAATAATACATTACAAGCACAAGGGCCTTATGACATCATCACGTGGTCCTCATGCTTATTCCGTCAAACACATATAAAAATAAAAACAAAAAGAAAATTAAATAAACAATAATAAAAGAGTTTTTCTTCCCAAAACAAAAAAAAAACATCATATGTTTCTTAGGACTTGCAGAAGTCAACCCTAAGAGGTTGTTAGCATTTTACCGATAACCCTGTATACTTACCTGATTTATTTTACAAATTACTTGTGGATGTAGTATCGCAACCGTAATTTATTTACAACTACAGTAAGTAAAAAAAATGTACGTAGAAGTTTGATTTCATGTTCAAATGTAACTTCTCACTGAAGTTATAATAGGTTTGCTGAAAATATATCTTCATTCAAAATATGACTACATATATTTTAACATCGTGCGTTCACTAAATTAATATATCAGCAACGAACTCAAATCTTCAATAAAAGACTGCTCCTACTAAAGCAAATGAACAGAGTTTTATTTGTTGAAACCCCACATTTTAGTGAGGGGTCGTGAACTCGTACATTCTACCAAACTGCAATCATCTGGCCCCCTACGCACGTGATGCGCGCGCCTGCGGCATTATTCACGATATTCACTGCAATCTAAACCTTATTCTTACAGCAAAAGACTTAAGATGGCTTTGGGCTGCTTGATAAGCTGCATTGAAGGGTGATAAAGCCCTCTAGACTCTGTCGTAAGGACTGAGTGTCCAAATTGGCCCTGCATTGTGTGGCTGTGGCAGAGCGCAGACGCGGAAGAATACGTCACACTAGCGCTAATCTTGGTCTTCCCTATATTTTTATACTCTTTCTTGTTCCATCTCCTTTGAATAAGACCAATATTTTAAATTTAGACTGATATCAGTATTTTTGTAGTTAATTCTAATGATCATTGCCTTTAATGATGGTAATAAAATCGGTGTTAAAAGTTGCTATAGAGTGGGGTCCGTTCAATCGCAGCTAGCTTCATCTCGTATGGTTTGTTTATGTATTGAAAGACAACAGATTGGGTGCAAGCCGGCTTCCGCGCGCGTGAAACGCGGAGTGATTTCAGTAAGACTCAAGTCATGAATGAGACGGTTAAAATATAAGCAGTTTTCTCGGTGCGTTCCTAGCGTAGTGTACAATACACGCTAGTTTTAAACAGAACAGTGCAGATAACTGGTCCGCGTGGTTATTAGTGCAGTGTTGACGTTTACTAACGTACGGTTGATCGTCGATTAGCCGACGATTAAAGAATTGTACACTTTTGTTGGTCTCGTGGGAATTCACGGTAAGTTTGTATGTACTTATATGACAATTTTATGAGAAATTTAAACTCAGTGTAAGAAATGATTCAGAAATACTGTTTATAATTATTTTTAAAGCAATTAATAAAACTTTTAATATAAAGGGACTGTATAAATATAGTACGTTCTTTAAAATGTTAATAACATAATATGTTATTTAAAATGACATCGAAATTTGTAACATCCGTTCGATAGAAAATCATATGTATGTTAGCATCATGTTTTATTCATGCTCATCTAAATATATTATATTATAACTGTTACAACATGGCAAGCACATTTTCTTATACCCTATTACGTGGTCTAGAGCTTTCTTCATAATTTGTAAAAGATTTGATATTGAAATTATTATACCAGAATAATGTTACACATACTCGTATAGGTAAGGCTCATAGTTTTTCTGTCTTGCGATTAGACTTAAATACTGTTTTTTGAATAGAACTGTGGACAAAAATCTTACTGAAATAGATAACAGGAAATGTTCCTCAAAATGTCTTCCTCTACATAGAATGTTTACTGCATTAAGTCTTAAAGTAATTGTATATATGTCCAGAATTATTGGGTAAATATAATATTATATAAAAAAATAAAGAGTCGCTTCGTGACCACGGTCGATGCAACTCGATCGAAATATCGATGCTAGTCAAATTACATTTTGATAATTAATAGTGCGCGGATGGATCAGTTGCTTAAGTAAAACATACAAATCTTTATTGGGAAGCTTTATGATATAGGCAACTCAAAGTACAAGAATTGAATGCAGACTAACATGCCCCATTTCTAAACATATTCATTTATATGTATATTATATTTGTGTTAAGTGATGATTTGCTCAAAGATAGGAAATAGGTTAAAAGTAGAACGTCTCAAAGACAGTTACTGGATTAAATTATCCTGGGGAAGTATTTCCAAACAGATACCACTTAGGGGCCTTCAAGAAGAGGGAATATACTCATAATTCCTCCTTAAAGACCGGCAACGCATCCCCAAGACCTCTGGTGTTGCGGATGTTCGTGGGAGACGGTGATGGCTTACCACTAGATGGGCCTCCTGCTCGTTTGGCCTCCTTTCCCATAAAAAAAATAACACACGCTTAGATGTTGGCGATAGATTTTCTACTTGCAGGTAGTTAGCCAGCGAGCATTCACAAATACGCTACTACGCATGTGGTGAAGCTGAAGTTTGTGGAGGAAATCGAACCATGGAACTTCCGATTTCTTGCAGTTCATAGTAATTGCACTGAGCCATGCAGTCAGCATCACAAACGTAAATTTCAGCGTGTTTTGTTTGATTATCGTATTCGCTGCCATCAACGAACTGCTATTTTAGCCTATATAATCGCCATTAGGTCTTGTTGCCCATGCCCTTGCCCCTGTTAAGATATTTCCAAGTTTGTCAGACTATCTGATTTCGGTTATTATTATTAAGTAAAAAAAACAGATGATGTCAGCAACCGATGTGAGTTTTGAATAAATATTCCCGCGGCCTATTGCATCCAATTAATCTTAATTAGAGCTAATAGCCTGTTAATTTCTACAGAGTGTTACTTTGCCTCTAGTCTATTTTGTAGACAAAACAATAGACAGCTTCCTTCCTTGTCAAATTATACTGTTTGTGTGTTTATTTCGTCGTCCATTCCATTCTCCTTTACAATTCTCGATTATTTCCTGATTAATGAATGTTCTGTGCTGGTTACCGATAAAATTCCTCGTTGGTTGGCACTTATATAGACTTTGTAAAATTGTCGTAATATTTAGGATACTGTACTGTATCAGCTGGATTATCCTTTGCTGAACACAGCCTCCCGCATTATGAGGGGGTTAGCCACAATCCCTACGCTTGGCAAGCGGCTTGGGGATCGCAGTTTAAGATATCAGATCCTCAGAAAGCGCTGCTGCCCACCCTGCATCCCGGTAGGTATTTTTTTGACCTTTAGTCGCCTCTAACTACAACCACACGGTAGCAAAGGGAGGGTGACATTCTATATAGCCCCACGGAAAATACATAATTAGGATATTGACTAAAAAATGTTTTCTCTTAATAGCGTTCTAAAATTAAAACATACAACAAATATTCATCCAGGAGGTGTGAACTGTGAACAATAGCAGCTAGGTACTGCTCTATAGAAACATCAGCCATCATACCGTCATACTTATAAGTTACCTGGTAGGCAAGGAAAATAAAGCAATTACATTGGTATTTTTTTCCCTTACACCGCTCATTTCCCTCGCATATTTCTGGTTTATACACAGCCTAAGGCCTGAGTAAGAAGACTGCAACAGTAAACAAGAGGTATCTGAATGCCCACATTATTCTACATAAGTTACTACGTCCCATATGTAGAGTGCACACCTCCATACGCGCAGTCACTGAGAATTCCATGACCGACAAACAAATGCCACTGCCAGATCGGGAACCGAAACTTTGGAGAGGTGGAAATAGAACAACAATATTGATTCAAAATGTACAACTTATTTACACTACAGTTCAGTTATTATTGAAAGGTATGACTAGTTGCACATTCGTGTTCATAACAATTTGTAGAGAGACTAAAGCTTTTTATTTCAATGCCTGGAAAGTTATATCATAAAGGCAAAGTTAAATATTAGTCCAGCGCAATACCTACTGAAAGAAAACTTAACTTCAAAGAGTACAAGTATGTTTGTATAACTCGACTGTTATTGAAGACCTGAAACGTAGCAAAACTCGTTTTCTAACGGATGAACTTGCTAATTATTTGAAGTTGGCGTGAATTTTTGCAAACTGGATGCTTCTTCAGGGTTAACTTTGGTATTAGAACCTTTGGTATTAGAATTCCAGCCGTTGTAGCTCATCTGTTGGAAAATTGGTTGCCAAGCATACTATAGCATGTTCTAGCAGCTGCCGTAGTTGCCATTCTGGGTTAGATCCGTTAATCATCTACGACCACATCAACACTTCACCTAACAAAAAAAAAATGCAACGTATCATGTTTCCCAGCTCGGAATAAACATGCAAAAATGAACCTTCATGTAATTATAAACTTTACACTATAATTATGGCTTTCAGATAAGGTTGTAAGATAATCCTTGAAAGTTATCTTCTAAAAACGTTTAGGAACGCGGAGAGATTTTACATGTTTTCACTTCTGCCAAAACCTCGCTCCGTAATATATTATTTATCAGATAAAGTATCATAGCAATATATAAGAAATACAAATTATGTTTGTAAACTAATTTGTATGTCCATAATATGATATTATCCAACGTCCCTAAAATTTTAAAGTGTAAAGATGTTGCGCTATGTTTTAACGTAGGTATTTATATCATCTCTACATCGCGAATATTGGGTAAACAAACTTAGATATAACCAATATTACAAATGCCTCCCGTCTTTCTCATCGTCCAATATAAACAATTTACGTTATAAAAATTGGGATAAGGTTAAATCTGACACGAAATGTCTGTATTTACGTCTACAACAGTTTCCGGAGGCAGTTGTTCGCGAAACGTTTTAAAAATTTCGTAATCAAATTGAAGTAGGTAAAGTCGATTCGAAGTGGTTTTAGAGTTCTATTAATGTAACTCTAAATAAGCCAAGCAACATTTCGAAACCATATACTATCATCGTAGTTTTATAAATCGGGACTTTATAAAAGTATAAAATCTGTCGCCTAGCACCTAACGGTGTGTTCCAGCAGCTGTCCTTGTGAGCCATTATACCCATCCTAGGTTAAGCCCGTTTACCACATCATCACTTATATGTAAAGTAACTTTCTAAAAATATTCAAACCTTCGAATTTTTTTCAAAAACTTAAATAGCATTAGATATTTTTAGTCTTCGTAGAATTTCAGATATGTTATAAAAAAAGGGTTAATTTTTCATCGGCTTCGAAAAAAATTCTGCTTATATTACATGTCATAATGTAATAAACCTACCATTCAAGTGACATTCGATCCCGAAGCCGTCTGCCAAGCGTTGGTATTATGGCAAATCCCCCCTTAATGGGGGAAGCTCAGTTCAGCAGCTGACAATCCGGCTGATACAGCAAAGTGATTATAAGACCTCTGGTGTTGTGGATGTTCATGGGCGACGGTGATCACTTACCACCAGGTTAGCCTGCTCGTTAGTCCTACTATACCATAGTAAAAAAGTAAGTTGATTAAGAAAATCACGTAGGGCAAATTTACGTAGCTTTACGCAATTACGATTTACGCAAAATATCAACAACTTTTGAACGAATGAGTGTTGCTGTACATCGTGTATGACATTATCCTAGTAGTTATTCACCACTTAATCTAAAATCTCGAACGGTACGCTTTTACGTATCTACCTTTCTTTTCCTCAGGCATTGTAACAGTCCTATTGTGATTCTTTGCCTTTGTGCTCGCAAAATTGTCTTTCTAAATAATTTTTTTGTCATCGCATGCTCAATAGTCCGCTTAAGCTATCATCATCTTTCCTTAATTAGGGTGTCTTCAACAGAATTTGCCAGTCAAAGAATTTAATCGCCTTATAATCTCCGGAAAATAAGAACCTCGTCAATGGTGACCAACATTTAAGGGAAATCACCTTTCAAATTGAAATTTGGAAAGAAATCTCGATAAAACGGGGTCCCGGTACGATGGTATTACGATCTGGCAATGACGTTGGCAACTGTCCGGCCTTATCTAGCTGACCCAACCCTTTTCACTGCCACTTTCAAAGGCCTATTATACCTCCCTATAGTTACACAGATGCCCTCATGAAGCCATGTGGCGATTACAGAAGACTCACTTGGCAAACTTATAGTTTGTTGCTCCATCAAGGATTTTTCATTATCGTCGTATTTTGCGATAACATTGTTCAGATGAGTAGACAGGAAAGTTGAAATGTTCCCCATTATGTTTCTATCTTATCTGGCATTATTCTCGTAATTGAAAATGCTTATTGATTTTTACGTAGAGTATCGTACGAAATATCTATGCGGAAAACTATTCGTTTTAGTATTCGCATCTCGAATCACAACGACGTAGAGAGAGTTATCAAGATCGTTTCATCGATCAGTATTCTCGTCACTTGCCAAAAGTATTTCTGTTAACCTTTCTAAGCACATTCCTTAGATCGATCAGCTGTTTTCTTTCCGGAGAAAATGCTTACATTGGTATTTATTTATATGTGATTCCGATCTGCTCAGAACTACTTTAATACATCGATTGTTCGAGTCAAATCGTATGAATAGATACAAAATGTATCCTTGAAATATTTCCACAACCTTTTGTTATCCAATAAAAACATTTTTGTATCGAATACGTGTTCTATATTTCAGGTCATCACCTAATTCCGTTCAATTTAATGGTCTATAACTGTTTTATGACGATTACGTAATCATGAGTTGATGACGCAATTTAGGAGTTACAATTTAATATTTGATGTTTAATTTATGTTCATTGCTCGTTATTAAGTTTAAAAACTAATGTCACTTACATATAACCGATATATGAGCAAATAATGCGAATACAGCTAGAATTTATTACTCGTTAAATGGTCCAGACTGAAGTAATATAGTTTTAGACATTGAGATAGTGGCGGTTAAAATAGGAGTTTTGCTGGAAATTGTGGATCTCACGTCCCGCTATAAATCCGTTGTCAGATGCGTCTTTAGTTATCGGCAGCTGACCGGGCAACCCTCGGCAGCCGAGCGCCGCCACCCTTACCCTGCTGCAGCCCCGCGTGTTATCCAAGGATTAGGTGCCTCTATGTTTTCTGGGGAATTTAAATTCGTGCTGACTAATCTCTTTTATTGCATGGAAATATCATGTTGAAAAGCTACCCTTACTTTATTTGCAACCCTCACCACAGAATAAATAATAGTGCTACGTAAATCGTTACTTGTTATTACGTCTTATTTTAAAGTACTAATTGAGACGCTCGCGACTGTTGTCGCGTGCTCTTGAAGATAAATTGACATAGAACTATTTCCTACACAGTAAAGATTTTTCTCGTCAATGTACCCTTATTTCTTTGAAATCGTATTTCTTTATAGTAAGTGTGAGATATCATCAAGAAATAGATTATACCAATAAGTTGATTAACATCCTACCGGTCTCTGTTGCCTGATTATATATACTTAATATACTAATATACTATAATATATATACTTATAATCTAGGGGATTCTATTCAAGTACTCAATGAATAAATAGTCACGTCTTATTTTAAAGTACTAATTGAGACGCTCGCGACTGTTGTCGCGTGCTCTTGAAGATAAATTGACATAGAACTATTTCCTACACAGTAAAGATTTTTCTCGTCAATGTACCCTTATTTCTTTGAAATCGTATTTCTTTATAGTAAGTGTGAGATATCATCAAGAAATAGATTATACCAATAAGTTGATTAACATCCTACCGGTCTCTGTTGCCTGATTATATATACTTAATATACTAATATACTATAATATATATACTTATAATCTAGGGGATTCTATTCAAGTACTCAATGAATAAATAGTCATACTTATAGCGTAGACAACGTCGTAGCGAAACACTTGTAGCGTTGCTTGCTTAATCGTTCTTAACCGATCAACGAAGCAACGTCCGCTGCAGTGACTACTTGGATGGGTGACCGCTAGTGGCATTACTAATGATCGCTTCCGTGCGTCGGATGGCACGTTAAGCAGTTGATCTCGGTTATTGTCATAGGAAGACAGTCGTTATAGGATGGTGGTAGAGCATTTTACAAATGCCCGCCTGGCTAACTAACACCCTTAAGTAGAAGATTTGCCACCAAATACCTAACGGCGTGTACCGGGTTACTGTCCCTGAGAGCCAGTAGTTCTAGGTTAGCTTGAACTATATCTTCGACCTCACCATCACGTACCATGAAGTGAGGTAGAGGTCAAAGGTCAAGTATGATTAAGTAAATAAAAAAAAAAGTCGTCTCTTTCTACCAGTGAGACTACAGTACGCCTATCTTATATAAACAAGAGAAATAATTATAAGAACATTAAAAAATAATTTACACTCAACATCACAATTAGTGTCTTCAACATGATTTGAAATAAAATTTTGTACTACCTCGTATGACCTCGTCTCCATTTTTATCAAGAAAAGACGTAGTTTATCTCAGTATGAATAGATACTCTATGTTAGTTCCTACCAAGTGTTCAATAGTAATCACGTTAATTGCGAAAACTAACACAAAAAACTACTAAAAATGTAAAAGTGTTTGGACATCGACCTCCTTAGTTTACAATTTACAAATATTATGTTCATACCCGGTTTCTAAAATTTAATTAAACGGATGCAATACATTGATAGAAACTGCTTATCGCGTCATAGGGGTGATGGCGAGGCACGTTTCATCTCAAAAATATGTGTTAATAGTGTTAGAGCAACATACACAGGAATTTAACGGAGCTATATATTTTCAGGGAATGTTTTACAATTCGCTCACACCGAGAAAGTGCACTTAGGGGGTGAGAGGGGGATCTCAGAGGAATCTCTCAGAGACTAATTGTTTGGCTTTTTCATGTTACTGTTCGGAACAAGCACGAGGCCCACTTGATGTTAACCGGTAATCACTGCCTATAACAGATGCATTTCATCACAAGGGACGAACTATAATGCGTCCGTCACCCTGAGACATACAGTTGTTGAGTTTCATGTGCCTGTAATTTTACTGGACTGCTGCCGGAACAAACTGTTAGGTTCTTGGCGACGGATTTTCTAATTGATTCTACTGGTTTCAGAAAAATATAAACTATGTACGAACACTTCGGCAACCTATAAAAATCTGTGCTGAAGGTTTTTAAAAACTGCTTGATTAACAAGTAAAAAATAACTTTTATAATGTTTATTTTTTTTAGTTCAGAACAATTTGTTGGAACAACTCCTCAACGATAATTAATTTTCGCATTTAACTCATGCGTAAATATGGGCAAATATATTCTAACCAAATCCGTGCTGAAAATTTTTGAATCGGACAACCGCATCTTAAAGTGTTATTTTCTCTAATTTTACACATTTTTTGGACGCTTTTAAATTAAAAATCAGGGCAAAATTAATATTCAATGGCGCATTTTAATTCATATTTTCTTTTATTTTTCGCTAGAATCTCCTAGTTTTGGTTCCGTAACTAATGTATGGTAGTGAAAGTTGGGTATGGCAGAAAAAGCATGAAAGTTAAATAAATGGAGAATTTACCCAGTGACAAAAATCGAGAAAGCTATGTTAAGGTGGTTTGGATATGTGAAGAGAAAGAATGAAATGAGAATGACTAAACAGGTATACATGGGACAAGTGAACGGAAGTGTTCGAAGGGAAAGACCTAGGCGAACGTTCCGAAATCAGATTGAAGACGTTGTTATAAAGGCCAGGTCAGGAGTACCCTAAACTGACGCTCATATATGAAAGGATTGATGAGTGTAGATGAAGCGAAAGAGATATGTAAGGATCGTAGTAAGTGGAAATCAGTTGTCTCTGTCTACCCTAACGGGAAAGAGGCGTGATATTATGTATGTATGTACAAGCTCCTTATTGATCTGCATCGTCCTCTTAAGCAGTACGCGCCACACTGTAAATGCGCAATATTTCCGAATGCATCAATAAATGTCCCAATTACTCGAACGCTTCGAGTCTGTCTAGCCTTTTTCAGCTCGATATGATTGTTATTTTTTCCATTTCGACGTCAGTCGTTAGTAGATACCTCGTTACCAGTCGTCCTCCTAGTAGTTCCAAGTGTCTGTATCGGAAGGTTTTCGTACTATACGATACCGTGATCCCTTTTGATTGTCATCTCTCCTTACGATTCCATTGCTCGCTTTTACAAAGGAGCCCCTTTCGTTATCAGAGACCTTCGTGTTTTGTTACGGTCCTCTGTTATTTACGGTCTATTTATTTATGGTTCGGAAAGAAATCGCACAAAATGCCACCTAATTTAGTCTTGGAGTATGTCATAAACTCTATCAGAGGTTGATCTTAATTCCTTACGAATGTACGATCTTTGTTCTTTACTTATGTATTATGTACTTTGAAACATTGTTTTAATATTTTAGAAATGTTATACCACGGTAAATCTTCGCTTATATTAATTTATCGTTTGTTTGTATTTAACCCACTAACCGAAGATATTATTGTTCTTCGTATCATCATAATCATCAGCTGGAAGAAGTTAACTGTTGAACAAAGGGGAGGTCCCATAGAACACCACAATAAATGGCTATTAGCCTCATGTATCCATTGACTACCCGCGACTTTTACGATGTCGTCAGTCCACCTAGTGAGGGTTCTTCGTATAACTATAATTAATTCCTTATAAGTCTTCAATATTTTTTTCTTAACATGAGTTCACAATGATAATCATCTTCATATGATTCGACCTACTTATTTCTTAGTTCATGTCAAATCATGTTTTTTTTATTGCTGATACGTATCGCGATTCGAACGATCGCCTTTAACCACAATCTCACCAATCTTACAATGTGTTATTAACAGGCTTAACCTAGAATTACTGTCTCTCAAGGACAGCTGCCGGAACACACCGTTAGATGCTTGGCGACAGATTTTCTGTGATCACTAGTCGGGCGGGCATTCACAAAATGCCATTCCACCATGCAGTGAAGCTCAAAGCCCGCGGCGGGATTCGAACCATGGACCTGCTGCGCGGCAGTCCATAGCCAATGCCACTGAGCCATCACTGCTTCAAAATTTTAATAATATTTTACCACGTGATATACGTATGAGTATGTAAGTACTTTTCTTTCGTTCGAATGCCTTGCTCGAACCAATTGTAGATATTATTACATATAACATTACCAAATTAATTCACTTCACTATCTGTTATTTCAAGCAGTGATTCGGTTCACCAGTTACAATGGTATGAAGTATGAGGGGTAATATCTTTGTATAACAAAGTGCCCTTTGACAGTGTGCATCTGAGGCACGCTTAGTTAGCACCGCAAGTGCTGCATAGTGATCCACTGTTGGTCATAATTGCTTGCTATTTGATATTTGCAACCGACATGGCTTGCATTCCATTTAGTATATATAGCACTATCTCAGTTCTCTACTTGCATAATTCTATAAATACTTGCAATGATGTTTCTTTGATTCCTACTTACTCTAAATAATCGGCTTTATTATTTCAAGCTCCAAGCTAACTGCTTACAGCATTAAGCTTTTACTCTCTCGTTTTTATTTCTGACGTTCTTGCGGTTTCCAAGTTTCAGGAGAAATCTTTTAACTCGTTCATAGCTACCTCATTGCGGTCTTGTTAACTTCTTGTGCGTTTTGTTTCCAATTTATATTTTACGAACGAGTTTTTAGTTCACTATTTCTGGTGGCATTGTTTGATAAAAAGAACAATGGCCAAAAATGTTTGCTGCTGATATTTGCGCTTCTGATTGGACGGTAGAGTGCAGTAGGCAATGTCAACTTTGGATAAAGTGAATGCTATCCTATCCTGTCTACTCTTTCGCGATCGATACTACGACGGATTCTGTAAATCCACAGCTTTGCTTACTTTTAATTTACCCACTGCCTTCCTTAAACATGCAAATTCACTTTAATAAAGTGTGAAGTTGATGTGCTCAAGTTTCCTTACTCGGAGCCTTGCAAATAACCGGGTTTTATATTTCCAGCGGAAAGCCGTGCAATAAAGTATGTTAGCAATTTGAGTAGAATATGCATTTAGTGGCATGACAGCGATAAATTCACTGGCAGCAAATGAACGAGCATCCGTTGGCGCTACGTTTTGTGGGCTTTCGCTGGAAACGGATGAGATAGGTACGGGCTGAAATGTGGATTAAAAACACGGAGCTGACTTGGGACTACTGAATTTTTATTATATAGATATTTATTTTTTATACCCGTTATGAGAATTAGGTATGTCTATGGTATGGTATGTAGCTTGTTTTTGGATATGATGATGGTGACGGTAACATGGGTAATAGCCATGGTTCGATCCCCACCGCCGGCTTCAGCTTCACTGTATGGTGGAAGGGCATTTTGCAAATGCTCGCCCGGCTAGCTACCATCCTCAAGTGGAAAATCTATCGCCAAGCACCTTACAATGTGTTCCGGAGAGTTCAGAGAGTTCCAGTAAAATTACAGACACATGAGACTTACCATATGTATGTGTCAGGGTGACGGGCGCAGCGCAATTTTTCACTTGTAACGAAATGCATCTCTTATAGGCGTTGGTCAGTCCGCTAAACATCAGGTAGCCCTGGTTAAAGTTCACAATCACATTAATAAAAAACATATGTTTACAACGGCTGACATTCTAAAAAAAATTAATGATGCTTGCATTACACTTCTGTGGTACAAAAGAGATCTGTTTTAGCTCGGTCCATAAACAACCTGGCTCGCCGGAAGCTGCAACGAGCATGTTCACCATCTCTTATTGTACAGCTTAAATGTTTTTTTAAATGTCGACTACGTTTTATTTTTTTACTGTCTTTATTTCAATTGATGAAATGTCATGAGTCGATGCGATGTCTAGAAAAATCTTAAAGGGTTATAAAATTGCGAAAAAGGGTAATTATAATTTCTAAATATTAATGAATTTGACTTTTTAAGATTGCGATGTGACGTCTGATTGGAGACTTGCGTTTCCCTTATAATTCTTTATTCTTCATTTTAACACCAATTTCCTTCTTCACCAGTTCAAATTATCTCAATTATGTTCTTAATCCTTTACTCTCTGTTACTTCTCTAAAGAGATACATATCTTTATAGTATTAAATGGAACAAGACCGGATCATTTTGTTCCTAATTTATCACTTCAACTTCCGGACACAAATAACCTCGGGGCTTTAGGGCAGAGGCTCCCAATGAATCAAAATATACCACAAACTGTGTTAAGTTTGTTGTTGCAACTTTCTTTATTATAAACGACATTATTTATAGGTGCAGTAATAAAACGGAACTTTTCAAATTTTATTTGTTTATCGAATGTAAGCAGCTAACGTAATATAGGTAACGTATTTACGCTGGCGTTGAAAGAAAACTATTTAACGTATTGTGCCACAATTTCAAAAATTTGGTTTAAGTAAATTCTAAACTTATGGTGTATGCCTTTCTTACACAGTGGAAAATGCTCCAGCCCACTACCAGTTTAAATTGCAAATAATCACCAAGAATTTTGTTCTTTATAATGTTGATAAAATATGTACTTTTTCCAACTTTATAAGCATAGGGCACATATACAGGGTTATTGGTAAAATGCTAACAACCTCTAAGGGTGGACTTCTGCTAGTCCTAAGAAACATTTTTAGTTTATTTTCTTTGTTGCGAAAAAATTTTTTTTTTTTGGTTTTTAATGACTTCTCACTCTTCTCAGAGATAAAAGCGCCCGCCGCGGCATCACTGGACCGCGCCGTGATCCCTTTACCCTACGTGATCCTATACATTACAGGCACAAGAGACTTTTGACATCAGGTGGTCCTCGTGCTTATTCAGTCAAAAACTTATAAAAAACAAAAACATACATCTTGAAATGTTTCTTAGGACTAGTAGCAGTCAACCCTAAGAGGTTGTTAGTATTTTACCAATAACCCCGTATAAGGCAGCAATATTTCGAAGAAAAGGAATTCTAAGGCAGCAATATTTTCTTCGAAATATTGCTGCCTTAGAATTCCTTAGATATTTCTTCAAATATAGATATAGATACCACTAATTTCAAGGCGCCGAAATTTACTCTTAAAACTCATTAAAACTCTTCACTTTGGAATTAACTGGTCGGAATCTTTCCGGTAAATATAACGCGGGTCCTAGCCGGTTCATTAAAACTCCTTACAAGATTTAACGGATATGATGCATTATTAAAAAGCCAGATTGTCTATCCGGTAATGGCTGACTGACCGGGATTTGGGTCAATGTGATCGCACATGTAAACCATCGCACGCAAATACCGCCGGCGTAAACATAGCACGAATCAATCCTTCTGTTTCCGTTGATTACGCCACGGGTTTTTTTTACGGGAAGGCGAGTACGACCTTTTAAATATTTAAATTGACATTGGCAGGTGTTCAATAGAAAAATGTGTTTGGAAATAGGGCTAAAAGGTGAGATTCAATTTCAAAGTAGAAAAAGACAATTCCATTATCATACGGCTTTTTATTCTCAGAAGGGTTTAGGTGTCAAAATACCCACATCACCAGTTATTATGTTATAGGTTTAATTTGTAAAGCGTTTTATCATCTTTGTCCCAAGACAAAAGTTTCTTACTGTGAGAACTAGTCGTATGCCGTTGTTGCTAGGGAATATTTTGAAAACCGTATAGACGCGCTCGTAGCGTTGCTTGTCTGGGCGATCAGTTCGATCATTAACTCATTACAATGGGTGACCGCTAGCGGCATTTACTTACTATTGAGCGTTTCTGCTTTTGAGGACACGATAAGCCTTCTGTCCTCGGATCGACAACAACCAGGGTTGTCTTACGAAGGCAGTTATTATACCATGGTGGTAGGGCGTTTCTCGAGTGGCCGCCTCGCTAGCTACCACCCTCAAGTGGAAAATCTGTAGCCAAGCACCCAGCGATGTGTTCCGGTAGCTGTCCTTGTGAGGCAGTAATAATTATAGCCTAATAAATTTTCCATGTTCCACCTAATCATCACTTACCGTTAGTCGAGGTTTGGATTGCTGATAGGCTAAGGCTTTGACCTTAGCCTATCAGCAATAACAAAAACATTGAGTCAACTGAGTATGAAGCATAGAAATAAAATGGGCTTAAGGGGGCGAGGCAGATCAATAAGGAGCTTGCAACGGAAAATAAAACAAAACATGAATTACACAAAGTCCAATGTCAATGCGCGCTGCGCGTGGCGGCTACGACCTTTCATTCGTCCAAAAAGCGCGTAAATTAGAGAGAATAAGACTTTCCACATAGATGCGATTGTCTGATTTTAAAATTTTCAACGCGTGTTAAAGAAAGTAAGACGTGAAAACTAATTATCGTTGAGGAGTTCCAAAAAAATATTTGAAAACAATATAAAAAGTGGCATTTAAATTATTGTTTTAGCTCAGTCAAGCAGTTATGAAATACTTTTGGCGCGGATTTGTTTACAAAATGTATTTTTTTTTCTTAACCTAATCAATGATCCTTCGAAGAGGAGTTTATGTTCAAAATGACCAAAATCGCCCCTTTGTACTCTGAAGTGCTAGCAGATTCTTTTATAATATGCGTGAAGTCTAGGCATCGAAAACCAAGATATAGACCCGTGATATAGATTATATGTATACCTAATCGTTATTGCCAGGAGCTCGCTCTGGCTAGCTTTTACTCCTGAAATTGTTCACCACGATAGCTACAAAGCAACGCCGCGCCGCCGTCGTTCCCCTGTGGATCCGCTTTAATTCCCATCAAGTGCGTAACTCCGCTGAAATAGGTCTCCGGGTAACCTGCCGTATATCGCACAGTAATAACGCGGGATCGAATAAAGCGACTCGAATAAATCAAGTTGCCGGCACAGACTTACTGCAAATTCTACTTTATGCCCCTTTGTCGGCTTCAAGTATATATTAAACTGCGGTGTACACTGCTACTTGGGGTGTCAATCAGAGGAAATTCGATATTATTCCAGTAGGAAGTCGACTAGGGCCTGGATTTTAAATCAGTCGATAAATTGGCTGTTATCCCTATCTTACAGCAGCACTCGTAAAACGTCGAACCATTCCTCGTAGACTTGAGGACGTGGCATATGTTGTTGTAAGCTCTTATTTATTTTGTATTTGGGTCTGTTTTAATGAACAAACTTTCCAAGCGAAAAGTTTGGATTTACTGTGTGCACTCGGTTGCTGTGTGTGAGTTTTCATTTTCATATTTTTTTTGTGCATTTTGAATTTATTTAGTACATAATCTGCTATGTAAAAAGTGTATTATACCCAAATCAAAATAATATTTAGCTAGAAACACTTAAAATTTTTATACGCGCTGTATTAGGTACAACACGTTCAAACAACTTTTCGTTTTGGTTAAAACTATATAGAGAATATATAGAGACATTATATTGCATGGCCGTTTCGATATTTCAAAAAGAGAACGTCTATAAACGTTTGGATTAGTTTTAAAGCCTACAAAACACGGTATACCTTACTTATTTTATGTTGAAAATATATTGTAAGTATAGCTAATTACATCGTAACACAAACAGAGAAATTAAGCTAAGTAAGAGGTCCTGTATCATGAACTATAAATAAAACTGGACATATTATGAACGTATGGTTATTGCATACTTTCTCTTATTGTATATATACTATTTGACTTATGACATTGGTGTCATCAATAAATGATTTGTATTTGTATTTGTAAGAGTAAGCATGTCACGCCTATGAGCGGACTATGAGAAGGCGTGAGATTACATACCTATACGTATACTTACTGCTACTGGGCTAAATTGCTCTAGTACTGTCTGATACGTTCGCGTAATAAGATCTCCAATAAACATCAAGTAGTAGACTCGTAAAATGAATGAAAGCATTTTCATAACCCCAATATAAACTTGTTACGAAAAACGACGGAAGGGATAAGCCCACTCCCTTAATAGCAGACCCTTTAGCAAATCACTAGGTGAGCCGTTTGAACCAATAATGTTAGGAATTCTTGGACAACAGTCATTCTCATCAACTGACATCCAAAAGTATCTTTTGCCATCTCCATTTAGAGTTCAAATTACTTTCTCTTTGGAAGTTATTTCGAGTGCTCTTTGTGGTCAAGGCTAGGGGTCAATTTAATTAATTACTGAAACCACGACATGCACCCTATTAAACCTTTGTTACGACGCATTATTTTATTTTCTTCGGCCTATGTGAGAATTTATTGTTTTATGGCATCCATAAATTCTGAGTGGACATAAAATTGTGTTGCCATACCTATAGGTACCTACTAACTACTGCACGCGACATCTGCCAGCGTTTGATTTGTTTATACCACCATGCGCAGCGAGGGATAAAAGTCTATTACTACGCCCAAAAAAAATAATCGACCATGTGATACACTACGGTTTATGCCACTATGAAAAAAGAGACTTTTAAACAATTCCTGACCATATTAAATAAAATTCGTACAAATTATAACATTGTTATTCTTCTTGGATAAGATTAAAGTAATTTTTGTCGAAAACACTCCGTTCTGTGTTCTTAATTTGTTTTTTTTTTAACGTAATTTTTATAACCGCTCACTTAAATACTTTTTTCATATTAAAGATTCATAGTAACGTATATGATCTAGTTAGTAGATGCCCTGCAAGGAACAATATTCAAGTTACCATGGCAACCTCGTTTAAACCGCCCTCTATAAAACTCTCTAACAGAAAACACTTACTTTGCTCGCACTGATAGACGAACAAATCATTGTTTTGTGAATAGATGAGATGAAAAATTTTATTTCACATCTAACTACTTTTCTATGAGATCTTTGTCCACTACGTTAATCGATACATTAACGTCAGTAGAGTCAGAGTTGTTCAACAGACCACTAGTCTATCCCTTGGCATCGGCTGACCCACTATGGCCAAGTTATGAATGAAATTCTATTGTTATCATTATTGCCGATATCAATGGGTAAAACGAACGTTGACAAGGCGAACATCATATTTTATATCTTATGTCCATGTTGCACCCGTATTGATATAATAATTTTAATATTGGTTTGCTTAACCGATCTTAACCCATTGGCATGGGCGATAATGTAACAATAGAAATTCAATCACAACTAGGAGATAGTGGGCCTGACGATGCCAACTTATTAACTGATTAGCTAAGTTAAGCAACGTTCACCGCGGTCATGAGTTGGATGGGTGACCGCTGAGCGCTATTGTGCTTCGGAGGGCACGTTAAGCCATCGGTATCTGCTACTTTTCTATGAGATCATTGTCCACTACGTTTATCGATATAAAAGTATTATATTACTGTATAAGTGGTAGTAGGGCATTTTGCGAAAGCCCGCCTGGCTAGCTACCACCCTCAAGTAGAAAATCTGTCGCCAAGCATGCAACGGTGTGTTCCGGCAGCTGTCCTTGAGAGTCAGCAATTCTAGATTAGCCTGAACAACATCTTCGACCACATCTTCTCTTACCATTAAGTGAGATAGTGGTAAAATGATAGTCTATCAGATATAAAAGAAGGTTGTTGGAAAAGATACCTACATACACTCGACGTTGTTTGCGATTAAGCTCAACTTGGACAGACAGTCCTGTTAGATAGGTCCAACTTTGACAAAGAGCTCACATATGACATTTATGGCGTCTGACGGTTATGCTACACGTAGGGGAAGATAAATATTGAAGATAGAACATATCCTGAACAGAAGACTTCATTTTATTATGAAAAATAATTGTGTCAAAAATGTTTACGCAGATTTTCTAAAAATCGGGTACCTCAAAAAGGTATTGAACCCATATGAAAAAAAATTACATGTAGTTTATAACGGTCGCAATCATAATAATATTTTTTTCCTAACTAACATTGTGTCGTACATCAAATTTTTATATTCTTTATACAAACATTTTAAATTATCAAATGCTCAAGATGTGATCCATTCTGTACTATATAAAATCTCGCTCTTCGTTGCTTGTTACTTTACTTTTTTTGTTAAGTTATTGTCAAGGAAGTCACGAATTGCACTGCGCCCGTCACTTTGAGACATAGCTGTTAAGTCTCATGTGTCATTAATTTCACTGGCTCTCAAGGACAGCTGCCGGAACGCACCGATGGTGGTCGCTAGCCAGGCGGGAATTCGCAAAAAACCCTTCCACGTAAAATAATCCTTCTACTTAACCCTTTCGACCGTTATCGCAAACTACATTTCTTTTTTACATACTTACGTTTCTTGTTTTCACATTTTGAGTGGATTAGATTCTCGTTAGAGGTAGATGATGTTTAAAAAACTGTGAATGCCGTCTAGCAAATTATTAAACATATTATGATATCTTCTATCAGGGAAATATCTCTATCCTATCTTCAATGTTTAAAGTGGGAAGTACTGCCGTAAGTGCGTTTGGCATATCTATGATATGAGTCCAAGTAGCTTGAAATAAATGAATTTGAATAGCCGTTTGAGACCTTGTTGGTATATTCATCTAAAGAACTCACCCGAAGCCAGTTGATGAATGTAGTTATTCCGTGACTTCCAGACTACTTTTTTATCAAATGTAAGTAAAGTCTTCATCCGATAACATTGTTTTAGTGTATGTTTCTGTGCCTCTAAAATTATGAGTTATAGGAAACTCATAATTTTAGAGGCACAGAAACATGTGGTCCGTGAGTAATGTTACCATTATATTTTAACCTTCGATTAACCAAATGCAGGATGAGTCAGGCACAGTCTGGTCTATTAAAAGACTCCCAACGTCTTTGTACTGACACTTGCTTCGTGCTGATCTATTTGCGTCATATCAGTTCCTGCTTCGATTTATCCATGGATACCTGATAGCTCTCCGAAGAAGTTTGCGTAACTTGTGCTGTACTACTTATTATGAATTTTGTTGTTATTTGTTTCATACATAAGGAATATAATTATTATGAATCACGAATTCAAATACCGTTTTAAACTAGAGGCGCTCGTAGCGAGTTTGCTTAGCTTTTCTTAACCGATCAGCTAAGTTAAGCAACGTCCGCCGCGGTCGTGAGTTGGATGGGTGACCGCTAGTGACATTACTACTGAGCGCTTCCGTGCTTCGGAGGGCACGTTAAGCCAAGCACCTAACGGTGTGTTCTGGCAGCTATCCTTGAGAGCCAGTAATTCTAGGTTAGCCTGAACAACATCTTCGACCACATCATCACTCAGGTGAGATAGAGGTAAAAGGTTAAACTATTAAGGCATGAAAAAAAACTAACAAATCCCCGAAACTATTTAGAAAAAATAAACTATATAAGCGTAAAATTGCGTGCAAGAATGAAACAAAATACATTTTCCTTTTTTGATGAAAAGAATCGAAGGTCATTTAGTTTATGGGATAGTAACGATATTCAACTGACCCTCCTTGTCCTATCTCTCGCCACTTTCGGCCGCGTCGGGCTTTTACACTAAAATATGGTATAACCCTTCATTTTCACCAGATTCTGTAGTTTATTGCGCACTTTGTTCAAGTTATATTGATACTTCAAAATTGAACCCTCTATATAATGGCACCCTGAGCTTTAAGGTCTCATAAAAATATCTGAAATGTTGTATTTAGTATCAAAAATTGTTACAGAAAATAATCTAAGCACCAGTGATGACTATACAGTAATGAACTATGATGATTATTTATGTGTAGAACCAAGTTATGCGGAGAGCTCAAGCTGTCATACCCAAGGATTAAAGAGACTGTATAGAGATCTGGATACTAAGTATCGTACTGCACAGGTACCTACTACGAACTTAGATTATCTTACTAATACGAAAGCTCATCATCATCTGGCAGTTTCCACATGTTTTTATGCCTGATAGGTTACCCTTGGACCACTTTCTCACCTGATGGTAAGTGATGATGTGGTCGATGTTGTTCAGGCTAACCTAGAATTACTGGCTCTCAAGGACAGCTGCCGGAGCACACTGTTAGTTGCTTGGCGACAGATTTTCTACTGGAGGGTGGTAGCTAGCCAGGCGGGCATTCGCAAAATACTATAACGACTGCTATCCTAAGACAACAACCGGGACAGACGGCTTAACGTGCCCTCCGAAGCACATGCAGAAGCGCTCAGTAGTAATGTCACTAGCGGTCACCCATCCAACTCATGACCACGGCGGACGTTTCTTAACTTTGCTGATCGGTTAACAGCTAAGCAAACTTCGCTACGACCCTTCAAATAACATGATGCCGAATCATAGACTGAGAAATAGGCAAACCAATTTTTGTAATGTTGTGTTTGGTAAGGTCTTGCGTCCTTTATTACTCATTGGTTCGCCTTTGGTGACTATCTTAGCTGTTGTTATTAGATGGTGTGGTCGAATATGTTATCATAAGTCTAACTAAACCTAGAATGGAAATTGGCTCGGTGAACGTCGATATTAGCGGGAAATTCCAAATTTCAATATGTTTTTGCTTTTGTTGTCGAATTTGCTTTTGTTGGATCACTCAAAATGAGAGATTCTCAGAATTAATTTATGATATCTAGTACCTACCTATATATTTTTTATAACTTATTGAATTGATACATTTGGAACGGGTAATAGTAGATTGTTATACTAGGGTCAAAAGGAATCAATTCCCATACGAGGTACTTAGACGCCCGAGCGCAGCGAGGGCTATAGTCCGAGTAGGAATTGATGACTTTTACCCGTGTTAACCACTCTACTTTTCATTTCGAATATAAAGAAAGTAAAAAATAGTACTTTTTAGAAATTATTCATTAATAATTATAACTTGAATAGGCACCTATTTAAAATTAACTAATTGAGATACTTAGTAGAAATATTTGTGAAATTTAAAGTTAAATTTTGCTTGCAATATTTACGAACGGCTATCGTCCGAATAGGAATTTATGAGTTTAACCCTTGTTAAACACTCTACTTTTCACTACGAATATATAAGTAATATAAAATTGTTTTTGTATAATATTTATTGATAACAAGAACATAGTTGAAACTATTTAAAATTAATGCAGTTATAGTCCAAATAGGAGTAGATAACTTACACCGTGTTAAACACTCAACTTTTCAATGAAAATATGAAAAAAGTAAAAAATAGTAGTTTTTCTAAAATTCTATGAAAAAAAAACTAAAATATTTGTTGAAAATCATAACATGAGAAGAAGAAACATAAGTATATAAAATTAATTGCGAAATTAGAACAATTTATGAAATTAAAGTAATTTTTTTGTTAGACATCTTATAATTCTCATATAATTTTACTTACTATCCTGCCAACTTATATATCTAGTCTTTTTTAAATTTTAAACATGGAACACAACGCGTCTCCCCCGGGAGCCATGCCACCTAAAAGGATTTTTTAAATGTTTGTTTTTTAATTTACGCTTATAAACATAGTGACTAAAATGTTCATATAAGATACACTAACTTGAGAGAGTCGCATTAATTCTGTTATAAACTAGTTCTTTTAGCCTTTAAATAAACACAAATGTAGTCGTAATCAGTTTTTATAATATAGCAAAGTATTTTAGAACGAAAGAATATAGACGTCTAATTTTGTTTACAACCATGGTTGCCATAGTTACAAGTCATTCCGGCCCAAGACAGGGAAGCATTTACTATGAGTTTTTCCCAACCTTAGGTGGGAAGCAGCGTCCTGCACCCGCACCTCAGATCAAATAAACACTACTTTCCGAGTATGAGAAATGAAAATGTATTTTTTATATATATGACGTTTGTAGGGGTAGGTAACTTATTGAATCTAGTGCATTGGTGTTCAATTACTTTGTAAGGCAAAACGCGCAATGTTTTATACTTGCGAATACCATGGATGTGTAAAACTTGTATAAGTGAAAAGAATGTTTGCCAATAACAAGCCACAAACGCAAAAAAACTATAAACTTTTGGATTTGCTGCCGCTCGCGCTGACTTTTAAAAAAGTGTGAAGCAGTGATATCTCAGTTGCATTGGCTATGGACTGCCGCGCAGCAGGTCCATGGTATTCGAATCCCGCCGCGGGCTTGAGCTTCACCGCATGCACCCAACGGTGTGTTCCGCCAGCTGTCCTTGAGAGCCAGTAATTCTGCTTTAAGCCTGTTAAATCCTTCGACCACATCATCACTTACCTTCAGATGAGATTCCAGTCAACGGTTTACCACTTAGCAATAAAAAAAGAAAAAAAAGTTGCTTAAATCTTAGTTTATTGTATATTTTTAGAATCAGCTCAGAAAGCCCTTACAATAACCCACACGATAGGTCTTGTGCCAATGGTCGTCGGTGGCGTTGTTTGGGCATTAGATAAAAAATTGGTCTCAGCGTCCCCGACTAAACTGCCACCATTTGCGGCGGTTTGGGGGTGATTCCCGTGTTACAAATGAAAATACCACGGTAAATATTTACACATCTTTTTTAATATCACAGCTATATTCAAATGAAAAATAAAAAACAAATAACAGGGCAATTTATGTCATCGCTTAAGTTCCAAATAAAGAATACGAATTTGAATCGAATTCCCTGCAGTATTTAAATAACTATAAGGAACAATTGTAGAATTTTAATATTTAAAATAAAGAAGTAATTTAAAATGTGTAGAACTGGCATGGTACCAATTTTGGTGCTTTCTATTAATATTTTTTTTTTGCCACTAAGGTGGCAAATAAGCTTACGGCCGCCTGATGGTAAGCAGTTACCGTAGCCTATGGACGCTTGCATCACCAGGGGTATCACTCGCGCGTTGCCGACTCTGAAGAAATATTTTTACGCCCTATTTTAAGAACCCCATGCTGTACTCCATCGGGAAAACCACGGCGGGGAGCTCAATCCACAATCTGCACAGTACGAAATTTAAAAAAATTGCACTATCGTCAATAATCTGTCGGCGTATTCAAGGAACACTATACATAGTGTTACTGACAAACGTCAAATGGACATTATAGATGCTACGGCATTCGAAACAAGGTCAATACAGACACGTTTGGTATCAGCAGCGCCGTCTAGCAGGGTTTGATTCAGATGTCACTCGCACACTTCCGCCGGAGGGGGGATGCTCGCACGATGCTTATTTACCGCACCCACCCTACCCGAATAGAATACCCATTCACATATTGAATACTGAGTGAAGACTGGAAAATGTTACCAGTATTTATAGGTCTTTAGGATTCGAGAAATGATCCTTGTATTTAGTTTATTTGCCGGATAAGTTTTGAAGCGTTAGTTAAATTTGCATAAGTAACCTTTTTACTGTCAATATAGAAAAAAGTTACTCATGACAATATAGGATAACCTTATGAAAGAGGGATGTACTTTAAGCTTAACTTAATCTGAAAGAAGTGTGGAATGATATAGAGGTCTAACAGCTTTATAGACCAGGGTAGATAATTTCTGAAATCGAAAAATTTTATAGTTAGATGATACCTGTTAAAAAATGTAGAGAATGTAACGAAAATGAAAGGAAAAATACTTTACGGGCGATCTGAGGTCGGGACGGGGAAGGGGTGAGTTTTTTATGGGTAAAATCGGTTTATCACGATTTCCGGTAAAACTACAAGTCCTATGGAAAAAAAAATGTGACAAAGTTGTGGGTAATAAAAAGATGTACAACTTTTGTATTAACACTTTTTTCACTTAACCTCAAAATGTATGTGAATAATTCAGTTAACAAAGTTTTTGGTTTTTTATTTTTATTGAAAATAAATACTGATATTATGTCGTGAGAATTTTCGATTGAAATTGAGGGTGCTTTGTCAATATTAAGTCAAAATAAGGAGAAAAAAAATGTTTAAATAAAAAAAATACATTGTGTTTAGGACATAAAAAGATAAGTCTCAACAAATTTAGTAAAATTTTTTTTTACAACTATTAAAAAATCAATAACTTTGAATTGAATTTTTCTAATAAATTTTAAGGTTAACCCATTGGCATCGTCGATAATGATAACAATATAATTTTATTCATAACTAGGACGTAGTGGTCCTGACGATGCCAACTTATTAAGGGAAAAAGTGTTAATATAAAAGTTGTACTTAGATCTTTTTATCACCTACAACTTTGTCATATAATTTTTTTTCATAGGACTTCCGGATATTGAGACAAACCGTTTTTACCCTATAAACTCACCCCTTCCACTTCCCCACCTCAGATCGCCCGTAAATTAATTTTCCTTTCACTTTTGTTATATTCTCTTCCTCTTTCTACGAATTTCGTACTACTATTTTTTTCACTGTTTACCATTTTAAAATGCTTCTGCACTGGTATATTACGAAATGGTTTCCTTCGAATACACTCTCCATCAGTAGTCGAATGAGGGGGAAAATCGGATAGGAGTAAAACCAGATAGTTGCTATTTTGTTATTTTGCGTATAGCCGTCTCGTTCTAGCTAGTGGAGAATCAAACGCGAAGTGCGAACGTTTTCTCAGTGTAGTTGCAAATTGTGGCGTTGGTAATATCTCAGCGCTTGCGTTTATAAGCAAAAATTTTAAAAATAGGTAAGATATCTAATATTTGGATTTTTAAAAGTGTTCTCATTACATTTTGCTATGCGCTATCATAAACAGTAGTATTGATTAAGAAGTACTACATATAATACCTATACTATAATGGTATTTGTTGTTGCTATGTGTGTAAACTTAACATGTTAGTTATTACATTTTCAAACGTGGTACCTGTGGGGTACAAGCGGACGGGTGATTTCGACTATCTAGTTTCACCCAGATTGCTTTATGTATTCCTAGGTATTGTGGGCGTTTATTTTATTTCTCTTTTTTAACCTTTGCCAGAGTGCGAGTTTCCGCAGCGGACGTTGCTTAACTTTGCTGATCGGTTAAAAACAGCTAAGCAAACTTCACTGCGAGCGCTTTGAAAACACCTTGACTATTTGAATTGACTTAAACAGATCTGCGACCTATGGCCTTCTAATTAGCTGAAAATTTTATCCATAATTTAAAGAAACTGGATTCGTGGGTGACGTTCTGAGTAGTCACCAAGATCACCTGTAGCTACATCAGCTGCAAATTATTTTTTGTATGATACAACTTAGTTATTTATTAGAATATATTGTTTAATTGTTAGAATTTTTTATATAAAAGCCTATCTGGTTTGACCCGTAGGAATGAGGTGATTACGGATTTATAATTGTCGTATAAAATTGTCCTAATTTGTATCAAATATTTTCGTTCCAAAGTTATATGTCTAAGGTGTATTCGTACGGTTCCTCATATAGGATATTGATTATCTCAATAAAGAACCGGTGATTTATTAATTGTGAGTTTATCTTAAGTATCCGGTTTCCCCCCACCTTCCCCTACATAATCATCACCAGTAGGAAGACGTCCACTGTTGAATATGGAATACTGTTGAATTTATAGGCTACCATGAAAGGCTATTAGTCATTTGTAGGTACGGATTTGTTATCCACGAATCGCTCGATGTCATTACATCTAGTTACGATTCCGGCACGTTAACTGGAAAACCATTCTTCCCATCTGCTTTTTATTAGTTTGTCAACCGATAGACCGATAAACACCGCCCATGGCACTTCAATTTGCCAATTCAAATAGCGAATTATACCGGTGAATGTTTCGTCGACGAATTTTCTCGTATCGGCAGCATAGCTCTGGCTAAATGGTTCGTTTACTGGCTGAGTCTGTTCAAAAGAATCGCAGTCACTTTTGATAAATTCATTTATCTTGAAATTTTCATGAATTTTATGATGATATCCGTGACACGGCTCACGTCCAGCCACGGCTAGCACACAACGGACATGTTTACACATATGTCACATTATGCCTGTTCGCAAATGTGCAGTTCGCAGCCGGTGGTGGCGGCGGCGGCGGTCGGCAACAAACCACACATTTCAGTCAGACGTCATCATTGATATAATGCGGCCAACAGAGCTCGAGTTGAATTAATTCCCCCGCTATCACATTTTAATTAAAACCGCGATTATGTAATTTGAGAATTCAATGCCCTAATAAATGGGAGCGACAATTTGATCTCCTGAAATAAGCTATTTAAACTTTGGAGCAATTTTAGCTAATTTCTGTGGAAGGGCAGCTTTATGGAATGACGGATTTTGAGACGTGGTCATGAATCGGGGGGAAAATATTTAATTTTGAAGATGTTCTGTTGAATTCTGGATCTTATAGAGTATCAAATTGGTTCAGTTGGCAGACGGTTCACCGAAGGTTTTACTTTTAGAAATAATTCATACATGTAGTCTAAGTAATATAAGATAAACCTTTTATAGTTGAGAATAAGTCGATCTTAGTAAAATTATACTAATATTACGTGATCTCTTATCTTCTTTTAATGCCATACGAAGCGTTTAGGTGTCTCTTTTTAACCGACTTGCCAAATAGACACATTTTTGGAATGATATAAGGGCACATCATTTGTTAATGCCATTCACGTATAATAGTTACATTAAATAATTATTGGACACAGAATATATACTTAGATCATAAGATTGGTATGCAGAAAATATTTATTATTGTCACCTCATCCATTGACTGCCCTGAAATTCTAAGTAAAATTAATATCTATATACCGTCCAGATCCTTTCGGAAAAGTCCCTTACTATATGTCCCTGTAGCTAAGACTAACTACCGCAAGAACACCTACATGTAAAACATTTAATAAAATTTATTACCAAGATAATCTTGCCATCGATATTCTTTTCTTGTCCAATCTGGCGTCAATAAAGAAGCAACTTAGCAATACCTTTTTTACACAAGTGATTTAACGATATCGATCAACGTATGTATCAGTGCAGTATCTGGTTTATTTTTCATATATTTTTTTAATATATGTTTACCTTTATATTAATTTATATGTTAATTATCTCCTTAATTTCTATTACTAGGACGTTCTTATGTAAGCTATTTTGGTTCTACCTGTGGAGACTTGTAAATGACTCTTATCATTATATATTTTTGTTAACTAGGTTAAGTAATTAGTCGATAGTTTTCCTAACCTAATATGTAATAAATAAATAAAATAAATAAATATTTTAACAAACACAACAAGAACGACACTAATATAATATAATTCTAATAGCCAATATCTCTGTGATAATATGTTCAACTCTGCTTTCTTCCTGGAGACAACCACGGGTCAAAAACAGAGGTTAGGTGTGGCTTGGGTTCTAGACAAGTGTTCACGGATAGTAAACCCAAATGAGAGCTTTTTAACACTTTCACCCGATGTGGTCTTTCGACCACAAGCTTAACCTAGAAATACTGTCTCTCACGCTGCCGGATCGCTGCCGGCAGCTGCCGGATCGCACCATTAGGTTCTTGGCGACAGATTTTCACTTGAGGATGGTATCAAGCTGGGCTATATAATATCATTTGCAACATGCCTATCACTATATAAAGTCAACCACGGCAGATTTAAAACCATGCACAATCCGTCGATCCCGTTGTCTCCGTACGCGAAGTCTCCGTCACGGGGCAACGGGACGGGATTAAATTTCTTTCACGTTGTCCCCCTAAAATAAATTCGGGGACGGGAACAATTGCTACTTCCTACTGGACCATCTCTCAGATTTGAATCTCTTCATTCCTGACATGCTTTGGTAGTTGCATTTTTAATAAAATATATATATTTTTAATTTACTTTATTATTTACTATTATACCGGCTAGCACTCACGGTGTTTGGTCGTAATCTCAAAAAAACCGTTAGTGCTAGCTGGTATAATAGCCGTAGTAATAGTAAATTATTATGTCAACTCACGTTAGTTTTTATGAAAATTTACTTTATATTTTTTTATACGTACAGGAAGGATAAACTATTTTTTATTTTTTGTATAGTAGGGCAAACGAGCTTATAGGTTTATATAGCCCATAGCAGGGTCTTTATATTCCTAGTAGAAAATATTCAAATATATACTTCGAGACATTTATTCATACCATTCCATCACTGATCCCTTGATGTCAAGAGTCACAGAATGCGAATTTGTTACACATATGTATGTAACGTCGCGCCTTTTCCTCGGAGGGGAATGCAGATACCACGGATTTCGTTATTCATATGAGCCTATCATTTAATGGTACTGATGATCTACCATTTCTTCAGAACTTCGCCAATCCAATCCTGATAGATTTGCTGTGGTCTTCCCCTTCTAACTGTTGAATTTACAAGCCATATATACATTTTGTGTCAATCTTCTTAACATATGTATTGTATATACAGTAAGTCCATGCTATCTAAGCTTACTTACATTTCTCGACCACATCAAATTTCTGACATGCAAAATTAAAACCAAAGAACTAAAATAAAATCTATCTCAAAAATAGTAGATATGTCAATTGCTAGTATAATGTCAAGATCAAGGACTAAAATTATTCGTAGTAGAGCATTCGTAACGGTCCAAGAAATAAAACATCATAAACGCAAATTCAAACATTCAATATCTTTCTTCGCTATTTTTTTTCAAGACTGTTTGATTATAGGTTTGTATAAAAACGAATGATGTTACTATCACGTATTCCTCAATGTATTCACAGGTGGCACCAGGCTATTGCAAATTAAAAGTGAATCATATTTCACTTTGAATCCGACCTTCAGTACTGATGTAACAGTGCATCATGGCCTGAAAATACTTCATTACTGCCCACTGGCCTCGGTCGGGATATTACTTTTAGTTTACGATGCTGTTCTTTACCTAGTTGCGTTTAAAATATTGGAGTAATTTGTTACAACTCCGTATTGTTGTTTGCTGTTTACAAACTAACTCGTTTCAACGGAACAAAGTTTGGAATGTGTTGCTATTATCTAAATAAAGTTGTGTTGGTTTACGAGTGCTCTCACAGCTTATTTAAAGGCAGTTTAGGCAAAAGTAGTGCCATTATGAAGTGATAGTTATTGTGGTGAATTACATAAACAAAATAAAAATACTTCTCAAATCTTTCTACACTAACAGATAAACTTTGCGCTCATAAGTACTCGTTAGGACTAAGTTTAAAGAGGCGATTCGGATCAATCGGATTATTTTTCAGAGCTTGTAACGGAAAGTAAAACAAAAGTTTATTGAAATAAAGTTCAATCTTAATTCTGCCTGCACGTGGCGGTTACGACCTTTATTTGTCCAAAATAGCGCTAAAATAAGAGAAAATAATATTTTTTACATGGATGCAATTATTATATGATTGGTCACATTTTAGCGATAGTTACATGTAATAATTCATCATCGTTGAGGAGTTAGAAAATAATTATTAAACAGCTACACCTAAGATTTTTTTACCTATTAATCAATAAGTTATGAATAAACCTTTAGCACGTTGCTAAAACGTTTTAATGCTTATCTAAATAACCTTTTTCTGAATCTAAATTATAATCCTCTGAGGAGCTGTTCTCTTTCAAATTTTAAAGTGACCTATATCAGAGAATCGACCTCTTAAACTCAAAAGCTAATATTCTTCTTGGCAAATTAAATGAGTGGGGTCTTGTATCAAGGCACCTGAATTTGTAGATTCGGTAAGTGAATAAAGGAGGTCAATCACACGTACCCGAATTCGCGGATTTTTGAATGAAATTCAATTGTTGTCATTATCTATATGATTCGCAAAGATTACAGATAAATCAACATTCGCTGCCTAGGGTGCAATATCTTAAATAATAAACCTTGTTTAACGTATAGAATCGCTTGCGAATGAGTGTAATGGAACGTGGGTAATTCAGATTATACTCCTTATCTTCTATATTGCGTCTGTCAAAATGCTCGAAAAGAAAAGGATGCCATTTCAATATTGTTTGCAATAACGCCTGCTATGCGGATTACATTACAAAATTAACAAATATAGCAGAGGAAAAATTTAAGTCATGGGCGGGATTCGTCGCATCCATCCACCCCTTTAGCGGGGTATGCTCTAACCAATTGAGCTAACATGACAATGACGTCATAACTCAAATTCGAGTTCGGGTTCGAATCCCGCACATTACGTAAATTTTTCCTCTCGTATATTTGAAATTTTGTAACGCAATTTCACTTTAGTGTTTGATGACTAGTCTAAAGCGAAGTAAATTAGGTGCGATGACGAGTTAAATGTGGAGAAGTTTTAGGTTACCTACTAGGACATTGCGCTAAAAGAATTGAAAGCATTTCTGAGTGTCCTTTTAGTAGAATAGGTACCGATTGGTTAGATCAGCTAGCACTGCCTTCTACAGGGTTGCCCCCTCCAATATAGGAGAAAGTAGACGAAAAAATAAAACCTTTGCATTTGAGGTGCAATCGTCTAGAATTAATTACAAATATATTTCTCACTTGTCATGCTCGTAAAGTTACTGTTTATGCCGCGTGTAAGCGGCCTAAAACGTCTTTTTATGTGCTTAGTGCATAAGCGCCTGCTTTTATAAACTAGAACATAAAAAGCACACGTACATACATTTATTTAATTGATTATTTTATTTAAAATTAGCTGTACCTGCGACTTCGTTCGCGATTGCTCTACCTGCAGATTAATTATTCACATTTGAGCACTGTTTACCTCATATTATGCAGCGCTGTGGTCTGTGGTGAAGCATTCTTAGTAAAGCATAGCTCAGATAAAAGCTTTTTACTTTGGTTTTGAAAACTCTCGACAGTAGTTAAGTAACTCAGAGAGTTCCTTCGCCGTTCGCACAATAGATGATGAAGCAAAGTACTTTGTGCGTTTCTTTGGAATTTCGATTTTAAAACGGTGTCTTTTTGCCGAGGTTCTCCTTGTTTGGCGGTAGAACGAATATATATTAGATTGTGCACTTCCATTGCGCAGTCTCCAAAATGTATCCGGCAAAACATAGATGGTTAAAAACCTGATTGTGGCGAATGTTCCAGATTTTAGAGTGCTACCCGAGGGGTGCCGAGCTGCCCGTGGGGTGCCGAGCTACCCGTGGGGTCTGGGATGCCCGTGGGGTGCCGAAATGTCCGTGGGGTGCCGGGGTCACTCACTACTATTTTACAAAAAAATATTAATTGAAATCGGACTACGCGTTAATAAATTACAACTAAGTGTACATTTTGACTTTCATCCTCTTTCCCGAGGGAACCGTGCTGAATTTCGGCATAAAAAGTATTAACCTTCTTCGTAATATGAACTCAAATCGTGTTAAGTTTAATTGAATTCCATTCAGTAGTTTTGGAGTGATGCGCGGCCGGGATACAGACAGACAGAAGGACAGACAGACAGATAAAAATATTTAGAAATATATTTTTACCATCAGTGTCAGCTACAGATTGCTCTAAAATTTATTTTTTCAAAATATCTGCCATGTACAGAATTGGATCCGTTACAGTTTTATTATAAGTATATAGATATAGTACAAAGAGTTCAAATGAAATTACAGACACATGAGACTAACATCTCAAGGTGTATCTCAAGGTGTATCTCAAGCTGATGAGCGCAGTGCAGTTTGTCACTTGTGACTAGCTGCATCTGTTATAGGCAGAGGTTACCGCTTAGCACCTGATGGGCCTCGTGCTTGTTTCATGTCAATATTGAATGTAAAAAGTTTGCCTGGGTCTATCAAAATACTCATAAATCAGGAGTATTATCAAAGACACACGTCGTACATTGTGTCGAAACAATAGAACATTGCTTATATTTGGTTCAATATGATTGAAATACTTATTAGACTGTTATACAAGGGTCGAAAGGAATCAATTCCCATACGAATAAGAATTGATGACTATCGCTGCGTTAAACACTCTACTTTTCATTTCGAATATAAAGAAAGTAAAAATTGCTGCCAGAACGAAATTGTTTAATGTGTATGGGGTGCGTCCGGCTCGACCAGAGTTAGACTTTTTTATTTTTTATTTGTGTTATTATGACGGAAATAGCCTGAGGGCCCACCTGATATTAAGTGGTCTGACTTCTGCCTATAACAGATGCATTTCGTCAACGATGAATTGGCCATAGCCAATGCCAGTGAGTCATCATTGCTCCAGAATATTTTTGATAAATATTTACAAGAAATTACAATATGCTCAATAAGAGCGTCCGCTCTTATTGAGCGGCCTCGAACGAAACGAAGAAGCCTAATTCGAACTTACTGCTTTTTTTCTGCTTAAGTGATGATTTGTTCGGTCCTGGTAAACAGGCTTAACCTAGAAACTGGCTCTCAAGGATAGCAGCTACCAGGACAAATGTTAGTTGCTTGCCGATAGTTTTTTATACTTGAGGGTGTTAGCTAGCCAGGCGGGCATTCGCAAAATGCCCTACCACTATGCAATGAAGCTCAAGCCCTCAGTCAAAAACAACCTTCTAAGTCTTCTATTTGGGCATCACTTCTTCAAAAGGTGCCAGAGCTATTGAAACTTTCGCATCGTTCCGTCAACAAATGTTAAATGCTGTGTTATGTTCTTACAAAATCTGTTCTGGGCATATATAAAAAATAAAGCAGGTTAACTCTTACCGATTACGATCCCTTCAAAAGCAACATCTGTTACGTTCAAACATTTATTTATGAATCTTTGCAAGTTTATGAGGCAATTAAACGATCAGGGACTGTCAATAAAACGTAAATATATGTAGTAGTAACCCACCCATGGATAGGTACGATCGTGTGATAAGATATCCTAGTTCAATTTGAACATTAGTCATAGTCCAACGACGAAGCGCAATATCAACTTAATTAACTGATTAAAGCAGCGAGACAACATCCTACGTGTGAGTTAACACAGCCATTTAAAGTCTCCCTCTGTACATAACAATCCGTACAACACATCAGCAATCTTGTTGCAGACGTCCATAGTACTAATTACTTGTCATCAAACGAACCTTCTGGTTTATTACGGCGGTTTTATAGCCAGTCATTCAAAAGTAATTATTGTTTGTTACAGAGACCGCGGCGTCCGGCGCGACTGAACGATATTGTGATATTCGAAATGACGGGCTTCCAGTTTTCGCTTTAATATCTGGGTTACATTGTCAGTTTATATTGGGTTTGGATATTGAGTGGTGTATGAGAACGGTTATGGAGTGAAGAGGGGGTGATGACGGCGCGGGAGGTGGAATTGAGTGGCGGCGCGCCGTGGGGCTTCCGCATGCACGGCGGCGCCGATCTGAACCAGCCGCTCAGGATATCGAGGGTATGTGTTCGTATTTTATATGCATGAATACATCTAGCATTATGTATACCATCGGATTATTTCAATCAGTTTGAACATAAAAGCAACAGGTACTGGCTTGAAAATACTCAATGTTCAATCATTAAATGTATTGCAATCATTAAGTACGTACAACTTTACATGCAGATTTATAAACAAACCTAAATTAGGTGGAATGATACATAAAGACCCTGATAGGGTATAGCAACATGTAGCGGAGTGGGCCGAACTATTATATAATCGTCGCTTCTTTGAAAAATTCTTCAAGAGTATAGTAGCACTTTTCGAGCAGTATATTTTTGAGAACTCTGAGGAATTTGTGAACTAAAATCTTTAAAGTTCGTTGTTACAACAAGAATGGTGATTTAAAAAAAAATGCCCTAAAAAGTTCTTTCCCGTTCTTCTCGCGTCATATTCACACAATAGTGTTACAACATTATTGCTGAACTCGACAATAGAATCATTTAACTGTAAATTTTATTTATTAATCTTCACAAGAGCGTCGTATCATTCAAAACTTAATAAATGATTTGACTTATAACAATACTTTCAGCCACATTCCGTTCATGCACTGATACGAATTTCGAACTCATCATACTGTGTATTTACCCAATAATCTATTCATTTAGATAAAACAGTCTTTTATAGAGCTGTTTTTATACCCGAAGTTCTGATGTATACGCTCACGGAGCAGAAAGCGAAGTCATCGCTCACTCTGTCGAAAAATAATTAATTTATCCAATGAGAAAAACAAACTTAGTTCCACCCTTGGGGCCCTCGTGAACTTAGCAATAGTCTAGTATCAGATTACGCAATTAAATTTCGTTGGAAACAGTGGAACGTCTCCACTTTGTTGCGCGGACAGCTCTCGGCGCTTTGTCGAGAGATTCGTGTAGTAACAGACTGTAGTGACTGTTACCGAATCTGCCGCTAAGTATGCTCTTATGTTGTGCCAACCGAACAACAACAGGCTCTCATTTAAGTTATAAAAATAATGTGAGCGTAAAAGCAAAATATAATCTTCGTAGTGGTTTCTGTCACAGTGATGGTGCCTGTATTCCCGTTAAAATCAATTCTTGTGGAACACCTCACACATTTTGCATTTTGCACTATGTTTGTCTATCTGAACATTGTGCCTTCTTAAGTTATTACTTGTTACAAACAAACTTCGGGGCTTGTCGATTCAGGTTTCTTTCGTCGCGTTTTAAGCCTCTTAATTATATTGATGTCTTATAGGTTTTCGCGATTATTACCTACACATAGTAATTAAACAACTTTAAACGGTTTTAATCGTTTAAATTTAATTTTAATCAACTTTCAACGTTTAAAATTTAATTTTTTGTAGATTAATTTTAATTTATTTTAATTAGCATTTCAATCGTCGTGTCAACCCGCGACCACGATCACTGCAAAGTGTTTGAATCGTTGGGACAAAAATAATGATAAATATACGCGATTTAAATCTTTTAATTTTATATATAGTTTTTACAGGCACCAAAATCAGGTGGATTTACTTAATTTCCCCTGGGTTAATTCACCTAAGTGCATTATGTATATAATTCGTATGCTTTATTCACTTAGCTGCATTAAATTAACTTATAATGAACTTTATTAATCTAAATTACAATTCAACTGCCGCAATCTCTATGTGGCTCGTGGGGTGCCTGGTTTCAGTCGGGTGCCGAGCTAGAATGTCACCCTAGTATGTCTTCCCTTGGGTGTTGTCAGAGTCGACTAAGGGTATATACGGGAAGGTGGGCAGCAGCGCCTTCTGAGGAACTGCTATCTTCAATTAATTAAGGTAGGCCTCGTGACTGCGATTCCCAATACGCCTGCCAAGCGTGGGGATTATGGCAAACACCTCCTTAATGGTGGAGGCTGTGTACAGCAGTAGACAGTGGATCCGTCTGGTACAGTACAGTACAATCTTTATGTATGAATACATTAGGCAAAAGGGAGAAAGCATACTTAAAAAAATACTCTCAAGAAAACTTTATGTGAAATGAATAAAAAGGACTGTCAGCACAGCTTTGCAATATTATACTCATTGTATAACTTTGTTATTAGTTTAGCTAATGCACCTAGGTGAATTAGGTTAATAGAGTTTCCTATAAGTTAATTTAATGTTTCAAAGGTCTAATTTAACCAAAGTTGGGTTTAATTAATACGCGGATAACTTTATACTTTACACCATTAAATGTTTAGGCTTTAGCTACCATAGAACGTCAAAACTAGTGCCAGTTTTTGATTTTGTTAGCTTTCTGTCGTACAAAAGAAACCTCATTGGTATGGATTTTTTTGACATGGGGCAGCTAGCTACTTGTACTTATAAATAGCTGTATCAAAGTGGCTATATTTGTTTTTAGTATATCTCCAAAATCTATATCGCCAAATCCGACGGTATTAATATTGAATAAGATGACATCCTTTCCTACAGCCGTTTTCATGATGTAAAATTTTATAAAAGTCAATATGATGATAAATTAAAAATAATGCAACCTTCATCGGACATCTATGGTGAGAAAGGTCTATCTTATTTTGTTGGTTACAGAGATTAAATTTATCCTTGTTCGGTGAAACTGGTCCTACGTGAATAAAGTAAAAGAACTTTATACCTACATAATGCACCTAGGTGAATTAAGTAATCTACACACAAAACGAGTACGGTGCTGTATCTGCGATGATAATCAAGTATACGGATTCCTGTATCAAAATGTTACTCGTATTTACCTCGATAACATTTCGTTTTATTGATTTCATTCATCGTCAATATTATCCAACCATTGATAGGAGCACCCTCTCCTATCATAATAATTATTATTTGAGGTGCTTCACGTATAGCGAAGACTGATAAAAGGCAGGGTAGAAGTTTCCGTTTAATTAAACGTTCAATACACGAACAAACTTCTTTTATTGTTTCTCCATTCTAACAGCAGTAATGAACCCCTTGCTAAATTTATCTTACAACTTATTGATAGACTTCAAAAAAGAGGTATTCAGAATTTAAAAGTGTTTACCACTTGTCGAACTGCAACTGTTATAGAGTTTATAGGCCGCTTAACACAAGGTAGGCCTCGTGATTGTTCCAAGATAGCATAAAAAAATCTTACCAGGGGGTAGACCCAAACCCCTACCCCCACCCATACTAATAACTGTGTCCAACGGGGTTTACTACTCGTATAAGCAACATACCAGGAACCATACAACTCTTCTCAAATGTGGGGGAAGTTGTATGTAACTTGCACTATGCCTGCGCTCTCTTTGATTTTAACCTGAATAACACACTGCGAATAACGATCCTATAAATTTATCCTTCTAGAAATTCGTCTTCTATTAAACCCGCAATCGTCTGACTTTTATTTATAGACTGATACCTCAACATCGACTTCTACCTAACTTCACATAAGACGAACATCTATACAAACTTGCATACCTTAAGGGAAACCCCTTATTTAATATTTAAGCCTATACTTAACCTCCTTAAGGGATTAACAATAAAAAATCCTATCATATTGCTCATCCCATGTTATGTGTTTATGAAACAGGTGTAAAAAAATGCAATGTCACATTTTTTTTTTATGCCTGTTAGGTTATCCTTTGACCACTATCTCACCTGATGGTAAGTGATGATGTGGTCGAAGATATTGTTCAGGCTAACCTAGAAGTACTAGCTCTCAAGGACAGCTGCCGGAACACACCGTTAGGTGCTTGGCGACAGATTTTCTACTTGAGGGTGGTAGCTAGCCAGGCGGGCATTCGCAAAATGCCCTACCACCATGCAAAACAAACATGCTTCTAGATCCACCGATTTTTGCTGTGCGTTGCCTGTTAGTCAGTGACTATCCAGACCAGACCCTGCACCAGGATCTGACTATGATAAAATCGCACGTCAGCGGTGATTTATTTAAAAGTAGAGCAGTTTTTATTATTTCTAGACGTGATAGGTTACCAATTGACCGTCGCTGACGGTTTATTAGTTCGTGATTGGTAACAAGCGCATTATCGTTATTCGAAGCGTGTTATCCGCAATCTTCGAAAAAAGTATGTATATTTTGTCGAGGTTCTCAGTAACGTAAACAAATCCACTATCCCACCGGATGGTAAGTGATGTGGTAATACCTAGAAATGGAACTGGCTCTCAAGGACAACAGCCGCACACACCGTTAATGCTTTGAGACATAATGTTTTCTGCTTGAGGATGGTCGCTAGCCAGTGAAACCATTTTGCATCCACAAAATGTGATGCAAAACTCTACTGTTATGAGTTACACGGGTTTAATGTTACCTAAAACCGTCTGAAATATCCATATATTTCGTAGTAAAGCTCTATAAACTTCGCAAGCTTAATAATTATTAAGGGCAATAGCTTATTTAATAGTTTTAATTTTTATTGGTTGTGTCAAATCAAGGCGGTTTACGCCTTTGATGTTCCGTAAAAGCCGACATAGCAAGATGCTAGCCATAACACCTAGGGTTGTCTCTTTTTGTGATGTTACTAATATACAGTTTTAATTTCTAGTGTTTGATGCTCCCATAAAAGAAGTCATTTTGTATATGTGATGCTTCAACTGCATAAACTGGAGTCAATATATTAATGAAAATCGCTATTTGGATTTAAAATGGATGTACTTTTCGTAATCAGCACCTCAAAAAAACCGTGAAAGCGAAAACCATATTATATTACTTAAAAATTAGCCAGCATCTTGGATTTCAAAACGGGCCTCGTTTTTTTAATCACCACCCCAAAAACCTCGAAAGTGAACCCATACCATTTTATTTACAAAAAATGAGCCTTCGGTTTCCACAATCCCTCGAATCCTAGAAAATGACACACGTACGAGTATAATTTTAAAAATAAATTCTTTCAACTCACCTGATGAAGGGCATCGGACATGCCCGAAACCTAGGTCGACAATCTCGACCAATACGCGTGAGTACAGCCGGTTATCGAAAACATTAAAAAAGGTGTCATTTCATTTAATCTAAAAATAAAATACAATTATCAACAGGTGACATAGAAGGCAATGACAAACATTAAAAAATAAAAATGTATTAACGTCTACTACGTGCACTCGCTATAGACTCCGCATTTTTGTTAAACTTGGCCATTAGTCTTGAAATAATAGTATGTTGTTATCATTAAATAATTTACTTTTGCGTTGCAACTGCTGTAATTGCTTGTATTTTGTTATGTGAAACGATGACTGGCAGTTTCGCATGGCACGCGTCGTATGTATGTATTTGATTTAAAGTTCTCCTCAACTTTTAACTGTTCAATACAACTATGTTTATTGAAACAATCGTTAGCCCTGAACGATGTGTCCCCGAATGCACGATAAGTACGGCGTCCGTGTTGTGTGCAGTTTGGGAACAGCGTCCCCGCGTTTTGCCCCTTATACCCCCCACGATTGAATATATATATAGGCATATTCATACAAACTTTGAACCCCTTTTTCACCCCCACAGAAATTGAAATTACAAAATTAATATCTTCTTAAAACACCCATACTTTATAAAAATAACTCGCCCTCAGATTTTCAAATTTCTAGCTCTAGTAGCTTAGGCTCTGCGTTGGTTGACTTTTTTAATATAGTGTATAAATTAGCTGACCATTAATATAACCATCGCTGTGTTTTGTTGAAAGACTGGGTAGTCAGTGATATCATATCATTTGAGATAAAATATCTTATACCTGTGCCGGTTACAAGTTCAATAAGTATATGTAAGGCCATGCCACTAGCACGTATTCTGAGAGGGTAAATTAATTACTATTGTGGGAAAATAAAAACCACTATATAATATCATGATGCCGCACCATGCCTGTTTGTAACTTCATAGAATACTTATTTATCTAAAATGTTCCAATCGTCACGAGTTTTAAACCTTCCGTAGACTTATTTGTTCATACATTACGTACTACACCAAGACGGTCGAGCGACGCACAGTGCCAAAACGCCGGTCTCGGGAGATAAGAGGGTCTTCTCTCACCCAAAATCCGGTGGAGCTGTACGACCGACAGCGGTAGACAGCATCTAAGAAAAAAAAACAGTGCCAAAGCGAGTTTTACTAGATAAATATACTCTAAAGTTCTTATTAACAAGAGCTTTCACTCAATAAGATTTCTCACCCTCGTTACTCGTTTTAGCAAAATCGTTAGTGAAGTCGATATCGAGATTTTGAAAATATCTAAAGGCTGCCTATGACTTATTCTTTGGTTCTATCTTGTACATCTCTATAGAAACAAGAGGAAGAAGCCATACACAAATGTTTCCTTAGAATAGCTTTTCATTTATCTTTAAAATGAAACCCATAAAACGATTGCCGTTGTCTTTCTAATGTTCCTATTGTTATTTCCAGAGTCTGAGTGAAACTCCGTACCGCACATTTGATGTGAGTAAGATTGTTTGCCAATTGTGTTTGCTAACCAAACAATAATCAATCACTTGCGCTAACGACTCCCTATCGCCTTTATTAAATTTTCTTCACGACGCTTGCCTCCGGGATGGAGAGTGAATCTTGGAGGAAATACGAATTAATGATATTGACATGGCTTTTAATCAACCAGTTTTTCCTGCACGGAGATATTAAACCTGTACAAGAAACGCCTTGCGAATTTTATAAAATAAAAAATATAAGTAATTGTATATGAATGTATTTTAATAGAGTTATGAAAGCAGTGTAGCAGTTACTACAAAGCTAGTAAAGTTTTTTTAACCGGTAGTATGCTTTATTAACAAAATACTACGAACTTTTTGCAACACTATAGCTACTACAATAAAAGCATTTAGACAACCTACAAGTCATTGCAGAATCACAAGCAGTCCAAATCCTCCACCCACTACCAATTGACAGCGAGCCCAGCATTCTAGCAGCAATGCCCCGTTCAATTGCAATGCTTATTCGTTGAGTCAAATAGGTGCCAGCATAATAATAAAAATTATTTTTAGAAAAGATTAAATACATATTTTAATGAAACACTCAAAAAGTACAAAACATAATATCTATTGACAAATTCGCCTAATTTTCCTGTTAATCCGACATAACGTCATGCACAAACGCCACGTAGCCAAACCGGAATAATTTTCGACGCGTTTCGATTCTACACGAAGAAAAGAGGTCTTGACTCAAGTGCAAGATCGAGACATCTCTCAAAATTAGGCGCAATTGTCACTAGATATATTTTAGTGTTTTATTTAAATGTTAATTTAATGTTATTAAAAAATATTAAAACAAAATGGATTTCAGCAAAGTACCGCCGAATCTATTCATTAGGTGCCAGCATTTAAATCACGCGTCACATCAACCATGCGCTCTGATAAATTTTGGAAAATATGATGAGCTCCCGGTCCCCACGGACCCAACGTCTGTACACCAAACGGTTCAAATATGTTACTACTACCGAGGTAAGAATACTTGCGCCGCTTGAGTTGCTTCGCCGAAGTAGCTGCGGTATCAGGCCTCACATTGGTTTCAGAAAGATGTGACGGCGTTAAAGTGTCTACGCATGTAGCGTCTCATACTAAGGGTCGCCCTAACTTCCATGGAACCAGAGTCACGCGGTCAGGTTCGAATAGCTGCAACATTGGCGCTGGTAAAAGCCCGGCGAATGATATCGTTAAGGCTGGCGGCAAATTCGACCAGCACACTTCGAGAGCAGGAGAGGCCATGGTGACCGAGTTAATCAAGTGCCTCACTGGCAGTGATGATCAATACAACACCAACACCCAAGCATAAGCTAATAGCGAGACGAATTGCGGATAGATCTAAAAAGCTATACCAGTTTTGTAAGAAGGAATGGCCTGTAACTAAAGACCAGATTCCCACACAGAAACATTTCAATATAAATTGGAACTCATGTTAACCATCCGACAATGTAGTGATCATCTGCGCCCATGATCCGGGCACATTTTTTCTATTCCACTCTGTCAGCTGGGAAGACACACGGTGTGTGTTACCGAACTATATAATATCCAAACTATCTCTATTTTATCTTTAACCCCCTTAAACCTTCCCGTTAGCATTCAACATCTTGCTCTGGCGGTAGGCTGGGAGCGGACTTCAGCGGGCTTCTGCGCATGTGGGTCATTCAAGCCTATGGAGAATAACCCCGACTCTGACCCCAGATCTCCACTCCATCCTCATATATTCATACTCAATCTCTTCTATTATTATGTGCCTTATCTAATTCCTTCTCACAACATAACCATACACAGATATATCTACTGCTAACTTTTCAGGTCGCTAGTGCTACTTTTAAGTTTCAAGTTCTTTATTTAGGTACTTTGATATTCATTTCTAATTTTATTCATCCTATTAAACATATATACGCACCACTTACGCATCTCCAAGTATTATTCATTTTCCCTTTGAAATTCAGGTTCCCCAACTACTATCTCTTAAGTTTCAGTCATATTTTAGCGTTACATTTTCAATTTTATTTCGCAATACCAAATATCATTAAAGTAAATTTATAAGAAAAGTAACGAGAGACCGGCCTGAATTAATTGAATCAAGACATTTGCGCGATAAAACATTCATGAAGGACATGGTATGGATCACAGCATTAATATTTTATGCTTGAAATAAAGATGATTATTTTCTATTATAGTTTTTAAGAGCTGGGATTTGGGCCTCAGGGCCATTTATGGATTACATTTGGCCCTCCTAACTGGCTGTGGTCAAAAATGGCCAATGCAATCGCATACGGTACGATATTGCATCAGCTGTTTTTGAGATGGAAGTAATAAAAATGGTGTAAAATTTTGTAAATATGACGGCCTCCCATTTTTAGGGTTCTGTACCTCAAAAGGGATAAACGGAACCTTATCGCTCTTTTGACCGACTGTCAGTCTATCAAGACCCTTTTTCTCAAGATCACGTGAAGGTTTTATGAAGCGCTTTTTGAAGCTCTCGTAGCGAAGTCAGCTTAGCCTTTCTTAATCTCATCAGCTAAGAGTAAGATCAGCAAAGTTAAGCAACATCCGCCGCGGTCATGACTTGGATGAGTGCCCGCTAGTGACATTGCTACTGAGCGCTTCCATGCTTCGGAGGGCACGTTTAGCCGTCGGTCTCGGAGGTTATCTTAGGATGGCAGTCGTTATAGATGGTAGGGCTAATTTGCAAATGCCTGCCTGGCTAACTACCACCCTCAAGTAGAAAATCTGTCGCCAAGCACCTTACGGTGTGTTCCGGCAGCTGTACTTGAAAGCCAGTAATTTCTAGGTTAGCCTAAACAACATCTTCGATCACATAATCACTTACCATCAGGTGAGATAGTGATGAAAGGCCAACCTATCAAGCATAAAAAAAGGTATCAAGCATAAAATTCTTATCAAATATTCAGGTATACTGTCCCTTGGAGTTGTGAAAACATCAAACTTCTAAGCCAACGCAATCAAAAGATACAGCCGTTTATGCCTCAAATCAGGTGAGATTGTGGTAAAAGGCTTACTTAACAGCAATAAAAAAAAACTCGCAAGGGAATCAAAACTTACGGGGTACTTCACGTGAACTCAGAATCTTGAAATTTGGTTGGTATAAAAATATATGTAATAATTTTAAAATGTTATGGATTTCATTTAGCAATAAACATTCCATAACTTTTACTTATGTTTGTACAGAATCCTCGGTGCGCGAGGCTGACTCGCACTTAGCCGGTTTTTTTAATAGTGTTCTCAAATACTCTACTTGCTAGGTTGCAAAAAACAATATTTTAGGCTCCGTAAAGGCCATTCTGAAAAATAATTTGATTGAATTTCTAGTACTATATTCATCTTTGGTCAATGTTCTACACAGAATATCAAAATTATAAGGTTTCTAACCAATTTCGTTTCTTTTTATTTTCGCTTCGTTTTGTATGGAACACAAATAACTGGATGTTAGAATATATATTGAGTTTTGGTTCTGCCGATTGGATTTAAATTTTCCCTTCTATTTTTGTAGCTTGATCTGGGTTCTCGGTTTTTTGCTGCGTGCTACCGTCACTACAATCACTTTAGTGTTTATTGTTAATAGGCTTTTTTATTATTACATTTTTATCCTCCAGCGTACCAATCTTAACTTCATACTTACAATATTTACAATTAAATATAATTATAGGAAATAAAGAAAATAAAATAGCCTGTGAATATAATATTGTAAATTAAATTTGGCCGACCTTGTATATAGATAATTATTTGAAAAAAATAATCGAAGCAAACGCTACTCACATTTTTGTGCGTCCATTTTTCTTGTATTTTCCGTCCAAATCTTGCACAGCACGGACATAAACAAGAAAATAAAAGCGGCGATCGTCATCACCTATTATTATTTATAGCTTGTTGATGTTTATAAGGAATCACAATTGTATTTTTGGCGGGCAAATCTTTGATATTGTAGTAATACGTGCTGTGTGGTTTTGCTCTTTGTCATCGTTACAAGTGCAAAATTCGAGACGCTGTCAGATTAAACCTGAATACATAATACCTCTCATGTCCGAATAGTGCTAGCGAATTTATTCATTTAAAATGTTTGGAGTGTTATTAGACCCATTATTGACTCAAGGGAAGTAGACTTTTGTGATGGCTCCAGTCATAGCTTATGTTTAGGTTTTGCCAATCTATAAGACTGTTGCCTATGATGTAGGTAGTACTTTGCAAAGGACAGAGGATAGACTGGTCTGGATTTACTCTTCAGGGGCGCATTATCTTTGCTAATTCGCAATTCATTTCATATTTTACATAGCCTAAACACAGTAATGCTGGCACACTACTGTTTATTGAAAGAAAATTTCTAAGTTAGATACCCGCCAGTAACCAGTTCCGTAAACTGTATATATACTATTAAAACTACTTTGAACACCATTAATTCCACGTATAGGAGTAATTAGGAATATCTTGTGACCTTATTCATCTCAATTTATCACAGTTCTTTCTTTTTGAAGTATTTGATCTTGATAGCTATACCCGCATTATTTTTTGTTATAAAGGAAAGATGCCCAATTTCTAAAGCTTCTTTTGTATTTTCGTACAATCCGGGTCAATAGATGTCGCTAACAGGGGCCGAAGAATAAATCCTCTTTTCTTAAAGTAACAAGATACTGAAATCATCTCAATTTTGTTCCCCGTTTTGATGTTTCAATAAATATTTATCAGAGATTAGGGACCTTTTGTTATATAAACTTGCGAGTCTTTTTGTTTCGGTGACAGCAGTAAGTTTTTATTGCATATTTGTCAACTATCCTACTTATAAATTCCCTAAAACTGAGTCATACTTCATTTTAAGGTCTTCGTGGTTCTTTCCATACAAACGTAGTTTCTCATATTTTAAATAACAAGTGTTTAAACTGAGTGTACGGCAAAATTTATTTAGCTTCTAACTTATGCATAAACAACAAACAAATTTCAGCGAAATATTTCCTTACATATGAAATTGGCGTTTTGTATGGGAGGAACAAAAAGTCGAATATTTTTTAATATAATATTAGGTCCTTACATATGAAATTGGCGTTTTTCGTACTGGCCACTTTAATCACGAATTTCTCCTCTTTGGTAAGGAATTCCAAATTCAAATTTGTACGGCTATAGACTCATGTATTTGTGCTTCGATGATCGTCATTCATTTGTTTTTTTTCTTCTGTTTTTTTCTGGTTGCGTCACTCATTTTACAAAATGGAAAACCTTAAATATCGCATTATTTACGAGTACGAGTTCCGCCGTGGCACTAGTGCTGCGGAAACAACTCGAAGGGTGAATGATGTGTATGGCGGTCGTGTTGCAAAAGAAAACACAGTTCGTTTTTGGTTCCAACGTTTTCGTTCTGGAAATTTCGACCTGCAGAACAAGCCCCGTGGACGGCCTGAGACTCAAGTTGATAATGAAGAGTTGAAGGCTATTGTGGAAGCGGATCCATCGCAAACCACGTCCGAGTTAGCTGCAGGCTGCGATGTTAGTGATAAAACTGTTTTAATTCACTTGAAGCAAATTGGGAAGATTAAAAAGCTTGAAAGGTGGGTACCTCACGAATTGACTGAAACAAACCGGCAAACGCGCGTCGACTGCTGCGTTACATTACTAAACCGGCACAATAATGAAGGTATTTTAAACCGAATCATTACCTGTGATGAAAAATGGGTTCTTTACGATAATCGGAAGCGCTCAGCCCAATGGTTAGATCCTGGCCAGCCAGCCAAATCCTGCCCCAAGCGAAAATTAACCCCAAAAAAGTTACTTGTAAGCGTTTGGTGGACTAGTGCCGGTATTGTTCATTACAGTTTTATCAAATCTGGCCAGACTATTACGGCTGATGTCTATTGTCAGGAATTGCAAACCATGATGGAAAAGCTAGCGGCTAAACAACCTAGGCTGGTCAATCGCTCCACGCCACTGCTGCTTCACGACAACGCTAGACCACACACTGCGCTACAGACGGCTACTAAATTAGAAGAGCTTCAATTGGAAAGTCTAAGACATCCTCCGTACTCCCCGGACCTTGCTCCAACAGATTACCATTTTTTTCGAAATTTGGATAACTTCTTGCAAGGGAAAAAATTCAACTCCGATGGGGCAGTCCAAATCGCCTTCAAAGATTTTATTGATTCCCGTCCGACTGGTTTTTTTAGTAAAGGGATCAATGAACTACCTATGAGATGGCAAAAGTGCATAGAAAATAATGGTTCATACTTTGATTAATTAAATATATTATATTAAAAAATATTCGACTTTTTGTTCCTCCCATACAAAACGCCAATTTCATATGTAAGGACCTAATATATTTAATTAATCAAAGTATGAACCATTATTTTCTATGCACTTTTGCCATCTCATAGGTAGTTCATTGATCCCTTTACTAAAAAAACCAGTCGGACGGGAATCAATAAAATCTTTGAAGGCGATTTGGACTGCCCCATCGGAGTTGAATTTTTTCCCTTGCAAGAAGTTATCCAAATTTCGAAAAAAATGGTAATCTGTTGGAGCAAGGTCCGGGGAGTACGGAGGATGTCTTAGACTTTCCAATTGAAGCTCTTCTAATTTAGTAGCCGTCTGTAGCGCAGTGTGTGGTCTAGCGTTGTCGTGAAGCAGCAGTGGCGTGGAGCGATTGACCAGCCTAGGTTGTTTAGCCGCTAGCTTTTCCATCATGGTTTGCAATTCCTGACAATAGACATCAGCCGTAATAGTCTGGCCAGATTTGAAAAAACTGTAATGAACAATACCGGCACTAGTCCACCAAACGCTTACAAGTAACTTTTATGGGGTTAATTTTCGCTTGGGGCAGGATTTGGCTGGCTGGCCAGGATCTAACCATTGCGCTGAGCGCTTCCGATTATCGTAAAGAACCCATTTTTCATCACAGGTAATGATTCGGTTTAAAATACCTTCATTATTGTGCCGGTTTAGTAATGTAACGCAGCAGTCGACGCGCGTTTGCCGGTTTGTTCCAGTCAATTCGTGAGGTACCCACCTTTCAAGCTTTTTAATCTTCCCAATTTGCTTCAAGTGAATTAAAACAGTTTTATCACTAACATCGCAGCCTGCAGCTAACTCGGACGTGGTTTGCGATGGATCCGCTTCCACAATAGCCTTCAACTCTTCATTATCAACTTGAGTCTCAGGCCGTCCACGGGGCTTGTTCTGCAGGTCGAAATTTCCAGAACGAAAACGTTGGAACCAAAAACGAACTGTGTTTTCTTTTGCAACACGACCGCCATACACATCATTCACCCTTCGAGTTGTTTCCGCAGCACTAGTGCCACGGCGGAACTCGTACTCGTAAATAATGCTATATTTAAGGTTTTCCATTTTGTAAAATGAGTGACGCAAACAGAAAAAAACAGAAGAAAAAAAACAAATGAATGACGATCATCGAAGCACAAATACATGAGTCTATAGCTGTACAAATTTGAATTTGGAATTCCTTACCAAAGAGGAGAAATTCGTGATTAAAGTGGCCAGTACGAAAAACGCCAATTTCATATGTAAGGACCTAATATATCGCTGTATGATCGCATGTATTTTCTGTTCGAAGGCCAATATCTAAATTACGATTTACGGTCAATCTACCAAAGTAAGATGAAAGCTTTGCAAAGTTCCGACTTAAAACTTTGAAACACCGCTGAACTCCGTTAATCCCACGTCCAGACAATGCGTGATCAAAGCATAGTTTAATTCCAGTCTACTAAATTGAAAGTCAGGGGTGACAGACATCAGACATCATTACGCGTAAATTACGTAACGTATTACTACGTGAAGAACCTTACTAGGGACGATGTACGTAGATTTTAAGGGTGGTCTATGTTGACGGTTTGCCGTTTGGCCATGCGTTAATTCTACCTCGCATTCAACAATTACGTACAAGCGCTCGTTTAGAAAATCGTCATGTGTGTAACAGCACGATTACGCCGCGTGTGCTGTGTTTAATGTGCGTTTGCGGGTAAATTTGAATTTTGTGTTGTACTGCGGAATAAAACAATATAGAATATTTTATGCTGTGGTTTGTAATTGAATTTGGTGCCAGCTTAGTCAGGATAATGAATAACTTTAACCTACATGACGGTACACATTAATTTGGGTAACATTTTTATATTTTGGGATATTGTTATCTCGCGAAGTGTATGAACTGATCAAATTTATAAAACAAAATTATATGAATAGTATGCAAAATTATACATGTATTCTTAAACCACCTAAAAAAATAAGGGTGTAGTTAGCAATCTGTGAGGGAATGTTATTAAGTATAGTTGCCTATTTTTGACTAAGCACAATTTTTTACTGGGCCATCTGATTTAGATGATTATTGTTTTGTTAAATGAAGTTTACCTGCAAGTTGATCCCATTTAAATTTCACTAAGTTCAGTCAAGCAGTTTCACAATTATATTAAAACTAGCGGTACCTGCGACTTCGTTCGCGATTGCCGTACCTGCAAACTAATTATTCACATTTGAACACTGTTTATCTCATATTAAGCAACTCTGTTGTCTGCGGTGAAGCACTCGTAGTATAGCATAGCTCAGAAAGGAGAAATATATACGGGACAATCAATAAACTAGCACTATTCTAACAAAATAAGAATGATTGAAATCGAACTACGCGTTAATAAATTACAACTAAGTATACCTTTTGACTTTCATCCCCTCTCCCAAGGAAACCGTGTTGAATTTCGGGTTTCAGTTTGGCATCAGTATCAGCTACAGAGTGCTCGCAAATATATTTTTTTCAAAATATCTTCAACGTACAGAATAGGGCCTGTTACAGTTTTATTACAAGTATAGATTATAATAACAAATACTTTTAAAATATTTTAAGAAAACATCAAATTAATATTTTAATAAAACACTTAAAAAATATAAAAATATATCTAGTGACGATTCCGCTTAATTTTCCTGTTAAGCTGAGGTGACGTCACAAACGCCACGCAGCCAAACCGGAAGAATTTTCGACGCGTTTCGCTTCTACACGAAGCATCCCCAGGAGGTCTTGACTCTTCGAGCGCACGATCGAGAATCCTTCTCGATCGTGCCTAGATCTGTCACTAGATATATTTTTATATTTTTTAAGTGTTTTATTAAAATATTTATTTGTTGTTTTCTTAAAATATTTTAGAAGTATGTGTTATTATTAAAAATGGATTTCCGCAAAATAACGCCTGAAACTATTCATTATTTAAGTATAGATTATACCTGCCAATATGCTTAACCTTGATATAATGATTGCGAATTTAACGACTACCGCGGAATCATAGCATATGTATAAGCGTGTTTTTTTTATTGCCGATAGGTAACCCTTTGACCACAATCTCACGTCATGGTAAGTGATGATGTGGTCGAAGGTGTTAACAGGCTTAACCTAGAATTACTCGCTCTCAAGGACAGCTGCCGGAACACATCGTTAGGTGCTTGGCGACAGATTTTCTACTTGAGGGTGGTCGCTAGCCAGGCGGGCATTTGCAAAATGTCCTTCCACCATGCGGTGAAGCTCAAGCCTGCGGCGTGATTCGAACCATGCATCACTGCTTTCAAGCAGTTAATTAGATGATCACAATATTTAACTCAGAGACAAAGGTGAGCATAACTTGGTAGAGATCTTCTTTCAGTCTAAAAATGCACGCCCCTCCACTAAACGTGATTATTTATATGTGTGTGCGTGCTGAGTTTCATTTTACTGTGAACTCGGACACGTTCACGCTGATTGCACACACATCACGATGACTGAAAAACCTGAATATTGGTGAGATTACGTAAATATACTATTGTGCATGCAGAGGTAAAGACATTGAAGGAGAGTGGATTTTTAGATTGAAAGATTTTTGTCGACTTTTAAAAGTTATTTCATACTTTTTGGAGTACGAAGTCAATTCTGTATTTTTATTTTAAATTCAGTTTGTATTAAATAGTAAAAAGACTTAATAACCGATTATTAACTTAGCGCTTCCTTTTTATAATCTGTTTGTGTACTAGTACAAATAGACTAAGTACTCTTTTTGTTGTGTAACCGTTGTGGTGTGTATAATTATAATTTTATGTTACTGATACTTGATGCTCGGATTTCTCCGATTTCAACGTCGAAATTGTACACTGTTATTCACTGATTGTGTCCCGGAAGGTACGTTTCCCCGAATCCATTACTCTGTGTTTGGCTCATCCCTTTCGTTTTTGACACCGAATACAGAGTATAGAGTGATAAAACTGTAGAGAATGTCTCGAAATAAGTAGGATAAATTGGGCATAGGATTCGAGTAGATATGCGATGGGGATCGGGGAACCTACACACGTGCGTTAGGAGTCACGCGGCTTACGTGCCCAGCATACACATATCTCAACACGTGCCCAGTCAACGTAGACCTTTGTATCTTTGCTCCTGTTAGTATCTCTAAAACAAGTTTTGGGGTTAAAGAAGAGAAACAGATCTATTTATGTTGGTGGTTTGGAGAGCATTCTGTATCTTAACGCAAAATAAATAATAGTACAACGGTCTCAGCATGCTATCACACTTCACATGATTTTATTAGAGCCTTTTTAGGTGTGATTTTGTTGTGATTTCATATTACCTATTATTTATATTGCCAAAGTAAATCTATTACTCGAAAATTTGCGTTTTTGTTTGATTTAAAAGAAGGCAACAGGTCTCTGGGACGCCGTATGTAGTTACAGTCCCACCAACTTATCTGTTCAGGTGGCAGAAAAAAGAACTACAAAATACCCTGAAATTGTGACAGTTTGTAGTTGATTTCCTTGACCAGTAGCGCCCTCGAGATCTGCACAGTTAAGTTGGTGGTACTATATCGATGTCTCCACGTGTGTCTCACGAATGTCCGTTAAGTTCGGAAACGTAAAGACCTTCTATAGACGAGCTGTGAGGATTTGATTGTTGGGCAATAGGTAACTGATGAAAGACGTGTGCACGTGGTGAATGCGGAGTTTAAAATGGATGTGTGGTATGACTACAAGAATGACTACAGCATTTTTTTTGATAATATTTGATATTAGCATTATCATCACCTACTAAGCGATAAATGAGAACAAATGTTTTGTCTCGTGCATACTATAGAGAGCTATGCTTGGAGTTTCTTTGCGCGATAAAATCCGGACCGTGGATATTCGCCAAAAAACCAAAGTCACCCACGTAGCTTTCAGAATTTGCAAGTTTAAGTGACAATGGGCAGGCCACATTGCTCGACGAACTGATAACCAATGAGGAAGAAAGGTTCTCCACGTTACACAGGAAGATGTAGAGTTGGTAGGCCTCCCACTAGGTGGATTGACCGACATCGTAAAAGTCGCGTGTAGCCGCTAGCGGGTAGGAATGATATATTTTATAAAAGGAAACAAATTTTTTGTAACGGGTGTATGCTTTTATTCACAAAACGCTACAAAATGTATACAATACTACAGCGTCTTAACCCATTGGCATCGGCGATAATGATAACAATAGAATTTCATTCATAACTAGGACGTAGTGGTCCTGACGATGTCAACTTATAAACGAAAGCATACATAAAATAGGCAACCATTGCAGGCGTACAGGTAGTACAAACGCTCAAGGCCAGCATGCTGGCTGCATTGAAAAATGAATTATAATTATTTTCAGCTTCAAATATAAAATATTTTCATTAAATGCTTATTTAGCTACGTTACCTACTATTGTCCATACTGCTGAATATCTAACCAATAACTGTTGAATCTGTTGTGTTCGATTGACACATTAATTAGATAACTACACACAGAGAGTTGGTAAAAAATATTAGACTTCACATTGGTCTGAGCAAAAGGTAATAACAAATAAACACTGCAAAATCACAAATATACGATAGGAAAAATTAAAGTCATGTGCGGGATCCCGCATGACTTAAATTTTTCCTATCGTATATTGTAATTTTGTAATGTAATCCGCATAGCAGGCGTTATTGCAAACCTTACAATATTAAAAAACAAAAACACTGCTTATAAATATGTTCTGACATAAACTGAAATACACACTGACGCCTGTGACACGCCCAACCCGAGCAAAAAACGCGTCAAATGTCAATATGTTCACTAAAGTAGAATTTTTCGTCTAAAAGGACATCTAAATATATGATCAAATCTGTTATCAAATGCTATAATTACCAATTAGGGTTGCTTATTCGTTGAGCAAAATAAGTGCCACCGTTTTGATCACGCGTCGCATCGACCAAACACTAATGAGTTTTTGAAATTATGGTAAACTCCCGGCCTCCACGGGCTACATCATCACTATTGAGATCTAGATTAAATTATTTTTTTTAAGACCTTTAAACCACGAATTTCCTCGCCATTATTTAAATTCATCACATATTCAGTACTGAAATTTTAAACGTATAACGTAGTCAGAGTAAAGTGAGTCTGTACACTTGATTTAATTGCACTAACAAGACACCGCTCACAAGTTGTGCATTTAATTATAACAGTGGAGACGACGAAACACCCGCACTGATGTCACATCCTTGAGTTCGTCTGTCTACTGGAACAAGGACCATTCGGAATTTAGTTTCAATTTTACAAGCTCTTTGTACATTGTGTATAAAGGGTGGTCAGTGAGGAATTACGATCGAGGCTCTAGTAGAAGCCCGAAGTCGAAAACTGAGAGCTTTCTGAGTCGAGGTTCGGAATTCCCGTACCGCCCGTTTTTCATCACATTTGCGACTAAATAATTATTATTTATAGCTTTAATACACAAGTCAGCACAACTATTATTACGAAATACGTGACCTTTTTTTAAGCGGATGGCGGGCTTTTTTTCCACACCACAGATTATACAAATGTTTCATTCAGAAACGTTAAGGGCAAATACTTATATAACCATTTTTGATACAGCCACATTTTGATACAAAAATATTATTAAAATCGATTACTAAGAACATTAGTTGAGTTTTTTATTTTTATTTTTTTTATTCCATACTGGGTAGCACTTGACCACTATCTCACCTGATGTTAAGTGATGATGCGATCGATGATGGAGCGCGTTTACCCAGAAGATACCTATTCACTCGCGTTTAAGTAACATGTAGCGACATTGCAATGAAATTCCTGTTTAGATAACATTTTCAATTGCGTGTAAACTCTTTGCTTGAACTTGCATGACCCGTGTGCTGTGCTATAAATTAAAAAAAAAATACTTACCGTCCTTGGGTTTCATGACAAAAAGAAAGCTCGAGGGTTTTATATGGGACTTTACGGCCAAGTTAACCTGTATGTTTATACTGTTTACGTGCAAGTGTGATGAAAAATAATATTATTTAAAAAATAAAACATTTCCGATAAAAATTATGTGCGAAAGTGCCATGCTGGCAAACATTTTGAGCTCACAGTTTCATAGTTCACACGTAATTTTTCATACTTTTCAGACTATACTTTATGTCTATTTGTAGTTTGTAAACTACAAATAGACATAAAGTATAGTCATAGTGTTGGAAGTCGGTTCTTATTTAAAAAAAACATTTTTCATTCATTCTGCTCACAGGATCGATTGTGTTACTAACCCAGAATACTGGTTGCCATCGGCGATACCTGTCATTACTTTATCATCCAGATAAGGCGTATTGGAAAATACTTATTCTTAGTTAATTTAGTGCAACTTAAAGCCTACTTCATTGAAATTTATTATGAGAAAATCTTGGAGATATACTCCAAATAACAAAAAAGAATGACGATTTCGGTCCACACTTGAAAAAAAAATAGCGATAAACATACATAAAATAATCCTTTTTATTTTATTTTAATTTAATAGATACCAAGCCCTGACTATGCACAATGTACAATCTACGGTAATTATAGGTTAAATTATGAAAATGCCGTTTAGTAACGAATAAAACAATATTATTATATGATATAATTTTGAACTTAACTCAAATTGTCTACCCTCGTTGCCCATACACTTCTGCCATCTAATAGGAAGATCGTTTGTACCTTTCCGATAAAATTCTGTGTACCTGGACTCTACAAACTGTGTGAAGGCATTTTGTACTGCTTCCTGAGAAGACGCATTTTTTTCTTGGACAAAGTTGTCCAAATCGCGTAAAAAGTCCATCATCTCTCCGGATCCACTTTTCGCCACATATCACAATTCGTTCAAAAATCCGTTCATTTCTGTATCGGATTAACTAGGTTAGACAAGCTTCAGCGCGCGCTGCTTTGTACATATCAGTCAAATCATGAGGCACCTGTTTTTACACGACTGCCCAAAAAAGGAGTGTAATGTTTTCAGGGTTCATGTAATGCTTGTGAGTTTCTTCACTCAACCATAACTTCAGAACGGCTTAGCCGATTTTAATGTATGATATATCATTAGATTCTCTTGATAGCGCAAGTGACACCAGATACATAAAAAAGTATAAAAATACAAACTAGAGGACGCCATATGGTGAACATAATCATTCTTTTCCCAAACTCCTCTAGTGTGGTATCAAAACGAAGGCCTTTGAGTAGCGATTCCATAAATATATATATGACTTGCAGTTTTAATTTCAATGGGACGATAAACGAATCCCGATTTTTAAGCCGGGATTTTTAATTAATTTATACTTTTTGAGCCAATTTTGTTGGTAATGCTAACGTCAAACAATACCTTTCATTGTTTGGTAGTTTGTAATGGATCGTCTTCCTCCATCATCCTTAATGCGTCGTTAGAAGTGGTTCATTCTTGAGGTCGAAGATACGGCTCGGTGCGTTCGTTAGCCGTATCCTCTCCAAACACAGCATTGACGTTACTAACAGATTCTACTGCGTCAGACCACGTCGGAACTCGCATTTGAATATTACTGTTATATTCGATGTAGCCATTATCACGATATGCTGAATGTTAAAACAATTAGAAAGTCAAACAATAAATCTCATGTCCCTTATGAAATTTTTATTTTAAGTGGCCAGTAAAAGTAAAAGAGCAAAATTACGAGTACAAAGTCACCTAGTTAGCTAACATATTGTAACTTATACGTATTGTATTTTACGTATAGTTAATTAATTATTTCGATTTTATTATGGTCTCTGATTGATCTATGTTACCTCTTTATTTGGCAATAAAATAAAAAAAATAATTAAACATAAATATTATTTGTCATCAATTTAACATGTATGTGACATGTATGTACTTAGGTATTAAAAACTACGGATAAATACTTTTTATTTATTCGTAGATTAAAAACGATTTGTTTTTTTTAAGGTAGGTACCTCAAAGCTTTGAAAATGTCCCAAAGATTTTACGAAAGCTCTTTGAAGCATTAGAAACTATAAAAGTAATCCTTTCCCATAACAAAACTACACTGATAAGTTGCACGAGTCCCACCCGATGTTAAGCGGTAACCTCTGCGCACTGCGCCCGGCACTCTGAGACATACAGTTCTTAAGTCTCAGTGACTGTAATTTTGTTTACTGGTTCTCAAGGACTGTTACCGGAACACACTGTTCGGTGAGGGTGGTAGCTAGCCAGACGAGCATTCGCAAAAAGCCCTTCCACCATGTGGTGAAGCTCAAGCCGGCAGTGGGGATTGAAGCATGGGCCTGCGGCACGGCAGTCCATAGGTATTTTCGCTCGGCTATCATTGCTTCAAACTACTACTAAACTACTAGTGAATAAACGATAAAAGGTACTTTAAGCATCTTTGGAACGTCCCTCGCAAATCCAAATCACGTCATTCTCGCTATTAGAATGGCCGGAAATGAAAGAGTGTCTACATCAGAGTGCTATTTTACATAGTGATCAATTACCGGTAAAGAGCGCATATTCACTCTTTATCGGCTTTCGCAGAACCTGCATTAATCCGTAACTAAGCTCAGCGTTTCCTACACGTTAAAGCTCTTTCCGACGCCGCACATGGTCATGGAACAATGGAGTTGCAATTTGAATTTCCCCTGCAGCGAACGCCTTTTCTTTTCCATATTCATCGGATTGGAACACAACCTCTCCTTCCCTGTACGACTGGTATAGACTGGGTCGCTTATCGTAAGTGCTTTTGCAAAATAGTTCGTACTAAGATGCTTCTACATTGGTGTTTAAAAACGTTTATAAGACGGAACGAAATCTTTCTTTTAAATGTTTTGATAAATTTAAATTTATGCCCGTACGATAATGAGTTAAAAACTGACTTCCGTTATAGTGATGAGTGAGTTTTTTTGATTTATAGCTGATAGAATAGCATTTGACCACTATCTCACCTGATGGTAAATGATGATGTAGTCGAAGGTGTTCAGATCAGCAATAAAAAAAACACACCTTAATGCTGGGTTTTTTTTGTCTCTTCATTTTTCGGAAGGACTTCGGTCGGTAGATTGTTTACCGCGACGACATGCGACAGTAGAACACCACTGGGCTTTTGTTGTATTTATTTTCGGTTGCTCTTTTATGTAACTACTGCCTTGTTATGTGTCTAATAAATAAATATAACAATATTAGCATTTATTGCTGAGAATATAATATTTAGTTGTTCTGTTACTGACAACATTTTTTTGTCTATTTCTCAGCATGTCCTTCGACTAAGGCCTACTCTAAAGATTTACAAATACGTATATCTTTCGCAATCATCATCCAGTTTGGACCGGCGATTCGTTTTAATTCATCCTCTCAGCGTTTTTAATGACGCTTTTTACTCCTTTTACCATCACTGGGGTACCATTCTGATATTGCTTTTGTCCATTATTCGTTCTTCTCCCTTAACATATATCCCTTCCTTTGCCATTTAAATTTTTACGCACTTATTTCGAATTTTTAAATTTAGTTATATTTTTAATCTTATTTTGTTTCTTCTTTTGGTCCCAATTACACTTCTCTTTATTCCGTTTTGGAATACAATCAGTTATGTGTCTATTGAAGTCCGAATGAAAAATAATTTTGACAAATTTCTAGTCCAATATTCGTGGGCCAGCGTTCTACTCAAAATATCCAAATTTCAGGTTTGTAACTCATTCCTTGGCAAACCCCCCCTTTAATGGGGGAGGCTCTGTTCAGCAGCGGACAATCCGGTTGATAGACAGATAGATACATAGATGATTCGTTATTGTGACACCGCACAAGAAAATATATATAATTTAATTTTACAATGTTGCAATGTAGTACTTTTAACTATACACCAGGGTATTATTGTTACTGTGTTAACATTTGGCTCGTCTTAAAAGCTAATTAAGATGCTCCAAATGTCAGTCTTTGTAAGTATATGTGTTTCATTCCACCTATTCGAGAAATATGTTTTGTTCGCGGGCAAAGTAGTAGGTTTTTCTCCACTAGCCTTTCATGGGGGAAGTAATGTGTTTTGAATTTGGAAATGGTGGGGCGCTGACTGTATAAAAAACAAATGCGGAGTGAATTACGTGAAACCAACGATGATATCTCGTTTTTTATGATTATAACAACCTGAAACCTGACCAAAATATTTGTGTGATATCTCTGAGCCATACAAACAAAGTGCAATCAGTTTTCAAAAATAAGTTCCTCAAATATTGAAAGTAGCATTAACATCTGAAACTTGATAGAATTAGAGTAGAGGTAAAATATTATATGATTATAATAATTGTACATATATATGTAATAAGTTGGATGTAAAAGCGTCTCTTCATTTTTTTCCGTGGATGAGGATAAAAAGTAGTGTCACACTTGGTGCAAACGTACTTGGCTTCGGGCGATGCATATTGAATCCTTCGCTGACTTTAGAATCCTTCGCTCAGCTCTGGATCCAAAATAACGCCCTCGCCGTAAAAATATTATGTATTATCCCTTGTAATACAATCTACTTAATAAGCGTGCAACCAGTAAGACATACTAAAGCATATTTCTTTTTCAAGTCATAAACTAACACAAAGAACAAAACATTTTGCATGGTGGTAGAGCAATTTGCAAATGCCCGCCTGGCTAGCTACCACCCTCAAGTAGAAAATCTGTCGTCAAGCACCTAACGGTGTGCTCCGGCAGCTGTCCTTGAGAGCCAGTAATTCTAGGTTAGCTACCACTCTCAAGTAGAAAATCTGTCACCCAGCACCTAACGGTGTGTTCCGGCAGCTGTCCTTGAGAGCCAGTAATTCTAGGTTAGCCTGAATAACATCTTCGACCACATCATCACTTACCATCAGGTGAGGTAGTGGTCAAAGGCTAAACTAACAGGAATAAAAAAAAACATGCATAGAATTATAAAAAAAATTGTGACTGATTTTTTACTGGCCAAGGTGGCCTGACTCCACCTTTCCTTGGCAATGCTTTCGTTAGTAGTAAGCATACGCTACCTTTCGGATCTTAACAACGTTAAAACATGAGAATGTGTAGCAAAACACCACAATTTAGTATAAAATACATTATTGTTAGCAACCCCACTCAAATCGGCGTGAGTAGTATCAGGCTATTCATACAGCGCATTTTTTTTCATTCATCGCCTCTTGCTTTTTCCACTGGGAGATGCAAAATCGGTAACATTTAGAATATCAATATTTTCACTCAAGCCGCTGGCGCTCGGAGCGTGACTGTCCAGCTGAACCCCACTCACATCGATTTTAGTACTGGCATGCTTTTCATACAGCGCTTTTTTTTCTACCGTTGCGTCTTTCTACTTCCACGAGGGGATATGAGTTCCAGCACGGACTTATTGGTACCACAATACTAACATTAAAAAGTATTTGCAGGAACAGTAATCCAATATTATTTCCATACAATGTGAGGGTTCATTGTCCCATTAAGTATACATCGGTGTTCCTCAAGAGCCACGACAAGTCGATACCTCGACTCACCTTGGACAAGATTAATATTCTTGACGGGCGATCGTTCCGACGTAACAATAGGCGTGTGTCCTCCCTCACGGCGGCGCATGCATTTTCGAATAATGCCCATATAATGTTTCGATGAAATTGGCTGTTACGTAGCGTGCCCACCTTTAGTGGTTCAGTCTCGCCCATGGCTTTCTTGAGGGAACCATGACCGCGGAACTTGTACACGAAAATTGCGCAAACAATTTTCCCGCGCGTGTCTTAATTGTGCAATTTGTAATTGTGTCTCGTGTGTTTTTGTGTCATTAGCTCCGTGTAATCATAATCATACTAACGATCGTTCTTCTCAAATGACATTGTAATCAACCCTTGATAGCAATGACCTTTCTCAACTTTGTGTGTGTGCACGTAGGGTGAATATTTATAGGTTACGAGTGTGCGTGTCATGTAAGGTTGGGGGTGTTGTGGGACCCTGCCTCCCCTATAGGGGGTGGATCCAGGAAGGAAACATGTTGAAGTTCTGTTCACCGGCGGCAAGGCGTCGGGAACCGAATGCGGTTTGTAACTAAAGTTGCTCACTTGTTTCCTGAGTACCTACGCGCCGCTAATGTAGCCATATAATTTTACTTGTACATACGTCTCTCGGAAAATTATTAATGCTCTTTTATTATAATACTTCATTGTTTCGTTGATGGGGAATGATTAACCTAGGTTCGAAGTTTTTTGATCTTATAATCTAGGTATATTACAACCTACTTGACCAAAACAATTACTATTCTTTTTGCTTTATAATATCCAAATCACAAAAACTGAGATAATCAGACTGATAATTAGGTGATAGTCTTCTTTTCACCCCGTGGGGTGCCGGGTTAGAATGTCAACCCCCCATTACTACCTTACTACCTGTGGGCGTCGTAAGAGGCGACTAAAGGTAAAATACCGGAAGGTGGGCAGCAGTGCCTTCTGAAGATTGATATTTTAAACTGCGATCCCCAAGACGCCTGCCAAGCTTAGGGATTGTGGCAAACCCCCCCCTAAATGGGGAAGGCTGTGTTCAGCAGTGGACGGCTGACACAGTTACAGTCTTATTTTGTAAGAGTCAGTATTTATGTGGTATATTCTGTCTCTATACAAGAGTATGAAAGTTAATTTAAAGGGTGGTTTGAAGATATATGAGAAATTAACCGAGCGAATCAGATACGTATAAGAATTTCAACCTGACACTGATCCACCGATATTTGAAAATTAGCCCCACGACTGGTATGAGTAGACAATTACCAGCAAGCCTAGTTCTCGTCACCTATCAGCGGACTGGGATACTTTGGCTTTACCCAGTCTAAAACTCCTACAACTTATAACATTAACAGCCGCTAATCTTTTTGCATGTGCCTATTCGGCTGCCCAATGCTAGGTGATGTACTGTACTGTACTGTACTGTATCAGCCGAATCGTCCACTGCTGAACACAGCCTCCCCTATTCAGGGAGTATTTGCCATAATCCCCACGCTTGGCAGGCGGCTTGGGGATCGCAACTAAAGTTGGCAGCTCTTGAGAGGGCGCTGCGGCCCACCTTCTAGTACTTTTCACTTAGTCGCCTCTTACGACACCCACGGGATGATATGGGGAGGTGCAATTCTAACCCGGTACCCCACGGGGAAGGCTAGGTGATGTACCTGATCTTTACTTACAGTTTGCAACCCATCTTATGAGCGTGGTGATAGAAGTCCTAAAATAGTAATGCATTCTTCCAGGTGAACCCCGGTCGCAAGGCTTCACTATGCGGCATTCGGGAAGGAGACGTGATATCTTCCATCAACGGTCGCCCTACAAGAAGCATGAGCAATGCTGACGCTCACGCGATGCTCAGGTCGGCTGGGCCGATGCTGAGGCTTGGGTTGAACGAGTAAGTACAGTGTGCAGCTAAGATTTTTGAAGCATTGATGGCTCAGTGGCATTGGCTATAAACTGCCGCGCAGCAGGTCCATGGTTCTAATTCCGCTGCGGGCTTGAGCTTCACCGCGTGGTGGAAGGGCATTTTGCGAATGCCCGCCTGGCTAGCCACCGCCCTCAAGTAGAAAATCTCTCGCCGAGCACCTAACGGTGGCTGTCATTGAGAGCCAGTAATTCTAGGATAAGTCTGTTAACACCTTCGATCACATTATCAATTACAATCAGGTGAGATTGTGGTCAAAGGGTTCAAGGTTCTATCAGGAAAAAAAGATAGATACTTCGATAATATATGTAGGTATGTGGAGTCGTAATTAATGCAAGATATAAACAAAATATAAAGACATAGGATGTTGACTTCCACACTAAAAGCATTAGCATCAAATGTCGCCAAACAATAATGAGCAACGACGAAGCACATACCCATAATTGGGACACCCAGTTCAGCTGGTCTGGTTTTAACACCTCACTTCAAACGAGGTGCTATTTATATACTGAAAAAGGTTTTTACCTTTTTGTATAAGTATCTGGTGTCGATATTCATCAATTGGTAATAGATACGGCACACATAATTGTTATACGAAAATAGCCTCACAAAGGATGCTTGAATAGAACAAGTGGATGTATATTATAAGCTCAAGTATAGTATCCGAAAGTGTCCTACAAAGCCTGCCTGCGAAAATGGACCAATTAGAGATAAGCGCCCTTTCTTTCAGTCGAAGGTCATCAAAGTGCAAATCTTGACAAATTTTTTATAAAGAGTGTAAGCGTTACATCTACATTTATGTTATAAAGAGAAAATATTTGTATTTTTGTATGTAACGAATAAACTTAAAAGTATTGGACCGATTTGAAAAGTTCTTTCACCATTAGAATTCTACATTATCCCTGATGAATCTATGTTCAGTAGCCTATGCTATAGAATATTTTTAAAAATATAAAAAAAAAATATATAAAAATATTTTTAGTTTTTTCGATATTTTTGTTAAATACCCGTGCGAAGCAGGGGTGGGCCGATGTAAATAATATATATAAATTTTTTGAAGATATAGTAAATAATATGCCTTGTCCAAAAACACGATTCCACAGAAATCTATGGTAAGAAAAAAAAATTTTGTATCCTTATAGAAAATAGTGTGAAATCAGAATGAAAGATTTTTTAGTTTTTGAAATGCAATTTTTTTAATTTCGCTCACCATATTTAAATATTGCGTAGTTCGGTTTCGCTCACTCGCATGTAAAACGGTCACTCCTTCCTTTGCCCCCGACATTTTTCAAAGACGACTTCATCTTAAGGGTGAACTGGCCGGTCAGTTCTCCATACAAACGTAGTAGGGTGATTACTCCCTTATTATTCAGGTCCAAAACAAAGCATGATATCAATTGAACTCGTCATAATCTAAGATTGTATCGTAACGAAATTTTAAAAAGATAATTAAATTGAGAGTTATGAGCCTCGAAACATTTTCATATAAAGTTTTCAAGGCTGATAACTATCAACTTAATTATCTTTTAAAAATTTCGTTACGATACGAACCTAGATAAAGACGAGTTCAATAGATATTATGCTTATTTCTATACCTAAAATCTCAAATAAGGGAGTGATCACCCTACAGCGTTTGTGTGGAGAACTGTACGGCCAGTTCAACCTTAAGGTCAAAACTGAAGTCTATCGTGGGAAATTCAAAGTTTTATCAGTTTTTCACTATTGTAGCTAGGTACCATTCTACAAAATCATGGTATTGGCGATTTTAAAATCATATTGCTCGTATTATATTTAGTTTAACATTTATTGAAAACCGACGCACGTGGTTCCATTTTTTACCCTAAAATTTTCGAAAATATTATTCCTTACGTTTGCCCGTAACAAATGTAAGTATTAAAAAAATATTAGATTTTGTGAAATCTCTTCGTTTTACGTGATCATGATCAAGTACAATGGTTTGACGATCTAGCAACAAAACCAAAATAATACTAAAATTATGAATTTCCTGCCATTGCGTTCAGCGTTCGCCTAAGTTGTAGAGATACAATCTACGCCCGACACTGACAATCTATTTTTTTTAGCATTTCAGTAAAAGGGCAAAGCGATCACTGCTGAACACCTTCGTAATCGAGCAGTCATTTTCGACACAACAATATCTCAAAGTGTCCCATAAAGTCCGTCCGAGAAATACATTCAACCTTATTCGACGTATGACAAGCGTATATGTTCGCTAAGTGGTTCAATCCGCGTCGGGATAATCTGCAGACGTCAGAGTGGCTCCGGAGCCCGCGTGAATCGGCGAAGAGTGATCGGATTAACGTCGTCCGACGTTGTACTGATGTGCAGTGCAGCTGAGCTGAATCGGAGTTCGCTTTAAGCGCAATAACCGGCAACATGTGCTATCTTCCGTTGCAGACGAACACGGAATATTTTATGTTAGGATTGCGTTCAAACTGTTTCATTTGAGAGCGCTCGTAGCGAAGTTTACTTAGCTGTTCTCAACCGATCAGCAAAGTTAAGCAACGTCGCCCGCGGTCATAAGTTGGATGGGTGACCGCTAGTGACATTACTACTGACCGTGGCTAGCTACCACCCTCAAGTAAAAAATCTGTCGCCAAGCACTAACGGTGTGTTCCGGCAGCTGTCCTTGAGAGCCAGTACTTCTAGATTAGCCTGAACAACATCTTCGACCACATCATCACTTATCATCAGGTGAGATAGTGGTCAAAGACTAACCTATCAAGTATAAATAAAAAAATAAAAAAAGTTTTTCATCTGATAAGGTTGTCCTTTGTGAAGACAATACGACGATAACTTATTGAACGGGTTTAATTAGTCCAAAAGCGATTAGAGAAGTAGAGAGTATCATGGTCAGTATGGTTGTAGGTAGGTCATTTTGCGTGCTCGCCTCTGTTTAATGGCTATGCTGACATAAGGCTTTGAGATTCATAATCCTTATATGTAGCATGTTTAGTCTTCGACCACTTCATCACCTAACAACAGGTGATTGAACCTCATCAAACTGTAACCAATCACGAATAAATAGAAAAATATTGCTGTCGTTGACTGTGCTTCGCTAAAGTAAGTAGGTATTTGTCATAGGCTCTAGGGCACAGATTAAATCTACGGCCTAGGGGGTATATGATCTGCGTGAGCGAAGCTTTTTTACTCAGACAGTGAGCTTTGATGTAAGATATCACATCCAGGTCAACTCATCAGAACTGCACGTCATATTCAGGTCAGATACCTATTTTTTTTAAATTTATTGTGACGAAACAAGCTCGAGGGCCACCTTTCTGTGGCTCGATGTTAAGCGGACTAAACTCTGCCTATAAGAGATGCATTTCGTCACAAGTCATGAATTGCACTGCGTTCGTCACCTTGAGACATAGTAGTTTGGCCCGGTGCCGGAACACAACGTTAGGTGCTTGGCGACAGATTTTCTACTTGAGGGTGGCGAGCCGGGCGACAAATTGCAAAATGCTATTCCACCATGCTTCTGTGTGTTTGATGTTAGATTCTTTACACAAAGATAAAATTAAAATAAGTACCTATCTAATTAGGTACCTACAATGCGATTAAAATAAGAATAGGACGGGCTCTCGGCTAACTTCACTCATATTTACTCTAATAAGTACCTACGATCAGCAGAACAAACTTAAAAATAGAGCAGTGCCCTTTATTTATACGTAATTTTAAATGAGTGACCCGAAATTGTTAATTTTAATAAATTCATATTTTAAAGGTTGACAGCACAGACGCCATCTTGGTTTGATGACAACACGGGCGTCAGGGTCTTATTTCTCCGACAGTGTACTACTACGCGACACGTTTCCGGGTGTTTATTGATCTTCTCGTTTAATTTATTTTTTGACTGTTTAATTTGTTGTTGTTGACTGTTTAATATGGTTTTGGTGATTGTTATATTTATTTTTGTTACCCGTTACGATGATAACGATGAGTCTGACTCAGTTGGCCATCAGGACATGCGGCATCGAAGAGCTAAGCGATTAAGATTAAGAAGTACAAAATATTGCTAACAAATAAAATCTGTTCAAATTATTTCTGTGTTTGCCGTACCTGCAGTCACCTACAACTTCGTTTACCTGTGACTACTTGTTTTTTTACACGACTGTCCACATAAACGTGTGTAAAGTTTTCATGTATGTATTTACGTTTGTGAGTTTCTTTATTACACGCTTAACCGATTTAAATTTACAAGATATCGTTAGATTTATCTTGATAGCTCAAGTGATACTATGTACATAAAAAAATAAAAAACAAACTGGTGGATTTTAGAAGCCATATAGTGAGGAAACAAATAATTTTTTCTTTTTCCAAAACAATCGTGCTGGGTATTAAAATGAAGGGCTTTAAAAAACGATTCCATAAATATATTAACTTGCAGTTTTAATTTCAATGGATCGATAAAACGCTTAACGAAAATAAATTATTTGCAGTCGGGTTTTTTATTTTCTTTATTAATTTATACATGTTTTATCATTTCTTTTTTTACAAACTGTACCAAGTTCTAGTTTTGACGTCACAACATGGCGCTAGGCCGATCCTATTCCTATTTTAATCGCATTGTATAGTACTTTTAATATTGTTAGATTTGCAATAACGCCTGCTATGCGGATTACATCACAAAATCACAAATTTACGATAGGATTTTTTTTAAGTCATGTGCTTGGGGTCCCAAGCACCTTCCCAATACGATGGTTAAAGAACGATAGGAAAGATTCAAGTTATGACGTCATGTCATGTTAGCTTAATTGGTTAGAGCATACCCAGGCTCAAGGGGTGGATGGACGCGGATCCCGCACATGACTTAATATTTTTCCTATCGTATATTTGTGACCTATAGTACTATTTTTCTCCGTCCAATCTATGAATATATATATGAATATGAAACTAATTTTAAACGTCTTTTATAGTTTGCCAACGTTTCTTTGCGAATACAGTTAGAAGCTGCACAATCATTGAATAGGTTGCTGTTATGATATTTCTTTCCAAATAAATAAATTAGGTATGCTGCTTTAGTTTTTGACCAAAACATTACAAATTTACGCTTATTGCATGACTTAATGATGTCAATTTGGTGACTATTACTTCCCAAATAAATAATTAACTATGTTGCTTGAGTATTTGACCAAAACGCAACAATGGAAAACTTCAACATATTGTATTCTAGACTCATTGAATAGTTGCTGTTGTGAGTTAAGTGAGTATAACTAATAGCAAACATATACCAAGTATAAAATACCAATAATTTGTTCATTTTTATTTTATTTTATTTATTCAAAATTAGTACCGCTACAGAGCGAGTTACACTAATGATAGTAAAAAACTTAAAAACTAGTACATATTACAGGCAGTCATTGAAATCATAATGACTATAATAAAATGTATCTTGTCAAAATTTAAATGTCAATTGAAAATAAAATTTAAATGACAAGTCAATTAAAAAATTACTACATAATGTCTACAAAATTACAACAATAAGATTAATCTCGTCAAAAAATTTAGATGTCAAAATATTTACAACATTGAACTTGTGAATGTTATCTAAATGTTATTCATATTAAATATATTAAAATATTGCTTGAAAACGTTACGATGACAGACACTGAGATCAGTGTATTCTACACAATTATATATAACTTGGGAATGTTATTTTGTTTCCATTATGGTGGTGTTTTTCTGATGATGTAGAATCCAACTGGAAGTTGGATTCCAACTCGATTGTTACTTCAAAACTGCATGTGAAAATAGTCGAAGTTACAATGAAGTGTGTCAGTTACTGACGCTTTTCCCGACTACATAAGATATACATAAATTAATTAAAAAACTTCTCGCAGTGTCTCTTGATGGTCCCCAAGGTTATTATTTTCCAATATCCAAGTCTTTAATTTATGTTGTTCTCATAACGACTACGAAAAGTCGGTTACTTTATTTCCTTTATCCCAATCTCTCAATCAGAAGACAAGTTTAATGATTTGACATTTATTCTTTCTAAATTATTTTTAGTTTCCGCCCGCGGCTTTATATACGTGTAATATGGTCGCACACACTACATAAAAGCCTTTTTTATCCTTAAAGGGGTAAGAAGAGGTGTTTAACACCCATCATTAGATTTGTTTTTGCTTCATGTAGTGAGCCTACTGCCATCTACCGAACACATTGCAGTTTATCTATAGAGATAAGCAACTAAATACCAAACTCATATTATCTATAAACTCGATTGAGCTACGCTTGTTTCTTAATACTTTACGCCTTATCCCACTTTTTAAAGTAACTTCTTCACGCTTCGAATTTATTTGATTTTGAGGCAATTAAATTTCACGATAGTCCTACTACTTTCTCGATGGCGCGGAATACAAACAAAATCCATCCAACCCGACATTAAGCTTACTTAATTCTTTTGTTAGCAGGATGTACCTAAATCGCCATTTAAAATTAATATTAGACTACATTATACGTAGGGTTACAATACTCTGAGAAAGCAGTCTATTAGTTTAATTTTCGAGTTGATAATGTAATTTTGCAAGTTGTTTGTTAGCCTCGTTGTCTAATCTAAGTTTTCTTGTCGCCAGAGACCGGGAGATGTCACCTCGAAGAAGATCTATTGGCAAAGGCAGCGAGTTGAAAAGTAAGTTTTGTATAAATAACTTGATTTATAAACTGTGTTAGTACCTGTATTTTGTGATATATGACACTGCTAGATGTAGCATATAGAATGTCGTTTCGTAAGTACCTATTTATTTTGAGCATTGGGAAATACCGCCACAAATCTTAAATCTTTTAGACTCATTTTATAGGTTGAAGTCTATACCAATGTTTGCACACTAACTTACACTATTACAGGCTTGGATTTTTATTGGTTATTCAACTGTAGCTGAATAAATAATAATAGCATTATTCGGTATTCAACTATTCATACTGCATCTGTTTATGGCTTAAGAATATAAGGCCCGTTTCATATTTTCCTGTTGAATGTCGTTGAAAGGGGTTATTCCACATATCTCTTCTTCCACAGTTTCTTGTGCCTGTAATGTATAATTTCATATTTTTTATTACTTTGATCGATCTAAATATTCAAAACTCTATTTAAAGGGACCACGGCGCGGTCCAGAGTTGCCGTGGTGGGCGCTCTTAGCTCGGAGTAGGCATTAAAACACAAAAAAATATGAAAAAATATTTAAAAAAAACAACATTTTTTTCCAAACAAAAAAAACATCTCAAAATGTTTCTTGGGACTAGCAGAAGTCAACCTACTACGACTAAGAGGTTGTTAGCATTTTACCAATAACCCTGTATATCGAAGTACTTAGGTACTTAAGTATTCTTTTACGTTTTATTTTTAAAAAAGTCTCTATTTTACCGGCGGTTTGCCTTTATTAACAAAGTACTATAAACAATATACAACACTACAGCTACTACAATGAAAGCATTTAGACAACCTACAACTCATTGCAGACTCACAAAAAAGTTAATTTCACCAGCTTAGAAGATCCGCTTCGTTTATTTCCCTTTGACAGCGCAGTTTGTAAAGGCAACGCAATATCATTTTCTTAAAAATATGCTGCTTAGTTTCATACAAACATCTCTGTCAGGACACTTATCCCTGCACTCAAGCGTACTAGCTAAACTACGTACCTACTAAAAAGACGAGGGCCACGAATATAAAGCGCTGAGCATCAGGCGCTTCTACAGAACTTTCCACGCCCCCGTATATTTTTACACGACTGCCCAAAAAATTTGAGTTATGTTTCAGGGTTCATGTATGTATGTTTGTGAGTTTCTTTATTCCACCATCACTTCTAAACGATTTTTTTTATGTTATTGTCAAGGAACAAGCTCTAGGCCCACCTGATGTTAAGCGGACTAACCTCTGCCTATAACAGATGCATTAAATTCACGAATTGCACTGCACCCGTCGCCTTGAGACATAGTTGTTAAGTCTCATGTGCCTGTAATTTCACTGGCTCTTAAGGACTACTGCCGGAACACACCGTTAGGTGCTTGGCGACAGATTTTCTATTTGAGGGTGGTAGCCAGCCAGGCGGGCAATTGCAAAATGCCCTTCCACCATGCGGTACTGCGGTGCGGCAGTCCATAGCTATAACCGCTCGGCCATCATTGCTTCAAAATCAATCATCTTATCGATGTCAATGTGAGATATATCGTTAGATTCGTATTGCCAACGCAAGTGATACAGGTACATAAAAAAACAAGATGGTGGATTTTAGACGCCATATTGTGACGAAAAGTTTTTTCTGCCGTACCTATCGAGCTGGGTATCAAAATGAAGGACTTTAAAAACGATTCCATAAATATATATAACTTGCAGTTTTATGTTCAATGGAACGATAAATCCTTTAACGAACATAAATAATTTGTTGTCGGGTTTTTACTTTTTTAATTAATTTATACTTGTTTGCGTATAGTTTTGAAGAATATAGCCCAGCGTTTATAGCTATGGACTGCGGTGCCGCAGGTCCACGGTTCGAATCCCACCGCCGGTTGAGCTTCACCGCGTGGTGGAAAGGCATTTTTTGAATGACCGCCTGGCTAGTTGCCACCCTCAAGTAAAAAATCTGTCGCCAAGCACCTAACAGTGTGTTCCGGCAGCACTCCATGATAGCCAGTAAAATTACAGGCACATGATACTCAACAACTGTACGTCTCAGGGTGACGGACGCAGTCAATGTATCATGTCATGCAATTCGTGACTTGTGACGAAATGCTTCTGCATAGGCAGAGGTTTAGTCCGCTTAACATCAGGTGAGCCTCGAGCTTGTTCCATCACAATAACATATACCATTGGCATTTACAGCCTCACTACTTATAACGTAATGTACATATTGGGCCTAAATGTACATAATATGCGGATCAATCATTTACTGTGGAGGGGTATACCTAAGACTCAATATGAAACTTTATATGAAAACCTATAAGGATCAAAACTTGTAACTTCCACAGGAATGGCGTATTCCGTTTTTTTTAATTTCGCCTCCCTTAAAAAAAGGAGGTGCGGTACTCAATTTTCCTGTTTTTTTTTCTCAGAAATTTTGACTGCGTGAACCGATTTTGATGATTCTTTTTTTATTTCAAAGCTGATGCTTTCCGTGTGGTCCCATTTCATCAAAATCAGTCCAGCAGTTTTGGGTTACACTCCAAGGACTGAAAAGTGTTTTCCTATATTGATGATATCATCAGGAGTTATATTTAGTCATTGACAGTGAATGACAATCGATCCCGTAAGTAGCAAGGGTCACTAAAAAGGGTGTTTTTATTTTACCTAATATTTTAACCGACTTCAATACTCAAAAGTGTGAAATAACTACAGGCACATGAGACCGAACAACTACTGTACGTCTCAGTGTGACGGGCACAGTGCAATTCGTCGTCGACGAAATGCATCTGTTATAGGCAGAGGTTAGTCCGCTTAACATCAGGTAGGCCTCGGGCTTGTTCCGTAATAATAACATAAAATAAAAAAGGTACAAAAAAAAATATATCATGAAGTGTTTAGACGGACAAGTCGCGCTATCCATTATAGTTGAAGTGTCTCGTCCAGCTTGACACTGCATTGCGCTCGTTGCTCCGTTACGTTTGTGGTAATTTCTCGTTGGCCCAGTAATTGCACTTGCTACAGTGCCTTTACGCCTAATTACAGTAATGTTTCTACACTAGCGCGGATGTTTCTACACTAGCGCTTCGCGGCAGAATCCGCCAACGGACTTTTGCTAAAGATAACACCTGATAAAATTAACATGAGAATTGTAGATCGATTTGTTTAACTTATTTTTTGATCAATGGCAAATGGCAATAAGGGAAGTTCTTGGATTGTGTCATACAATTTAATGTCATCCTATATATACACAGTCAGGTCATAATTCTGTCACATGTTTAATATAAAATAATTGAAACAAGTTTATTCATTATGTAACCATTTATATACCAAAATGAACTTAACAAAACATAGATTCTTATGACAATAAAGTTTATTCAAAATGACCTCCGTGATTTTGAATACAGGCCTTCAATCTGCGCGGCCAGTCGTCTATCGCAGCACGAACGAGGTCCGTGTCAATATCGGCGGCTGCCTTAATCAAGGATGTCTTGAGTGACTCCAAATTGGGATGAGGCTTTGAGCACGCCTATTCCTCCAAGTGTTGCCATATCTTGTAATCTAACGGACTCAAATCTGGACTGGAGGAGGGCCAGTCTTCGTGCCGGATGAAGTCGATTTCACGCGCTGCCAGCCAGTCTTGTGTGCTCTTCGCTCTGAGCTGGCGCCGAATCTTGTTGGAATACCCAGTGCCTGTTATTGAACATGGTATGAGAAACAGGTTCCACAAGGTTCGTCAGGACTGTATTTTGATACACAACTGCATTTGTTTTTACACCTTTCTTACAAAAATGTACCTCTGTTAAGCCCCAATAAGAAACTCCCAACCATACCATGCGAGGATGGAAAATGACCTCGTTGGACACGCGGAATACGGTTGCTCGCTTCTTCACTACTGTGTGCGTACACCTTATCATTTTGCTTGTTGTAAGCTCTCTTCTACGGTAAAAATTTTTTCATCCGAAAAAAGAATTTCCTGATATTTTTTTCCCGCGTACCGCTTCAACAAAGCGCGGCATCTCTTCAGTCTCAGGTCCATTAGACGAGCATTTAAACGATGTCCAGTTTTTCTCCGATATGCCCGAAGCCCTAAGTCTTCATTTAACACCATTTTCACCGTGGTTCTGCTTAACCCCATCTGAAGGGCCAACAGTTTCTGCTTACGTTTGGGATTTCTTTGAATTCGCGCCTTCACAGCTTTTGTCACTGCTGGAGTCGTAACAGACCGAGGGCGACCACTTCTTGACCTGTCATCTACACTAGAGTCTTCATTGTATCGTTTGATGGTACGATAAACGAATCTTTTGGTTATATTCAAATTTTTCAGTATGTAAAAAATTTGATTTGGCGCGTAACCGCAACGATGCAACGCAATAACTGCAACAAGGTCTTCTTTAAGCGTCCACTCCTTATTTAAAAATGAGTAAAATTCTGAAAATTATACATTTTTATTTTCATGAACAATTCGAAATTCGAATTCCATAAACTTTTTTGTGGCCAGCATTCTAAAAGAAAAGTTTTTACTGTGTGACAATACTTATGACCCGACTAGGTATTTGTACTATACCTTATAAATTACAGCCACATGAGACTTAACAACTATGTGTCAAGGTGACGGGCGCAGTGCAATTCGTGACTTGTGACGAAATGCATCTGTTATTGGCAGAGGTTAGTCCGCTTAACATCAGGTGGGCCTCGTGCTTGATCCGTCAATATAATAAAAAAAAACCTTCCAAAATTAAACGAAAAAAATAATATCTATATTATGCCATAATAGTTATCAACATATTTACAAATTATGTCAATGTGCACTTTAAATAACCAAAAATTTAAGATTATACACCAAGAGTATAAAGTTGATAATTGATACATTTTCGAATTATGCTAACACTTTTCAGGCACACACATTACGCTTATTTACTTTCCATTATTGAAAAACGTCAAAAGCTTTCGAGTTCAAAGATATTACGTTTTGATACAAGCTATTTATTTGAATTAGTAGATTCCCCTTGGGGTGCCGGGTTAGAATTGCACCTCCCCATATCATCCCGTGGGTGTCGTAAGAGGCGACTAAGGGAAGAATACTGGAAGGTGGGCAGCAGCGCCTTCTAAAGAACTGCCATCTTATGCTGCGATCCCCAAGCCACCTGCTAAGCGTGGAAATTATGGAAAATACCCCCTTAATAGGGGAGGCTGTGTTCAGCAGTGGACGATCCGGCTGATACAGTACAGTACAGTAGATCTCATATTAAAGAACTAAAAACCAAAAATATGATATACGGACTTTTGATAGATCTTTGCGAAAACACTCCTCATATGATAATGATGTGTAACATTATAGAATACACACGTATTGTGCGATGGACGAGTAGGTGGTGCAAAAAATTATCTATCGACTACATATCGTAAGCATTAAATAACACATTGTAGAAGTCGGTTATATTAACGTGTATTAGAGCTATTAGATTAAGATGCCAACTAGTGCTAAAAAGCTTTGCTTGAACAGATTTTGAGATAAAAGAAAATTATATGTTTATCTTGATCATATTCTCTAAGGCCAAGAAAAACCCGAAACTAGTTTACTTAAAATTTTCTCAATTGAATAAAATTTCAAAATTGACTCTCAATTATGCCTTTAACGTCAATATCTGCATTATTTACGTATGAAAGTGTATGAAATTATATTAGTGAAATACAAAACCTTATCAAGAGGGACAAGAAAAGTTACATTGTCGATTAACGTTACTAGTTTTGTGTTATTAAGCTTACTTTCGGATTTTACCTAAACTGATCGCGATTTCACCATCGCTGTCTCTCTTTCACTCCTATGAAGACCGATAGTGACAAAATTTCGGCATTTGACATCGTCTTAAGCACAAACTTTAATTATATTATTATATAGGGTCTTTTGGAAAAATAATTGAAGGTAACGTAAAAGAGAGCCATTGGCTTAGTGGAAACGTTGGCAGCGTTTTGAGAGCAGCGTCAGACGCTAATCGCCATGTTCGTGGCCCTCGCGTTATCGTTTTAAAGGAAACAGTAGAAATCTGTTGTTTTCATAAATAAGGTTCTCTACTGTCCGCTTTAGCAGTAGTAAGTGCTATTTCCTTTCATCTTTATTGTATTTTAGCTACGGTTATTGTGGTTTGTACGTTTTATGAGTTAGATTCGATATTTATTTTTTATTTTGCTGATAGGTAAGCCTTTGACCAAAATCTTACCTGATAGTAAGTGATGATGTGGTCGAAGATGTTAACAGGCTTAACCTAGTATTACTGGCTCTCCAGGACAGCTGCCGTAACACACCGTTAGGTGATTGGCGACAGATGGGTAGCCAGGCGGGCATTCGCAACATGCCCTTCCACCATGCGGTGAAGCTCAAGCCTGCGGCGGGATTCGAACCATGGACCTGCTGCGCGGCAGTCCATAGCCAATGCCACTGAGCCATCACTGCTGCAATAGTTTTGGTTATCTCTAAACCATTAGCCCCTTTTTGCGCAGACGGATAAAAACTTCTCATCTTATGTCCTTCCCGGGTATCAACTATTTCCATACCAAATTTAATCCAAATCGGTCCAGTAATTTTTATTCGTTGCGTACAAAAATACAAATCTTTCCTCTTTATAATATTAAAAGTACCCTGCGTATCTACAAATAAAAAAGACATTAGATTTTGTACTAACATCACCGTTCACCTTACCCGAGAGCCTGTATTGGGGTGTAGCTCCGCAGTATCAGATATTCTGCCTATAAACTGCAGTTTACAAAACTGTAGAGCAATTAAAATTATTGGGAAAACAAGACGTAATATCAAATGTCTCAATACTAGGCTAGACGACAGTGTCATGTAGAACTTATAATAGTCTAAGAACCTGTTTCAGAATGTTCGAGTAAGTTCCGGTTATACTACCCCGAACATAAAATAACTGAATAATTGACAGTTAACATGCAGCGCGTTTCAAGCTTTAACCGATGGATAGGCTAAATCGGTGACTGAAACGCAAAGATAGTGTTTTATTTATTAAATATGTTCTGGGTAGTATAACCGGAACTTACTCGAACATTCTGAGACAGGCCCTAAATCTGATAACACTGCAACCGTAATGGCCAGATCATTATTTTTAGTGGGACTCATCACAATAGAACAGATGACTCGTCTCTTTTGACACGTACAAATCATAAATAAAACAACTGATAATTTAAATATATTCAATAATTTAATTTGGAATCTTAAGAATCTCTGAAAAGTATTTGCAGTAGCACAGGTTAGATAATATCTAACAGGTAGTAACTGTATGTAAAAATTTAAGGGATGTAAGTCTCTTTTACTCGTACGGTATTGCGTTATTATACTTTCGAAGCGGTGTTTGCTTAGCCGTTCTTAACCGTTCAGCTAAATTAAGCAACGTCCGCACGGGTCATGACTTGGATGGGTGACCGCTATTGATACTTATTACTACTGAGCGCTTCCGTGCTACGCAGAGCTCGTTAAGCCTACGGTCCCGGTTGTTGTCTTAAGACGGCAGTCGTTATAGCATGGTGTTAGGGCGTTTTGCGAATGCCCGCCTGGCTAGCTACCACCCTCAAGTAGAAAAATTGCCAAGCACCTAACAGTGTATTCCAGCAGCTGTCCTTGAGAGTTAGTAATTCTGGATTAGCGTAAACCACAGAATAAAAACCTAAACAACATCTTCGACCACATCGTCACTTACCATAAGGAGAGTTTTTTGTTGTTTTAATGTTATTGTGACTGTACAAGCACGAGGCCTACTTCATGTTAAGCAGACTAACCTCTGCCTATATCAGATGCATTTCATCACAAGTCACGAATTGCACTGCGCTCGTCACTCTGAGACATAGTTGTAAAGTCTTATGTGTCTGTAATTTCACTGGTTTTCCAGGACTGGCGACAGATTTTCTTCTTGATAGTAATATAGAGACAGTATATATAGAGTGAGTGGCCAAAGGATAGTCTATCAGCTATAAAAATACTATGGTATTTATTTTGTCAATTAGGTAATTAGGAATATCTGTACACATTCGTGGGTTTGTGTAAAGGACACAATATAGTAATAGGAACCAAGTCTTAACAGCCAAAGTCGCCATGTGTGAATTCGCAAAGAATAGCAATAGATAATGTTGTTTTAATATAAATTACCTCTTTAAATTACTCTATTAATCAGTAGCGAGTAATGATAATCGAGGATGGGTAATATAATTATATAGTATGTATTTATGTTAATGTGTATGTGTGTAAGTATATGTTATAAGTATAGTGGGCTAGAGAATTTGGACTGCCTATGAGTCCAAATGCTTTTATTGTAGTAGCTGTGACTATGTCTCAATGTGACGGGCGCAGTGCAATTCGTGAGTTGTCATAAATTGTTGTCATAAATATATATATATATATATATATACCGCTCGGCCATCATTGCTTCAAAGTTACTATGTTATATATGTAGTCGTATAATATTTACTCGTATATATTCCATATTTTCAAATAGAATTAAAAATATTATTCATTTTCTACTATATCATAACTGCACCCGCTTTCAAAATATTAGCTTGTTTAAAACTATTCCTAAGGTTGCCTGGTAGAGATCACTTTCAGTGATAAGGCCGCCCATTGTAACACTTTACTTATTTATTTGTTTTTAGTCATCATGTTTTTTCTTGTTTTGTGGTGTAACAATAAAGAGTATTCTATTATATTCTCTATTCTATTCTTTTGTGGATGTATTCTCATGAAATGACCAAAATACACCTGTTTCTACTATCTACGCATTATAGAGTTGAACATTATTATTAGAAACACTACAACGGAACCAAACCAACACGTTCAGAGTCTTTACAGGATAGGGTACTTCCGCAGAAATAACGTTTGTTGTTATCGGCGCGGAGAGAACGAGTCTATAATAATCTTTATTGTTGAAGAACTCGAGCTGTTAAAGAGACTCCATTTAATTTAATTACTTGGGATGAGTACCTTAGATACGAATCGAAAGACTTAATAAATCTCTAATATTTAAGGGTTCGAAAGGCTTTGTAGGTTGTCTAATATTAAATATTTTGTATTGAAATTAGTTTCCGCCCATGGTTGTTTTCAAATTATTTTCTACTTGATTCTACTACCTATTATTTCGAAAATAGAATTTGTTGACCAGTAACTGGCATTTGAAATTGACTACTCTGTACCTCAATTTCAAATTAGGTACTAGATTATGTACTGAAAATTATGTACCTACTGAAGATTACGTAATTAAATAAATATGTACTTTTAAGTACTAAATTGATCACCTGTGTATACGCACACGTGTACAACGTAGTACCTATGTAATAATCGTTTTACATTTGGCTGAATTAAAATTAAATTACTAAACAGGTATGTACTGTACTGTATCAGCCGGATTGTCCACTGCTGAACACAGCCTCCCCCTTATTTATGGGGGGATTTGCCGTAATCCCCACGCTTGGCAGGCGTCTTGGGGATCGCAGTGATATCAGTTCCTCAGAAAACGCTGCTGCCCACCTTCTGGTAGTCGCCTCTTATGAGACCTACGGGTAGAGATGGGGGGGGGGGTGGTGACATTCTAGCCCGGTACCCCACGGGCGAAACACAAACAGGTGGGACAAATGAACGGAAGTGTTGAAAGGGGAAGACCTAGGCGAATATTCCGAAATCAGATTGAAGACGTTCTGAAAAAAGGCCAGGTCAAGAGTACCCTAAACCGACGCTAATGTATGAAAGGATTGATGAGTGTAGATGAAGCGAAAGAGATATGTAAGGATCGTAGTAAGTGGAAATCCGTGGTATCTGCATTCCCCTACGGGAAAGAGGCGTGATTTTATGTATGTATGAATTTTCTTTATAACCCTAGCTGACTACATCTGAAAGTACGAATCAAACGAGAGCCCGATTTTGAAACTGAAAATGTAGACCTGATTAATAAATTATTGTCAGTACATTGTAAAAAAATCGAGTAACAACTATGCGTCAAGGAATAAATACCGCGCCAGCGTAAGGCCTACGCTCTTCATACTTATATACGTAATTCAAACACAAATTACATAGACACTGTTATCATAAGTACCTATACAAGTAAGTAAGAATATTCACCTCTGTAAAATATTTCCTTTGTGCACAGGAATACAATTGTGAAGCATGCACAACACGCTAGTTTATCGCACGTCTGCATGTGCAAGAAGGCACGGCATTGCTTTGCAGCCGGGAGCCGGGGCGACTTTATCATCCCGTTTGCGAACGAATGTTCAAAAGCAACTGGTTTCAGAGCTTCGAAAGTTGCTTTTCGGTATTCATGCCGCCGAAGATCAATATTGCGAGGAAAACTGATTTGAATCTATGTTTATTTGAAGATTTTATTCTCTGAATATTTTTGCTCCGCACGTCTGCATTTTTCTTTTGAGCCCGTTTAGTCACTTCTGTTAGGATGTTTGTAGGTACTCAGTGTTGTTAATATTGTTATTGTTTATGGACTTAACTTGAATAAAATAAGAATTAGACCTTTTTAATTAAAACCTATGTGATCAGTAGATCACTTTGTATACCTATACGTAAATAAACTTCTCAAGTTAAAAATGTTTTTACCTAAAAATGGAACCGACTTAAACACTCAAAAGTGTGAAATAACTTGTTGAAGTCGGTAGCATAATAGTTCTAAAGTACCTATTATTACAATATTGTGCGCATGGTACCGACTTCGACAAGTTATTTCACACTTTTGAGGGTTGAAGTCACTCTTTTTAGTGACCCTTGCTACTTACGGGATCGATTGACACTAACTGTCAATGACTATATCATCAAAATAGGAAAATACTTTTCAGTTATTGGAGTGTAATTCAAAAACGGCTGAACTTATTTTGATGAAATTACCACACGGGAAGCATCAGCTTTCAAATAAAAAAAGAATCATTAAAATCGGTTCAACCACTCAAAAGTTCTGAGGTAAGAAACATAAAAAAATAAAATATACAGTCGAATTGAAGACCTCCTCCTTTTTTTGAAGTCGGTCAAAAATCTCAGTACAACGTGGTTTTTATAATTATATTATAGAACAAAATTGGCGAAACGGGAGGCTTAAACACACCTCTGGCTACGCATCGCGGTCGTAATCATAAGCTTGATGATAATATTGTTTTAGAGTTCAAATTTGAATCTTATTCTTAATAGCAGTGACGATATTTTTCGGAACTACCATAAAAGGGCATCTAATTTCTATATAACAATGGCATTTACTGAAATATTGTAAAAAGTTTTTTCTCTAATTCTTGCCCATTGTTGCTGAAATTCTAATTTGCCACGTTAGTATGTACTTATGTAAAAGTGCCGTTTTGGACTCTGGTGTTCCTAAGCTCGATCCTGGGTTGGACCGTTATTGGTTTTGACTTACTAAAACGATCAGTCAGGAATCTGGAACTGTTTCTGGTAGATTGTAATAGACTCGACTCCTAATACAAAGGAAAATATTTGGTGTCCCTCTGCGTATCCCTTAAAATAAGTATCATAGACGGGGCGGATTTTTTTTCCTATCATATTCCGCCATGTTTAAGCGCATGCTGATATGAACGTTATTTCATGAGTTATTTATGATAAACAAACCACTTTTTTTATTATCGAAGTCAGTAACGAGCTACAAAGGCTACCTAAAAGGCTTTTGAATACCAATTTGGAGTCTAATAGCTCCCTCGTAATGCAACTTGCTCGAAACCTTTATGCTAGTGGTAACCACTTAATCGCTAAAGATCGGTGAATGCGAATTCGCACAGAATAACAATTAATTAATTTGTTTTAATAAATTACCGACTTTTGGCGGTTAAATTGAAAAATGCTACCGTGTGCCCTATTAGGTAGAGAGAGATAGAGACGAGCGGACTCCTGCCCTGTCTGCTTGTGAATAAGACCACGTGGTCACGAGCAACTTGGTCCATACATCGATATAAGTGTTTTTATTGCGATTAAGTCCCTATAAATACATATAACTAAATATGAATTCATTTCGCTAAAGCATAGATAATTAGTATATTGTCTTTGTCTCTGTGCCATAGATGCTGTAATTCCGAATAAACTTTCCATCGAAGCTAGAACAACTCAAGTAAAAATTAATTAAAAACAAAACAATAGCACAGTAAAAGTATTTAAAGAATACAAAGAAAGCCTCTAAATGCAAAAACATGAGTAATTTCAATAAATGCAAATCATGGGTGATTTTAATTCAAAATGCAAACTCAATACAATTAAAAAACAAGTTATTTTCACTCTGGCCGGAAAAAACTGATTATGGATCTGAAGTTTATCCCCAAACACTTTACAAAAGTATTTTAAATCACATTTACACATACATGATTAGTTACAAAGAAATTTAATGGTGTTTTGTTTGGTTTCAGGACCATCGCAACTGATGAGTGAATCGCAGAGCGGTAGAGCGACCCCCCAAGCTCCTGTTTACGCAACAATAAGACCGTCGCAATCTCCGCACAATCGGCCATCATCATCAATCAGATCTTCTCTCAACTCTCTGCCAGCCGCACTAAATTCCACACCACTTGTTAAATCCGTGGCCAACTCTGAAGAACCACCCAGATTTCACCCCACAAATCCCTTTTATACGACTCTACCGTCGAATTACTCTAGTGCTTCCAAACTGCCCGTGCCGAACGGTAGACCATCCTTTCCCACTTTAGATAGAAAACCTAAAGACTCATTCAGTGATTACAGCAGCGACTTGAAATCGCCGTCATTTTTCACGAAGACGCTGGACTCAGGGCCCGCTAGCCTCCCATACTCTTACAATGGCACTGACAATACGAATGGCTACGAATCCGTTACGAAATCTAGTGATAAAAACGATTATTCCTACAGTAGAAAATACGACCAATTTAACAATCAGAGTCTTCCAAGCGATGATAAGATTAAAAATCCTTTTGATACGAAACGAAACAGCGACCCTTTCGAAAACTATTTACGATCTGATAGTAAAATGAACGGCACTTTTGATCACGATATTAAAACCATGCCAAGTTCTATGAGCGACAGTAACTTCCGCAGTAAAGAGGAAATGACTAAGTGTTCAACTATTACCGAGCATAAGATAAACGAAGTAGAAGAGGTGAAGACGATTAAGAAAATAATCTTCAATGGACCGGAGGAGTCGACGGAAAGATCGAACGAAACTTTTTTGAAATCGCCTGAAAGCAACGGGAAAGTGAATGATCTTTCTCCGCACGAACCAAAGCAGTTCTATTCGAATCAACAATCGCTACGAAGGGAACGTACTCCTATAAACTCGGGCCAACAGCGGAATGAACCTTTTAGTACCTCATTCGATCAAAAAGAAAGGGACGTAAGGGATTTCACCTCTTCGAGTACTCCGCGTCAATCGACACACGGATTTTCAGGTATGTGTACCAGCAAATGACTAAACTTATCTTAGTATTTCCACATAGCATATTTTGAAATAGTATTTCTCCCTTTCAAGCTACAATTTGTACGGTTTTCACCAATACAGTAAGACATATTATCACAAACGTATGTGGGTATTTACAATGCGGAGGTAAAACGTAGTTAAGGTTAGTGTTCACGTAGTGCTTCTCATACAAATGTAGTTTCGACAAATTTTAAATATCAAGTGTTCAAACTTTCAGAAATTCTGAATGCAAGTCTGTGAGCCCAATATATTTTTTTTTTGGCTTGCCAGTTTTCAGGACAGTTATGTATTTTAAAAATTACTCGGAATTATAGTTTAGTATGGGAATTATTATTCTAATATTTAGAAGTAACATAAATAATAAAACAGAAAACTGGCAAAATAGAAGTACCTTTACATATTAATATTTTTGTGTTTGCAATAACATGCGTTAGATTACAAAATTACAAATTTACTAGAGAAAAAATTTAAGTCATGTGCGGGATTCAAACCCGTTTCCTCTCGTAAATTTGTAATTTTTTTATGTAATCCGCAGAGCATGCGCAATTACAAAAATATTATAATTATAGGGTTGCGTCATCATTAACAAGTTTAAAGCTAATTGCAAAATTTGTTTTGTTTAAAGTACAACGTAAGTTGAACTATAGATGTCGCTCCATGCCAATACGATAATTAAAAAACGATAGGGAAAATTTGAGTTATGACTCATTGTCATGTTAGCTCAATTGGTTAGGCTAAAGGGGTGAAAGGGTGCGGGTTCGAATCCTGCACATGACTTAAATTTTTCCTCTCGTAAATTTGTAAAGTACTTTTAGAAACCAGGCTCAAGAATACGCATGCGTAACATCGCCGAGTTTAAACACTTGGTATATAAAATATGACGAAACTACGTTTATATGAAAAGCGCCACGTGCATTCTCACCTTAGCTCTCAAAGGGATATCAAAGTGCTTTAGTTTAATAAGTGAGCTTATTCAAAATTAAACTTTATTAGAATTGAGTAAAGTTCATATAAACACGCACGTCGTGGTCGTAGTTAAACAGGATAGATCGTTAGAGGGAGGGCTTAGTTCCGATACGACACGATTTATGCCGATGACTTTCTACGTCACGTATCCCGTGAGTAAACTTCATAAAACGTATGTGTACCTAATTAGATCTTGATAAATAATGTAGGTATGGGGGAATATGCAAAGGAGTAAATATTTCTAAGTTGTTACTATGTGTTCGGATTTTGCTAACAAGTCGCTACTTTATGTAAACCAGATGTCTTAAAAAAACAACTTAAGGACACACTCGCATTTTTTTATTTGAAAAATAAAATTATAATATTTGCACGGTGACTTACAATTTTCCCCAACTCACTTTTGCTCTAATTTTTGCTTGATGGTACGGTATTTTGCGAATGCCCGCCTGGCTAGCTACCACCCTCAAGTAGAAAATCTGTCGCCAAGCGCCTAACGGTGTCTTCCGGCAGCTATCCTTGAGAGCCAGTAATTCTAGGTTACCCTGAACAACGTCTTCGACCACATCATCACTAACCACCAGTTGAGATAGTATCAAGCATTAAAAAAAGAGGTTCCACCTGAATGGTATACTAGCGCTGAGTCTGGTGACTCTTGGAGCTGTCACAATAATTCTGAGCGCCACCGTTTACATAGAGAAATATACTGCTGACAACGCGTAAGTAGGTTTGTGAGGGATTCGAGCGTAGCAATATATTAGGTGTAACAGTACGCTAAGGGAAAGAGAACGGTAACTTGATGATTTGAAGCAGTGATGGCTCAGTGGCATTGGCTATTGACTGCCGCGCAGCTCCATGGTTCGGATTCCGCCGCGGGCTTGAGCTTACGGCTTTTTGGTGGGGCATTTTCCGAATGCCTGCCTGGCTAGCGACTACCCTTAAGTAGAAAATCTGTCGCCAAGCACCTAACGGTGTGTTCCGACAGCTGTCCTTCAGAGTGAGTAATTCTAGGTTAAGCCTGTTAACACCTTCGACCACATCATCACTTATTACCGCCCGGTGAGATTCTGGTCAAAGGATAAACTATAAGCAAAAAAAAAATTATACATACAACCATACCTTATTTAGGCAACAGTGTTAGGTAAAGCAAAACTGTACATATTAACATTTAGATAAACTTTCTGTTTTTTTCCGAGAAGCCATTCTGAGTGGTGAGATTACGCCCATACGAAATCACACATTCATTAAAAGGGTCGGATTTACTATATATATGTACACGAGTAGGTGCTGATCTGTTTTATTACCTCTTCACAACCAAATTGTTTTCGTGTTTATATCCCGAGCTCGTAGAAATTCACTCATATCTTTTATATTGAAGGAGCAAGCTTAATTTGTATGACAAAACCGTCGTTGCCTTCATATACACTGCCTTCGTAAGAACCTCGTAAAGTTGAAGGTTTCACAAGTACACAAGGATGTGGACGCTTAAACAAACATGTAACCTACACATAAAGTGGGTTCGCTTAATAGCATCCTTAATAAGTATATTCAATGGCTGTAAACAGACTATATGTATATATTAAACCTACCTACGTAATATATTATGTCATTTGTTATTCGACATAAAATTTAACTAAGGATTTCTTTGCCCTCATGGAGTGTGCCTAGTACAAAGAATGCTTAGTTTAAGTGACAAAAAGTATATTCTTAATGTACAATAAAGTGTCACCTAATCATACATTAAGATATTTATTTGGTATTCGCTGATAAAAATATAAAAGGGATTTTTTCGCTTACATCAGTCCATCTTGGATGAGAGTGATAAAAAAATTACATCAAAAAATCAAATCAAACACTGAAAAAAATGTTGTCGCCTGGAATTAACTCTCACGGGCCGCTTAGTGCCAATAATGTTTGTTCCTTAGTAAATAATTTAATAGCATGAGAAAATGGCTGCAAGTTCAGCGAATTTTCAATTCGTACGAATTGGAATATTCTCTAAACCTTGCTCTCTTGAGTCAAAAATTAAACCACAAGTGTTGCTGCACCTGTGCACATTCATATAGTTTGTAGAGCATAAAAACCTAGATTCCTTTGAATCAAGCAAGCTGTAGCGTAGTTAATGTCTGTGCTCTGACTGGTGTAGCGAAGTAGCATCCATATTTTTGATTCCAACTGACGGTTTCGATCCCACGATACCGTTGCCTAACTTTGACTAAGGACTATTGACCGCCGACCGGCAGACCAACCTCAAGTAAGACTGCGGACTAGGACTCGAAAGTTTGCAGCCTAAGCACGTCTAAGACCACCATATAGTGGTCCGTATTCCATTTACTTTCAATATCTACACGCAAACAAACGTAAAAATGTAATCAAATGTTTCGATAGTAGGTAGATATTACTGGTGGGTACTATTGAAATGACAAGGTTTTCTTTGCGACTGACTGATTATATTGGTATTAAGGCATATAATATTCGATTTCATCTAAAAACTAATTTTATCAATTACTTACATTTCGCTCGAAAATTATGAATGTGAACCTACTTATTTTATATTTTATACTGTAATCGATATCCGTGGCTTAGGGTATAGGAATATCTTATTAAAGATGACTTAGACCGTCGAAGCTAATCAAGTTCATGTTGGACCACCTTCTTCAGAATACCTGTTTGAAGTCATTAGCTGAGAGTTATAAACTCCATGATGAACTTAGTCATTTAACTACCGATAGGGCGGAATCCGCAGAGCTTTAGTGACTTCCGTCATTACGGAAACTCGAGCAAACTCCGCCCAAGTTAACTTTTAAAACTCGAGTGACTAAGTCTTACCAGGGAGTGAGGGGTAGGTAAGTAGGTACTCGCGACTTCCAGACTTATTTAAAGAGCTATTGAGTCGGTTGAGAAGTGTGTAAGTAAGTACTACGTAAGTATGCAGGTTCAGAATGCAGATTACGAGGTTCTTGTTACCCGCTATTGTGTGAATTGCTGTAGGGATTTGAAGAGCATTTTAAAGTTCTACTTAGAGTGAATTTTCAGATTGTATAAACTGGGAAAAACTAAATAGACGACGATAACTATTTCAGTTTGTTTAATTTAAAGAAGAGCACGTTTCTCCCTCGTGTGTTGCTATGGTGATTATGTAGGCGCTAATAAAGTAAGTATTAATGTGAAACCCATTTGGAATTGCAGTTTAAACTGTTTATGTAAATAATGTTCCGTAGTTCTTACCTATTATCTAGATGCGGTAATAAATTTTAAAATAACATAATAAACTAGCTTCCGCTTTCGGCTCCGCTCTTTTGGGAATGGAACATCGCAGTTTCACATCCTCAGAATCTACTCATTACTCAGAATAATAAGTGTACTATGTCATATTATTCCAGGACTTAAATAATATATTGTCAAGTTCCCTTAAAACAAACACATTTATCGCTATTATACTATTTTATTTTGTTATTTATCATATCTTGACATTGTATAATCTTTATAAGCGTATTGATTATATCATATAGGTATTTGACATTGAACAGTATACATTTTGAAATATTATGTAATTTAGGTTTTAATTTTAATTAGTAAAACTACTTACAACAAATAATTACAACAAATAAATAAAATAACTGTATTATAAAACACTATAATAAATATGTCAGTTTTTTATAAAAAAAATACGAATAAATTATAAAAGCGAATTAAAAATAAACTCAAAATTATGACAGAATGTTTTATTTAAACATGAAATTAACCAGCATAACACGATGAAAATGTGATCAGATAATATTTTGAATTTGCATGATGCACCGACTTTCACATATTATGATAATTAATTTCGTGTTTAAAAATAAATATTGTATCATAAATTGAGTTTTTTCTTTTTGAAGGCGATTTAATTTTTGTATCGGAATAAAATATGTTCATTCATCTTCTTACCCCACTTTGGTCGGGTTTGTGGAGTAATTTCTTATATACTTTAAGTAAAAGGACAGCACAAGAACATATTGTACGATGTTTTTTTTTTTATGGGATAGGATAAGCAAAAGAGTAGGTGGATCATCTGGTTTTGATTCACGTCGCCACGAACATCCGATATACCAGAGGGCTCGAGGATGCGTTGCCGGCCTTTGATTAGGAAATATTGTAACAGATATATCCCCGGGGATATCATCCTTAGTATTTGAACTGTAATGTTTATTAGGTAAAAGAAATGCTAAAGTTGAGTTTATAAGAACAATAACAACAAACAATGATTAGTTTTAAATGAATCATGTAAACAATTATTTACCTAGCGTTAATTGCGCTATCAAGACGAATCTAATGATACCTCAAACATTAAAATCCGTTAAGCCGTTTAGAAGTTATGGTGGTATAAAGAAACTCTCAAACGCATTCATACACGAACCCTGAAAACATAACACTCCTTTTTTGTGCATTCGTGTAAAAATTGTTTGTTGTTTCATTCCAAGGAAAGAAGGTTTATTGAAGTGTTGGTGCAATTGTTTTATATCCTAATTTTCTTGATTATTAATAGCTTTAGATAGCGTTTGCTGTGAGATTTATTTTAGACGAAGATTATTCGTGCTGGAAATTAGGCTTGTTTTCTCGATTCTGGTTTTTCACATAATGAAACTCTTCGAGTTATGCATTTTGTTGACTAAAATTATAATATTATGTCCTTTCTGATGTGACTGATCTGATGACTATACCTTTTGACACAAGGCTCGTTCTTATTTCCCTGGAGTATTGCGAATAGAAGACCCTTGAAATTAGATAAATGAACTTGTCCGAATTTATCGTACGCGTCCGAGTAGAAAATTATCTAATTATAAATAAGTTATTTAAATAATTGGTGCGATATCATAAAAAAGTAATATAATTTATGTAATATTTTAAAACTATCTCATACTAAAACTAATAAAATACTCTATTCAAGTTTCTGATATATTGGTTCTCAGTTGGGGAGCTCAAAATTTCAGGCGCCCAATGATTCATTGTCTAGTCATCTAACATTATTCTACAAACCTCGATCATAACCACTGATCTAGATATTTATTTTCCCATTGAGCAGTCTACATAGTCTAATTCCGGTTAATTACGTCCACAAATCTTAATAAGACAGCCAAGGTCCCTGGGGCTTGTTCGAAGGCGAGGCTGCACGCTCCACTGCCTTCCTGGATATATCATATCTGATCTTAGTCAGTACCGGTGCTGACAACCCAACATTCTCCTAGACTTTACCGAGAACAGACGTTTGTTTACTCAACAAACTCTTTAGAAAGACGAAAAATGTTTAATGCTGGATAGGATATAGGACCGTGCCGCGTTTAAGTGCTCTTGTGTTCTAAGATGAATTCGCCCTGTTTCGCGACCAGCCCCTACATATTTCACCCTGTATCGGACAGTTCGGCGACAGAATCGGACGATAGCGTGAACTCGGGCCGAGAGAAGACTGTTGGCGACGACGGCGACGGTAGCCGAACGAAAAAGTACTGCGATCCGAAATCGAGAACTATTAACAAAGTCAGCAAGAAGATATTGAAAGCGATTGAGAGACTAACTTGTAATATCAAGAAGAGTACGAGTTGGAAGGCGAAGAAAGTTGTAGAGCCTACGGTAGAGAAGGGTTAGTGTTCAAACTGATCTTTTATACATTTACGTTTATTTTTTTCTGTTACATTGTGTTATTATACATGGTGTTAGTTAGGACTAACAGAAGTCAAATCTAAGAGGGGTGTTAGCATTTTTCCAATAACCCTTTTTACCCATAATTTATTTTATTAGACACGCCTATGTAGCTAAAGGTATGTCCTATCGAATTGTGGTATGCATTGACAGAAAGGAGAATCAATTAAAAATAATTCTTAGATTCATGCGTTAGTTTGCGGATATCAATTATTATAGTAATAAATATTGAAAAATAATATGAGAAACGATTTAAAAAAAAATACGAAACATCTTTAGAAGGTATTGACTCTTCGAGCGCGTATTATTATACTTTTAAAGGATGCCAATAGTGTGATGTTGTCTTTTAAATTCTAATAGACCCATGGACAGAGTAGTGATATGTCTCGTTGACCCTACTAAAGCAATTATCCTTACTATAGGATTTATAGGAATTATCCTTACTATAGATATTCAGGAAAATTGTATTTTCACGCTTTCGCACCATGATGAAGTACAAGAAAGACGAAAAAACGCTTTCCTACTATGATGAAGTACATGACGAAAAAAATCGAGATCGTTAAAGATTTATTGAGACTTAAAATGATACTCTCCGATGCAGTTAGTATTATAATTAATCAATCTTCTGTCGTAGCGTTCATTGTGGCGGTCTTTGGGGTAATATTTGTTCGATAGTGGATGTCTTTCGAATGATGATCATGAATCTTCTAATAAAATAGAATATTGTCCTCTATTAGAAACTTATCTATAATTTCTAACCTGATTTCTCATGTCACCAATTGCTTTTTTAATTTGGGATAACGCTTGGTACTGGTTGCGAAATTTGGTGGTGAAATGGTCCTAAGCAGGTGGTGTTGGGAGAAATATATCAAATTGTAAAAATAAAATTGAATTTTGACAGAAAAATATTGATTTTAAACGTGGATGGATAAAGAGTCAGAGGAAGGAGGAAGGTGTGGATAGACTGCATGATGATATTTTACTTCACGCAGTCAATCATTTTCCTCATCTACACCTTATTCCTCCTTCTCCTGTCTCTTTATCCGTCTATATTTATGATGGTTTTTTTTCGCGCAGTCAAATCACATCTTCCTCCTTCCTCTACGTATTCACCCGTCCACGTTTATATTCAGTACTTGCTAAAATGTTAAAGAAGTGAGATGACGAGGAATAGAAAATATTGGAAGAAAAATACATAATATGCGGGTGGGCATATTATGTATTTTTCTTCCAATATTTTATTTTTTCAATTAGCGTGGAATAAGGACAGGATGAAAAAAACTGGGATAAGTGCGAGTCGGATTTCGCTTTTTTAGGGTTCCGTATTGCAACAGCCCGTAAAAACAATAGTATATTGTACATCGAGGGGAGAAAACGATCTATTTCTGTTCGAGAGTTTGTTTAAAGGCAACTCGAAAACAGAAATAGTACTTTCTCCCGAGTGATACATAGTGCTTTATATTACACCTACGAGGAAAATAAAATCATTATACGTTTTCTCGTACTTACCTCGAGACTTCTCAGGCAGTAAGTTTTTTATGACTTCTTGAGCTGCATTTCTTATTTCTGGTGGCGTCATCATTATAAAATCGTCACTTTCACTATCACATGACATTTTTGAAAATTATTTAGAATAATTAAAACCGTACTGTTAAAATATCAATTTAATAAAAAACAAAATTTAACCAAACATAACAAAGTGCCGCGCTTTTTTTCTCGTAGTGCATAAAAAGGTTGCCAACCTCCTTTCGTTGAAAATCGAGTACAAATTAAAATCACACCTCTTTTTTCTAATTATTTGATATAAATCCTTTTTGAGATTCAATGTTTTTAATTAAGCAGCTAAAAACAAAAGAACGCTACCAGGGCAGGTATGGATTTTCATACAACATTCCTTCACTGCTACGGAGTGAAGGAATGAAAATCCATATAACTTTCCCCGCCGTACATATATGAGGGAAAAATGACGAACTTTATAACATGTTTTTGAACGAGTAATGGGACCTTTTCTGAGTGGGTGTGGTATAAAAATGTTTTTGTTTCTGATCATATCTTGAAATCCACATTATAAATCGGCGTTTTCAGTATTTGTGGGTTCAATAAAACATATGGTACTCAATACTTTTTCTTCCACCATAGCTCGGATTGAACAATCCAATATTTGTTCTTACGCATGTATACGAGTGGTCCCAGTTTTGAAAAAATAAATAACAATTACACAATTCTAAATATACAGAATATAGTCACGTTTATATCTAGTTGTTATTTTTCTCTTCTATTTACTCAACTTCTACGGAAGCAAAGGATCACAACGATTCGCGCTTGGCTACTATGTATATAAATGCACGAATCAAACTCAATATAGAGACTTTCATTTGCTAGTCCGCCTGTCACTTAGCTGCTCGGGAACAAATATTTACATTTTATTTCTTAAAATATATCTTGTTTATGAGATGCAGATACAATTTTAGAACATTTTACACAAATGGGTCAGTGAGCAAAGAAAAACGAAGCGACGCCGCTGCAGTAGATATGATCGTGTTGACTATCGATTATGCAAACCTGTGTTGAAACTTATGTTTCCCTGTAGGATACTTAGTTCAGATGACCTATTTCTCGTACATTACATTGAGTGGTACTTATGTGTGCTTATATATGTGTGAGCACAAAGCGAGAAATGGTATCCGTGTGCGGTAGTGTGGAGGAGGCAATAACTGGAATAACTTAAAATCTATTATGGAATCTTCAAAGGAGTCTGGACAGGAATAGTATTAGACCGAAGCATTCAATATCTTGCATGACAATATGCCAGATATTTTCATTCTATGTATGAGGAAAGTTAAATCTCTGCGGTTACGCCCGTAAGTGTAGTCGTCACTTGCAAAAATGTTTTAAATTAAACATTGTTAAGTGAACTGCAAATATGTTGAGCACCCATTTCTGAGTACGTCTTTTTAAAATTAATATTTGTTTTACAAAACGACATCGGTGGTATGTTCGTCATTTAAACACGAGAGCTTCCTACAGTTTTTTGCCTCATATAAAAACGATGTTTTAATTTTAATAGATTTATTTTTGCTATAAGGCATTCACGGCACTCTCTGTGGATTACATTACAAATTTACGAGAGATAAAATTATAGTCTAATGGTTACAAATACCGCAATGATTATAGTTACACGACTGGTTCAAAAAAGGAGTGTTATGTTTTCAGGGTTCATGTATGTGTGTATGTTTGTGAGTTTCTTTATTCCACCATAACTTGTAAACGGCTAAACCGATTTTAATATATGAGATTTCGTTAGATTTTTCTTGATACCGCAAGTTGTACAATACATAAAAAAAACAAACCGGCGATTTTAGACGCCATATTGTGAGATAAAATTATTATTTTTTCAACTCATCGAGTGCACTCAGTATCAAAATGAAAAGCTTTAAAAGACGATTCTATAAGTAAACATGACTTGCAGTTAAAATTTCAATGGAATAATAAAACGTTTAACAAAAACAAATAATTTTCTGTCGGGTTTTTTTACCTTTTTAATGTATACTTGTTTTTCCTCTCGTAAATTTGTAATTTTGTAACGATGTTTAATTCTTTCAAAGTGCTGGCGTATAACAAATAAAAGTGTCTCCGTAAAGGTGTTATTTTCAATAAATAATAAAAGTAAGTAAGCCCCACATGTGGGCTGCATATACATACCTATAACACCCTTACACTATGTCATATAATAATATATGAGGCATAAAAGTAAGTAACAATATGTTACATTTACCACGATTTACGTGGGTTTAAAAGTATCCCAAAGTTTTGTTTCCCAGTTTCCCGTCTCGCTTGACATTCAAGTGTATTTCTTCCTTAGTTGCTGTCGATATTTGAAACTGGAAAACTTCATTCCAATCCGTATCGATACTTTAGGAATATGATTCTACTGAAATAAAGGAAGATATGTGTACTGATTTTTTTTATGCCTGATAGGTTAGCCTTTGACCACTATCTCTCCTGATGGTAAGTGATGATGTGGTCGAAAATGTTGTTCAGGCTAACCTAGAATTACTGGCTCTCAAAGATAGCTGCTGGAACACCCCGTCAGGTGCTGGGTGACAGATTTTCTACTTGAGGGTGGTAGCGAGCTACAACCATCACACTGTAACGGCTGCCGTCCTATAGGACAGCAACCGGGACCGACGGCTTAACGTGCTCTCCGAAGCACGGAAGCGTTCAGTAGTAATGTCACTAGCGGTCAACCATCCAACTTATGACCGCGGCGGACATTGCTTAACTATGCTGATCGGTTAAGAACAGCTAAGCAAACCTCGCTGCGAGCGCTTCAAATATAAATATTATGTTCTCAAATGCAATCAAATGAGTAAATCGGGCTGTGGTGTTCGATTGAGCGCGTTTGCGTTCCTCTATTGGTGATATCCCTGTCGTTCATTACGAGAGAAAAAAACTATCGTAAATTTGTACTTTTGTAATGTAATTCGCCAAGCAGGCGTTATTGCAAACATAACAATATTAAAATTAGATTTTTGACGTTTTTCTTATTATATATTTTCCAAAAAGTAAGCTATCCGAGTTGTTTCGTAAATTTGCTTTAAAATACAGTAAAAATCAAAACTACTTAAATTTGTATTATATAAAGTAAATTATTTTTTCTTGAACGCTTATAGAATTTCGAATTGAAAAACCTATTCCAAGCATGCAGATAAAAAGCACTTGTCCAAGCAGATGTCGAATGATAAACAACACAATTCGGAACTTGTGAGAAAGTTAATTAAGTGTTCACTTATTTTGCGTCCATTTTATCAGTGTTTACGAAATAAAGCTTTTTGTATCTACTGTCCAAAATAAGTACTTATGTATATATGTATATTGTTTCTCGGATTGAAACACTCTACGCGATTATCGTAAAACACACTCATCCCGCAAAGTTTACTTAGAAACAATAGTGTTTAGTAGGATAATGCGTAGAGTATTCGAAGGGTAAGTCGTAAACGCACATACCTACCTAAATGTAGCACAACTTAGTGCCTGTTATGTAATCTGTGTCTGCGAGGCTACAAGGCTCCCCAGACCTTAGCAGGTGCCGCCTTCGAATGACGAATTGATTGAATAATAGGTACATTTCCTTTTCATGTTTCTCTTTTTTTATTCCATTATGCATACGGCAGATGGGAAGTATTTCATTATAATGCTACAGGTTTTGACTTAATTCATTCACGTGAATTTTGACGCGATTATCTATAACTAACTTACGAATTTGCTGTGCAAATTAACGTGCTTGTAGACCATCGAGAAACTAAAGCTCGTTGTTATAGACACTTGTTCTTCCATATCCGTGATAAAAGGGACCTATTGTTCGTGTCTATTTAATTATATAAAGTTATTTAGTTATATTTTAGTTGTTCATTGATATTGAGGGTTATGCACCCAAAAACAAAAACTGGAACTCCGCTGTCTGTCTTTGTCAATCTTAGACCATTTTTGCTAATGTATATAGGGAACTAAATTTTCGCAGATTTTCGACTTGAGAGTGGTAGCTAGCCAGGCAGCCATTCGCAAAATGCTATACCGACTACCTTCTTAAGACAACAACCGGGACGGACGGCACGCAAGCGAAGCACGGAAGCGCTCAGTAGTAATGTCACTAGAGGTCAACCATCCATTGCTGATCGGTGCAGAACGGCTAATAAACTTCGCTACGAGCGCTTCGAGCTGTTTCAATTAGACCGAGATCCAAGTCGTATTTGGCCAGTTTTTCGTTTTCCGACTACATTCCTAGTAATACTTCTCCAGAATTAATAAACATAAAATTGTAGCGATCCTTTTAAGTTATAAATCACGAAGTCATAAAATCCGACTATAACGGAGTTGGAGAAGCGTATCTGTAACTTCGAGAATTTTCACTCAAACACTTGTTGCATTAGTGCCCGAAATAGTGAGCCAAATGTGCATACTTTAGTTAACCTAAATGTTTTTATGTCAAGGATTACGATGAATGTTAAAGTCCTACTAGTTCCAGCCTCGATCTCTAGTGTTGTACTTACAAAACCAGCTCATTAAATAGAAGTGGACCTTTTTTATGTTATTGTGACTGGACTAGCTCAAGGCCCAACTGATGTTAAGCGGACTAACCTCTGCCTATAACAGATGTAGTGATGGCTCAGTGGCATTAGCTATGGACTGCCGTGCAGCAGGTCCATGGCTCGAATTCCGCCGCGGGCTTGAGTTTCACCGCATGGTGGAAGGGTATTTTGGGAATGCCCGCCTGGCTAGCGACCCTCCTCCAACTACTAAGCACCTAACAGTGTGTTCCGGTAGCAGTCCTTGAGTAAATTTACAGGCTCATGAGACCTAACAACTGTACGTCTCAGTGTGATGGGCACAATGCTATTCGTGTTATAGAAATGCATCTGTTATAGGCAGAGGTTAGTCCACTTAACATCAGGTGGGCCTCCGGCTTGTTCCGTCACAATAACGTTTTAAAAATGCATTTCATCCCAAGTCACGAATTGCAGTGCGCCCGTCACTCTGAGACATAGTTGTTAAGTCTCATGTGCCTGTAATTTCAATTGCTCTTAAGTACTGCTGCCGGAACACACCGTTAGGTGCTTGGCGATAGATTTTCTACGTGAGGGTGGTAGCTAGCCAGGCGGGCAATCGCAAAATGCCCTTCCACCATGCAAAATCTTGAACCTTAAACCTTGGACAATAGGATTGTTTTTGTTGCTATAAATAACATTTTAGTTTAATTTTTCATGCCGATGTAAATACATACCAAAGAAGTCACGACCTGCGATCACATTATAAATTTCACACAAAATCCAATTTTTCAGAAAAGAAATCTCGAAACATTTTTGTTACTCATGATCGTTAGTTTTATTACACTGTCCAAAAATGAGAGTTATGTTTTCAGGGTTCATGTACATATGTATGTTTATAAGTTTCTTTATTCGACCATAACTAACGGCTGAACCGATTTTTATGTATGAAGTATCGTTAGATTGGCCTTGATAGCGCAAGTGTAACTAGGGACATAAAAAAAATAAAAATATACCGGTGGATTTTAGACGTCATATTGTGAGATAAAAAATAAATTCTTCTATTTTCCACTGGGAGTGGGATTTCAAAATGGGGTGCTTTAAAGAACTATTTCATAAATATACATGAAGTGCAGTTTTAGTTTCAATGAAACGTTAAAGTAATAAAAGTAGGGCATTTTCCGCCTGGCTAGCTCAAGTAGAAAATCTGTCGCCAAGCACCTATCGGTGTGTTTCGGCAGCTATCCTTGAGACCCAGTAATTCTAGGTTAGCCCGAACAACATCTTCGACCACATCATCAACTACCTTCAGGTGAGATAGTGATCAACTGCTAACCTGTCAGGAATAAAAAATAAAAAGTAAATTGCAGTCGGGTTTTTTAACTTATTGAATTAATTTATGCAAAAAGTAAAAAACCCTGTTTTTGGTGAGTGAACATAGTCGAAGACGAAACATTTTAGCTGTTATAGGTGGGCATAGAAGAAGAAAGTTTCGCTTGTGAATACATTTAGTCAAAATGTGCGATCGTAAAGCTCTCAATGCTTATCCCAATAAATTAAAGCCCCCTATAACATAACGCGTGGTGGCTATAATATGTACCTATGGTATCGTTACCATAGGTACATATTTAGTCTGGTACAATGTAACGCTTCTGTGAACGATCGAAACCATGCGTGCGCTCGGTATTCGACTATTTATTTGTATTGGTTCAACGCACTCGGAACGTTACAGCAAATCAATCCGGCTCATTTGACCTGTTGCAGTTCTCGATACTGCCCATATGTGGAGACCATTGCCGTACAACATTTACTAGTATTGCTTAAAATACAGGCAACATTGTGGATGTATAATAAATATAAGGTTAAACTATGAATCTAGTATGTACCTGCCAGTGCATAAACTTAAGGGCTAGGGTGTGGATAATCGTTACGTAACAGATAATTTTATGAAATGCAACAAAAACAAAATAAATTTGAAGCAGTGATGGCTCAGCGGCAGGTCCATGTTTCGAATCCCGCCGCGGGCTTGAGCTTCACCACATGGTGGAAGGGCATTTTGCGATTGCCCGCCTGTCTAACTACCACCCAAGTAGAAAATCTGTCGCCAAGCACCTAACTGTGTGTTCCAGCAGCAGTCCTTGAGAGCTAGTGAAATTACAGGCACATGAGACTTAACAACTATGTCTCAAGGTGACGGGCACAGTGCAATTCGTCGTTGACGAAATGCATCTGTTATAGGCAGAGGTTAGTCCACTTAACATCAGGTGGGCCTCGGGCTTGTTCAGTCACAATAAGATAAAACAAAAAAAAATAGTTTACTCAAGGCAATGTCTACGAGGCTTACCGTAGGGAAATAAAAATGTCTTAGGGATTGATATAGAGTTCTATTGAAGAAGTTGCTGACCGTCCTCTGGCATGTAGACCTTCATCGCCTTTTATATCGCCGACAGGAAGAGTATATATTTTAGTTAATTTTGAAAATCTGTCGCCAAGCATCTTACTGTGTGTTCCGGCAGCTGTCCTTGAGAGCCAGTAATTAGGATAAGCCTGTTATCAACTTCAACCACATCATCACTTACCATTAGGTGAGATTCCGGTCCACGGCTTACAGCTTTTACAGCAATAAAAAAAAGGGGAGATTGTAGTCAAAGGCAATCATCAACAATAAAAAAAAAACTCGAATCCCAACGGACAATTACTGAATGGACTATTTTCCTAAAATTGTACTTACTAAGCAGATCACGGTTAGAGCACAATGATAAAAATTTGGTAAAGGGATAGGGTATAAGTAATCCATTTGATTCTCATATCATACGGGGCTTATGTCCTACAATAGCAACTAAGGCTAGCAGGTGTGGCCTATCTTTCGTTATTGGAACATTGCGCCCAGTTCGAAACACGCCCAAAGATTCTACTGTGGTTTGTTCGCGCACGTAAATGGACGAATTTACATTTTACACACAGATACTTGACCCAAAACTTGAAGTACGTTATTTGTGTTTCCGAAATATAGTTGGGCTCGGCAATGCTATTGCAGGATGCTGGGCATGGTTACTAGTGTCATTGTCAACTAGAAAATAGCTTGAATGAACGGAATAGATCTATTTCATTCATAAATACATGTAGATAACTTTACGTCAGGCCAAAACACTGCCGGATGTAGCACAATGATACCTTTTTCCACTATCCAAAGGGGTGCGCCTACGCATTGCGTTATGCCGACAGGCACAGTTCCGTTGGTTTGATTGGTTCGGCTCACGTCACGCTCCAACAAACACGTGTGTTGGCGTATTACGGTCTTGCATAATCGGCCATTGATGATTTTTCCCGCGCAAATAAACATCACCAATCTAAATAGACCGATGGTTTTCTTACAGCTCGTTATGTCGAACTGTGCAACAGGGATCAGCTTACGTTGGAGCTAATCGAAAGCCCGGTGGAACTAAAGGACGCACCGGACGCACCTTCTGTCGTAAATTGGATTGTTGTGAAGTATTATGTTAACTTGGGCTCGATTACTGTTTACGACTGACCTCTTTATGTATAGGTATCAAGTCAAGTTTCTGAAAATAACAGAATTAGGTAAACTTGCTGTAAAACTAAATACAATATAAAACTATCTTGTTGTATGGATTAGTAGCGCACAAATACATGAATCATGACGTGATGGTTGAAAAGAACAATATGTAATCAATACTATACGTTAAAATGACAAATTATCCATGTCCCACATATCTGTTGGTTAGTGGAACGGCTTTTGAATAGACTGTGACACGTATCAGGGTGATGGATGTTTGGACCGAACTTATTTGGTCTCGCACAATTAACCTGACATTCCGCCACCACACCTTTCCTTCGGACAATATATTGTATGTCAATCATTGGTCACACGCACGGAACTATGCATTAACGCTAGTTGAATACCTCCTCTATAAGTACAGCTTCATAAAAAGTTAGCATCATAACCATAACAAACTTTTTGAAGGCTATGATTTAGGTATAAGCAGATACCAAACTTGTATTGGTTTGCCGATATCTTGATTCTGTGAACACCTATAGGTGCCCTTTAGAAGCTATTTTAGTCAGACCCAATTTGTGAGTTTGCTTTTAGATGATCTGTATCAACATGCAAATGTACGTCGGGCAGAACTACTTTTCCCTGTAGTAGTTTGGTGAAATTGGTTGGACTTGGGTACCGTTTTATGCGAGCAACCCACAATTCATCTCGACAGTTTCTCTTTGGGTTGTTTTGAGTAAAAATATACTCGAATGAGTGGGAAGTTAAAGTGTATGTACCTATAAGTACCTACTGCGAAAACTTTATGTTTTCCTTATGCATTTCAGTAGAGATGCATATAGCTCTGAATTTTTATAGATATGTTATGTACTTCATGATGATGGACAAACCTCAGCTGCACTGCAGTTCCAAAATAAACCTGATACATTGACGCATAAAGTCAACATTCGCAGTTCCGCACCGAAATCGTATTGAGCCAGGATGGCCTGTTCGGTGTTTAGTTCAGCGTGTCGCAATGTGATACAAAGCGGGTATTTTATTGTGATTTACATTCAGAAAGTACCTATCCATTGTGGGTGCTCGCCCTGTCACAGTTGCCCTCCGGCCTCCGCCGGCCAGCGCCGCTGCCGGTCCACTTGACCCGCGTCGCGTTTATAAGGTTAATCTATTAGTGAAGTGAACTTAACACCATCGTCACTTGACACGAGCTCTCGCTTCACACCAGCTAATTATATTTTCAGATACTGTGTAAGTTAATTTTAAAACAAGGTATATTTCTTTTGATAATGTGTACTAGCTATATTGAACTGACCCTTGGTTATTTTTCATGGCAAATCAAGAAGAAAGCCTCTCTGGCAATTTGAAAATTCCCTGCGATCACTTAATGAAATATTTATTGGCTGACTGCCCTAACGAGAATTCATTAGAATCGAGTTCTTGGATGCTCATTGAAGGAGATTTTCCTCAATACACCCCGAAACAAATTACGTCCGTAAACATCGGCAGATGATCTGTTTATTGCAACAAAGTTTTGCTTTTTCGACCCAAACTGCTTTACTTGTGTATTTTCTCGGTGACAAAAGCGGAACTTGTGTTGACTTGATTTCATAGCTAACGAAGTGGGAAGATCGAGTATAACGACGATTACCCCAGTCAGTCAATCGTACCACTCGAAAAATAAACTCAAAGCTTTGTTGAGGGTCATCAAATTATTATTGAATTTTATTGAAATTTCCTTTCGATGCTAAAGATGATTTGCATTGAGACGTTTCAAATGAAATTTGAACTCATCCCACTGACGTGATAGTTTGATTAAAGTTTTAATAAAATTACTTGTCATAATGTCTTTACGCTACATATGCATTGATATTACTTCGAGATCGTTTTTTGTACTCTGACAATAATAACATGTATACTTAAGTATAACCTTTGTATGCTTTGGGATCACTATTTTTTGTTGCTTGCTTTTACCAGGTTTATGTAAATAAAGTAAAATGTTTTACAAAGCATATGTAGCCTCGTGATTTAAATTGTAGGAAGTAGGACATGTCGACTCGGTTGTTTTATTTAGCGACGTACAAAGCTTCGCAGGTCAATAGAAAGACAAAGCTTTGCCAAGTCCAATCAACTCGTTTCCTGGTGAGTAACAGATGCAGCTAGAGTTAGAATTTAGTCCGAGCCCGTGTCGTCAGCGGCCCGCAAACCGAACACCCTCCGGGAAGTGCGCTAGTCTGATTACAACAACAAACCCCCGTACAAAACGGGTTCAGTGGAACCGACTAAATTTATACCAATCGGAGTACGCCATTCCGGTTCTAATCCGCAACTGTGCATATTACAACTGCATTATCCGAAATTCTGCAGGATCTAACGTATAAGCTATCCCCACGAATGCTATTCCGCAATCGTATCGTTTTACTCCACCAGAAACGATGGTAAGTGACTCTCTGTTCTCGGTAAACGTGGGTGGTTATTTATGTTGATTGATGTCCAAGCATATTCTCAGATGTTTACGAGTATCTTTGTATTCTTCAAATTAAGCGTTGTTTTGATTTAAATAGTAGGCTTTAACTAATATGTTTTTCACAACTGTAGGACGAAGTCTCGAACTAAACATTTCAATGTTTTATTCTTGTAGCTTGTCAATTATTATTAGCATGAAATTCTTTTGAAAATTTCTGATGTTAGTAAACATCGTGTTAATATCGTGACGGTTCGACCGGGTCATAATGTCAGATAAATATAAACAAAGCGTGCTGCACAGTCTGAGTAGACTCGGGCGCCGAATTATTTTTTGTTTGTAAAGAAGCAAGTTCACACATATTTGTTTTACTTCTTTTACCTCTGCTCATCGCATTATTACTTACATTGTTCTATTCGAGACTATGACGTTTACATAAACAGTCTTTGGGCCTTGATTCCTTTGTCGTGTGATACCTTTTCTAAATTTGTATTGAGATGAAAGGATCGAATGCTCTTCTTGCGCATTAAGGAGTGTAAATGGTGACAAAATAACTCGGGGTATTTTAAATACATTGATGAGATACATAAAAAAACCGGCCGAGTGCGAGTTGGACTCCCATACCGAGGGTTTCGTAATTCTGTAATAATATGAATGTACCAAAAATCGTTTATTTTAATACAGATCGAAACCTTTTGAGGGAGTCCGACCTGCAATTGGATGTTTTCTTAGTATTTTTTGTTTCTTTTTTTACTTTAGACATGGGACAATGTCATGCCAAGTTATATAATGTGAAGCAATGATAGCCGAGCGGTAATAGCTATGGACTGCCGTGCCGCAGTACCCTGGTTCGATCCCCACCGCCGGCTTGCGCTTCACCGCATGGTGGAAGGCGATTATGCGAATGCCCGCCTGGCTAGCTACCACCCTCAAGTAGAAAATCTGTCGCCAAGCTCCTAACGGTGTGTTCCGGCAGCAGTCCTTGAGAGCCAGTGAAATTACAGTCACATGAGACTTACCTAACAGCTATGTCTCAAAGTGTCGAGTGCAGTGCATTTCGTGACTTGTGATGAAATTTACCTGTTATAGGCAGAGGTTAGTCCGCTTAACATAAGGTGGGCCTCGAGCTTGTTTTTTTGTACAGAGTATGTGTAAACCTTTTGCTTTTATTATTTTTGTTAGGTAAACCGCCATAGTCACACATATTTTGTGAAAATTTCAACCGACTACCCAAAACCGTTTTATACATATATACAGCATTTTAAAAGTCGGAAGGACGGACAGCCGAGCCTTAGGGACTTCTTTTCTATTACAGAACCCTAAAAAAGTAATATCATAGTGTGATATTCACCTATTATGATCACAAACTGCTCTACAGTTTGCATGATGGTAGGACATTTTGAATCGAATGCCCGCCTGGCTAGCTGCCACCCTCAAGTAGAAACTCTGTCGCCAAGCACCCAACGGTGTGTTCCGGCAGCTGTCCTTGAGAGTCAGTAATTCTAGGTTAGCCAGAACAACATGTTGGACCACATATTCACTTAACATCAGGTTAGATTTTTGGTCAAAGGCTAGCCTATCTGGTGTAAAAAAAGTTACCGATCTAACCAACCACTTTTAAAGCTGCATTTACTTACAGGTAGGGTAGTTGATTTCAATATTGTTATGTTTGCAATAACGCATGCTTGGCGAATTACATTACAAAATTACAAATTTACGAGAGAAAAAATTATAATCATGTGCGGGACTCGAACCTGCGTCCATTCAACCCTTTAGCCCCCCGGCTAAAGCTTTTTATATGCTCTAACCAATTGAGCTAACATGACACAATGACTCATAACTCAAATTTTTGCTCTCGTTCTTCAATCATCGTATCGTGCTAGTTGATTTTAGCACAGCTGGAACTCAAAAACTTTTCGTTTCCACAGCGGAGATACCGAGCGAGGTGGTGACCGTCAAACCGCCATTGAAGTCACCTGGTACACCCACGACTGGCGTCCAAAGCCCTACACAAAAACGTAAGTACACAAATGTAACGATACGCATTGTATTTATTTCACAGTTAAACATTATCGCTAAGTTTGGTGTGGGTTTGCCCTCCATATAGAAAGGAACATAATCTCGAATAAGTAGCTGATACTGTTCGTTCCGCTTTAAGATTGTTGAAGGCACAGCGATATGATACTACTGTAATTATTTTTGACGCCTTTGATGCTGACCTGAAAAAGTAATACTTATTATTTGGAAAATATTTGCCAAATGTTTTTGTAGCAAGGTCTCTAGGGTATGTTGGGCCTGATCATTTCTATGTAGATATGTACGTTTGTTCGACGCTTGGTTTGATGTTCATAAAATTTGGTTGGATGGATGTAGCTCTTGTTTTTTGAAATCCGCGAGTAGGTATGCTGATCGGTCCTGGGCGATAAACTTAAATGGTTGAAGATTTCAAAAACATAGATTAAATTGGCTTATGTTTAACTTACCACCATATAGTAACATATAATAGACAAAAAAAAGTTAATGAGCACCAAAATTAAAACAGCATTTTAATGTAAAATTATAACCAAAGTTTTTACATCTTGCTATAATTATTCTTCTCCACTCCACGAGTGTACCAGGAAGACAGCGGTGCGAGAGGAATGGCGACGGATTGTGAGGGGTGTCACCACACCTGATGTGACGACCACGACCACTCTGTCAAGAATGTAGCGACTAAGAAGATAATTCCTCTGGTTCGTTGTTGTGGTCACATGTAACCTAACGCTCCTCCTCTGTTCGCTCGTCGTCGCACCTAAATATGACTTTGTCCTAGACTAGCCACTTTTTTGAAAGTAATACTCGCAACTATACTCAATTCTTTGCATAACGAAATTAATTAATAAAGTAATCAATATAACAAAGTTTCGAGTTAATTACATTTTTATTTTTATGGATGAATTATTTGTAAAAATGATATATAACCCCTCGATAAGATTTAGTTATAGTTTACTACATTTAGTGTTCGATTACAATTTTTGGTAAAAGAACTAAGGGTATCAAAGCATTTTATGGTGGTAATTATATTTAATCCCGATTAAATTACATTTTCCCGATTAAGTTTCTGTTCTTAAAAGGCTTTATCTAGTGATTACATGTGAGTACAACAGTACAGTACTCTATACGGCGTTTATCTTAATTGTACATTTCAAAAGTAGTTTTAAGAATGTTGTTTTAGGTTTCGCGATTATTACACATTTAATTTAACACCTTTAAATGGTTTCAATCGCGTATATTTACATTGTTTTGTCCTAACGCGACGTTTCAAACACTTTGAAGTGATCGTGGTCACGGGATGACTTTTGGGATGTCGTTTGTTTAATTTTATGTCACATATACCTACTACAGGTACTCAGTTTTGTGATATGAGCCAAAATGCGAAAAATGCAATTGAATCTATTCTAGACAGCGTTTGATATTTTTATTTTATTTTGGAAAACAAAAGGCAAAATGAATCATAGATATTGACTATTTAATTATGTTGTTGATATACCTACTGGTATCTGCATATTTGACTTGTAATCTTCATTAGTCTTTCCCTTCTTTACATACTAGCGAAAACTTTTCTGGCCAAGGTTTAATATTACTTCATATTTCATTCGTTGCCAGTTGAAAGGATATCGTAATACCAAGTGCTGATCAGCAATATGTTAATTAGTTGGTCGAATTCGAAGAAATGTCTTTGAATGCAAAAAATTATCTCTGGCTTTTGACTTTATTTTTCATTTATGGTTGATCTTTATCTCTTCTGTTGGTAAGCAATGAATGCATGTTGATGCTGCTAGATCTTGAAAATTAACTAATAATATTACCTACGGGCTCTCAACGACAGTTGTTGTTGTGTGACATCGTTAGGTGCTTGGTTTCATTTTATTTTATAGGTACCAGATTTTGTGGTGTAACTATTGTGCTTATCATGTTTTGTTACCTACGTATCCAAAGTAAGTGTGTTGTATATTTTTGTAGCGCATTGTTTCCTGGCACCCACCCGAAATGAACCCTTTGTTCTGAGATTGAAATTCCCTTTGTTTTTTGAGCAACCTGACACCTTGACTTGTCCTTCCTGGTGGTTTGAACTACTATACATTTGTTTAGTAAAATGAAAGCTGTACCTGTGTGGTAAATTTTACGGTGAAGATTATCTGACCAAACACACATGTTAGGCATAAAGATATAAGAAAACCTACGTACGTTAAGTAAAAATAAATAAGACATTTACGGTTAGGCTACCAACCCGTGTAGTATTATATCCTTTTTGGTATTTTTATCCCGTACTGTACTACTTTACTAACCGTGGGGTGCCGGGCTAGAATGTCACCCCTCCATCTCGACCCGTAGGTATCGTAAGAGGCGACTAAGGGGACTAAGGGTAACACACCATAAAGTGGGCAGCAGCGCTTTCTGAGGAACTGATATCTCACACTGCGATCCGCAAGACGCCTGCCAAGCGTGGGGATTATGGCATACCCCCCATATTGAGGGAGGTTATGTTCAGCATTGGATAATCCGGCTGATACAGTACAGTACAGTGCTGTACTACTGCAGAGCGAGGGGTGCCCTCAGCTCTTACACATTACTACAAGATTGAGACTATCATATTGGCAGTTCTTGTTGAAAATCTCAAATTCGTCCCGTCACCTGCTTCGTGGTCTGCCGAGACAGTATCTCGCATTTATGGGACTCAACATTTTGGTTATATTAGCCCTTACATTATTATCAAGCATGCGACAGAAGCGGCAAGCCTAATCTAGTCTCACATGTTTGTATTGGCTCGAAATATTTTCAATGTAAGAATGTACAGTAAGTAGATTCTACAAGATGTGTACTTTAAATTCCTGGCACGTTACACGTAGGTTGTTTAGAAATACACTTTTGTTTTTAGAAAACTGTTTTAGACGCAGTTAATGTGAAACCAAAAAAATATGATGTCATATCTATATCTGATGACATATTGAAATTAGTTGGTAACATGAATAGAGGTAATGAATAGAAAGTTGACAGTGACTGAAGTTAATATATTTACACAGAGTAAATGTTAGATAGATAACAGTGCAATGAAATAATACATTGCATGTACTCAATATAAAATATGAAAAAATATGTTTTATAAAAATATTAAATTAACGTTTTCTTAATATATTTATATAATATTTGATATTATTAAATATGGATTTCTGCAAAGTAACGCCTAAATCTATTCATTAGTACCGAATAATGTAAGCATATGGCGTATAATTTGTGTATGCTCCGCATAATGTTCTAAAGATACATTTTGGGTGGATTTTATTGGAGTACCGAGAATCGAGGAGTATGATTTATAAGTGTATATCATAACATCATCAACAGCGTTATATGTCCACCATTAAACACCACAGTATGGCAGATGAGGCAGATATATCAAAAGGCGCTGCCCATCTTCTGATTTTTCTCTTCGTCCCACTGGAAGATATAGAGAGAAGTGCAATAGTTAATAGTCAAGTACGACGCGGTGATATATGTGGTGAATATAACGGACATGCTGGAAAAACGTCAATAACAACATGAAAAGATTGAATGTAAAGTAAAAATGATTGCTTAGAAAACGGAGCTATGGAAACCGTAACAATGCGAATAGGCTTTGCTACAAGCAGTTCCCGCGTTCGAACTCGCAATAGTAAACACATTTGTGAAAAACAAGTGTAAAAGGAACGATAAAAACAGAGCAATATGACTCGAATATTATATATTTTCGGTTATATAGTCCGTTGGGTATATCAGGTGACGCTAAACCAAGATAACAACACATTATGCCGTCGGCCATTCTGTATTAGCAAGTGAAATGTCCAATTGTTATACAATGACCTGAATTGAAACCTTGGGTATGTCGATTTGGCTTTGAGACATCCCTAAATTTTACTGGAATTAGTATTATTACATCCAGTGTTTTATTGTTCTTATAGCGTTTCCGCATTTTCACCGTCCTCTTGTACGGTTTTTATACTATAATGTGTATGTATTAACCAAATTAATTGCCGGGAATCCGATTGTGTGCGCCATTTAATTTTGTTATTCCTTTTCTGGCTATGCGTTTGTTTTAGAATCATCGATATCGACTAAAGTTCAGTCAATATTGAGTAAAAATTAAACAACTAAGTCGGCGACAACGATTTTCAAATAGGATCTAAAATCTAAGGAATCTTCAATGAATATTGCTTTGGAATATTAATTGAAGAATCTATATCTGAAACAATTCAAATCAGTTACGACTTGTGAAATGTATATGTATATAATGTGATGTAGTTTGTAGATATACGAGTACCTATAGGGACCGAGTTATTAGGGCTAGAAAGCATTTGCGATGATTTAAAATGTAAAACATTTCAAATATTCTTAGTATATTGATGAACTAAGCAAACAAATAAACATGCAGCGTATTACACTCGAAAGTCAGAATTATAACTAGTATATATACATATTTATAAATGATTTTTCAAAGTCTGGGTAATTAACATATATTAAATCGAGTAAGTATAGTACTAACTTAAACACGTTATCATTTGATGCTTCTTAGAACTGTAAATGGGATCATATTTTTTCTGCATTTCTATAAACAGTTGTATTTATCAATTTCGCTCCTGAGTATCTTGGGCATATCCCTACTCTTTTCTTTATTGATCAAGTCTTATCTCATACATTACTCGGCAAAAAATCGTATTTGAAACTGATAGTAGGGCCTTATATATTTAGCGCGTGGCTCCTGAAAAAGAGCAAAGAGTACATACATAAAATAGTTCCTTTTTAGTATTAAATAGTAAAGATAATAGAAATAGCTGCAAATTGGAGGTAAAGATTGAAAAATATCAAACTTCGTCTTTAACAGTAGACAACAATGGTTGAATCTTTGCAGGAGTCTCGTTGAGACAACAATCTATCACCATATAGTTAATTAGTTACGCTCTTGATGACTCGTGTTTATTACAACCCCGAACGCTCTTGTTTGCGTCCCCATTCCAACTTTAGTGCGTAGGTACATGCATTTTAAACAATACAATTAATCAGTTCATGCGATCGACACATTCACCTTATAACCCTCTGACTTTGTGCCAAAAAATCGGCGTCTCCGCGTCGTCGTCTTCGGTCCGGCCGGCGGCGTTTTTGGCACACTGGCCCGGATCTATCCGGAGATTATGTCATGCATAGAGAGTTCCAATCCGTTTGTTGTTCCACGGTTCCCCGCGAACAAATATTGGAATGGCGTTTTATTGTCGCGAATAAAAGCGAAACTGTACGAGGGTGGGATATTTCTGGAAGGTCACGTGTGCAACGCGACGATTTGATGCTTTGCGAAACGCACTGAAACCAGTACTGTTACATTCAGGTGCATTTGATGAATATTCTATTGAATAAGGAATAATGCAGTGTAAATGCAAAAATAATAGTACATATTTGTAAAATAGAGACTAAGCATAACAATTGGACAATTTTTACATATGTAGGTAGAGCCAAAACAAGTACGGATACGTACAACAAGTATAGACTACAGATACTTTGAGTATTTTGCGATTTAGTTCCGATTCCCCCATTGTCTCTCGGCAGCGAGACAAGCCGAGGTCCGAACCACAGTGGTGCCCTTGAGTTCGCTATCACCCCTCCCGATAGTAGCGTAGCGTTTTCGGCGCTCGCAGGAGACGGAGGTATAAAGCGCTCTTCGCCTTATGCACCCGTCTCAGGAGAAGTGCCTTCGGCACTACTCCCTCCCGGGCTACAAGAGGGCCTTCCCTCGCCCAAAACTCGGTGGAGCTGGAAGACCACTTAGCGGTAGTCCTCCCTAAAAAAAAAAAAAAGTATTTTGCGAAAGTGAGATAGTTTTTTTGACCATCTTCCAGTAAAGCAGGAAGGCATATTAGGTATTATTCTTTGAATCTTTTTAACGTATCATCCTACTTTGATGATTCAAATTTTGTGGCAAAACGGTACACAACGCTTTTTTTGTTTAACAGTTTAGAACGCAGTTTTCCAATTACACTCGATTAACAGTAATAGTTCTAGTTTTCATTTTTCAAGTCATTCAAGTCAAGTTCTTGCTGAAATACGAGTATTATATCTAGCATTTGACCACCTTCTCACAATAATAATGAGATCAAAAGATAGCACGGTAATAATTGTTTTTTTTTTTACTTATTGTGCATAAATGGAAATTGGTAAGTAAGACAATTTGTCTGTTAATTAGAAACACGTTTACTGTACTTTCATTATTCCTACATATTCAGATCTTACATTCTGTATCTCTGGTAGAGGAAGTCGATACAGTTAGTCTTCTCTCTGTAAATAATTAGGTGTCAAGAAAGTTATTTTAATAAGAAGTCAAGTGCTATAAGTCTCTAATATATCGCTACAGAAAATCACCAATCAGAATCAAAGCTGAAAATAAACAGTGCTGTCTGAATGAGCCAAATGTTAACACGTTAAACACAAGATCGAAAGTCTTGACCTATTTGTTTCCTTACGCTTTATTTTTTATGACTTTATATTTTCATTCGCTGTCAGTTTAGCGAATTCAGTTAAAGTCGGGGTTTATTATTAAGATAATAAAATACATATATGTATATACATTTATGCTGTACTCCAAAAGCTTTAGACGATGACGCCCCCCATGCTAGAATGCAAAAAGTATTTTTTACCAAAAATTCTATTAAATTATTTTTCAACTGTAAGGTAGCCTTATCAGTTGAAAAATAATTTAATAAAATTTTTGGTCATATATTGTCGAGTTAAAGTTGTTCACAAAGTATCATAATCATATTTTGTAATTCATTTCGTTAACGAACTAGATACCTGTGGCATTCTTGGACAGACCTACAGCAGAGTCACATTAATAGGGCTCTACATTGCCCTTTGGAACGGAACTATTTTCTATTACGGAACTCTAAAAAACTAGCAAAGGTTGACGTTTAGTCTTATATTTACGACTAAACCATAAGTATGTTTTTATTACAGCTCCACAGACGTCAGTCATCCATTAAAAATAATTAAGGCGCATTATCTCATCATTGTATTGCAACATTCGTCATGAACGAGGATCGTTCGGCTAACGCAAACATTTTTATTTTGGGAAACTACCAACATAATAATAAAATTATGTTAGTAACGCCTAGATCGATTTCAAGCACCTACGTAATGTCTAACATAATATTCTTCAACAAAAACGGCCAGAACAAATTTAAAACCGTCGCGAATTTGTTTCAACAGAAAATGCCGTCTACGTTGAAGACATTACTGGTTCACTCATATTCGAAGGTTAAGAAGTCAGAAGTTTCACTAAGCATTTGAAGTTTTCTAGCAATGATGCTACGCTCATTTTAATATTTACATAATTTTTTACTAATACTTTGCTTAAATGTTCTTACTGCGTCTTAATAATCGTGGTCAGATTTTTTCCGCATTTGACTTTTACTATTGGCCTTGAATAACGTAAACGTTAGCTACTAATCAAAACGGTTTACCAGAATTAAAAAATCTAGTTTAAATCATAAGTGTTTCTCAATTAAACGTCCGGTACTTCCGTGCAATTCTTTATTGTTACAATGTCACATATTGATTAAATTCATAAACATCTACCTAGCTACCATCCTCAAGTAGAAAATCTGTCGCCAAGCACCTAACGGTGTGTTCCGGCAGCTGTCCTTGAGAGCCAGTACTTCTAGGTTAGCCTGAACAACATCTTCGACCACATCATCACTTACCATCAGGTGAGATAGTGGGCAAAGGCTAACCTATCATGCATAAATAATAAATAAAAAAATAATCTGCATACTAGTGCATACCTATACTTTGGCATATTGAAGCGTTTTTATATCAATTGGAAGTTATAAGAAGTTTCTCCTTGTTTACCATTAGTTAGTGGCGACTGACCCTGTATTAAACAACATCCAAAGGTACAATTACAATGTACCGACATTTGATTGGATGTAACTACGCCGCTCCAGTGGAAGTGGTCAATCAGCCTAGATGACCTGCAAGTCTAGATAGTCCACTGGTACTCCCACCCTGTTGCCTAACAAATCCCGGTTTTCTAAACCAGTCGCGTCCTTACGTGTTGCTAGTGACTTTGATGAGGTAACTATCGCCTTATGCTAGCGCCTTATGACAAAGTAGATTTCTTTGATTTATTAAAGAGTGGTTTACCTTTATTAGAGGTAAACACAAAAAACTTGTTATTACTAATGTTAATGGAACTCAGTCATTTTACCTTAAATGCAAGTAAAATATTTGTAAAAATGTTATGGGCAAATTTTAAGTTTAAACATTGATACGATATAGATTAGACTGATATAGAATACGAACATTAACTTAAGAATGTTGATATTATATTTGTTACTTTTTCTATACACCTTTAAGTAACATTTAAAGTGGAAATATACATAGAAAACAATTAATTACTAATTAAGTACATAATTACCTGAATAAATAAAAAATAAAATGTGTGTAAAAAATACTTTTGGATGCATTGGAAAACCGTGTAGTTGTAAAATAAGTATTTATTTTTATCAAACCTATCGACTGCGGCCTTGGCTGCAACATGTATAAGTAAATTTGGTACTACTTATTGAAAATAGGTAAGAAGATATTAGTAGGTATTGTAACAATTTCTTGTAATTTCAAGGCTATACAAAGATACACCGATGTTATCATTATCACCTTATCACTAAGCATAGGCGTCATTCAATTGTGTTTACTAATTTTTGTGTAACATAACTTCTAGTTCATAATTATATTCAAATTCATCATCATTCAACTCGCGAATAGTCTCGTTTTGAAATAGAAATCTTCATTACCGTCGGCCATGTTATCATTGCTTAATATTTTTATGTCATGAAACTAATGTTTGACGAGAAAGCAGTGTAATTATAATAAGAATAACGGACATATAAAAGTCGTACTTAATCAGTTAAGCACACATACATATTGTAACTTATATTTTAATCCGCACTTACGTGAGTACGGATACATAAACACTTGAACGCGCTATATGCGCATGCTTTAATGTTTAGTTATGATTATGAACTAAGAATAACTTATTTTGTTTGTGTCTCAGTGCGGGCCAAATATGTCTTAGAAGCTATTGTATTTTAAACCCTCTCCCCGTTATTCCACCCTAAAATGGAAACAGAGCGTGTGTGCAATATTAATTAGCGATTTGCATAGTGCGCGATGATAAATCGGCCGGGCTCGGCGTGGACTACCAGTGGCGGCGCGCGCGCTCCCTCCGTGGTCGACTGCCGGCGACGCGCGCTCCACTCGCGTACACGTCTCTGCGTAAAAATAAAGTCCACCGCGCTCGCTCGCGTACTTCAACCCATTTATAATTATCAGTAAATCGCTGCGCTAGTGCACGACTGTCGCGGTCGGCGTCCGCTCGCCGAAAAATTACAATAGCTAACCTCGAACCCGAATGTGACGTCCCAGTCCCGCGGGCCCTTTACACGAACGACACGAAAACCTTAGCGCCGACGACGACTGGGCTCGAGTCGTCACTCCTACGCAATAGATACCTGTGTAGTGAGACGCGTAGTCTTGCTTTACAATAAGCGTGTGTTTGTGATAATGATAGTGTTGTGTTAGTGATAACAGTGTGCCGATTATTTAATTTGAAATATGCCTGAAAAGCGTCGTAAGAACAAAAATAAACGTAAAAATAAAAATAATCGGGCCGACGTAAACAAAAATAATGGTGAGGTAATAGAAAAACAAACTGAAGAATCTAGTAGTGCACAAATTGAAAGTAATGAAACATTACCTAAAAGTACTGAGAATGATGATGTTTTACCTGAAAATAATTCTATAAATGAGAATGTAATTACCGAAAACGACTCAGCTCCAGGCGTTGTAGACGCTGAAATCGTACATTTAAATGAAGATGTAAATAACAATAGTAGTACGTTGGCAGTTGATACTTTACAAGTTCCTACTGTACATTTTAACAATATCGAAAATGAAACTATTCAAATACAATGTGAAACATACATCGTAGAATCTCCTGAACAAACATTAAAAACTAAACCTAAATTAAATACTACAGTTAAAAGTAAAAGTTTAGATGACGATGATGCGCCTAAAATTATCGATATTACAGATGATGTTGACAACCACCCTGAAGATGAAGGATCTGAAGCTGTGGTAGATACTAGTAATATTTTAGTGTCTGATGTTGAATCGGATATAGAATGGGAAGAAACAGCTGACTTACAAGATGTCAAAATTTCTTTATTGAATGACGTCGCTGTTGGGACTTCAGTTACAACAGTTCCACTCAATGTAGCTCAGTGCCAACAAATAAATATTTCTATGACTCCTGATGTTGAAACGTCTTTACGAAATTACTTGAAAACCTTAGATTTATCAACTCATCCAGAAAATATGAGTTCTGTAGAAATCAAGGCAGAGATCGAACAAATTATTAATCGAGAAATCAGACACAGATTACGAAAGAAAGGATTAGCGGATGATTTTGGATTGCAAAGACTTGGTCCTCCTCGGACTTTAGATGTAATCGATGAAGAAGGCAGTGGGGATTCATCGAAATCATCTCGACGTCAATCTTATTTAAGTGATAAAAAAAGTGACAATGAAGATTTAGAAGATGATGTTTTTGAAGATAAAATTAAATCTCAAGAAAAAATGGCGAGAAGAACGGAAAGTTCTTTTCATAAAAAAATATTCGGTAATTTAGTGCCACAGCAGTGTATGTTAGTTGGAGCAAAGATTAAAGAACCTGAAGTTACTGAAGCAAGAGGCAATTGGACGGTCCAAACAGTTGAAAAAATGACAGGAGCTGAAGTAGTCTATTTAACTGATTCTTCTAGTAGTACTAGCTCACTTCATGAGTACGATGACGAAACCGATGGTGGCACGGAAACTGATGTTTCAATTCGTATGATAACGCCTACCATAGAAGTCACAGATACTGAACATTTACTAAAAAATACGTTCATTTCCAATACGAGTGGTGAAAATAAATTTCCAGATACTACAAAAAGTGAAAACAATGAACATATCGTCAAAATCAATTACGAACAAGATAATCAATTACAAAAAGAAACAGATTGTGTTCAAAATAGTCATGAAATAATTGTTCTTTCAACGGATAATATAAAAACAAATTTATTCGTGAAAGAAGTTGAGCCAACAAATGAAAATAATGAACACTCAAAAAATAATGATGAGAAAGAAAATATAAGGGAAAATGAAGGTAAATACGATTTGGAAATAAAGGTTTTAAAATGTGAATTAAATGACGCTATTAACAATCTGATAAAAGAAGTTTCGGATACAGAATTGAATGAAAACGTTAACGATGCTTTTGTGCGTCAGGATTCGTCCAGCAGCGTTTGTTCTTCTCAATGCACAGCAAAGTATAATCCTACCTCTTCATCTTTGAATGATATTTCTAATATTGTGCATGATAATGCCAATGACAACGACAAGCCAAATACAGTAAACAGCATTTCAGCCAATCCAGGCAGTCATGTTAAAGACGTATTTGATCATGTTGCAGGGAATTCAACTGATATAAAGACCAGAACTGAAGTATATACCAATAAACCAACGCAACTACGAGATTTATGTGTCAAAAAAATTGCTACTTTTCCTTACGGTGACAAAATTCTGGAAGAACTTGCATCGGTTTCGGAACGCTTACAAAATATAACGAGAAGTTATACAAAATATTCCCCTCTAGATAAAAAAAATACCGAAGTGGGAACGTCTATAAAACATAATATGCAATATGACACATTGCTAGATTTGTCACCAATAGAAAAAGTTATTCTACCTTCAAAATCCAAAGAATCAGTACCACCGCCAATACAACCTCGCCACTCTTCACTAAAGAAAAAATCTCGTGAAGAGGAAGTTTCTACTAAAGTGCTGACTAAAACTGAACCTGGTTATGTTTGTTTATCTCCTTCACAAAAAATGCTGATGGAAAAAACTCAAACAACAATTACTGAAGAAGATACTGGTGACTGTATGCACAAAAAATATGATGAACTTAGCAGTTATAATGAACAGTACATTAAAAATAAACAAAATTATCAAACAAGTTATGAAGTTTCTCCAGTTGCTCCTTTTAAATCTCAAACTGGGAGTCGTTTATTAGCCCTTATACGTGATCCTACAATGACGAACAATATAAATACGTTTATTAACCATAGCAGTTCAAACCAATGTGAAACGAAATATTCGATGACACGTAATACATCAACAGAAAACCACAAAAGTGGAAACTTATCGATAACGAACACATTTAAACCTATACCACCGCCAAGACCTAAAAAAATGTCATCATCTGTTTATGAAAGCGATGAAAGTTCTGATTTTACTGATAGTTCAATGCGCTCTATGAAAAGCGAACGTAAATTCTTTCATTTTTCTACTGGAAATTTAAACAAAGAAATTGAGGATGATATATCATCTATTCAAAATATGCATCGATACTACATTAACACTAGAGACAGCATGAGTGAATGCCCGCGAAGACCGTCATTACCCAAAGATTTGTGCGATCAGCAAATGGAATATATTCGACAGAAAGAAAAAGAAGTTGAAGCTGAAATTAAACGACTTGAATCTCTTCGTAACAATGCTCCTTTAATCCAAAAAGTAGGACCCCGAGCTCCTTTAATTTCTGAAAAAGAAATATTTGATGAAAGAAGCAATGGTTCCAATAATTATTTTATCTCTAAAAGAAGGGACTTTTTTGCTAGTTTAAGCGCTCCAGAAAAAAGAGACAAAACTGAATTAAATTCAGGTCACAAGATAGAAAAAAGGAGTCTTTCGAAATTATTTTCCAGTAGCCAAGAAGAATTACAACGTGAAAAAATGTATTCAGAATATGTAACTCAAATGGCTCAACGCGAAGAGAGAAAACAACATAAAGTAATTAAAATTACAAATACACCGTCCACAACCGCCAGTAAGATATCAAAAAGTATGCCTTCGATAGAATTGTTAGACTCAAAAACAAATAATCGCATCGAAAAAGAATTCATTTCGAAAGCTCGAGAACGATGGGACAAACTGGGAATTAAAGATCCGGAAACAGAAGATGAAAGAGATACAAATGTCTACAAGGAACCTAAAGTGATTGAACATAAAATAAAAGTGATTGAAGGTGGATTAGAAAGAGATGTTAGGAAATTGCCTAATCATTTGCAAGATTTTGTTCGTTTTACCGCAAAAGAGAAGAAAAATGAAAACACTGATAGCACTGGTGAGTCCAATAGTGGACCAGCATCCCCGCACGTTATGATTTGGTGTGCAGTGATTATAATTGTGCTAGCTATTGGAAAATATGTTTTACGTTTTTTACGAAACAAATAAGACTAACTCTGTTAATTGAATGTGTTACTGTTATTTTGTTTGCCTGTTTGTATAGTGAATTGTGTGCCGCTGCATGGTTGTTAAAATAGTTAGCTTTTATAAATAATAACTACTATCTTTATGTAATTGTTCTATCCTAGCCTGAGCAAGATTCTGAATTGTAAGCATCGGGTTGACACGAATTGGCGACTTGATCAAAATTAAAACAGGTAAGCAACATTGACCTAGTTTTGTTACAGAATGTCTTTTCTTATCGATTCTATGATTCAAACGCTTTCCATTTACTGAATGGAAATTTTCAGAATTAATCAATGGCATTTTAGAAACGTATGCATTCGTAATGAAACCTATAAATTCGGTATTCGATTCCATTACGGTAGCTGTAGAATTGTGTTTATCAGGTCTGATACTGACGATTGCAGGTATTTAGATGAATTATTATGTTGTATATATCTGAATGTTATCTGTATTTATTACACAATATTTTTTACATTATTTCCCAAAACATTTCGTCAAAAAATTGGTGTACTTTATTTTTTTTTAAACTGTCCATGGTTTTACACACATTGAAGTTAGTCGTATGCTTTTTTGGGAAATTGAAAAAATAATTGTATGATCTGAGATATCTATGTAACATATTTCACTAAAATCCGTTCAGATGTCAATACAACAGCTAAACGGATTTTACAAACACAAACGCAAACTATCACATATATTACTAATTTTGTTACTTGCTCCTATTTTGAGAAACTAGATATTTACATAGCTACATATTAAAATTTATTCTTATTTTATTTATAATAATAGATGAACATACGACACGCGACGTGACCATACTCATTTCCATTTGGTAATGAAATTGGTTTGTCGTATTGTATTGCTTAGTTCGAGAAATAAAGAGTAAACATAATTCAATTATTTCTAAACATGCATGTGCTCATGACATTGGTAGAGCTATACCTACATATAACTAGTTTGTTATGTCACGTTGACGTCATGAATACGGTAATCGTATGATTTACACATAGATAGTTTAGTTGTTTAGCATGCATTGTTATCAACCTTAGCACTAGTGATCAACAGATGTTGAAAACGAGTTCTTGTGAGATATCCTTTTAATCTTATCATCACAAATGCACCTAATCGCAAACAAGATAATTATATATTATGCCAAATATCGAACTAGGAAAATTATTATACCGATTACGCATAAATTTTCCGCGATAACACTGCAGCAAACAGTTCTATCAGTATCCATGTGCCCACAGATTCGATTTCCTCAATACTTCGTGAGAATCATTCGCCAGCCGAGAGAGGCAAGTGCGACGTCCGTGAAAATATTTGGATCGTCTAAATCTGTGCAAATGGCCTTTGGTGACTCAAAGTCGCGAACGCATACCTTGCTACTTTGCAACGTGAATTCACAACATACAAGCAATAATATAGGAGTCGCAATATACAAATCTGCTAATAGATAATTCACACGATTGCATCACGCATCATCGCGTAGAGAAGAGATCATTGTTAAAAATAAATTTAAAATTACCCAACAACACAGGTATGCCAGTCCAGTTTTCAGCGAAAGCTCGTGCCGGCATAATTTACTAAAATAATTATATCACGGGTGACGTGCGAGAGTCGAGAGGGGTCGGTAATAACCTCTATCTAAATTATCAATCACCGTCAATTAAATTGTCCAATCTCGACCCGGCCGTGGTGCAGGGGCAATGTCGCTGGCATTTCAATTAACAGACATTACTCTATCCTATAATATTACCCTCGATCAAATAAATAATTGCCTTGGCCGTACAATCCTCGAACATATAACCGAGTATGAGTTGTTAAAGGTTTTGGTACCATCTATCGAATCTAACAAGTTCTGAATAATATACACACTCAATCCCTTCAACGTGTGGACAAAGGATTTAGTCTTCGGGTGTACAATGTGTGCATGTTCGAAGACTTTGTAAGTAGTTATGAATCTTGAATCAGCTTTCGTTAATGTATTGCCAAGACGTGTTCCGACGGAAATATCGGCTGGTGTTACGTGTCGTAAACTTTGAAAATGCAGGCGCAAGGAAATGAGAAAAACTGCAAATAGGTTTCCGTTAAAATAAATATTTGTGTTGAGTCGCATTTGATAGTTTTTGTAAAAGGTGCCTCAAGTTTGACGTATGTTGTTTCAGTAGTGTATATTGTAAAGTCTGGAATATTAAATTTCAAAAACCCTATTGTTGCCACTCTACTTCTATCTGTCTATTAAAAAGACAAACTATATTTTCCCACATTTTCATGCATTATAGGATCCCCCTTGAAAAGTCCGAGAGTCTCTGGCTAGGAAACAGAATGTGTCGTACAAGCAACATTCATATATTCTGTGTTGAATGTTGACCCATTACAAATATTGAATTAGAAATTGAATTACATTATTTGACAGGCAGGTCCTATATAAAAACGTGAGAAAAACATTGTTGTTTTTACAACATTAGGGGTGCTATTGTATAGCTAATTATGAGTGGAGTACTGGAGCAGAATAGATAATAAAGTAGAATATTTTTTAAGATTGTTCGTTTCTTTGGTTTGTTGTGCAAAACCCCTCGGTGGGCTGCGTCCTCTCCAACTCCGACTCGCAATTAACCCCGGAAAATCTTAATTTCAATGGACACAATCACAGAATATTATATATAAGTTATATATAACACACCAATATCATTGTCTAATCGTCCGTCCGTCTTACCTTTACATGGGCTGCATCTTTTGAATCATACATTAAAGTCGGTTGATATTTTCCCAGGATATGATTCAGTATGGTGGATATAAAAAAATATAAATTAAATGACGGTCCCCATACAAGATACGTGTTTTTAGCGTTCCGTACCTCAAAAGGAAAAAGGAAGCCATATAAAGTGAATTCACTATTACAAACTTATTATTTTCTTTTTGCTCTATCGTAACAACGGTAATCCCTATACAAGTTTCAAACTTGTCGAGATTATATAGTGTGATAACTAACTTATAACAACAAATAATAAAATCAATCACGTGCGGGTCAGACTCTCGCTAAGGACCTCTATCCTTGTGAAAAAATAACGGGTTTTGGTACGGAACCCTCAGTTTGCGAGTCCAAATCGCACTTGGCCGGTTGTTTAAACGTTTTTTTCTCACAATCGTCAAACTTGTATGATTATAGTCCAATGTCTCAACGTATAACAACAATTATAAAACCTGCCTACTGCAGGTTGGACAGCCATGGAGTCCGAAACTGAATGAAAATAATGATTAATTTTAGTTAAACCAAACCAGATGTTTTTTTCATTACGGCCGACTCACACTAACTTCACTTATAGTTATATTTTTTGGATGTGTTTTCGTAACAAACCACACAAGCGGTTTAATGTGATATATAAATGATAGGTACAAATAATTATTTACCCTTTTTAATGTTATTGTTCAAGAACATACACGAGACACACTTGGTGTTAAGCGGTAACCTCTACTTATAACAGATGCAATTTGTTACAATTGTTGAACTGCAGTGTGCCCGTGACCTTGAGACATACAGATGTTCAGTCTCATGTGCATGTAGTTTCATGAATTTTTACTGGCTCCCAAGGAATGCTGCTGGAACGCTAATAGGTGCTTGGCAACAGATTATCTACTTAGGGTGGTAGGCGAACATTCGCAAAACGCCCTTCCACGATCCACACAATGTCCCATTGTGAGTTTCTGGTGAACATCGGTTCAGATCTACCTACGGATATTTATAATATTCCTGATTGTGTGCAGTGGAGTAAATTATAATATATATACATATGCAATATTCCTGTAACACATATAGGTCATGATTGTCATGAGTCATAATCGTATCGAAACAGTTTTCTATCACCGAAATTTTCAAGCCTCTTAGGATCCCTGAGGAGCATCTTAGACAGGAATTAAGGCTAAGATTCAGATACATTTCTGCAAGTCAGTCTAAGACCAGTCTAAGCTAAGCATTGGCCTAGTCAATCTTTAAATTTCCTATTCAGAGATGTAGCCAGAGTCCTACATACCTCGGTCTTAGCTAATATTGCACTCTATTATTTATGGTCATAGTTTTTTTTACTAATGGAACATTTATCAGTTTTTGTTCATTTGTGCAGCCATAGAAAGAAACGACATGAACAGTAATATTTGAAATGTCATTGGAGTGAAAGCAAATATTTGGTATGTATACCAATTTTCATGTCATCGTGATTGTAGGTTTGACTAGAAATTTCTTCATCGCTTTCCATGGCAGTGTTTTTGATCTTTATCGTAAATTTCTTTATAAGAAACAGTTGTTTTAATTTGCTTTATATGGTGTTCTTAGATTTTTAAATATTGAAAAAAATAACGTTCAGGTTAAAATTCAATGTAAAAGCTACGCTTGCCGTCGCCATTCCTACTTTAGGACAGGCTACTGTAGTCGATTTCCACTACTTGGCTTAACGCGCAAAGTCAAAGCGCTGTTCCACACATATCTGAATACGAATATGAGGCTTAGCACTATATTTTGATAAGTGAAAGCATTAGCCCACGATCAGAATTGTCTCTGAATCGCAGCCTTATTCTATATTCATCGAACTAAATATATTTGGTTTTTATCAAGATAGTGCAAATCTGTAAACAATTTATTTACAAACTGTTCTTGACTTCTTAACCTTGTTCTTGAGCTAGAACTACTTTATCTATTCTGTGCTAGAGATAAGTCATATGTCCACATGAACTAATTTGTAAGCTTAGTTATATAAGACACTAATGACAAAATTCATGCACGAAATTACTTAAAATGAGTAGGTAAGTAACTAGTCAACTAAACAATATATATCAGCAAGCGGAATTCTGAGTACGAGTTTCTTTAGCAGACTTGTAACCATTGACTATCCGCGATGTCGTCAGTTCACCTGGTGGGTGAATGCTTAGTTTCCAAAACTCTTTTATTTGTTAACAAATCCAAAATACTAATATAATTTTTGGGGACATATTTCAATACTAGGCCCAACTGTTATTACATAGTGCACTAGCTTCCGCCTGCAAATTCATCCGCGTGGTTCCTATATCATATATCCCTCCTTCGGTAACAACTCCATAAAATGCCATAAAAAGTAATATCGGAATCAAGTTTCTTTGAAATCGCTCCAGCCCTTGCGGAGGTGAATTCAAACACGTATAATTATAATAACGTACAAAAAGATTCTAAAAATATTTGTATAAAGTGTTGTGCAAAAAATATTCCCAGTTATTATATTAGTAGCATTGATACTGAAAAAGTCAGCTTTGAGAACCATGCAAAACGTTTAGGAACTTCGCAATGGATCAAAGAATCCGTAACATTTTCCGGATGGGTAGCCACCTGAGTCCAGAACTGACACATCAGGGTCCTGAACAAAGAGTTGGCGTCAGAGACCGCGGGTGCGCCCGGAAGCGATTTGACTCCGGAAGTAATGACATGGGGGGCGATGGTGTCACAAGGCAGTCATATTATTGTACGTGGTACAATTTCAAGTGTATCATCGGTTGCTGCAATGCAGTATAATGAAACGGCTACTACTGATATAAATAATCTGATTTTATTGATAGATAAAGACGTGTTATGTTTCTAGTATTCATATTTCGTTTGTCATCAATAGAAATGTTAAGTGTACCAAATTAACAAGATTTTCTTGCTTTCGCCTGTTGCTACCCCCACTTACAGTTTGTTTATACTATATAATATATGCTGCTATATAAATATATACGTGAAACCGTAAAACTTCTTCATTCGGGATAAATAATTTCATACAAACCTTTCATCCGTTATGGAGGTGAGTGGAAGCACGCATATACAAAAAAAATATTAGTTAGATTCGAACACTGCACTTCAAAAGACCAGAGAAACATAAAATAATTAGAACACTCCAATTGAATTAAAACTGATAGAAGTCGAAATCTCCGTATTAAATTGATAAAACAAATTCTGAGCCATAAACCTAAAAACTGTAGGTACTTTACAAAAAATAATAATTTGATAATTATATAATTTTTGGCTGTTTCAATGCCGGAGTTCAAATTAGAGGAGAAAAAAATCCATACAAAGGCGTATATGTATGTATATATATGTATATATTACATATGTAAAAATAATTAATATACTGATCGTATCCTTTGGTATCTTCTTTGGTAATCTTATTTTCATAATTTTATCTTTCTTGGCCTAATTCTACGGTGTCATCTTATGTACTGTTCTTAACAGTATAGACTGTACTGACAAGGCCATCGAACCCGGGACCTTGAAATTCTAAAACCATCTCTATATTACGCCACTTTACCAACGCTCAGGAGATATAAAGCGGGATAACGTGCTCTTTTGCGTTTAGAAAATAATAAAATCACACAAATAAAAATAATACTAATTCGTAGTGCCAAACAAACGTTAAAAATATTTATGTGGTATGTAGGTAGGTAATCTAAAACGAGAAAATTAATAATCTTATTTTAATATAAATTTGATATAGGTAACATAAATATATGTTTTATATTATTACTTTTGGTTGATGATTAAACAAAATGAAATTTGGTAGGTATTTCAAAAAATTGTTATATAGCGCCATCTATCTATTGTGCAAGTAAACGCACAAGTTTCTTAGATCCTCGCTAGATGTCTCACGGCGTTTACTAATACCGGCAAATATATCATTCGACATCCGACACAACTAAAGTTATATCTATTTCTTGAATATTTTTTTGGCACAACCACACTTACTTTGTTCACTGTGCGTGCTAAAATAAAACAGTGTGAGCAAGATTTAAGAATGAAACGCTTACGCGAATTTTACGAATGACGAGCCTGTAAATCTTACTAATTGATATTACGTACGGAGTTCTGATGTGTTATTTGTTTTGAATCAAATGCTATATTAAACACGCGCACTTGAACATCTAAAAAACATATCGGTCAAGTAGTTGCCTACATGAATAAAATGAAACACATCATGTACAATTAACTGTATGCCGCACAGTTCTTGACTATAGAATGTGGGAGTATAATATCTTCCTGTTGAATGTCGTAAAAGGGGAATTCGGTAAAAATGCGACTAATAAGCAGCATTACAATACTCTTGCCCATGCGAGTGGGGGTTTGCTGCGCATTGGACACACATCAAGGCTTCACATTATTTAAATCGCAACGTGATTACCAAAATGATAGTGGGTATATTACCAACGACAGTTTTAATTTATATTTCCAAGGAGGGTTAGCTTCCATTAAGCAACTGGCCATAAAAGTGAAGCCAATTTGGTCCTTGTGATGGCCTGCGTGTTTCTCATATGTTCATGTTTTGTCCTTTGTGTTAGAGAAGACATATTGTAGAGATCCTACTTGCTGGGCTAAGGGCATGAAAATGATGACAATAAATGTACAAATCTTATTGAACGTAGTTTCGTTAATTGGGTGGAATTAGGCATTCTGTAGGACGTTATATCCGTTTAAATCCACGGGATGGTTTGGAACACACAAAGCGAACGCACAACCTTAGCGGTATTTGATAGGATAAGCCCTTTTGTAGAATGATGCAGGTATTAGATACTAAGGTTATACGGTACTGCCTGCCAATTTCTGATCTCACAGTCAACCTTTATAATATGAATGTTCAATTTTATGTAATTAGTTGTTATTATTGCAAATAGGTTCATACTTGTAGTATCAGGCGTTTATGAAGGACTCAAAAACCAGTGGGATGCACCCTTCTGTTGACGCGATGGTGATCTATTGGAATATAAAATACCAGCTTTTCACGGCTCCGCCCGCGCCTATGTCGGTTATCGCGCAAAACCATTACCCTCTTTTTGCGCAGTTGGATAAAAAGTATCCTATGTCCCCGGATCTCAAACTATTTCCATACCAAATTTCATCCAAATCGGTCCAGTACTTTTAAAGTTTATTCGTTGCATATAAAAATACAAAATTTCCTCTTTATAATTATTAGTATAGATATTTTGTAGTTTCCCATTTAATTTATTTGATTTGATTATTTGTATATTACTTTGAAATCATTTAATTATTTTGAGATATTATATTATTAGATATGAATTATTTGATTATTTTGACATTTGATTATATTTTAGTTGTTATCGTATATTATTTAAATATTTTGATATATGATTATATTTTGATTATCATCTGATATTCATTATTTTTTATCTCCACATCTTATTATATTCCGATTTCAGAATAATTTTACCAACTTAAAATAATTTTATTAAATTTTTACTGTGTGATAATTTGTATCTGCCACAATATGTACGTTTTTATATCACAATAAACAAATTTGTTTTTAAGTGATTGGCTAGGTTGTAGGATATTGTTTTTACGTACAATAAAGCGGGAACAGATAAAGTAATTAGAAAAGTTGTTTTAACAAAAAAAAAAATGTTAACCTTATATATCTTTCGTTGATCGAGCGAAGTGAAATGCTCAGTGGCGGATAGGATACGTCTACGTTCGTATATTTGTAAACGCGCAGACTTTGTTCGCCAATAAAAAAAATAGCGAGAAGGTAGTTTAAATTGCTGTAATTTTCGAATTTGGCTTTGTTTTATATACCGTGACATAAACAGAATCGATTGAGGTCTGAGACCTAAGATAACATATAAACTTTTCAGAGTGAATAAAAAGCCAGTAGTAGACCTAGGTACTAACTAACGGTAACTATTAGGTTATAGTAGTAATAACTTTAGTTCTATCACATAATGTTCTATCCATCCGAAAGTTTTTTTTTTTATAGCTGATATACTGGCGCTGATATATTATGATATACTAGCCTTTGACCACTACCTCACCTGATGGTAAGTGATTATGTGGTCGAAGATGTTATTCAGGCCAACCTAGAATTACTGGCTCTCAAGGGCGCTGCCGGAACACACCGTTAGGTGGTTGGCGACAGATTTTCTACTTGAGGGTGGTAGCTAGCCAGGCGGGCATTCGCAAAATGCCCTACCACCATGCTGTTACTACTGCCATCCAGAGACAGCAATTGGGACTGACGGATTAATGTACTGCGAAACGAGTGCTTCAAATCAATAGTAAATTACGTTTCGGCAGACGCAGCGCATATCCTTCAAAGCTTGGTTTATCTACCTCACAAACATGGCTATAGTGAAACTATGTTTCCTCTACAACATTTCAGATTGTTCCACTGTTTTGAACCGACCCTTAAAATGAACAACCAATCAGCAATACTTTTTTAATAATGTTAAAAATTGCAAAGTTATGAAATATGACTAAGTCTCGTTGCATCGTTGTTTTGAGCAAACTGCGCTCAATGTAAATTACGTCTCAGCACACGGCACACATCCTCCAAAGCTCGGTTTATGAACCTCCGCACACACGGCTAATGAAACTTTGTTTACTCGACGAAATTTCAGGCGTCTTCTCTCCATGGAACCGACTCTATACCGTTGAATGTGCAGCTTTAACAAAACATATACAGTGTTGTTCAAAGTCATTTTCGTGGTTCCAAAGTTGAACATGGGACTTTATTACTAAGTCTACGTGCTGTCCATCCATTTGTCCGAATATTTAAGAGCTGTATGGAACCGTAAGGATGGAATTTTGACAGAATATATCTTATAATAGCCGATTATCTAATAAATAATAGTAAATCAAATATAATAAATGGAACTATACTCCTTACAGACTACACACTACATACTATTTTTGCTTTACCATAAAAACTATACATAAAAGCTTTGCACTTGGTGTGATAACGGAAAAAACTCTAACATAAATACTAATAATAAAAACCAGGATAATGCGTGTCGGATTTGTGCAAAAGAGCTGAAATTGAATGAAAAAAAATCACTTTTTTATCACATCTAATCGAAAAGAGCTATTTAGTCCTCGTTAACAGGGACTAAAGTAGCTCTTAATCCCTGAGGGACAAAAAGTGATTTGAATTTAAAATGTGGATATTTTTAGTAAGAGTTCCAATCACCATAGAGATTCATCAAAAACATAGTACAGACTTTTTAGAGGCATAACAATTTACAGGCAGTTTTTTTTTGTTGTCTCTTTAGTTTTTGTTTTGTATATATATATTTTTTTATAACCTAAATAATAATATAGGGTCTCTAAGACTGCATCATGAGACGACGTTTTCTGAGTCGTTTCTAATTTTCAAGCTGTAAATAAATCGATAACTGTAACGGATGGTAGTTGCAAAATTGTTACGATGCACTCCCATAATTGTTAGTTTAGTCTCTAACTATTTGTATGCTGTGTCATATTTTTCCTAATTATATCTAAATAAATAAACGTACTGTTCTTATTGATAAGTTGGACTTACTTATTTTCTCTTCTTTCCAACAACTATTTTAATCTCTAGTAAATTTGAATTCCTTGCTGCACTCGGGATTCTACTTTAGGACCCTTCGCTACGCTCGCGATTCTACTCTAAAATCCTTCGTTCCGCTCTGGATTAAAAAAAAACACTCGCCTCTAAAATGGTTGTTTGCTCTCTTGGTAAACAATCTACAAATTTTTACCGTCAACAAACATAGTATGTGATAGTACGGAACCATTAGTGTGCGACTCGCACTTGCCCGGTTTTATATTAAAAATAAAACTAACGAAATAGTTTAGGAATAAAAACTATTGGCTATAATATATTGTAATATACAAGAGGCCTTTCTCCACCAACGCATCGATATAATGTCGTAATCTTTCGTTTTACAATCGATTTTATACGTTGTGACACAAGGAGCAAACTTGTTACAAAACAACACATTTTTCAATAGGTATTTTTCAGTATATTTCAAAACCTTATAATATTGAATTTAATATAAAATATACCTAACAAAAGTTGTTGAAATATATGTAGAGTTTGAAAACTATCGCGAGTAACTATGTTCTCCCGGCACTTGAAGCTTACGTCGGGAAGTCCTACGACCTGGGTTTCTGTACGGCGTAATATGACGTGACATTCTTCTTCAGGGAGTTCTTCAGTCTTGGAATCGCTTTTCATCCTCCATAATATTCTCTATACACTTACGGAAGTGCTCGGAGGATTTACTGCTGTAATTTTAAAGTAAGTTTCAACTAATTAATAAGAAAATGTAAAATGACTACTCCGAGATCATATCATATCGAACAAAACATGTTAATGCAAATGTAATCAGAAATCTTTAGGTACCTGCGTACATATGAAATAAAACCTATATATAAAAATATGTGAATTACATTTTACTAATTATTGGAGTTCCAAATTACAAATATTTGTTCCGGGTGGGAATCGAACCCGCGTCCTCTGATTTCGCGCCGGTTGCCTAATCCACCCAGCCACCTGGACACTTTGGAGCAGAAACTTTGTGCTTCAATTGTATTACTTTAACCGTCATAGCATAGGTGACAGTGCGCGTGTATATGTGACTTGTTTAGACAACAAATCAAATTTTGTTTATACCTATACAATTTTCTCTTACATTATAATCATGTAATGGGTTCAAATAAGACGATACTAAATGATTACGACGAGAACTTTAACCATGTCATTAATTACTGTCAAACTGCTTCCTCATTCTATCCTAGGCCAGGTGACATAATATGTAGATGTGACCGTAACCTCAGCCGCGGCCTTCCAATCTCAAGAGGCAATGGGAAGGAAAAAGGTCCATTTATTCTACTAGGTGTTACCTGCCTATGTACAACTATTCAAGAACTACGATCCACATAGAATTCCAGGATACTTTATTTTTGCGGTTTTGTTCTTTATGCTTCGAGGATACTTTATTTCTGCGATACTTTCTGCTCGACTCTGCAGCGCCTTCTGAGGAATTGATATCTTATACTGCGATCCCCAAGACGCCTGCCAAGCGTGTGGATTATGGCAAATCCTCCCTTAATGGGGGAGGCTGTGTTCAGCAGTAGACAATCCGGCTGATACAGCACAGTTCTACTCGAAATTAACTTGAAAGATAAGGTACATATGTATAATTTGTTTTAGTGACAATTAAATTTAAATACAAGAAAAAGTCACCGACATAACTTCAGAATTTGCGACTTGAATGTGACGACAATGGGCAGGCCAATTTGGTGGACTAATGGATAATCGATGGGGAAGAAACTTCTCATGTGGTTACCACATTACACCAGAAGCCGTATAGACTTGGTATGCCTCCCCACTAGGTGGGCTGATGACATTGTCAGAGTTTCGGGAAGTCGATGGATACATGTGGGTAATAGCCGTTTATCGCGACATTCTATGTGGGAGGCCTATGTTCAACAGTGGACGTATTCCGGCTGATAATGATGATGAATCTGAATAAAAATATTTATAACACAAACGTTTGCAAGGAACAGTGTGTTCAGGCAGCACTCCTTGAGAGCCAGTGAAATTACAGGCACATGAGACTTAAGAACTATGTCTCAAGGTGACGGGCGCAGTGCAATTCGTCATTTGTGATGAAATGCATCTGTTATAGGTAGAGGTTAGTCCAGTTAACATCAGGTGGGCCTCAAGCTTGTTCCATAAAAAACTGTTACACCGAATATATTTTTGCGCTAGTCTCGAATCCCTACTAAACCTATTTGCTCGCTGTCAGCAGCATGATTCCCTATATAAACGGTGATTTCCAAAATTAAGATTCTCATTCATAGTGATTACTTAGGAGTCACCAGACCTACTCCCGAGAACACCCTTCAGGTGGAACCTCTGCCCAAATTAGTTGTTATAAGTGAGTTGTGAGAACTTCAGTAAGTCGTGTAAATTAGTTAATAATATTATTAAAATGAAATAAATGTACTTGTGTCCATAAGTTGTTTTTTTAAGACAACCGATTAAGTCCATACAACAGAACGTAGAATTTGCCAAATTTGACACTGGTTGAGTGAATCAGGTTTCCTTATTTTATTACTTACTAGCTTTCCGGCCGCTCCTCCGCCTGCGGGTATATCGGTTATCGCGCAAAACCATTCACCTCTTTTTGTGCAGTTGGATAAAATCTAACCTATAACCTTCCCCGTGTCTCAAACTATTTCTATACCAAATTTTATTCTAATCGGTCCAGTAGATCGTTTATCGCGCAAAACCATTAACCTCTTTTTGCGCAGTTGAATAAAAACTATCGTATGTTCTTCCTCGTGTCTCAAACTATTTCCATCCTAATCGGTCCAGTAGTTTCAGAGCCTATTTAATGCAAACAAGCAAACAATCAAATCTCTCCTCTTTATTATATTAGTTTAGACAAATATTCCATTAATGCACAAAAAAACCTACTATAATACAGGCTTTTTAAGGAATCAGGCATTCAGCGAATAAGACTTTATCTTAGCTGTAAGCCATTTTGCGGATAGGTCTAATATAGACTAAACTTGTGGCTCTTGGAGCTGTAAACCTCGCGAGTCTGTCCTTGCATAGCTTACAATTGAATAAAGATAATTGCGTAACGCTGATGGGGGAAATGGATCACAAAATCCAAAAATCGTAGTTATTCTCCGAAAACTTGTGACCCATTAAAGTTTATCGGATAAAATGGTTATTTGGCAAAAGAGTTGCATTATAATAAGGGCAACTAAAAGTTATGTGACATTTTTGAACACTACGAAATTGCTGTTTTATGGGTTCTGTACCCAAAGGGTTAAAACGATACCCTATTAATAAGACTTAACTCTCCGTCTGTCTGTCACCAGGCTGTATCTCAGTATTAAACACCGAAATCTCCGCCATTTTGAAAAAAAAATACAAAAACTGATTCGACTAAAATTTCCATATAATTATCTAACCTGTTCACAAAATTTCACGAGAATCAGTTGAGAATGGCGACCTGTGTGCGAGAATAGATGGACAGACACGTAAGAAAGAAAATTGGCTGAGTGCGAGTCGGACTCACGCACGAAGGGTTCCGTACTACCTTTACAACATTAGACACTATATTATAACTTCTCTTTTGTTGTCACGAAGGGTACGGAACCCTTCGTGTTCGAGATTGACTCGCACTTAGCTGGTTTTTAGTATCTGATGTTATAGCGGCAATAGAAATTCATAATCTGTGAAAATGTCAACTGTCTAGCTATCAGTACCTAACGCTTTAAAGCGTTCATACATTTTTACTTATTAGGAACCAATAGTAATTAAACAACTTTAAACGGTTTAAATCGCGTATATTTATCATTATTTTTGTCCCGACGTTATAAACACTTTGCAGTGATCGTGATCGTGGTCACGGGGTGACTCCGTGGAGTCACCCCGTGACCACGATCACTGCAAAGTGTTTGAAACGTCGGGGCAAAAAAAAATTATAAATATACGCGATTTAAACCGTTTAAAGTTGTTTAATTACTATGTGTAATAATCGCGAAAACCTAAGACAACATTATTAGGAACCCTTTTTTATTGATAAAAGCCATGAATATATTTACGATCTTGTAAATTACTTTGATGTAAGTAATTTTTTTCCGTAAATTGTATTTTATTTTTTGGGCAATGTGAGCAAAATAGGTTATAGTTTACTTTTACTGATGGCCCATCCGAATTGATCGACGGCACTCAGCGCTGAATCAATCACTGAATTGATTGATTCTGTATAGAGTGTCGAGATTGTCCTGGATATAGGTCCTTAGTATATTGTCTGGTACGCTCTGCTTAAAATTGTTCAACGAAATGTGATTATCGGCGTAGTACTTATTATTATTTATGTTTTACTATCGGGTTTGAATTCATCAATTCGTAGCTATATATAATCTATCAGGATAACATTGTGTTACGTGTCGTAAAATTAGACAGTTATGGAAAATAACTTATAATTATAAAGTTACAAATTTGGAATTGAAGACGATTACGCGTAGGTACATGGTTCTTTGTGTATGTTTCTTTATTGTTTAAGTACTTTAAATTGAAATAAATAAAATATATTATTCTTATACTTTTTAATTACATTTAATCTAACGGAAATAATGTTTCGCCTCACAAGCTTGGAAAGTTGTTGTTTATCATTCGAAAACTGCGTGGAATAGTGTTTTTTATCCGCTAGCGTGAAAATGTTTTTGAAATTCGAACATCTACAAAATATCCATAAAAATGAACTTTCTTAAATATTACCAATTTTAGAAATTTTACTTCTAATTAAGTTGTTTTTCTTGCACCTAACATTTTACTCGCTGGAATGACGTGAAAAATTGAGTATTGCGCTCGGCAGCAAAGTTATTTCGCGCAACGACTCGCTTTATACTTACACTACTTTAAGGTTCAATCCTTCGCTTACATGAGTTTCTATAAAAGTTCTCGCGCCAAATACAATCTGTGCAGCTATGCATACCAAAAAACTATTGCTTTAGTAATCATTGATTATAAAAAGAAGTTATGTTTATTTGGGTTGTTCACAAAAAAAATTGATGGCCCGAATTGTAGAAAGATAAAGTAACGATTTGAGCTTGCAGTCTTTCTGGTTTCACATGCACAGAATACGCCTGCAGTCTGTATGGTAGGTGAATGACAAGGTGGTGTCCTGTCCAGATATTTATATCAGAAATAACATGACACCCAAAGACCCACGACTACGTAGATGCATTAACGACACTTTAGCGACATGTCGAAGTCATTAGGTACGAAAATAGATACAGAAATCTAAATTTGGTATAATTAATTATTTTTCACAGCACAGGCACTGAAAGGTATTTGTTTATCATTCGGAATCTGCATTCAATTTTTATCCGCTATCTTTGAAAAGTTTTTGAAATTCGAACCTTTTAACAATAAATTTTGCTTTCCAATATGCGACCAAGCGTAGTATTTTTTTATATAAATTACCACTTATTTACTGCAGGTATTATTTAACCTGTATTTCTTGCACTTAGCGTTTTCTTCTGGGAACGAGGTAAAAATGTGTGTGTTTCGCTCGGCATCTAAGTTATTATGCGACCTTTGAAGCCTTCGGTACACCGTTTCGCTCATTGTTCAATCTAAGCAATTATTCTAACTAAGAATCCTTCGGTTTCCTGAGGTTAGAAGTACCAGTTTAAAAGGAACTTGCATTATATGCAAAATAACTATCATATTTGCTAAATGGTCTAGAAGAGTAGCGTATAGACATACACAAGGATATCAATAAGGTTCTAACGATATTAGCTATTTACTTACTTTTCCTGCGAAACCTGGCTAACATTCATTCCATTAATTACGAATAACGTCGCGTCATATCATAACTCTTGGCTATGAATCAAGTTGAATGTCTTCAATTATGTAATTTAGAATTTCAACAGTCGGCATCGTAAGTCACAAGTGAATTGGTCTCAAACGCCACATCCGCACAGATCCCGGCATCCGTGGGAAAGTCCGCATCGGGCAAGATTAATTAGTGTTGTGGTTAAATTAATAACGGGTAGCACGCACCCCTGGTCGGCCGCCTGAAGGCTTAAGGCGACGATGGCGGAGGCGCGGCGCGGCGGCCCAAACAAAACAATACCTCGAGATAATCAAATCGTATTAACGCTTTGAGTGCGCGCAGAGGATTAAGTCCACTGTTTTCGTGGATTGTCAAATCTCTTTTGTTGCACGTTTAGTTATTGAACATTTCTATAAGCTATTAGAAAATCTGTCGCCAAACACCTTACGGTGTGTTCCGGCAGCAGTCCTTGAGAGCCAGTGAAATAACAGGCAAAAATGAGACTAAAAAGTTATGTCTCAGGGTGATGGGCGCAGTGCAGTTCGTCACTTGTGATGAAATGCATCTGTTATAGGCAGAGGATACCGCTTAACATCAGGTGGGCCTCGCGCTTGTTCCTTCACAATAACAAAAAATAAATAAAAAAAAACTACTTATTATTCCAGCTTAGCTATTCTTCATAACTGGTAGATATGTTGACCTAAACTATAAGTTCACATCTCTTTTCTTGAAAAATTTAGTTGTTTATTCGTGAAGGAACTCCCTTACCAATTCTGCAGTTCACCTTTTGTGTACGGCACCCTTATATGAAAAATCTAATTTAACAACTTTATTCAGTGCATCTTAAGGTCAGAATCCTTTTGATGTTGAAATTTGAGTGGTTGTCTGGGCCACCACTCAATCTACATCTTAATTTTAAGGTTCGCTTAAATAAATAATTCAATAATGTTCTCTAGTTCAAATAAACTTCGTGGCTTTCTTCTACAGATCATATTTTATTTTATTATACCCTCTCGAAATCTAAGCAATCAACTGGTTTCATAAGGAGTTTCTAGACAATAATTAGAGGGTAAAGTGAGTAATGGGATTAAAGTTAGGGCAGACGTTCTTTAATTAGATACTTAAGTCTATTCTGTTGCCTTGTTAATGATATAAAAATAAATAAATATAAATAAAATTCTTTATTTGTTGTAAAAGGCAGATACAATGTATTAAACATAAGTGGTGGAGTACCTGGAACCTAAACTAGGCTCTATGAAGCGCTCGTAGCGAAGTTTACTTAGCTGTTCTCAACCGATCGGCAAAGTTAAGCAACGTCGCCCGCGGTCATGAGTTGGATGGGTGACCGCTAGTGACATTACTACTGAACGCTTCCGTGCTTCGGAGGGCACGTTAAGCCGTCGGTACCGGTTGTTGTCTTAGGATGGCAGTCGTTATAGCATGGTGGTAGGGCATTTTGCGAATGGCAGCTACCACCTAGCTACCACCCTCAAGTAGAAAATCTGTCGCCAATCTCCTAACAGTGTGTTCCGGCAGCTGTCCTTGAGAGCCAGTACTTCTAGGTTAGCTTGAACAACATCTTCAACCACATCATCACTAACCATCAGGTGAGATAGTGGTCAAAGGCTAACCTATCAGGCATAAAAAAAAGGATCTAGACCCGTAAGATAGGTTCCAGTTCTCTTTCGTCGGGGAACAAAAATAATTGCCTGTAATTTGATACTTAACTGTAACAGAACAAAAGCGTGTGTACTCGTGATTAAGTGTGAAAGAGTTATTGTATGTGTAGGTAAGGGTGTGTTAGTGGTTGAAAAATTCATTAATGTTTTATGAAGTTGTGTATACCTGCATTGTCCAATTAAAAATTAAAAATTATATTCGCACCTAATTTAAATTTCATGATATAATAGGTTTTCCGTTTCATTGTAGTTAAGGTTGTTTAATTTGTTTAATAATATTTTATTCGCTTCATAGTGGTTTAGAGAGTAAATTTTTTTATCCTTATTCTGAAGCAGTGATGGTTCAGTGGCATTGGCTATGGACTGCAGCGCAGCAGGTCCATGGTTTGAATCCCGGCTAGAGCTTGAGCTTCACCGCATGGTGGAAGGGCATTTTGCGAATGCCCGCCTGGCTAGCGACCACTCTTAAGTAGAAAATCTGTCGCCAATCACCTAACGGTGTGTTCCGGCAGCAGTCCGTGAGAGCCAGTGAAATAACAGGCAAAATGAGACTTAACAGGTATGTCTCAAGGTGATGGGCGCAGTGCAGTTCGTAACTTGTGATGAAATGCATCTGTTATAGGCAGTGGATACCGCTTAACATCAGGTGGGCCTCGCGCTTGTACCATGACAATAACATAAAAAAAAAGTTATGGAGGTATTATTATAGATATGGTCTTGAAGTCTATTCTAGTTTAATGATATAATAAAATCAGAATGACCTCTGGTGACACGACAGCGCATTGGGATGCAAATTACATTACGTGTATTCTAATGCTCAGAATGAGTTCATAGTGGCATTCGTCAGTGATCCAAGGCCAGCATGATTGGCGTCATTTAATAATAGGATAAAAGTTTTATCTTGTATTTCATATGTTACCTTATGTAACTATATTTTTCCTGTTTCCGTACCCAATGGGCGAAACAGAGACCTATTAATGTGGTTCCTCTGCATATCTGTATGTATCGTAATGTAATTCCTTGTTTATAACTCATTTCGTTTATGAGGTCATAAACGAAATGAGGTATAAACCAGGAATTTCAAAATTTTTATACGGAATGACCCAAACACGAGTACTGTACTGTATCAGCCGGATCGTCCACTGCTGAACACAGCCTCCCCTATTTAGGGGATATTTGCCATAATCCCCACGCTTGGCAGGCGGCTTGGGGATCCCAGCCTAAGATAGCAGATCTTCAGAACGCGCTGCTGCCCACCTTCCAGTATTTTTTTCCCTTAGTCGCCTCTTACGACACCCGCGGAATGATATGGGGAGGTGCAATTCTAACCCGGCACCCCACGGGGAGTATAAACACGAGTATTGGATTCGAAATTCAACAATATAATTTTCAGTTGGGGTTTAATACAGGAGAATGTTGTCTTAGGTTTTCGTTTATTGAAGTTGTTTAATTACTACAGGAGAATGTGTCAAAAAAAGTTTCGCAGACAACCATGTAGTTGTATTGCATACTGGCATATGTTTGCCGTGGGGTGCCGGGCTACATAGAATGTTACCCCATCTCATCCCGTGGGTGTCGTAAGAGGTGGCTAAGGGTAAAATACCGGATGGTAGGCAGCAGTGCCTTCTCAGAATCTACTATTTTCCCCGAGACGCCTGCCAAGCGCGGCGATTATGGCGAATATCTCATTAATGGGGGAGGTTGTGTTCAGCAGTGGATGATCCGGCTCATACATTACATGCTCTATAATTGATAATGTCATATACATACCTGTATGACCACATATGGCCTATTCTACACAGGGTTATTTCACCGCGCGATTGTTTCAGCGGAATTTTGTAAATTTGAAATTTTTTGTGAATTTTTGGAATTTAATTAAACCAAATAAATATATCTGTTATTGCCGCAAAATTAATAGGGTCGTGGCAGGACTAAATAATGCGATATTGTTTTGTGCACTATTATGTAAATGTAAACCTCTGAACGCACTGCAGAAAAAATGCGCAGGTGCGGTTCTTTGGTGTACCCAAACAACTTTTTCCACTCACAAGTTCGGAAAGGTTTTGTTTATCATTTGAAATCTGCGTGGAAACGTGCTTTTTATCGCCTAGGAAATTTGAACCTCTATAAAAGTTAAACAAAAATGAATTTTCTTTAAACCAAACTTACCAATATTAGTAATTTGACTTTGAATATATACCTACTATAAATTTACGCATATTTACTACGTTATATGAGCTGTTTTTCTTCCACCTAGCATATTTCTCGCTGCAGTGAGGTGAAAACTTGTGTGTTGCGCTCGACATCAAAGTTATTTTGCGTCTAGTACCTTTGAAACTCTCGATACGCTCAGGATTCTGTATATGAACCACTTGCTTCGCTCATGGTTATCTATTCTTGAATTTTCTAGAAATTAGCTTAATCAGGTTTCAATATAAGTACTCGCGCCAAATAACAAATTCACAGCCTTGCATAACAAATAACTATTTATTATATTACCTCAAGTCACGGTATTTTGTATCATCAAAAATCTTTTCATATGTTCTTACGTAGTAAATTGGTAAATTTAGTGTAGGCGATATGTTTTGACACGCCTTTTACGCCGTAATAAAAAGGCAAATCAAGATTTTTCGTTCTGTTGTCAATTTACGTGCATCATGGCCGAGAACTGGGTAGAAACTAATAAAAATCGCAAGAAACTTAGTTCGGTTAGTGCGTTTAGTTTCAGTATGCACAAGGACTAGCGGCCCTTGCAAGAATATTTAACAAGTTTATGGGTGACCGCTAGTGACATTACTAATGAGTGCTTTCGTGCTTCGGATGACACGTTAAGTCGTTATAGCATAGTGGAAGGGCATTTTGCGAATGCCCACCTGGCTAGCTTCTCCGCTACTACCGCCCTCAAGTAGAATATCTGTAGCCAACAATAACGGTGTGTTCTAGCAGCTGTCCTTGAGAGCCAGTAATTCTAGGTTAGTCTGAACAACATCTTCGATTACATCATACCTTTTACCATCAGGTGAGATAGTGGTTATAGGCAAACATGTCAAGTATAAAAAAAAAAAAAAAAAAAATAATTTTCTATAGCCTATATGTGTTATGTGTCAGGGATAATGAAGAATTGTAATGGAGAAAGAATTTTTCAAATCAGTCCAGTAGATTTTATGTGTCTCCGTTACATACAAAAATACAAATCTTTCCTCTTTATAATACGAGTATTAGTATATATTATAAAACGCCAGTAAAAAAATCTTGCGATAAAATTTTGCAGTGCGGGCTTGTCCTTAGTTCAAACGACGAATATCCCTTACGTATACATTACGTTTTACTTGATATACATAACTTTGCTTTATTCTTACCTGTTATAATAAATAACATATTCAGATTAGTGGCCAAATTATTCTCGAATGTCTGGAAATCGAACACCTGAATGAATTATGCAGCTCATTTTGCCGTTCCATGAAATGCAATACCAGATGTCATCAGGGACATCGATATTGGATAAGCTAATTTTCAGAATCGGTATAGTAATAAGCCAATTAGTTTGAACCCGGAAGCCTTGAGGCAGATGTACTGTACTGTATGAGCCGGATTGACCACTGCTGAACACAGCCTCCCAATTTTAGGGGGGTTTGCCATAATTCCCACGCTTGGCAGGCGTCTTGGGGATCGCAGTGTGAGATATCACTTTCTCATAAAGCGCTGCTGCCCACTTGCTGGAGTGTTCCCCTTTAGTCGCCTCTTATGACAACCACGGCAAGAGATCGGGATGACATTCTAGCCCGGGACCTACCACAAACTACTGAACCCAGCCTCCCACATTTAGAGGGGTTTGACATAATCCCCATGCTTGGCAGGCCTTTTGGGAATCGCAGTTTAAGAAATCAGTTTCTCAGAAGGCGCTGTTGTCCACCTTCCGGTATTTTACCTTTATAGATAGTGCGGCACCCCACGTGATGTAGATGTAGTTGCGAATATTTTGTTCTGAGTGAACAAAATCATAAGAAAATCTTTGTACTTTCAATGGATTTTTCTTAATCTTATTGAAAAGCGATGATAAGGACAAAGATGCCATTCCAGTTCTTGTTTATTAATTACATTTCTAAACTAAAGAGGAAAGATTTGATTGTTTGTTTGCATTGGTCTGAAACTACAAGACCGATTTGAACAATTCTTTCACCATTACAATCCTACATTATCCCTGAAGAAAATAGGCGATAGAGTAATAAAAAAATATAAGTTGTATTTTATTATTTTTTGTTAAATACCATTGACAAGCCGGGGCGGGTCGCTAGTATATTATAATTTTATAGTTTTGTATAATGTACATTTAAGATTGAAAAATAAAGCATACCTTTGCTGTAAATTATTATGTAATACTAATGTTATGTTACTTATGTATGCAAGTAAACAGTGTAACACAGGTCTAACCAAATACGCTGTAAAATCATAGTTTAAATTGTTTTTTTTTGTGCATATTTTTAGTTTATTTGTATATTCGTATTTACAAAGATTTAAGGTCAATATACATCTGACATACTACTGAAAGCTCATTTTCGCACTTGGTCTTAATTTCTTTGTATTGTTTCAATATAAGGTATTATATTTTTTGTATATGTTCTATAAACAAAGAAAAACTAAATGTTTTTAGTTTTTTTCCTAAACGTTGATGAATAAAATTATTAAAATAAAAATACAGAGAAATTTACTTGGAGAAACCTCTCTTAATTTAGTTCAACTTGAGTCTCAATCTCAATGAATACTTAAGAAAGTTCCCTATAAATAATGTAAACTTCTACGTCTGAATTCTTTCTACGTATAGAAAGAAACCTAATTTTAGGTCTCGGGAATACACTTACAGTGTGTACGGTGAGACTCAAATGTTTGCAGAGGAACCTACAATCCGCAAATAGGTAGAATCCCGATGGGTAGTTGTATAAGTAGCTACACGTCTTGGACTGGCAATAGTGGAGGTAGCAAATGTGATAATACTGATTTAGTACTTTAAACTTTTTCTGGTCTTACTATCTTATATGCCTATGTTTTCACATGGTTTTCAATTACAAAATCTGTTCCATTAATGAATAGATTCAGGCGTTACTTTGCGGAAATCCATTTTTAATAATAACAAATATTTTAAAAGTATTTTAAGAAAACATTTAATTAATTATTTAATAAAACACTTAAAAAATCTTTATAAAAATGATATATATCTAGTGACAATTCCGCCTAATTTCCTATAAAGCCGACGTGACGTCACAAACGCCACGCAGCCAGACCGGAAGAGTATTCGACGCGTTTCGCTTCTAAACGAAGCATCCTCAGGAGGTCTTGACTCTACGAGTGCACGATCGAGACTATATCTGTTCCATTAATTTGCCTTACATTTTTGCCCTCTACAGTGGTTGTATTGTAATAGTCACTGGGTTAGATTGGACTCTTGGACAGCTGCTCTTCAGATGAACACCTCTTTTGTGAGAATTAGTACAAATCGTGTGTATATTCTAAGTACATATCAAAACTATAGAGTTATGTATCTTAAATAATACCGATACTCTATAAATATGCTCTTTCAAGATTAAGGATTACTATCAATTATATAGGACTGTACATCGCCGTTTTAAAATTTCATAAATATATTGCGTACAACGCTAAAAATCTCAATAAGCGAAGAAGAGGTATACATATATCCCTACATAGTATAAAACAAAGTCGCTTCCCACTGTCTGTCTGTCCCTATATATGCTTTGATTTAAAACTACGTAAAGGGTTTAGATGCGTTTTTTTTAAATAGATAGAGTAATTCAAGAGGAAGGTTTACATGTATAATACATGCATAATATAGTAGAGACACACTGATAATTTTAGAGGTTTCTAATGTGATGTCGTAAATTAACACATTTGTTTTGCGCTTACATTACTATCGCTGGCTGAACCACATAGATCAAAATAATATACTACAGTATTGTACACCTTGTATTGTCTAGTGGCAAAAAAGCTGTAAACGTTGTATACAGGGTTATTGGTAAAATGCTAACAACCTCTTAGGGTTGACTTCTGCTAGTCCTAAGAAACATTTTGAGATATCTTTTTTTTGTTTTGATATTTTTAATATTTTTTAAACTTTCTTTTTTGTTTTTTTATATGTTTTTGACTGAATAAGCATGAGGAACACCTGATGTCAAAAGTGTCTTGTGCCTGTAATGTATTATTTCATATGTTTATTACTTTGCTCGATCTAAATATTCAAAACTCTATTCAAATAATTCACGGCGCGGTCCGGTGTTGCCGCGGCGGGTGCTCTAAGCTCGGAGAGGCAAAAAAAAAGAAGTTTTTTCAAAACCAAAAAATATTTTTTTCAAAATGTTTCATAGGACTAGCAGAAGTCAACCCTAAGAGGTTGTTCGCATTTTACCTATAACCCTGTATAAAAGCATTCTGTGGTATATTTAGTATCAGCTTTGTAGCGGTGCGAAGCCGGGGCGGGTCGCTTGTATAATATATACACACTCTCCCACACCTACCTGGGTGATCCTGAAATAACCATGCTCTTAGCACGTAGGTGATCAGAAGCACCCACACTCTTCAGTTCCATACACATTAAAATACACAAAACGTATCTCAAAATAGCTAACCTAAACTTATTGACTTTACATAATAAAATATTTAATTTGTCAATTTTTTCATTTAGTTTTTGTACTTAATAGAAATAATATTCTATGGAAGAGCGAAACCCTCCAATACAGGTATATATATATTATATACCTGTATTGGAGGGTTTCGGTCTTCCATATATATATATAACATATACACTTCTGGACTCATCTATTGGCCCACCTTGTATTTTCAGTTTCGTTTGGTTCTAGCTAAAATTTTATATTAGGTCGAGCAAAAAGTTTTTATGCAGTTTTGAACCTGGCACATTTTACCATCTTTTTCGATCGTATTGTTTTAAATTTGAATTCAAAATACCATACGACATGGAGCTACGCCTAACAAGTCGGATATGCGCCTTGTTAAAGGCAATTGATTTTTGAATAAAAAACATGTTTTATCAAATAAAGGTTTAATTTAATAACGCGTGTTGCCTCCATGGGCATCTACCACAGCTCTCATACGATTAGGCATAGAGTTTATCAACCGCTCTATGAAATTTTGAGGGATCATCTCCCATTCCTCTTCTATGGCAGTTTTCAAAACTGCATCGTCTGGGCAACTGGCTGACGAGCCCTAACACGTCTTTTTAGCTCGTCCCACATGTGCTCAATAGGGTTCATGTCTGGGCTTTTGGCTGGCCAGTCCATAACTGTGATGTTCACATCCCGAAGATATTCCCTGACGATGCCGGCCGCATGGGCTCTTGCATTATCATGCATAAAAAGGAAATTTGGGCCCACATAGTCCGCGTATGGTATCACGTGAGGTTCTAAGCACTCACGAATGTACCTTTCAGCATTTAATGTTGGCAGCCGTGGTCCTGTAACAACCTCAAGTTGAGTTTTGCCGCTCGCGGATATACCGCCCCAGACAGTCCATGAGCCACCGCCATAAGCAACCCTCTCTTCAAAGCAGCATTGTGCGAAACGCTCTCCCTTACGTCGGTAGACCTTCTTCCTTCCATCATTGCCATGTAACACAATTTTAGACTCACCAGAAAAGAGTACACGGCTCCAATCTTGCTGTGTCCAATTTAAATGACTGCGTGCGAAATGAAGGCGCGCTGTTCGGTGGGCTCGCGTTAGTTTGGGCCCATTAGCTGGCTTGTGTGGTACCATATCGCGTTCTTTTAACCTTCTCCGAACAGTTCGAGCGCTCACAGATACTCCGTGGAAGTCGCGAAGTTGGTTTTGTATCTCAATGGAGGTAAGGTGACGATTTCTCAAGCTGGTCGTCACGATGAATCGATCCTGCCTTTCAGTTGTGACCCGAGATCGTGGCCTTCCTTGGCGACGAACAAAGCCGCCAGTCTCTAGGTACCTCCGATAAACATTTCGGACCGCAGATCGACTTAAATTAAGTTGAGCACTCACGTTTCTTTGGCTGTGTCCGGCCTGAATAAGTGCCACAGCTTGGGCGGCGACTTCAGGTGAAGTATCCATAGATTATTGATAGAACCTCACCTTAATGTTAAGAATAAGTAATGTTTGTTGCAAAACCAAAGATATCAATCACTTTTTCAAGAATTAAATCCAAGTAAACCAATAAAACCAAGTTTTCTTAGTATTCGATTGTTTGATATCAACAAACAGGCTCCAAATTGTCTTTTGTTTCTTTAAATTCTGTGTTCGAAATTCAAAAAAAGACTATTGAATGAAATTGTGAATGTGCCAGGTTCAAAACTGCATAAAATAAAAACTTTTTGCTCGACCTAATATAAAAGTTTAGCTAGGACCAAACGAAACTGAAAATACAAGGTGGGCCAATAGATGAGTCCAGAAGTGTATATATACCATACTTAAAAGAGTGTCCCAATCCCATAAAATGTATCTTAGATTAAGATTACCAAAATAAAATATTTGTATATATCCTGTTTATGCTGTATTTTTTTTCTTTTGAAGATATTAAAATAGATGCACCCTCACAACGTACATTACATATCTCATAGTCTATCAATGGAGAATAAAATAATACATATTAAAATGCATTATTCTAACAGAGAATAACGGAAACACTGTCTTTGACATTATAATGCATTTGGTGGAAACTTCGAGGCTTATAAAATACCTTTTTGTGTTATAAAGTGAAGAGACGAACAAGTCGGCTGACTGATGATAAGCGACACAGTTGCAGTGTCACATTATTCGTAATGCTTGACACTGCACTAGTGGCAAGGAAACAGCTGACATACATGTCTGAAATTATATAAAACAGGCGTTCAAGGACAGTAGCCAAAATACGCCCCACGGCCGTAAAGTCATAGAATAGAAATATTTATCCACCATATAACTTGGGATGTTATACAAGGCATTCTTTAACATCCAAGTATATAATATGGTGAATAATATTTCTATGGTATTTGTATATTGGCAGGTTAAACTACATTTTAAGCTTACATACCCGTGGTGTTCCGGGCTAGAATGTCACCCTTCCATCTCTACCCGTGGGTGTTGTAAGAGATGGCGACTAAGGGTAACCATCAGAAGGTGGACAGCAGCGCTTTCTGTGGAACTAATATCTCAAACTGCGATGCCAAAGACGCCTGCCAAGCGTCAGGAGGCCCAGTTCAGCAGTGGACAATCCTGCTGATACAGTACAGTACATGTAAACAACTACTTATTAACTATCTTGCTAGGAATATGCCAGTACATTAATTCATCACCCTTATCACCCTTAAAGTATATAATTCAAATATTAAAATATACTGAAGGTTATCATAAGGTCGTATTGAGGTCCATTCTTCTTTCGTCCACATCTAAATATTATTCACAAATCATAGATTATTTTATCACATAATAAAACACGGATTCAGTTAGGCGCATCGTCATATATTCATTCAAACAGTAAAATGGATTAGATAGAAAAATATATTTTATTTTACAGTTTGATTTAGTTTTGAAATATTTAAAGGCAGTTTATTGCACATCGTTATTTTATTATAAATGCCTTGTTTTTTTACTTTGACTAGTCTTTCTTGGGTTAGTATTTTTTTTTTTACTACATAAGTTGTAGGACGTCAATAACTTTAGCGTTATTATTACAAAATTACGAATTTACGAGAGAAAAAATTATAGTCATATGCGGGATACAACATTTTACTATTTTTTTCTTCTCGTTAATTTATAATTTTGTATATAATCCGCCGAGCAGGCGTTATTTCTAACATAACAATATAAAATTTAGCGTAATTAGTTTTTTCACTATGTATTTCCATGAGGCACTTCTTATTCTATTAGGGGGCGATATGTCCTGCACTGACGTCCCGCTGGGGGTGTTTTGTGCATTTCCCCCGCCAGCTTCTACCCAAGCCATCCCAACTCCTTAACGTAGCGGAGAAGGACCTTGGGTCGCTGGCATAGCTGCTCCAGTGACTTGTGTGATGGTGGTGAGGATGTCGTCGATGAGAATGACTCTTGTAGTCCGGTTGTAAATCGTATTTGTTCCGTGGCTTTGCAGTGCAATAGTACATGCTCCACGGTCTCATCTTTTAGCATACAGCCTCTACATAGAGGACTGTCTGTTGCTCCAGTTTTATGCAGAAAGTAATTCAGGTTACAATGACCTGTAATAAGGCTTGCTACAATGCGTAGTTCCTCACGTTTTAGTTTCAGCAGGTTGTTTGTCAGCTTCTTGTTTAGAGTTGGGAACATGGCCTTTGTTTGTTTACAATCCTCTGTCTTATTTTACAGGTTTTGTTGTTCTCTCTCGGTGTGACGACGTAGTAGTTCCCGTACTTCCATTGCTGATGGCTTGCAAAGGCTCCTTACGTCATCACAAACTTGTTTTTTTGCTCCTTTCTTTGCCAGAGTATCTGCCATGGTGTTGCCTGGGCATGCGCTATGTCCCTTTGTCCATGTTATCATTATTCTGTAGTTTTTTGACAGCCTTTGTAAGGCAGAATGACACTCAGCTATGACTCTAGACCTGGTTACTGGTCTTCTGAGCGCATTCCATGAGGCTCTTGAATATATATAAATAAACAACCGTCTTTATCTTATTCTCTGCAAAACATATTTTTCGCCTAGTAACAGATTTTCACTCCAAGAGTGGTAGTGGAGGTAATATATTCTAAATAGGGAATTTTCCCTCGTAATGAATATGTTAGTAGTAAAACATACGGAGTTAAATAAATAATGGTTTTAAGATAATATTAATTTACCTTAATTTCGCGGCGTAGCCTCTACGAGAAACACTTCTCCGAAGTCTAGCCAAAGGATCATATCAATTATAGCCGCTATAATGTGGTTAGGCTTCATTATCCGAATAATGAGCTAATTAACATGACTAATTAGGTATTTCGTAAGTCAATTATATCAACTTCAATGATGTGCTAAACTATGTATAAGATTTACACACCTATTACATATCTGGCATGAAATTATTGCTTTTTGAAATAATTTCAACCAATACTTTATATTATGTCTGAAGCACAGGAAAAGGCATAGAGTGTCTACTGTACTGTATCAGCGTTATCGTCCACTACTGAACCCTCCCCCATTAATGCGCGGTTTGCCCCCTCCGGCTTGAGATAGTTCTTCAAAAGGCGCTGCTGCCTTCCTTCTTCATGCATTTTCCCTTCGTCGCCAGTTACGACTCTCACAAGAACATATTAGGGTGCTATTCTAACCCAGTACCCCACGGGGGGATCAGGCACGCCACGGGGTGCCGGGTCCAAAAAGTGTCTAAGCTCATACTTTATCAGAAGTTTATTTTTATATGTGTTTGCTATAAGACATACTTTTGATATAATATACTTTTCTCCAACCTAAGTTAACCTATTTACACAAAAATGAATAGAAGTTCAAGTATCCATACTCTTATTTCAAGTCGAGGGTAACTCGAACTGAACCGGCACAGTTTATTTACAGATATTTTGTTCCAGTTTATTTTGGGCCCTTCCTGTCGCGACGTACGACGTGCGAATTTAAGGGCGCCTCTAAAATACGACTATTCTACTACTCTGTTGAGTCTATGTATGCGCCCTGCTCAGCCCATTCTTTTCGTTTTGTTTACCCTCGTCGGCCGAATGTCAAGGGAAATTCGTTAATATACGAACCAACTACACAAATAATTTGAGCAAATAGTATTTTTGTTCTAACATTGGATGTGTTCTCTAGAGGCACCGATTGTGGGAGTTAGTTAGGATGGTATCCAGCTAAGCAAATGGGTAAACAATGATGCCATTAGATATGAATTCGCAAACATAACCACATTAATACTGCCTATTTTCTCTCACAAATATGACTTCAAGATTCTCAACTGGTTTTATTGGTACATACCACTATTTCGGTTAAATACAACTACATAATTCTATTATGCTTTACATAAAAATCGTGTTACATAAACATGGAGTACGTATAATTTTTTTTTAGAGAAAAAAGATGATTTTCATTGGTACTTGCACCTGCAACCCCAGAATACGAGTATTGTTTTCGATTAGCAATACATGCTGTCTAAAATATTATTAAAATTGAATATGTTGCGTTTTGTTCCCAAATCATTAATACCTGCTTTGAACGAACGTAATATACGTAATCTGCCAACGCAATGAAAAATAAGCGACGTCGTAGCTTCACCTCCTTCAATTACCTGTAAATCAAACCCCGTAACATCTCATTACTGTTATCTCTTGAAAATAACCATAACACGTCGCGTTTCCATTGTATTCCATTTTCCTATGGGCGGTATCGGTGTGCGGCGTTATCACCGCGAGTCAGTCCGACGTCGGTCGCCCCGCCTGACGCACGCCCGCGCTTCGCCGCCGCGTTTCCCATCCCGCACGTTTCCACGACAGTTTCCCGCTCTCGCATCCGTCACGCTCGCCGCTACCCGCAACGTATCGCGCCGGGAAATGTCACCCTGATACACCACAACACGGTGTGTACACACTCATATACATTTGTACAGTGTTCCCACCTTAACGATAATATAATGTGTAGCTTCGACACAGTGTGTGCCGCATCAACGGATTGCAAGGGATATTATTGTTTTTTCTAACGCAAGTACGTTTTAGTGTTAGTGAAACAGGTGAGAGGGCCGCTGTCCGATTTCGGCTGTGGAGATTAGTACAATGATAAAGGACGCGGTGTGTCGAAGGTCGCACTGATTGTTGTGTTTATCTTTTTTATCATTTCGGTTTTAGGCTGTTATCTATCTTGTCAGATTTCGCAGATTTACTTATTTACATATCATAGTTTTATTTTGTCAAGGCAACTAAATGACTACCTACCTACCTATACACCTTAGATGGTATATATGTATTGAATGCATTAGCGCAAGATGTAGTTATGAATCCATTATGCATTGTAAAGCTAGTTAACTAACGTCTATTACATAGATCTTGTAATAACATGACATGGAGTTGGCAGTGTTTCTTATTGCATAATCTCATTATACCATGCACCACCATCATGTATGACATGTTTTGTGTTTTGTATGTTGCAAAATGTGTAATCATGTTAAAATGTCAGATTACGTTTAACATTTTTGAACATGCTATCAGCACCCATAAAGGGCTCACACCCATAACCATAAAACTCTATTGAGTATTTTTGTGTTGCGTGAACATTCAAATCATGTTTCATGTTCTCGCCTCCCCTGCATATTATCTATGCTCGCCTCGTGATATCTGCCACCCTTTTCCAAACCCATAACCTAATATTTATGCATATTTGGATTATCCGGCATTTTTTTACGAGTATAATGTTATTACGTCGATTTGTAGAATCAGATATTGTTTCTGTACTTGTTTCGTATAGTGAAGGAAACGTCGTAAAACGGGCTGTCAGTTTTATGTCCCCTAGTTTGATTGTAGAGCCAATTATACCTTATTAAGCGATAAAATAATACTCGACTTATAAGAGAGCAACTTAGGCGACATTCACCCACTTAACAACGACTACTGATAATTTGGTTTCCATTTCAAGGTAGAACTGACATCTGTATAAATAGAGTATTTTCCTTGGATTCATTACTAGTTTTTAAACAAGTCAGTTTATGAGTGTTGACTTTGAAATTTAACATTAATTATTTAAATTTTGAGCATTAATATTTCCATTTGAGTATTTATATGCGAATATTTCAATAAATTATTATTCTAGTTATAATAATGTATATAGGTTGATACTATTAATATCTTAGTATACTGAGATAATAATATCAATAATCGTAATAGGCTTCTTGACCGTATTTTTGATTCATTTCTCTCAAAACAAACAAACAATTTGAATCAACTAATAGTAATATTATAGAGAGAATTTTTTTTTGTATGCAACGAATAAACTTAAAATCTACTGGACCGAATTGGGAGAAATTTGGTATGAAAATAGTTTAAGACCTGGGGAAGGACATAGGATAGTTATTATCCAACTGCGCAAAAAGAGATTAATGATTTTGCGAAATAACCAAAATACGCGCGGGCGGAACCGCGGCCGGAAAGTTAGTATTTATATATAATCATAAGTAATGAATCACATTTATGTATATAAGGGATGTCCGCAGTATGCACTATGCACAAGTACTGTGGGGCAATGGCTTAGAAACGTAATTATAACTTTGAAAGCAACGAAACACTAGCTGACATACCAATTTCGTAACAATGTTGAAATTGTCGCATACGGACTCTGTTAGGACATTATCGTATGTTTAGATCTCATTCCAAACTGCCGCAAATAATACAGCAATGGTTTTCTTTTGTTGAAAACAATTCTGCTATTTCCTTTTTTACTCGCGTATTGACTTCGTCTTTGAGAGTAAGATTTTCATTGTCTATTTTATCTACTCTAAGATTTCAAATAAATGTCGAAACTGTTTTTTTGTTTATAACAAACAAACATTTTTTTATTGACATATGCACACTGATTACAGTACATACAATGAACCCATAGGTCCACGCAGTAGTGTTTAACTGTGTTTGAGGAACCAGTGGCTTCTCCCATTTTAGACTTCTTAACATTATACATTTTGTCTTATTAAGTAGGTTAGTTAAAACTAATATGAAGAAATATTACATAAAAAAATAAAATATATATCAATCAATCATCTTTTTTTGTTATTTCTTGTGCTATATGAAGGGAGTTTTCTCAGAGATAACACCTATCTAGATCAATTTTACACCTCCTGAAAACCTCTGAAACTGGCTCTCAAGGACGGCTGCCGGAACTCACTGTTAGGTGCTTGGCGACAGATTTTCTACGTGAGGTGGGTGGTAGCTAGCCAGGCAGGCATTCGCGAAATGCCCTACGACCATGCAATATCATATTAGTAATCTCGTTATTGTATGCAGAGTATAAGATATTCTCAATACCATATTTTGCAAACTAATACGACTGATTAGAATAGCACTGTACTTGACCTGTTCCAGTGGACGTAACTCATCCCGATTATAATGTAAAACAGAATTAGATGATCAAAGTAACTTACCTGTATGTGAACTTCGATCACAATTATATGCAATTAATAGTCGTCTCGTCTGTGTTTACTAAGTAGTTGCGTATAGGTACTAAGATTATCGAGTAAAAACAGAAACCAAAATATTTTTCTAATGCGTTTGTATTACTGACTTTGACAATTCGTTGAACTATGACACTTGACCACGGTAAAAGACTCTAGACTTCTAGATGGCTACCACATCCTCTTCCGTCGTTATCACTGCCAAACAGCTGATTTACATTACTGTGCTCCGGATTAAAAAATATGAAAGTCATTGAAATTACTAATGGAAATTCTCTATTCTAATAGTTTGGGTTGTAAAACAAACGCAAAGAATCGTACAGGACATTGACCCATTATTAACCGTCTGTATTTAATATAAAGGTCTTGATGTTAAGCATTAACCAAGCTATCAGATCTAATGACTACTCCATTAGTTGAAAAAATATAACTATGATTGCAGTCGTAGCCATGCACAATTTTCTAGCTGTGTGGGCGCTATGATCAGTTGCAATAATAAAGCCAATCCCAGGCCAAGGTTCAACCGCTTTATACGAGACCATAGTTTAAGCGTATTATCTGTTTGCTCTAGAAAATCAGACCGCTAATATTTACTCTGCTTCTTTAATCTGATACAATACGTGACCTCCTTATTATTTATGTAAACTGCATTTCTTTATATCCCAGTAATAAGGGGAAGTGTAGATAAATTTAGACAGAAATCAAAATAATTGTTATGATTATGTTTGCTCTCTTCACAGCTGAATTCGTTGAATGTATGTTAATCGTGGTCGCTGCTTAATGCACGTTTAAATAATGAATATACAATTAATGTCAAAATTTTCAATCACAGCAGTGAAATGCACGACAGTCAAATATTGGTTAATTAGTACAATCGCCCAATCGGACAATAATAGGAATGCTGGTTTGTTGTTCGACTGTTTCCATTTGGGAAATTAATGTTCATTAGCAAGCAGAGCAACAGCCGTGTTTTCATTTGAGGGCCAAAGGTGAATATTTAAATTAGATACACGGAGCGTTACTGTCGACAAATTAGGGGAGTTCTCGCCATCATACCCATTCTTGTTAAGTAATCAAATTAGATTAGAAAAATCCTTTCAAAGTTAATTAGAGAATACAATTTATGTTCTATTTAATTTTACTTACGGAGTTGCGCTTGGAATTTAAATAGTCCGTTTTCGTCTACTTTTTATTCGTAGCATTGTTCAAGTAATGCCCTGTTAGTTTTCTTAGGAGTCTAATCCAATTTAAGTTTAGCTAGATGCTCCTTCTCGCTTCTTTTTAAGTTCTTAGTCTTCGTTCTGTGAGTTTACAAACAGTACTTCCCACAGCTCTGGTTTAAACTGAACTTTATAAATGCATTTTCCGGGGTTTTAAAGGGGATCCTTTTGGATTCCAAACTAATATAATTTGTTCTCAGAAAAAAACTTTACCGCTTTCACTGCTAAATAATATTGGTGCCAAACTTATTCAAACTCTTAGCTTTACGCTTAGAATATCCCGATTTGAACCAAATTATTACTGAATTTAAGTGGGTTATTGCTTACTCGCAACAAAGTAAATTCGCCACAGTTTTGTATATTCCATAGGATGTTTACATATATAGGTATATATTTTTATAATATTTTTGTGTTCTGTATACATCGCTCATGTTCCGCGGGGCTAGAATTGGGGACGCGGAGACTTGCTCCCATGGGAGTCTAAGGGTAAATACCGGAAGGGGAGCAGCAGCGCCTTTTCAGGAACTGCTATCTTAGCTGCGATCCCCAAGACGCCTGCAAAGCGTGAGGATTACGGAAAATCCCCCATAATGGAAAATATTGTGTTCAGCAATGGACAATCGGGTTATAGTACATTGTTCATTGATATGATTGCCTACTTCGTCAATACAATAAGAATAGTTTTGACAATAACATCAATTAAACTTTTTCCTTTATTGAAGAAAGTTCGAATATACGACATAATGGAATTTAATGAACTAGCACTTGCTCGAGACCTATTCTTATCCATGAAAAAAATAAGTAGTAATATATAATGTCTAGTAATATAAAATGTTTTTAAAATTCAATAATTATACTTTTGTTGAAAGGAAACCTATATAGGTCTACAATTTATGTTGATTCTTATATTTAGTTCACCTTCAAAGTTACCAAAATCAGGGTATCCGCCTTTAAACCAATCAATATAATGCTAATTAAATTTAAATATACTAAAGATACATTCTATCAAACCAAGCAATCATTCAGATCAATTCACAATTTACAAAGTTATAAGATAACAAAATAAAGAAAATACGCTCCGAATTGAAAACTTCCTCCATTCTTAGAAGGTGATTAAAAGGGAGCCTGACTAATTCTTGAATTTATTTAATTCGGGTATATTAGGATATTTTATAAACATTTATATAAAAGGCATTTGAAACCCTTAACCTAAATTAAATTTACAGATAAAACTATTAACTTGGTTCAAATACTCATTTGTTTCAGTACATAAATTACTCAAATCGAAGACGTAAAGTGACGAGCCCCTTTCAGGTCAGGGTCTAAGCCTCGGACTACGCCCTGTTGTGGGCTATTATATTAGACTATAATCCCTCGCTATACTTAATCAACACTGAGTACAATAGTATGTTTCGTGATTAATAGCATATTGACTAATACCGATGTTAATCTACACTCATTAATAATAGTAATTATATTTCCAACTTTGAAAGTCTTAAAGCATCATAATATTAGACGTATATATCTGATAAACTAAACGTTTAACAATAACAAATATTTTTAATATATTTTATGAAAACATCATATTGATATTTTAATAAAACAATTTAAAATTTTTAAATATATCTAGTGAAAAGTAAGTTCTCGATCGTGCGCTCGTAGAGTCAATACCTCCTGAGGAAGGTTCGTGTAGAATCGAAACGCGTCGAAAATTCTTCCAGTTTGGCTGCGTGGTGTTTGTGACGTCACGTCGGTTCAACAGGAAAATTAGGCGGAATTGTCACTAGATATATTTTTTAAGTGTGTTATTAAAATATTAATATGATGTTTTCTTAAAATATATTTAAAAAATATTGTTATTATTAAATATGGATTTCCGCAAAGTAACGCCTGAATCTATTCATTATAAACCTTTAACATTTCATTCTTAAGAAAATACATTATTACGGATGACAGTGACATGCTCATATATATCTATCTATTTGACTTGTAATAACACTAGTTTTATAGCAATTCATTAACGCTGTATAACATACATGAACTTTGTTATCTATTGTCATTGTAATCATTACTTTGGTCGGTACTCCAAATAATTTACGTCATATTTAAAGACAATCATAATTCTCTATCGTATTACGGTACGAAAACTTTTATAGTCGAAACAGTATAATGTAAGGACTAAGGATCACAAAAAAACTGTTGTAAATTGAAACCTTTGAAACCTTTCTTTATAAGCCAATAAATTCTATTAACCATACAAACGCCCGCAGTGAGGTCAATGCGACCGACACCGTGAAATCTCGAAATCAATTTTCACGCTTACTTTACAGTCATGAATCGACGCTCTCGGTCCTTTGAGACGTCATTTATGGCATCACTGCAAGTTTGTCTCTGATGTATTAACTCTACTAAGGTGTACGTTTATGTCCTCTTCTCATATAGACTTTATATATGTACATATAGTACTCGTACTATGGCACGTTACAACGAAATTCAAATAGACATGTAGTGGCTCAAAACATTGCCACTATTTTTCAATTATACAGCAGTGATGGCTCAGTGGCATTAACTATGGACTGCCGCGCAGCAGGTCCATGGTTCGAATCCCGCCACGGGCTTGAGCTCCACCGTATGTTGGAAGGGCATTTTGTGAATGCCCACCGGGCTAGCGACCATGTAGAAAATCTGTCGCCAAGCACCTAACGGTTTGTTCCGGCAGTTGTCCTTGAGGGCCAGTAATTCTAGGTTAAGCCTGTTAACACCTTCGACCGCATTATCACATACTATCAGGTGAGATTGTGGTCAAAGGCTTACCTATCAGCAATAAATAATAAATAAAAAATTCAATATTTATATCCTAAGTCTGAGAAATACGTCTGGCTGTACAGAAATTCTTGCAATTTTAATTAACTTTGATTTCACTAGTCACTTTTACTCTGTATCGAAGAGTATTCCTCAATTAGACAGAAACAATTTTTAACACTCAAAAGTGCTGCTACATTATTCAGATTCGACGTGAGACTGTCAAACTAATTTATTTGATGAATAATAAATACAAAATACTTTCGGGTCAACTTTGGTAAATGCAAGGTATTAAGCCGTGTTTGCAAAATTTACTTTAGATTTAGAAGTTGAGAATTAACTTCATATGATGTCAGATTGTGCTTAACGTTTTAAAGGTACGCAGATACGAGTATTACAGCAATTGAGTTTTTATCTTCGCGTTTTTAAAGCGCGATATTGCTTCAAAATCATGTTAAGAAAAAACATGAGATTGTTTTAATTCCAGTTATTTAATAAGCCATACATTGGGAATTGCAAATTACCTGCAGTTTAAGTGAAACATTGTAAATAAACATAACGACTCACAAAGACGAAGGTAAATGCTGCCAATTCCAATATAAGTTTAAACTAATTACTATAATACTTAATGTTGTCTTAGGTTTTCGCGATTATTACACATAGTAATTAAACAACTTTAAGCGGTTTAAATCGCGTATATTTATCATTATTTTTGTCCCGACGCGACGTTTCAAAAACTCACACACGCGATTTAAACCGTTTAAAGTTGTTTAATTACTACTATAATACTTTACTAGTTTACGCAGGGCTGATGTGTAGTTGATATATTTAATAGCATCTTGTCATTTGCAGACTAAAACCATACAAGTATGTAATAGCTAAGTACTTAAGAGGCCTTTTATATTCTGTAGCCCTCTCACGCGCACTTATAAAGATAATTTCAAATAGAAACAATTTGGTAATGATTTTTTAAAATGTGGTTTGACATTATTTTGCTTCTTGCGACTATAGATGGTCTCAACATATTTTTATTTAGTTACATGCTAAGTACAATTAGAATTAGAGGCCTAAATTTTAAATAAGTAAATTCGCGTTTTGGATCCACCATTAACAGTTATCAACATGAAAATTAGTCGAGAACATCTATAGTCGCATGCAGCAAAATAATGTGAGACCACATTTTAAAATATCATAACCATATTGTTGCTATTTGAAATTATGTCTAAAAGTGCGAGTGAGAGGGCTGCAAAATGTAAAAGGCCTCTTAATAGAAGTTAATAATCCATAAAATACCTAAGTTTACTCAACAATCATGAAGCCAATCGGTCATAGCTAATCTCTCGATTAGCAAACTCAGCTCATTTCTCCGCCCTGCCTTCGTTTTTATGTTGGTACTAAAAGCCGATGTCATTAGAAAAACACTCGCGAAATGAGACTGACTAACGGGGTGTAATGTTGTCTAACTTTGAAACATCACGTACTAATTCAATTTTACATTTCACTGTGGAGCTTTGGCAAAATCTGAATCGGCTGAAATGAGCTTTGAACTCTTTCCCCCGCCCCGATTGCATTAGGAAATGTAATTGAGACATGAACTTACGTGTTTAAGAATAAACGCTTCGTAAGAATTCATTGGTATAAATTTGCTTTGATTATATGTTACTCGTATCTCGGTGTTATGTTATTCCATAAAAGATCCCTTAATGAGCACATAGATTGCGAAGCTCAAGCATTAATGAAGAAACAACTCCTCAATTAATATGTACTTATTAGGATTGCAAGCTTAGAACTCATTCCATTAGCTTTTAGTTGTCGCAATTATACAAAGTTAAATTAAATGACGCAGAAATTGCGCAATCTTACGATTTAAGAGCTCCTTTGAGAATTACCAATTAGCATGCACGTGACTGATATTGTGTAAGAAAACCGAACAAGTGTGAGTCGGACTTGCGCACCGAGGGTTCCGTACAAACCTGTTGATATATATAAGTAAAAGTTATGGTATATTTATTGCCATATGAAATCCATAGTATATTAAAATTATTAAAAATATCTTTATTATAGTATGATTTATGTAACTAAAAATTTATGCATTTCGCAATTTTCCTTTTTCTGTGCCTTTAACTTTATAAGACGTTGCTTCGTACCAAATTTCAAGATTATGAGTTAACGGAAACTACCCTGTAGGTTTTGATTCCCTTGCGAGTGTCGAATCTTTGGATTGTGTTGGTTTAGAAGTTTGGATTTTTTCACAACTCCTAGGGAAAGTAGACCTGAGCATTTGATATGAATTCCAAGCTTGATACCTCCCCGCGTTTCTGAGAAAAAGGGTCTTGACAGACATACGGACAACAAAGTGATCCTATAAGGGTTCCGTCTTTTCCTTTTGATCTACAGGATCCTAAAAACGTTAGTGCATGGATGGGTCGAATCACTTTTAGGTTGAATAAAGTCGCATGATTAATCGCACAGGTCTACACTCGTGACCGTGATTATGACTGTTCCTTTAATCAGCTGAATGGTCCTCATTAAGTCATTAGTCTATAATGAATCAATAGTTCGCTAAATACATAAACTACAGGACACACGTAATTTTTCCATGATGCTAACTTGAATAAGGATGTCAGCCAATTAAAGACAAATAGTCAACAAGACCACAATAATAAAATGATTATAAAAAGTAGCATTTATTATTTATAAAAAACATATAAAATGAATAACTGTGCTAATGACGCAAATTCTGATCCTATAAGTAAGTCGTTTTGAACGAATGAAGCGAGATTCAAGTCACAATTAGGGCATCTGCGCGTTTATATGCTGGTGTGATTATACATTGAAATGGTTTGCCCTTTCTTCGTTTATTTTTAACCGACTTCCAAAAAGGAGGAGGTACTCAGTTTGACTGTATTTTTTTTTATTTGTTACATTGTAACTATTAATTGGGTATGATTTCAATGATTCTTTTTTATTTGAAAGCTAATGTTTCCCGTAGTTCCATTTAAATGTCATCAAAATCGATTTAAAGGAGTATGCTGAAAATCAGCCTTGTATAGACTTTAGTGTCTATGCAGTCCAGTGCTGAGCATACTATTTGCCAATTATGTTTAAATTTAGGTACATGTTAATTGCAGTTTATTATTTTTTGTGGCAATAAAATAGGTACTTTTCTTTCTTACAGCCGTTTTTGAGTTACACTTCAATAACTGAAAAGTGTTTTCCTATCCTGATAATATAGTCATTGACAGAGAATGACAATCGTTCTCTTAAGTAGCCAGGGTCACTAAAAAAGGTGACAAAATATTTCTTACCTAAAATGGAACCGACTTAAAAACTCAAAAGTGTGAAATAACTTGTCGAAGTTGGTACCATGATAGTTCACATATAATTATTATTTAGTAACCGGCTAGTTCACATATACATTACAATACATGATAGATAAAATCTAAAAACAAATTAGTTTATGTTATAGCTGATTTCGTCCAAGCGATAACTACTATTTTTATAGATTTCAAACTAATTTAGACATGTTGTTAATAAGTCTTTAAAGTTTTGCAACGTTGAGTACATTAGTTTGTCATTTAGTTATTTACTTCGTTATGTGTCAGCTTTCTGATAGTAAACAACCGTAAGAACGTTATGTATACCATCTGTTACATAAATATCAACAAATTCCAACATATCTAAAGTAGATAGATAATGTAGACAGATTGGTGTTATAAGATCTGTAATGTATCTTTGCAGGATTTAAAAGAGATTTAGCTCTCTTGTATGGATTACGTTGAATTGCTCTCACTGATTTGTGTCTTTTTTACGTGCACGATCCTGGAACGCAGGTACTAGCATTGTTCGAGTGTTCTCTGGTACGTTAGTGCTGGTGAAATTGCTTTCCTCGGATTTCAAATAGTTCGTTTGTACTACCGTGTATCCTTTGCCTTTTGTATTACACAGAAATACTTTGTTTGCGAAATATCAAAGAAACCAATCCCATATAAAGCAGAAGGTACAAAGTCTGCTGGATTTTCCTGTATATGGTATGAACTTACTTAGAATTAGTGAGCCTTTGATTATGTATGTTGTGGTTTATGATAATTTGCGTAGATGTTCACGATTATATTAGTAGTTTGATTGTACTGTTGCTTACGAAATATAGTATGGACTATGGATAGAATTGAATAATTGAATTTTGTGCAGAAAATATTACCAATATGACTACTGGTATACTGGCAGCAGCAACGCTGTTATGATACCAGTTTACCAGTAGTTTGTTGTAGTATCATTTGATTCAAATTACTTTCCTAAATGGTTCGTATTAAAAACCAATTAACCATGCTTCATCTATTGATAAAGCCAACAATGATTCAAACACGGAAAACAATAATTGGCATATATACGTTAAATAGTTCATAGAGTCAATGACTCTGTATTCACACGGTACGTAGAAGTGGAGCGATAGTCTTCTATTAAAGGGCGATTGAGAAGCATAAAAGCGGCAGACAGTTGGATAGTTTGATTGTGCGTTGTCGGGCGCGGCTGGTTCACATCACACTGTGTACAGGATCTGGGCTCTATTTGCGCCCGCGCCAGTCATGTGTGGCGGCGGAGGACCCGCCCTTACACTGATATACGACTCTATTGAACTGCGACAATGGACCTCGATGATCTAGAGATAAGAGATGTTACTTTACGTAGCGTTATGTCCAATATTGTGTGTGGTTGACAACTTAGATTTATGTGGATGACCAACAGTTAGTCATGTACTGGTGCACATGTCTATGACGCAAAATCTGACCACAGTTTTATGGAAAATCCCAATCGTAAGTGTGAGACTTGTATAAAATATATCATCAATATAATGTCCATAAATTCCACAGTTAAGGAACTTTAGTTACAATCGCGATCTCTTGGAGATTGCAACAGCAACGTGAAGTTATTTTAGGGATATGATATTAAAGACACCTTAGTACATAAGTCAGAAGGTTTGAAAAAACAAAAATATAAAATTTGAATCCTTGTTATTTTAATAATTAAGTTAATTAATAACCAAGCAGTAATTCTATGTTAGCCTGAACAACATTTGCGATCACATCATTACTTACCATCAGGTGAGATAGTGGTCGAAGACTAACCTATCAGGCATAAAAAAATACGATTTTACTAATGAATAGCTTAAGTTATTATAAATACTAAAATTATACTGATCAAAATGGACAGAGTCCCAAAAACTTGGAATCTGTAAATCACTATGCTGCATTTGACACTGAATCGTTAAATAGGCTATTTTTTATTGTAAAATACCATTATCGAGCTGGTTTTGAAACTGATGAAAGTTCTTTAAGATTACGTTATTAGTGATGTGCATTGCAACTACCAAATAGCAATTAGACAATATAAAAACAATTAATACTACATAATTATATCTTCTGAAAAATACTCATTCACTGTTACGGGCATTGTCTTTTTCGCGTTTGATGATATAACTGGAGACACATTAACCTTCATTGATGTGACTTGGACATTGTTTCACCGTGATAAACACTCAAAACGTCAAATGCAACAAGTACAGTGTTTTGTATAATGTGTAATTATATTAGTATCATATTATATATCATAGTATAATTATAACTTCCGAACACCATATTTTCACCGGGACAAATGAAGCTCTTTGATTGGATGACTATGTTTATGCTGTTTTTGATAAAACTTATTTTGTTTTCCAAAAATAAGATAACTTTGACTTAACACTTTTTATTAATTGTCTATGTATTGCAATTTTGAGCTGGATTTGATAAGATTTCGCTTACTTATTCCATTGAGCACTTGAAGCGGTTGATATTCTTTTCACTGTCAAAATTTTGGTTGCCAAGCTTTTTAATGGGATTGTGAAGGAACAAGCACGAAGTACGCCTGATATGAAGCGGTATTTGGTTCCATAGCCCTCATTTGTTCTTTCAATACCTACGAAGAGTCTGTGGAAAATTTGTGTTCAGATAATTCTTACACGTTTATAACTGAGTTATTAGTTCACTTGCATTCAAGCTTTGGGTTCTCATTTCACTGAGCACGATGTTACTCGGATAACTACTTATTTTCGTCTCTGACTGTGAGCCAATTCGATTTCACGGACCAACCGTTGGCAATGGCAGCACTCGCAAGCTTTACCTTTCATATTTCACTCTTGCATGGATCTAGGACTGTTAGTCCAAGGGATTAATAGTGGCCGGTGCGTGTTTCTCTTTGAAACGCTGTATATTATTCTCGTGGCATAGATTTCTACATTTGGTTGCATAGCTTTATTGAAAGTTCTAAGTGCTTGTGACAGCGCGCTTAAAGTAAGTAATAATTTTCTTATTTTGAGGCCTCCACATTCTTACAGATTGTAACGAAACCAGACTCCTGAATAGGATCGAAATTAGGATTTGTGGATAGGACTGTTAGTCCAAGGGATTAATAGTGGCCGGTGCGTGTTCCCCTTTGAAACGCTGTATATTATTCTCGTGGCACAGATTTCTACATTTGGTTGCATAGCTTTATTGAAAGTTCTAAGTGCTTGTGACAGCGCGCTTGAAGTAAGTACTCTTCTTATTTTGAGGCCTCCACATTCTTACAGATTGTAACGAAACCAGACTCCTGAATAGGATCGAAATTAGGATTTGTGGATAGGACTGTTAGTCCAAGGGATTAATAGTGGCCGGTGCGTGTTCCCCTTTGAAACGCTGTATATTATTCTCATGGCACCGATTTCTACATTTGGTTGCATAGCTTTATTGAAAGTTCTAAGTGCTTGTGACAGCGCGCTTAAAGTAAGTAGTAATTTTCTTATTTTGAGGCCTCCACATTCTTACAGATTGTAACGAAACCAGACTCCTGAATAGGATTGGAATTAGGATTGAATAGAGGCATTTTAATTTGTATGTAGGCAAGTGTCCTTTGCGTGTCACTTGAAAAGGATGGAAGCTTTATTGCCGGCATTAAATGTGAAAGGTCGTCGACTTCACTAGGAAACTTTTTCAGGTTGTGCTTAGCGGACCGTTTCGAGGCCATAACTCATTTAGAAAAATGATAGACGATATTTCTTTTACTTTTCCATATTTTTATGTTAGGTGTCGTCCTTTTGATTTTGATTAATTGTTGCTTGTTTTAATTAATTGTATTTTGATATCGTAAGTAGCTTTATGAAATGGATTCTATAGGGAATATCTGAGGGACCTTTTTGAATAAATTAATATTTTAACCTCACCGACTCTGTATAATATATTTGAATAAAAATATTTTCGTAAAAAAATTAGTAAATTTAAATTAAACAGTGACAATCACGATTACAACACTAGGAATAAAGATAAAATAAGTGCCAGGTGCTAGATTAGCAAATACAAATAAACAATTATTGTAATAATTTTATTATATTGTATGTGTTGCCCGTCCTTCTCGCAGTGGCTCTTTACATATTTTTTTTGCGGAACGTGGCAGTACATTGTAGAATATTTCAATATTATAATTGACCTTCATAAGAGCGTCGTAGACGGCTAAATGGAATAAATGATTTTGACTTTGACTTTTGACTTTGAGCGCTGGAAAGGCTGTATATAGTAAATTAGTGGAAAAAGAATCAGCAATGTAGACAACGAGAATACTAGGGTGACATGTAATTCAACCGAATCCATTTCAATATATACCAGTGACCTACATCGTTTCAAATTTGGAAGCATCTAATAAATAGCAAATAAAGAGCCAGCACGCGTGCCTAGTAGCACAAAGCTTTCTCCACAATTATTCTGTACGCGTTAATTCAATATTGGCTTAGCACGGTTTGTACGGCGACGCCCGCGCTGGACTGGACTGACCCACATCCTTCACCTTAACCCCGATAGTTTACGTTACGTTATCGTTTTCACCCACGAACGTTTCTTGAGTATTGTTATACGTAGCAGATAAGCTCCACTTGTTCGTATTATCGGAGCGATAGCAACAATTAAAATTGTTTGATAACGTTCGACATTGAAACTTTGTCTGGTATTTTATTAAAACGTTGTACTAGCAGTAGAAGTATTTATGCGAATTCACCCGGGAGAGTAGTGCCACATGCCTATTTCACCGTCAAACAGTAATGTTCACATTACTGTGTTCGTGTTTGAAGGGTGTGGGTGCCCGTGAAAGTGAAGGCACATGAAGCTGAACAACTTTATGTCTCAGACTCATGGGGGCAGTACAGTTCTCCACTTGTGATGAACTGCATCTGTTACAGGCAGAGGTTACCGCTTTATAACAGGTGGCGTACTTGTTCCATCACGATAGCATTTTTTTAGGCCTGTTAGGTTAGCCTTTGACCACAACCTCACCTGATTGTAAGTGATGATGTGGTCGAAGATGTTGTTCAGACTAACCTAGAAGCATTAAATAACTTACTTTCATGTTTTATCTCTTTATTAACAAAATACTAAGAACTATATACAACACTACAGCTACTACAATAAAAGCATTTAGATCCCCATAAGCCATTGCAGACTCATAGACAGTCCAAATGCTCACTACCAGTTGGCAGCGTGCCCAGCATGCTGGCAGCATTGCCCCGTTGAATTGCAATGCTTATTCTTTGAGCCAAATCTTTGTTTTGTCATGATATTTTTATTGAAACATTTAGTTCAATATCACTATATAAACAAAATTGTTCTCTATGACATAAAATTGTGTTGTTTGAGAATGAATTATATCTGGCTAAGCTATCGGAATAAGTGAAAATTGTAATAGCTTTTATATACAACTTTACTGCAAATGGAACGGTCTTTTATCCCCTTTTAACTCGCGAAGAAAATTTCATTCGTTTTATTTTATCGTATATGCAATGCTAGTTTGGTATTTCCTTTTTGCCCTGGCTTTGTTCTCGTGTCGGCGAAACCATACCTTTTAGTCGTATTTGATCATTTTATTTTAAATACGTTTTGCGTGTAATAAATAATATAGTGAAGTTTTCTATAAAAATTGTTTTGAATCCAAATCATCAAACTGTTACGTCCTTGTTTGAATCTTAGTATTTCGGAAATAGTTTCAAAGGTGTCGTCCATTAAATTTATTCTTATACTTTTTTTTATAATGGTGACGGAACACGCTTGATGACATGATGTTAAGCCTATGCCTATAACAGATGTATTTCGTCACAAGTGACTCACTCTGAGACAAACAGTTGTTAAGTATCGTGTACCTGTATTTTCATAATTACTTACTGGCTCTCAAGGACTGCTGCCACACACTGATTAGTGCTTAGCGACTTAATCAAATGCTCTTTCACCATGCGGTGAAGCTCAAGCTGGCTGTGAGGCTAGAACCATGGACCTTTGCCATGGCAGTCTGTACCTATTACCGCAAGGATATCACGCCTTCACATATTAAAAAGTTTTTTTTTTATGCCTGGTATGTTAGCCTTTAACCACTAACTCACTTGATAGTAAGTGACGATGTGGTCGAAGGTATTGTTCAGGCTAACCTAGAATTACTGGCTCTCAAGCACAGCTGCCGGAATACACTGTTAGGTGCTTGGCGATAGATTTTCTACTTGAGGGTGGTAGCTAACCAGGCGGGCATTAGCAAGATGCCACCATGCTATAACGACTGCCACCCTAAGACAACAACCGGGACCGACGGCTTAACGTGCCCTACGAAGCATGGAAGCGCTCAGTAGTAATGTCACTAGCGGTCACCCATCCAACTCATGACCGCGGCGGACGTTGCTTAACGGTTAAGAACAGCTAAGCAAACTTCGCTACGAGCGCATTAGGTTAGCCCTGTGAGTTTCTCTAGTTCTATTTTATTTAATTATCGCAGTATAATTAGCTCCATGAGTAACTCTTTGTTTAGGTTGCCAAATTGGCGGCCGCTGAAAGAACAGAACGTAATTTTAGTACATAACGTGTTGTAACATCCGTATTTTCTTCCATTTAACTCATCGTTTTAAATATTCATAGCCGAAATCACCACGAAGATAAATTTACTGATATATTAGTAAATACTACTTCTTGCCCCGTGGGGTGCCGGGTTGCCCCGTGGGGTGCCGGGTTAGAATTGCACCTCCCCATACCAACCCATGGGTGTCGTAAGAGGCGAATAAGGGAAAAATACTGGAAGGTGGGCAGCAGCGCCTTCTAAAGAACTGCCATCTTACACTGCGATCTCCAAGCCGCCTGCCAAGCGTGGGGATTATGGCAAATACCCCCTTAATAGGGGAGGCTGCGTTCAGTAGTGGACGAGTCGGCTGATACAGTACTTCTTGACCTTCATTATTATTTGATATCCTACTTACCAGTAGACACTTATCTGATATATTAGATTGTTATAATTGAATATTAGATTGCTGTTTGTTATTAAATAGTAGATTGCCGATTGTTTTAGTTATTGTCGACGAACTGTTGAGTTAGCTTTCTGTACTCCTATTAAGAGATTTCTTATTTAAGTTTCTACGTCACCATGAAAGTAAATTTTTCCTATTCATTTTTCTAGCTGCGCTTTTAGCGTAAATGTGAACGAACTTAAGATATGTATGATAAAATATGTAAACTTTTTTGGTACATAACAACTATTTTTTTGCGAATAGACAAGCACTTGACTTTCTCACATGATAATAAGCAACGACGCAGTCGAAGGCACATAAAAAACTGGTGGGTTTTATACGCTGAATGTGAGTTTTTTTTATTCGAACCCATCAAATGGGCTACCAAAATGAAGGGCTTTAAAAAACGATTTCATAAATATATATAACTCACAGTTTTAATTACAATGGAACCATCTAACGCTTAACGAAAATGTATAATTTGCAATGGGGTTTTTAAATTTTTAATTATTTATACTTGTTGTGAAAATGTAGGGTTGTCTAGTTGTTATTTAGGTTATGTTAAGTAACAAATAACAGGTTATTTCATTACTATTGTGGTTTCCAGAGACCGTCATGATCACGCCGACGTTCAAGGCGCGCTCGACCTCACCAGGTATACGTGTGTCCCTGTCGTCATTTACGATATTGTGCTACTCGTATGGATACACTGCTGGATGTTCTTATGCCTTGAATTATACATACAACCATTTTGAGCCATATACGTTATTTATTATAAGTGTTTAACTGTTCACCTCAGTACTGTAATGTGTGTAGCTTGAGACAAAATATAATAAAACATTTGAAAAAAAAATCATTTAAAAATAATAACAATGTAAATTGCATTAAAAAAAGAAGTTGCTTAAACTTTTTTTTTATTAAACAATCCACAGCCATTAATTAATATTATTTTTTTCTTATAAATATAACTACCAATTAAGGATTTACATTATATAGGTTAAATATAATACCTATAGTTTAAATAATCATATGATTTAGATTTTTAAATTCGAACTTCCCACATAATTCACACTCATTAAGTAACAGGTGAGTGGTCAAAGGCTAATCTGCCAAAATAAAAAAAGAAGTAACGGTTTTCAGCAAATTCTGTAACACGTTGAAAACAATATTTGCAACGTGATGAGTCTAAAGATAAATAATTATTGCCACTGACACAAAATGTAATAATTTTGCCTTTGAGTATTGATGATAAAAAAAAACTTTTTAGTTTTATTTTATTATTGAGTAAATCAATATTATTGTTGTTAGGATCAAGATGGACATGGATAAAATTAAGGGAGCACTTTTTTATTTAAACTTTTAGCGCCTATTTCAAGATTCTTCTTTCAATATTATTTTTATACCGGAAAAAACACCAACGGTTGGATTAGAACTCGTGAGTTTTCGAGCATATCAGATGCTCATCATCAGGGCATTCGCGCAGTAGCTTCTGCGAGCACACAAACTCAGGGATTTTTTTATCAAACAGATTCATTGATTAAAGATTAGTAATGAAAAGTATTGAAACGAAAAGTTAAAAAAATACATGCGTCCTGTCCAAGGCATTTCAATAATATTGGATATAATATGGTTGTATCTTTGATTCTAGTTATAAGGCATAAGAATTTCCAATAAAATAACTGTTTAATATCTCGTAAACACTTGTGTTATAAATAAAACATAGTTTAACATAAGAATGGTATGAGTCAGCCTGTACAGGTATGCCAGTGACCATGCTTATGCTAATTAGAAAAAAACACCTGAAATGTTTCATGTACCCCTGTATGGCTCAGTGTTGTATGGAATGAATATTAACAATGTGGTTTGTTTCTTTTGTTCTTTTCAGTTTGATTTGTGCCTGTGTTGAGTTTCCACTAACTGTTACACACTAATTTATTGCGAAAATGTTTGCGTTTTTATGAAACTAAACCGACATTTGTAATTCTACGTTAATCCTAATGTAATCTTATATTAATTAAGACCTTATTTTACGCGATGATGGACCGTAATATCGTAAAACGAAATTCATACGACAAATTCCGGAATAATACCGTAACTGCTGAGTTATACGGCAACGTTTATAAGACAACTCCTTTTACGAGTGTCGACAATCATATCCGAAATATCCATAAAAAGGGCAAAGTCATAAAACGAGCATTAGTCCCTTCATGTTAAAGCTGACATGGCGGAATTTCTTGGTAATACAAGCTGGAATAGAAAAAGGTACAATATCCCTTTTGGGTAATGTAATACGGGCTATATCGGCATATACGTTGTATGCATAGGCATTTTCGGCATATTGTTACATTATTCAGGCGGTTAACCGTGGTCTTAATGTTATTTGGGAAATAATTGTCACGCCCTTTATTCACGAACTTGATAGCGGTGTCGTAACTTTTTGTCAGACATATTTTATGGGACAAATAAACAAGGTAATTTGGTCGGCTGAAAATGTTTATTGGTGACTTAACTGACCCCGTTGTCAAACCGTATGTATGAATCTAAAATGAATATTTTTATGCTATAAAATGACAAAAAGAAGGCGATGGGAAAATGTTAGCGTCTGCGAGGTACTGCACACGTTCGCTACCAGAATTAGAAGACAATGTGCTATAGCATCAACCCTGGCTTCCCCATTTCCCCTTCAAACCCATGGAGTGGGGTATCAAAATGAAGATCTTTTTTAAAAATACTTATTACATAAATATATATAACTTGCAGTTTTAATTTCAATGGAACCATTGAACGCTTAACAAAAATTAATAATTTGCAGTCAGGTTTTTACTTTATATATTTTTTTATACTTGTTGTCCGGAACTCTCGACCGGATCTGGAAGACGCCACTTAGGCAAGTCCTCTTAGAATGTGGACCGACGACATCATGCGGTTCTCAATAGAGAGATGCCATTGTGTGCAAGTAGGTAAAAGTAAACACCATGTTATTCAATGAGGGAAGCATATGTTCAACAGTGAACATTTTCTAGCTGATGATTATGTTGTCAAAGTCCTTACGTGAATTCCTATCATCCACGCTCCGAGGTTTAATGGCCAAAGCGTGTTGGATTAAATGTACTACGCACACTTGTAGTAGGGACATAATACAATTATTGGTAGGTAGGTACTTATTAATATTACAATTCCAAGACTTCATTTGGGATGGAACAAAGAATTAAATTATGTACAATGCGCACTTAATTATTATTAATATACTTGATAATACCACATTTATAAAATTTGATTTGGCTGATGATGGTATTTGTTTGCATATATTCTTATGATTAGCAAATACTTACAACTTTTTATCCTAATATCAAAAAATTAAGCAATGATGGCCGAGCGGTCATTGCTATGGACTGCCGTGGCACAGGTACATGGTTCGATCCCCACCGCCGGCTTGAGCTTCGCCGCATGGCGGAAGGGCATTTTGCGAATGCTCGGCTAGCTACCACCCTACTACCCTACCACCCACAGAAAATCTGTCGCCAAGCACCTAACCGTGTGTTCCGACAGCAATCCTCGAGATCCAGTAAAATTATACGAACATGAGACTTAACAGTTATGTCTCAAAGTGACAGACGCAGTACAAATCGTCACTCGTGATGAAATGCATCTGTTATAGGCATACGTTAGTCGTATTAACATCAAGTGGCCTTCGGCTTGTCCCGTCACAATCACATTAAAAAAATATGTTCTCAAGGACGCGATATAAACAAATAGCAGTCGAAGTCGCGGAGAGAAGTTTGCTGTATGTATTTATTAGTTTACTCGTAACTAAAATGTGAATAATAGGGTGCGTACCATTTGAGTGAGATTCGCTAAAAACGATCACACTCCCAAAAAGTTTTCCACATGAGTCTTGGCGTTATTTTCGCCTTAAACGCTACATCTAATGTCAAAAGTGACAGAATTGGCAAATTTTAGTGGCATTCTTAGCGTTCTTATCCAAAAATGGAACGGGGATGACAGTTACAAACGATCACGTGATCACAACCATAGACGCAGAATGTGATCAAAATTATCGAAAATAACGTTCTTAGCGACTAATGGAACATACACATAGTGTACTACTTGGCGAACACGTGTTAAATCCTTAAACGTGATGTAAGTTGTATGTGTGGGGCCTCGGGGACCACGTGGTTCCACCGTACCGTACCGTCTACGTAAACATTACGTCATGTGATAACGATAAAACCGTGCACTTCCTGTTAAAAACTCTACATACGACTTAGTCCAGTCATTATATACATTTGGAAAAGAAAGTGAACCGAGAAAGCCAAATTTTTGATATTACGTGGGGGGTGGCTAGAAAAGCTTAAGTTCAAATTGTCGACCAAAATAACCTTGTGCAATTTCCGCCATCTTGAAAAAACCCTTAAATTCAGTTTTTTCATCATAACTCGGTTCCCCGTTGAGATACGAAAATTTTTATAGAATACTTTTTTGTAGCTTTTTTTACGATCTACAATTAAAGTCCTCTACATTTTTCACGTATCGATCGTCGTTTTCGAGATATCGATCAAAAATATCGAAAATTTTTGGAGATTTTTTTTTATTTCGCTATTAACTTTTTTTTTATGGAAGATATCAAAAAATGTTTGAAATAAGACTTGTAGAGCGTGTCCAGACCTACAAATTCGTTTTTTTATTTTTCATTTCCGACAAAAATTACGACCTCCAGCGCGCCACAAAGTCAGTAAAACTGTGCCCGGTTTTCATTTAGCCGCTCGCTCGGTTGTATCCACACGTCGAAATGGATGGAGAATGGTTCAGGGAATTATTGCAATACAAAAAAAATCATAAACCAGCCGAATTATAAATCAAATACATGAAATTTATTGATAAAATAATTTTACATGAATAATTTTACATGAAATTTATTGATAAAATAATTTTTATGCAGCAAAAATAATGATTACAGGTGGTAATTTTTTCATTTTTTTTCATTTTCACGTTCACACGTTTCACTTTCACACATTTTCACACGTTTTTCGTCGTTTGGACGGTCCTGGCTGTTCAAGTTCCTCCTCGGTAGATTCTTCGAGTCGTGAAGCCTCTTCAATTGCAGGAAATGATGTTGTGAGGGTCGAAAAATTATAATCATCGTCATCGTCGTGATCGTCGTTGAATAAAATCTCGACTCTGGCGACATTGTCACATGTTTGTCCACTGCAGTGCAGGCAAATAACGGAGCAATGAATTCCTGCTTTCCTGCAGCCACAAGCAGCTCCACACTTTCCTTTGCATTTGCACGAAATTAGTTTTAAAAGTTCAGGTGGAGCGGGTGCGGCTGTGGTGCAAATTGGTTCGAGCCCGTAATTTGTTTGTCGCCAACCCCATTCCTGTGGATCTTTGTAAATTCCGAGCTATGTTTGGTTTTTTGCAAATAAAACAATCACCCATTTTCACACAATTTTTCAAACACGTACGCTCGCTTCAAAATACTCCAGACAACTGACTGGAATGCTACGAATAAGGAGCAGATGTTCCGGCATGAACACGAAAAAAGGGTCTTTTATACCTGACCCACGCCCAAACTCTAACGGTCGCTCTATGGCGAAACGCCATAGAGCGCCATGGAGACGCGTCGGGCGCGCTGGGGCCGACTTTGTGGCGCGCTGGAGGTCGTAATTTTTGTCGGAAATGAAAAATAAAAAAACGAATTTGTAGGTCTGGACACGCTCTACAAGTCTTATTTCAAACATTTTTTGATATCTTCCATAAAAAAAAAGTTAATAGCGAAATAAAAAAAAATCTCCAAAAATTTTCGATATTTTTGATCGATATCTCGAAAACGACGATCGATACGTGAAAAATGTAGAGGACTTTAATTGTAGATCGTAAAAAAAGCTACAAAAAAGTATTCTATAAAAATTTTCGTATCTCAACGGGGAACCGAGTTATGATGAAAAAACTGAATTTAAGGGTTTTTTCAAGATGGCGGAAATTGCACAAGGTTATTTTGGTCGACAATTTGAACTTAAGCTTTTCTAGCCACCCCCCACGTAATATCAAAAATTTGGCTTTCTCGGTTCACTTTCTTTTTGAAGCCGATTTTTCCGACGTAATGACTGGACTAACTGGGTTCTTACTTATTGGCTTCAAATGTGTGTGAACTAGATAACACTGGGGAATTTTTAGGGTTTTTTCTTTCGGGTATTATGTTAATTATGAGGGTTATTAGTCTTATCAAAAATATTTTCCGTGTATTTTTTTACTGTAAATTAATGTGATTCTAGCGGCCCGCCCCGGATTCGCACGAGAATTTGATAGAAAAAAAAACATATTTTTATAATCTTTCCTGTTTATAATATTAGTATAGATTAGTGTTGAATCGTTTACACTTATTGATCGAGCGAGCGAACCGGCTCCGATTCAGGTCCTGCAAAAATGCTCGTAGGTCTGTCGGACGGATGTCCGGCTGCTCTTCTCTACAAGTAAATGAAAAGAAAGTTATTTATTTAAGACAGTGCGTAACATTAAATTGTCATAATTAAAAGAATATGTTACAAAAACAAATAAAGCTTTTTGGTAATTAAATAAAATTTAGTTCAATCCAAAGCTAAGCTGTCGAAAAGGGGATCCAACTCAGCGTAGTAGCATAGCAAGTCGTATATCTCAACCGATTCTCATGCAATTTTATGAGCATGTTTCATAATTATATATTATAGAGAATTTTTGTCGATTCATTTTATGGTTTATAAACAGTGGAGATACTGATGTTCAAAATGTAAAATTCAGTCCCGAGGTCACTCTATGAGCCGAATCATAGACCGACTAGCAAACATGAAATGCTATAAATTACGTTTCGCTGTTGACATTCTAATTCGATAATTAGAATTATATTTTTTATTGTGATCTTATTCAGTTTTTTTTTTTTGTAATCAATGTGCATTTTTGTTACCTTGATGATATAGTATTATAATTAGTGTTTAAGCAATGTAACTTTTTTGATCAATAAACAAATTTATTTATTTATTATTTATTTATTTAGTACTTTGTTTCGTCGATCATGTAGCCTCTATTAGTACTTCGACCGCCGAATCCTTCTACCGTCATGAACATATACCTAATGCCATTGTGGCACTTAGTAGATATGTCTCGTAAGGAACTCATTAGATATGTGGTATCAGCCTTGTTTCACGATCGATAAGATCTAGGAGTCATCAAGTAAGAACTGAATAAATCCATGTGCATCATAGATAATGATAACAATAGAATTTCATTCATAAATAGACGATATCGGCACCGTGTGATAAACGTAAATGAATGATATAGGTAATGCCTTGTACAATATGCTGCGGCTGCGTTCTACCAAGGTACAATGCAAGAGAATTTTGAAAAGGTTTAATAAAAAAAATACAAAAAATGGGACGGACTTCAACACTTAAATGTGTGAAATAACTTGTCGAATTCGGTACCATGCGCAAGATATTGCGATAATAGGTACTTTTGAACCATCATGGTACCGACTTTTAGTAATTTGTTTTTTCACCCTTTTTAGTGAGCCTTGCTACTTATGTGATCGATTGTCATTCACTGTCAATGACTATATCATCAAGATAGGAAAATACATTTCAGTTATTGGAGTGTAACTCAAAAATGGTTTGACCGAGTCTGATGAAATTTAAATGGGACCAAAAGGCAAGCTTTCAAACAAAATTGGGTCACCCAGTCAAGAGTTCTGAGGTAACAAACAAAAAAACAGATGTATTGATATATACCTCCTTCTTTTTTTGAAGTCGGTAAAAATGGAAACTCGGCATTGGGTTTTTCGTCCTATAAATTAAAATTAGGTATTCGCTGTATAATTTGCTGAGTGGGTGCTGATACAAATACCTACATGGTCACCGGCGCCGGCGCCGAAAATCGGATGTGTCGTAAACCCAGAATCAGGGTAACACACGGCTCGTCTCCAAGGTCTTAGCTGTGTCATAAAATTGGTTAAATGTTGTCGAAACCTCGGCAACTAATGGCATCGTTAAATAACTGATTCTATTAATATAGTGATAAAACAAGCAGTTGATGTGTTAAGATGTAGCATCTAAAAAAGTGCATAGCAAGTTAAACGTCTAATATATTGTCTATGTCATAAGAAATATTTTAAGAAAGCACTGAATTCGTATTTTAGAATAATACCTCTTGGTGGTTTTGGCCTCATGAAGATGCTTCGTGTAGACTCGAAACGTGTCGGAAATTCTTCCAATTTGGTTGCGTGGCGTTTGTGACGTCACGTCGGTTTGACAGGAAAATTATGCTGAATTGACACTGGATATATTTTTTAAGTATTTTTATAAAATATAAATTAAGTATTACCTTTAAAATATTATTAAATTTATTAAATATGGAGTTCCACAAAGTAACGCCTGAATCTATTCATTATCTTGTCTATGTCACTAAACATGTTGAATTCGCCACAGTTGATTTAAATAGTCAAGTGTAAGTAGTTAATGAGTTTCTATAAGTAAGTTATTTATGACTATCTTCTTATGTGGGTTTTGGTTATATTGGCACACCCTCAGGGTATTATTCGTAAATCTGGAAGAAAGTAACATTGTGTGTGATTTTTGGACCTATAGAATGTAGATACTAAAATTTATTACATACGTTACATAGGTGAGCAACGTGCTACAAAGTTTACGTTTCTTATACGTAAGTATACATATAAGCTTACATATTATAATAAGAGGAAAATTGAATCACGAGCAGGAGTCTAACCCGCGGCCATCCATCCCTATAGCCGGGACATGCTCTTCAAATTGAGCTATCGTGTTGATGAGTCATAGCTCAAATTAGTCCTTTCGACACTACTGTTTGGGTCAATGCAGATCAGTTACGAGCTTGTAACGGAAAATAAAACAAAATATAAATTCAACAAAGTTCAATCTCAATGCACGCTGCGCGTGGCATTAACGACGTTTTGATTGTCACTTTTCATGTTTTCACTTACTAGTATTGTATAGGTGACATGAGCTTGAAGACGTAAATTACCTTATGAAATCCAGTATAAAATATCAACAGATTTTTCTGTGCTTGATATATTTGAAAACAAGACTGTAATGTTAATGAAGAATTTTATATTTGAAAAAGAAAACAATAATAAATAACTTTTATGTTAAAACTGTGTATGATGCGCCATACGGCTAATAAACAACATTATTTCTGCGCAGTCACAAGTTGGCGTTTACAACCGCTAAGTATTTTTAACCGCAGCAGATGAATTAATAGTTTCTTTCCACTTAACATCATTGATATGTAAACTCTAATGGTTTTCGCATATACACGTAAGCTAGTTTAATGATGCCATGTATTTATATTTTTATTTCAATACTCAAATTCGTGACATTTTAATAACTATACATAAGCTATTATTACCCCCCATTAAATGAATTATTGTCAAATATCAGTTTCCTACAAACGGGGGGATTGAGAAGGAATCCTATTCTAAGAAGATACACACCTCCACATAATTAGAAGATATGGACGGAAAGACAGACAGCATATGTTAAGTTACAGATACTGTTTTCTTGTGCTTGTCAGAATCCTAAAATGTAAAAAATTAAGTGGCTTTCACGTTTTAAGTGGTTACGAAAGGTCGTACCACACAGAACCAATGTCGTCAATTTATGAATGAAATTCAATTGTCACCAGTATCGTTGATGCGCATGTATTTAAATTTGCAGTGTAAAATAATGAAACAATAAGAAACGCGTTTTTATTTTCATTGTTTCCTGTTCAATAAAACAACGAGCGTCAAAAGTTGGTCTAAGTTAATGCATATTACAAAAATCAAATATAACAACTTAAAACAAAAATTGGTCTTGTGCAAGTGGCCCGCGCTACAAATCTCAAATTGAATAAATCGGTCTAGTGCGGGTTGGCTCGGACTAAGATCTAATCCTAAAGTGAATGAAAAAATTACGATATTTGGTATTAACCAAATTTTTTGTATTTCTATTTATATACATACAACAAACAAATATATTTTTTAAAAACTCGGTATGTAAGTGATACTTGAAATTGCCTGGTTTCTGGTTTAGGATTTAATTTTATATTGATAAAAAATCCTAGTGGTAAGTGATGATGTGGTCGAAGATGTTGATCAGGCTGACCTAGAATTATTGGCTCTCAAGGACAGCCGCCGCAACACACCGTTAGGTGCTTGGCGACAGATTTTCTACTTGAGGGTTGTAGCTAGCCAGGCAGGCATTCGTAAAATGCCTTACTATGCTATATCGAGTGCAATCGTAATACAACAACCAGGACCGACAGTATAACGTGCCCTCCGAAGCGCAGGTGCGCTCAGTAGTAATATCACTAGCGGTCACCCATCCAAGTCATGACCGTGACGGACGTTGCCTAAATTAGTTGATCGGTTAAGAACGGCTAAACAAACTTCCCTACGAGCGCTTCAAAAAGTATGCCTACAGTGCTTAGGTGTAGAAGTGAAAAATGGGTTCTTTTATAATGTTTCAAAGGTGTTCAACTACAGAGTATTTTTTCTTAAGTTTAGGTATATAACTAAACATAAGAAATCTAGCAAACCGTAATAAAAAGGTGTCTGCCTGCGAAAAACATTTCACCGGCGGCGGCCGCATCCCTTGGACAAACAATAGAGGTTTTAAAAACGCTTTCATTTGTACACTCTTTATTTTTCTCGTTCAAAAATGTTTATATAAAACATATTTCTATATTATAGCGTTGTGATCAGAGAGATTCGTTTATTTATGATTCATTCTCCATTTCAGTTATGTGGTATCCGGAAGACCTTATTCCAAGATACATTCATAACAGTTCTATGAATTTTACAATATTTCTATTTATCATTTCATTCATATTCACTACAGAGTTCGCTCTCGAGAATAAGAGCGGATGATGCAAATGTGACTCACCTTCACTAAGGTAGGTATGTCCTGGCCCCGGGGACGGATTGTGTTCACGGGTTTGTATCCCGCTCTAGATACAAAATCCCTTCGTTGTAAAACAGTATAAGAATTTCTATTGATTTTTTTTAAACCATCGTTGGTCCTGGCGCCGCTGGTTCTTCGGCGGAGCGACTCAAGCATGCTAACTTCAGTAGTGGTTACGTATATTTGAGTCGTTTGGTGTAGAGATGTTGGGTCCGCGGGGACCGGGATGGGAGCGCATCGTATTTACCAAAACTTATCAGAGCGCTTGGTCGATGCGACGTGTGATCAAAATGCTGGCACCTATTTGGCGAATAAGCATTGCAATTCCACCGGGCAATGCTGCCAGCATACTGGGCACGCTGCCTCCTGGTTGTAGGCTGGAGCATTTGGACTGCTTGTGAGTCTGGAATGACTTATATAGGTTGTCAGACAGGCATGCCGCCGGTGAAAAAAAAACTATTTACATTTTTTAACAATGAATTAAATAAAAGTAAGAACTTATTACTTACCTTGGAGTACATTATATTTATGAAGGAATATGATCAAGCGCGCCTAAAAAATTCTTACTTCTTAATACAGTTCGGGATTCCTTAGCTCAGCGGGAGCCAGATTTCCACATAGCCTTTTTTGTATGCTATTGTGATTGAACAAGCACGAGGCCCACATGGGTGTCAAGCGGTAACTTCTGCCTAGTTGCAGTGCACTGCCTACCCTGAGACATCAAGTTGTTATGTATCATGTGCCTGTAATTTCACCAGCACACACACCCTTCAAACCGGAACACAATAATGCGAACAATACAGCTTGGCGGTAGAAATATGGTGGCAATAGGTACTTCCCCGGACGAACTCGCACAAAGGTTTCTACTGTTACTGCTACTATTTTTTTTTCTTTTCCCTACGGGCTTGTACTAACTATAACCATGCCAACGTTAACGCCTGTATGTATTACCTACCGTTTCAAAGATAGCTAAGGCGAAAACAAAAGAAAACATAATATGTTTGTTGTACGAGGACCTTTCGATTTTTTTTTATAGTTGTATTTGTTATGCCATCCTCCTTAATAACACATTCTGTGAAAGTTGCAACAGGCTTCCTATAAGGGTCCAGAAGATACAAGTCTTTAATATTGGACAGCGGACGTTTGGTACAGTTTGTCTTGAATTCTGCGATGGGACCCTAAAAATATGATAAACATTTGAAGTTGTTCTGATAAGCAATTCGCAACGCATTTTCTGTCATAAAATCAGACTTTATGATGATGAAATGAAACTTTTGCCTCACACACGCCGCCGCGCCGTAACACAGCGTGTAATGATATAAAGATGTCAAAATTATAAGGTACGCGGGGCGTGGGTAACATTCATTGAACTTTTATAGAGCCGCCGACGTCGGCGACTCGTCAGAATATTAATGGCACATAATACGTTCTGAATACTTGTTACAACTTTTCCCATTACGCTGCTCAGATTTGCACCACCGGGAAAAATGTCACACGCAAAAAGACGCTCGAATATATTTTAATGGAGAAGTATATGTAATAGCTTTTGACCATTGTTTCACTAGTTCTGTTGATGTGAATGGTTACTCAGCATTTTTTAATGTAATTGTTACTGATCAAATCCGAAGCCCACCTGACCCTTCCTGTAATAGATTCATTTCGTTACAAGTGACGCATTGCACTGCGCCGGTTACACTGAGACATACAGTTGTTCAGTCTCATCGCCTGTCATTGCAGGCGAATTGGTGTCATTGCCTGACGTTGCAGTGATCACTGCAAAGTGTTTGAAACGTCGGGACAAAATAATGATAAATATACGCGATTTAAACCGTTTAAAGTTGTTTAATTACTATGTGTAATAATCGCGAAAACCTAAGACAACAGAGGTTAGTCCACTTAAAATCAGGTGAGAATCGAGTTTGTTCCGTCATAATAACATAAAAAAATATGGTAGCTGCTATGTGAATGCGACTCTTATAACTAAACTCATGTCCTGTCTCTAGTTTACCTACTCTGTATATTTATTGCGGCGTTATCATGTTCGCGAGAGATTTATTGCTGACTGAATATTTTCTCAAGAATTCGTTTGTCAGACACGAAGAGGTTGCGCTATGTAGACACTGGGTCTGGCGAAATGCGTTGAAGAGTACTCCAGACGAAATGATGAGAGTGTTTTGTATTAAATGTTTTCTTTGTTTAATTTCATAAAAAAGTTGTCAACCTACTTACAGAGGCGGTTCTATGATTTTGGTCATTTTTAAGGTGAATTACTTTGCAGAAGATCATTGTTTAGATTCTGAAAAAATAATAAAAATTTCAAGCACATGAGACTCAATAACTGTATGCCTAAGGGTGAGGGCAGTATTGTTCATCAGTTGTGATGAGATGCATCTGTTATAGGCAGTGGTTAGCTCTTAATACCAGGTGGGACTCGTGCTTGTTCCGCCACAATAACATAAAAAAAGTACTAGGAACGGTCATTTTGGCAACAAATGTGTGCTGAAGGTTTTTTTTTTCATAACTGCTTGATTAAAAGGTAAAAGAAATAATTTAATGCAATTGTTTCATAATATTACCAAATTTTTATAAACTTGTATTTTCATTTCTAGGTCACTATAAAAGTTGACCAATTACATCCTTTACAAATCCGTGTTGAAATGTTTTAAATTGGAAAATAGTATACATGTGAAAAGTATTATTTTCCTTAATATTCGCGCATTTTGGACAAACAAAAGTTTGAAGTTTGTTTTATTTTCCGTTAGAAGCTCCTTACTGTTCTCCTTAAGGTGGAATCTGACGTAGGGTAAACTGAGTTAACTTGGTGACGTTACGGAATTTAAATTATAAAAAATGAATTATAATTACAAAAAATTCATTATGATTTTTTATAATTTAAATTATAAATAATTAGGTATATAACAATAAATTAATATTCTTTATTGAATATAGAAACAACAGCATTATCTTTTTATCAGCTATAGTAATATTGAATTTTTTCAGTTTATATTAATTTATGGTAAATCTAAAATCTACCTTGAATCGGAGCTGACTTGGTGACTTCAGATAACTTAGTGATAGGGCTCTCCTATCTTGGTGATATATGAAATAAAAGCAAAATAATATTTAATAAGTATTTTTTTTATTTTTAATCTGAGTTTTCAGGTACTCCATAGTATGTTATACTTACTTTCGTTAACACTGATAAATTGATGTACCATTTTTTATTTTACTCAGAGCTTGTCGCAGATCGCCAGACGTCAGTTTCTTTATGGCTTTCTTCTTTAAAATCTTTGTAGACATATTTATAGAAAAAAATAACAGAATTAATAAGTTAATATGAAACAAACAGGTAAATAGTGAGTCAGTCACATCAACTTTGTTTTTTACAAACATAATAATTTAGATTTATAATAAAGAACAATGTCTGTTATTGTTAAGAAAATAAGCATACATCATAACATATTATTGCTGCCAATTATATATATGAAATTAAATAAGAGGTGTTAAAACTTCATAATTACTTACATTAATTGAATTCCGCTATATAATCAGTTTCATTGTAAAACAAACGCTTACATTTTTTTTTTCTTTGAGAGAAGTATTTCGCATCATAACAAACTGAAGACATTAACTTCATCCGTCGATAAATAAAAATTGATAAAATACCGGAGTCAAACTGTAGTTCTAGCTGTAGACCATGGTGAAGTAAATCCTATAATTTAGACTACAGGGCGTCAAAATAAACGAATATACTAGTGGTTTCTTAGCTATCCGCAATATTGTAAATATCACCAACTTTGCAACAATGCCAAGTTACCCTATATGGCGAGAAATTAATAATTTTATTACCTTACTCGCGCTTGTAGCTGCTACGTTTTGACAACTACCTATTCTACAAGATCATGGTATTCGCGTGATTAAAGTAATAATGCTCATAATAGGAGGATTATTATTTTAATCTTATCTAATTGTAAAGTTATGGAGCACACAATTCCATAATATGACCCTAAGACCGTAAATAATATTTAAAATCACGTAAATGTAACCAAATTTATTAACAACTAGCCCACCTCGGCTTCGCACCAGTATTTAACAAAAATTATAAATTAAAACACATAAAATGTGGTTATTATGACATAACTGTAATAGTTACACATATTACAGTATTGCGGACTTTTTTTGTAGATATGGATGTCCTCTATAAAATTGTAGTACATTATTTTTTTTTTTTTTTTTTTTTTATGTTATAGTGACGGAACAAGCCCGAGGCCCACCTGTTGTTAAGTGGACTAACCTCTGCCTATAACAGACGCATTTCGTCAACGACGAATTGCACTGTGCCCGTTACACTGAGACGTCCAGTTGTTAGGTCTCATTAGCCTGTAATTTTTTCTGGCTCACAAGGACTACTGCCGGAACACACCGTTAGGTGCTTGGCGACAGATTTTCTACTTGAGGGTGGTCGCTAGCCAGGCGGGCATTCGCAAAATGCCCTTCCACCATGCGGTGAAGCTCAAGCTCTGGGCGGGATTCGAACCATGGACCTGCTGCGCGGCAGTCCATAGCCAATGCCACTGAGCCATCACTGCTTCGAATTGAAATTATGCTCTATTGTCAACAATTACCTCAGCGTACGCGATATAATGATTTTTTTGGTATTTTGTTGACACTTTGGGTTACATTATCGAAGTTTTCATACGGATCTATAAGTTTTTTAAAATATTTTTAGCCTATGTTTATCAGGGATAGTGTTGGATTCTAATGGTGGAACATTTTTTTTCCGTACCGAAAGGGTACAAACGGGACCCTATTATTGAGACTTCGCTGTCCGTCCGTCCGCCCGTCTGACACCAGGCTGTATCTCAAGAACGGTAATAGCTAGACTGTTGAAATTTTCACATAATTATGATGTATTTCTATTGCCGCTATAACAACAAATACCTACTAAAAATAAAATAAATATTTAAGGCGGGCTCCCATACAAAAAGCTTGTATTTTTTACCGTTTCTTGCTCTATACTAATAACGGTGACAAGTAGACGCTTTAACTATTCACAGAATATTTAGTTTTATGTTCTCTTTAAATATAAATAATTAAAATAAAATAAAATAAATAATTAAGGGGGCTCCCATACAATAAAAGAGGTTTTCGCCGTACCTACCCAGCCCAATCGGACACTGCGAAAAGTGTCTGTAACTTGCAAGATTAGGTTACAGATAATGGTACGGAACCCTTCGTGCTTGAGTCCCACTCGCACTTGACCGGTTTTTTATATTTATTCCTTACATACCAAAATATAAAAATACAAATCTGTCCTTTTTATAATGTTATATATTTGTTAACAATTATAATAACAAATTATTACGTATTGTAAAAAATCTTTAACGAATCTTGTGTATTACGTGATTGCACAATAATTTAATGACCTAGCAACAAAACAGAAACATTTTAAAATTTGTGAATCATAAAACATTTTAGTAAATAATACGTAGCCGTGTCTTGATGGAACTGATCTGGATGCTAAGGACGGGTCTAGTGGAGATGTAGTGAGCTCTTTTTGCTGCGACGTTCCCCATGCCAGGCGGGATTTCACTAGCGATGACTCGTATCAATCAATGAAGAGGACTCGCATCAGAACTCGCCGACACGACGAACTTCTTTGAAGGTATATGACGGTCCGGTCATATACCTTCAAAGAAGTTTGCATACTTGATGCGTAAAGTTCCTTCCCCAAATTGTGCTAATTGTGGAGTCCTTGAGGACATATATCACATTCTGACGGAATGTGTACGGAACGAAACCTTAAGGAGGAATATTGTTGGCCAGAACACTTCAGATGTAGGTTACTGTAATAGTATTCTGGCATATCCACTTTCAGATAAAGCTAAATTATTATATAAACTATATAATTTAGGTATGAAGTGTACTACATAGTAAGTGTTGTTCTTATCATAACTTTAATTAATTTCTTAAGGTGATTTTGTTAACAGAGCGGCATAATCGCAATAGCGATAAAGCTCTTTAAATAAAGAATAAAAAAAAAAAAAACCCTCGCACCAACTTATGACGTCACGCGCGCTACGAGCTGCCGCGTGCAGTGCTAAGCGAGACGTCAACGTGGGTGTCCCGACCTCTCCTTGAAAAAGACCACCGAATGTGGTTGATAGAAATATGTGAATAAGTCAGATAGTCGGAGCTATCTGACTTATTCACGTGAGTTACCCCGTATTATTTACTAAAATGAGTGAAAACCACGTTAGATTTTTATAATAAAAAAGCATAAAACATGTTTATTATTTACTTGTATTACTTTTAGTTCGCTCGTCCCGACCTCTCCTTGAAAAAGACCACCGAATGTGGTTGATAGAAATATGTGAATAAGTCAGATAGCTCCGACTATCTGACTTATTCACGTGAGTTATCCCGTATTATTTACTAAAATGAGTGAAAACCACGTTAGTTTTTTATAATAAAAAAGCATAAAACATGCTTTACTTGTATTACTTTTAGTTCGCTCGTGACCAAGACCATTATAATATTCATGGTTTTATCGTAATAAAATCCCTTGAAATACTTTTATAACTGTAGAAACTTACAGTAATATTGTATATCTATAATTTTGTTTAAAAAGCTCAAATAAACCTTTTAGTAGGGAACAACTGAAAACAACGCGTAGGTAGTGAAACTTCCGTTAATAGTGTACGTAGTCAATAATGCGCTTAAAAAACCTCCCCGACGCAGACAAAGGCTCCAGTCTACCTAAAAGGCCCATTGTATCCTCTATTATTGTATGCTTCAAGTTCACTAAAAGCGAGCCAATCGAAAAGCTTTAGCGTTTTCACTACGTTTATTTGGAACTATGAACATACGGAAAACAATACGAGTAATAGACTTTCGAATAATAGACTTTCGTACTACTCTATAGAATTCCATTATAGAATACTTGGTTTTTACGTAAGTATATTACAATAGTATAATTATCGACGTTAACAGATCCATTTTGAATAAAGAATTACATTTTGGTTCTGTTATATTAGTTATCTCTAAGTAATATATGTAATACCTATAACAATAATTCAATAGCATTATATTATCAATGATTTCTTTTCAGACCAGTCATTAACTACGTAGCCTTTATTTTTTATCAGTTATTTAATCGCCATTACCATCATTTTCATAGCCTTATCCTGATTATGTAAGGCCGGTAACCTACACAACAAAATAATATCACTTAGGTATTTTTTTTATATTTTTTTTTTATTCGTTATAGTTAGCCTTTGGCGATGTGGTCGAAGATGTTGTTCAGACTAACCTAGAAGTACTGGCTCTCAAGAACAGCTGCCGGAACACACCGTTAGGTGCTTGGCGACAGATTTTCTACTTGAGGGTGGTAGCTAGCCAGGCGGGCATTCGCAAAATGCCCTACCACCACGCATATTATAACCTAAAACAATATATTGTGCTCTATATTGTTTTAGGTTTGGTTCGGCCGTCTCTATGCCGCTTAACTTTCTAAGCCGTTGTGATTGGTAGAGATACCGCTACCAGTTCGCTGGTAATGGTAAACATTTTAGAATAAACTATGTTGTGGGCCTAATACGCAGTAGCGTCCTACTAATATTCGACTGCAGTGGTTTTGCTGCTGCTCATTTGGAGCATTATTTATATGAATAGATTCAGGCGTTACTTTGCGGAAATCCATATTTAATAATAACAAATATTTCTTAAATATTTTAAGAATACATCAAATTAATGTTTTAATAAAACACTTAAAAAATTTAAATATATATCTAGTGACGTTTCCGCCTAATTTTCCTGAGAATCCCGAGAATCGTTTTCTCGATCGTGCGCTCGTAGAGACAACACCTCCTGAGGATGCTTCGTGTAGAAACGAAACGCGTCGAAAATTCTTCCGGTTTGGAAGGAAAATTAGGCGGAATTGTCACTAGATATATTTTTATATTTTTTAAGTGTTTTATTTAAATATCAATTTGATGTTTTCTTAAAATATTTGTTATTATTAATTAGCATTATTTTTGAATATACATATCTCTTGACATTCAATGGAAAGATTATAAAACAGAAGTATACAAGTTTAAGCTATAATGCTTAAACTTGTATACTTCTGTTTTATGATCTTTATGAGCTGTATTTATTGCTGATAGGCTAGCTTTTGAGCACTTTATCACCTGATGATATGGTGGTATATAGCCTACGTTCATCAGGGATAGTGTAGGATTCTAATGGTGAAAGAATTTTTCAAATCGGACCAGTAGTTTTTAAGTTTATTCGTTATATACAAAAATCTTTTCTCTTTATAATATTAGTAAAGATTGTAATTAACCGTCCCCATAGCGAAATGTCGTTTTTTACTAAAAGATCAATCAAACCATCCACCTGAGTGGTCGGATAGGAATTTAGTTCTTATCAGACCTCCAGTTTCCACCTAGTTAGTCTGTTAGAATTGAAATTTTCCAACTGATCACTTAATTATTTTTTTAGGGCTCCGTTTCCAAAGGGCAAAACGGAGTCCCATTGATGAGGATCCACTGTCTGTATTTATTTCCATGGCAGGTATTTTTTTTTAAGTTATTGTGACGGAACAAGCTTGCGGGCCACCTGATATTAAGCGGACTAACCTCTGCCTATAACAGAAGCATTTAATCACAAGAGTATTAGTATTTTTGGAGCAACTGAGCAACCTCAGCAGTTGCTGGCTGAGCAAAGTTTCAAATATACTTATTAGTCTTACTTCGAAGCAGTGATGGCTCAGTGGCATTGGCTATGGACTGCCGCGCAGCAGGTCCATAGTTCGAATCCCGCCGCGGGCTTGAGTTTCACTGCATGATGGTAGGGCATTTTGCGAATGCCCACCTGGCTAGCTACCACCCTCAAGTAGAAAATCTGTCGCCAAGCACCTAACAGTGCGTTCCGGCAGCAGTCCTTGAGAGCCAGTGAAATTACAGGCCTCATGTGCCTGTAATTTCACTGGCACTAACAACTATGTCTCAGGTGACGGGCGCAGTGCAATTCGTGACTTGTGACGAAATGCATCTGTTATAGGCAGAGGTTAGTCCGCGTAGCATCAGGTGGGCCTCGTGCTTGACCCGTCACAATAAAATAAAAAAAAAGTTTCTACAAAATTCTACTAAATCCAATTTTTATTATGTTTCTGCCTTTTTAGGGTTCCGTAGTACCTACAAGGAACCCTTATAGTTTCGTCATGTCCGTCTGTCTGTCCGTCTGTCCGAGGTTTTGCGAAGAGACCGTTTGTACTAGAAAGCTGCAATTTTGTACGGGTATGTAAACTTACCACGCCGACAAAGTGGTAAAATAAAATTTTGAAAAAAAATTTTTTTTGGAGTAGCTCCCATATAAGTGGTTTGGGTATGAATTTTTTTTTCGTTGCCTATCTCATCGTGTGGGGTATCATTGAATAGGTCTTTTAAAATGACTGAAGGGTTGCTAATACTATTTTTCGATTTAATGCTCCATTTACGAAATATTCAACTTTAAAGTGCAAATTTTTGTTCCAGTAGGGCGTCCCCCCCCCCCCTCTAAAACCTAAACTGCTGGCTTAAAAATTTTGAAAAAATTCATGATGATAGTGCAGTTTATGAACTTTCAAGGAAAATTATAGCGGTTAAGATAACTTTATTACTTTAGCAGTAATAGTCGTTGAACTTGGGTATTAGATAATTTTGCACCAAATACAAAATCCTTAGAATAAATCCTTTAAAGTTACTAAGATGAAGTACTGAAAGGACTAGAATCGGTATAGATAGTTATAAACTATAGAAAGGGGTGGAGGGGGAGGGGGGAGGGGTTGTAGCATCCCCCCAGAGGGGTGGGGGATAAAGGAAACTAATTTTTATTTAAATTATAATAAATAAAAATAATGTGTATCTACATACATTAGAAGGACTTTAGGTATGGTATTATATGTATATATTTTGTGCAATGGGAAAAAGCTGAGAGGGCGGAATATCCCAATGATGTGAGGGGGTTACAGAAACCTATAGATTTTTTTAATACTAATGAAATTTCTCAAAATTACCTTCTTCTCCATGAAAATAATTAATCATAAATCACAAGCACGAAAACGTCACCAAAAAATGGTTAGGCTTAGAGACAAATGTCTTATTAGAAGTGAAGTAATTCTATGACAGCTCCGACGCTGTGGGTACGCAGCTTTAGTCTTCTCGCAACCTTATCGCAGCGTACTCGCTACACCTTCGCAGTATACTTGCGCCGCTCCCTCTCCGCGTCTCTGGCTTATAAAAAACACTCTAGGGGTAGGGCAGACAAGACTGCTTGGAAGATAGGTGATCCAAAACCAGCAAGTAACCCAGTAGATATTAGTAACATTTACTCGAATCACTTTCAATCAGTATTTGAACCCTCAACTGTTACCGACAATTATAATGCAGATAGTAAATTTTATATTTCTGAAGATAACCACACGTCAGATTTAATTATCAGTGATGTTTTTTTTACTATAATCAAATGTATATCAAATCGGAACTACGTAGACTCGATCCAACTAAGGGCGCTGGAGTTAATAATGTTTCACCATAAGTTCTTAAATACACGCTGACACCATTTGTTTTCCAGTCCACCATATATTCAACCTAAAGATTATTTAAAGTTGTAGCAAACTATCGCCCAATCTCAATTTTGCCTACCTTATCGAAGCTTTACTGAAATATTATAATGTAGAAAATAACAAACAAACAAACAAACAGTGTGTTTACTGATTTTCAAAAGTGGTTTATAGAATGGATCACAGGATTTCACTAGAAAAAAGAGCTTATAACGCTATTCGAGGTTATATATGGCGCTGGTTCAAATCATCACGAAACATTGCCAGAAAGTTGGCTTTGATTCAGATGTGGTTCCAATTAGTCCTGGGGTCCCCGAAGTGTCAATATTAGGACCGTTAATTTTTATCGTCAAATGATATTACTAAATATATTTTAAGTTTTTTAAATTGCTATTACTTGTCGATGACCTGAAAATGTATCATTCTATAAATACTTATCAAGACCACTTCAAATTCCAAAAGGATCTGGGCAGATTTTTAGTGTATTTTATTAGAAAATAATTTTACTCCTAAGACAAAAACAAATTATGTTATACAAATACAAATAAGTAATTAATTTTATTCCTCCTTATTGTGATACATTTATGATGAGTCTATGACTCTAAAACTAGGCTGGTGGCCTGTATCTCAAGAGCCAGGTCCTTCCTGGCTTTAGAGAATCTGTAACACATCTAAATTTTTTCTTTTATATATACTATTTAGTAACAATTCAAAATTGAACCAATACATTGAAACATATATACATATAGGAAAAATATTTAAAGAAATTGTTTTTTTTCGAATTAACGTCATTTTGTATATTTTTAATAATTAATATTTACGTGTAGTCATTGTTCTGTGGTGTAGTATTGGTGTAGGAATTTAAGTGAATGTTTGTGAGGAATTTGAAAGGTGTATGTGTCGGTGCGTGTTTCTGTATGTTTGAGTATACGTGCATGTGAAGGGTATGTGATTTGTTATGTGTAATTTTACATATGTTTTATGGGATTCTAACTTTGATGATGTTCAAGTCATAAAGGATTAAAGAATAATATTAGGTAGTAAATTAATCGTTAATGTAAATATTCAAAATATTATAATAGCACGTGGTTTAAAAATATTTAATTTTGTTATAAGGTCCTCTAGTAACTTCAACAACGAATTAACGTATTTATTGCATAATATTAAACCATTGTGAAGAGCTGCTAAACAAATATAAATTATTGCAATTAAACTCTAGGAGGATCTCAACAATTAGATATTATGCTTCTGTATGACCTATATCATAAGTCATAACAGATATGAATGTACAGAGTTGATCGATTAGCTTCGGTATAAGTTACTTTTTAGACCATATCCTTGCCATCTCATAATTATTATTATAAATAAGAATATTTCTTCATTAGGAAAATATTGTGACTATGTTCGTTGGTTCTTGAATATATATATATATATAAATAAATATATATATATATATAAAAATAAATATATTGCACTTTCTATAGTCTGGGTTAAAAAAAAATGTATGGACACTACCATGGCAAGTTTTATTAAAAGTTGGCGCAACTTTATAAAAGTCTCTGTAATTAAAAAAAAAATGAGTTATAATTTTTTTTTTATTTTTTCCCGAGTAGTCATGAGTAGGTCCATGCACCGATGCCGGCTTATCGTTGAATTTTGGGACACGGTGTATATATATATATATATATATATATTATATATATATATATATTATATATATATATATATATATAATATATATTATATATATATATATATATATATATATTATATATATATATATATATATATATATTATATATATATATATATATATATATATATATATATATATATATATATATACACCGTGTGTTAACCCAGACTATAGAAAGTGCATAGAATGTTAAAATCTATGAAAATTATAAGAAAAATTTTTTTTTTACTGATTTTTGTAAAATAACTACAGACTTTCTGTAATTTTAAAGGATTGTGGTAGATAGCCGTCCTTCTTAGGTTGCTAATGCACAAAAAATATCAAAAATATGTCAAAAATTGTGGTCATCGTAGTTGAAAATAACAAGCATAATGGGTATCGAATATCGATGAAATTTATATAAGTCTCTGTAATTAATAAAAAAAACAGTTATAATTTTTTTTTTTTCCGAGGAGTCATGAGTAGGTCCATGCTCCGATGCCGGCTTATCGTTGAATTTTGGGACACGCTGTATATATATTTATTTATATATATATGCACAGTCCCTTCAGTGTCGTTATACAGTTGACACTATATATAGATATATATATATATATATATATATATATATATATATATATATATATATACATATACAGTGTAAACTCAAGGGACTGTGCATTTTATGGCGTTACAGAGAGGTGTCGTTAAATGGAGAGAAGAAAAAGTTAGTGAGCAACTATATAAGAATTGTATAGATAATCCATGATTCCTACTTAACAGTCACGGTCAACAACAGTCTACACGTGCAAGCAATCACAATGTATAAACATAAGAACAAATTGCTTAGAAAGTTATAGGTAGGGATATAAAAAGAAAATGAACAATAGAATTATTCTATATTATGATAACGGGCTACTACGGAACCCTACATTGCGCGTGGCCCGACACGCGCTTGACCGTTTATTCCATCTATGTTGGGAGGTCAATTTAATATGTGTCGCAAATAAATAATTACATGGACTCAATGTAAAGATTGTATCCTTAACTTTTGCTGCGCCATAGGTATACTCGTACATATATATCCCGTGTCAAATGCTGAGCAAAACTCTACAAATACTAATAAGTACGTTGGTTTTCATTAAAGAACAGTTATCTTTATTCAACAAAACTATAGCTTCATCGAATAGCGTGAACCAGTCAGAAACTACTTCATAATTCCCATCGGTTTCATGTTGATAGGCGTAAAAACAATCGGAGTTAATGACTGTGCGTTTCCAATCCATTATTTTTTTCGCTTTAGCGGCGCACACAATTCAGTTGGCGATATCAGTTCTTTGAATGGTCGCGATAAAAATAGCGAACACATGTGCGTTCACTGCCAGATGCCCTGCGACCTTACGCTCTATTTGTTTTATAACATTACACATTTTATGAACAACCACCATTGGCTGTAAACATCGGTGCGTTGCCGCGGTTCACACTACGTTAGCGTTTATGGAAAAACAAAGCGTTTATTGTATGGTTCCGCAGACGAACTGCGTCCTTGGGGTGTCGTCAGGCCGACACCGGGTGAAATCATCATTGGCACCTCTATCCACTGCTAGACAATGCTCCGCTTTTACTCGATTCACACATTTGCTACGTCAGACGCGTCAAGGTTTTTTCAGCGACCTCTTCAATGTCATATTGTGTGGTATACATACATATGTAGCACTTGCTATTTTAATCGAGTTTGCTACATGTCTTCCCAAAAAAAGAGTGTTATGTTTTAAGGGTTCATGTATGTATGTTTGTGAGTTTCTTTATTTCACCATCACTTCTGAACGACTTCACCGATTTTATTGACGTTAGATTCGTCTGTTTTAGCGCAAGTAACACTAGTTTTTAGGAACTGCGGATTTTAGACGCATATTGAGAGAGTTTTTTTCTGGTAACAAAATGAAGGGCTTTAAAAACCGATCCCATAAATATGTATAACGTGCAGTTTTAATTTCAATAGAACGATGAAACGCTTTACGAAAACAAATAATTTACAGTCGGGTTTCTTACTTTTTGAATTAATCTATACTTGTTTTATACTGTATGTATTTTACAACGGACATACAATCGAATCGATTAACAATTTAAACGAAACATTTTACGAATTTTCGTAGATCACCAGTATTTTCAGTTCACGACAAACTGCCAACCTTGAAAAAAATACATTTATGCCGTCTGAGAATAGAAAATGAAATTATAAACTCGTTAATGTCAAATATTTTGATCGATGGAGCAGTGCCGAATGTCAGTTTAAAAGTGTAACTTAATATTTAACTAGCACTTGTCTTTCACGCAATATCGTATGGACTTCGACTACGAATCAACCTCTGTTCTCGTACTTCAATATTAGCTTTGTATAGTTTTGCCAGAATTAAGTGTCTCAAGGCTAGTACTCTAATGTTATTGTTAATTCTCATCTATGCTCAAGGTCTGTGGGGTGCACGTCCGTTAGTATACATCCTAGATCGAATATTGAAGTAATGACTATACCCCTAGTTGTAGTAGCCACTAGTCAGTCACTCATCGGTATTGGCTATGGACTGCCACGCAGCAGTTCAATGGTTTGAATCCCGCGGGTTTGCCTCACCGGATGGTGGAAGGGCATTTTTCGAATGGCTGGCTACCACCCTCAGGTAGAAAATCTGTCGCCAAACACCAAACGGTGTGTTCCGGCAGCTGTCCTTGAGAGCCAGTAATTCTTGGTTAAGCTTATTAACACCTTCGACCACATCATCATTTACCATCAGGTGAGTTTGTAGTCAAAAGCTCACTTATCAGTAATAAAAAAAAAACTGCGGGAAAATTACAAGGGTAAATCTTAAATTTTATTGTTATCATTATCAGATCGGAACGTCCACTGTTAAACAAAAGTCTCCCACGTTGGGAGTCTACACTAAGGGTCCGTTTTAGAATGTCCTAATAAAGTTTCGGGTTGCTGACCAACACATAAAATAACTGAATGATAAAAATGACAGTTAACATGCAGCGCGTTTCAAGCTTTAACCGATGGTTAGGCTAAATCGATGACTGTGAAACGCAAAGATAGTGTTTTATTTATTAAATATGTTTTGGGTAGTATAACCGGAACTTACTCGAACATTCTGAAACAGGCCCTAAGGATATTAATCACCGGTCAGTTCCAGCCCCACTTGCATGATAAAAATTGAAACAAGATCAAGAAAATCGAATTTTTGAAAATAATATCTTATTTCTATGAGTCTTATTGTAATCTGCTAAAAGTTTCTATTGGTAGTGTTTTTGTGCTTACTTGCGTCACAGATTACATGAATCCCTTTCCTTTTTCGGTGTACAATTTTTTTTTTCACTGATCGTCATTTGATCTGCAACCCTGCATTGTAAATTGTAGGTCAGGTGCACTTAGGCGAAGCAGTTGACAACACTTGACATAATGTCTACCTTGTTTAGCTGCAAATCGTCGCCATGCTATTTTGAAACGCTATATATATACATGCAGTATTTCCTTTTGCGTATACTTCCCCACCCATAAAGCACGCGTGTGAATGCAAGTATTAACCAACTTTATCTCTAAGATTAAAATCTTGGCAACAGACGCCGCGATTATTTATACGTTCATTCATCACATTTTTCATCCCATCCGACTCAGGCAAGGATGTGTTTACATCATCTCGGCGCCAAGCAATTTTCACATTTCCTCCTACAACAATAAAATTCATTTCCCCGAAAATTTCATTTACACGCGATTCGTATAAAAATTGATTTAGAAAATAATTTGTTTTAGATTACGTCTTTATTTATGCCCATTGGGCTGATATATTGAATCAGTTCGTCAGTAAAGTACCGATTTCATTACATTTTGTTTTCCGTGTGTTCTTTATAACTATAACACTATACATTAATATTATAAAGGTTTTGTATTGTATAGGTTCCGTCGACAAACCGCTATTCATGTCAGTCTGATCTTTGTCTATCAGGACCGTAAACGGAAGGAGTCACAAATCTAAAATTTTAGATGTATTGTGTTAATTACTGTTGTTTTAGATTAGAAATCCAGTTAAAATATTTTTAAGGGAGCTTGCGTCCATATGGGTTTCATCTTTTAGAGCACACTTAGTTGATTTGCAGATTTCAAATATCACACATGGAATGACTCGAGTGAGGATGCAAGTGTGTAGGTTTGAAACGTTTTCACACTTAAATGGGCTGAACCGATTTGGATGATACTTGAAATATACATAGTTTAGGTCCTCGATTAACTGATAGGATATTTTTCATCATCGTCTACGCGGGTGGAACTGCGGGGTGTATCTAATACATATTTTTGTATGATTATATGTTATAAAGAAAAAACGGACTGTGTAAGTTGTCCTTTTTAGACTATTTTTGATTACAGGAGTATAGGATTTATCTGAAAAACTAAACTAGTTTATGTTCTAGTCCTAAAAGTAAAACTAGTGAGGCTATGTTCTATATTAAATTTAATTTGCTTTTACCGTTAAAGGTGTAAATTTCTCAAAAGGCGTTGCTGCATATCTTCCAGTATTTTTCCCTTAGTTGCCTCTTACGACGCCCAAGGATGAGATGGGGGCAAATTTCTAGTCCGGCACCCCATAGGCTACTAGATTATAATAATAAAATACAATCATACGCCAGTGACTTAGATTGCGTCCATTTTGGTCGAGTATGGCGTGATCCCTCTGTAACTAATCTGTAGAATCAGAACGAAGAATAGTTCTTATACTATGATATTCTTCCTAATATACAGTTATATAGGCACAGATATTGCCTGCAGCTAATATGAGTTGGTACCAAATTTTATCTTTGTGTTTACTATTGTAAACCTGCAGGGTTAAAAGTTTCGAGTTATATAGTAGGCTGTAGGATGTTCAGGCATCTGCTGATCGGTTTAGTACATATTACGTCAAGTTTTCATGTTAGTGCGTCAGTGTTCTGGGTATTGATTGCTGTAGATGCTTACACCGTTCAATAACATTTCATGAACGGAAACGCGTCATAATGATCACACAAAACCATCGTTGTTTTAAATTGCTTCAAAATTACGTAATAATAAGCTAAATTTAATTTTTCTATGAATAACGTCTCGAGTCATTAAGCGGACCGACAGACAGAAATAGCGGGTTCTATTTGAGCGGCCCAGATGTGTGTCAACCGACGCCGAAATCATTTTAACTGCCCATATTATTCAATAAATAATAAAGGGTTTCGTTATTTATGTTCCCAAAATTAAACTTATTTTAATGTTGGTTTTGCACTCCTTTTTATTTGTCAAATAATCCTGTTGTCACTGTTCTTTGGCTTTTAAAGTTCAAACTCACGTCTGTGTGGGAAATTCACAATATTGTCCATTCTACTGATCGTTTGTTTCGCGAGTTTAAATTAGTATGAGTTTATATTATATTATGATGACTTAACCCCCATAAAATGGATCATTAGATTATTAACATTTAGAGGCATTAAGTCGCACGAACGAGGGGACCAGTTGACAGGACACTTCGGGAAATAAAGTTGTCACCAAACTGATTTTGCAATAAATTAATGGTTAAGCGCGCTGTATGGCAAGTTGCGTCTTCTTGTTGGAACCAGATGTCGTCGATGTTTAGCTGATTTCTTATTGGAAACGAAAATCAGTCAAATGCATGTCTCCATAGCGCTAGCCTTTCACCGTAACGGCAGCTCCTTCCTCATTTCGAAAGAAATAAGGACCGATGATGCCGCCAGCGTGTAATCAGCACCGAACAGTACATTTTAATGCATGTAATAGTGGTTCTTTAAATTGGCTTGAGGATTGTCTTCGCTCTATATAAAGCAATTTTGGTTATTGACGAAGCCATAGAAAACTTCCCCAATTTGGAAGCGTTGTTCTGGAGTTAAACGATTCATGATGAATGGCCATACCTTACTGAACAGAAATATCAATACAGTTTGACATTCCCAACTATCAAACCATAGACCTTCGAAACTTCTCATGCAGCTACAAAAACACCCAATACAATAGTAGGACTTGCAACAAAACCTACAAAAAATATGGTAATTTTTTTAATTTCCTGCCCTAGAAGTCTGAGTTCACCAAATATGTTCAATTGTCATGTACAGTTTCAGTACTATTACCATTTTCAATTATATGATTATACTTGTTGGTAGATTACCTAATTGTAAACCTATCTGTACCTATTTGTCTAATTAAATGCATTAAAGAATCCCAATATAGCTCATTATCTGTACTTAATTCTTAATTGATTTAGAATTCCACGTCTTGACTTTAAGCTTCGATGCGTAAGATTTTCTTTTTCAGTCTTGAAATAAACATGAAGGGGTAATTAAGATCATGGCCGTGTACCTACTTCACACAGAATGCCCTTTATATATATATATATATATAAAGGGCATTTCGTGTTTATTATGCTTAATTTTGCAACTAATGTTTACAATTAATCATTTCACATTATACTTGTTTCTTAGAGTTTCAAAACAGAAAGGAAAACAGTAGCCACAGCAATATTACTCGTACAAGTCGACTACAAAACAAACGAAAAACGTTTACATATTCTGTATGTTCTCAATTTGCTGAGTGAGTCTGGTGGCCTTTATTTCCATCCAATATTTCGATACTGTAGCTACTTGAGTACAGGCCGATATATTTACCAAATGCTGGCCGACGTATTCAATGTTTTGTAACGTGGCCTGCTCTTTACCGCATTTGCTTTGGTAAATACGGGACCAAATTTGGTGAATGTTTAACTGATATCGGATTCACATTGGACCTATATCGCTAATCCTTGCGATTACATCTTTTCGACAATAATAAGCGTTCAATTTGTTTGGATAAATTGAATATTTTACATTTCTGTCCGAAATAACGCCCCGGTAGATAAATTATTCCTAAGTAATAAATATTGTATTTAGTTACAATGTTAAAATTCCTCGTGTTGGTAGAAATAAATTCTAAGACGTCACATGTGTCGACTGTAACTTTGCTACATCCAACAAGAATGACGTCAATGTCGTCGTTGTCGTCGCCGCCGGCATCGCACTCGTCAGCTATTTGGAACTATTTTGGATATAACACAAAACATTTGTTTACTGAATATGTGTATTATTTTGCCAGAGTATTTATTCCTTTGTTACTTTTAGGTGTGCATTAACGAGTAGGCTGCGCACACAACATGATGCATTTTACAAGTCCCGGTCTAATTGGTCATTAGCCAGCATCCCTGGTGATGCAATGGTTATACGTAAACATGAGTCACTCGTACATAGCAACTAAACTAGTGATATGGATCTGCTGTCAACAAATAGGCGTCACAGAGGTCACGCACACCACACCTCAGCGCCTAACATTTGGCACCATGTCAAATTGCATAACCCACGACGCCGCCGATGCGAAAACAGGAAACACGATTATTTGAGTCCCCAATATACTACTGTAACAAATCTTTCTCCAGACACGGCGCGTTGCGTGAGTGTGTCTTATGAGAATTATTCTAAATGAATTGTCTTGAAGTAGTAGATTATTATTGGAGATAATACATACTACTTGTTTGGATTATCTCCAATAATAAAAGCCTGACCTTGTGCATGTTCCCAATGCAACTTAGGTGTGCGCACTGCAATGTAGACCTATTCAGTTGTCTTAAAAGGAAAACAACTTATGGACATACACGTTTATTTTACTTAAAAATATTATGATTTAGTAAACAGGATTACTGAAGTTGCCACTAATCACTTTTGGTACCTACTAATTTGGGTTGAAGTTCCACCTGAAAGGTTTTCTGAGGACTAGATCTAGTGACATCTAAAGTTATCACAATATTGAGTAGCTTGTTTTGGAAATCGACGTTTTTTATGTAACGATACTGCTATCACTTGGCAGTCAAGTATTTTAGGGATTAGAGTCAGCTATATGTTCGGTGAACAGCAAGTCACGTATATTCATATTTTGGAAAATCTTGTGATCTTCGTTGTTTAATTTTTTTATGAAACGAAAGTAAATATTATGTACTAAGGCAATCACATTATTAATATTCTGTTGTGTTTGTTTCAGGTAAGTCGACGCCATCGATCTCCACAAATGAATTCAAGTGTGAAGTTATTTAGGTAGAGGTAATGCTAAGGTGTATAGAGTTCAAGGATGTCTAGTGATATGTTGCCGTGACAATATATACAGGGTTATTGGTAAAATGCTAACAACCTCTTAGGGTTGACTTCTGCTAGTCCTAAGAAACATTATGAGATGATTTTATTACACGTGTTTTTTTTTATACCTACTCTGAGCTAAGATTGCCCACCGCGGCAACACTGGACCGCGCCGAGGTCCCTTTGAATAGAGTTTTGAATATTTTCCATCGGGCAAAGTAATAAAACATATGAAATAATACATTATAGACACACGATACTTTTGACATCAGGTTGTCCTTATGCTTATTCAGTAAAAAAATTATAAAAAACTCAAAAGAAAATTTTAAAAATATTTAAAAAAAATATTTTTTCAGAAAAAATAATCATCTCAAAATGTTTCTTAGGACTAGCAGAAGTCAACCCTAAGAGGTTGTTAGCATTTTACCAATAACCCTGTATAAACTACAATAATTTGGATTATTACATTATTTTAGAAATTTCACTAGCCAATATTTTCTGAATAAGTAGTTTCTGAGAATATATAACAACATACTCGGTACGTGTTGTAACGTGCTTCACAAAAAATTCAAACTCGGCGTTTCGAATTTTCGCTCACACATTTTTGCGGCAAAATTCAACGCGACATAAAAATCACGCCTCCTAACGGTCGAGACCGATGGAAAATATACGGATGTGAAATGCTTTACCTCAGTTTTTATTCGTTCGGTGAAATTATGCGATTTTGGGGCAGTAATTTTGCTAGAGTTTGGCGATTCGGAGATATATTTTTGCTGTTGTAGTGGGTTATACGAATTGTGTGTCGTTATCTGCGCTGTTGGGTCCTGTCTGGATACTTTTATATATGAAACGTTTTATTTATATTTTGTATATTATTTGAACTGTAGTATAATATCAGAGCTTGAAAAATCTGTAACAATCAACCATGTTTCTATTTGAAACCGCAGTAACAGGTACGTAAGCAGCAGAGCGTCCTTATAAGATGGTCTTTATGACCTAAAGACAATTTAAAATAGAGTGGGTGGCGGCTGCTCGCTTAGATTTGGTATCATTACATTCTTAAACAGTTTAAATATGAACTAAGTAGATAGATTTACTGTGAACAGCACTGTGTACTTTAGATAGGTAAAATAAATGTTACTTTGAAGAAGGTCGTATTAGATATATTGGTTATGGAACGATGCTATTGCTCGACCAGGATTTTCAACCACAATGATATTTCATAAAATGTAGGTGGTCGCCAGAACCTAGTATATGAATGAGTTGAACTCACACACAGTGGTTCCGTCACAAAAATCAGGCCAGGCTCATTCCGTCTTTAGGTACGCACTATAGCTATAGTTACATGGGCGTATCGGTGTCCAGACGCCTATTATCGATAAAATATTAAATATTAAATTACAGGCACAAGAGACTTTTAACATCAAGTGGTTCTCGTGCTTATACCGTGAACAACATATAAACAAACATAAGAAGAATAAAAATATTCCAAAAAAATAATTAAAAAAAACATGTCAAAATATTTGTTAGGACTAGCAGAAGTTAACCTTAAGAGGTTGTTAGCATTTTACCAATAACCCTGTATAGTCCTGTAAAGGTCGAACAGACGTATGGGCAAACTGACAGCCGAAGCTCAGAAAGGGTCCCGTTTTATAGGACGGAAAGTGGAAACCTAAACAAAACAAAAGCTCTGTATCCCCAACGCACTGCACTCTAACTTCAGTGCCGGATAATATGAAGTTTTTATGTTTGTTCACGACAACCCGAACGACTGAAATATTATGCATGACCGCGGAGAGTTAGATTAAGTTCGACCATTAGGTTGCTATTATATAAGCTATTATATTATATAAAAGACAAAAATATTCTCAAGATTTCCAACCAATGCATTTAATTATAAATGAAAATCGTTAAAATGAACCTCGGCGGAACCTTCAGATTTAATAATATAAATAAGTTTTGTTGTCTTATGATGGCAGTCATTATAGCAACGTGGTAGGGCATTTTGGGAACGCCCGCCTGGCTAGCTACCACGTTCAAGTAGAAATCTGTCGCCAAACACCTAACTGCGTGTACCAGCAGCTGTGCTTGAGAGCCAGTAATTCTAGATTAACCTGAACAACTTCTTCGACCACATCATCACTTACCATCAGGTGAGATAGTGGTCAAAATGTAGCTATTAGCTATAAAAATCATTTTAAAATATTTGGGGACAGTTTCAATTCATTTACTTTAGGTTTATGCCATAATATGTTCTATGGCTTTGGTTTCTTATTTATTTCCTCCTCTGAAGCAGTTTTGTACGTCTACTTCATATTCTATGATTGCATGTGATCAATTCTTGCTGTTATTTTTATGTTATTCGTGCGCTATCTATTGGTTTCAGGAGCTGTCAATTGAATATAGAATTTCTTTATAACCCGTATCAGATTTATTTTTAACCGTCTTCTAAAAAGAGGATGTTTTGTAAAGTGCAATCACCATCCTATCCTTCTTGAAGTGAAACTTCAGATGGCAACTCAATTATTTGTTTTTAATTTTGGATGAAAATAAAGTAATGTTCACTGTTTTATAAAAGGGTACTTTTGGGTATTGGACCGGTTTGACTATGGAATAAGTCTTTGTACTTTTCATTTACACCATGTTTAATCATCTTTAGGAAATACTATTCAAAACATAAAAACTGCCTATAACAATTTATATGTGATATATATATATTATTATGAACTATAACATTGAGTGCTGATTATTCTTTTTGCTTAGAGGGTTCAGGCAAAACGGATGCTCCCCAAGGGTAACAATAATATGTGATGTTCGCATCAGTCACAAAATTAAATAATACAAATAAATACCTTTATCGCCAATATTTGTATAAGAATTCATGTTGACATTTTGAAATATTTATCAAGAAATAAAAATTAGATTAACATATATAATTTTTTCTACTTACGTCTAAGTAAGCAAAGACCGATTTTCCAAATCTTTTAACAATTTCTTCGAAAATAAATAATTTTATGCTAACACCTTACTTTAAAATATGTCGGAATATTTTTCAATGTACCTAATTATCAAATACTCAGTAAAAATATATTTCCGAAACACAATTAACTTTTCATTTATGTCAAGCAATCAATCATTTTAACTCAATTCATTCTGAAAATAAAAATACACGATAAAATTTTTGCCATATTTTATTTGTACAAAACAGTTAAATAAAACACTTTTTTCTAAAATAAATGTAAGGATACATTTTTTTATTGCCACAACTTAACTAATACATATAAATTCCTAAAATTAGTTTATGAATTAAATTTATCTGTTGTCTAATAGTCTGTATCTGTGTCACATTATGATAGAGGTTTGCAAAATCTAAATATTTCTGATGTTCAGGATAAGTAACGAGCAATTATTATTCTTGATAATAATAACTCTCGGCGGTATTTTTATTTACGTGGTATAACATTGATAGTCCTTATAAGCATTTAAGCTATCTGGCGGAAAATCACTTATGGTTTACTTATCTAAATATATCTATACTAATATTATAAAGAGGAAAGATTTGTATATTTGTATGTAACGAATAAACTTAAAAACTACAGGACCGATCTGCAAACTTCTTTCACTGTTAGAATCCTACACTATCCCTGATGAAAATAGGAAAAGGGATATTTTCAAAAAATACTAAAAAAATTGCGCAATAATGATAGTGCAATGAAAGTCACTCATTAAAAAGTCATTATGCTTGTATTCCTCGCATGGGTAGGCTGTCAAAACACAATAACACAAGTCTCGACGTTTTGCCAGAATTACAGAATTCGCTAATTAAAAACGTATATAAACGTAAAACTTATTTTGTTTATTTAAGATTTATTTGAATCCAAAATTATTAACAACTTGGAATAGTTATTCAAAAATGAAATATCACTAATGATATCATAAAGGTTATGATAAAGAAATCATATTGTGTAGAGCAATTTGGCAATTGCTGGAAAAATTTGTTTTATATCAATACTGAGTGTAGGTTGGAGGCCCAAATATTTATTCGAACATATAAACTTGTTATAGTCATACAGTTAAATATAAAAACAAAGCTGTAGATACCGTGCGGGCGGATCATTAGTTTATCAGTAACAAAATTAATAACATACAAAAACAATGGATACTTAATTAGGAAACAAATATATATGATTAATTGTTACACATTTTTCATCAGAGTGTCAGTGAGTCTGAGTTATTTTATTATTTCGACGAGGTATTCAAAATTACGACCGCAGCTATTGTTACCACAAATTTATGCCACTTTATTTTGCAAAGGGTTTTCCAAGAGGAGCTCAGCGACGAGAAGAGAGGGATAATTTTAATCCCAATTGTTCATGGTACACTGTTTTGACCTTAGATAATTGTTTTAAAAGTCGTTCTTTAATCTTGTTACTTACATATTTACCAACCATGTGGTAATAGATTCAGGTACCGGAATTATATAATGTGAGCTATGGAGCCTTTTTCCAGATTATTTTATATGAACACAGTTTTGAAGTTTAATGTGAAGTTAGACTGTTGTTTAAATACAAATTCTATTTAACTGTACAGTTCAATGAAACATGAGTTTATACAGTAAATTAGTACTGACTGCTGATGACCATGCGATTGAAACTTGTAAAAATTCGAAAAACTGTATAAAAAAACGAAACTGCACTAAAAAATTCTTACACCATCACCATTTCACAATCTGAAATCATTTAAAAATCTGAAATGGATATTCTTTTGAATCCAAAGACGTCTATGGTGATTGTTTAATCAGGCCAGCAGGCGATTATTCGCATAATGCCCTGCCACCATACGGTGGAGCTCGAGCCAGCGCGCGGTGATGGGGATCGAAGTATAGACCTGCGGCACGGAAGTCCATAGCTATTGCCGCTCGGCTCACATTGCTTCAAAGATGTTTGCATTATCATAGATTGCCCTACTCACCAGTTGGTAACTGATGATGTGATCAAAAAGTACGACGCATCAGGCGTATCGCTTTCGCATCATATCAACGTCACTTTGCCTTGCCTCATGTGTGTGACAACTACTCACGAGCACGTCCCAAGTCAAGGTAAAGTTTGATAAATGTGCGTTGTAGTGTGGAGTTTAATACAAATAATACTGAACGGAAAGTATTGTGGCGAGGCAACGTTGATACGGTTCCGCTGGATCCTGCAATATAAACTGACTCTCCAGCGTGGCAGCAAGACCATACTGGTAGGTGCTTGTCGAGAGATTTACGTCCTATTACGATACGGGGAAGTTAAAACTAGCAGCAGGATTTGAACAATGGGCACGGCACGCTGCAGCCCAAATGCATTGCCGCAAGGCCATTATTTTCTTAGATTATTTATGCATATAAAATTGAGTTGCACACATATTTAGTGAACTGACAAAACACTCACATTAGGAGTAAGAGCTAACAATATGATGAGCATTTGATAGGTTTTTTTTATGCCTTATACGTTAGCCTTCGACCACTATCTCACCTGATGGTAAGTGATGATGTGGTCGAAGATGTTGTTCAGGCTAACCTAGAAGTACTGGCTCTCAAGGACGGCTGCCGTAACACACCCTTAGGTGCTTGGCGACAGATTTTCTACTTGAGGGTGGTAGCAAGCCAGGCGGGCATTCGCAAAATGCCCTTCCAACATGCGGTAAAGCTAAAGCCCGCGGCGGGATTCGAACCATGGACCTGCTGCTCGGCAGTCCATAGCAAATGCCATTGAACCATCACTGCTTCGATTCGATCCCTCACGTTAGTATTTTGCCGGTTTATATATAATATTTTCATATTTAAAGTTGATATATAGGCATAGCCGGCCAATAAAGTTCATTATAACGAATAATAAATTCGGCAGATAATAAACAAAGAGCATAAGCAAATTCGAAATGAGATGCTATTTTTTAAGGACAAGCTTGGTAGTACGGATCGCATGGTAATGCGGAGTTTTTGTCGGTCCCCTTCTTTTAACTAATAGCCCTATTAGCATCTTCCAGACAATAATTTAATATCTCTCTGCCCCTCTTGGTAAAACGGTCGACGAATGCTGACATCATTCTTTTCTATTCCATAAGCTTTTGTTGATGTTTTCGCTCTGCTCCGGGAATTATCATTACAATTTCTTTTGCTATTTCTGTTACAGTTAAGATTTCTTTCATAAGATTCTTAATTTTATGCCATGTAATGATTAAGACCATAAAATTACATTGAAAGGATTTAATTTTCTACTTACAAACTATGACTAATTTCTGAAATTATAAAGTTCTTATTAGGGTAGATATCTTACAGTCTCAAACAAAATAGTGCATAGACGTAATACACGCAACCTCGTCAATATCATATCATGTTATGTCATTGATTGGTTGTAGATCAGTCATCGGTGTGTGCTGTGCGGAGAGTGTAGAAAAGTCCCAGTTAACAGTAAAATTGTCGCACGTACATACATTTAAAAATTATGTTTAGTGGAGAGAGGCGTGAATTTTATGAAAAGGTCCCTGTTCTCTTAGGAAACGAACAAATTTGTTTCAAACTGAACTATTAAAATAAGTTATTATTCGAATGCTACTCGTGTCGTATATCCATTGTAGGACAAGATTATTAACTTTTCTTCCTATCCTTATCCCACTCTAAGGGGTTGGCATAACATTCTTCTTTAACTTTGTTCTTATTACCTGTTGTCTCTGTTATCGCTTTTAGTGGTTTATACATTGTATAATTTCATAGTATTTTTGTCTTTTATGTGTCTTTTTTGGTCTTTGGTGTAATCATAGCGATTTGTCTATTTATATATGTATATTTTATCATACCTCGCATTCTTCACGCATTTTTAAATTCCTCTTCCTTCCTTAAAAGTGGAGGACTATTTTTTCTGTCGCTGGAACTACTTTTCATCTTCCTTAGATATATATGCTCATTCCTGATCTAGTCACTCACACATCCATATTAGCCACTATACACTCATAAATCATTCCCCTCTTTGGTGACCCGTCATTCTGATCCACATACATTACTATTGGTAGGTCTTATGGCTATTCCATTGTACTTCGTGGGTATTCATCGGTCACAAAGTTTATCTGCCATGGTTATTTAACTAACCCCAAATTCAAATACAATACAAACCAATCATGAACATATAACCGATTCTCTACTGAAAAATATTATTTTCATGCAGGGAATTTATTATATGGCGGTTGGTATGGCATGGAGCATACAAAATTGGATTTTAATATCGCGGCGAGTCCGTCCGATAACTAGATTGCTATCGTATGAATACCCGCGTGTTGGTAAAATGAGAGGGCTGAAAAACATGCTGGCGCTCGATCCCAGCCGCTTTAATATCATGTATCGTTAAATTCCGATAATGTTATTACGATACCGTGCTGACCGTAAAAAATGTAAGCATTCCACCATTCGAACCCTTAATTGTGTTGTTCCCTGGCCACTTGTTGGGGAACTTGTACAAAAGATTGATGCTGGTGTATCGCGATCACTCTTCGCGACCCTCACTAGAACTTCGATTGGGGTGATTGATTGGAAACGTTCCTACATGCCGACGACCTTTCAATATGTCGAAAAGATGAATCCTCTTTAGTTTTATTGTAACAATATCTTTATTTATCAGCACTTAATGATAGTGGCACTTTCTTTTCAGTAGGTCTATGTCTGGTCTGTTCGTATCGTTCAGTACCAATTATGTCAACTTCTGTGTTAGCTTGTAAGTGTATGTGTGCACAGTCGCTGCAATAAGAAGTACACACTTCGTAATTTTCAAAATAATGTGATGTCGCTAAGTTATTGAGTATCGAAGTTAATATTAAAATAAGTAAAAATATACAAATTATTGTTTGATTTTGAGATACTTCTGGGTACATAGAATGAAACTGAAGTCTTTGCCACAATTTTGAAAATTACAATGTGTATACTTCTTATTGCAGGCGACTGTACATATTATAATGTATCGAAAACGTATCTCAGTCATTTGAGTGCTTGAGAGAAAGATTTAAATAACATTATATTAAGCGTAAGTTTATGCAGTTCATTCTGGGTGCAACAGAGTTAAATCCTCGAGTTTTTCCTTTGCAACTAATTTTGCAAAAGTTTGTACATCTTACTTCAAATTGTTGAAGCGGTAAAGGTACTATAAATATATGAGAGAACGTTGCTTTCATTTTGTTTCTACTCGTATCTAGAAAATAATTAAAAAATATACAGATTCGTACAGCTGATATAAAAATTATACTATCTGTAACATTTTTAAGTAAGATATACAAACTTTTGCAAAAAGAGTTGCAAGGGGGAAACTTGAGAATCCAAATTTGTTGCACCAAGAAGGAACTGCAGAACTTTTGTCTAAAGAATATAAGAACAGTTCCATATCAGAAGGCATAAAAGGCTACTAAATGTAGAATACTTAAGATCCAAAGAAAAAAGAATCCAAAACCACAACTCCTTTGCGTTGTACGCACCCCGCATGTATTGAATAAGGATAGGAAGATGATGATACATACTTATTGAAAGAGTGAACTGAGGTCTCTGTACGAAGTTGGGGCCTTGATAGTTTGTATCTTCTTGTGACATTCGGAAGTTTCAAACAAATAGGTGCTACTGTTATTACTGTATTGTATCGGCCGGATCGGCTTGGGGATCGCACTGTAAGATGGCACTTCTTCAGAAGGTGCTGCTGCCCACCTTCTGGTATTCTTCCTTTAATCGTCTCTTAAGACTCCCACAGGTAGATATAATATAGCGTGCATTTATAGCCCAGCAGCCTGAGGGGAGTTTTATTATGTCATTAAGTGTCCTCAATTGTGTATACATAGGTACATTATATCATTACGGGGAATTGGTCTTCCATGATCTAACATTGTCAATGCGACTTAAATAGTATAAATGACTTAATTATTGTTAGTCTAGTATTAGTGTCCCTATTTCTTTGTCTACTAGACAAGGCACTGGGCTATTATGTGTCATTAGATCCAAGACTCTATTGTCTATATTATGTCATTATGTTGTTTAACTCAATGAAGCGGTAAATTGCGTCCTCTCAAAATAATTTCGTTTTTGATTGCTAACAGCTAAAAATTAATTAGTTCTAGAGAACTGTTAAGGAAAATTGCGTATTAGGCATTTACATTTTATATATAACGGGCGGTATGCCTTTACAGAGAAAACACTACAAACTATCTGTATACATTACTAAAGATACTAGTAGTATATTACATGTTTGTCCTGGATTTTTCAATACTTAGCGGTATCCTTAATCTCTAACTAAATTAAATTTCAAAGTTGGAGGTAATGTGTATCCTGGCTTAGCTAGTGACATTTACTTTTTGTACTGAACAAAGAAAATGCCATGCCCTTTGTAAACCTGCCCTATGGCGGTCGTTAAACTCTGTAAATTTTCTAACTTTTATTTCCAATACAAAATCACAAATATACGATAGGAAAAATTTAAGTCATGTGCTGGATTAAAATAAGTGATTTTGTAATGTAATCCGCGTAGCAGGCGTTATGGCAAACCTAACAATATTAAAATTTTATTTTCATGTTCGTCTATACCTCTTTTTTTTTATTCAGCATTTTACCATTAAATACATAAAACAATACTTGTTTGCAACTCAATTTAATACTTTGACAATACCTGTCAGGCATTAGAAACAACCTGTTGAGGTTACTTAAAGTAACTTAAATAAGTTAACAAAACTTATACAATACTAAACCTTTTTGAATAATGAAAACTTTGAACTGTTCAAAGTTAAAATTATTAAATTTATTCTCGAAGAAACTTGGTTGTCGTAAATACCGAAGTAGTTGGACGCTGCGATTTAGTAAACAGAGTATTTCTAACGAGAAAAGTTAGCACACGGAAGAGCGGGGAAAATGTATCACCCTTTTCTGATATAACATAACTACTGGTATTTTTAAGAGCTTCATCAAATTCAGCTTACTGCATTCCTTTTTCCTTTCAAGTTTGGTATCTAATTAATTTTCTTTACCACTTCAAAGTTTCTGATCGAGGTGAGACTTCAGCATGATTGTCAAGTTCCAATCCACATTATTTACTAGTCTACTATCACTAGGTGGACTGACGACATCGTTAAAGTCGCGGGTAGCCAATGGTTACAAGCGGCTAATAGCCGTTCTTTGTGGCGTTCTATGGGGGAGGCCTTTGTTCAACAGTGGACGTCTTCCGGCTGATGATGATGATGATGAATCCACATTATTATGGTCACAGATAACTAATTAAACTATAGAAACGAAATCTAACATTAGATTGATGGTGTTAAAGTCTAGTTCAGATCAGCATTCACTACCAATTAAATATTTTATATCCGATTGTCCTTATACTCGTATAGTACCACCAACTTAACTGTGCAGTTCTCGAGGGCGCTACTGGTCAAGGAAATTAACTACAAACTGTCACAATTTGAAGGAATGTGATAGTTCTTTTTTTTGTCGCCTGAACAGATAAGTTGGTGGAACTATAATATATATTACGTTGCCACAAACAACGTATTTATAACATTTACTGTAGTGACAGTATCGAGAAATACGAGAACTGAACAGATGTATAGCACGCCATCTGTTACTAATTAGTGGGAACGGTTAACTCGGACAGACTAAATAAGGTCGTCAAGAAACAATGTCATCAAAAGTACCTTTTGAAGCGCTCGTAGCGAAGTTTATATAGCTGTTCTTAACCGATCAGCAAAGTTAAGCAACGTCTCCCGCGGTCATAAGTTGGATGGGTGACCGTTAGTGATATTATTTCTGAGCGCTTTTATGTGCTTTGGAGGGCACGTTAAGCCGTCAGTCCCGGTTGTCGTTATAGCATGGTGGTAGGGTATTTTGCGAATGCGCGCCTAGCTAGAAAATCTTTCGCCAAGCACCTAACGGTGTGTTCCGGCAGCTGTCCTTGAGAGCAAGTAATTCTAGGTTAGCCTGAACAACATCTTCGATCACATCAGCGCTTACCATAAGTTAAGATAGTGGTCAAAAGCAAACCTATCAAACATAAAAAAATATATACATACACTACTCTTAATACGTATAGAGGGTGTATAGAGGATGTAATGTATAGAGGGTAGTAATATGTGTAATTGCAGGTGAAGGCACTAAGTTAGTTACTTAGTAGTTGGCGCGCGCTGCTGGCTCGATGTGATTAGAATACCTAATCGGGAACCCGGCAGAAAAATTGGCTGTAGGATTGTTATAGTACCAAGTATATAATTTGTCTATTTTTTTTCTGCCGCATTACTGACTGGCTGTTTTTATATATTTGGCGAATTACGCGGTTTGATTGTTTTATTTAAGTGGGGGGCTATAGAAATACATACCATCGTTTGTTGCCTATAGGGAAAAATATCAGAAGTTGGGCAGCAATGCCTGCTGAAGAACTGCCACTCTTACACTGTGATCCAAAATATGCCTGCCAAGCGTGGGGATTATGACAAATCCCCCTTGATGGAGGTGGCTGTTTTCAGCAGTAGACGATCCGGTCGGTACAGTAATGCTGTTTCTTACGGGAGCATGATGGTGATGGAAATATTATATTGTATAAAAGTGCTAAAATCGAGATCTGTTCGGAATGATATATATTTCTTAATAATATTATATACGAGTAAGTATGCGAAAGTATACTGAAATGTGTGTGTCACCACTCGCTTTCGTAACGCGTTAACGAAATTCAGTGATGAATGTGAAGATTATGAGGTTCCCTATATACCTAACCAATTGCCATGCGGTTAAAATAACGGACGAGAACTAAATAATAAACCCATATGATGAGATGTATTTTGTTTTGTTTTATTGTGGCATTACGTGCATCAAGTCCAGTTAGTATGTTATATGCATACGCAATTGCATCTTATTTTGATTGTCTTGCTATAATTTATTTTGTAAATACAAGCATTCGCAAACTCCACCGATCTTTCTGTCCATCTTAATAGTGAGTCGCAATGATGCCTGGATTTCTCAGTCGCGCCCTAATTGAATTCGATTTCGACTCACTTTTAATTTATTCGACTTTGCTTACCCACTTTGATGTCGGCACAGGCACTCTCAGCGCATTTTAGATAAACAACCAATTATCTTGATACGATTTTAATCCAATGCGACGCAGGCATGTGCTCTGGAATTCTGGACGTACATATATATTGCAAACTCTTGTAATGCTCATTATAGCTTAAGAATTTGGAGCGCAATCATAAAAGGGTTAATCGACTCTGGAAATAAAACGTTTGTAGATATGAATACATTGTACCTACTTCATTTACGCGGGATTAGTGAGCAAACATTGATATGAACGGGGCGCCCGTCGCCGGTACTACCATAGTAAAACCATACAAGTAGTTTGACTTTTAGATTAGCAAAGTCAAATAAAAGGTCCTTCTTAGGTAATTGTGAACGGTTTTATAATAAAGTTCCCAAACTTATTATAATTTAAACAAATATTGTAATTATTTTATTATATAGTAAGTATGTAACACATTGTTAATAGACGTTTAAAATAATGGCCGTGAGTTTCTTGCCCGTTCTTATCGCAGTGGCTCTATACAATTTTTCTTGCTGAACATGGTAGAAAAAAATACAATACATCAATATTAGAATTTGTAATTGACCTTCATAAGAGCGTCGTAGACGCCTAAATTGAGTAAATGATTTTGACTTTGAAATCAACATACCAAATGCGACTTGTATGTGTGCGCGTCCGTCCATAGGCATGTGCCACAGTAAAAACACAATGTCAAATATCTAGCGTGTCCAGCCAAAGTGCGCAGATATATTTAAAGATGTATTTATCAAATATCATGCAATCGTATCTGTAGGTAGCTACGAATAGATTTGCTATAGTAATTAGAGTATACCTATACATATTACATTATATACCTCTATTTTAGATTTATGGATTATCCTGCGTATTTATACCATAGTAGGCATTTGAATCTCGGGGCCTCCATAGTTGATCTACGTTTCTGGTTTTACTATGGTACCACCGCGAACGTTTCCGCTCCCAATTTTGATTAAACGTGTCTGTGTGCAGATCCATCAATGCGCGAGTGAAGGTAAATATGCGAATATTCGCATTGGGCCGTGATCACATCACAATCCTAATAGGCTAAGCGATTACGTCGGCATGGCAGGGCGGTTGGGCGGCAAGGCAGGGCGCGCCGCGACACTAACCCAATTTGTACAAAACGACGACACAGTAAACACACGTCGATTCTACGCTCCGCCGAGATTTATAGCGGCATCGTAAAATGCAGAACTCGTGAAAATCCCCAAATTGAATAGAGTGGGTATTACTCGTGATAAAATGATAAATCTCATTTTCACCACGATACTTGGGATATGTATGACTGAGTTAGGGTATTGGTCAATTTACTGTCAGTGATATTCTTGAATAACTTACTTACATTACACCTCTTGGGCGTTATCCCTCTATCTTCCCATGAGAATGAGTTTTTTTAGTCAAGATCTTATATGCTTGTCGCCTCTGCTCATGTTTTCCTCAGCATATTAACTGTTCTATCACTTGTGCCACTTTCAAGCTCTTTCTGATATATCTTAAGCATTCTAGTTGATCCATACTAAAAAAACTGTAATCTGCGAAATCCACATAATATGATGAGTTGAATAGACTTAGATATTGCTTACAATAAAAGTGTAAGTACATTTATTAATATCTTTGTATAATAATAGCGGCACGTCCCGGCTTCGCACGGGTATTTAACAAAACATAAATAAATAAACATATATTTTGATAATAACGATGTTCATCAGGGATAATGTAGGACTCTAAAGATGACAGAATTTTTCAAATCGGTCCAGTAGTTCTATGTTTATCCGTTACATACAAAAATACAAACCTTTCCTCTTTATAATATTAGTATAGATATAACTTTTATACCATCCGCAGTGGATTTTTCTAGGGTAAACCCTGTCTGCCGAACAACATTTCATATACCTACTTTTGCCTTGCTGTATTATTTTACGCGTTGTTAATTTTCCTGTTGATTGTTTATGAATAAGATAAAGATTTACACTAATGCATTATAAATATACCAGATATGACATGAAGTAGTCTTGGACTCTTGGCCTGTTTTCTGGACGAAGACTTCTGTGTCTATAGTAACAGATTATGAAGAAGATACTCATTCAAAACAACTCATGAGTAAAACCAAGCTACCTAGGTTGGTTGCGATTTCCTTTAGGTACGACTTTGAAGTAAAAATGTTTTTTTTTTCAATGTTTAATTTCTAACGAACAGTTGTGGTCTTTCCCACTCAGAATTTGAGTAATTGAATTATTGTACCCTCAGTAGTTTTATACTTATAAATAAGATAGAGCTTAATTTAATATACAGCTTAATGTCACAATATGCAGGTTGGATTGTGCGTGATTATCTTTAAACACAAATGAAATACGAGTATATAAAGCAATTCAATCTGGCTATGATTGCATTGATACAAGTAATGTAATCCAAATTACATTTTTCAAATTGGCTGTATACCATTACTAACAAAACACTACAAACTGTATACAGCTACTACAACGAAAGCATTTAGGCAACCTAAAAGCCATTGTTTGCCCACAGGTAGGTACTCCAATTGCTCCAGCCCACTACTCTACAGTTTAGCTACTATAAAGATGATTCTAATAATTTGTTTTGTTCTAAGTGAGATGAATATATATATAACAAAATAAATTAATATTTTCCTTTCATTTTAAATAATTTCTACTAATATATATTACATTTTCAAACGGCTCTGTATAATTTCTAAATGTAAATAATCATCCTATGACGTCGTCAATGCAGCAAGTGGTGTTGCTCCTTATAAATTTAAACGCTGTGCGTTTAAATGAGTTTTATGTATACGAGTACGCCGTATTTCTTACTGGAATGTATCAGCCAGATTGTCTACTGCTGAACACAGCCACCCCTATTAAAGGGGGGTTTGCCATGACCCCCACGTTTGGCCGGCGTCTTGGGTATCGCAGTTTAAGATATCAGTTCCTCAGAAGGCGCTGCTGTATTTTACCTTTAGTCGCCTATTACGACACCCACAGGTAGGGGGTGACATTCTAGCGCGGCACCCCACGGGTAATTTCTTACTTCGAGTATAGTAAAAATAATGGCCTTAGGTAGTTTAATAAGGCCGGGTCGTTTATTAAAGCCTAGTCTTATTGTATTTTTGGATAAAAGTGTTAATATAATTAATAAATATTCCAAATGCGTTTTTAATATTTTTCAATTTATACATATTAATAAGTATATTATTACCTACTCATAAATATACATTTTCTAATATATTAAGTATGTTTTAGTTTGAAAGTTCTCGTGAGTATAAGAAATTTATTTATATTTCACATCCGTTTCGCAGAGTTGTCGCCGCGATTGAGACGCGTAAACTCATCTAATAAATGCATCGCATAAATGACCGAAACCTAGGTCGACCATCTCGACTAATGTAAATGAGTTCTGCCGTTTATTTATTACATTAAAACATTAAATATGAATTATAATTAACTTTCAAGTAAGAAGTGGCTTATTTTTCAGTTGCACTTAGGCCATATTAACAGATTTTTTTATTTAAAAATGAATAAATAGGCTTATATTAAAATGTATGCTGCACCACTAACCTCACTTGAGGGCGAGCTAGGTTTTAAATTTAGGCGTCTACGACGCTCTTATGAAGGTCAATTACAAATTTTAGTATTGAAATATTCTACATAGTACTGCCACGTTCAGCAAAAAAAACTTGTATAGAGCCACTGCGAGAAGAACGGGCAAGAAACTCGGGGCCATTCTTTAAAACTTCTTTTAACAGTGTGTTACATACTTAATATACGTATAATAAAGTTATTACAATATTTGTTTAACTTACGTTGGTGACAGGCGATATCATGGCAGAGGCGGAATTGTCCAGGCATTTTTGTCGTTTAAGTAATCACAAACTGTGTAGTAAGTAGGGTTTCTTAATCAATATGTTTTTCACGTGGAACTTGAATTTCCCTTCTGTGAGCGTTGTAATATGTTTAAACCTAATGTACAATAGATTTGATATAGAGTTTGTTGTTTCCAGCCGTGTGGAGGCCGGGTGCGCCGACGCCGCCGCCCGCGCCGGCCGCGCCCGCCGCACGCAGTCCGGGCGCTCCGCCCCCACCACCGCCGCCGCCGGTGTGGACGCCTGGCTCCTCACCGCTGGCCGGTCGCAAGGCCTACAGACCCGTACACTTCGAAGATACGCCACCCACCCGTCGTAAATTTGGAGTAAGTGCTTACCAATAGGATGTTATGTACTTTTTTTTTGTTGACGAGCGGGATATCTTGAAAGAACATGCTCCCTTGCATTGTGGGTACAACGGAGTTATGTGAGATTTTTGGGACTCCAAGGACTCAGTAAAACCCCTCCGGAGGCCGACCTCGATGCATGTCAAAGGGCACCGGGATCTCCTGTGGAACGCAGGATATTAGGTACTAAGCTATGCAAGGTATGCAAGCACTAGCAGGGTAACTTCGTACACGAATGCCCGCTAGCTTGCTACTACCCTAAGTAGAAAATCTGCCGCCTAGCACCTGAAGTGAAGTGTGTCTGCAGCTAGCTTTAAGAGCCCGTTCACATTCCAGGTTATGCCTGATCACCGCCTTCGAACACATCATTACTTTGAGATCGTGTTCGAAGGCTGTCCTACGCCAATAAAAATCGTTATTGCCTTTATGACAACGAGTAGATATAATATATGTAACTAACTTTAAGTATTGTACGCCTGATGCCTGCTAACCGAATATGAATATATAATTGCAAGCTCCAAGACCCAGTCGTGTATCGAAATTTTCCTGTCGTTGCGATCTAAAAAATCCTAACCCAATGAGCTTATATAATTGCAAGCTCCAAGACCCAGTCGTGTATCGAAATTTTCCTGTCGTTGCGATCTAAAAAATCCTAACCGAATGAGCTTATATAATTGCAATTTCCAAGACCTAGTCGTGTTTCGAAATTTTCCTGTCGTTGCGATCTAAAAAAACACCATTATAATGGGAGTTCAAAATATACTCGGTATCGGAACTTTTTGTTAGTAATGAAGTAGTCTATAGTTCTTTTATGCATGACATTATCCAAAGAACATTTCGTGGTACAGTTTATTTTTCACAATTTTGCTTCGAGTGCATGCGCGGGACGCTTTCCTGAAAAGTCAGTTTTTCCGTGATTTTTGGCTAATAGCGCCCTCTAAAATCACCGTCTCAAAAGATTTATCTAATGTCATACATAACCACAAGATGACAGAACAATCAACTACATCAAAAACGTGCGAAGCCAAACGCAGTGGGATTAAAAAAAACTCAACATCAACTTCTGTGTAAGTAGGTATTAAGTAAAAGGTTTATTGTTATATATATTACTTGCTCAGTGTAAGTTAGTTTATGGCATGGAAGTAAAAAGTATTGTTGAGGTGATATACTAACCTACCTAGCATCAGTGTAAAGAGGTTGGACTACTACCATAGTGTAGTGGTTGCTAGGGAACCAATGTTTGTTAGTTTTATAATGTCATCGAATAAAAAACATCTCTTGACAAGTTCCTTATAGTGTGTTATATTTTCTTTGTAAAAATTGGTATCTTATATATATTTGTGAGCACTTTACTCATTTTCAATTCCACTGTAGTTCTGCTAGGAATCAACATATTCCTTTAAGAGGTTCTGGTCCCCAGAGAAAAATAAGAAGAGAGGGTCCACAAAATGGATTTCAATACCAAAATAGATATAGGAAAATTGCAAGGCAAACAAAATTGGTCAACATGGAAGTATAAGGTTACCATCATGCTGGGAGGCACAGAAGGTGCCACAGAAGCAGTAGAAGGTAAACTCCAGAAGCCAATTCTTGTCGAAAGAGCAGGTGACGCCGAAATCAGCAAATACGACGAAGCGATGGCTAGTTATAGGAAGGCTGAAACAGGTACTTTGCTCATGCTTACGACGAATATGTCTGACAACACACTAAAGAAGGTGATGAGGTACAAAAAAATTAAAGGAAACTCTTTTAATATATTGACTGGTAGGTAAATTAATAAATGAAGGCAAGGATGTAATTAACAGTGGAGCCAAATATATTATAATAGGCATAAGCATATATACATATATATATATATATATATATATATATATATATATATATATATATATATATATATATATATATATATATATATATATATATATATATATATATATATTACATTTTTAATTTGACATTGTAAAATTTAATTACTTTTATCAATTGTAATTGTACCTAATTCTGTACAGTGTTAATATACCTAATTCTTAAAATTACTGTGTTTTCTGTTCATATTGTTTCATAATGATAAGTACCCATAGATATTAATTTATAAGTAAGGTGCATCCTAATCCTAATCATTTCAAAACCAACTTTTACAAAATTATGTTTCTTAGGAATGATTTTGAAATGGTGCCAATGCAGGGCTACCCCTTCGGCGAAGAGTAAATCTGCGTGACGTGTATGCCACTGGTATATTTATGTTCTAATATTGGACGTATTTATAACAAATAGATTTCCCAGCAGAAAATGTTTGTTAGCTAAACATGTTACATTTTAGAAACGAAATATATTATATCTGCGTCATACACGAGGCCGCCGGCGTAGCAGGTAGGTATTATATGAATGTATGTGTAAGTAATACTAATCTAATCACACATTCATAGTCGTGCATGTGTAAGTAAATTTTAGTTCCGGATTGTGATACCAGAGCAGTCTCTTGACATAACGGGTCGGCATAAAAAATCGTAAAGGGCCTCTCTATTCCCAGTATATTACTTTTCTCTATGCGCGGGACGCTTTCCTGAAAAGTCAGTTTTTCCGTGATTTTTGGCTAATAGCGCCCTCTAAAATCACCGTCTCAAAAGATTTATCTAATGTCATACATAACCACAAGATGACAGAACAATCAACTACATCAAAAACGTGCGAAGCCAAACGCAGTGGGATTAAAAAAAAACTCAACATCAACTTCTGTGTAAGTAGGTATTAAGTAAAAGGTTTATTGTTATATATATTACTTGCTCAGTGTAAGTTAGTTTATGGCATGGAAGTAAAAAGTATTGTTGAGGTGATATACTAACCTACCTAGCATCAGTGTAAAGAGGTTGGACTACTACCATAGTGTAGTGGTTGCTAGGGAACCAATGTTTGTTAGTTTTATAATGTCATCGAATAAAAAACATCTCTTGACAAGTTCCTTATAGTGCGTTATATTTTCTTTGTAAAAATTGGTATCTTATATATATTTGTGAGCACTTTACTCATTTTCAATTCCACTGTAGTTCTGCTAGGAATCAACATATTCCTTTAAGAGGTTCTGGTCCCCAGAGAAAAATAAGAAGAGAGGGTCCACAAAATGGATTTCAATACCAAAATAGATATAGGAAAATTGCAAGGCAAACAAAATTGGTCAACATGGAAGTATAAGGTTACCATCATGCTGGGAGGCACAGAAGGTGCCACAGAAGCAGTAGAAGGTAAACTCCAGAAGCCAATTCTTGTCGAAGGAGCAGGTGACGCCGAAATCAGCAAATACGACGAAGCGATGGCTAGTTATAGGAAGGCTGAAACAGGTACTTTGCTCATGCTTACGACGAATATGTCTGACAACACACTAAAGAAGGTGATGAGGTACAAAAAAATTAAAGGAAACTCTTTTAATATATTGACTGGTAGGTAAATTAACCCTCTCGCTCGCGCTATGTCATTATGCAATGTGACACTTTGCCACCAGAGGTCATGGCGGACCAAGAAATAAAATTATCTAGTTTTACATTCTACGCCATATGTTTTGATCCACAAAACCAATTCAAATAAAACAAAGAGGAAAATATCAATTGATAATTACTTTATCACGATGATATATACTAAGATTTAGCTTTTTTATCTATGACAGGAAAATATCTCTCCAAAACCAAGACACTATGAAAAATATGCACTCACCATAGAAAATGTGTAACTAATCGACTTATGTATGGTTATTTTATAAATGTACCTGTATCTATATAAATGAGACTATACGTTTTGCTAAATTGCATCTTTAGTTTCTTGGTTTTACTCAACATTTTCTAATAAAATAGGATTTAAGTCATTGTTAGCGCACACGTATATTATGTTCAAGCTCACCTGATCGTGTAAATTTATAACCTGATAAAAACATGCTCCTGAAGAATTTTGAAATAAAAGCCTGTATTATTCATGAATACATTTATTTCTTTCATTGAAACTTTCACTAGATCTCATAAATTTCATCAAATAATATAGAAATTCAATAATCACGACTACTAGTATTTACCATACATTGGAAGTACTACTATGAAGTAAAATGGCATCCTTTGACCAAATAAAACAAGTGGAATCTTATGAAACTTATATTTATTGCTTTCTAGATCTCTTACTAAATTACCTTAGTGTAAAAAACGGAATAAAATATTTGTTTAGAATCTTGCAAATATTTGTATGAAAATTATATTACTAATAGTGATGTTACTGTTATCGGTTACATTGTCGATAAAAAAATCCGATGTATCTACTATGTAAGCGTTTATTGCCAATAAAAGTTATTTTTGTGGCAAATTATGTGATTGACAGTTAATTAATTAATTAATTAAGTTACATGTCAATTCGACTTATGAAGCAATGATTGCTAAGCGGTAATGGTTATCGACTACCGCATGGAGTACCATGGTTCATATCCCTGCGAGTTGCTTTAAGTTTCACTGCATTGTGGCAGGGCATTTTATGAAAGGTTAACTACAATCCTGTAGTAGAAAATCTGTCGCCAAGCACCTAACTCCAGACCTAAAATCTATTCTATTACAATGTTCCGGCAGTGGACCTTAAGATCAATTTTCCATTATAGGCTTAGCCTGAACAACGTATTCGATCGATATTGATCCAAAAAGCTGTGATGGTAATCAAAGGCTTTCTTTTCATGCAAGTTAAAATACGTGTTACATTGGAAGCAATACAATTTTGTCAGTTTATTTGATATAGGCGTAAAACTTCAGAATTCGTAAAGGGTCAAGTTGAATTTTTAGTAAATGTCTGAGTATTGTAATTTTTTGTTCCAAATTTCATTTGTAAAATAGACCGTGTACCCTTTTTTTGTTTATATGACTTTACATTGTAATCTGTACCTTCTGCGAAATTGATTTTCTGCTACTTGGAACATTCGCATGACGTTCAGACGTGCAAACACTTTTTTTCTTTTCTTACAACTATGTATGCAATAATACATGCACAAGTTTTATTTATAGACAAGCAGTGGGGGTTACAGAAAAATACTTATTTTATCATTTACCGCACCGTACGCAAAAGTCATGTAATCCCAACACTGTTTGTACGTTGTTAACAACGACGTACAAACATTGTCATCTGAAATGTAAATATATTTCAGGTATATCTAGGTAAAACACAGATACCGTAAATTAGCCCAAACTGTATTTTGGACATTATTACTTCAGCTCCATCACATTGTCAGGGTTGTATCACATGGTTTTGTAAAACACATGTAAATAATAAATGGGGTTTTATATGCTGCGTAGAGTGATGTTGAAACCTATACATTGAGTTCTGTGCACTAGCGTAAATTTTATTCTAGCTGGCATTATAAAATATAACAGAAATCCTGTCTACTTGCATATTAATACAAGTCAGCATTAAGAGATACAGTATATAAGATAAGTGTCCATTCGCCATCTGATATTGACTAAATGGTTTTATCTGTTCTATCACAATTTTCTGAATCGTCATACGATATCTAATTCAATAAATAAAAAACCTAGTACTTTCATGACAAATCCAAAAAAGTACAAGCATGTTCAATAACAAAAGTGTGTTTCCTGAAATCTGCTTCGCAGCCCTGCAACGGTAGATTCTTAAGAGATATAGAGGGAATTAATACAATCAAACATACATCTGGCAACACAATGAGACAAGGTTAACGGCTCTCGCGTATTTTCCATTTATAGTCCGTTTGCATATCAACCAACACTCGAAATTGCAGTTGTATTTTAGGAGAAGAAAGCTATGATTGCATGGTATGGTACTCTTTGAAACAACCTCCAATACAAATATAGGGAACATAACAGTCCGGACATTCGTATTTCGTACACCAATGTGGTCTTAAACCCCAGTGTGTACACCATATACATTTTCGTCATTCCAGGTTCGTTCTGTGGGCAACTTTTTCACTAATCGCGTCGGTGACTTCAATTCGGTGAATAAAATGCCATCCCGTGAGGCGCTCTAGAGGAAGCAGATTAGCACGAGAACGCATGCGTAAATAGGTACCTTCACGCTGAGATTATGGTGCTTATCAATGATGGGTTTCACTAAGCTTAGCCGAAACACAAAATAATCAATGAGAGTCTGAAAACCTCTCGAGAATAATGCGCGCATTTTGTATGGTTATATTTATAATGTTTTTGTACATTTGATGCACTGTTTCCTTTCAAGCATTCAAAAACATTTCCCGTGCAAACAATTTAATCGAGTAACAAACACTTATCTCACAAAAATACTATTGCTTAGTAATTTAACAACTTTAATGGTAACTTTAAACTTTTATTTTTTTCATGATCTTCTTTCTTCTCATGTTCTTGGTCGCTAAGTTATCTGTAATATAAAAATCATATATGTACACATAGTAGCTAGCAAGTAGGCATATAGCTTGATCCTACTGAGTAAAAAAAACAAAGTGATGTTTTACTGAAACGGGATACAGAAATCCATTCTGGTATATCACGATAAAGTGTCCCTTGTTCATCATCCTACTAAAGGCTAGCCTTGTACAAAAAACTACTAACAGGCAAATAGTGGAATGAATTACCAGATAAACTCATTTCTATATTAATAATTTTAGCAGAGCAATTTTGGAGTGCGTTTCAATTTGTGCAAATCGTACCAATAGCACGCTCAGAGCTGGTCTGATTTGTACGAAGGGCACCAAACCCAAACCAAATTTGCATGACTGATAAGTGTGATATTATCGATGACGTCACCACTCAGCGCTGACAGTACTCACGGCCCCACGGATGCGCACCGTGAGCACTCCATGTCATTAAACGCTCTGAGCACATTTTGGACCAAGCATTGGCATACTTTCAATTCTATGGCTTAACTGTCACAACAAATGACAAGAAAAAATAGAAAATCTAACACCCTTGATAGCTGTTGTTTTACAGTTCGTATTATATATCTCAAGTACGCTATAACATTATAAGATTACAAATGCATGGTGGTAGGGCATTTTGCGAATGCCTGCCTGGCTAGCTACCACCCTCAAGTAGAAAATCTGTCACCAAGCACCTAACGGTGTGTTCCGACAGCTGTCCTTGAGAGCCAGTACTTCTGGGTTAGCCAGAACAACATCTTCGACCACATCATCACTTACTATCAGGTGAGATAGTGGTCAAAGGCTAACCTATCAGCAATAAAAAAAAAAAAAAACAAATGAATGTGAGGAAAAATTATAGTCATGCGCACGGGATTCGAACCCGCGTCATCTACCCTATAGCTAGGGTATGCTCTGGCCGAATGAGCTAACATGACAATGACTCATAACTCTATTTTTTTACTGTCCGACACTTTTAAGTTCTGTAGCCGCGGCAATACTGGACCGCGCCGGGCTACCTTTGAATAGAGTTTTGAATATTTACATCAAGCAAAGTAATAAAAAAAATATGAAATAATACATTACAGGCACATGAGACTTTTAACATCAGGTGGCCCTCGTGCTTATTCCGTCATATACATATATAAAAAAAAAGTTTTTTTTTTCCTCACTAAATGTTTGTTAGGACTAGCAGAAGTCAACCCAAGACGTTGTTAGCATTTTACCAATAACCCTGTATATAGGTATTAAAATTTATTTTGCATAATTATCACCCAGAAAAACCTTCAACCTAACGAAGCATTTTTCATTTGACAAAAAAAAATGTGTCAAAATCGTATAAAAATAACCGCAAACTTGCGTTACAGCTCATTTTTCTATGGCAATTTGGCAGTTTGATAGAGTAAAAATTTACCTGTAAATATGGTACCTGTGTATCAATAGGTTCATCGCAACGTTTTAGTCATCGTCTCTTAAAATTATACGGGTTGGACTCCATATCATATTGTCACGTGGATACAGTGAAAGATAAACGTTGAAGATTGGAACTTCTGAAACAGAAGTCAATTATTATGAAAATAGCATAACACTAAGAGATTTTTTTTTAAGTACTATCACAAGCTTTGCAATAACATCCCGTTTAGAAATTTATAGAGCGATTAATCGTGTCTTCCGATCTGTTTTCGGTGTAAAAATACCTACACTAATTATTTATATATACAAATTATATATACACCGTGTCCCAAAATTCAACGATAAGCCGGCATCGGTGCATGGACCTACTCATGACTACTCGGGAAAAAATAAAAAATAAATTATAACTCTTTTTTTTTTTAATTACAGAGACTTTTATAAAGTTGCGCCAACTTTTAATAAAACTTGCCATGGTAGTGTCCATACTTTTTTTTTTAACCCAGACTATAGAAAGTGCATAGAATGTTAAAATCTATGAAAATTATAAGAAAAATTTTTTTTTTTACTGATTTTTGTAAAATAACTACAGACTTTCTGTAATTTTAAAGGATTGTGGTAGATAGCCGTCTTTCTTAGGTTGCTAATGCACAAAAAATATCAAAAATATGTCAAAAATTGTGGTCATGGTAGTTGAAAATAGCATAATGGGTATCGAATATCGATGAAATTTATAAAAGTCTCTGTAATTAATAAAAAAAACAGTTATAATTTTTTTTTATTTTTTTCCGAGGAGTCATGAGTAGGTCCATGCACCGATGCCGGCTTATCGTTGAATTTTGGGACACGGTGTATATATACATACATATATAAAAGTATATGTTTTTACAAAAATAATCTAACTTTGTGGTTGGTAGAGCATAAAACCAAAGATAGTTATGACATTGCCATTAAAACTCACCGATCAATGTAAATATCGATAAAGTATTATCGACAATGTCACAGCGCTCTTCAAAAATTATACTGGCATATGGCGTCTAACTCAATAGCAAATGGGCTCGATTCGAATTTGCATTTTAGTATGAAAACTCAAACTTTACGACAAATGTTAGATTAATAACGCATACAAGGATAAATTAGGTACATACTCGTAATTATAACAATCAATGGCACTATGTCAGCCACTGTTGAAACACGAATCAACAATGCTAGTCAAGTAAATAATTATTGTTTTTACCGAAAACTGTTACTTATTTAGCACTATGTTATTTCTTTTACGCATTTATTAACTGTATGAATAGCCATAGAACTACGCAAAACATTATTTTACGCACATTTATGTAAAACTGTCACCATAACACTTTTTTTCAGATTTCGTTTTTCGCGCGCAAACCGAATGAAAACATAAATTTGTTTTCATATTCATACAGTTCGTTCTCTCTGACTACAATAGATTTTGTTCTCATTGAACCGTCAAAATAAAGCGCGTTTCACACGCTACAATTTGTCCATAGACAATAACACACAATTTAGTTGTATAATTGAACAAAACATATAAATTCAATTGGTGAGCATGAAACCACACATGTGTGGTCATTTTGACTTTATGCACCTTTCAATACAACCACACATGTGTGGTTAAATTGCTGCAACGGTTAATAAATGAAGGCAAGGATGTAATTAACAGTGGAGCCAAATATATTATAATAGGCATAAGCATATATACATATATATATATATATATATATATATTACATTTTTAATTTGACATTGTAAAATTTAATTACTTTTATCAATTGTAATTGTACCTAATTCTGTACAGTGTTAATATACCTAATTCTTAAAATTACTGTGTTTTCTGTTCATATTGTTTCATAATGATAAGTACCCATAGATATTAATTTATAAGTAAGGTGCATCCTAATCCTAATCATTTCAAAACCAACTTTTACAAAATTATGTTTCTTAGGAATGATTTTGAAATGGTGCCAATGCAGGGCTACCCCTTCGGCGAAGAGTAAATCTGCGTGACGTGTATGCCACTTAAGGTTGCCAGACGTCCGGGAAATCCGGGATTGTCCCGGAATGGGGCGTCTTGTCCCGTGTCCAGTAATTTCGCTCTACTGTCCCGGAATTCTACTGTGCCCGTATGTTTGGCGTCTACCTTAATAGTACGTCCAACTATTCTTGAGGTCAGTGTCAGGCCCTAAAGTATCATTAAGAGGACCCTTCCCGGTCCGTCTATCGTCAAAGCAAGCGTGAAAAGCTTGATGTTTCATCTTTTTTCAACTTCAGCGCTTGGCATTCACTCAACACTCCGTCTCACTCCGTCCCCGAATTCCTTCTTCCGCCACTTGGCTAACAAGCAAGTGAGAACGAGATAACATTTAACGAAAAATATTGTGCGTAAACTTCATAAAACTTGGTCCAGTTATTACGTGTTTATTAATAAGTCTTACATGTTTGTCAAACAAATGTTTATCAATTAGAATCTCCATTATATTTGCAAGGTTTCTATCAAAATATGTTCTCTATTTTTACAATTTATGAGTACGTTCTGAACGCCCTAAGTTCAGGTAAATTTGTACAAAAAAGCAGATTTTTGGCTTATATTGAAGTCGTTTCTACAAATTTTACTTTTTTGTTTGCATAAAAGCCTGTACCGTATCAGCCGGATCGTCCACTGCTGAACACAGCCTCCCCTATAAAAGGGGTATTTGCCATAATCCCCACGCTTGGCAGGCGGCTTGGGGATCGCAGTTCTTTAGAAGGCGCTGCTGCCCACCTTCCTGTATTTTTCCCTTAGTAGCCTCTTACGACACTCACGGGATGATATGGGGAGGTGCAATTCTAACCCGGCACCCCACGGGGAAAGAAACATAAAAGCCTACATACACAAAATACCTATTAGCTCAAAAATTACATAGAAAGATCTGTTACAACGCCATAATCACGTACGAACGTTTGTATGAAAAGTAAAACGGGTTGGCCGCTCTTTAAGCCCTTTTTTTATACCGAACTGGGTAGCACTTAACCTTTATCTCACCTGATGTTAAGTGATGGTGCGATAAATGATGGACCGCGCTTAGATTAGAATTAGATACCTATTATATTTTATTAGCCTTATACAGACGCCGACCTCAAAATTTGTTAGTTTACGTACCTACTTAGATTTTGATGTTTTTTTTGTGTTATTTATCCGTATTTAGTTAATTAGATTATATTAAGGTCGGTTTAATTTCTGTATATTACTTTTATTTATGCATTTTTAATAATGTTTCCTCGTTATGATTAAAATAAAAGTAATTATTCACAAAACTTCACTGGGTATAAGTTTGTTAAATTTTCAAACACACTTCACGACAATTGTTACACCTAATTTTTGTATTATAAATTATGCCAGATCCTTTTATTTTTATTTACATAATATGAGTGAAAAACCTACCGAATTTCGTTCAAATCTGCCCAGTAGTTATTGTAGTTGAAACGCTCATATTTTAAAATTAAAACAGTCCATATCCTGAAAACTGCTAAACCGATTTTGATAAAAATTACAGTGACTCTTAAGTTGAGAGGTTATTAAACGATATCCGGTTTCTGCGTAATACGTGGACAAAATACAAACATATTAACACAGAAACATATATACACTTATGAAATTTTGGCACACATGTTAAGAAGCTAGTATAGACTAACATATCAAAAAACTGTGCAGTTTTGACAATATTACATACATACAGGTCACTTTTTGAGTACCTCCATTTTTGAAGTCAGCCAAAAAAGACTCGCCATGTAGTTTTCTTTCCAACTACGGTACCTGCGACGAAACCTTTCCCTAAACGGGACCTAACCCGCCGTTGGTCAATTATTTATTATCCTAGAGAACGTAAACTCCAGAATGTCAAAAAAAAATGTGAAACATCATATAAAATAATAACCGTGAGGATTGTGCAATATTATTGTAAAGTTTTGTATGAACAGATTTTGCTGTAAGAGATATCTTGTATATTTATATTATCAAAACTGTGATATATAATTTTAAAAAATTGCGAAAAATCATACGATTATAATCATGGTGACTGTCCAGTATTATTATGAAGCTTTTAAAATAACAGAATTTTGCTGCATGTATATTTTGTACATTTATATCTTGAAAAATGTGAAATATGATTAACAACAATAAATAAAAATATACAATAATAATCATGAAGATTGTGCAGTATATTGAAGTATTTTAACGAACAGATTTTGCTGTAAGTATATTCGGTTTATGGCATTTTTGATGATATAAATAATATCATCAAAAATGCCATAATCCAGATAAGTTATTTTTTTTAATATATTATTTTCTTCACACATATAAAAAGGTAGCTTCATTTTGATGTTTCACCGGGCTGCCTTTCTTTCTTAGTTTTCAGAGTCATACGCATGCCAGCCGTGTGTGTAAATTCATAGTTAAAAGGCTTATATAAGGTTACAGATTTTATCTATTAATTTTGAACAAAATTTTCATCTTCAACACCAGAAATGTCCAGGAATTGATATACCTTGATCTGGCAACCCTAATGCCACTGGTATATTTATGTTCTAATATTGGACGTATTTATAACAAATAGTTTTCCCAGCAGAAAATGTTTGTTAGCTAAACATGTTACATTTTAGAAACGAAATATATTATATCTGCGTCATACACGAGGCCGCCGGCGTAGCAGGTAGGTATTATATGAATGTATGTGTAAGTAATACTAATCTAATCACACATTCATAGTCGTGCATGTGTGAGTAAATTTTAGTTCCGGATTGTGATACCAGAGCAGTCTCTTGACATAACGGGTCGGCATAAAAAATCGTAAAGGGCCTCTCTATTCCCAGTATATTACTTTTCTCTAATTACTTTTCTCTATGTTCGAGTGCAACAAAAAGTCTAACGCGAAAACTTTGACCGAAATCGGGCATCGTGCTTTTATTACATTCTAACAAGGAAAAACTCAAAACATTCACGAAGAGATGATGGAAGTTTACTGGGGTTCCGCTCATGCGTTGTATATTTCTAAAGTGGTATAAAGTGCATTCAAAATGGGTACAGAAAGTATTGAAGATGACGATGCCAATATAATATAACCCCTATTTTGTATCCACCGGTCTGCCGCATTTGCGGTTATTTGTCCTCTCCGGCCAGCCGCAGGGCGGTCAATAGTCGTGTTTACATATTTACCATAAAATCTGCGTAAGTTCGATTTTCATAATTCAAACGGTTTTCGTGAGGATGGATCCTTGGCTATACGAGCAAAAATCCATAATTTTCTGATATAACAGAAAGTATTTTTAAAATTTTTATTAAATCTGAAACCAGCTCAAATTACATTTTGGCGCTAAAATATTACGTCATTTAAAAATAATCTCGTAACTACTTCTACAGTAATTAACCTAGAAAGCTGTAATTTTGCATTTGTATAGGCAACAAGTCAATAACGATGTTAAAAGAAATTAAAAGGATAAGGATTGATAATAATTTTTTTTGTATTTTTTTTTATTTGACTACCGTTTTTGTTTAGTGTGAAGCTTGTATTTATCCGATCGTTATATTCAAACGTTGTTAGTAAGCTAGTATCATTGGCTATACAACAAAAAAACCGCATTACTCTATGGTAACGAGAAGTTACTCAAATCATGAAATGAAAAAAAAAAATATAATAAAGGAAGCAATTAAACTGACCTCGGGTGTCTTGTTCCTTCACGACAAAGCGCCGGTTCGCTCGGCGTGTGTTGCCAAGGCAGCTGGTAATGAAAGTGGTTTCCAAGAAAACAAACATCCACATTAAGCCCCGACCTGGCACCTAGCGACTATTTTTTTGTTGCCGAACCTGAAAAATAAGAATCGTGGAAAGTGATTTTCCGACGATGATAAGCTCAACGTGGCGATAAATGATTATTTTTCAGAGATAGATGATATTTATTTTTTGGAACGTATTGAAAAGATGATTATGCGTTGTAAAAAAAAGTATTGCGATTGCAGGGGACTATGCAAGAAAATAAAAATATTCATGGTTTTATGCCATTTCTTTAGTATCCATACCGATAATACTTTCAACTACTTGCCTACGACGGGGTAAGTAAGATGGTTGAAGCATGACCTGGCACTTGGGACGTGGAGTCTGATTTTCAGCCAGTTAGATATTTTATACGGATATTATATAATTGCTGTTATACTTATTGTAGTAGCTTTTTCCATATTGAGAATTTGGAATTATATAGAAATACGACTTCGAACCCTGGAAAAATATGAATCTTTTATTTTATTTTTTGTATTTCAGTTATACAAATTCTTTACAAAATGTACTGGAAAAGTTTTTTGCAATTTGTGACTTTCAGGACGATAATTTTGAACTACTACTCTTGTTATAAAGCTGGTTTATTTAACTTAAACTTTGAGAGCGTTACGTGGATTGAGCGATACTGAAATCTTTTCGATTTACTTTATGACAAATCTTATCATTTAATTGAGCGTTCCAATTGAAGAAGTTAGAAATAATCGAGTTTGCTAACGCAGTTACGATTTGGCCATAACTTGGAAATGTCAAAGCTTGAAGTTTCATAACTTTTTCAACTTCACTTCGTATTTAAATACCTGATTGGAATTTAAAGCAAGCAAATTTTGATAAGTCATAATAACTTAGTTAACGCTTAGATCTGAACAGATGTATCTGCGCCCTGTCACATTAAAAATTCAGGGAAAAATACATAAACCATTATAAAACACATAAAAATAATAAATAAACATATGATTTCGATTTTTGTAAATTCAATTTAAGGCGTCAAAATGTGAGGGGCCCAAGTCTTGGACGAAAATAAAACTGAACGGGGAAGTTAGAAGGTGTTACTGCCACACGACCAACGTCCACTTTACTAGAACATGTAAATAGTCCAAGCGACACTACCCTGGAATTGGATTCCATTCTAATATCTTCCTTCCGTTTATATAACATTAATATGTTCTTTTCCAGAATTCTGAGCAGAACGGTTGTACCAGCGGTTCCGAGAGTGAAGGTCGAGTATTGCGGACGTCTCAAAGTGCTCCAGTCACCGGCCTGAACACCCTGGGTAGTGGCACCGTCAACAGCCGCTTGCCGAGAGTACAGAACCCTACTGTCACTTTGCTGCAAAAAGCAAGAGGTAATTCATATCACAGTTCTTAGCAGAACGGTTGCATCAGGGTGCTTGAGTCCCGGCCTGAACACCATACCGTCACTTGTAAATATAGATGAAATTATTTATGTGTACCTGTTTACTTTAGGGTTTCTATAATGGCGTGGAATGACCGATTCGTCCTATCCGCAAGGCGTTGGCCTGAAATGGCTAAGTATCACGGGATTTTTCTGTAGAAAGTTCTTCTCAGTTAACTGGCCACTAAACGAAACATGTTTGACAATCACGTTTTCATAAATTTTCAACAAACAAGAACATAAACAATGAAACAAATTTGTCAGAACCTTTATCATGCACGCATTCCAAATAACAAAACGTGCGACTAATTTCCTAGTCCTAGTTCTATAAACCTCATCGGCACATCTCGGTATCGACATCGCCTCAAATCGAGCCGTTTTCTATTTGAGTACTGAGCATTCGACTAGCGCAGTGCAGTGTCAACCAGGAAGAGTACCATAGCTGCATCACCTCGATTCGGACAAGTTCGGGAGTACTCGTGAAATAGAGGCGAGGGAACGTTAATCCGATGCAGTCGCGTTACGTGTGCGTTGACCAAAAAGCTAATCGAGGCCATACCAATGTACTTGCCTTATAATCCCTACTTCAATGAAGACTAGATGAGAGCTGTTATAGATTATATACAGTAATTAAACTTAAAACAAAAGATGGTTTACCCATCGATACATCACGAATTGGACGGGTCGTAAAAATGTCAGACCATCCGGTAATACCTGCCACATTATCCTGTAACTCTGTTTTATAGTTGATTGAAGGACGGGCAGACAGGCGTATGAGAGATTTTTTCTTTAGGTACCTATCGCGCTTGAAGAACGATGTGTCGCGTAGAACACTTCTAGTTTGAGAGGTCTTTAAATGACATAAAAGAAAAAAAACACAAATATACTATACCAGTGCATTCCTCCAACTGATATTATTTGATAATAATATCAGTTTTTTTCGGTATATTTTAGTTAGTAATAATAACCGTTGTTCATCATTTTCATGCATTATACGAGTATCAACAATATTTACACCTTCATAATTTCCGTTAGGTATTCCCATAGGATAAATTTACCTATTATATCAAACTATCACTATTATATCAAACTAGAAACCTTACTACTCGTACTCGTATATTTGTATGTACATACGTTGATTTTTGTTGATTGTGATGCGGACGCTCTCCCTGAGAGCCCAAAACTTAACAATTTTCGCTCACTGTCAGGGGCCAAAACAAACAAAAGTGCTCTCAGCTCTATCACTTGCATATTAAATCTTTTTAGATATAGCCCTATCAAGCTAACCTAGATAGAAATACGACATATGCTTAGGAATAGCCTGCGCCGCATACCTATCTAGGATAGTATGATCTATAATAATAAGAGTATAGTACAATGCAGAACTCTAAAAAACATTCGATTTGTGACTTACCACTCCAAAATGTATCAAACAAAATACTTGGATAGTTGCACCGATATGTATAATAATAATAATAAGCGTTCTCTAGACGGGTTCTATTAACTCGCATAATATCTGGGTCCCTAATGTATTTTAGCAGAAAGTATTTGGCAAATCATAATGTCGCATAAGCTTAAGCTAAGCTTCTTACGGTACAATTAGGAACTGTCCTAATATTGTTTAGTATATTTAGGGTAGGCATTTATTCATATGTCATACTATTCATATGTCAATCGTTATTTGCATTTATTTTCAAAACGCGTATTTATTTTGTAAAGGAAAAAGTAAAATTATTGCACGTGTCACCAAGCTACGGGATGAATACCTAGCCTTTTTGATAAAGGTCAATGAATATAACCATGATGTTACGCGGAGTATCTATTTAGAGTAAAATCTTAGTGCGACGCTGAGCGGAGCGATAAGTTAACCATAACGAAGCACGAGCTGAGTGAGCGTATCGCGACAGCGGCCGTTGTACCAAATATTAATCAAATGATAATTTGCTAACGAATTGTGTTTAAAACATAATGAAACCACCTAAATTTTGAATAAATTTTATTAAATTGTTCCGAACTTAATGCTAAGTAAGCAAGTATAGAGTTGAATACGGATTATTAATACGCTTAGATTTGATTATGCATTCATAATATATTATGCGTACCAATTTTAGGGCTCCTATTTGTAATAGCAATATCTGTTGTGAAGAAAACAAATTATATGCCTATAAATTTGTGACGAATTTCTGTATTGGAGTTTGACGTGTAGGATAAGCAATGGAATGTCACTCTCAGGACTATCAAATTTTATGCGATCCATTATGGCCCTCTACAGCCTACACTAGGTACATAGGATACTGACTTAAGTTCATAAGATAAGGGCTCAGTGTTAATATTGAAGCGCGTATTTCGGGCCCATTAATTGACAAGGCCGTAGGTTACCTGCGCACTTCCATTATTATCTGCGGTTGGGACGATGGATGTTTCCATTACACAGTAATTTCATTACACATTCGTTAGTATTAGTAAGATAAACAGGTCTTACACTGGGTAAATTGCTTTGGGTGTTCCTATCGCCTTGTGTTGAAATCTCTCATTATGTTACGTTAATTGAATGTACCCGAATATTATAATTGGATAGATGATCTCGTATGCAATTTGCGTACGAGAATAATGTACGTACATACGAGAATGCATATTTTTCTGCGGTTCAGGACCTATGTCCTGATCTGCAGAAAAATATGCGTTTAAGGTAACATTTTCAGTGATTTTAATTTTTTGTAGTTATTAATTGAGGAACGTCTGTTCAAAAGGGGCTATTTCCACTTTAACAAACTTTCGGTAAATCAAAAAAAAACTCTACTCAATAAAAAAATTATGGGACAGTATAATTTTTTCTAATGAAAATAACTCTTGAGGAGACAACTTATTTTATGGCACTTTTGTTTTTTTTTTTCAATTATCACTTAAATGCACAAAATTAAACCATGCAACATGGAAATAACACATTATGATCAGATTTTCTAAAAATATCACCTTTTGATGTGGAATAACACAAAATAGCATTGTCTGATTTATAAGTACCTACTTGGGGGAACGATCTGCGCTCAGTACCAAGGTAAAGTGAGCTACAACAAAGAAAAGTCTGGGTTTAATCCATTTTTCCTGCTGGAAAAACCTTTAAAAGATACATATATTATAAACTGTCATGAATACGTTGTAAAAAAATGAAAAGATATATATACGTTAAGTACCTACATAAATATATCTGTGACGAATAAAATTCGCCTTAACATGGATTACATATTGCAACCGTTATGTCAATCTCAATCAAATCATAATAAAGATTCTAAGGGTTTAAATTCAAACTAAGTTACTTTATGTACCTAAAAACCTTAATATCTCTTTGATAAGAACTCGAGCACGCCATCGCTTTTCATCAAACAAAACAGTCATAAAACTCGAGCCCATAAAATTACCAAAGAAAATACAGTCTTAGCTGAAGTACTCAACCGGCCCACAAAAAGGGTTCATAATGTATTCAATCCGCGTGCTCAATGACGGCTAATTGGTGCCAAACTTTCGCAAATTGGTCGTCTTCGAACAACCCTTCGTTAGGAATCATAGAGAGTATGATAATTACCCGCATTGTTTCGCCCTTTAAGGAAAGAACACGCTTCAGGAAATGCCCACTTAGAATTTGCTCGGCGCTGTTTATTTCATTGATACGATAGAGTGCCAACTTCCTTACTATATTCTGATCATGTCTTTCGCACTTTCCGGGCATAGACGTGTATTTCAGCTTTGTTAGTTTACAAGTAGATAATGTTTAAGAGAAAATTGACATAAAGTGAAGGAGTCGTAATATGCAATAACTGATAACTTGTTCAACAAATTTTTCATATAGTAATTAAACAACTTTAAACGGTTTAAATCGCGTAAATTTACGTTGGGACCAAAATAAATATATAAATATACGTGATTTAAACAGATTAAAGTTGTTTAATTACTATATGTAATAATCGCGAAAACCTAAGACAATTATGTTTTTAATATGTTTCATATAATATATTTCATTTCTCTTTTATTCTTACTGTGCGCCCTACATTATAACTTATACAATTGTGATGGTGCTTTTGCGTCGAGTGTTCGTCATCCATTTCGCAACAAATAACACGAACATGTCGTTACAATAATAATTATCTATATTATAGGTATTTATTAATATTCCTTTCACATGCTATGTATCCACAGAATAAATTATAGTAGGTAAATATCACATTGAAATGTAAATATATCAAATCCGACAAGTTGAGAGGCCCCACCTTTTCAATAGGTACTTTTATAACGGAAAGATGTTTCACGTTTTAACGAGCAGTGACGAGGGTCGCGCATTATTAAAGTTTACTATTTACGGGTAGAGGTGTGCCAATGACAGGATGGTAAGCCGTGTAAATAGATAAACGCGTCTGTCTTGGGTTCAAAAGGGTTGTCTAGTTTGTAATTGAATGCATCGAACAATTAATCTTTAGGTTTCAACTTGCTCATTTTTGAAACGTATGATTCCAGAAGTACCTACCTATAACACATTTTCAAGTTTATATTATACTCGTGTCAAGTTTGATAAATCAACATCACAGGTGGAAGGGATTCACTGCTGAACAAAAAAGCCTCTCACATGAAGGGGTCTACCATAATTCCCACGCTTGGCAGGTGAATTAGGGATCGCGATATAAGATTGCAGTTCTGCAGAAGGCGTTGCTGCTAACCTGGTTGTATTTTTTCTCATCGTGACCTTTACGAAGATATGAGTAGGGGTGCAAATCTATAGTAAATTGTTCAGTCTGCAAGAAGTATTATATAAAAAAAAACTGGCAGCTTTCACAGCTGTTGCTAAGTGTTGACTCGTTCGATGACGGTAAAACTGGCTCTCTATGACTTTGTTATGCCGAGCCTAGATTTATTTTTCGTTGATACGTCGTACGAGTAGGTAATTGTATAAATTACGAACAAAAATCGCCCCGGACCTTAATATTTCATAATTGCCAAGAAATTTCGAATTGATTACAATAAATTTAAACGTCGATTCTACTAGAACAAGTTGCTTGGTGTTTGATTTTAAATTAAATAATTATTGTAAGTGGTTTACCATTTGCTGCGGTTGGTATTTATCGATAAGGGCAATTTTATTGCACGAACGTACGTGCACGTTATTGTAAAAATATTCGCACTTCAGTATGTAAAGTGACCTACTATAACATTGAATGGGTAGGGTGTGTGTTAGATTTTTACTCAAATATGAAAAAAAACGTAGTGTCATATTATTAAATGAAATCTCAATAAAATCCCATCTCAATTATTGGTTTTTCATTCCAGAAGGACAGATTCCGCGAGCACCAAGTTACCTCCAGGAAGAGACCCGTCTACCTCGAGATAGACCATCACCACCTAGGGGCGATCCAGGTAAAAATCATTTATATTGAACTCTAGTAAGAAATCCATCGTTAAATAACTACGAGTAAGCACCATCAACCTTCACCAGGTGAGATAGTAGTATATCAGTTTCAAAAACTATTTCCCTAACTTAACATTTAACTATGGTGGTTCGGGTACCTAAGTCATTCGTTTAATAACTTGGATGAATTGTTGGCAAACATCCTCCTTCTCAGTCGCTCCCTGTATGTTGGGGATTGTGACTCTTCTGAAGGCTTAATATTTAACTACTGTGGTTCGGATACCTAAGTCATTCGTTTAATAACTTGGATGAATTGTTGGTAAACATCCTCCTTCTCAGTCGCTCCCTGTATGTTGGGGATTGTGACTCTTCTGAAGGCTTAATATTTAACTACCGTGGTTCGGGTACCTAAGTCATTCGTTTAATAACTTGGATGAATTGTTGGTAGACATTCTCCTTCTCAGTCGCTCCCTGTATGTTGGGGATTGTGACTCTTCTGAAGGCTTAATATTTAACTACTGTGGTTCGGATACCTAAGTCATTCGTTTAATAACTTGGATGAATTGTTGGCAAACATCCTCCTTCTCAGTCGCTCCCTGTATGTTGGGGATTGTGACTCTTCTGAAGGCTTAATATTTAACTACCGTGGTTCGGGTACCTAAGTCATTCGTTTAATAACTTGGATGAATTGTTGATAGACATCTTCCTCCTCAGTCGTTCCCTGTAAGTTGGGGATTGTGACTCTTCTGAAGGCTTAATATTTAACTACCGTGGTTCGGGTACCTAAGTCATTCGTTTAATAACTTGGATGAATTGTTGGTAAACATCCTCCTTCTCAGTCGCTCCCTGTATGTTGGGGATTGTGACTCTTCTGAAGGCTTAATATTTAACTACCGTGGTTCGGGTACCTAAGTCATTCGTTTAATAACTTGGATGAATTGTTGGTAAACATCCTCCTTCTCAGTCGCTCCCTGTATGTTGGGGATTGTGACTCTTCTGAAGGCTTAATATTTAACTACCGTGGTTCGGGTACCTAAGTCATTCGTTTAATAACTTGGATGAATTGTTGGTAAACATCCTCCTTCTCAGTCGCTCCCTGTATGTTGGGGATTGTGACTCTTCTGAAGGCTTAATATTTAACTACCGTGGTTCGGGTACCTAAGTCATTCGTTTAATAACTTGGATGAATTGTTGGTAAACATCCTCCTTCTCAGTCGCTCCCTGTATGTTGGGGATTGTGACTCTTCTGAAGGCTTAATATTTAACTACCGTGGTTCGGGTACCTAAGTCATTCGTTTAATAACTTGGATGAATTGTTGGTAGACATTCTCCTTCTCAGTCGCTCCCTGTATGTTGGGGATTGTGACTCTTCTGAAATCGTTCAGATACTTCAATGCACCTTTTCTGATCTTTGGCTTCGTGGAGAGCAATGATGACGGTCATGTCTTACTACTGTGTCACCAGGTTAGACCACCGTTTCGGGTTCAGTCTACATCTTTTGACTTTGTGATCCAATGATCCGTGAATCACTGGGCGTCTGGTGTCAGCCCGGTCGGCCAACGTCACAGTTTCATATCTACGTTCATAGAGTTCTCTTAGGATTTTAATCGTTTCCCATTTCCGTTTTTAAGCTTTTTCTAACGTATCTAAATACTCAAGGTCTTCATAACCAGAAACAGGATAATTAACAGGCTCGGCGTTGCTGCTCGCTTTGCGGCACCCAGGAGTCACGTGTAGGGTGTCTAGGGTCGATATAGTAAACAAATACTTCTGCTTTACACCTATGTGAACAGTCGGGACATTTTGAATTTTTCAAAGCAGGGATGGCTCGGAGGCATTGGTTATGGACTGCCGCGCAGCAGGTCCATGGTTCGAATCCCACCACGGGCTTGAGCTTCACCGCATGGTGGAAGGGCATTATGCGAATGCGCGCCTGGCTAGCTACCAAGTAGAAAATCTGTCGCCAAACAACTAACGGTGTGTTCCGGCAGTTATCCTCGAGAGCCAGTCATTCTAGGTTAAGCCTATTAACACTTTCGACCACATCATGACTTACCATCAGGGGAGATTGTGGTCAAAGACTTACCTATGAGCGGTAAAAGAAAAAAAGAGAATTCTAGTTTGACTCAAAGGGATACGAAATTTTCTCATACAGAATCGAATAAATAAAAAACTAATGTCAATGTATTTAAACAGATAAGAGCCTGAAAGTGTAAGTAATGTTTGAATATATATTACAAATAAAATTCAAAATTGCGTATTATTTTTAATAGTCTCGAAATTTCATATGATTAGCCTGTAAAAGTATACGTCTTGAGGAGAGCCGGAGACTGTCTTGATATATCCGCATATGATATAAACAAAAAATATGTTTTTTACAGTACATGCGCTTCGTAGAGAGTACGCGAGTGAAACGGAGGTGGAGCGAAGCGAGCACGAGCGCGGCTCGCGGAAAATGGCCGATGCCCAAAAGAAGGTTGAAGGAATAGGACCCATTACCAAAGAAGGCATGCCGGTTTCGCTTAGATCTGTAAGTATACGAGATTAAAATTTCGGCTTATGAACATAACATTTTTATTTCTAAACACGATCACAAGCACTGTCGCGTGCTAAGCTGATATCACACTTTAAAATTATTAGTGCACAAAATTCTGGTCCTGAGCGCGAATCGAACTGTCCGCTATGACGGTTAAAGTAATAATAGAAATATTTAGCTCTACAAAAAGGCTGTAGCCTTTTCACTGTATTTGTAGATCATATTCAGGATTCTTAATAAATTAAGTTTACTTATTCATACTAAAAAGTAACTCTACGAACATGATAGTAAAAGTATGTGAAAAAAGATTACAGTATAGCTTACGATTGAAAAAAAAAATATAAAATAAAGTTTACTGAGATAACGATCTTTAGGCTCACTCATACAAAGTGCTGCGGCTGGAAAAAAAGTCTTGTGCGGTATTCGAACCCGCGCCATCCACCCCTATGCCGGGGTATGCTCTGACCGCTAAACCAAGATGACTTATGACTCATAATTCAAATTTGTCCTCTCATTTTTAACCATCGTATAGGGGTTTTTTTATGGGATAGGAGGGCTAACGAGCAGGCGGCTCACCTGGTGGTAAGTGATCACCGTCGCCCACGAACATCCGCAACACCAGAGGTATCGAGGATGCGTTGCCGGCCTTTGGGGATGGAATATGCTCTTTTCTTGAAGGCCCCTTAGTCGTATCCGTTCGGAAATACTGCACCTGGCAGCTGGTTCCAAATTATGGTAGTGTGAGGGATGGAGCGACATCTATAGTTCCACTTACGTTGTACTACAAACAAGACTAGACTAATTTTTGCAATTATCTTTTAACTTGTTAACGAATTACTCAATATTGTACTGTACTGTATAAACCTGATAATCCACTGCTGAACACAGCCTCCCCCATTAAGGGGGAATTTACCATAATCCCCACGATTGGCAGGCGTCTTGGTGATCGTAGCATGTGATATCAGTTCCTCTAAAGGCGCTGCTGCCCGCTTTCCGATATTATACATAGTCCCCTCCTACGACACCCACAGGTAGCAATGGAGCGCTGAAATTCTAGCCTGGCACCCCACGGTTACTTATTATTGATCGATGTGAAGATATCGCTTCCTGCCTAACACATGTTATGTTGTTTGATTCCGTTAGTATCTTTCTTATCAAACTGGTACACTGCTCTGTGCTCTAAAACAACATGTTTTCCCATTTCAGGAAGTCAAAGACCCAACAAGATGGTACAAGAAAATGTACGACACCATTCACAAAAATAAATATGACGGTAAGCGCATAATTTCCTAATGCCCACCTTATTCTTCTGTGATTAATATCGGTCTTATTTTGCTTTATATATCGATCCCCAAATATGAATTTTCTTAGCAATTAAACAACTTTAAACGGTTTAAATCGCGTATATTTATCATTATTTTTGTCCCGACGTTTCAAACAGTCAGTTTCAGCAGTCACCCCGTGACCACGATTACTGCAAAGTGTTTGAAACGTCGGGACAAAAATAATGATAAATATACGCGATTTAAACCGTTTAAAGTTGTTTGATTACTATGGTGTAATAATCGCGAAAACCGAAGACAACATTATGAATTTTCTTTTTCAGACGATTATGTGACTATACGGTACAAAAGTCGCCGAGGTGATTATTAGTATTTATTTTATTTTTCTCGGCATCGGTGGCTGTACTCCATTCGAATGCGTTTTAATTCAATAACAGCTCTGCTTATTCACATAAATCATTCATTGTACTGCGAACAAGTTTGCTTTGACATCATGGTGATGTGTCCTCACTTTTCTTTAACGGTGTATTGTTGCCAGACATCTTTTTATCCACTAAATTCATTCTCATAGTAGATTTAGTGCAAAATGAATTTGATCGTATTAAAATGGTATGGTGCTTGACAATAACTAATTAACATTATTTTGAAGCAGTGATGGCTCAGTGGCATTGGCTATGGACTGCCGCGCAGCAGGTCCATGGTTAGAAACCCGCCCAGAGCTTGCGCTTCACCGCATGGTGGAAGGGTATTTTGCGAATGCTCGCCTGGCTAGCGACACCCTCAAGTAGAAAATCTGTCGCCAAGCACCTAACGGTGTGTTCCGGCAGCAGTCCTTGAGAGCCAGTGAAATAACAGGCAAAATGAGACTTAACAGGTATGTCTCAAGGTGATGTGCAGTTCGTCACTTGTGATGAAATGCATCTGTTATAGGCAGAGGATACCGCTTAACATCAGGTGGGCCACGCGCTAGTTCCTTCACAATAACATAAAAAAAAACCAACGTGTAGGTATACACTTCTAAATATATGTTTTTTGGAGATATAACCTTAAAGCAAATCTCTTTTACATGAAGAAAAAATATTTCTAGTTTATTATTTTTTTTATTAATAGTATTATAACACAATATGTAATATACTCGTATATAGTTTCTAAACGTTAAAAAATCGTTCCCAGACACCGATAACGTATATAACCAAAAGCAAGCCATTGTTCCTGCCTTGATGCTTGAATGCCTAAATGACTAATAAGCAAATTTACAGATGACCCTTTCTCTTGTCCTTATATCCATCCAAAAATACCGTATTACCGTAATACGGTATTTTTGGATGATGCCTTGTGATATTCTCGCCAAGCACTTAACGGTATGTTCGGGCAGCTCCTTGCGAGCTACCAATTCTAGTTTTAGCCTGTTAACATCTTTGCCCACGTCATCACTTACCAATAGGTAAGTCAGAGGTCAAAGGTAATAAAATAAAAAAATGTCACTGGGTGTACTGCAGCAAGCCCTTACAGCTATTATTATTATCACCGTTTAAAAATACAACAATGCAATGCCGAAACACCGGTAGGTGCCTAGTGACAGATTTTCTACTTGAGAGTGGTAGAGAGCCAGACAAGCAATCGCAAAATGATCTTCGAAGATTCGATGAAGCTCAAGAGTGCTGCTGGTTTTGTACTATGGATTCCTGAGTGATAGTCTATAGCAATTGCCACTACGCCATCACTGCTTCTAACGAGTGTTGCTCCGAGCTTGACAACTCAAGAACAATCCAGAATTGAATTCAAAATTTCCAACACTGAAAAGTATGACAAAACATGTGGAAGTCTGTACCAGGTTCAAACACTCCGACTCACATTTTCACACTGCGACTTCCACAACTTATTTTTCCATAATTTATAATTTTTGAAGTCGCTACCGTTTCACATTTTTATAATTTTTTTTGCGTATTTCGAACTACTTTAAAGTTTTTTTTTACTGGTGGTATACCTTTATTGACAAAATACTACGAACTATATACAAAACTAAAGCTACTACAATAAAAGCATTTAGATCCCTATAAGTCATTGCAGACTCACAGGCAGTCCAAATGCTCTAGCCCACTACCAGTTGGCAGCGTGCCCAGCATGCTGGCAGCATTGCCCCGTTGAATTGCAATGCTTATTCTTAGAGCCAAATATGTGCCAGTATTTTAATCACGCGTCGCATCGACCAAGCGCTGTGATAAGTTTTGGAAAATACTTAAAAGATTTAATTTCACTCACCTACAATACTGGTCACCATCGACATGAATTACAATTACCATGTCATCCAAGTATGGACATATTGGCAAATACTTGTTCTGAAAATTGGGTGTAACATAAAAACTACTTATTCGAATTTCATCAAATCCAAGCGGAAAATATTTATAATTTAACTTGGATACACAAAACAATATCCAAATTAGGTTTACGATTTTATGAAAAAAAATTATGCATATATATATAAAATAAAGAATACAGAACGCACTCAATGCACACATATATAAAGGACCGCCCCATCGGTAAATAATATTATAGGTTTCTTTCCACTATAACTTTTAAATGATAATTTGATTACTGATTTGGGTGTATCGTTGGAATCGTTACATTATAATTATCCCGAGTGACACAAGCTCTACATTCTTACACGTGGCAGTCGTGTTTTTAAAATTGTTGAATTGAATACGTATTTTAACAAATGCAATAATGTTTTATATCGTCTATAGCTATAAAGTAATTTTGCCTAAAATGGTTGTTTGAGTATTCAAGTACTAAGACAGCGACGTCCACAAAATAACTTCGCTTTGAACAGTGAGTATAAAATCCTATAATAACTAAATAATCCAACAGATCGGATAGCAGTTATTGCAACAAATCGACAGTACATTGCAGTAACTGTTACCTTATCCATGGACATCTTCTATCCTTACCTTAACACTTAGCTATTTCCGCAGGTCAACCACCGGAAAGAGTTTCAAGCAACAAATCCCAGTACGCATATTTCGACCCTCGTTCCGGTTACCTCAGCGAGCCTGAGGGTGGACTGAGCAGACTGACGTCAAGCGCCTGGAGTGACGCTTACGATAGCGACGTCACCACCGGGCCTAGGAGAAGAACGGCCTCCGTGCAAGAAGACAGGAGGATGAATGAAACGATGACGCAATATATGCCTAATAATAAGTTAGTACGCCTTTATGTTATCTCGATTGCTATTGATAGGGGTCTTAGCAGGCTGACATCAACGACGTGGAGAACCGCCTCCTTTTATCCAAATGCAGGTAATTCGAGGCCATGTTTGACCACAATCTGATCAGCCGTTTTTTTATATGGTTATGTTTGCAATAACGCCTGCTATGCGGATTACATCACAAAACTACAAATATACGATAGGAAAAATTTAATTTTGTGATGTAATCCGCATAGCAGGCGTTATTGCAAACATAACAATATAAAAATTATAAGGTTGCGTCATCATTTACAAGTATAAAACCAGAAGCAAAATTGGTCTTGTTTATAGTACAACGTAAGTGGTACTATAGATGTCGCTCCATCCCAATACGATGGTTAACGAACGATATGAAAGATTTGAGTTATGACGTCATGTCATGTTAGCTCAATTGGTTAGAGCATACTCCGGCTAAAGGGGTGGATGGAAGCGGGTTCGTATCCCGCACATGCTTAAAAAATAATTTTCCTATAGTATATTTGTAATTTTGTGCTGATCAGCCGTTTCTAAGATATGCAGGCTTAAAGTTGAACTGGCCGGTCACTTCTCCATACAAATGTCGAATGGTAACACGGTAAAAAGGAAGTGCTCGTAGCAAAGTTTGCTGAGCCGTTCTTAACCGATCAGCAAAGTTAAGGAACGTCCGCTGTGGTCATTAGTTGGATGCGTGACCGCTAGTGACATTACCACTGAGCGCTGACTAGCCTTTGACAGTATCTCTGGCTCTCAAGGACAGCTGCCGGAACACACCGTTAGGTGCTGGGCGAAAGCTTTTCTACTTGTTGCTGTTAAAAACGGCTAGTCAAGCTACGAGCGCTTCAGACTTCAACTGATGTTGATCAGGCTAAATTCAAAGCAGGGTTTGAGTATTTGAATCATGGTTCTTAAATCCTTGAGTTTGATTACTTTTTCATACGACGTGATGAAATAGTTAGGAAGCAATTTGCCTAATCATACATAGCAGCCTGCCCATCACAGATGCATCACCACCAGTAATTCAGTTTTAAACTTTGTGGTGTTTTGAAGAAGTGATGGCGCAGTGGCATTAGCTATGGACTGCCGCGCAGCAGGTCCATGGTTTGAATCCCGCCGCTGGCTTGAGCTTCACCGCATGGTGAAAAGGCATTTTGCGAATGAACGCCTGGCTAGCGACCACAATCAAGTAGAAAATCTGTCGTCAAGCACCTAACGGTGTGTTCCGGCAGCTGTCCTTGAGAGCCAGTAATTCTAGGTTAGCCTGAACAACATCTTCGACTACATCATCACATACCATCAGGTGAGATTGTGCTTACCTATCAGCAATAAAAAAAATGTTTATATATCACTTATGTCACCACAGCACCGCTTCACCAGCAAAGGCTCGTAGAGAACGTCCTAAAAGTGATTGAATATCCAACAAGTTAAGACCTAACTTGTTGGATATTCAACCACATGGAAATAATTTATTTTAATTTCTGTTATATTTATTAATTTCAGATATAGTACACTAGCTTCAGCGCGAGCGAGCCAAGAAGTATACAAAGGCCAACCAGGCAGGATAGAAAACTACATGCCTGGGAGATCGTCAGTTGTCGACAAAGAAGCAAAGCAGGTACCCTCATCAAATCTATCACATCTTGGGCTTTCACCATCCATGATTCCATGATCATCAAAAGTTTCCATCGAAGAAAGAAATAATAATTGGCGTTTCATTATCTAACAGCCTGTTCACATTTCACAAAGAGAGCAAAAACAAGATGTGTTTTTTTTTCTTTTCTAGTGGTGGGACGAGGTCATGGACATTTTTGACGGGGTACGAAAACTTTTTACTATTTTATTTTGTGTTCTTGTAATAACATAATAACATTGTACATAATTTCGGTTTTCATGTTCCATGTCCAATGTTTTTTTTGTATTTAATATTTTTTCCTATCGACATGTTTTTGTATGTCAATATGATTCTAGTTTTAATTGTAATCAAACACTGATTAAAATAGTAAAGCAATATAATCACTGCGTCTTTGTGGATCTCAAATTATTCTCAATGTTTTGGGATTGACATTGATATTTGTAAGTTCGTGTACAGTTTGCTACGAAGGTTATCACACTAACTGAATTTACTACAGGCTCACCACATAACCAACTCTATTTCTTAGGGAACACATGTATCTTCAGGGCGTTTTCCATACAAACTTTCGTCATATTTCAAACACCAAGTGTTCTAACTCGGAGAAGTTTTGCATGTATGTCCTTAAACCTAAATGTGTGTTTTCTGGTTTGTTAGTTTTCCGTAGAGCTATGTATGTATTTTCAAAATTATTCTCTTAAATCGTTTTGTATGGAATTCCTTATTTTCACATTTGAAGATAAAATAAAACGAAAAACTGGCAAACCGGAAGCATAAATGCAAAGGCAATCAAGGACATCCTTAAAATTTCAACAAAGTATATATGATGTGACGAAACTTCGCTTGTATGAAAGGCGCTTTGAAAACACTAACCTTAGGAACAGACACAGTTAAACGATAGGTATGTAACTATAATTTTCTCTATGGACTCACTCTGTAATCTATGAACGCAGATTGTGCTTAACACGGCTAAAACAGACATGCACTGTTACGGTTGGCGCACACTGTTCCACCTAACACCAATGCATCGACAAAACCCAACTCAAGCCGTTCAGTACTATTTGTATGGAACTCCATAGTACTATAACTCCACACTATCTATAACCACTACTGGATAAGTATCGATTTGATACGATACCGAGACGATACGTCTGTTATATCGAAGCGCTCGTAACGAAGTTTGCTTAGCCGTTCTGAATTGATCAGCTAAGTTAAGCAACGTCCGTCGGGGTCAGGAGTTGGATGGGTGACCGCTAGTGACATTACTCCTGAGAGCTTCCGTGCTTCGGAGGGCATGTTGAGCCGTCGGTCCCGGTTGTTGTCTTACGATGGCAGTCGTTACTTACAGTATCGTGGTAGGGCTTTTTGCGAATGCTCGCCTAGCTAGCTGTGGTAGCCTCAAGTAGAAAATCTGTCTCCAAGCACCTAACGGTGTGTTCCCGCAAATGTCCTTGAGAGCCAGTAATTCTAGGCTAGCCTGAATCCTATCTTCGACCACGTCATCACTTACTAGGTGAGATAAAGGTAGCTAGACTATCACATATAAAAAAAAAAATATTTAAATACGTACAGCAACTACACTATTTCCAGTTTTACACTAATACTAAATATTTTGTATCGTAACCCTAACAGTTATTGTTCGTAGCAAACTGTATACATACATATTTATATAACTTATCGCAGATTACAGCCAGTTGGTGCTTGACTTGTTCTTATATATGTCCCAAAATATTGTTGACAGAAATGTAAAGAACATTTTGTAGCTAAAATGATTATGTCAACCATTAACTCAACTGTTGTCTGCGACAGCTATAAATCTTAAGTCGAGGCCAGTGTAGAGAAAGGTGACGATAGCAGCGCGAAATATATAGACTCGCCTATCCACCAGAATGGGATTAGTTACATAACTTCTTTTATCTATACTTGGAGCTAAAATATATTAAAACAGTTACAACATATTTCAGAATTAACTATTTCAAAGTTAGACACAAAAGGATGTAACTGTCTTATCAATATGACTGTAACGGAAAAACTCCTCCAGCAAAAGATTTAAACTTTCATAGTCTCATGTCTAGATAACTTCCTACGATGACTGGAATGCTCTTTATAAATTGATCCTTAAGTAATTGGATCTGGTCAGTCAGTCTTTTGTAATAAAACTTTCTTTCTAGTTGCAAAACTTTACTAAAGCGCAACTGGCGAAAATCAAATAGATATCAAAGCAATAATAATTTAACAGAATATCCAGTAGAACGTTAGATATCACTGATGGTAGAATAGTGATGTTCTAGTTGTATCAGTTTTATTGCTTATGCTTTGAGAAATAAGTAAAAAGAAATACCTTCAGAGGTGGAACTAGGACCAGTTTAACGTTTAATTTCTTGATGTATTCTTCTAAGATCTCAAGAAGTATAGAGTCTTTATTCTATCAAAAGCATTATGATGCTGTCAGTTAATTTAAAACATGCCAATCTCACCTCCCCTCGCTTGCCTCGGCCTCACCCCACATGCATAAGTTTGTCACTGATCCACTAACGGTATGTTCACATTGGTGCGGCTGGTGTCGGCTAACAGTGGTTAGACGAGAACTCTCCCCTGCCCTCTTACACCACACTGCTCGCTCGCGCCATCCAAAAGAGTGTAAGGGCCTTAACATGTCCGCATCGTGCGCTTGGTGTGTCTATGTGTGCGCTCTTGTGTTTGTGTACGACACAGTAAATATACAGTGTAGATTGTTTAAAATCTGTGAGCTGAGACTAATCTCATTTTGATGTGATGGTACAAATATGTAGGCAATCCTGATGTTATACATTCACTCCTGCCTGTATCAAATTCAGATAGGTCCAAACATGTAGGTTGTCAGATCGGCTCTTGCCACCAATTTGTAGATTTTATGTTGGCAAGCAATGATGATTTTGAAGCAATGATGGCCGAGCGGTAATAGCAATGGACTGTCGCAGGTCCTTGGATCGATCCCCACCGCCGCCCGGCTTGAGCTTCACCGCATGGTGGAAGGGCATTTTGCGATTGCCCGCCTGGCTAGCTGCCAACCTCAAGTAGAAAATGCCGAGCACCTAACGGTGTGGTCCAGCAGCAGTCCTCGAGAGCCAATGAAATTACAGGCACATGAGACTTGTCAACTATGTCTCATGGTGACGGGCGCAGTGCAATTCGTCACTTGTGATGAAATGCATCTATAAAAAGCACCTAACTGTGTCGTTTGCCCATATAAGTCCTAGCCTGCCTATAGCTAAAACATATTTTTTAAGCCTTCTTGGGTTGTCCGGGGTAGTGGTAAAAACCACAGTACCGACCCTCTATGTAAGATACGGGTAAGAAGATGACGAGATAGCTCTACCCAGCTGCTCATTAAACAATATCGCTGTGTATTTACTGTGATTAAGCTTTACAGGGACGATTCTAGAGTTATATCCATTGAAACGTGTAACTTCTAGTAGGTATTTAGATTACATTCACAAAAGCCTACTTAAGAATAGAATACTCTTTATTGTTACACCACAAAACAAGAAAAAACATGTTGACTAAAAACAAACAAATAAGTAAAGTGTTACAATGGGCGGCCTTATCACTAAAAGTGATCTCTACCAGGCAACCTTAGGATGGAGTTTTAAACAAGCTAATATTTTGAAAGCGGGTGCAGTTATGACATACTAGAAGATGATCAATATTTTAAATTATATTTGGAAATATGAAATATATACGAGTACATATTATGCGACTACATAAATTACTTGTTTTATCACATATAAATATTGTTATTAGTATACCAAGGTCTCAATTAATTTGATATGATAAGTACGGACATGACATATAGTACTTATTTTATTAAATTCTTGTGTATTTTAATATAATTATTCATACTGTATTAACATACTGTGCCATAAATCGTATCTGGGACTATTTTTTTTAAGAAAATTTTATTTTGTTTGGTACTAGAATAATATCATCCAAAGGTATACTCAACATTTGCTAAGGTATGCAAATCATGATAATTTAATTTTTGATGTTATATTCAACGTTGAACCTAATAGCGCATACTTTCTCGTGATAAACGCCTCAAATGTCTACTCTCGATACCAATTTTGTGTTTTTCTGATGGCGTTTAAAGTACACTTAGTAAGAGTTTTAATATATACGCATATTTACGTCACCGTAAAAGTTGACGTTTTTGCCGATACATTATTTAGCAGCGTCTCTAGTGGAACTATACATATGTATGTACATTTTTTGGTTACGCAAATTGTTAAAATTAGGAATTCAGAAGAAACTATACATTATTAGGTACTATATGTAATCTCAATTCTATGATTGTCATCGATTTGATAATGCTTCTGTGCACTAATTTATACTAACTTATTATTTCGTTAACGTGACCGGTAATAGAATTTTTTATAAATTTTGTTATAATATTACTGGCCATTATTTTTTTTTATTGCTTGTTGGAACCTTCTTGTGTGTGTAAAAGCGCCACTTTCTCGTGTTCCTGGGTTTGATTGGATCCTGCTCGCGTCGGATCAGCTATTAGGTTTTGCTTCAACATAACTGTCCGGACTGAAACGGAAATTTTGTAGGGTTCAAATCATGTCTGGTACGAAGCATGAGTGAGATACATCTGTCCGTATTTCGGGGAATACAGGCGTGACAATAAAGTATATGTTACTACCGCGTATATATGCTACCTTCCTTACCCGTTTTCATACAGTTTGTCCTTTATTTTTTTGCATGGGTAAATACACATACCCACCGGGTGGGTTATGTCAGGCCAATAAGCCTCACCAAAACCCCACCGTTGACGTCGTGGCGGCAGGGAGCGAGGGACTGCCCGCGCGTTTAGTTGGAACCCCCCACCAAACTAGTTTGTCCTAGACAAAATCAATATTAATTTACTATCAAGTTTGGTCTAAAAACTTTGCTGATTTGGCCTCAAACAAACTAGTCAAGCCTCCATAAAACGCAAATACGTGTAAGCTCTGATTGTTAATATAAGTTACCTACAGATAAACTAATGTATAATTTAAGAAGTAATGCACCATGTATCATCTCTAGAGTCGTCCCTAGTTGCACTCCTCCGTATTGTGTTTTGGAATGATATTTGTATATATTTTTATTGAATATTGTATATAATCAGTTATATATATCTATGTTATAATTATGAACTATATCGTAGTTATTTGAATTGTTACAATCTTCACACAAACTTCGATGTTTAAAATGTGGCATTTTGGGAAGTTACCCAAAAGTATTTGTTTTGATAGACAGTTTTCATTCTTTCTAAGCATGACGCAGCGGCATTTTGTCAATGTTAGCTAAACTATATTATTTAAATAAAATTCTTTACAAAACCATCGATGTTTTGATGCCTTGTTAGAATAAAGCTTGTATGCATGATTGACATTATCTCACACGTTCACTTGTGAGAGCCGGATTTAGTATTATTACTATTATTTTCATCATGACATTTGTTTTATGTATGAAATATTTTCAGCAAAACATTTCGAGTACGACATCTCTACCTCAAGCGTCGCCTAAGGATAAAAAAGATATCACTTCAACGATATTGTCCAAGTCGAATATGGCGAGGTAAGTTTCTTGTAATTATTTATTTCAGTATATGTAAATATATATTTCAGCAATGGAATTTATGATAAATAAATGCAAGTTGTAAGAAAAATATGTATTGGCTTGTTAAAATTGGACAAAATACTTTAGTAGGGAAGTGCGTAAAACATCGAAACCCTGGATGTGAGTAAATGCAAAGCAGGCCCTATAGCCCTGGCCAAATTTACCAATCCAACGAATTCTGTCAGTGATTATCGCTTTCTTGCTTTCATTCTGTTTCATTTGGAATGGATCAATTGTCATTTCGATATGCAACAATCTTCGTCATCGAATAATTTGCTGAAAAACTTGATCTCTAATAGGAACTAAACTGTAAAGTGAAAAGGATCAGACTTCAACAAACAACCGTAACCGGATGTTATTAAGGTAGTAAATTAGTTGCAATATAAGGTGATTTTGTTACTCAGTGGAGTAAGTTACTGCAAGGCCCTTCTCCCACGAGGCTATCGACATGCGATTCGAGTACGAGAAGCCGAGTATTGTATATCCCTACTAGTTGCTCGTTACTCAGTAGCCACCGTACAAATGCCATGTACAAATCGCCATGTTCACGCTGCAGCTTATTACGCTGGTGCAACCTCTTTGGGAATCTAGGATACCCAAGCCAAATAAAGTTTTTTTAATGTTATTAAATGATGAGACGGACAAGTCGGCCGACTGATGGTAAGCGTCACGCCTGTCCATCAAAGTGTAGTGTCACCATTCTCGTTCTGCTTTACACTGCACTGTGCTTGTTAATTCGTATGGGTCGTTCATTCAGTAATTGCTACAATGACTTGCTACAATGCCCGTCACGCCTAGTCAAATCACTTATTGCACACTACTTCTTTACAATAATACAAACACTGGACAAGAGTGCATCTGGGGCAGTCCCGTCCTAAACTAAATTAGATATTTTTATTTTGGTTGAATTTTCATGATATATATATTATAATTTTAATTGCTTATTATTTAAGTGCTTTTACATAAAACAAATGTATTTAAACTGTACTTACTCTACCAGTATTTAAGTGTTTATTTTATTTAACTTTTTTATAAATTAATGTGTGTTCTTGATTTCAATATAATTGTTTATAAAATATGGACGGATGAATAATTTTATATTTTGGATTTGAAATATCTGACACTGTGATGGTACCTATACATCAGGACGGATTCTCGCTAAAGAGACCTACCACTCGGTGAAAGGGTATCCGATCCTTAAAAATAAAGTGTGTATTGCAGAGCGTTAAAAGAGTCCGGTTACGAATCGGACTCGACGTTGGTGTTCCGTCGACGGGAAGACACGGAGGGTCCGCTGTCACCGGCCGAGCGGCGCGCCGCATACCGCGACCTTCAGGCCGGGGGCGAGCCGCCGCTCAGGGGGTTCCGCTCACCAGCGCCGCCTAGACAAGGTAAACTACACCTTGTTTAGATAACGCATACAGTTAATTTTAGCCTATAACACTTTCTTATGTCTTCAGTCGCTTTGATATATGATCAGTAATTTGATAAGTATGTTTACTAGCTTAGCCTATATATAAGTAATACTTAGGAAAGGATTTAATTAAAAAAATACCTTAACATATTCAATTTTGGACCAAAGATTAACGTTTTATTCAGCCTGTTGAAAATTATAATTAAATAGCATTACATTTACTCATTCCAGTTTCTAATCCAAAATACGAGTCTCGATATGCTAAATAGGAATAGCTATCATTTAATTTATATAAAAACTTGTAATATATAACCCTGAAAACCATAAACGATAACTGACATATGTGCATGATTTTGAAAAACTTATTTGGTGTCGGTGCTAATATCTAATAGCTTTTTACTATCATATTACAATAGAACAGTTATACGTTGGAAGTTTATATCGATTGTAAAAAAACAAAACATAGTCGAAGTAAAAGAATTAAGCAAGCTTGCAACTAGTTTATCCGAATATCATGGTCATCGTAATACTGAAACGACCGCGCCAAGGTATGCTCTCTATCATAATGGTACCTAACCGTGGTTGGATGTGTCATCCCAAGGCCAATTGTAATGACACCGAGCACAGCGGTAACGCTTTTCAATCGAGTGCACATTAGTTCACTGTTACACACAGCCAGTACACACGAGGTAAGTCAATATATACCTACTAGTATTTATCTCTTCGCATGATTCTCCATAACAATGGTGTTGGGACCTCGGACAATGAACAGGTAACGCATGCAATAGTTGACTCCAAAATTAAACAGGCACAGTAAAACAAACCACAATGATTTTTGAACGTCACACCCGTAGTATCACTTTTAGAAAACAAGCAAAGCTTTCAAGAAACACGATTTATTCCAGGAGCACGACCGACACGTTTTTTCTCACACCTAACGAAAATATGAAGAATTGACAGTAATGTGGTTGAAATTCCACAGACGAATCGGAAATTGAGTACATTCCGATTTCACCGACACTGACGAAAATAAGAGTTCACAAGAAAACGCCTCAATATCACGAAGTCATCTGTTATCCTGTGACCAGAATTGAAACTGATAATGTGAAGTTTAGAAAACATGCGCCGTCTTTTTTTAATCCAGAACCAAGTAAATCAGATGAATATCCACCTGCGCCACCGAGACGGATTTCTTCGAGAAACAGTAGAACTCTCAGATTAGTAACGTCTACAAGACCTGTATCAACATCGCCTAAAAGATTAACACCGGTGTCACAATCAAATGTTGATTTTCTAAAGGATAAAATCAGTCATAAATTGCAAAGACAAAATACACACATAATTTCGAAAACGCCGGTACTAACGGATAGTCAGAAAGCTAAAACTAGAATCATGTCTACCTCAGCGCCACCTGCTATTAACAGAAAAAATATCATGACCATTGTTCCTAAACCAATATCAAAAGTCAACCAAGGCGACAAATCGAATAGCTGTACTAGCAGTTTTGGTTCGTCTAGAAGAACTTTATTGCCTACTGAATATGCCAATCCAACACATAGTAAATACGGCGAAAACCAATCTTCAGTCGTAATTGAAGGAGGGGCTGGCAGAAGAACGCCTATATCGAACATATTAGATAAGGTAACGTCATTAGATAAGTTGTGGAGTGCAGAAAAAAGGAATGAACGGATTGACTTGACAAAAGCTAGATCACTGAGTAAAAGTAGTCATAACATACCGAGTAAAGTAAGTGCCTCTAGGCCAGCTCTTGTATCTGCCATCAAAACTACCTTACCAAATATAACTCACAGGAGCAGAGATATGGTCCGTACTGCAGAAAAGGTTCAAAAACTGAAAGTGTCGAATTTACATAATACAAATACAAAGTCCAATCCTTGCTTAGCCAGCAAGAATGATCAAAAACTGGCAAAATCCAATCCTCTTCAAACGTCTTCCAGTATTTCTAAATCATCTTCAAATATTTCCTCGCCACCAAAAAAACAAAATCAAATAAGGACTGCAACTGTCACGAATCTTAAAAAGAAAAAGTCAATAGAAAGCGTCGTCATGAGACCTCGCAGCGTTCCTTGTCATGAATCATGCAGTAAAAAATCTAAAGAAAATAACAAGAACGTGAAGAAATCTACTAAACCTAAATCAGGTAAGAAAACAACATCGGCAAAATCAAGTAATGACTCCGAGTCTGGAAGTCAGTTTGGAGACACAACGTCATACGATGCTTCCAATTTTGGGTCATACGAAGCTTTAGATAAAAAAAATATAAGTTCAAAAGAATTAAAACAATCGCATGACGCGATCGTTTCTGATTCATTTTTTCAGCATTTGTTTTTGGGGAAATCTTACGCTCCTGCTGTTGCAGCATACCCTTTATATGAGGAAAATTCCACAGTTCTACAAAAAGCCAAAATGTTTCAATCAGTTCCACAGGATTATAATATGCCAAAATCTTTGAATTCATATTTAATCCATAGAAAACCTGTTTCTCTTTCTCGTTTTAAAATTTGGGATCGAAACCCTAGTCCTTCGTCACTACAAAGTCCTCGATCTGTTTCTTGGCCGGGTAAAATGCATGGTGAAGTCCGTAAATTTGAAAGTTTAACCAAGTGTGATGAATTTGGTTCTACTTCGTCATTAGCTACAATAAGAAGTAAAAGTGAACCACCAGACAACAAAATGTTTTTTTCTCAAACTACGCGTCCAAAATCTCCAACTGTAATATTTCATAAAAGGGAACATCATAAAGAATCTCCGGAACGTTCCTCAGTCTCACCATCGAGATTATATTTCACTCAAACATCTAGACCAGTTTCACCAAAAGTTACACGCAGAGTAGGTAAAATTGAAATACAAGCAAAAAACAAATCTTTATCTCCACCAAAATTTGTATTGACAGAAACAGTTCGACCTATTTCACCAACGGTTATTAAACGAAAAGAACGCCAAGAAATGGTAAACGTTAACCTGGAACCTGATAATTGTCCATCCACTATATTTTTCTCACAAACCTCTAGGCCTGTATCGCCTAAACTCCCAAAAAAATCATCCACGAGCCATACCAGAAGTCAATCAACATCGCCCGTATCTGTCCGATCACCATCGTATCGTCGTATTCATAATGTTCGTTTACAGAGCAGTAAAAATGATAGCGTACCCAAAACAGCATTTCGTACACGTAGCGCTGGTGACGCTGAAAACAAAGAATTTCGAAACAATTTATTTCTGAAAACTAAAAGTGATTCTAATTTGCATTCTGATGATCCAGAATATGATGAGTATGTCCGTGATATGCAAAACAATAGAGCACGATCGGAACGGTTTCGAGAACTTAATAGGTATTACACTTATTTGGAAAGAGTTGGCGAATTGGAAAAAGCAACTTCAACCTGTGATTTACGGCATAGACGAAAAGATGAGGAAATAATAGACTTTGAAAGGTGGAAAAAAATTCGTGCCATAGAAAGAGCTGAAGAGGAGTTAAATAATCTTTACCGTAAACTTAAAGTAGCTCAAACAGAAAAAGATGTTTTGTTTTACCCTAGAGATGTTAAAGATTTTCGGTGGAATTACGACACAGACCGTGGCCTTCGCATTAAAGAAAAATCTGTCGAAGATCTTAAAGATCACTTTCAACAAATTACTCACTACGATTCTTTAGAATCAGAACCACGCCTGTCCAAAGATACTTATAAACCTCTATGGCGTGGAACCAGCGTCGCAGAAACAGCATATTATATCAATAGGAAGAAAGACAACAGTCCAAGTGATCGAGTTGTCATTAAACCTACTGTTTCACTACAACCAGAAACATCTCTGAGTGAGCTTCGCAAAAAAATCGGCCTAGGGAGTCGTCTTTGGAGTAGTTTGTCCATGGAACAAGTAAATGCTTTAAAAAACCAACTGAATGCCATTTACAGCAAAGAACTAGATTCAAAATCAAACAAAGATTGTGATAAGTATACAATTGATGTCAAAGACACTGCACCTATAGAAAATTCGCATTTACAAGTCAGATGTAATTCTTTAATAACGTCGGATTATTCATCTGAAAAGGATAATTTTATAAAACTGACAAAATCTGACTCTATAGCTGCTATTCCATGCCCCATGGCGTCCGTTAAAGATTTGAAGAATAACGTTAATAAGATACAAATGACACTAACTGAAAACGAAAAAAGGAAAATTTCTCAAACCCTGAGTAAAGAACTATTGGATAGAATCAATCAATTTGACAATCCTACTCCAATGTCATTAAAACAAGAGATGGAAATGAGTCAAGAGAAAGAAAAAATGTCTCTGCAGAGTATTGATACCGATTCTCTTGAACTAACGCCGTCTAATAATAACGAATCCACTAAGAATTTCAAGAAAGACTCTGTATCTGATGACTTACTCGGAAATAAACAAAGAGTTTACCCTATTGAAAAAAACGAAGCTCAGGGCCAATCATCGGCTAGTGAAACAGAGACGGCTAGCTCAGATCACTCTAATAAAACTGTAATATATAGAGCTCCTAGCAAAGAAGTACTAAAGAAAGTAAAATACTTCGAGTCGGTAAAAAAACTTACTGATGAAGCAAAAACCGTTTACCATGCTAGAGAAAGTTCAGATGAAAAAGATAAACAAGAAAAGTCAGTATCTATAATAACGTCTTATTCCACACCAGCTCAATCAAAAGAAACTGAGCCACACAAACACCAAATTGTGCAATCGCAATCATGTACCAATTTTAAAGAACTTTTCGGGGAAAGCGAAAAAAATAAGTTTCTGTCTCTTCCATCGAAGCCGGAACAACGTTCTAGATCAGGGTCACCCCATTCGGAAGTATACATAGCCGATCGTCGAACGCCTGACACGCTACGCTCGAGCGACGAAACCATCTGGCGCAGTCGGAGCCCATCGCCCGACCCGGAGCGGTACTGGCGCGCCTATCTCAACCTGGCTCGGGCGGGAGAGGTTCGCCGCCTTGCGCGCCGCTTCGACTCGCCTACCGCGGCCGGTGCCGTGCTGCGGCGGCACCGCAGCGATCCCGAGATCGCACGCAACGTACTTCAAAGGAACTGGGCCGCGTTCGAAAAACTAACTCCTCGGCGAGACAAATGCCGCACGATACTACCCGTGGCTCGGGTGCCACTCCGTCCAACAAATAGGTACATGTCCCACATCGATATCATATCGAAACTGGCGGCTCTACGCAGACGTACCGCTCCCAGGTCCAGATCGGCGGAGGAGGCACAGGAATGTCGCCAGGGCGAGGTAGAACGCATCCGACGTCGTTTCGAAACGATGTCGATATTAGGTCAAATATACGCGTCGGCACCTGATGTGAGCGAACTTCACGACATGGCACCTTACCTAGCCGGATCCTGGGTAGCGCATCGGTATCCTAGACGAAGCGATAATAATAGATCTCTCAAAGATCCTTCCGCTTTGGTTCGCGGAAGAACGTCGCCTGTAAAAAAAGAAATTAAAAGAGAAGTCCCAAAGGAGTCCATAAAATTGAGTTCTATCTTGAAGGGTGATACAGTTGATAAGCAGGAGTTTGACCCGTCGCTGCACCGGGTAGTGCGGCGCTACGAGCCGCCACGCACTCCACCGCGCCCCCCGCCGGCTTCCTGGCCCTACCGGCTAGCGCCCCACATCACGCCGTCACGACACACAGTCACGTTTCAAGGTTATTTCATTCATTCATTTCATAGACCTAGTTTAATTTTGGAGTAATTTATTTGTACATATTGTGCTTCCTTTAAAGAGTTATTGATTCTCGTTACTCTCGTCCGTAACGCCCCGTGCGTGTCTTACGTTGCGTGATTGCTCCGCTCGTTGTTGTATTGTGATGTTTATGTTTGCTATCGTGAATGTATTCCTATGAATGACATACCGCAGCTGCCTTCACTTTTTTGTTTGTAATATTTTGTATTAACCAAACATTTTCTGTTATTAATGATAAAATTCACATTTGTTAATGATATTAAATAAAAAAATAGGCAAATCGAGATGTCAATAATATTTTAAAGAAAATCAATAATTCTTTGATTAAATGCATTTTGTTTAGTTTTGCATTTGTTTTTTTGTGTTAAATGCCTCATCATCTCATTTTGTTATGCACTGGTAGAGACCGACTCAGCCCCGGAGCCTCCACGCAGAGCGTCCCATGGGAGCTATTCAGACACAGGCAAGTAAAACAATAACACAAAATTTACAATATTTACAGGTAATTATATTGTGTGTTCGCGGTAACTACCTATACAGCAATAGAATAACGTAGAAACAGTTATCTCACAAATTATATAAAGAAACAAAATAGTGACCTACTCTTACTCTTAGAGTCATTATGTAACGTTTCTTCGTAGTTCAGCTTCCAAAAACCACGCGGTCCATGTTTCGTGAGAGCAGACACGCGCAATTATATCTATATATATTATCTGTGCGAATAAAAAAGAAACAATGGCCTTTGTTCCAACCAATCCTCGTCTTAACGTATTCTTTTGACCGCCGTCACCAACATACGTGGCTTCGTTTTAATTCAATATAAGAGTCGTCGTGAATTATTAAAATCACATCAAATAATGATTATGTCATCAGTGCGCGAAATACCAGCGGATTCCAGCAGTGATGTAAAAAGCCCATTCATATCTCAAGATTAGGCGCAGTGATTTACGTCATTTGCCGCTTGGACCGCCAAAACCTGTCGGTACGGTTTTTTGATCGTAAATAGTTGTTGTAACCTCGGTTCCGAACGCGGTACCTATGCTGCCTCTCTCGCGAAGTAATAAACAAGTGTTTTGAACTTATTCTATTAACTCCATTATATCAACAAGTGCTATCTCATATTATTCACCGATAAAATGTTTATCTGTGTTTATCGTGACTTTAGCTTGACTCAGTCCACCTATGTGTCGTGTGAAGTATTAGCATGGTGAAATAATTACGCGTTCAATTACTGCCAAAATGGAAATAAATAAAATTAATAAAAACAGTGTCATAAGGGACAGAGACTCTAGTAGTGATTTTACATATGAAGATGACGGATTTTTTAGTGATGTTCCCATTTCCGGTTCATTATCCAGATCACAACTAGCTCTTAATAAGTATATGAAAAAAAATTTGCTCTACGAAGAAAATGAACACGAAAACGACGGCGCGTACTTTTCCAAGGAGAGCACCCCAAATGAATCTGTGACAAAATATGACTCGGATAGCGCAAAAAGTAACCAGTCGGTGGAAAAAGAAGCACCCAAAACTGTCAAAGTTAAAGAAACTTTTATCGGAGTTGAACCGAACATAATCAGTCCAAATGAGTCATTAAATAATTTCGCTTCTAGAATTGTAGAAACGCACATAGATGATCATTATTCAAATCCAGTTACACCCACAAGTACTCCAATTAAAAACATATCGAATGTAACTGAACAAACAGATGACTATAAATATAATCAACTGCGTGGTAATTCAAATGCTAATTCTTTTAAAAAATCTGTAGCGCGTATAGCTTACAGTGAAGTTCAAAATGAGGCTCCAAGTTTACAATCACAGCAGAGGTCTGCCTCTTTAGAAGATTTGACTAATGATTATGGAACCTCCATAGACGATGATGATACTAGTTATTCAGAAAGTGTTAGAATGCGTGAGAAGTCGCGTGATGTGAAAAGGGAAGAAAATCGTCATACGATTCACGACGTTTCCGAATGGGTCAATAGAACAGACATATATCCGGATGTCTATGCCCCGTTACCGTATAGTAAGTATACTACTTTGATCTTTCGCTTGCATTGTCTTTAAAGATTGTTCGCCATTATGCTCGGAAAGTGAGGTTTTTTACCATACATGCTATGAAAGTAGGTCATACTTTAGAATGATTTTATACAAGAATGGCAAAGCTTGGTCTTTGCCATTCCTTAGATATCGAATAATAAAAAGTTATCTTGGTTTAACGGTCTTAAGATTGATATCGAATTGTTGAAGAACACACGTAAAAAGAGACTAGAGATCATTTTGAGGCTAATAGATGTTTTAAATATATTGTAAAAGATTCACAGTTGGTGTGAAAAAAGATTGTAACCTAATAGTTTTTCTATATCTTATCCTAGTAAGAATATAGAATATATAAAAAGCAATGTACGTATTTATCAGTAAAGATTTTGTTTTTCATTCAATTGCATATCAATAAATGATGAACTCATTAATAATCGTACATTTTTATAACTGTATAAAGAATAAGTACTTACCGACAAATGTTTCGTTGATGGAATACCGAATGTGTAAATGAATAATTCAGAAGTTGATTTTGCAAGGAGAAAGTCTGGCTCGGAACACATTCGGTTACTTCTTATCCCTATTAAGTCAGTGTTTCCCGAAGGAGCGTATTATAACAGTGAAGTAACACGACACTGGTGAAGTGAGTTTGTAATAAATATTATGTATTTAAGTGTAACTCAGGTGTATCTGGAAGGTATTACCCGTATATAGTAATATTTGCTTGAGTGACAACGAAGCGATTATAACGTAAAGAGATATCGCTATACTGAACACCTTAAATGGGTACAAGTATAGTTTAAAAGTAAAACAATTCAAAATAGTCTTAAAATTGGAGCTCTTATTTTACTCAAAATGATTTACATATCTTGGGTAAAGTTTGTTTTCTGCGTATTGACATCTCAAATGTATTGCGATTGATATTATTTAGTATTATTATAAATGATTTTTTTTTATTATATATTATCATTGAAACCTTTTATAGGTAGATCGTTGCAATGCGATTCACCGAGTGTTAGTTTGGAGCCTGAACCACCCCGAACGACTTTAAAAACAGGAGATCAATAAAAAGTCGTTCTTTGTTTTGCGCAATCTGGTTCCATGAGTTACAGCGACATAAGTTGACATAAAATAATAAACTTGAGTATTTGCATCGTGCATTTTCCATAATGTATTTTCGCTATAAATTCGCTTAGATCCTACTAAAGCCGCCTTAGATACACGTTCTAGGATGGAAGTTACGGTTGTTCTTATATAGGCATTTCGCTGGTATACCCTTTGCACCAACTTCTACAGCATATAAATTAACCACATAACCGTTTTTGGTTAATTCATTTGTTAGGTCATAATACTTGTTTGTTTTTATTGTGTGGTCTTTAGATATGTATGTTTCCCACGGCACAGTAAGTTCTATAAGCACAATGCGTTTTAGATTTTTTGAGCATAAAAATATGTCTGTTTCGAAACACCATGATCTCATGGTGGTTGAGGATTTGGTGGCCGCTCGTGAGTAAAAAAAAATATTTCGAGTTGTAATTTTGTAAGCTCAGAAGCATTTTTTTCGGGTCGACTGTTCATATACTCTATATAAACTGTACTAATCTAGGTACTGTTAGACTACGCAAGCAAGATACACAGGGTTATTGAAAAAATGCTAACAACCTCTTAGCGTTGACTTCTGCTAGTCCTAACAAACATTTTGAGATGTGTTTTTTATGCGTTTTTGATGGAATAAGCAGGAGGACCACCTTATGTTAAAAGTCTCTTGGCCTGTAATTTATTATTTAATATTTTTTATTACTTTGCTCGATGTAAATATTCAAATCTATATTTGAAGGGTGCGCGGCACGGTCCAGTAATGCCGCGGCGGGCGCTCTTGACTCGCAGTAGGCATTGTATTTTACTACGGGACTCAAAACTTAAAAGAGTCAGACAGTAGTAGCAAAACTTATTGCTTTAAATTACAGGCACAAGAGACTTTGAACATCCGGTGGTCCTCGTGCTTATTCCGTCAAAAACAAATAAAACAAAATATTTAAAAAAAACTTTCAACTCAATGTGTTTGTTAGGACTAGCAGAAGTCAACCCTAAGAGGTTGTTAGCATTTTTCCTATAACCCTGTATAATATGTAGAATATAAATATCTATATAATTTATTCGAAAATAGGCATATACGCTTAACTTAAGTGACTCTACAACAGCAGAAACGGCAAAAAATACATTACATAAAAATCGACAAACAGACATCGAGTACTTAGGTACTCTCAAAGCGTCCACTTTCGGCCGCACAAGCGAAAGCAAACCGCACTGGGCATGGGCGGGAGATGCAGTTGTACTTAGTTGTATCGAAAGTCAACCGAACTCTACAAAGTGTTCGGGTGATCTATCGAGACCGGCGGTCGGCGACAGCGCACGCGACGACGGTCTCGCAGACCAATATAACGACATTAACCACTCTTACATGTTATTATATACTGTGCCGCAAAGTTCCGATTGTCAGAAGTGCCGTGTAGTGTCAATATTGTGTCGGAAATGGGCATTTTAAAGCAGTTCAGGAAGATGGCTGTTCACGGTTCGTTAATTTCAATTATGAAGATGTATCATTAACGATAAGATTTGCATTCATAATTGTTTAATTGCCATACACTCTCCGCAATAAAGCTATTACTACTTCAATGGTAACATCCTGTTAATTCCATTGCACTGTATAAAATAATAATTTTCAATAGGTACGTAAAATTTTATTGGAGTACGTAGCGTAAAACTTAAAAGTTAAGATTAAAATGGTCTTACGCAATTGAGCTGTTTTTCTAGTTCGCGTGGATGTCGAAAATTCAGTTTGTGTCGAGGTATTTTCTAACATTTATCTCGCTTCGTTGAGATTACGAAATATTTTGTGAGGTCGCGGTGTAACTAAATACTGGAATTGCTTAGTTTGCAAATTAATACGCTGATTTGACACACTTATTGGTATTATATTGTAGTTTTATAACTTGAGTTATGTAAATGATTATGTTATAGGTAGGCATATATCTTCATATATACATACATATATGAGCATTTGGACTGCCTGTAAGTCTGCAATGACTTATATGTTGTCTAAATGCTTTTATTGTAATAGCTGTAGTATTGTATATAGTTCGTAGTATTTTGTTAATATATGCATACCGCCGGAGAAAAAAAAACATAGGTATAAAAACATATACGCCTCTTTCAACCATTTTGGGATATTTAAAACTCCCCCGCCAATATTAATGGCAATTTGTACTTATAACATTTTCTGGAATACTAGCTTATTCAAGGTATTTATTAGTTTGAATGGAAAAACAGAGCTAGGTATTATACTACCTTATACATTTTCTTTAAGAAAAAAATACCAATATCGTCAAGGTTACCTTAACACTAATAACAAAATAATAATCATCTACCTTATTCGTATAATTAGATACACGATAGGATCCCAGCAGTTCCTAATCATGTATCAGTAATTAATAAACATAATGCTGCAAATGTAAATAAAAACTATTGCTAGAAGTCTTCTTTTAGCATTATTACAAGCCTCCGTATGTTTTCAATTATTCTACATAAATTGTTAGCTAAGTATATTACTTACAAAATGATTACAAATCTATGTTTTCTAGGCTATAAAGAGTTTTAAATTATCTAATAATATCTATTTGACATAAGTATACGTTGAAGAAATTACGACAAATTCTTGAAATTTTCTTTCCTGCAGTAAAGCGTAGTGAAAGCCGTTGAGGCAACACCATCGTTACAGCTTTCCACGTCAGTTTTGCGCAATCATTTCCTATAATTGCCGACAACTTAACTTAGAAACTAAACAAGTTTCAAGTCAAGAACCAATCCCACTATACAGCTATAAGTGCATGAATATATTATTAATATGCAACACCATTAGTAAAGAAACTCCGATAAATAAATATCAGCGAAACAATTGAGCAAATAACATTCCTGAGTAGATACGACAAAAAATGCGTAAAGAAAACCATGCAGCACCTAATTCGTACCGCAACCATGGCTTTTATGCCAAGCCGTAAGGCGCGGGAACCATGTAAATACCATAGAGAATGGTAATCTTATCATTGTATTGCCAACCGTGTCGTAAGCACGTGCCGCGAATGGCTATGTGTACACTGAGAAAGTTGGCGACCATAATATTTCCTTGTGTGCAAGACGTAACTCCTCGTTAGTATTCGGTTTAAGGCTTGCGATTGTATTTATTTTGGTGCCATTGCGATTTTTCCTAAACTATTGATACTTGTAGGTCATCGATATAATATAATAATACGGTTTGAGATGGAGGGGTGACATTCTAGCCCGGCACCGCACGGGAAATTGTTCTTGAATTTTGATACGTGTAGGTAATCAAGTATCAATTGTTTGATACTTGAATACATTACTTGAATGATACTTGTAGATAATCAAGTATCAAACAATTGATACTTGATTACCTACAAATATCAAAATTCAAGAACAATGTCCCGTGCGGTGCCGGGCTAGAATGTCACCCCTCCAAACCGTAGGTGTCGAGGTGTCGTAAGAGGCGACTAAGGGTAACCTAACATGCCAGTGCGATCCCCAAGACGCCTGCCAAACGTGGGGATTATGGCAGCCCCATAATACCCCCCCCCCTCTCCCCGCCCCACCAAAGCCTATTCAAGAACATATTTTAAAACGTTGAAGTACCGGTTCGTTACATACCCAAATTTTCGTATTTGAATATTTTTTTCAATGAATCGACAATATCCGTCATAAGTCATAACATAATATGCAGTTATGAAAATTGAAATTCCTATTTTATAAACTAAATTTTTTATCAGCAAAGTAAACATAACAAATGAATTAATCTGATCCATCCACTGCCCACGCCTATATTTTTATCTTATCATTATCACTAAATGTGGTAGAATGACGCACCGTATGCCCTCATTGTGATACGCATAGGCAAGTTTTTACTTCTGTAATTACATTGATTTACTGCCACATATAATAGACACATACGTAGTTTTTGGGTTATTTATATTACAAAGTGTTGGAAACATTATTGTTGAAGTAACACATGTTTATTTTAATATTGTTATGTTTGCAATAATGCCTGCTCGGCGGATTAAATTACAAATTTACGAGAGAAATAAAGTGAATAGTGAGAGTGGGAGAGAGGGTGTATGGACGCGGGTTCGAATGACTATAATTCTTCACTCGTATATGTGTAATTTTGTAATAACACATGTTTATCCTGATTACCGAGTAGTTTCTCAGGAAAATCCATAGAACCACATTCCTAGCGAAAACGCCACGAGCGAAATAATTATTAAAACTAACTTATATAAGTAAATTCAATGATAGATCATTTCAAAACAGTAGCTTAGCTACGAGTGTTTCCCCTGACTAAACGAGGTAAAGCCACGATTGATATCCATGACTACATACACGTAGCGTAGAAAAGCTATGGGGTCGGAATCCTGGAAACGATACAACAAGTAGAAAATCTGTAGCCAAGCACCTAACGGTTTTTTTTTTAATGCCTGATTGGTTAGCCTTTGACCACTATCTCACCTGATGGTAAGTGATGATGTGGTCGAAGATGTTGTTCAGGCTAACCTAGAAGTACTGGCTCTCAAGGACAGCTGCCGGAACACTCACTTCTAGGTTAGCCTGAACAACATCTTCGACCAAGCATTAAAAAAAAAAAGACGCGGTTTCAATAAATGTTCAGTCAGAGCGTTAAAAAATAATTACAAGCCTTAAAAAAAAAACTTGACCACACCTTCGATATATATCTACGAATCGGCTGTATATGTTAAGAATAATTTAAAAGACTTCGGTAGATCGAAGAGTACGCCACTCGCTAACAAGATACATGGAGCAATACACAGGACTGCACTTAGCAGTATAACAGCACATTTAAAATGAGAGGGTTAATTTATAATAAAGTACCAAAATTTATAAGAGACTTAAACAGTAATGACACCTCCAAATATAGACTAAAGTAATTTCCAGTTGATAACTAATTGATAATATAAATGATTTTTAAAATGACATTGAATTATATAATTACAGTAATTGAATCTCGTTATGAAAAGCTCAAGTACGTAATAAGGAACAGCTGTTAAATTGTAGACATGATAATGTAAGAACATATATTACACAATTTATAAATATAAATGTAATTATCAAGTATTGTAACACATAAATTTTGCATGCCAAACCGGCAAAATCATGGCGATCTAATTCCAGTATCTGGAAAATCTACTGAACAGAACAAGTTTAGGTAATGTACAAAGATTTATTAATATTGAAAAAACTATAGCTCCGATCGAGTTCAAACCAACGGGAAACGATCGAGGATTGTAGTCCGCGTGTATTGATACGTGGAACTTTAGTAAAATGAAATTATATACCAGGAGAGAGGAGAAATATACGAAATTTTTCATAAAATTATCAATAAAATGTTAATAATTTTGCGACTATTGAACCTATTTAGCTGAAACCAACGTAGAACGGAACGCTACCAGCGGCCGCTAATTACTAGACACAAAAATAACATACAACATAGAAACAAACAAAGACAACACGAACAATCGAAAGTTCTATTATAATTTTTTTGCAAAAGTAGGTTTTTGCTGTCTGGTGTAGAAATTTTGTATTAAACGGTTCCAGCATTAATACATATTGTACCCATGTTTTGCAATTGTATTTGAATTTGATATATTTTATGAAATTTGAAGCGCTCGTAGCGAAGTTTACTTAGCTGTTCTCAACCGATCAGCAAAGTTAAGCAGCGTCGCGCGCGTTCATGAGTTGGATGGGTGACCGCTAGCGACATTACTACTGAGCGTTTCCGTGCTTCGGAGGGCACGTTAAGCCGTCGGTCCCGGTTGTTGTCTTAGGATGGCAGTTGTTATAGCATGGTGGTAGGGCATTTTGCGAATGCCCGCCTGGCTAGCTACCACCCTCAAGTAGAAAATCTGTCGCCAAGCAAATAACAGTGTGTTCCGGTAGCTTTCCTTGAGAGCCAGTACTTCTAGGTTAGCCTGAACAACATCTTCGACCACATCATCACTTACCATCAGGTGAGATAGTGGTCAAAGGCTAACCTATAAAGCATAAAAAATAAAACATAATTTTTACTTTGTGCAGTATAGTTACCCACTTTCGATGATATAACAACAATAAATCTTGAACCGGTTCCACTCACGAGGTGTTACGTGTGTCATCGCATAATCGAGTGTCGAATACCTATCTCGATAGCTTTAATATCTTGATTTGTGTTAGGTAGATGTACTACTACGAGAAGCTGTTACCGCACTGTCGATGGTGGGATAAACACCATGACCACCACGACTCGCTTTCACTTTTACTGTGGAAAACGATTTTCAATGTTTAATTGGTCGTGCTGTTGACGCTTTTAAGCGGCCTAACGTTGGTATTCATTTGATCGTTTCTCTGATTTCCTGTTATTAAAATATGATATAGATATTTCCTCAACTTTTCGAATTTTATTGAATAGTAAATGAGATGTTATCGTTTGCTAAGTTGACCAACTTGCTTTGTTAACTTATATGTAACATTATAACCATTATAGCCATAAAAGTCAATAACGTTGACTATTATATTGTCGCTCCATCCCTTTACTGTATCAGCCGCATTGTCCACTGCTGAACATAACCACCACCATTAACGAGGGGTTTGCTATAATCCCCACGCTTAGCAGGCGTCTTGGGGATCGCAGTTTAACATAGCAGTTCCTCAGAAGGCGCTGCAGCCCACCCTCAAGGATTTTACCCCTAGTCGCCTCTTACGACACCCACGGGTAGCAATGGGGGTGACATTCTAGCCCAGCACCCCACGGGACCTTCATCCCTTTATGACAGTTTAATAATAGGAACAAAAATACTAATTCAAACCAGGAATCGTCACCTCCATAGCTCAATTGATACTGTTGTATCCTTGGAATTCCCCTTTCGGCGCCAATAAATAATCATACAGTAAGTAGTAGCAGTGTTGCGAGCCCTGCTACCACTGCCAAACCGTTTTGGGAGGTTTTAAGCTCGTACAAAAATAATATTTCTTTTAATAAACGAATACCTCGGGGTGCGAGAATTTCTGTTGCCCAATCGTTATCTTGTTCGATTAAAAACGTTTTGGCTACTAATACTACGCAAGCCTGGGAGCATCTTCTAGCATTCCCGTACCACGTATTTCACGTAAATTTTGATCCTTCTAACAAAAAAAATCATACAATTTACAATATTAATAATCCCCATAAGCATAAATAAAATAAAAACAACGCTAATATTATGTAACTCAGCCTTAACACCATGAAGCTTGTTCTTAATTTCTTAATCACTACTAAAATATCTTGAAGGAAATTAAGCAATTAAATAAATACGAGAAAGCTTGCGCGCAATAATTACTGTAATAGTCTTGTTAGCTGTTACGTGATCTTCAGATACGCTTTATAGTAGCAACGTGGCTATAAATGTAAAATTAATTGTTTGTATGGAAACAAGTTTGTTTTGGCTATTTAAATATTGCCGAAAATAACGCTGACATTTAAAAAAATAAACTTTTAAGGTTCCGTAGAAAATGGTGTTCCTAAGACCTAATGGACCCTGTTACTAAGACTCGGGTGTCCGTTCTGTATATAAGGGCTGTATATTTGGAATAGAAATAGGTAGTCGGTTGAAATTTTCACAGTAAGTATATGTAATAGTATAGCAGATTTCTTAACAAATAATGATTATAGCTAAAAGTTAGACTAAGAGTGGGGTCCCCATAAAAGAAACGTGTTTTTTAACGTATGTTTTTTTTATGCCTTATAGGTTAGCCTTTGACCACTATATCACCTGATGGTAAGTGATGATGTGGTCGAAGATGTTGTTCAGGCTAACCTAGAAGTACTGGCTCTCAAGGACAGCTGTATTGTATTTTTGTTCCATTGTATTTACTGTACTGATTTCTGTCAAAAATAATAAATAATTATTGTAAGTTTTATCCAAACAATATATGAAATTATTTCTTAAAAAAAATCAACGAAAGTTTCCTACGCATAATTTAAGTATGTATCAATTTATTAATAATTATTCTAGGTTACCCTGAACAAAATCTTCGACCATATCATCACTTACCATTAGGTGAAATTGTGGTCAAAGGCTAGCTATAATAAATGTAGAAAAATAATTTATGACATGAGGACAGTGTATAAAGTCGGAACGCTTGAACTCTTTGTGCACGTAAAACGCCATTCTACAAGAAAACAGCAGCTCTCTCAGTCGTCTTTACTAATCTTTGATTTTAATAATACAATGATGTTGTAGAATCCCCTCGACGTTACGTGGAGAGCGACGTGAACATCCATTACCGATGTCCGGTGCGACACGACCCCCTGCCGCTGGTTCCCGAGAAGGAACTGGCGCGACAGCAAGCGGAGCACATGAAGAGACTCTACAGAGAACAGAGGAGGAACAAATACCTTCAGGTGAGACTGTCTATAAAGCACTTGTAGAATCGTTAGGTGGAAAGTAACGTGAACATTCACAACCGATGACCGGTGTGACACGTTTCCCTATCACTGATTCTTGAGAAGGAACTAGTACCCTAGTAGACGGAGCTTATAAAGAAATTACAGGAAATAGAGGAGCAACAAGTACCAGGTGAAACTAGCCATATTTTACTTGTATAATCGATTTAATCGCTTGTTGTTACGTGGAAAGCGGCGTTAAGTTCCACTACTGATGTCCGGTGCGACAAAATCTACTGCCGCTGGTTCCCGAATAGGAACTGGTGTTCTGGGTGGAGAAAGGTGGAGCACACGTAGAGTATACAGGGTATAGAGGAAGAATAAGTTCCGATGGGTAAGACTGGCTATGTCACTTGTAGAACCACTCGTTATTACGTAGACATTAACACATTACTACTGTCTGGATTGAAACGACCTCTGCGATAGTTCCTGGTAAGGCTGAATGCTCGAATAGGCTTCAGGGAACCGAAGAGGAAGAAGTACGTTGAGGTTAGTTGATAAACTGTGCTTAATTTGAGATGAGCTACATGTAACATTAAACTGACTTTTGATTTTTTGTGAGCTATATTCGGGTGAGCTCCACTGTCATTTTCGGTTAAGCCAGTTAGCCTTTTGTAGGTTAGCCTGAACGACATCGGCGACCGCATCATCACTCACCATCAAGTACGATAGAAGTTAAAGGCTAACCTATCACCAAATAAAAAAAAACACCAAGTGGCAGAAAACTAGCCCTAAGGCTTATTCCAAAATAATCTAAGGTTCATAATAAATGTGAAGGATGTAGTACGTTAGCAATACCGTACAGAAACTAATCATAGAAATAGTTATTTGTGCAACAAGAGAGCAAAGTAGTTTATTGCTGCGAGTGCTAATTTTGAATCCTGAGCAAGCGAAGGATTCAATGATTGAATCACGGGCGTAGTTATTCTAAAGTTGAATCCTGAGTGTGGCGCTTGATTCAAAGGCACGAAATGCAAAAAAACTTTGCTCTCGTGTAACACATAACTTTTCACTTCAGCAGCAAGAACACTTTATACAAAAATAATAAACAGGAATAGATTGAAATAACTATTAACTTATTCAACTCTATACGCCTTCCACGAAATTTTATTCCCGCTCTTTTATTTAAATTAAGGCGTGTTCGGAAAAAGCACCCATGATGTTTTATTATTCAAAATATATAAAGTAACATTTTTGAAACTAGAATCAAATATTTAGAGGTTAAATATCAGTTTTATTTGCAGTAATTACTTATTTTCGTTTAAATACAACAATAAGTTAAAAATTCAATAAATTACATTAAAAACATAATTATCTTCTTTGCTAAATTTCTTTAGTTATTACGAAATTCCGAACGTGTTTGTCATTGAGGTCGAATTCAAAATCGGAACTTCGAAAGGGCTGGTATTTGTCTCTCTCTCTTTGTAATGACGGGAAAGAGATAGAGTGAGAATGTCTTGAATTGTATGATTAACTCAAGGCTGTACTGTAGTAAATACTTATTTTCGTTTAAATACAACAATAAGTTAAAAAGTCAATTAATTACATTAAAAACATAATTATCTTTTTTTCAAAATTTCTTTAGCTATTACGAAATTCCGAACGTGTTTGTCTTTGAGGTCGAATTCAAAATCGGAAGTTCGAAAGGGCTGGTATTTGTCTCTCTCTCTTTGTAATGACGGGAAAGAGATAGAGTGAGAATGTCTTGAATTGTATGATTAACTCAAGGCTGAATAAGATATTCGCGGCTCTGGAAGAAAATAATTAAAAAGATACTTTGTCTCACTCAGTGAGCAAAATCGCATTTTCAAACAGCAAAATCTACATGTTTGAGCTACTGAAGTGAAAAATTAACTATTTTCCAAACGCGTACTATATCGATGGCACAATAATAAAAAAAAAAACTTATTAGAATGATATTCCAGAGTGAAGATCTGTTGAATCACGATATGTGTGCTTATGTGGGTAGGCCTCGTTTGTACACAACATCGTAGTGTGGGTGTAGATGCCAATGGTATATACAAGTAAAGTGTTAAATATGATCGCTGCGGTAGGCAGCAGCAGTATGTTGCAATTAAACTCAAAATGGATGGAAGGGCGCGCCTTCGTGAGTCGAAAGGTCTGTACTGATAGTGATGACATCTCAGCTGATCTCCCTCCTCAAGTGTGATTACTGAGGATCGTGACTCATTGCAGTTTGTCAAACCTTCTAGTAAGATCTATTATTATATAATTGCATAAAATTCAAACTCGTTTGTGTAAAAAATATTCTCAAACTGTATCTTTCACATCCTAAAGACTCAACAAAATTTTACCTTTTACCGTTCACGAACGCAGTTTGACTCTAGTTCGGAATAGCATGTCCTTACGAGATCATATCTGACCGTATCATAAGTAGGTATTTTATAAAAACATTACAGTTTAAGTAAAAGATAATTTTTGAATTTGGGAAATGTTGGAGCTGTGAAATGCTAGTTCTGAAAGTTAAGTCAAATAATGAGATTTTAATTATATTAATCATTACAATAATATTAATTCCCAAAAATATTATTTTTAATACTGAAGTAGGTATGCTGTAAATACCTACCTAACAAGATTGATAACAAACATGAAAATGCATATATATGTAATTGTAAATTAGATACTGAAGTATCCTAAAATACCTATGTCTCTTTATCTATACATAATGCGTGACTTTATGCGCACCGCGTGCCTTCTTTAAGTTACTCACGATTACGGGCTTGTACCTACCTCACGCAGTCTATATACTTATTTGGCTACGGACAAATTAAATGATATTAGGTATAAGTAAAATTTTCGCTACAGCAGAAATACAAATACAAATCATTTATTGGTGAAAATGTCATAAGTCAAACGGTATATATACAAAGGCAGTTGTATGCAATATAGGTACATACGCTCATTTGTCCAGTAATATAACGTCTAAGAAAATGACATTTTTGCATATAATTAAATAAAATTTTATTTTATTTAGGGTCTGTTTCAGAATGTCCTAATAAAGTTTCGGGTTGTTAACCAACATATTAAACAACTGAATGATAAAAATGACAGTTAACCTGCAGCGCGTTTCAAGCTTTAACCGATGGATAGGCTAAATTGATGACTGTGAAACGTAAAGATAGTGTTTTACTTTTTAAATATGTTATGGATAGTATAACCGGAACTTACTCGAACATTCTGAAACTTGCCCTTAGTTTTGCAATAATTATATATATTTACATTTGGTGTGGAAAACTATGTATGATATGGATGATTTCTGAAATAAATAATTTGATTTGATGAAATATAATAAATATATAACAAAAAAAACAATTATAGTTATAAACATTGCAATAATTAAATTTTGATTGTTGATTGAATATTAAATTAAATTTAATTATTTGTACAATGTAAAACTAATAGCCGGGCAATTTTAAGTAGATAATCGGATACTTATATTATAAAATAAATGTTTTAGTAGACATGACTTCGACTTGTCTTTAAAGGCCGCGCATCTCTTTCGCTGAGTGGCACTCTATTATACATGGCGGGGCTTCCTACGTAGACTGGACTCTCGGACCTAGCCAGGCCGTGAGTCGGTATCACAAGTTGGTCCTTTTTGGCGTTCCTTCGAAGGTGACGGAAAAATAATACGCAGGACACACGCGAAATTAAAGTAGTCGTCGAATACAATTTACATCTTAACATAGGAACCCTAGTTACTTGAAGCGTGACGTCAGCCGCACCGCGTGTGTTTCTAGCGTGTTGCATGATGCGCCAGTTCTGTTTGTCACGCACGCAATAAAAATGCTTCCCATGCCTCATGGCGATAACAATGGCCCTATCTCTTCCTGTTTCATCTTTGAGTTATGGTTTACTCAAGTGATGGTATTTGGGGCACGTTAACTCGTTAAGTACCTTCTCTTAAATAATGATTATATAGTCAGCTGGACTCGTTATAAAAGTAGGTTTTATTTTATCGAATAAAACACAAGATGTATAAATTAAAGACCATTTTGTTCTACCCTCTGTTCTATATACAATCTGTTCTTTTATAATCTAGAGGGTAAAAAACGATATAGAAAGAATTCCAACTCGATAAGAACTCGAAGTTAATTATCTGAATGCGATTATCGTGTCAGTCAATCCTCGGCGAGCGATATGCTTTATCCAGTTAACTCGGGTAGAGCACGGCATCCACTACAGTTCGATCGATATTATACTGATATACCACTATCAGAATAGTTATCTATGACAATATCAAGACGTGAGGTTATGTAAAGGTTTATACTGCTAGTATTAGACATTACAATCATACATTAAAATATGTATACCTACTTCATCAAAGTAAGGCGCTCATTGACCAGAATTCCACTGCTAATGGCTCAGGTCGACTTAAGTAGGTTATTGCTGCACATTAAGCGCACAACCTTGCCGTCCTCATTAATGGGTGGGTAGGTATGTATAGTGTTGGAGCTAGGAAGTCTATTATCAATAAAATACTGTGGTAAACAATTTCATCACACACCATATGTGTTAAGAAGGTGTTTGGGATACGATAGTAGACCTGATGCTTGGCTTTGTTCTGCGTTTAATTTCGTGTTATACGTTCCATTTAATATTTTTATTATTCATACCAGAGCTATGATTGTCCAAAGTCCGGTGGAGCTGGAAAATGCCGCGGCGGCAGGAAGTATACCTGTCCATTCTAAACTAAAAATAAAATAATGTTTACCTTTGAATAAAGTCTCCCCCATTGGGGAAATATTCCGAATGAATAGACTTAGCTATCTGAAAATATAATATTATATAACCTAACTTAACTTCCCCCAGAGAACTCAATAAAAAACTATATAACAAATATAGAAGGAAAGTGATGGATTAATGAATCTTGATATTAATACATTACCTTCCTGTAACTAAATCTTGAAGACTAAGTTCATTATGAAAACAAAATCCTACAAAATAACCCCTATTCCATTGAAATAAACGCCACAGATTATAAAGGGCTTACCGGGGTCATAGTGCATACGATATCCGTAGGTTTTCTATAGAGGTACAGTGTTAGTAACGTGATCTACTTGCGGTTTCACTGACCGCCCGACTATTGTTCACGCTCATTTCCATTCGAGTTTCCGTAATAGAACGAACTCATCATTGCATTTTTACATTATTATTAGTTACTCGCGAAAATTAAGTGTAGGTAAGTTATATTACTGTAGTTTGTTTATTCTGTGAGAGTTTGCGTTTTGCTTGTCGTGTAAGGAACGAGTTAAAACTAAATTTAGCAACAAGTTATTAGTGCCAGCGAAATGTTAGTTTAATTTTAATCGTATCTTGCAAACAGGATGTCATCAATCTTGATTGCATGATGGTATTTGTACTCGGTTATTAGAATCTTGAGTAAGTAAGATTCCTTTCATGTATCATGAGCATTAATCTCTAACTAATCTGTAGATTAGAAGACATCTGTCTTCTATAGGATGGGTCTGACCTGCTAAGCTTTACATGAAAACAAGGATTTTACGTATAGGTTGGCATAATAAGATCAAAAACAAATACGTGCGCCAGCAGAGAATTCCGAACTAACACGTTGATTGATGGAAAAACCACGCTCTGCCTACCGGATGTGTAGTTCCACGCTTTTGCATACGTCCCACTTCAGAGAAACATGGAGATAGAATCATTTTCACTGCAGAGTTAATTAAATTACACGCCTCTGCATACAAACCACGTTTATCAAACAAATTTAGTATGCAAACGGTAGATGGAGATTTTCACTGCAGTTTCTCCGCACGCATGGCGGTAAACAGCTACGTAATTTTACGAATGTTTGTACTTTAAATGTAAGTGAAAATAGCCAATAGTAAAAACAGCGCTCAGCCCTCGGATAAATGCTGGTTCTACATTAGAAGTTGTTTAACTTCCAACTTGAAATTGAATACCTACCAAGTAGAAAATCTGTCGCCAAGCACGTAACGGTGTGTTTCGGCAGCTGTCCTTGAGAGCCAGTAGTTCTAGGTTAGCCTGAACAACATCTTCGAACACATCGTCACTTACCATCAGGTGAGATAGTGGTCAAAGGCTAACCTATCAGGCATAAAAAAAAAAGAAAAAAACCTAGTCGATATGGGTCTTATCTATTTCTTATGTGTGTTTATGTTAAATAGTCATTTCTATTTTGTATTTACTTTCATTCTCTAGTTTGTGTCATTGTGCAAAAACTTTCTGAAGATTTCTCTTCATGAAGTTTTCTTTTTTGATACTTAATACTTTGCTTAAATCTATTTGCATACATTTATTTATCAGAGCGTGATGATGTTCTACGAAAGCGTTAGTGGTAGGTATCTAGTAAGTATTTAACTATAAAATTGTATGATTGGCTCTCATCCCGGGACAATGCTATAGGAAGTTATGATAAAGTACGATATTAAAATAAGAGCTATGAAAATCCAGTACAAAACGACCTTGTACTTCGCATGGCTCGTCTAACCAACCCAAAATCCGTTGATCAAATTACCATACTCGTATCGTTCGCAACGCTTCAAACAAACGTCATTAACGCATTTCACTCAATAAGCAACCTTATTGTTATAAACATAAGATGGTCATAATGCCCATAAAATGTAAATAGCGCAGTTTTGGCGATATTATGATACTTTTATTCGTGTATTGTTGGGATAAACGCACTCTCTTGTATCACTTTTGTTGCTCCAGTACAAACTCGGCGCGACCGAGAGACGACCGCGACGTGCGTGCACTTTACTTGTGTATAATTATTTTAATTCACGTATAACTGCATCGAGTTCGTTGGAAATTGCAACAAAACGCATAGAAAGTGGGAATAAATCGAATGATTGTTTGTTAAAAACTGTCAATGCGGCTACGAAAATGTTGGACAAATTAGTGATTTCTGTTAGTATGTATACTTACCTACTTAGTTTTGATAAAAGCAGGTTTTATTACATGATTGGTGTTTACAGGAAAACGAAATCCGCCCCTCGGACATAGAAGCGTTTGATGCTTCAATGAAGGTGATGTTTGAAAGATTGCGTGACTGGAGTGCTCTAACCGGTGTTCAACGCCTCTCGATTTAATTATATATCACTGATTCCTCGTTCACCATGACATCCCCATCATTATGTGTAACACGCGGCTATATTACAATGTCTAAAATTATTGAGAGATGAATGAAACGAATGTTGATAACCGTTTTACATATTGATATTTGCTTCGCATGGTTTTCTGATAATAACCGCGATCAATGCGCTGATGAAATATTTGAAAACTATAACCGGATGCTTTTTATCTTACAGGAACTGCAAGACATGCAGAATCGTCGTCACCAAGACAACTTCACGCCTTCGCAAAAGAATATCCTACCTTTGAATCGATACGACGAAGCAGATAGGGTGGTCGCCAAGGCTCTGTACACGTTCAATGGGCAGACTTCGAGGGAGCTCAGCTTTAGGAAAGGGGACATCATTCACGTCAGGAGACAGATCGATTCGAATTGGTACGAAGGAGAAATCCATGGCAGGATAGGACTATTCCCTTACAATTATGTTGAGGTGAGTTTTAAGAAATGATCAACAAACATTGCGTCCACCGAAAACTAAGCCTCCCCAATTACCCCTAATGCCGTTTGCCGTAATCCCCACGCTGGCAGGCGTCCTGGGGATTGCAGTGTATCGAAATATATATTTACTTAGTCTATTTCCATACGATTATGTCTGTATTTCTATAGAAAGAGAAAAAACAAACTCATATTTCACAGAAAAACAATACTAATATTCGAGAATTGAATTATAACTAAATAATGATCAGAAAAAAAAATTGTTTGGAATATAATGAATTAAAATTGTTTTTATAAAAAAACACCTATCTGTTGTATCTATCTCTTAGAGTAAAACAACTAATGCCTAGTTATTAATGTATTGGCTAGGTATCGTGATAATAAACGTAGTATAGACTAATGTTTCATTCAAAGGCCTCTTAAAACCCAGATTTTCTGTGAGGATAATGGACGCCTAGATCATTCTAGCAACTTCACAAATATTTGCACAGTATCGAGGTAATATTTATGAGTATACCTATTAACTGAGTCGGTTTTCTCGACTTATATTACAACGAGGAAGTAAGACCGGTTCCAAAAAGATTTTTTATAAAAAGCTCCATCGAAACAAGATTATCACGAATTCTTCAAGCGGCGAGCTGTCCTTAAAACGATCCCGCTCGCTTATCTCAAAGCGGCTCGTGAATCAGAATGCTTTCTTTGTACGTCCTTTTGTAGATTACGTGGGTATTCAGTTGGTCATTTCGAACATGCCTTACTCATCTGTCACCAGCATTCCTTAAATCTGTTTTGCTACCGGACTACCTATTTCAGTCTAGTTGGCAGCTATCATGTTTAAACGCCTGTTGGGTTTAGATTTCTTTTCAAATTCATCCAAAAATAATTGCACTTATTCTCACGCTATGAACTCGACTTTCCAGATACAAAAAGGCGATACAGTCCAAGCGCCAAAGAAGCCTGTTATTGTCGAAGGTAGGGCGCGAGCCAAGTTCGACTTCACGGCACAGACAACCCTCGAATTACCCCTGAAGAAAGGAGAAGTGGTCGTGCTCACTAGGAAAATCGATCAGAACTGGTGGGAAGGCAGAAATGGAACCAGGACCGGAATCTTCCCCGACAGTTATGTGACAATACTTCAGGAACCTAGTCAGAATAAACCTGGTGAGAGTTTTAAGTTATTCTCTTATCTTGTAATTAACTTACGAGTCCAAGTGTTAGCGTGTGAGTGCTAGTAATTTTTTTTTTTTTTGAATTGATGAATTGTACAAGTCACCCACCTCATGGTAAGTGACACGCCAGTCCATTACAGTTCCAGTGCTTTTTAGATCTGCTTGACACTGCACTCTAAGCATAGCTCTAGCTTTTCTCTGTTAGCTTATGCTCATAAATACTTGAATTTAGGTGATCGGTATAATATTTTCTTTTAACTCGCCTCTTAATTATTATTTTTTTTTCATATCTTATAGGCTAGCTTCTGACCACTATTTTACCTGATGGTATGTGATGACATGGTCGAAAATGTTGTTCAGGCTAACGAAGAATCTATCACGTAACGTAGAACAAGGCTATCAAGATTAGCTGTCGGAACATACCGTTAGGTACTTGGTGACAGATTTTCTACTTAAGGTGGTAGCTAGCCAGGCGGGCATTCGCAAAATGCCCTACCACCAAATGCACAGTGTTCATAACCCAAATAAAATCTTGAATAAAACCACAAAGAAACCCTTTATTACTTTTCGAATAGGCGACGAACATTTTTAGGGTTCCGTACTAGAAAATGGAACCTTATTACTAAGCCTCGGCTGTCTGTCTGTCCGTACGATGGTTAGTCAAATCGATATACTTTATCTTTGGGATCAAAAAAGAAATCCTGTTCCATGTTTTACAGAATATGTGTTAGTATGGCGAAATGGCTAACAAATAATATGAATAAATGTTGATAAAAAGGGTACCCCAAACATGATACGTGTTTTAACGTTTTTTTGTATTTGCTCGATCGTAAATACTATAATACTCGTACATACAAGCTTTAAAGTTGTTATAATGATAGTCCAAAATCCGTTATGACAACAAAAAACAATTCGAAGTGCGGTTCAATCCCCCGCTAAGGAACTCGAACTGAATGAAAAATAATGATGGTTATGTACAATCTTTTTCAGAACGGAAATCGAGTTTAAACGCCCTTCTCTGGTGTTGTTTTAAATCTCTTACCTACCTAATTATTTACACATATCTATAAGTTAAGTATCAAACCTATAACATAATGACGGACTCATGGACAGACAAACTCCTCATTAAAAGGGCTCTTGTTTCCCCTTTGGGTACGATCCTATGAAATCTAAATCAAATTCCGCTTATGGTTGTGCGCCTCAGAAATACGACACACACTTTAAACTTAGGGGCGGATTTCCCTATAGGTCGAGTAAGCTGGGGCTTTAAAACTGGGTGGGAGTTCTTAGTAGCCCGCTCTGTTGGACAGTCTGGTTTTCTGAGTTTGCGCATACCTGTTTTCGCTGCAGCAATATAACTCCAATGGACTTTGGGCGAGGGTCTACCTTCAATACCCCTGGGTTGGGTTCAAGTCCTGCTGAAAGTAGTATCCAACAACCTATCCAACAAATACTGTTTGAAAATAATAATACAATTTAGTAGTATATAACTAAGCGGCCAGAAGAGAATTAAAAATATGATCATAGTTACCCGCTTGTACAAGAATAACCTACGATGCACTCTAAATTTCTATCTGTACAGTGTTGCACTGTTACATTTGGTGATAATTATGTTGAAGACGTATGTTATCTATTCCAGAAGCACAACCCATGTATAACTCTGAAAAGCCGGTAGCGTCTCCGGCAGCGCACGGGTTGTTGAACGGCTCGGCCAAGCGCAGTATGGGCGCCCACAGCTACACGCCGCAGCCGAACAGTCAGGCGCTCTCCAACGCGCCGCCGGCCACGCAGCCACTTCCAGGTAACCTTGCTTTAAAACTTTGGGCTGAAAGGTCTTCATGTCCACAAAACAGAATATTACGCTTCTAATACTGATCTATTTTTACATAAGATTTTCAATGATGTAGGAGAATAGCCCCTTGGGATGCCGGGTTAGAATTTCACCCCCATTTCTACCTGTGGGTGTCGTAAGAGGCGACTAAAGATGGTGGGCAGCAGCGCCTTCTGATGAGCTGATATCTTAAATGCTATCCCCAAGACGACCTGACAATGTTGAGGATTATGGCAAACCCTCCCAAAATGGGGGAGGAGAACAAAATAATGTTTTTGTGGAGCGAAAGTTTCCATAGTAGAATCCTTAGCGCAGCGAGTGTTTGAACATACTTCGCCCGAGGCAAAAATAATTTTGCGACAAATTTGCACTCTACTTTTCACCCCACTGAGAAAAATAAATAAGACTTTTGAGTGGTACTACTCATAAGTACACTAAATAAAAATGGTATAATTATAGTAAAATATTTTTCAATTTTTTCATAAATTGCTTTAGGAATAGTCCGTTGACTTTTATTTCGTTGCCTCGAACAGACCGAATTCGCACGTTCTTCATTCATTTTTATTTTCGCGCCACTTTTGTAACCGGCTAGTTACATACTTTTTTTTATAATAAACGATTTATCTAATAAATCTATGATCGTGTGTGACCAACTAGATGCCCTGCAAGGAACAATATTCATGTTCCTAATTCAAATTCTTGTCAGCCCTCTATAAAACTCTATAAATTAACTGAAAAGACCTTCTTTGCTCGCACTTATAGACGAACCAACCACTGTTTTGCGAATAGATGGGATGTAAAAACTTTTTACCTCATTTCTTAGGTATAGCTTCAAGATTCCATAGTAATTTCATCAACTTTGATCTAGTAGATTTTCAGCTACATTCAATAAAACGTGACCTAGACCTGTTTATTGCAACAATTACCGAGTTGATTATTGTAACAATTGCCGAACGCGATCATTAAAGTAAATGACACAATGGATCCTACTTCACAGCATCCATCACTGAAATAAGAAAACGATACCTAACTAACCTGAATTAATTTACAACTTTATGCTAGAAGTAGGTTCATCTTTAAAAAAATGGGGACTATACGATCAATAACATCCAGATAGCGAACTAATATTTATCTTTTGGCCAAAGAGTTTGTATTAAAAACATGGAGCACACCTGTCTCTAGGCCTGTAGCACCGACCATAAAAAGAAATTGATCAGTTCTCGTATATAGGTAGAGATCTTTCAGTCTAAAAATGCACGCGCTGCCAATGTATTTACCACTACATGTAAAATAGTGTATATACACAGTACACGCAACCTCGCCAATACCATTACTTTTACAATCATCGTGGTGTGTGTGCGATCTGCGCGAATTTGTCACAGTTCACAGTAAAATCACTGCTCGCAGTTCGCACAAACATTTAAATAATCACGTTTAGCGAAGGGATGACTATTTTTTTATTAGACCGTTAGATCTCTAAGTACATATTTTGTGCAGTGTGTTTGAGTGGTACTCACTGTTTGTACGTGTATAAAGTGTTGGCAAATCGTTTAATAGCATATACAGTTACAGTTATACGAGGAGTACAAGTAAATATTTTTCAGTTTTGATGCCACTTTCACGTGGATGATTACGGACCTATTCTGGCTGAGTGCCAAGAGAATCACCAGTCTTCCAATCAGAAGTTTTTATATAAATAACAACACTAAATAAATAAAACTCTATAACGGCGAAATTTACCGTAATTTTCGTGCGGACAAAAATTACGGTAAATTTTGCCGTATATACCGGGTAACTATAACTATTTTTCAGTTTTGATGCCACTTTCACGTGGATGATTACGGACCTATTCTGGCTGAGTACCAAGAGAATCACCAGTCTTCCAATCACAAGTTTTCATATAAATACACTAAATAAATAAAACTCTAAAACGGCGATATTTACTGTAATTTTTGTCCGCACAAAATTTTATAGGTTTTTAATACACTTGTCATCGGTGTAGGTTTCGTCGATTTGACATGTTGCTAAATGAGCAAGGTATGTTGATTTCAGGGTACGCAGCTAGACATAACCCTGGTGCGCAGACTCCATCCGAGCGCGGCTACGGCCCGCCCACCGGACACGGCGTCGATCTCAACAACTCCGAGCCTTTGTATGTCGACACCAACGCGGAGGCAGTGCCGTGAGTTATACACCCTTTTTTATCTTACAAAGATCTTTAACGATGAATAGATTTAGGCGTTACCTAACGGGAATCCATTTTTCAATAATAAAAAATATCGTAAGAAAACATTATTTTAATATTTTTTTTACCGGCGTTATACTTTTATTTACAAAATACTACGAACTATATACAACACTACAGCTACTACAATAAAAGTATTTTGATCCCTAGAAGTCATTGCATACTCAGTCCAAATGCTCTAGCCCACTACCAGTTAGCAGCGTGCCCAGCATGCTGGCAGCATTGCCCCGTTGAATTGCAATGATTATTCTTTGAGCTAATTATTAATTATTTTAGTAAAAATGTAAAAAATATAAAAAGTATATCTAGTGACAATCCCGCCAAATTGTCCTTTTAAGCCGATGTGACGTCACAATCGCTACACAGCCAAACTGAAAGAATTTTCGACGCGTTCGCTTCTACGCAAAGCACTCTCATGTCTTGGCTCTTCGGCTTAAAAGTCACGTCGACTTAACAGGAACATTAGGCGGAATTGCCACTAGATATATTTTTAAGTGTTTTAATAAAATATTAACATGTTTTCTTTAAATATTTGTAAGAAACCATGTTAATATTTTATCATTATTATAAAGATCTCTTAAATAGATTAAAAGAAAGTAAGAAAGAAAACTATTTATTATTACAAAATCACAAATAAATATTTTTTTTTTCATGGTATGGGCACGTTCTGAGGAAAGACGAAATACAGGTGTTTAGAATGTATGAATGTAAAGAAGGATGGGTGAGTAGAAGATGACGGGCAACAGCACAAAGAGGAAGAAAAAACAAGTTGTGCCAACCATCATAGCGTAGAATAAGGACAGGTAGCAGAAGAAATCTCATATTAATAGAGAAATGGTGCTAAAAATTGTTGGCCTCCTTGACACACCTGATGGGAATAGATAATGTGGTCTATGTGTTAAACAAACTTATCCTAGAACTTGAGAACTGGCCCTCAAGGATAGCTGCCGGAACACGTGGTTAGGTGCTTAGCGACAGATTTTCTACTTGAGGGTAGCTAGACAGATGACCTAAAAATGACAGAGACAGGTGGTATTTACAAAACATCAAGTATCAAGTAAGCATCATCCGTTATCGTTTTTTTAACCGATTAAAAAGCAAAAATGGAGTAGGTTCTCAATTAGACCGTATATTTTTTATGTGTATTAGTATTTCTTTACACGGTGTACCGATTTTGATGATTTTTTTTATAATCGGAAGCTGGTAGTTGTCATGTAGTTCCATTTAGATTTGAATGATATCTGACCAGTAGTATTTGAGTTATAATGCGTATTATTTTTTAAAGTCGGTTATTTTTTGAGAAAAAAATGTATATTTTTAGTTCTATTACATTGAAAATTATGATTACAAAAAGAAGTACTACAGTTATATCTGAATAACTTGCACTCAACCTATTTTTGGTCTGGGAAAGATTCCGTACAAAAGAACTGTGACCATAATTGTTTGTAAACTCACCTATGTCGTTTGTAATTTTTTTGTCGGTCTATGTATGTCATTCTATTGTCTTAGAGCGTAGTAAAATTTCTTGTTACGAAGACAGTATGAAACCAAAGCTTTGTTAATTAATGTTATCATCAGTCTTTAATTAATTGCATTGAGGAATGCGATAGGTAAACAATTTTTGCACCATTTTACAGGTTCCGCGCAATGTACAAGTATCGACCACAAAACCCCGATGAACTAGAGCTGAACGAAGGCGACACAGTGTATGTTTTGGAGAAATGTGACGACGGCTGGTACGTCGGCTCCAGCCAACGCACCGGCCGCTTCGGTACCTTCCCAGGTAAGCCTTGCTTAAAGATCCTATCCACTCATATCATGTTTACAACATTTTGCAGATAAAGTCAACTACTTTTTGTCAAAAAAAATATAACTATTCCTAAGGTCTAAAAGCTATTCATGCATCAGTTCCTAAGCCAAAGTAAGTTCATTAGTTAGTTCCCTGACTATAGGTCAGAAAATGTAGGCTTCATTTTCGGGCTCTAATTAAGTCCAGTGGACAAGTATGGAAGTCAATGCTTCCATTGTAGTGGGGCTCAGTTGCTTAATAGCATTACCAAAATGATGATTTCTATTAGACATTGTTAGTAACATGACTTAATCGACAAACAGGTAACTACGTGGAGCGCATCTGATAGCGGTCGCCGTCGCTGCTGCGGCGACTGCGACGCGCCACTCTCTGCGCTCGACGCCGACGCTGACTTTGATTCGCACACAGAGGCCTTGCCACACTGACACTGCCACTCGCGACTACTCACCAATACCCACATTCGCTGCAAACCACTTCAATAAACTACCACCTATGCAACAGGACTATCTAGATGTTACATCCGAATCTTATCCCAATCTTCGGCACAGTGAATCAGTGTTACAGTGGTTTGTTATTGTTGTTACCATGGTCGCGGGTATTGTACCTAAGTGCTTATTCAATGATACCAAAATTTTACCATGACTTTTTATAATGTTTTGTACAAAAGTATGTTTAGCGGTCTATGGCTCTGATCGTAAGGGGGCTAATAGTTAAGGTTTCTGCTTCTGAATTGACCGAAGTACACGGATTTCATATATAACAGCATTCTACTAACCATAGTCTAGTCTGTAGTCACGTTACAATTTTATTCGGTGTACTGTCGCTTCTGTCATATTGTATTAGACAGTGTTACTTAAACCTATGTCAGTGTAATCTATCCAAAGTTGTTTTACGCGTCCCAAAGAGTATGTTTATCTGATGATTACGATGTTGTATAATTGTGTAAAAAATAAATAAAAATACTTATATACCTGTAAAATTGTTTAGAGTAGTTATTTATTTATATTATAACTTAGGGGAGGGTTTGTGGGCTCGTCTTTTAAAAGTGATTTTTTAAAAGATAGCAGCTGAGGCACGCAGTTTACTAATAAATAATACATACTAACATTTACCACTGTTGGAGTCACATATCTGCAAAAGTCAAACTTTGTACTAACTCGAGTAGGAACAATAATATTATAGTGCGGCGGCGTTGACAAAGTTTTGACGTTTTGTGAAATACAATAAGTACATACTTAAAGTACAGTACATTATTGTAAGCTATTAAAAAATACCGATTGTATTCCGTGTTAATATAAGCAACAATTTAATAGTTGAAATTACCGATATCGATATTATTAACTATTGTTGTAGCATTATTTTATTACATTAATTAGAGGGTACATAAATATTATAAATATTTGATTATTGTGTCTTAAATTTGACAAGCTTAAGACGATAATAGTTCATAATATCGATACTGACATTGATTTTTTTGTGCAATTTTAATATTGAATATATTCTGTGTACAAGATACCTCGTTATAAACTGTATAATCGTATAAACTACAATACTCAAAACTATGCAATTATATCATAACTAGGGCGAGTGTGCCGGCAACGGTTGACAATACGATATAGTATGCTTAATTTTAAATTAGGTGTATAGAAATTACGAGTGCTATTTAGTCTGATGTCTAATTAACTATATAACTGTGACAAGCCTAATTTGCGTTTTGTATTATATAACATACTATCTGTTGTAGGTGAAATGTAATCTAGTCATGGATCCGAAATATTATTTGATAAAAATAAAAATATATCTCTATCAGTGTTTTTAAGCTAAGTGAATATATACCCATATTTTTCAGCGAATATCCGAAGTATTATCCTCGCCCTACGTGTATGCTTGATTTGTTTAGGCGCAAGCTTTCATTATTTTGAAACTAATGTATTGTTGTATTTACTTTTGTTAATTTATTTTTAGTAAGCACAAATGTTTTATTTTGTTGTTGACACCTCTCGACATACAATGTACCATTAACTTAATTCTACTACGCATTGATCTACATCATCACATCTAATAAAATAATCTTTATAATTATAATGTGTTTTATTGGTAATTTCGGTAGATTTTCTTGTAGTAAGGTAATACGAGGGGAAGCTGATAAGTTCGTGGCCTAGGGTACTTAATGAAAGAAAAGTCAAATTTTTCAATGGAATCCTTATACTCGTAGTTACTGTAAGTCAGCCTATTCTAGATTATTTCTTTTCAATTCCAATTTTGCTGCTGGAAAGAATATTTAGTTCACCAGGTTGTATCAATATCAAATTTTACCCAAATCGGTTTAGATATGAAGAGATGCTTCGATTTAATTATCGGAATTTTCCTTCCTATACTGTCTATTCTCAATTCTTGCCGGAGGAAATAATTATTTGGGTCCTCCGAGCCAAAGGCTATATAACATACATCTTTGTAAAATTGGATCGGAATCAATTCAGGAGTATTAGTTTATATCAGGAGTTATGAAAAAGTTACATTTAGACAGTGATCGGTACTTGCCCGTGGAACAGGCAACTCACACATCTACCGTTACAATTTTTTTTACATAAAAATAGTTCTATATTGTTCTTTCTTCCGTTATATTACAAGCAAGACCAAGGGCATTTTTAGTCTAACGATTTAATGGTACCACGGTTAATAGAAATCAGTATGTATTTGCAAAATTATTTTACCGTGGCAAATAAATTTGTAATAAATAAATAAATAGCAATATCCGGTAAATATTACGCGAGTCCTAGCCGGTTACTAAATAATAATATAAATAAATGTAATAAATAGATAAATCAATGTACCACGGCAAAATAAATTTGCCGTGATACCATCAAAGGAACTGTCTAATGGTACCACGACAAATGAACGCGTAGAAATCCTGGGTCTTCCACGATTGAAAGAAATCTCCCGTAGAGCACCTACGGTTTTCGGGTGTTCTACGAGCAATAGTTCAGATTATTTTAATTTGTTGGTGGTGGTACACCCAATTCGATCGTCTTGGAGTTCTACAGGCGAACAATCAAGCATTGTTTGGGTTGTACAACACCTGGGACACATACTAGATAATAGTATCATGCATTTATTACTAGTGGTCTTCTAATGGTAAGTATCAATAGATAAGTACTAGCGTACGTTGCTGTCGCCAGTTATATCACCACTGGTTTCTGGTACTTACGTGCCCGTGGGGTGCCGGGCTATAATGTCACCCTACCTGTGGGTAAGTAGTAGTAGTAGTGGTAAGAGGCGACTAAAAGTAAAATACCAGAAGGATGGTAGCAGCGCTTTCTGAGGAACTGATATCTTAAAATTGCCGTCCCCAAGACGCCTGCCAAGCCTGGAGATTATGGAAAGAAGGCTGTGTTCAGCAGTGGACATTCCGGCTGATACAGTACAGTACAGTTCGTGCAACAAGCCGTCACATTTAACATTTGGAACGCATAGAATCTAAAAGTTTCGTAACATATTGTTTACATGAAGCTAAAAGCCCTTTATATTTTAAATATTGTTAGGTTTGCAATAACGCCTGCTATGCAGATTATATAACTAAATCACAAAGATATGAGAGGAAAAAAAAATTGGAATTTTGTAGTACAACACAAGTGGTAGGTACTATATATGTCGCTCCACCCCAATACAATGGTTAAAGAACGATAGGAAAGATTTGAGTTACGGCGTCATTTCATGTTAGCTCAATTCGTTAGAGCATACCCCGGCTTAAGGGGTGGATGGACGCGGATTCGTATCCCGCACATGACATAAATTTTTCTTATCGTATATTTGTGATCCTTTATATTTATTATACAGTATCTTTTCGTTTTGACATGAAATTAATGTTTAGACATTCACTGACATGAAGTGAATGTCTATTAATATTGAAGCAACTCCTGAAGAACAGCTGTCGAGTCGAAACATATTATTATTTTACAAAGTTACAACGAAAGGAAAAATTATACCCACGTGAAGTACCTATACTATATTTTTTCCTCTCGTTGTAATTTTGTAATGTAATTAAACATGCGTCATTTCAAAAATAAATATATTAAAAAACACTATTAAATTTTCTTCTTGAGGAAGTTAATCATCTGGGCTGGCATTCCCAAAAACTCCCACCCTCGCACCATGCGGTAAAGCGTATCTGAGTCCCCGGTGGAAATATAGAACGACGGCTGTACGAAAGCATACCATTGCTCATGTCAACGTGAGTACGGGGTTGCTTTGAAGCACATAAGGCGCACTACAGGACCCTGAGATGTTTCAACAAGGTTTGGTGGGAGGAAGGTGGCCGTCCATGACACTTTGGGAATGCTTTCATTGGAAGGTAGGCCTATACACCCCACTGCGGTGCGGGAAAAAAAGCGGCAGTATGTTAAGGCACCTAATGTGCAGCACCACCATAATAACGTAGACATGCGTAATATATATTAGGTAGTCCCTCTTTAAGTAATATTTGTTTTCTTTTCCTTTGTGTTTTCACAGTAGCTAAACGGATTTTATGCCATGTTGTCTGTTTTTTTATGTAATAGGGTAGTTGACACTGTCTAAAATAAAATACAGTGTAACGTTAACATGATAGTACTTGGAGCACATAACTCGATGAAATTAACAAATTATTTATTCTGCATTGGATTACCTTTATTTTGAATAAACAAAATGTGTTTAAATTTTCTTTAAGTCACGTGATCTCAAACGGAAGTAAAGGCGGAAATGATGTCATAAGGACATAAACAAAGCCACATAATAGGTAATAGTAATCATGAGAGTTTGCTTCCAAAGGTTTTGACAGTGACATTTGACGTTAGTAATTGCTAATAGCAAGCAACCCACAAAATGTCGCATCACTATCGATTTACTATTTAGGCCCCTATTACACTATCAAATCCATTGGATTCCATATATTCAGTCTACGTACATTTAACTCACTTATCTTTGATCATATTTCGCCGTGGGATTTGATCAAAGATCAGCATAGATAACAAAACCGAAACTCGGAACAAGAATCTATGGAAATAGGTATTTTGCAATCATTACTCATAGTAATACAACAACTTTACAGTTGGAAAAGCTTATGTTTATCATTATTTTTATTCCGATGTCACTGCACGCCATTGTCTCGATCACTTGAAAGTGTTTACATTTCGGGATTACAAAAATGTTCAATAAAATAGTGATTTTGAAACGTGTAAAGTTGTTTAATTACCATGTATGAAAAAGAATTGATAATTGATAATGCTGCCACTCATGTATCCGTGCTTCAAACTGTGTTGGTTCTGTGATTGTTTTATTCAGTCTACATACACCCCTACACTATGGTACACGTTCTGCCGAACAACCTGTATAATCAATTCTAAAATCGATTACGCACGACATGCGACACTACAAGAAGCAAGCAAAACGTATTACATTCAGCACTATTTGTGTTTGTACTTGTGACGTCATAAGCATACAGGCCGCCATTGAATGATGTTTTAGCGCCAATTTTAAAAGTTGAAATAAAAAGATGGATTTCTAGTATTTCAGGACTCCTAAAAAAATATTAAAAATGCTAGGTGTATATTTCAGTGTCCTAAATAATTTAACATACTTTAAAAAAACAAGTCAACAACCCTATTGTGATTTGCATTGCGCGCTTCACACTGATACATACAGTTGTTAAGACTCATATGGCCGTAATGTTACTGGGACTCAAAGAATGCTGCTGAAACACACTGTTAGGTTTGGCGATATATTTTCTATTTGGTTGCTAGCCAGGCGACCATTCGCAAAATGCCTGCTCAAGTCGGCGCTGGGGATCAAACCATGGATCTGCGGCACGGCAGTCCGTAGCTATTACCGCTTGGCCATCTTTGCCTCATAAAATAATTGGTAGATTTTGAGCTATTCGCGAAATGCACCTTAACAAATCCTTAAAGTACAAACAAGGTTTTCATAAACCCGAACTTGTGAATTAATTGGTGTTTAATCTGAGATTATTCATTAGCGTTGACAAACATCCCATTATCTACCTATTGCATTTGACAATGGGTTGACTGCAATTTAAATAATTATGTCATTTGTTTTCATTTCAGAAACCTGATATTGGCTTAATTACTAGTTGTCCCTATAAAGGTTGGGGCTAAGTAAAATTTAATTGACATAAATTAATTATTACAATTAGGATTAAGTTGAATAACTATAACTGGCCATTTACGTTTTTGATTTTACAGTTTGTACGTTTCACAAAAATGCGCCCACTTTTCTTTTTGCACGTTTGCACTTTGGTTATAAATACTAGTAAACTAATAACAAGTTCACGCTCTTGGTTTCGGTGTGATGTGTAAAGCGCGTCTTCGAGGAATAAGTAGAACTGTAACTTATCTATCGGATAAGTTCCTCACATTTCCATAGCTTCATAGCAAATCCAGAAACAAAATTATAGAGATCAGTGGTCATTATAAGAACTCTTTGAATAATCTAAAATATACGGTATTGCTGTTGCTTAGCAACGCCCTTCTTCCACAACAAATACGTTGCGTTGCGACAAAATAATTCCAAGTGAGTCACATTTTTCTATGAGCTAGTCATTTTATAGTCATTTTGAAGGAAGGACTATGAGATAACCACAAAATATTGTTTTGTGTGTCGTCACTAGGCACCACAGATTATCTCACTACTATACTACATGGACATAATATATCTACATAGATATATGTACTATAGTTTTATGACATTTGCTGTTTGTTGAAAAAAGAGTGCTGATAATTTGACGTTAAAAGTATAAATACTGTAGAAAAAAAAAAAGAAATCGCCATGGTAGAAACGGACTGGAGAGAAATACTGAGTTTTTCCCAACGCGAGCTTGGACCGGCAGATAAAGAGAAACTGTGCGATAATTTATCTTGGATGGAAGCTGACGATATCGAACTCAATTTCTCCGACTTGAAAACATTGTTCAGACTTGCTCAAGATATATTGAAATATAAAAATGAACAGGTATGGAATAACATTCTTATTAGAAATTGTATTATTCGGGTCCTGTAGTTAAAATACTTGAGCATTAAGTATATATCTATGCTTAAGAAATAGCGTAAAATTATTTATCCAGAGTTCCATCGTTTTCCTCATTGAAACCTCAAATCAGAGGATATTTACATAAGTTTTATATTCTTAGTTAATAATAATAGATATGTGTATTTTATTATTTTTAAAGGTCAACAATCTAATGGGAAAATTAGAAAATGCTAATAGAAAAATAAAGAAAGGAAAAAATAAGGGCCCACACACAGGTATCTAAATTCTATCTATGTTTGATTAAAGTGTTTGAAATCATAAGACTGTACCTATAATAAGTTGAGTATATGGTACCTAAGTACCATATTTAACACAGGTAAGTAATTCTATTTTCTTTTAATATTAGTATTTCTCCGTAATATTTTGAAATAAATTATATATTTATTACATAGATTCGCCAACAAGTACCGACAGCATAATCGAAACTATTGCACATCAAGAAGAAGAAATAAGAGCCAACAAAGAAATACTAGAGAGGCTATACATCGATATAGCTGAACTAGAAGGCAAGAAAAATAATTTAGAAAAAGACAGAAGTAATTTAGAAAGAGACAGTGACTCTAGCAGAGACGCTCTATCGGAAATGGATGCTGTTGTGCAACTAGAAAATGAAGTTGCAATGAAAAATAGACACATTAAAAAACTCCTTGGAGATGTAAATGTAAGCACGTTTTAATGATAATATCTTACTAGCAATATAAACATGAGTTCCACTTTGAAATTCTTAGCTAATCATCAGCATATCATACGTAAAAATTAAATGAGTTTTATTTTTAGGTGCTTGAAGATGAAAATACAAAGCTCAAAGAGAAAGTTTCTGTGCTTAAGGACAAGCTTGTAGAAGCAACACAATTGATAGACAACTTAACCGAACAACTTATAACTATGAATAATGACTGCAGCCAATTAAAAGGTATGAAATTAATTGCCTTAGCTAGGCATTTGCAAAATAAAAACATAAAGAGTTGTGTGTAGGTACTATAAAATCTAAAAACGAATAGAAACACGCATGTTCACAAACTTCTAATAATAGCTATACTTCTGGTAATCCACTTAACGACTGTGTTCTCAAATGTTTTCATAATATTTGGAAATCATTCCTTATCGCATAAAATGGTAAATATTACTTAATGTTGTCTATGGTTTTAGCTATTATTACACATAGTAATTAAACAACTTTAAACGGTTAAAATCGCGTATTTTTATCAATGTTTTTGTTCCGACGTTTCAAACACTTTGCTGTGATCGTGGTCACGAGCGATTTGAACCATTTAAGTTGTTTAATTAATAAATATTACTTATTTCAGAAATATTAGGCGTATCTGAAAAGGCAAAGGTGGAGCTTCAGAGTCAACTAGAGGCCCTACGCAAGGAAGCTTTTGAAAAGGAATTCAATAGAGACAATATATACGAGGAAATAAAATCTAAAGTTCAACATTGGAAGGTAAATTTCTCTGGATAATGAACTTTATGTAACATTAATAATTTTTTATTTATCTTTAAAATAGGCTCGTGTTTAAATTTGATTGTAAATTATATAGGAAATGTTTTGATTTGTTCAATCAAAGACATTGCTGCCTATAATATGTACGATTTTAACAATTTTTATTTTTTTCAAGAATATAGCCAGAGCAAAGAAAGCTGAACTAGAAACTTTATCCATTGAAAATGAACAATTGAAAGAAAATCTGAGTCAAGCTTCCAAAGAAGTTTCATCACCAAAATCAGTCGTAAGTACCTTCTTATTTTTAAATATACAATTTTTCTTATAAATATAACTTACGGCCAATTAAGGATTTACATTATAAAGGTTTTCTATTAAAATCAAACAGTCGATTGTGTGAATTCTTTAGTCATAATTATGTAAGTGAGCGTCTCTCTACCTCTATCTGACTGTGTGTGTGTGAGAGAGAGAGAGAGAGAGAGAGAGTATGAAAGTCTTCGATGTGTTGTATGTGTGCGTGGGTAATATATATAAATAGGTGAAGTTTTATAAATGTATTAAGAGAAGTGTGGAAAATAATATATGATCTACCAATATTAGCCAAGTAAGCTACAACGAAAGTAAATATAAAATGCAATGTCAAGAAACTATGTTCTCAATCCTTTTATCTGACTTATTATACTATGTCCCCATTTCGACAAATTATACATTTTTGTTTGTAGGTTATCTGATATTGCCATAATAAGCTGTGACTATTAATAGATATAATTATGATTCTTTATTTTTCTAGAGAGATCTCGTAGTTATCTCTTCAAAAATAAAATAATTGTTTATTTTTTTTTCCTGCGATTCATTTTCTTATGGATTGTGTGGGGGCTTATTATTGTAAAAATAAAACCGACCAACATAAATTGTCAACGATATTGCTACGTATATGGGTTTAAATCAGGATAAAGTCATAAACGCAGATTGACAGATTTGAAAAAGGTAAAAACCAGATTCTAGTGTAAGTAAGTTACTGTAAAATTAAGTATATCAAGGTTAGGTTAATGTACAATTAAACATATTAGGTACCCGTCATATAGGAAGGCATTTTTTTTATAGTAGAAACTTAATTATAATTCTATTAACAACTGGTCTTGTTAGTAACAAATGCCAAAATGATTACCTTGGAGCATAATTGCAGATTTCGATTTTTCATTCGGTGTCATCAAAGTGATAATTGATGCCGTATTTTTTCGATTTGATTACCTATTCGGGTTACAGTTACAGCCGACTTTAAATTAACACTTAAATCTTTCATTTCGTCAAGGTGGCAGGCGATTTCCATATAAAATGAAGTTTGGTCATAATATAAATAAAAGGGTTCAATTATGTCTTTGAGCCACTTATGAATCATTCTGGTTAGCCTCTTTTTCGTAAAATTATATACTTACATATACATTATTAAAATAAATAGTTTTGTATAGGAATTTTTATTTTGACGTTAAAATATAAAATAAATAATGAAACGTAAAACTGGCGAACCCGAAGGATAAGCTCAAGGACACGCGTAGATACAAAATGAATGGATTTTGAACAGTAAGTTTAATACATATGTAGGTACTTAATATAAAATAACGGACTACGTTTACACAAAAAGCGCTACATATTTATATATGTTATCCGAATTCCAAAATTTGATTAGAAAAACAGCACATAGAATGTTGTTTTTGCTGGAATGTTATTTAAAATACTTGTTTGTGCAAAAATAATTTGTGGAAGTTAGACCCACAACTACTTTAATTACGGCAAGACTATTTACAACATATTAATTTTATTTTATTAATTTTTAATTGAACAATTGATTTATTACTTTAAACTCATAAGAGCGCTTGGTCGATGCGACGCGTAATCAACATGCTGGCATCTATTTGACTCAACGTATAAGCTTTGCAATTCAACGGGACAATGCTGCCAGCATACTGAGCACGCTGCCAACTGGTGGTGGGCTGGAGCATTTGAACTGCATGTGAGTCAATGACTTATAGTGGCGGCATACCACCGTTAAAACAAAAGATTACTCAATAAACAACATTAAAACATAAAAACTAACGTGAGTTGACATAATTATTTACTATTATACCGGCTAGCACTCACGGTGTTTGGTTGTAATATCCGACCGGTGTTCGAGCAGTAAAGATGCTCATTCTCAAGGAATTGCGCGTCTAGCAGCCCTCGAAGCTGCCCCCATTCCTTGAGAATGCGCATCTTTACTGCTCGAACACGGTCGGAGATTGCGACCAAACACCGTGAGTGCTAGCCGGTATAATAGTAAATAACATTAAAACATAATAATGTTGAAACCGTTTACTTGTAATGGAGTTTAAGGGTTTGAATTTGCATGGCACCAATTCCAGAGAATGCTGATTTATGTTTATGTTCATTTTCGTCCGTCCTAATTTTATTTGCTTCAAAGCATAAATTATCCGCTTTAGTAAAGTTACCTTCATGCTAAAATTGGTTGGTCTAATTCACGCCCTTAAATAGTGGCTTAAATAGTAATTAGTTTTTTGTATTATTACGTTTTAATTATCTACAATAATATTTTAGAAATATAAATCTCATAAAGAAGAACAGAAAATCAAAGAGTTACAAGACAAACTAAATGAAGCATCGAACGAAATGGACCAATCTGCTAACATTATAGATTTATTGAGATCTGAAAATAGGCAGCTAAAAGGCATCATAGAAGAAACTCCGGATAGTATACTTGCAGATAATAGAAATGAAAGTGATGATGGTAAACAAAGAATACTAATAAATAAACTTAAAAGGAAAGTTAAAAGTTTATCCACGTCTCTTCAAGGAGCCGAACAAATGATTGCTGTTCGTGAAAGAGAGGTACCTAACAAAATTAGTATAGTGTTACGTTGGATTTTATCTCAAATCTTATTTTATTTTCAAAGTATATATCTTCTTTCAGCTAGCAGAAACAGCATCGGAACTACAACTTCTCCAATCAGATGAAGGAGTTAATACACTTTTACAAAGCTTAAAACATAAAAAGCGTGATTTACAAGTTAAAGATGAAGGAATCAAATCTTTGGTGCAAGACGTTAATAAACTGAGTCAAGTGGTAGATGATCTTCAACTGGAAAATGAAACTTTGAGGTAGGTAAAAGCTCAATATTCCTTTGTTTAAGCTGTCTACTTTTTGTGGTCCTTCGTGTAACGATACAATGGTGCATACAAAACTATACACATTTTGTTTTAGTAGAATAGATTCAAATTACTATTATTGTAAATCTATTCTGATTTTAGATGAATAATTAAATTAATCTATGCGCATCGTAGATAGTTATTTTGTTCAATAAAATTCACAACAATACAACAAACTGAAATTCAGTTTTTTATTTCCGCCGTGATGTATCTCTATCTGATAATCACGAGCTCTCTCTGGTAAACTATGTCTAAAACAATTGCAATTCACAAGTGAAGTAACGAACTGCACTCTGCCCTTTACCCTGAAACATTAAGTTGTTAAATCACATGTATCTGTACTAGCTGGTTTGGTATGGGTATACCAAACCAGAAAATAGTAAAGTGAACATTACTGCTTGGCGGTAGACATAGGTATGGTGGCAGTACTTACACGGACGAACTCGCACAAAGAGTTCTACTGCTACTAGAATTAACATAAACCTTTTCACTGCGAAAATAACACACATGCTATGAGGGACGTTGCATGCCAGTCTACATTTTAAACTACTGAAATTTGTAATAGCAGTATAGATATATTTTAATAAGTGTCAAGTTTGTAGGCCAAATTAATATTTCTATATTATGTACATAATATAGAAATATTAATTTATGTACATATATATCTGTATATAATTAATATTTATTAATATTAATTAAGTACAAAATATATAAATTTGTACCTATAAAAAAAGCTTATTTATCGTCTAATTCTTATATTACAGACAAAAATATAATGTTCCTGCCGAAGATACGGTGTCTACAGTCGGAATCATTAAAAAATATCGTGATTTAGAACAAAATAATGCAGATATGTGCAAAGAAATACGACGACTTGAAAACAAATTGATTGGGGTTCAGCTCCAAAACCGAAACTTTACTAGAAAGTTTGCAAAGATAACGAATATCTTGAGTTCCTTAGGATATTCCAAAACAAAAATAGATGAGATAGTTGAAGACAGTGACAATGAGATGCCTACAGATGGTGGAGGGGAATCTTCAAGGTATGTATATCAGTTACATTATTTTAAGTTCTATTGGAATATAATGGCAATAAACACATTTTAAACGTAAATAAATCTAATAATTTATTTCTTTTGGATTCAAGGATTTTGGAAAAACAATCAAAAAAGATAGATGATGAATCTCAAATGAAATTAAGTTCCAACGTTACTGAAATGAAAAATTTGGCTGAAGAAAACGAAGGTCTAAGAAAAGGACTTCAAGAAATTCTTAATTTCTTAAAAGATAACAGTGAGTATCAAAATTTGTACACCATAAGTCGTAGTGTCGCTAAGTCGCACGTGAACAAAAGTTAATGTTAAAGTCACTTACGGATAATATGTTTATAATATATTTGACTGATTTTTTCGATCTAGGCACCACTTCGTCTGGAATATTAGCATTACAATGTCCAAGTTTAGAAGCATTGTTACAATCGATGGAAGCACGTCATGCTGCAGGATGGTTTGCTCCTCACATGGCAACAATTATGGAACTTAGAGCTGCTATCGGAGGAAAGGATGCTTTACTTACCGCATTGCATGAAGCCAGGTATTTAGTATTGAACTTGGATATTTATATGATTTATCATTTTTTATAAATTAACGTATTTTTGTAGGAAAGAATCTTTTGAAATTATGACACAACTTTCTAAAGAAACTAGCAAATCTTCAGAATTGGAACGTAAATTAAATGAACTGGAAATGACAAGAAAGCAAAATAATGTTTGTAATGCTGCAAAGCATTCCACTCAAGATAAAATTGAATTTGGATCATGGATGTCTGAAAAAGAGCAAAATCAAATAAATATTAAAAACAGAACAGAAGTTGAAAATATGATTGAAAAAGGTAATGTTCTCTATGAAGGACAACTAAAAAAAAGTTTGGAGTATTTTTATGACAAATTTAAAATACTGTCTGATAAAATAACATCAATGTCAGTCCAGGCAACTGATGATAATAACAAGTGGTTATTATTAGAAGAACAATATAAAGCCCAAATAGAAAATCTAAAGGGACAATTGGATCAACAAGAGGATGAAGACATAAGTGAGAATTCTCCTGGATTAATTTCTATTCCTAATGCGGTGCAACTAAAAAGAAAGTGTTCTTATTTGGAAGAGTCATACAAATATATCAGGACTCTCAATGAAAATATAAAAAATGAAAACTTTGATGCCAAAAGACAAATTATGTCAATGTCTTCCGAATATGAAACTGAAATTCAACGTTACCTTCTTTGCATAGTTAACCTGACAGATAAATTGAGAAACTCTGTACCAGTTACATTCTTTTGGAAACAAAATTCTATTTTTAACGAAATAAGTCTAAAATATCGTAAAATTATAGACGAAAATATCAAAAATAAGACTAGGTCAGATGATCTTCTCCAACGACTAGAAATTAACAAATTAGACATAATCAATTCATTTCAGAAACGTTTTCAGCAAAATGGTAAGGTTATTATTAGATGCTTGATGTTTACTGAATTCTTATAAGAAAAATAATAATATTTATATTAATTATTTACAGTTGTAAAAGAACAGCAGAGTACCCAAAACGTATTGTTAAACATCGAAGAATCGGTATTGAAAAAACAGCTAGAAGGTTTATGCAAAGAACTAGATGCCAAAACTAAGGAAATTGATTATTTAGAAAAAAGAAACGGAGAAATTCAGGAAGTTCAATCTAAACTCATGTCTGTTATAGCCATTACCTCGTATAGTTAAATTACTTAAATTAATTCAAAAACAGTTACCTAATTATTGGTGCTATTGTAAATAAGCCGGCAAGCATAGTCCGGTCAATTTAGACATTCGAAGCTACATAAATTCCCAACTACCTGAAAATCAGTAGGATTGTTTTAAAATATGATTAAAAATAAAATTTGATAGTTCCCCCATCTTTACCCTGTATGGGAAAAAAATTCAAGGTCAAAGGTAAAAAAAAATAGTTTTTCGCAATTTTCACCAAAACGGCAAGTTTTATCATAAAAACACTTTTGATAAAAATTGTATTTCATAAAATTATCTACAAAAAATTTGTCGGTATTTTTTTTTTACGAGCCACCGTCGACCAAATCTACGGGAAAAGTTTTTTGCAATATGTGACTTTTTGAGTACCTACTCCAACGATGATGGGTCCCATAAAAGTGATTGATCAGTATTAGAAACAGGATCGATTGCCATCAAAAAATGTTTTTGTGTTAAATGGCAATATCTTGCTAACTGTATTTTTTTTTATCTGTGAAAGGGGGATCAATTTTCCATAAAAAAATATGGATAGTCTCCTAAGACCATTTCCGAGTAGCTGCAACGGATAAGGTTCTTCCCCTACTGCCCCGCTAAAAGTTTCCACCCTGTGTACATCTCTATAGTTTTGAATCGTAATATCTCAAAAACGGTGGCTTGTAGAAGAAAAAGTATTGACACATTTTTTGTACATAATATTATGATGTACAATTTTTATCAAAAGTGTTTTATTATAAAACTGTCCGATTTGGTGAAAATTGCGAAAAACTTATTTTTTTGACCTTCAATATTTTTTTCCATACAGGGGAAAGATGGGGAATCTAATTTTAAACAATCTTACTGATTCTCAGCTTGTTGGGAATTTATGTAGCTTTTAGTTTTTTGTCTAATTTGACTGATGTATTGAAAAAATGTGTTGCTTTCAGTGATGATTCGTTGGCTGCGGTTACGAAAAATGACCTGGACTTGATGAAAAGTCAGTTACAAAGCTTGGTCCAAGAGAATAAAATTCTAAGTGAACAATGTCAACATGTGAAAAGTCAATTAGATATAGCATTGTTTCAAGTAAGTTTTACATATAAGTTATATAATTTGATATAGTTTATAATTTAATAAGTGTAATAAATGTGATATTTTTATAAAAGTTGCAAGAAAATCAACAAAAGCAGATGAGCTATGATATGGAAATAAACTTGTTGCGGCATCAAATTCTGGATTTACAATCGAGCAGCGATAGTAAAGCAATTGTTGCTAAGTAAGTAAACTAACTGCAAATTGAATCAGTTGTGACATAATTTTGGATAAATGTATTTCTAATAAAAAAAAATGTTATCTAAGGCTAAGCGGTGAAGTACTTGTAGCACATTTGCAAGCATCAGAAAGTAACAAAAGATACGAACAGTTGAACTCAACTTTGAATAAAGAGAAAGAATTAAGAATCCAAGCCGAAGAAATGTTCAAAGCACGCCAGAAATTTTTTGACGTTTATTCGTACAGATACGAGTCCAAATTCAGGTAATCTGTTTTTTTTTAGTTATTTACTTATTATTGGTGTTTATTACATTTTAATTAGGATATAAAAGTTTAGATTTTTGCCTTTTTGATAACAATACTTCCTAAAATATTTTCTTATAATTGTACATAGATTCGTTAAGTTACATCAGGTTTCATGTTTAATCCAAATCGAAAACAAATTACATGTAAATCCAAACCTTAAGATTCATTTTAATCAGTGAATGATTGATGAATGATTGAATCCGATCATGAAAAGTACCATAGAAATTAGCTTTTAGGTGTATTTTTCTTGCAGATATTTGTTTGAAGTTATGCAAGTTTTGAGGACGCAGTATCAAGGAAGTGTACCATTGGAATCAGCCGAAAACTATTTGAATAACATTGAAGATCTTTCTCGTGAAACTCATGCATTGAATGAAAAACTGCAAGACATTGAGGATCTGCGCTCAAGCCTTATGGCTAAACATAGTGTATTCGACCAGATCCTAGACGTTACAAGAAACAAATGTTTGCTTCACAATAACAACTGTTCGCATAAATTGAAATCAGTTATGGCGGTATGTTTAATTATTATTTTGATACACATCTTAATTGTAACGACGCATATTTTCAATGCGCAAAACGTTAAGAATGTGCAGAATTATCGAAATTTGTTAACTCTTGATTAAAAATCTATTTCATTTATATATCTGTTTCAGGAATCCATTCATTCCCGTGAGCTAGACCATATTAACAATAAACTCAAAACATTAGAACAATCTCGAGAAGAACTAATAAAGCATTGTAATAATCTGGAGAGAACTTTGGTGCTTGTGAATCAAGGATTTGAAAAATCTTTAAATGTAGATCGTAAATATTCCGATGGAGAAATAAATGTTGGTTTAGAAATAGAAGATATTCAGTCCGACGATGATTCAAGTAGTCGAAGTAAGTTATAAATTTATAATAAGCATGTATTATAATCTTCCGCCTATTTTCCTACGTATGTGTGGGGTCAAAACAGAAAAAAAACTATTTCTATTGTGCAAAAAATCTAACAAATGTACATTGACAAACTGAAACGCCTGTACAACTCAAACCATACGATCCGCTAAGACTGGAGGGTTGGTGTCGGCATTTAAAATAATGTTTGTGACTTAAATTCGCGCTTACTATCTGATGGGTCCCGTACTTAGTTTTCAATAACGCTGTAGCGAAGAACGGTTTAGCGAAAAATTTTCAGTGTGGTACGCTGGGGTGAAAAGTTATTTAACTAAAACCACGCTACTACGCTACTATGTATACGGCAACGCTACTGCTGGCGGAACACACTGTTACGTGCTTGGCATTATATTTTATACTTGAGGGTGGTCGCTAGCCAGGCGCGCATAAGCCCTTCCATGTTGCTGTGAAGCTCAAGCCCGCGGCGGGATTCGAACCATGGACTTGCTGCGCGGCAGTCCATAGCCAATGCTACAGCAACGTGCTTGTGTTTTATTACAATATGCAGTAATGCTAGTAAACACTCACAAGTTAATAGATTGCAATCCAACCAAAAGTGAAACTGGCGAAAGAAGTTGCCAGTTTCGTGGCGCTGCCAATACTTTCTAGTTTTGTTGTCGGTGGTTTAGTGGGCTGCTGTACATCCAGTCAAAAGTTGGAAAACATTTTGGGTGGTCACGATTTCATGGACTATAACAACACAAACTAGAAACTAACCATCTTTGGAAATGTTCTTGTTGGTATTAAATCCGCTATAGTTCCACTACCTTTCGAGAAGAGTCCTGGTGTGCACCTAATGTGCAGAAAAAGTACTCACGTACATGAGTAATGACATGATGCTCATAGGTCACATCATAATCACTTTATAACGTTTTTTTTTTTTAATGTTATTGTGACGGAACAAGCTCGAGGCCCACCTGATGTTAAGTGAACCTCTGCCTATAACAGACGCATTTCATCAACGACGAATTGCACTGTGCCCGTCACAATGAGACGTCCAGTTGTTAGGTCTCATTAGCCTGTATTTTTTCTCGCTCTCAAGGACTGCTGCCGGAACACACCGTTAGGTGCTTGGCGACAGATTTTCTACTCGAGGGTGGTCGCTAGCCAGGCGGGCATTCGCAAAATGCCCTTCCACCATGCGGTGAAGCTCAAGCTCTGGGCGGGATTCGAACCATGGACCTGCTGCGCGGCAGTCCATAGCCAATGCCACTGAGCCATCACTGCTTCAATTGTATTCTTAAGCCGGGAACTTACCGGAAAATACATGCCAGCAAATGTTATGTAACAAGTATAAATTAATTACATAAGTAAAGGACCTGACTGCAAATTATTTATTTTCGTTTAACGTTCCATTTAAATTAAAACTGCAAGTTACATGACATACAATGCCATCTTTTTTTAAAATCCTTCATTTTGATAACTCACGCGATGGGTTAGGAAGTAAAATCACTTTTTTATAGTAATTAAACAACTTTAAACGGTTTAAATCGCGTATATTTATCATTATTTTCGTCCCGACGCGACGTTTCAAACACTTTGCAGTGATCGTGGTCACGGGACCACGATCACTGATAAATATACGCGATTTAAACCGTTTAAAGTTGTTTAATTACTATGTGTAATAATCGCGACAACCTAAGACAACATCACTTTTATATCTCACAATATGGCGTCTAAAATCCGCCAGTTAGTTTTTAAATATTTTTTGTACTTAGTGTCACTTGCGCTATGAAGATACATCTAACGATATCTTATACATCAAGATCGGTTAAGCCGTTTAGGAGTTATGGTGGAATAAAGAAACTCACAAACATACATACATACATGAACCCTGGAAACATAACACTTCTTTTTTGGGCAGTCGTGTAAAAAATACAGCTTATCATTCTTACAAAATAATTTAAGCACATTTTTACTTAGGTTACGCTTGTTAACTGAGGTCTAACGAATGATGATACACTGGATTCACGTCGAATGCCTTTTTACGGTTTTGTTGCATCGTCGTCGCTCTGAATTACGGACCTACACAAGAAATCTATACCTTAGAGAAGCACGTCTCAAATCACATACAAATGAAGTCAATGTCAATGCATAAATATATACAATGTCCTACCATTTTAAAATTTAAAAGATAAAAAAAATGATATTTTTTTCAGAAAGTCAAACTGTTACCTTACCCAAACCTCAAATTCTGAAACCACATAAAACGAGAACAGCAGATAAAAATAATGGTGTCCAAAGTGAACCAGAACAAGCAATAATAAATGTTGTTGATTCTCCTCCCGACAAAAAGCACACAAAAAAGGAACCTCCTGAAGTTTCTAGTATACAAATACAAACTACACCTATTGAAAAGCAAATTGATAATGTTGCCGTACAAACAATCGATGATGAAGAAATCAAAATATTGAAACAAAAAATTACTTCACTTCAAAGCAATATTGATAAAAATCGTAAAGAATTAAGTGAAGCGCTACGTCTAGTTCAACAAAAAAATCAAGAAAGCCTCATGCTCACTTCAGAGAAAATTAATTCCGAAGCAACTATTCACAGTTTGCAAGCTGACTGTAGCCAGCGAGATAAAACAATTGAAAAGTTACGAAATGATATTACCGGACTAAGAAACGAGCTTGACAGTTTTAAAAATATGCAATTAGCAGACATAAATAAGAGAAAAGATACGGTGGCCGCTGAAAATAAGTCTCTCTTGATGGCTTTTAAGCAACTTGAAAATGATAAAAATATGATAGCTTTGGAATATAAACAGTTACTGAATAACGAAAGAGAAGAATACTCTAAAACTATTCAAGAATTAAACGTTAAACTAATCGAACTTCAATCAAAATTAGACAGGTACGTTATATTAGTTAGGACCAACACAAATTCACATTATTAAATGCTGAAATATAATAAATTGCGTCTTACATTGTGCCATCTATCATTTTTGACAACTTGTAAATAAAATTCTTCCTATCTTCTGATAGATAATTTACCGACGTTAGTTTAATCGCATCGTTCATTTCAGGAAGGGAAGTGACTCAAACGGTTCCAACGGTGAAGCCTTAAAAGAGGTAGTGAATAAATATACCCTAAAAATTGTGGAGCTAGAAGACAAATCATTCAAATTGCAAAGTGAATTAGATGAATGCAAATCCGAATTGTTAGTATCACAAATCTTCGTACATGGTTAACAGGTATGAATTGTTTTTAAGTGTGTATTACATAATTCCTTGGTCTTTACAGATCAACATACCAAAGTGAAGTTGAACGTTGGAAAGATTTAGCAACAGAGAGACTGTCAAAGATGGAACAGTTAAACTCTCAACTGGAAGAAAGGCATTGTCACGAGGTCAGGCATAATAATCATTATAAAATATATATTTATTTTTGCTAAATTTGAACGGTCTATTTTAATTTATATGAGTAGAAGGTTTTATTCTTTATATATATAGCTATTTGTAAATATTTCATTTCAGGTAGAATCTTACAAACAAGAGAACCAGCATTGGTTATCACAGCTTAACGATACTCAAAGGGAGCATCTGGAACTTCGTTCGCGACTCACGGAACAAAAAGCAATGCACGTAAAACAAATAGCTGAAAAGGATGGACAGATAGAGCATTTGAGATCTGTGGTTCACAATTTGAAGGTATACACATCATCAAATTTATTGATCATCATATCATCGTGCCTTTATGCCTCCGAAAGGGTAGGGACAGTTGTTGTGACAGATCTTAACCGATCAGCAAAGTTAAGTAACGTCGCCGCGGTCATGAGTTGGATGGGTGACCGCTAGTGACATTACTACTGAGCGCTTCCGTGCTTCTGAGGGCACGTTAAGCCGTCGGTCCCGGTTGTTATCTTAGGATGGCAGTCGTTATAGCATGGTGGTAGGGCAATTTGCGAATGCCCGCCTGGCTAACTACCACCCTCAAGTAGAAAATCTGTAGCCAAACACCTAACAGTGTGTTTCGGCAGCTGTCCTTGAGAGCCAGTAATTCAAGGTTAACCTGAACAACATCTTCAACCACATCATCACTTACTATCAGGTGAGATAGTGGTCAAAGGTTAACCTATCAGGAATATAAAAAAAAAGTAACATTAAAATTATTAGTGATTAGCGGCGCGCCATAACCGAAACACATAAAATGTAGTTATTGTGACATAACTGTAATAGTTAGACATATGGTATTCCGAACTCTTTTGTACATATTGATGTCCTCTTTAAAATGGTATTACATCACTTTGCTCTATTGTCAACATTTTCCGCAGCGTACTCGATAAAACGATTTCTTTGGTATTTTTTTCACACGTTGGGTAACATTATCGAAGTCGGATCCCTAAGTTTTTGAAAATATTCTGTAGACTTTGTCCTTCAGGGACAGTTTACGACTCTAATGGTGAAAGAATTTTTCAAATAAGTCCAGTAGTTTTCAAGTTTATTCGTTACATGCAAAAATATAAAAATTGAAATTTTCCCTCCTATTATTCTATATTAGTATAGAAGTATAGATATAGATTTGTTTGATATTAAAGGATGTTAATATGGTATGTTTTCAGACACAAGTTATGAATATGCAAACCATGATATCTGTACACGATCCAAGTTTTGACTTATCTGCAATAGTTGAGGTCGAAGAAGCGAGTGACGCTATGTCTCACGGATCAGACAGATTGGAGATCAAATTCGATTCCAGTGGTGAATTGAACGAAGATGATTTCGGAAGAATTGGTAGCAGTTCTACTGCAATATGGTAATTACATTTATTCTTAATAATGTTAGGCATTAAAATATTTATGCAGTCAAATCAATGAATATTAACATCTACATACGAAAAAGTAATTTTGGTTCATGTTAATTTATGTAGGTGAAAGAGGTAACTAGGTATTGACTGCCTTGGTGTTAACTTATTGGCACTGGTTATCAAAACAATTACCGATACAAATATATAGCTACCAGCCTCAAGTTTGCATGGTGGTAGGGCATTTTGCGAATGCCCATCTGGCTACCTCCACCCTCATATAGAAAATCTGTCACCAAGTACCGAACAGGGTGTACCGGCAGCTATTTTTGAGAGCCAGTAATTGAAAGTTATTAATTCTAGGTCTGAACAACATCTTCGATCACATCATCACTTACCATTACCCCTAATGATAGATCACACATATTCGACAGATATGCCGTCACCAATTATTCACTAAGTAATTGCCATGTTATCGTGTCGCCACTCGCCAGTATTTTTCGCCAAATAATTTGTTCACACCAATGTTAAAATTCTTTTCTTAAGGTATGTTGTGAGCGTCCTTATTTTGAAGATTTGATCTGGATTAAAGGATTTCAGGTATCTAAAACACATATTGCACTCGGGATCTCCTATACAACTAAGTGGAGCGCATAGCCGTTGCTGGTATACAGGGTCAGTGTTACCGCATGCTGGCGACACGTTTCACGCTCCCGTGACATATCGCCCGATATCCGTGGGTGAGATAGTGATCAAAGGGTAACCTATAAGCAATAAAAAATACCCTGTTTTACCTACTGCGCACTGTTGTTCGTTAATTCCTACCCGTCATTTTGTTAATGCTATACAGAGTTTTTGGAAAAATCATAACAATCCATAGGGTTGTCTTCTGCTAGACGTAAAAAACTCTTTTTTTTGTTTTGTTCTGTTTTTTTATGTGTATTTGTTAGAATAAGCATGAGGACCACCTAATGTTAAAAGCCTCTTGTGCGAGCAAAGTAATAAAATATTTTTTATTACTTTGCTCGATGTTAATATTCAAAACTCTATTCAAAGGGAGCGCGGTGCGGTCTAGTGTTGCCGCGGCGGGCGCTCTTGGCTCGGAGTAGGCATTGTCTTTTATCACGAGGCTCAAAACCTCAAATACAAATAAACAAACACAAAAAATAATTAATAAAACACAATATTAACAAAAAAATTGTTAGGACTAGCAGAAGCAACCCTAAGAGGTTGTTAGAATTTTTCCAATAACCCTGTATAATGGTGGAAATAATTTTATCATTTCAAGGCAAGAGCCTATCATAGAACGTTTGCGTCGAGACAAACAGTTAGCCGCCAAACAGAATGCAATTCTGCGCAGACAAATCAAAGCATTGGCAGCTAGAGAGAGGAGATCCAGACTTGATGCTCAGAATCTCAAGAACCAAGTGTTTAGAATGTAAGTCAATTATATTATTGATTTTCATTTGCTACGATGCATATCACTTTTACTTCCTCCACTGGGAGTATATTCCACATACACGTCCAGCTGATAAGGGTACTGACCTTTTTTTATAGAATGTAACTAATCTGGACAGAATACGTTTGCTGACCTTCGAGAAGACCTTAGTAAACCTTCTACCTATAGAATTATCACTTAATATTTTAGGTAAGGGGTGCCGGCCTAGAATGTCATCCACCCATTGCTACCTGTGGGTTTCGTAAGAGGCGACTAACTAAAAGACGCCTCCCAAGAGTGGGGATTATGGCAAATCCCACCTTAATGGAGGAGGCGGTGTTCAGTAGTGGACAATCTGGCTGATACAGTAGGCACGACATAATAAAGTGATGTCGAGTAAATGATGTAAACATACTATTTTTCTAATGTAACAGAAGCAGTTCTGGAAGCAGGGTGGCCACCGCGGAGTCTGCAGCTCTCCAAAATAAGATTGCAATGCTGCAAGCGCAGCTTACGAGTGCGCGACGGGATACTCATTCGAGCATAGCGTTGTGGGACAAATGGAAGCGGTAAGATACATTATTGAGAATTACGTTTTATATTAATGTGGAAGATGTTAGCAAAATAAAAGTTCTTTTAGATACGCTCACTGATGGAAACTAGAAAGAAAAGCTAATTATATTATGATCTAGTACCTACTGTACTGTATCAGCCGGATTTCCCACTGCTGAACACAACCTCTTCCATTAAGGGAGGGTTTGACATAATCCCCACGCTACCAAGTCAAATCACAGGAAGATATTCGAAGGTGCAATTATCACCTGGCACCCCATGGGGTTATGCTTTTTACGTGTTTATAAATTAAGATGGAATTTTGAAGAAAAAAAAATGCTACAAATGTTCTAAGTAGGTACGCTGGGAAATGACGAAACTGGAACAAAAATTCTGTTCTAAGAACACCCGGGTCATCTATCCCTTATGATCATAAGCGGTGTATTGCTTACAATACACCGGCTAAAAAGTAAAGTAAAATGTTTGTTGACGATACCTTAATAGGTTTAGATTAGAGATCGTCAACAAATACTAGGGCAATTAAAGTGCATGTGGCTGTGATATCTGTTACTCCTAGTAAACTTAAGGAGTAACAGATGAGCATGGTATGCATAGGTCGTGGGGATGCTTGAAAAACGTAACAGATTATGGACGGACGTATAGGAAGGTTTAAATTGAGTGCATGATGAATACAACGAGTGCGCATGTAAAAGGTTTAATTTCTAGCATGACAACTGGTACGGAGAACGCTTCAAATATATTAAAATGCGTAGAGATTCTTTGTTAACTACAAATTAACTATTAACACATGCACTTATACAATAACATTATGCCATACTATTCTATATATTATACAACAAAGTGTATAACGTTTTTAAAACCATGCGTTATACTTAATAATCAAAACAGTTTCTCTTTCCTGTAAAATTGAGAGGATTGCGTATCTATACGTGCAGTCATTTGTGGCAATATTATTGACGAAACTCCTACAGTTTACTAAACAATAGTCGGTCAATTACCGAGCTATTTCTTCTAGTGTAGTATACCTAACCTAAGTTCAATTTTTTATGTAACGAAGTGTAATACTAGTAAGAAATTGGTACCTTAATTTATTAATAATTCGCCAACCCCGGTCACAGATTCTAGAGTTTGCACCAGGCAAGGGGAAAGGTAACATCTCTGTGCGTGAAGGGCTCGGCTCGAGAGCGAAATGTTACTAATGTTTCAACAATATATTATAATAAATGTTACTAATGTTTCATCAACAATATAGTTCCAAACCTATAATGAGATTTCAGGCCTAGACAACGCCTATAAATATGAATAGAGTTTCTTACAGACTTTAATGAATGCTTCTAGGAATTAAAATAATTTCAATCATAAAAAAAATTCGTTCGTGATGTCGTTTTGCTTAGCAGACGTTCCTTTAAAGATACAAATTATTTCGAAAATGTACTGTTGAATATTATGCACACACATGCACATACACACGCTAATTTTGTTGTAGGGGGCTAGCCTATTACGGCATTATTTATATTATTGACAGTCTTGTTATTTATTCCATTCAATTAATATAAATACATGCAATAAGTGGAAAGAAATATATTTAAGATAAGCTCGATTAAAACGTTCAGATCTTTATTGTAAAAAAAAAATTCTGGTTTCTAGCAAAACAAACTTATCCAAATCTATAATGGAATACATAATGTAGTTAATCAATTTGCTAATTTTCAATAATCTAAATATATACTTACAATGTTATACGTATTACTTTTAGGGCACAACAAGGAGCCGACCGTTGGCAATCACGTTTTGAAGATAAGTGCCAAGAAGTAAAAAAGCTAGAAACTAGCTTAAACTTGGCGAAATCAGCTATATCGAGACTGGAAAGAGAAAAACGCGTGCTGCTAAACAGAATAGCTGAACTGAAAGGTAAGGCAAACACCATCTATTTTGGATAATTTTAAGGATTTTAGTATTTAACTAAAACCTCATAGCAGAGCCAGTGTTAATGAATGTAACAAAGTTTTGAAATTTTTAAAACCTTCTTCATATTAATTCAAATGACTTACTTTTCTTAGTTTAAGTGAATATGAACATTATGAACTAATAAAATGTAGCCGAACATCCTCTGATCAAAGATCTCTTCCACAGATTTGGCTCTAGTTGTTATCTGAAGACTGCATTTGTTATAGCGTGCTTTTAGGGCAATATGCGAATACCTATTCAAGTAGAAAATCTGTCGCCAAGCACCTGTGTGTTCCATCATGTGAGATAGTTGTCAAAAGCTAGTTTATCTGTTATAAAACAACCCACATATCTTACTACATGATTTAAATTAAAAAATAAGTTCAAATATTATAGGTAGGTAATGTTTCTTTCAGGCGAATCTCAAATGTCAATAGAGAAGCAAGATATCGAGTCCGCGGAGAAGAGCCAGCGGTCCATAGAATGTACCAACTGCTCGGACGCTCCGCCACTTTCTAACCACGCACTCTTGGAGCGAATCCAAGCTCAGCAGAGGAGAATCGTCGCACTCACGCTAGCGGAAAAGGTACCAAACATTTTATAAATAACACTTTTGAGTCTGTTGGACTGCCGTGCAGCAGGTCCATAGTTCGAATCCCGCCGCGGGCTTGAGTATCACCGCATGGTGGAAGTGCATTTTGCGAATGCCCGCCTGGCTAGCTACCACCCTTAAGTAGAAAATCTGTCGCCAAGCATCTAACAGTGTTCAGGCTAGCCTAGAATAGCCTGAACAACATCTTCGAACACATCCTAACTTATCACCAGGTGAGATGGTGATAAAAGGCTACCCTATCAGCTATAAAAAAAAAAATTTTGGTAAAGACATCAAAGTTTTGATTATGTCTGCGAAGGGGTTTTCAGCACACATGTCGGATGCGAAAATCATATTTACAAACCAGATGAAGTCTTGTAGTTTCTGGTTGATGACCATCCCCTATGACAGTTAAACTTATAGAATAGGAGCACGAAGTTTCGGCACGAACGAGTATGTTTTGATGCCGAATGGCATAGGAATCCTGCGCGAAATCAGAGGACGCGGGTTCAACACCCGCCCGGGACACATTTTGTGCTCCAATAATTAGTAACTGTTTTTTAATTGAAGTGAGTTTTTGTTAAACATAAACTGCATAATTTATTTTAGGGCAACGAGCATTTAGTGTCAGAATATGAAAAGGCGCTTGCGGAGAATAGTTCTCTCAAAGGACAAGTACTGAAATTGGAATCGACGTTATTGGAGTCACAGATTAGAACTCCAATGAAGTCTTCTACAGATCCACAGCCAGAACTTGAGTACTGGAAGAGGTTTGTAGCATATTACACGCACACATGTAGGTACATACATCATACATCGAAACTATGTCTTCGCGTGGAGTAAAACGTTGTGTTATATCATAGATTTATGTAAGATGTGATTTATATTGAAGAAACCGTTTTGTGTTGTAAATGGTATAAGAAACGATCATCAAAAGATAAAATGCAGGATGGAGGAATCACTAAGGTGTGAAATATCATTCCATCCTGCATTTTGGAAAACCGTGGACGGTATCGTGATCACGCACACATGTTTAGAAAACCGGTCGAGCATCACAACATCAGTTTTGTTTGCCAATGTTTTTCGAAACGTTGAACACGAAAACATCTATTTTATATGGCCGAAGCAAAAACTTTGTTGTCATTCTTTGTTTTTTTTAATGCTTTTTAGGTTAGCCTTTGACCACTATCTCACCTAATGGTAAGTGATGATGTTCAGGCTATGTAAATATTTATGTATAATCTACCTATACATATATATATATATATATATTGAAGCGTTCGTAGCGAAATTTATTAAGCTGTTCTCAGCCGATCAGAAAAGTTAAGCAACGTCGCGCGCGGGCATGACTTGGATGGGTGACCGTTAGTGACATTACTACTGAGCGTTTCCGTGCTTCGGAGGGCACGTTAAGCCGTCGGCCCCGGTTGTTGTCTTAGGATGGCAGTCGTTATAGCATGGTGGTAGGGCATTTTGCGAATGCCCGCATCGTTAGCTACCACCCTGAAGTAGAAAATCTGTCGCCAAGCACCTAACGGTGTATTCCGGCAGCTGTCCTTGAGAGCCAGTACTTCTAGGTTAGCCTGAACAACATCATCGACCACATCATCACTTACCATCAAGTGAGATAGTGGTCAAAGGCTAACCGATGAGGCATAAATATATATATATATTGTTATTCGTAGATTATATAAAATAAAATAATATGTTTTCTCTAACAACATAAACGACAGGCACAAGAACTTCGATTTTATGGGCCGGCCACCATCCTGACGTCAACCTTAGAAATACATTGGAACTACTAGTATATACTCACCTTAAGCGTAATTAGAGTCTTTAAGATGGTGAGGAGTCCTAAGAAGGCCTAATGTGTAATAACATCCCATTCACATTGACTCGAGTGTTGATATGCTGCTCATTAAGTGCATGTTTTTCTTAATTTTCTTTTTACAACTTCCAAAAGGAGACTTTTAGTGCGGTTTCGTATCCCGGTAGTAGATTAGATAGTCAATTGTTTCCATGTAACATAATTTGAATCCCTACTCTATAGTCCTTGGAGTGCCCTATCTGAGGCGACTAAAGGTAACACACCAGAAAGTAGTCAGCAACGCTTTCTGAGGAACTGATATCACACACTGCGTTCCCCAAGACGCCTGCCAACTGGCCTTAAATAATAATCACCCTTTGTGGAAGTGACCGGCCAGTTTAACCTAAGCGCCATTCATACCCTCCCCCCCCTTTCCATTCATACTTTGAGTGTAGTTACAGTTACCACAGCATAAATGTATTTCACACAACATTTTTTTCTTCGTAACCTTGAATTTCCCATACAAATTTGCATCAATAATTTACTGTTGAAGGACGCGCCTTTGTGTGTGAACAGGTCTGTAGCTAAATATAATTTTGGCATATTTTTGAACAGCTACTGCGAAATGCTAAAGGAGGAGAATGTCCAATTGAATCTGCGAGTGAACTCCGTGGAGTCGGTACCTATCACGGCACACCAGCACAGGATCAACGACTTGGAGCAAACAGTCCTCACGCTGAGAGGTAAATGATTCCACCCATTTTAATCAATGAGGGTAGTTTTTGATACATTATTCCTAATACTGTACCCGTGGGGTTCCCACTTCTTCTCACTCTTTGGATTACCATGTCACAAATATCGGCTCATTCCAGCAATTCTCGATAGCCCAGTGTTTAAGGGATCCGGTGCGTAAAATCGGGGACGTTGGTACGATTCGAGCAGTAACAAGACCCGAACTGCAGTGCTCCTATCACCCTGAGCCACAATGTTATTGAGCCTCATATCTTTGTAATTTCACAAGCACCCATACTTTTCAAACCGCACAACAGTAAAGTGAACATATCAGGGGGCCAAGTCTGCTAATTACATGTTCATATTCAGCATAGATTCATTCAAGATTCATACAAGACAGAATCGGTAGTCTGCTGAAAAAGAGAAGAGTAAGGTAATTCAAAAAACAATTTCGTTATTATTTTATTATTTCGTTTCGTTTTCATATGAAACCGAGATTGAATCAATATTGACTCGATATGAACGATATGAAGTTAGTAGACTACCAAAACTGTCAAAATTGACCAGGCCGAGTCCATTATAGATTCATATTGATTAGCAGACTTAACGCCCAGCTTGACGGTAGAATTAGGGTGAAGTGGATAAACTCTTATTTTAAACTGTTTTGATGCAGTGATGGCTCAGTGACATTGGCTATGGGCTGCCTTGCAGCATGTGCAGGGTTCGAATCCCATCACGGGCTTGAGCTTCACCGCATGGTGGAAGGGCATTTTGCGAATTGCCCGCCTGGCCAGCGACCACCTTTAAGTAGAAAATCTGTCGCCAAGCACCTAACAGTGTGTTCCGGCAGCAGTCCTTGAAAGCCCGTAAAATTACAGGCACATAAGGCCTAACAGCTGTACGTCTCAATGTGACGGGCACAGTGCAATTCGCGTTTACAAAATGCGTCTATAATAGGCAGAGTTTAGTCCTATTATCATCAGGTGGGCCTCGGGCTTGTTCCGTCACAATAACATTTAAAAAAAACTCCTAAAACGAACCTAATATGGATTATTTTGTTTAATATTCATAAAGTCATAATGTCAATTGCAGGTCTTGTGAGCAAGTTACAAGCGGAACACAAAACGTCTAATGCAATGGTAATTCACAAGAGAATTGATTCCAGGCCTAGTAGTGGACGCAGCGTTTCTGAAAAGGTAATAATAATAATAATAATTTTATTGCTCAGCTAAAGTACAATGCTTAACTTCTATACTTAAGATCTATACTATCTATATGTGCATTACATTAGTACTTATATGGACAAGATAACATTGTACATAATATAATACTAAGCTAAAGTGGCTTGAGTTTATTATTCTGTTACAATATTGACGTGCAGAATCTACACTAAGAATACACTTGTAATAAGGTGAGACTTGGACAAGTAGTTTTAATTTAAAAATAACTTCATTGCAAGCATTGATACCTGAGGAAGCGTATTCTAAAAAGCATATTCCATAAGCATAGTGTTATAAGATCCTAAGTGTAACGAAGGTTTAAAAGTTACAGGATGCAAAATTATATTTTCAGGCGAGCGTAACACAGAACTTTTCACTTTACGTCGTTGTAGTGAGGCTAGGTGTGAACAATAAAACAGCTTAAATAATATTATAAATTAGTATTTCTCTATATTAAAAATTAAAAGTGAAACTAATTTTTTTTATACCGTTAAAGGAGTTCGAATTTTAATTGATATAATCACATTATTGCAAAGGCCGAGATATAGACAATTGCAGGTCGAGTATGAGTTTAATAATACGAGGCACGCAATTGCCATTTCAGCCGAGGAATATAAAGTGCTTTTCAACTAAAAATGCAGGGAAATAATAGTTGAATTACAATTTACCTTCAGAGCTAAATATTTAACATTTGGGTCAATCTTTATGTTATCAACGGTCAAAATTTTCTTAACCTTTGACTTCGCTGGAAGCTAATTTTCCATCGCTAATTTAGCTTTCGATCTTAGATCTGATGAAAAACATTTAGACGAACTCTTTGCTTAACCTCCAAACTAATTAATTTTTACCACCTGTGCCGAAAGCAAAATGCATATATTGCTATTTGTACCAAGATCGATGAAAAGATATAAATTCAAATGACACCTCAGCACACCTACAATGATTTCAAATAAAACAAAGCCGGGGAGTTTTTTCCAGTTTAAAAAAAGAACGAAGGAAAAAAAACAATTACTATCTGGCCTATTTCTATTAACATAGAAAAATATATTTCTTTTTTTTTAAGTACAAACAAGCCATTGTATTTATCCAAGTGGAACTTACAAAAGTGAAATCGATTTGAAAATTGAATCAAAACAAATCATTGTAATCTTTCGTATAAGAACTAAAAGTTTGAAGCACTGCTCTCTTGAATATTTTCTATTATTTCTTCATACTTTAAATAAAAAGGTTTATTTCAATTCGTTTAGTAGATTCTAAAAAAATCGCCGACTTACATAATACGCAACCTACAAATTTATAACTTTTTTAAACAGTTACAATGTGTACTCAAATTTCAATAACACACGCAACACATGCATGGAAAAAATTGGCATTTTCAAATCTAATGCAGTACCGTTGCCGGCATAAGGAATGCCTCATAACTTATAATAACATTAAATTTCAACCTATAAGGCTCAAAGCAAACTACTTTTAAGTACTTACCACGCAAAATTCCTTCCAAAGGAAAAAAATAACAGAATTTGCAAGTTGAAGTGGCAATGGGCGGGCCACATTGCTCGACGAACTGATAACCGATGGCGAAGAAAGGTGTGGATACCACACTACATCGGAAGACGTAGAGTTGGTAGGCCCCCCATTAGGTGGACTGGCGGCTAATAGCCGTTTTTGTGTTCTATGGGGGAGGAATTTGTTCAACAGTGGACGTCTTCCGTGTGATGATGATGATGATGATGATCTTTTCTTAGAACGTGATAGTGCTTGTAATCTTATTTAGAAATAAAATACTGTTACGTTATTCACTGATTTCAACACACGTAAAATTAAATGGGTATACATAGGCACATCGTTTCAGATAAAATAAATTGGTATTAATTCTTCCGATTCCGGTATTTCTTCTATTAGGCTATTAGATCTATATTTTTTTAAATATAAAACTAATGCACTACTAATAACTTCTATGTATACGACGGAAAATAAACGTATTGGCTTGTAACTATTTGAGAACGAGTGTGGTAATTTTTTTACGAAGAAATATATGCCAATGATAGCAACTTTTTTTTTTTTTTTTTTTTATTACTTGATAGGTTAGCCTTTGACCACTATCTCACCTGATGGTAAGTGATGATGTGGTCGAAGATGTTGTTCAGGCTAACCTAGAAGTACTGGCTCTCAAGGACAGCTGCCGGAGCACACCGTTAGGTGCTTGGCGACAGATTTTCTACTTGAGGGTGGTAGCTAGCCAGGCGGGCATTCGCAAAATGCCCTACCACCATGCTATAACGACTGCCATCCTTAGACAACAACCGGGACCGACGGCTTAACGTGCCCTCCGAAGCACGGAAACGCTCAGTAGTAATGTCACTAGCGGTCACCCATCCAACTCATGACCGCGCGCGACGTTGCTTAACTTTGCAGATCGGTTGAGAACAGCTAAGTAAACTTCGCTACGAACGCTTCAAACTTTTTTTCTAGAAAATCTTATCTACTTTATTTTTAATTTTATTTCCATATTCACCATTTACTTTATAATCGCTTATATTACAAGTGAATAAAGGTATACAGAAAAGTAGCAGATTCGTTTTCGGAAACTTAAAAATATTATTATATTCACTCAAACTTTGACCCACGAATACTGTCCAATGTGTACATTTTATTAAATGCCAATCAGTTATCAAACCTGCCAATAAAAGTATAAAATGTATTAGCACAGATTACAGATGTTGGTTGCCTCCATAAGAATTACTTAGATTTATTATACCAAGGTTTAATAAATAAGGTAGATAAAACGTATTATTTTTGTATATTCTAGGGCCAAACCAAGTTGGAGTCTCATCGCATAGAGATCGCTAATTTGAAAAGAAGCATACATGACAAAGATTTGCTCTTGGAAAGGTCCAAAGAAATGCTCAAGATCGCCGCTGAGAGAGAAGATGAAATATTAAGAGAGGTAAACTTAATTCAACCTAACTTCTAACTCAATTTCAATATAAGTTCTTTTTTCATTTCAAGGTTATGTAATATATTTAGTAATATTTTAGAAAACATTCTAGCCCGAAACGACATGAGAAACTTTAGCGACAATTTTCGTCGGGATGCTTCTACGTGAAGCACCGTTATGTATTGACTTTATTCAAGATATTTTATACATATATTGTTATCAAAACACTGCAGCTTCTACAACTAAAGCATTTAGGCAGCCTACAGGCCTACATTCAGTCCAAATACCACAATTGCCCCGCTGGATTGCATTGCTGCTTCGTTGAGCAAAATAAGTGCCAGCATTTTAATCACGCATCGCATCGACCAAGCGCTCTGATAAGTTTAAGAAAACAAGTTATTCCGCCTGAATCTGTCTGGCTTGACTCACTGTATCAGCTGGATCGTCCACTGCCATATTTCCCACGCTTGAGCGTCTTGAGGATCGCAGTGTAAGACGCAGTTCTTCAGAAGTTACTATAGTATACTAGGTATTTTTCATTTCGTCTCCTTTACAGAACAGGATATGAAATGATAAAGTGATGGAAGATAGTATAGGTAAGCAAGCTAGGCCTAACATGATTACAAGCTGCCAGAATACATAATATATAATTAAAGAACGCAGACGTATAGGGCGGGAAATTCATTTTTATTTTGTTGCTTTGTCGTCCAAACTTTTTCATGTGTGTGAGATTCAAAGAGTATTACAATATCTGACGTTCGGTGATTTTTTTTACAATACTAATATATATTTTTAACACTTGTACCTACATTTTGTTACGAATAAACGTATATTTAAAAAAATATTTTTGTGGTCTCAGGGGTAACTAATAGAATTATGTGCATTGATGTACAATAACTGTTTAAAATAATACGAGATTTATTATTTTAAGTTCGCAAATATTATGATTATGCAGAACGGTTATCGAAGTTAAGTAAGCTACAAGCGCGACTGAAATATTTGAATATGCTGCCACTTATGGAGTTTCCTTCTAGAAAGGCGAGAGACTTTGTACTTGAGAAGGAAACAAGAGGTGCCACCTAAAATGCTCTACCACCACGCTGTGAAGCTCAAGCCCGTATAGAATTTAAGCCTTCGACTGCGTGATCGTTAGTGACACTGACTACCACAGAGCCATCACCGCTTCAAATAACTCAATTAATTGTATATTTTTTTCAGAATGCATTTTTACGCCGCCAACTGAATGATCTCACAAAATCTAAAGAAGGCTTCTTATCTGCTTAAAACTTCACCGGCATCACAATCACTAATATCAGCAAAGGTGAATATCTTAAGAAATTGCACTAATTTTAAGTTAATTACATTTTGATTATAAAAGAACTATGGGCTTCAAAATAAATACATTGATAAGTATACATTTAAAAATCGTTTATTCTTGCTTTTAACACCTTTCCATATCTTAACTATATACCCGTTGTATAGTGGCCTACAATGCAGGCATGCTTTTCTACTTGATAATATAAGACCTATACTTGTAACTCATACCATTTAATACCGACTAAGATGAATAAAGGTAAGCAGGTATACAGGATTATTGATAAATGCTAACAATCTCTTAAGTTGACTTCTGCTAGTCCTAAGAAACTTTAACAAACAAATATGTGGAAAGTATTTTGATTAATTAATTGACTTAGGAAATGCATATATAGAGTTGATAATTTTAATTGAATTCAACAGTTTCATGATAGCACTGAAATTAATAAATCATTACATGACTCAAGGATCTGAATGTGATCGTTAATTAGCATAATTCGTTATTTAATGCAAGTAAGGTCAGTTGTATATTGAAATAAGCGCGGCGTATTATTTTAAAGTTGACTGCACTCCAATAGAATTCATACCTACCAGATCGCTGCTCAATTCAACAGCTGCAGGTTATATGTATATTAATATAAAAATATGTTTCCTTTAAAATGGTATGATAAGATAAAGAAAAAACCCTCTGGCGCTGTGTCACATTCGCTGAATGTCCCGCTGTCGTTTAAGGTCCCTGTAGCATATGGAAAGTAGTATGTCCCTCTCGCTGAAGACCACCTTCGCTTGATGTCCCTGCAGCTAAATGTCCTCGCTAAAAGCCACACTCGCTATAAGTCCCTGTAGCTGAATGTCCCCACTGAAGGGGAGCGGAGCCTGAGTTGATAATAGACATAGGCGCACTTTCCCGAAACTCTGATTTGATTAGTTTTTCTTTATTTCAATAGCCAGTTATAAAATAAAAAGCAAATTCAGCGCCGCCGCGCCTTTGACTCAAGTTGATTACCTATATAAATAGCAGTAAAAACTTATTTGATTGCAACCGGGAAAGTGCAGCTTATTGGTCAATGCTTGATCGCACAACATTTTTCTTACGACAAAGTTTATCTTGAATATACTATAAATGAATTGTAATATCTAAATTCACGTCCCAAAACGACATTAGTCGAAAATTTGCATTAAAATAAGTACATACAATTATTATCTCACTTATCTACTATTTGTTATCAGATTTTAAACTGAGATTACATAGGCTGACAGTAGAAATGGGAAATGTCTATAATTTTACATACGATTCACTTTGTTGTTAAAAAAAGGAAATTATAAAGTTAGGTATACTACTGAAAGTATTAACATTTAATACGACTTAAAATTTAAATAACAATCGTTCTATAGGTAATTCGTTTTGTTTTTCACTACTGGGATAATCGATTCCAAACCACTCCCAATATTACACTTTTTTTTACCTTGTATAAGTATACTTACATATAAATCACATAATTTACAGGAAAAAAAATTATAATCTAATAAAAATAATCATGTAAATGTTTTATACTATCTACTTAGTTACATGTAATTTTCGTATACAAGAAAAAAAATTATAAGCTTTTGCTTAGGACAATTGCGGCATGGAGCCTGACTATCGTAATATAATTAAAATGGAGAGAAAATGTACATTATGGCCACCCTTTTTTTTACTTATAGTTAAAGTTTTTAATCAAATCATCGTATTATTATTATTAACCAAATAATTTTATGAAATGTGACTGTATTTATTCTGATTATTAATGTACCCATTTTATGAGTCTAAGTTACTTGAAATAAATGAATTATTATTTTTATTTGTTTGTACAATGGAATGATATGATAAAGTTTGACTGTTTTAATAGTTATAGTTTAGTAAAGTTTCTATAAAATCTTATTTAAAATTGTAAATAGGCTGTTGGATAACCAATAAATAAATAAATAAAAATTGGTGTTTATACTGAAATTATATTGAACTCACTTGAACACTATAGATAGCATATTGTGTTTATTTATTTTATTTATTGTCCAAAATTTTAACAATACAAAAATTTTACTTAAAATTAGAGACTGCGTAAGTCCGAAGGGCTTATGTGCAGTCAATGAGTTCGGTAACTTATAAATTACAATATTAAAATAAGAAATTACTTACATAAGAATAGCTAATTAAAGTATGTAATCAGTGTTATTTAATAACATCAGTTTCTTTTTTAGTATTTTGAAAGGGCGTGGAGTGTGGAGGTATATGTCCTGTATGTCTTTAGGTAAAGTGTTAATTAATTTAGGTAGAAGGTAATTGGAGGTTCTCATTCCATATGCATTATTATATCTAGGTAGCGTAAATGGCTTAGAGTTATTAAGGGTACGTAAGTTGTTAGGACGCTTATATTTATTTATGTTTAGATTACGGATTTCATTGTATTCTTCTTTTAATATGGACATTTTTATCATGTTTTGAATGGGCAAAACGTTCCAATATTGGAATAAACTTGAATAGTCATCACGGTGTAGTAGTTTAATTTTCCTTGGTATAATATTTTTTAATATTCGTATCTGCAGCGTGTGTATTTTTTCTAAATGCGTCTTATAAGTTCTGCCGTAACTGCTAAGTCCGTAAGCAATCACGGAATCAGCTAAGGCTAGGTACAGCATTCTAAATATCTCATAGGGTAGCTTATATTTCAGTGTGGCTATTCTGCTGAGTATAGACCGTAGTTTATTACATATGTGTCTAATGTGCGGAATCCAGTTGAATCTGTTGTCTATTATAAGTCCTATGTATGTATGTTCTTTTACAAACTCTATAGGAATACAATCGCAAGGACGGCCACTAGCTAAGTGTAGACACTCGTGTTTGTGTGCACGGATGACAGGTTGATATGTTTTTGTGTTGTATGATGAGTGTATATGCATTGCCTTCGTCTTGTCAGCGTTTATTACTAAACATGCATCATGCGACCATTTACAAAGTGTGTCGAAATGGGTTTGTATATGACGCTCGGCGACGGCGAGTTCCCTGTCAGCGACTACCAGGCAAGTGTCGTCTGCAAACTGGTATACAGAGCCTGCCCCCGCGACGTTACACATAGTGTTTACGTAAATCAAGTACTCGTTAGGTCCTAAAATAGAGCCCTGGGCGGTGCCTTGCGTTGTTTCTATCATATTGCTAAATGAATGACCGAGCCTAACAGTCGTAAACCTATTACTGTGATAATTTTTGAACCATGTTAGAGTAGGACCCTGTATACCAGTCTGTTCTAGACTGTGATATAGGGTGTTATGATGTAAGGTATCGAATGCCTTCGAAAAATCAATAAATATAATTAATACATGTAATTTATCGTTAAGAAATTTGTTAATTTCGTTGGAAAATTGACATAACAGCTGTGCAGCACTTCGACCTTTTTGGAAACCATATTGTTTTTTACTTATTAGCTCGTTTTTTTCAATGAAGTTACTAACTTCATCGCCTATGTACCGCTCAACTATTTTGTCAAGACATGATAATATGGTAATCGGCCTGTAATTGTTGTAGTCCGTTTTAGATCCCTTTTTATGAATGGGACGTATAGTATCAATTTTTAGGTGATTCGGGTACCTACAGGTTGCCAGGCTAGTGTTAATAAGATGTGTTATTGCCGGTGTTATTTGTTGGTTAACGTATTTTAAATCAGAAGCGCGAATTCCATCGTAGCCGGGGCTTTTGTTGTGATTTAATTGACTGATTATCTTGTAGGTTTTATCGTTAGTAATTTTGCTTATTCTTAATACTACCTCTGGCTCACTGGTGTAGGTTTTAGGATCCAAAATTTTTATGTCACATGACCGGGTTATCGAGTCTACATTGTGTTGGAATTCCTTTGCAAAGTTATCGGCTAACACTTTTTCTACTTCGCAAGAGTGATACAGTATTTTGCTGAGCCATCTTCGATTCGTTACTTAATAAACCGGGTTCTTCAATATTTTTTTAACTTGATGCATATCGCTAAACATGGAGATAGTCCATAGACATTGAGGTCCCCTATCCGTATCATTTAGCGCCCTACAACCCACCCCTCTATTTACAATTTCTTATCTATGAACGCAACATACTCTGTCATTACTTCGTGTTCAGACCAGTCACGCTTGATGCATCCATCTGTAAAGAAAATAAGATCATGATAATGACTATGTTGCAATTTACCTACTTGTTACGGGACTTCTGATTAATTAAGGGATTATAGAGAAAACAATGATGGCCGAGCGGTTTTAGCTATGGACTGCCGCGCCGCAGTACCCTGGTTCGATCTCCACCGCCGGCTTGAGCTTCATCGCATGGTGGAAGGGCATTTTGCGATTGCCCGCCTGGCTAGCTACCACCCTCAAGTAGAAAATCTGTCGCCAAGCACCTAACGGTGTGTTCCGGCAGTAGTCCTTGAGAGCCAGTGAAATTACAGGCACATGAGACTTAACAACTATGTCTCAAGGTGACGGGCGCAGTGCAATTCGTGAATGAAATGCATCTGTTATAGGCAGAGGTTAGTCCGCTTAACATCAAGTAAGCCTCGAGCTTGTTCCGTCACAATAACATAAAAAAAAAACCATTATATGATGTTGTCTTAGGTTTTCGCGATTATGACACATAGTAATTAAACAACTTTAAACGGTTTAAATCGCGTATATTTATAATTATTTTTGTCCCGACGTTTCAAACACTTTGCAGTGATCGTCACCCCGTGACCACGATCAAGTTTAAAGTAGTTTAGTTACTACCCCATTATATGGTTTAAGGTTATAAATAAGGTTCAATATTAACGTGCGCTGTAACGTGGCAGTTACGACAAATCTTTGTCTGAAATGTGGAAAAATGAGATAAATATGTAAAACTTTTCACATACATGCGATTGATATCAGAATCAACATAGATTATAAACAGCTTCACTTTAGATATTTTGAAGCTTAATTTTACAAGTTAATAATATAATCTTTAACGTAGTAAATTGAAAGAGACAGATTTATTCCTTTTTTTTATTAAAATACTCGAGCCATATGCTAATGAAATCCTACGGTTTCAATTACATCTTCAATTATTCATGCCCCACACTTTCACAAATTAATAAGATTTTTTCAAATTTTGTTAGTAGGTTGAATGTTTCTTTTTTAATGTGGTGTTTATATTGAAGTTAACTATCATCTAAAGGAGCTTACTTTTTTATTAATATGTATTCATTTGATTCAGAATGGTATTCAAACGTATTGGATACGATTCAATTGGACATTTAAACTTAATGGAACGACAAAGAATTGGGATCAGAATATACACCGTGTCCCAAAATTCAACGATAAGCCGGCATCGGTGCATGGACCTACTCATGACTACTCCGGAAAAAAAAAATATAACTCTTTTTTTTTTTTAATTACAGAGACTTTTATAAAGTTGCGCCAACTTTTAATAAAACTTGCCATGGTAGTGTCCATACTTTTTTTTTAACCCAGACTATAGAAAGTGCATAGAATGTTAAAATCTATGAAAATTATAAGAAAAATTTTTTTTTTTACTGATTTTTGTAAAATAACTACAGACTTTCTGTAATTTTAAAGGATTGTGGTAGATAGCCGTCCTTCTTAGGTTGCTAATGCACAAAAAATATCAAATATATGTCAAAAATTGTGGTCATGGTAGTTGAAAATAGCATAATGGGTATCGAATATCGATGAAATTTATAAAAGTCTCTGTAATTAATAAAAAAAACAGTTATAATTTTTTTTTTTTTTTTTTCCGAGGAGTCATGAGTACGTCCATGCACCGATGCCGGCTTATCGTTGAATTTTGGGACACGGTGTATACAGGGTAAAATAATAACAACCTCTTAGGGATGACTTCTGCTAGTTCTAACAAACATTTTGAGATATTTTTTTGTGTTTGTTTATGTGTAGAGCGCCCGCCGCTGCAACACTGTACCGCGCCGCGCTCCCTTTGAATAGTTTTTTAATGTATAACATCGAGCTAAGTAATAAAAAATATGAAATATTAAATTACAGGCACAAGAGATTTTTAAAATTAGGTGGGCCTCGTGCTTTTTCCGTCAAATACACATAAACAAAAACAAAAAAAAACATTTTTATATCAAAATGTTTGTTAGGACTAGCAAAAGCCAACCATTCGAGCTTGTTAGCATTCTACCAATAACCCTGTATATGTATGTACGTGCGTCATCAGTTCAGTTCAGTCAACATATTTACATACGTGAGTATCTCAAGGACAGCTGCTAAAACACACCTTTAGATATATTATCGACATATATTTTACTTGGCACGTTAAGTCGTCGGTCCCGGTTGTTGTCTAAGGATCGCAGTCGTTATAGTATGGTGGTAAGGCATTTTGCGAATGCCTGTCTGGCTAGCTACCACCCTCAAGTAGAAAATCTGTCGCCAAGCACTTAACGGTGAGCTCCGGCAACTGTCCTTGAGAGCCAGTAATTCTAGGTAAGCCTGAAGGTTGTTAGCCAGGTGAGTAGTTATTCAAAAATACCCTACCACCGTGCTTTGAAGCTCATGCTGGCCGCTATAAGATTCCAACCATGAAGCCCGTGCATGCTTTCCATGTAATAGTCTCACTCACTGAATTATTTCTACTCTGTTTACTTAGCATTAGCTTCAATGTACACCTACGAATCGAACTGATTGATCAGCAAAAAACTGAGCCGCATGGAACCCTTAGCGGTGGTGCTACGAGTATTTACCCTTACCTCAGTAGCACGTTTCTGCTCTTCTTCCCTGTACTTGTCTCTTAGCCTTCTCGCGAGTGGGGGTGTAAAGAGCGCGGGGTCGGGGTGAGTCCGGCCCTGCTTCTGCCACGGCTGCTGCTGCCGCCATACTAGTGACACCAACGTCCCCACTGCTAGCACCCACACTAGACCTATCTGTGGATTGGTTTCAATAGACTAAGGAATCTGGCGGATGAGAATCTAGATTGTGGCATAGTAAATGATGAAATTGTAAAAATTGTAGCAAGTGGTAATCCGTAGTCGTTGCTACCCCTCCGACAACAGATTTTTTTTTCATTACTAACAACTACTTAGGTCAGGCATAAATCATAGGGTATCGGAACCATTTTTTTGTAAAACATACACCTCGATCAATCTCTAAAAAGAATAGACCAACGTTGATAGTTTTACTTTTGACACTAATCTTTTGGGATGTGGTGATGTGATGCAGTCGAAGATAACAAGGAGACTTTCGAAGGCTGCTGCCAAAACACCAGGTGCTTTAGCATCTAATTTTCTATTTTACGCTGGTAGGTAACTAGTCTGGTCAGCATAAAAGAAAATGCAGTATCATCATGCTATAACGCTGAACCCCGCGCGGTAACAAAATTTTTATGGCACCTTTTCACGTGCCTTTATTTAACCTTTTTATTCGGATACTGTCAAATTATCCTCCTAAATCTAGGAATGTTTTGTAAATCCATTGAAGGTATGTATACGTACTGGACTAGTCCACAAGTAAGAGACTCTGTAGAGATAGAAGTAGTCACTGGGATCACTGTTAGACCTGCTCAGTCCTGGCAGCAGGACGTTGGCGTCACATCCTTCAACGCTCAACGGCAATCTGACTGGGGCTGGTCGGGGCTGACCGAAATTGATCCACAGAGTCACTGCCAGTCCACTGAGAAGACCCACTGAAGCGCCCTAGTAGTGAAAAATATTGAAATTAACAGAAGTCCAATATTTTCAGGTCTTAGTTATGTAAATCTATGTTGCTGGTAAGCACAGAGAAAATTAGTGCCTACATTCCATAAAATGTGGTTTTAAAGTTTGGATACCTACTGTAAAGATTTATAAACCTTGGGTGAGTTGGAAAGTAAGTACCAGGAACATAATTTTATTAACTACGCGCTACAAATTAGCGGCGACTAAATGACCTTACAAATCTTGATAGAATGTTTAATATGTTTTCGTTATTATGCCTCATGCACATCAACACAGCGAAGAAGTACCAGGGAAACCACTCCCGAATAATATCAAAAAAATCCTACGAAATTTGTCTAATAAATGCTTAAAGCGTTAAGTTTGTAGTGGCTAGAAATCGGTGAATAGTGTCAATCTAAATAAAATGGCAATATAAAGCAATTTCGCTACTTCTACAACGTGATACCGTTACTACGATTTCCTGGTGAATATATGACAATTATTCTTAACTTTTTACATACTCACCATTTCATTGGCATACGTTGTGAAAATTCCAAGCGAGAATACTCCCAGTATGGGGCCTCCCACAGCTCCGAATATTGTTAATGCGGACTGGAGAATACCGCCCAAGTATTCTGCTAAAAATGCCATAACTAAGAAGATTAGACCAAAAACGCACGCGGCTAGCTTTGCCAACCACGGCTTGTATGCGTCGTTTATTTTCCACCACCTGAAACCGATCAAACAAAACTTTGTTTTAAAGTTCTCAAGAATAAATCCCCGTTTTTGATTAGCGCGGAGAGAAAAACTAATTGAAATAGTCCAACGCCCATTACTTATTGTTAACAACCTAAATGGTATATTGAAACCACAACATAAATTGATTACTTGCGTAAGTTTTTTTTCCAAACAGCATAATTTTTTTCAACATCCTTTACTTACTAATGTGGGTTTCTTTTTAATATATAATTCTATGCGCATAACTCAAAATTATTTCTCCTGAAGTAATAACTTATTTTTAACTGTTTTCTAAATTATAAGGAGGTGCCAACTAACCAACAAAAAATATGCCAACACGAATATATCTCGTAAAATATTTATAGGCCTATGATGAAATTTTGGCATTCATTACTTACTTACATTACATACTCGTGAAATTAAGACCAAAATTTAACCATGTCAGATAATATCTGATATAGTATATAAGTATGCCGCATATTACCTGTTGACGTAATCCGTAAGAGTGACGGCAGCGAGCGCATTGCAAGATGAAGAGATCGTGGATAGGGAGGCACTGAATATCCCTGCCACGAAGAGTCCAGCCATACCAGGCACTGATCGCATCGCATCTACTACGTAGTACGCCATCAGCTGATCTGTCTGACAAAGTCACGCATGGCTTTTTGGGAGAAAACTAGGATAAATCATAAGATTCCTAACTGGTACAAATAAATAATGTGTCAGCTAAAAATACGAAATGTTTTAAGTTCAATAGATAAAGCAACAGTCTTCTTGTGAATAAAAATGGATTTACTTCACAATAACCCATGTGGTCCTCATATACAAGATCAATCCGGAGGACTTGTTCTACTGCATATGTTCTTAATACAAGAGAGTACAGCTCGGCCGGTTTATTTCGTATATTTCCATAGCATAATGTCGCATGGTGTATTATTGTGGGGTTTAGCAGCCAATACAGATACCGTCATTACCTTGCAAAAGCGGGAAATTCGTACTATGCGTAGGGGAGCAAGGGGGAATGGGAGCCAGTGGGTAATGGGAACCAGTCTAGTTTTGGCATAAATATACACTTTATAACGCCATTTGTTGCTGCGAAGGGTAGGCGCGAAAAACGAGACTCTCCGCGTCGCTCTTCAGTTAACTTCACGCCCACAGATGAGGTCATCGGTTATACGTAGATTTTTGTAATTTTTATGTTTCGTCCAGGTTGAAATTTACCTAAGTACCTACTTGTGCCGTTGTCTTTTAAATTTTATGCCGTTAGTGTAAAAAGTGATCGTTAAAGTGACAAAGTGATAATTCTCTGTAACTATTCAACGGTGTTTTCATAATATTGTTGTAATTTAAAAATGGCCACTGGTGTTAGATTGTAATAGTAGTGAAGATGACTAGAATATATTATGTATGATTTAGTGCTAATCTGGAAAATCTAACGAGCTCTGGTATAGACGTAGGGCCCGTGGTGACAAGACACATGCTCAATACTCCGGTTCTAATTTTGCATAAGATTTTGTTTGTGATTTTTTTTACTCGCCGTTAATTATTTTTCTAAAGCTAAGTTTTACAGTGATTTTCCATGTTTCGAAAGATATTTTAATTACATTCTATGGACAAATGGCATCAAGTTTATATGCCTAATTTTTTTTGTTTTCAAGTTTGTTTTAGTACATGTTTTTCTGCTCTGATTACCATTGCCCCAATGATTCACATGACCCCATCCACTGGTTTCTATTACCCCAATCCTAGGGCAATGGGAGCTAAAGCAGTTTTTTTTTTATAATTGACGATTATACCTAAAGTTATGTTTTGTTTGGATTTTTGACGATGAGAACACAAGGCTGATTAATGAAAGCAAATATTACTCAAAATAGCAAATATTACAATAAAATATAGATAAAGAGAAAAGTAATTGAACTTATTCCTTAAGTGGTTCTCATTCCACTCCCCTACTCATTTGTGGAATGGATTCTTGTTGATATCTAAGGAATGTTTTTAAGAAATTAACATATTAACTTTATCGAGAGTATATTCTTCAAAATAATATGTAGGCTCGAATAATATTAAGTCAAATTTTGAATTAATCGATAATATCGGTGACAGTCATGAGTACAACACTAGGGACAAAAAAAGTCAGTAAATTCAAATAACATGTCCTTCTAGAGAATAGTGAGCGGTTCTATTCCACAATTTCTACAGATATTATAGTTCTCATACAGTAATGCATGCACATCAGTTACAAATGGGGTTGATGGCAAAATTTTTCGCAGATGGCGCTATGATTTTTACCAGGCAGAAATATAGTTTATCGACTGGCAATGTTTTTTATAAGTTTTATTAGCTATATGGTTGCTAATAAGATTTCTAAGGATTTATTCTTCCTAGCTGCTTGTCAAACTAACAGTTGAGTAACAAAATCGAGGGGCTTTCCTTCAACGAAAGAAAACTGATCTAGTCGCAACATTAGTAGTTACACTTTATTCATTATATTACTTATGGCAGTAAATTGGATTTTGTACTTAGATGTTATTGTTTCTATTCAATTAGGTTAAAAATATAAGTGTCAACTGCATTGATTTGTGTGTGATTACTGGTTATTAAAGTGCTTTTAGACTGCCTGTGAGTCTGCAATGGCTTGAAGGTTGTCGATGTACTTTAATTGTAGTAGATGATAAAATGTATACAACACTACGGAGTGTTGTATACATTTTATATCTAACTTACCGCGGTAATCTTGCCGCTGGTCAATGGGTCACAATCCTTATATACAGCATACATCCCCAAGCCACTGATGCAGGTGATCAGACTTAAGAGCGCTAGGACAGGCCAGCTCCACCACAGGCAATTTCGAGACTTGTCCAAAGTTCTCACAGTTAGAAGCCGCTGAACCTGAAACAGAAAGATGATTTTAAAGTCTATACTTTCAAACGGGAGAAACTTATAATATATAAATATATGTAGTAAACAAGGCTTTGAATCAGAAGAGGCACGTGCCTATAATATTTTTATATAATATTCTGTGTTTATTCGATTACAGTTGATTTTTAGGGTTCCGTACCCAAAGGGTAAAAATGGAACCCTATTACTGAGGCTTCGCTGTCCGTCCGTCCGTCTGTCACCAGGCAGTATCTCAAGAACGGTGATAGCTAGACAGTTGAAATTTTCACAGATGGTGTATTTCTATTGCCAACTTGACCACTGACGTCGACATGACATTGAAGAGACATCATGCTTTGTCGAGACGTCCGATGGCGAAATTGAGCTGCAGGTAGTAAATAGAACAGTTCCTCAGAACACTCCCCGTGATAGATGCGGTAGAAGATGCAGAGTGATCCATCATCTCTACGTAGTGCCAAAGGGTCGAGCCGGTCGTGTGATGTATTGTTACCATAAAAAACTAAAAAGAACTACGCACCTGTGTCTGGTTTACTGCATACAACGACAAGTATGTCGTTATACCTCCAGCCATAAGAGACCACCATGTATGCCTCTCAGTAGGGTCTGGGCTGAAACTTTACATACAATTTAATTTATAAAAACAATTTATATTTATAAAGTTATTAGAAGTATATCAAATCGAGATTTGTTTAAATTGCACTTAGGATCTATTCACGCAGACATTTTGTTCAAAATAGATTTTTATTCCATCCTCGACGTGTTCTCGACTTAACCGCGATCGACGCAACTTTATCCATACGTCCGCGTCGAGGTAAGTAAAAAACATACTTGACTTTAATTTGTGCGTGAATAAACTCGAAAGTATAATTTAAAACTGAATTCAGTTCGCGAAAGTGTTAAACACTAATCAAGATCTTACTTAGAAAAGTCCAATCGTCCTCCCTCCCATGCGATCGTGAAGATCTTGTCAAAACCACCAAGGTCTATAGACGTGAATACGACTACAATGATTACAGCTGCAAACATCAATAATGACTGCAGGAGATCTGTGTACAAAACTGCTTTCATCCCTCCTAAAGTTGAGTAGAAGGTACAAGCCAATCCTACTAACACAATGGATACCAGTCTGCTGAGACCTGTCACTGCTTCCAAAACAATAGCTGGAGCATACAAAACTATACCGTTGTAAAGTATCATTTGTACACTATAAGTCAATGATGCCAACATTCTAATGCGTGGCCCAAATCTAAGTTCAAGATACTCGTATGTGCTGGTCTTTTGGAGTCCAAAGAACACTGGTAAGAATAGTCGACTCGCTATGGGAGTTCCCGCGAGATAGCCAATGTTCATGATGAAGAACGTCATGCCAAAGTAGTAGTTCTCAGCTGACACGCCAAGAAGGGTGATGGACGACATGAATGATGCCATCAAAGATACTGCGACAGGCAATGTTGACTGGTTGCGGTCTGCTAGGAGATACTCCTGAAAAAGAAAATATATTTTAAAGGTATATTTGTAAACAATATACATATTATTATAGGTGGTCAGCTTTCAGACAAGTAAGGGACTCTTGCGGTCACATTAGACACACACGAAATAAGGATATTAAAAAAAGTACAAAATAAATAATTTATTGTTTTTTCGGTAAAACTTCGGAGCACGATTGCTACGATTCGGGGGTAAGAAGGAAGGAGGAGGGAAGTTCACCAGGTACCAGCCCCCACATGTGGAAATACCTACTTAGTTCACAGTTTCTGGCAAGTTCACTCTATTATGATAGTGTCCTCTTGATTTACTGCCTTAATGAACCAGAGGAAAGAATCTTAATCGGTTTTTTTAACGAAACACTCGTTTTGTAGAAATTTCTCTACTCTAAGCATTTATCAATATACCGCATTTCTATAGAAATGAAGGGGAAACCATTGAAAGAGAAACTCACTTCTTCAAAATGACTCCCTTAACAACCCTTTATTCGTGCAAACGCGTTCTAAAACTAACCTGCAGATATGTAGATGTATCAACAAATATTCTGAAGTACACCTACCTCATTAGTTTTTTGTTTTCCTCCGCTGAAACGAAAGTAAAGACCAATGGCTACTGAAGCTACCATGGTCACCCCCATGATCACGTAGTCCCATACTCCAAATACAGAATATTCCATATTGATTCACAAAATACGTTAGGTGCTCAGGTAATCTGTAAAGGTACATACAATTCGTGTTAAATAACTTTTGGCTTTATTTACGCAGAAATTAATCTCTGAATAACATTTTACAAAATTTAATGACAAACCAGAAGCATAGATATTTGGCTCAAGGACATACATGCAAAAAGTTTACCGAGTTTGAACACATGGTATTCAAAATATGACGAAACTAAGTTTGTATGGAAAGCACTACGAGCACTCTGGATATGATTATATTACATTTTAGCGTGAGTTAGATAAGAAAATTAACTATCATTGAGGAGGACCAAAAACTATTTTGAAAACAACTTCATTTATTTTTTTACTTATTAATCAAACAGTTACAGAAAAAACCTTAACGGATTTGTTGCTGATGTGTCCGTCATAATAATATGTATCTTTTCTGAATCCAAACAGATCCTCTGCGAAGGAGTTAACCTTTAAAGTGATCCTTTGATCACTTTAAAGGTGAAATTATTAATCATGGAATCAATTAATTCCATATTTCCCAATACTGTATTCAGTTAATTGAGTAAGTATAACATAAAAACCACTCCATTGTTGGTGATGAAATTTAAATTGAAGATTTCTCAATATAATAAGAAACACAAAGATCGGATGATCCAATTAAAATTATGCGTGATCATATAAGAAATAAATAATAATACATACGCGTCGCTTTGAGAACCGTCCTCATTGCAAGCAGGTCAAAAAGAAAAACACTTTAAATTTTAATAATGTAAGCTATAAAAAATACTCGCTATTAAAGTGTGTCATTTAGGTTTAAGAAATAGTATATTTACCTCCTCAGCACAAAAAATACAATTATTCTATATTAGAACCACGAGCGTAGCGATTGATTCACAATTCTAGCTCGCTAGCTCGGATTTAAAAGTCTGCATTGAGACTCACTTTTGCTCACTTGTTGAATCAAATATTAAATTATAACTGAAAACACGCACCAGATTAAAATTTTATTCGTATTAATTGTAGTTTGCGGTGGAGACTGCGTAGGTATACTTAGATAAAATATTTTTTTCGTATAGTTGTAAATAACTAGTACAACGTCTTATTATACGTTAAAAATACTTGAGAGGAGACTGATACAAATGGTTATCTCTCTTATCACCTTAACTAGTAATAACACAATCCTACTAATATTTTAAATGCGGAAGTTGATGAGTTTGTACCACTTAGGTACATAACGGTACGCAGGTGGAAATCGGGTAATTAGATACTTACCAACTTATACATTAACCTTGTATTGTCCTGAAATAGTAACCAATCTATCCTATGAGCACTGTAGGTTATAATACATCCTGAGGGACTCCCATTTCTTGAGGCCGCGTGTCGAAGACTGAGGCAGTAGTCAGGTAAATTATAGTACCTACGTATAGGTACATAATTTTGCTTTCTTATCTTTTACAATGTTATATCTTTATTTTGCATAATTTAACTTCTATCTGATTAGATTACTTAACTTTATTTGATTTTAACTTTTGTTACGAATTTACATAGAGCGAATATTATCTGCGAACAAAATAAAACTCAAGTGGTACCGACATATAACTGAAATATCTACGAGACAAAGATTGGTCAGGAACAGTAGCCAAATTATGTTTTTACTAACTCCTGCAGGGTTCAAAAGGTACTGTGTTACTCAAACAACTCCAGATAGGTATATTGAATTGTCAGCAACGGAAATACTGCATATCCATGGAGTGGTCCAGAAATCCCCATTGTACAATTTAATGCGCCGTGAATGGGGAATATGCAATACCTAACCCGTTTTCATTCACCTGCGTAGGGTAATATAAAATTTCAATTTTAATTGAAATTTTATATATTTCTTTTCCAGACAATTTAGTCGCCTCTAACGACACCCATCATAGGTAGCAATGCGGGAGGGGGGCCTCTTTGTTTGTAATTGACCTCGATTACAAAATTTTAGTATCGCAATATTCTACATTGTACTGCCACGTTCAGCAAAAAAAAATGCATTTTGCTGCATTTTGTGGAAGTACATAAGCAATTACCTTCCTACTTTAGAAATATATTTGAATAATTAGTGTGCATGGTGCATGATGGTAGGATATTTTGCGAATGCCCACCTTGCTAGCTACCACTCGCAAGAATTCTCCTCAAGAAGATCTGTCACCAAAAACCTAAAGGTTTGTTGCGGCAGCTGTACGAGTAGGATACATGAGGTTGAGATCCTATCCCGAAGTAGGTAAAACCAGTCTACCGCCTTCGACCGCATCATCACTTACCATTAGCTGAGATTGTCGTCAAAACTATATACATGCAATAAAAAAAGTGTGACACATTAGCGACTATATAGGAATTACTGGAGAGATATAATTAAGAACGCAGATACCCGAACCAAATCGAAAAGGGTAAGAAATATTATACTCATAATAGCCGTGCACATTAGTAGGTATATAATCTGTGGCAGTACCTACTTCTTTATAATTCCTGGCAGGAATAAACGAGAACTTTCTACAGATTTAGTGCAAACAGATATACATATTTAATTAATTGATTAAATACAAAGAATATTGTCCATAATAAATAGGTACTTCTAGTGGTATATGTTCTAGAAACCATTATCTATATAATATGTGTTAGTACAATGTATTTTGCACATGTTTCAATAATGTAAAGTATAAGGCGAGCAAATTTATGAATACAGCGAAAAGCAAGAAAGTGCAATGCAATCATTATTCCCAATCGATGTTGTAAATGTTTCTTAAAGGTACATCTTTCGGTCATATAAACCTATGTAGATATATCTATAAACTAAATATAATATAGGTACTCAAAAGATCCGTTCTATAAGACTATTACTGAAAAAAAACGTAAATCAATGAAATATGCACTAACGTGCCCGTGCCGTAACAAAGTTGCAATTTTATTATGGCTCTATTATTTATTAGAAGAATTAGAAGCAGTGATGGCTCAGTGGCATTGGCTATGGACTGCCGCGCAGCAGGTCCATGGTTCGAATCCCGCCCAGAGCTTGAGCTTCTCCGCATGGTGGAAGGGCATTTTGAGAATGCCCGCCTGGCTAGCGACCACCCTCAAGTAGAAAATCTGTCGCCAAGCACCTAACGGTGTGTTACGGCAGCAGTAGTCCTTGAGAGCCAGTGAAATAACAGGCAAAATGAGACTTAACAGGTATGTCTCAAGGTGATGGGCGCAGTGCAGTTCGTCATTTGTGCTGAAATGCATCTGTTATAGGCAGAGGATACCGCTTAACATTATGTGGGCCTCGCGCTTGTTCCATCACAATAACATAAAAAAAAATACCTATACTATCTCCCCATTGCAATTGCAGTGTAAAGCCACGCGGCATGACAAGTACCTTCCTACATTGAAGCGCTCATAGCGTAGTTTGCTTAGCCGTTCTTAACCGATCGATCAGCTAAGTTAAGCGACTTCCACCCCCGTGGTGTAGGGGCAGTGCAAATGGCTCGCCTGGCTAGCTACAACCAAAATTATAGGGGGTCTTCGTAGTTTTGGGTGGAGTAACCAAACGCTTCTCTTGTAAAATGTATGGAATTATACTTTGTTTTTTGTTTTATTTCTTAGGTAAAAAATACTTATTTAATTTTCCAAGCGCTCGCAGCGAAGTTTGCTTAGCTGTTCTTAACCGATCAGCAAAGTAAAGGAACGTCCGCCGCGGGCATGAGTTAGATGGGTGACCGCTAGTGACATTACTATTGAGCGCTTCCGTGTTTCGGAGGGCACGTTAAGCCGTTGGTCTCGGTTGTTGTCTTAGGATGGCAGTCGTTTTAGCATGGTGGTAGGGCTAATTTGCGAATGCCCGCCTGGCTAGCTACCACCCTCAAGCAGAAAATCTAAATCTACTGTCACAACATTACTTACCTACTATGTATAAAGAGTAAGTCATTTTTTTTATGTACTTACATTTATAAACTATATACTAAGTTCAAGTGCATAATTCCAAAGTCAAATTCCAAGTCCACGCTCTTTCTAAACAGACTACAAACTCCATAGTTATTCGCATAAATTAATTGCAAACAACCTTTTGTCACTGTTAAAATATTCACTCAACTTTACAGTATCTATTCAGTAACCGAGCATTGTTATTCTTTGAAAATACTTCACACAGAGCCGGCTTACGAAACGTGTCTCTACTGAATAAAATATCACTCCGTCTGTATCTTCCAGACTTAAGACTATCTCTAGACCACAGAATAAATAATTCACTCGACACTGCTTTCATAATAAAATACGAATGAGCATTCAATCGAAATGAATGGTACATTCATTCACTCTGTTCATTCATCATAATAATATATGTTTAAAAATATACCTACAACTCTTCGATCATAGATGTTTGAAGCTACGACTCGATTACAGACCCACCAACTTATCTGTTCAGGTGGCAGAAAAAATAACTACAACATTCCTTCAAATTGTGACAGTTTGTAGTTGATTTCCTTGACCAGTAGCGCCCTCGAGAACTGCACAGTGAAGTTGGTGGTACTATAAGTTACCTTGACATGATGAGTGAACTGTGAAGTAAGGTTCGAAGATTGTCGCGGCCATTTTGGGATCAATAACGTCAACGTTACGAATTACGAAGGAGTTGTAATTGTCAAATAAACTGATAAAATAAATACCTTACGTTATGTAATGATGTCATGTGATAATTTGATATCGCATGTGGATTGTTGAAGGTTAAATTAATCAAAAGAACTCGATTCGCTTCGTTGTTGATTAAAGTACTGATTAATATACTTTTGACTCACAAATATTTTAGCAGATGCACCTACGAACTCCAGTACCAATTCAGTACCTACTAACTTCATTTCAATAAAAAATAAATGTATTTTCAAGTAAATTAGTTTCTATTTTAACTATTATTTTTACTTTACAGGCTTTACTGCAGCTAAATTTGGCCAAATGCTTACCAGCTCAATTTATTGGCGCGAGTATTGTAATTGTGCAGCACATAGGTTGTAACTATACCTACATACATATAAATTGAATATACAAACTGACCGTAGGTAAAAAAAGAATAAATATGTAAATGTTTTATTTTCCAAGATTAAATTTAATAAATAGTTAACACAACTATGTAGCCACAATTTAATATGTATTAATTAATAACATTTTATAAACAGTTTGATGTTTTTATGCTTGATAGGTTAGCCTTTGACCACTATCTCACCTGATGGTAAGTGGTCGTAGATGTTGTTCAGGCTAACCTAAAATTACTGGCTCTCAAATTATGTGTGCTCGTTCTAGCCAATATAAAATATGTAAAGAAGTAAGTAATTTATTGGAAGACCGATTTATTTAGCAACATATTGCTATCATATATTTAATAACTTTTTTTTGAAGAATGGGCAACTTTTAATTTAAATTTGTCTATAGGTACGACTTTTTAATGGAATTGTTTCCATTTGAAATTATATAAATACATGTATAGATGTGATCTGAATAAGCAAGTATATGTAAATATTATTTTCGTACAACATTGCTATGAAAATGAGGAACTATAAGAAATTAAAAGAAACTTTTTTAAGTACCTACTTACTTAAAAAAAGCATTGGATAGTTAAAATATAAAATAGTTAAAAATTTTGAGTATAACAAAGATTTTCTTAATTTTCTTTTATGAAATTTTCAGCGCTTTAACCGATAGCATGTTCGTTTTAAATGATCTCTAGGTCTTAAATATTTAGTTCAATTTTTTTAAATAATCTTGTAAAAACCGTTACAAAATCTGATCTCGTTAGAGATTCTTATACATTTCACCTAAGCAACGTCGTCTGCGTACTCCCCCTAGGAGTAGGACCAAAAAACAACGAGGAAATAGGAGTAGATAATCTGAGTTAGTTCTACCATTCTGTTTTATACAATTCTTCAATTCAATTTTATATATATAAGTTACTTCAGCTGTTGGTTTTCCCTTCTAATAAATAAACAAATAAATTCCATTAACACATTAGTTATTTTGATGAAACACTCGTAGCGAAGTTTGCTTAGCTGTTATTAACCGATCAGCAAAGTTAAGCAACGTCCGCCGCGGTCATGAGTTAGATGGGTGACATTACTACTGAGCGCTTTCGTGCTTCAGAGGGCACGTTAAACCGTCGGTCCCGACTCCCGGTTGTCGTCTTATGATGGCAGTCGTTATAGCATGGTGGTAAGGTATTTTGCGAATGCCCGTCTGGCTAGCTACCACCCCCCAAGTAGAAAATCTGTCGCCAAGCACCTAACGGTGTGTTCCGGCTGCTATCCTTGTCACCTGCCTACCTAAGGTTGGTAGTAGGGAGCATAGAAAAAGAAACAAGAGAGAGATTAGAATATAAGTATAATGAATAGAAAGGGTCGTGGATCTCAGACAGGTATGGCAATTTTTGGCAAGCTTCCTTGTTAAGGACTTATCTCCGGTCCGCTAGTAATTGAGTCGATGCTCAGCAGCAGGTCTGCCGTGCAGGGCACGGCTCCACACCGCCACGCCGGTAGAATTGTCCCAGCTAGATGCTGTGACGTTTGGCCGCGGTCGGTGCTGGAGGTCAGAGGACGGCCGGAGTTCAGCAGTAGTGTGCTGCTAGAAGGTCAGCCTCGTACTCGAAGTCGTGTACAGGAACCTCCCTCGTACTTGAAGTCGTCCTTGTACTTGAACCCCAGATTTTGGGGCTTGTAAGTAGATTAGAATTTGTAGATTTAGTTAACTGAGTCTTTAGTAGTAGTTGCACAGAGGATGGCTGGGGTCAAAGTGATCGCGATTCCTCGTTGAGGAAAGACATCAAGTTAAGCGGATGTCGGGGGCGAATTTCATTACCATATATGGTAACGAAAAAAGCCTCCAAAACCGTTGGCGTCGCAAAGCCAATGACTGCACTTGATTTTAAATTTTTATTTTGATAAACTTCCGTCTATTCGAAACTAACAACCACCATCATGGTATTTTCTGACAGACTCGATTGACATTTGTGATTGTTATGCGCGACCTCTATTGGTGAGTCGCTGAACTACCTCAGCGCGCGGTAGTTAAGGTTAACCTAGGTGCTTTCTAAATTCAGATGGAATTTAGATAGACGTTTGGTCGTTTGCCTACAGATGGCGCGCTGATTTAAATTAGTATTTAGTGAAATTTTTAATTATTAAGTTAACCGATATTTTTAGATCGGTTACATATCTCCCCACCCAAGAAAGAATTTTTTTACTAGAAAAAAAATTCATTAGCCTTGAGCAGTTATAAGAAAAAAAAAAAAAATACTTCACCTAAGACCTAACTTTGAGTATCTTATATAAGCTACAGAAACTCCAGTATATGATCTTAAGTTATTAACTATGTCTATGTGCAGATACACACCTAAGTATTTCCTAGAATTCCCCTCCATCGTTTGGATTAGATATCCCAAGAAACGATTAATTGACAGCAATATATTGAGAGGAATGGAATTTGTAGGCTGCAGAAGTTAACTTCTATGAACAGCTAGCTACATTATAGGTATGAATAACACACTAGAACATAGTCAAGTTAAGTACTTATAGTAGACATTCATGGATTATTTTTTTAAATATAAGTTCCATAATTGCCTAAGTTAAATTAAATTTTAAGACAGAGAAGTTAAACAAAAGGAAATTTTTACATTAGGCTTCTTTTGAGAGTCTGTAACCCGCTCTAGATAATGGCTTAATTTAGTGAGTTATCCACCGCTCAGTACAATAGGCTTGTTTTTAAAGTGTTTGTACAACCGCACTCTATTTGAAGAATTACCATCTAGCACGTGAAAGTATGATTTTAGCTATTTTATAACAATATTCCATTGAAAGTGGAGAGTGACAAAGAGTATTTAAGGAAGTTAAATTAATTTAGTATATAAGTATAGTTTGTAGTACATTATATGTATTGTAGTTAAGTTATAATATATCTTATGCCATCGTTGTATATAAGATATAAATAATGATCAATATAAGCAAGGATCACAAGTTATTAGAATACAAGAAGTATATAAGATACTGTTACCTATAAGATTAGTTGTATATAAGGATTTATTTTTCCTATATAGATAAGAATATTTTAAGAGATTATTAAAAAGTTGCACTCTATGAGTTTGGTTTTATTTACCAATATATTTTAGTTATTTAAGATACATAGAATATGCGTTTTAGTTGTAAGATTGTATATTTAAAGCTTTAATAAATTAATTCATAGTATGAATTTGGTTTTATTTGAGAATTTCTATATATTTTAAGTCGACAACAAGTTATTCAGTACAAAGATTTGCAATTGTTAAGAAAGTGAAATAATTACTAGGATATGTATTTACTTATTTTAAAATCCTTGATATGCCAGGACCCAAGGTTTTTTCCTTGCATATCAGTTAATTCATATACTAATGGAGATATTTTAGTTTTAATGCGACATTTTAAGTATTTAGGGGCAAGTTTTTTTGAAAACCTATTATCCTTATTACTTTGATAATAAGTCCTTTTCCATACTATGTCGCCAATATTAAATTCGTGGTTCTTGCGACGAAGATTATAAGGTCCACAATTTTTGTTATGAGATTTAATTAGAGACGATTGGACTTGGTCAAAGATTTTCCTCAATTTTCCGACGTTTTCAGCATATGCGTCTCTAGAGGCAAATATTAAGTCATCCGTCAGGTCGGAATCGACGTAGTGGGACCCGCAAGTTACTAATTCCCTACCGTATACTAAGAATGACGGTGTGTAACCTGTGACTTCACTGACTGCTGTGTTAAGTGCGAATTGAATCTTTGGCAAGTTCAAATCCCAAGATCTATGATCATTTTCTATGAAAGTAGAGACTGCTATCATAATAGTTTTGTTGTAGCGTTCCACAGTATTTACCTGAGGGGTATATTTAGGAGTGTAGCGGACATTAGGTATTTTATACTGAGAAAATAGGTTTTGCAATTTATTGCTAACAAACTGTTTACCATTGTCCATAAGAATTGTGGTAGGAACGCCATGTACAAGAATTACTTGTTCTTCAACGATTTTAGTAATGGCGTCCGCCGTAGCTCGGCGTATTGGGAACAAAAGACAATATTTAGAGAAACAACAGGTGACAACTAGTAGCATAGTATTTTGTTTAGTGGATGTAGGTAAAGGTCCTACTAGATCCATGCTGATCATTTGAAATGGACGGGAGCACTGCTTGGGTCGGCCCATCAGTCCTAAAGTAGTATGATTAGCATGTTTATGAGCTATGCATGTGTCACAGTTACTGACAAAGTTAGTTACATCCTTCATCATACTTGGCCAGAAATAACTGAGAGCTATCCGCCTATAAGTTTTGAAAGCTCCTAAATGTGCTGATGTGGGTTCAGAGTGGCATTTATGCATGATGTCCCTCCTAGATTCGCTAGGAACGACCTCTTTCCACTCAAATTCACGCGCCAAGGGGTTAAGAGTTTTCATATAGCGGTATAACTTATTATCTGTTACCCTGTAATTTAGATAAGACATAGGAGAGGTCTGGCAACCATTTAAAATATTTAAGTACCAAGGGTCAGATGTTACTAGAGGAGTCTGGGTGGTACTAGAAATTGCTGCTACAGGAACAGCTCTCGAAAGGGCATCTGGAACATCATTATCCTTGCCACGCCTATATTTAATGTCGAAGTTAAATGCGGATAGACGCACCCCCCACCTAGCCAATCGACCAGTAGGGTTGTTAAGGTTTAAGAACCATTTGAGAAAGGCGTGGTCGGTATAGACCAGAAATTTGAGACCGTTATCTAGATAACATCTCCAGTGTTCCAGAGCTATAAGCACAGCAAGAGTTTCACGCTCAGTGGCGCTGTAGTTACGCTCTTGTGCTGATAGAGATTTGCTCATATAAGCAATGACTTTTTCATCACCGTTGATGATTTGAGTTAAGACAGCACCAACGCCGTAGTCACTGGCGTCTGTGTGGACTTGGAAAGGTTGAGAGTAATCCGGACAAGACAGTACCGGTGAAGAGATTAAGCAGTCCTTGAGCTTTAGGAAAGCTGCATTAGCTTCTTCTGTCCAGACAAATGGAGGAGCATTCTTACCCTGAGAAGTAAGTTTATTGAGTGGTGCTGCTAAGGAGCTGAAGTTTGGTATGAACCTACGGTACCAAGAGGCAGTACCAATAAATCTGCGTACCTCTTTCCTGTTTTTAGGGCAGGGGTAGTCTACTATGGGTGCTACCTTATCAGGATCGGCATGTAGGCCGTTAGAATCCACCACATAACCCAAATATTTCAATTTCTCTCGGAAAAATAGACTTTTAGTGAAGTTTATGGTAAGACCTGCATGTTTTAGTTTCTCATGGATTCTTTTGAGTAGGGTGATGTGTGATTCAAAGGAGGAGGTTGCTAAAATGATATCGTCAACAAAAACAAATGTTTTGTTTTCGAATTCAGGACCGCAGAACAGGGAATCTACCAGTCTCTGCTGCGTAGCAGGGGCTCCGGTCAAACCGAATGCCATAGATTTACATTGAAATGTACCTCGGCCTGGGATATAGAAAGCCGTTTTACAACGATCTTCTGGTCTTATCAAGGTCTGCCAGAAACTCTTGGAAAGGTCGATGCTGGTCAGGTACTTAGCGTCTCTGAGGTTATCCAGAATTTCAGATATGTAGGGAAGGTTATAGGCATCCTTTTTGGTGACAGCGTTTAGTTTTCGACTGTCTAGGCAGAAACGAAGCTCACCATTCTTCTTAGGAACCAAAAGTACTGGAGAGGACCAAGGACTCTCACAGGGTTCAACCACATCATCCGCAAGCATCTGGTCTAATTGTTCGCACAACAGTCTTTGCTTCTCTGGAGACATTCTGTATTATCTCTGACGAATTGGAGGGGTATCACCTGTGTCTATGGTGTGTGTGATGAGAGATGTTCGACCCAGACCTCGTTCTTCATAAGAGATATCTCGGAATTGAGCTATCATGTTGTCAGCGATTTCCCTTTGAGCGACCGAAAGATATTCATAAGCATGCAGATGCTTGTCGTCAAAGGAGACGTTAGCCAGTTGGCAGTCATCAGTGTGACTAAGAATGATGTCCTCAAGATGACCCGGGAAGAGTTCGAAAGTTCTCCAAAAGTCCATGCCTAATATAAGTTCATTTTGAACTTCAGGAACGATGTGTACGTTCATGGCATGACATTTGTTTTGGAAATTAAAGGGTAAGGTCATATAACCTAGGGCGGTCATGTTTTGACCTCCAGCTGCAAGAAGTTGCAAAGGACTGGAAGAGTGAAGTTGATATCCCGAGTCAAGAAATTTAATATGAGAGTTATTACCAAGAATTGTAATACTGCTACCTGTGTCTAAGAGACCTACTATGGAGTGAGAGAGCACATTTATATTTACATAAGGGCGTAAGCTATTAAGTTTTTCATTCCGGATTGACGAGACAGAATAACAAGAAAAAAATTTAGAAATAGTTTTTAGCCAGTCTTTCCAGTCAGACTGTGTAGAAGTTAAATTACTAGACTTGTCTCGGCAATCCAAATTGCCTAGTTTTTTGGTTTAGGTAGGTTATTATTATTGCGATTGCAGACAGTGCAGTCAGGTCGTCGTACATCCTTTTTGCCACAGCCAAAACATAGTATCGTTTTAGGTTCTTTACAATGTTTTAGCTCATGTGAATTTGACCTACATCTAGGACAAGCGAAGGCGTAATTACCTTGCACTGTTACAGCAGCTACTCTTTTAAAATTATTATTATTATTATGATTTTTGTTGTAGGACTTATTATCATAATTTTTATTATAGGCAGAGTTATAATTATTATTATTACGGTACTGGGGTGTAGTGAAGCTACTGGCTTTAGAATAAGCAAATTCTGGAGCCAATGTTTGTGAAGTGCATTGAGGGGGCTCATGAAATTGTGTCAGACGCGACTGAATACTTTCATAATTTTTGCATATAGCTTTAAGAGCATCAACAGATTGTATTTCAGGAGAAGCAGCTAAGGTACTAGCATAAGTTGGCCTAATATTATGAAGGAGAATTTCAAGTTTTTCTTCTTCTGTTAAGGGTCTGTCGAGTCGAGAGAACATACCGTGCATTATTGCAACATAAATAGTGATATTTTCTCGCTCTCCCTGTGTACGAGACCTTATTTCATTCATCAGCCTGTAATCATAGTCAGTAATGCTGAAGTCTGATTTTAATAAAGTAGTTAGTTCACTCCATGATTTCACATTGTCTTTTACACAGCGGAACCAATGGAGAGCCTCATCAGTGAACATGTCATATGAGTGAGTTAAATTTTTTTCATAAGAAATGTTTCTAGATTGCACATATTCTTCCACCTTTTGTATGAAAGCACGGACACAAGTTTTGCCATTAAATTTAAGTTTATTAATATCAGAGAAAATTGAATTTCTTTCACAAGTTACAGATAGCACAGGTTGCTCTAAGGGAGTCTCAGGTTGATTACTAGTTGAAGGTTGTGAAGTTGGTAACATAGTTTTTAAGATTTGTAAGTCCTTGTTAAGAGAATTTAGTTTAGAAGACACCGACTTAAAATCTTCACTATTGGATGCACTTATTCTTATCAACCTATAGTTCATATGGTTGATTAAAACTTCTGTTCTTAAAAAAAGATTTTTTTCAAATTTAGTTTTGAGGAGAGCAATGTTGTTTTTTGCTTTTGTCATTGACTCCTTGAGTTCACTTATATCGACCTCAGGGTCCAGGTGTGACTCCAATATATCCTCAGAAGGCATGTCTTTGGATAGTTTCACAATCTGCTTCCTTAAATCCTGAACAGATTCAGTATGCGAGCCACCACGCAGTGCCACTTCATATGCTAATTCAGCCTTTTGCAGAGATAAAAAGTTAAGTTGTAGACTCATGTTTGAAGTAGTGAAAGTATACTTGACCTATATACCTAATGACAACAGTGTCATACAAGGTCAAATAAAAAAATATTTTAGAGGGTACAATTTTTTCCAGATGAAAAAAACACGTGGGTAGAATTAAAATTGAGGTGTGTGCTATTTATAAGCTGAAGGGAGGTTATGAAACAGAATATTAGATATTATTTAAGAAAAATTAATTAAAATTGCAAGGTTGTAAAAGAAACTAAAATTTAATTTTAGAAAAAAAAAAACAAGTTCGTTGTAGACGATAATGGGCGGATTTCTGACCCCCTGGGTGTAACCCTGTCTATTAGTCGCCTCTTACGACATGCAGAGCTGCAGCCGGCTTATTCTCAGGCCCCGGGCCAGCACAGGGCCAATCACAACTTACAAATAACACACACAAAAAGAACACAATAGAACACAGTACACAGAATAAGTATGGCAGAGCCACACCCAAGAAAGATTGCCAAACCGACCTGTCTGATCCTAATTTGTATGGGCGCCAATGTCACCTGCCTACCTAAGGTTGGTAGTAGGGAGCATAGAAAAAGAAACAAGAGAGAGATTAGAATATAAGTATAATGAATAGAAAGGGTCGTGGATCTCAGACAGGTATGGCAATTTTTGGCAAGCTTCCTTGTTAAGGACTTATCTCCGGTCCGCTAGTAATTGAGTCGATGCTCAGCAGCAGGTCTGCCGTGCAGGGCTCGGCTCCACACCGCCACGCCGGTAGAATTGTCCCAGCTAGATGCTGTGACGTTTGGCCGCGGTCGGTGCTGGAGGTCAGAGGACGGCCGGAGTTCAGCAGTAGTGTGCTGCTAGAAGGTCAGCCTCGTACTCGAAGTCGTGTACAGGAACCTCCCTCGTACTTGAAGTCGTCCTTGTACTTGAACCCCAGATTTTGGGGCTTGTAAGTAGATTAGAATTTGTAGATTTAGTTAACTGAGTCTTTAGTAGTAGTTGCACAGAGGATGGCTGGGGTCAAAGTGATCGCGATTCCTCGTTGAGGAAAGACATCAAGTTGGGCGGATGTCGGGGGCGAATTTCATTACCATATATGGTATCGAAAAAAGCCTCCAAAACCGTTGGCGTCGCAAAGCCAATGACTGCACTTGATTTTGAATTTTTATTTTGATAAACTTCCGTCTATTCGAAACTAACAACCACCATCATGGTATTTTCTGACATACTCGATTGACATTTGTGATTGTTATGCGCGACCTCTATTGGTGAGTCGCTGAACTACCTCAGCGCGCGGTAGTTAAGGTTAACCTAGGTGCTTTCTAAATTCAGATGGAATTTAGATAGACGTTTGGTCGTTTGCCTACAGATGGCGCGCTGATTTAAATTAGTATTTAGTGAAATTTTTAATTATTAAGTTAACCGATATTTTTAGATCGGTTACATCCTTGAGAGCCAGTAATTTTAGGTTAGCCTGAAAAACATCTTCGACCACATCATCACTTACCATCAGGTGAGATAGTGGTCAAAGGCTAACCTACAAGGCATAAATAAATATATATTTGCAGTTAGTTAGCATTTTGACTTGATGTTCAATGAGTACCTATTTTGATAGGTTTACCTAATTGGATTGTAAAACAATAAGATGAGGTTTGCTAGTTCTAGCCAATATAAAATATGTCAACAAGTAAGTACTTTATTGGAAGACCGATTTCTTTAGCAACATATTGCTATCACATATTGTTGTTAGAAATATTATTGTCTACATAAATATATTGCTAAACTTAAATATATTTTTACCTATTTATATGTAGGTATTTCTGTATAATCCTACTGTTACACAGAAACCTTGTTTATCCGTATAGCTACATATATTTAGGACCTGTTTCAGAATGTTCGAGTAAGTTCCGGTTATACTACCCAGAACATATTAATAAATAAAACACTATCTTTGCGTTTCACAGTCATCGATTTAACCTATCCATGGGTTAAAGCTTGAAACGCGCTGCATGTTAACTGTCATTTTTATCATTGTTACGTCGTATTTTATTTTTTTCGGCGTATGTTCTGGGTATTATATACGGAACTTACTCGAACATTCTAAAACAGGCCCTTATAGTAGCAAGTTCCTTTTAAGTACTAAGTAATAAAATATAACAGACTGTAATTGTACATGTGCGTATTATATGTATATAAATACTGAAATATTTTTTAAATTATTAGTTATTATTTTTTTACATCGAAATTGTTTCATTGAATGTAAGTAGGCAGGTACATATAGTTAAATATATAGGTAATAGGTACATCAACTTTCTTGCTCTGTGCCAGATATTTGTATAAAATTTACAAAAAAGTAAAGTTGCTTTTACATAAAATATATGTATGATTTGCAATAGTGAATGTTGATATGGAATGCAAAAAGCATACTTAATTTTTTTAAACTGTAGTATATAAAATTTAAATAAAGTTTATTTTTCAAACTTAAACTCTTTTGTTCAATTTAGCTTATGACGCCCTTTGAATATCAATTATTTATTTTTATACCAGGTCTAACTCTATTTCTTCGAGCTATTGTCGTCTACTTAACATAGCATAAATACTTATAATGTTTCATGAGTGAAAAATATTGCTTATTGTCCTAAAAACAGTTTAAATGTAATATTAAAACATACTGCATAGTACTACAAAAACTTTTATGGGTTATCCTGGGTATTTAGTAAAATTGAGTATTTTTCATTTAAGTACTTATAAACTTCTGGCATAAAATCTTTTTCGCTTAGCACATACCTAAGTGCTTTGATCTTTGAAGTGACTACGATTCGAAACAAGTCTAAATATTTACGTACATTTGGTATAAGGATATTTATTAAATTATAAATATTACATTTATGTGTGAGTGACAGATATATATGTACCAGTCAAAAGCAGTACACCAGCTATTATACTGTTTTTGACAACTAATCGAATTGTATATCTGTAAGGCTTGTTGAACCTTAACATTCGTTCTCTAAATCGAATCTCTAAAAGTAACTTGTGACCATGGTCTCAAATTTTAAGTAGACAAAAATCTACCCGTAAGTTATAATTACATATGTAACCCAGTGCTCATTTATGAATATTTTTAGAAACCTTCGTCATAACATAGGTATAACTATGTACATTTAAAATATAAAACAGAACTTACTTCTAACACGAAAAAAATATGAACACTTTGAGGAAGAGGTAAGTTTAGCAATGTATGAAAATAACATGTTAGTTGGTACCTTAAGGATTCAAAATATTGGCTCACATGTTATTTCAGACTTTTCAATTTTAAAAGGAAACTGTCCTCCTTTTGCTTACAAGATCTTTGTCGTTTGCCTTTAAATACCGTTAACCATCAACAAAACTTGCAATCACAATCATCCAGGTATGCGAATACATTTCACAGTTATTTAAATAGAACCCACATGGAGGTATACTCTGCCCAATAAACAAAGAAACATCAAATCAGTTCATAATTGGTGGAGAAATCGCTTACAAACAGAAAAAAACATATAGTCAAGTTGAGAAAACTTCCTCCATTTTCAGGAAGTCAGTTGAATAGTTATTTATTTAACAAATTATTGGAGTGCAAAATTTTATGCCCAAAGCGAGAATCGAACCCGCTTCCTCCGATATCGCGTCGGATGCCTAAACCTCCTCGGCCACCTGGACTCGGCATTTCTAGCCGAAATTTTGTGCTCCAATTGTATTACTTTTAACCGTCATAGGGGACGGTGCGCAGCATCAATCAGACTACTAGACTTCATCTGCTCGCAAGAACTATTTTTTCAAACATTTAAATCTATGGATAGTTATTTGCTTAAGATTAGTAGATATACTGTCTATGAGATGTACTACTACTATGTAGAGCTATGAAATGTTCTTCTTATCAACTTATTAATGACGACAATAATTTATGTATTTTATTATTCAAAGTACACACAATTTATCTTATATTATAGTATCATCGAATATGTTTTATAATCTCGATAAATACCAAAAAATATTACACTATATTCCTTCATAGGTATTAGTAAAATCTCTATTGTTTACATTAAACACGTTTTTTCTCAATACCTTAGAAAAAGATATGCTTTCAACATTTTAATATAAGCTTTTCTTCTTATTTTCCTAGGCAACATTTTCATAAAACACCTAACTTTTAACATTTCAACATTTGAGTAAATATATTATCGTTTAACAAACTATTAATACCTTATTTATAATTGCTTACTTACAATATCAATACATTAAAATGTCAAATATACGATAGGACTGACTAAAAAATAAATTCCTATCGTATATTTGTGATTTTGTAATGTAATCCGCATAGCAGCCGTTATTGCAAACCTAACAATATTAAAATATTAAAATGTTTCATTGTGCCTACACCACAAAGTGTCACATTAAACATCCTATTTTTCACTGTTAATAAAAACTCTGGATCTTAAGTAAATGTCTTTCAATCATCATATAAGAAAATAATGAATTAGTTTGTACTTTGACGACGCTTTGAATGACGCCCTCTAATCTAATATTCATCCTGGAACTTTTCTTGATCACCGTCTTTTGTAGATTTCAGTAATTCACACTGGAACAATAGAACAAAAATTATTACACAACTTATAGCTTATCGCCTCGTGTGCCTGATGGATGTCAAAATTCGCCTAAAGGCAATGGACGAGTTTTCCGCATTTATATATTAACAATTATTTTCATAAAGCTTTTTCTGACCATCGTCACAAGTAGAGAAGATTTATTAACGACATAACTTTCGTTAAATACATAGGTTTATGCACTCGTAACAAAATTATAGCATTAGATTATGAAAATTTCAAACATTTAATTATTACGCCGCCATAGTATGTAAATATATTACTGTTTTAATATTGTTAGGTTTGCAATAACGCCTTCTATGCGGATTACATTTTTTGATGATTTGCGGATTAGTTTTTTTTCCTATCGTATATTTGTGATTTTGTAATATAACTGTTTTTACTTTTACTCTAACAACAACAAATAATTATGTCCTTATTAAGAAAATATCATAAGTCTGAATATTACATACCTACCTATTAGATTTTCAATAAACTTACAAATACTTCTGAAATAGGTTTTAGATGAAGTCAAAGTAACGTTCGATGTAATTTTTTACCCACCAGCGGGATTTAGCGTAGCACATTTTGTGTATTTGCCAGTTTTATTTTTATACCTGATAGGTTAGCCTTTGACAACTATCTCACGTGATGGTAAGTGATGATGTGGTAGAAGATGTAGTTCAGGCTAACCTAGAAGTATTGTAGTATTGTATTTTGAACGTTTGACGTTCTATTATTTAGTTTTGATTACTTAATTGGGTAACAACCGAATTAATATTTTATGAAAAGGTCAGCTCTTGCTCTTAGCTATTACAGAAGTACAAAGTGACTTTCATTTACATTGCTAAAATACGTACAAAGGAAAAACAATATTCCTTACACATAATATGTTCTAATTACGTCAAAACTAAATTAACCAACAGCACATAAAACGTCGAGAATTCGTCCACGGGTTATTTTAACTAACGCGCGTCTCCTTGAAACGCTCGTAACTTTCGTCATGTTATTTTACAATCTGTTCAGATATTTTATCTTACCTAGTCTAAGGTCAGTTCCTTAATAAATTTCTACACGTGTTACATGTAAGTATTTCATTGTACTGAAGTTTCAATGAGAAAATAAGACTTATTCATAACGTTGCAAGAAAAATAGTAAAAATAACATCCTTTAATGTTGTCTTAGATTTTCGCGATTATCACACATAGTAATTAAATAACTTTAAACGGTTTAAATCGCGTATATTTATCATTATTTTTGTCCCGACGTTTCAAACACTTTCACCCCGTCACCACAATCACTGCAAAGTGTTTGAAACGTCGGGATAAAAATAATTATAAATATACGCGATTTAAACCGTTTAAAGTTGTTTAATTACTATAACATCCTTTTATAATTACACAAATTAATGTACCTATCTTCTTACAGTGACCATTAATTAAATAATAAATTTATCAAAATTCCATCACAATCAAAGCATTAAAATATAAAAGCAGTAATTAAAAACAAAAGCAAACTTCGAGCATGACCGATGAAACATAAAAACACTCCATACGATGGTAAAAAACGAGAGGACAAATTAAAGTCATGCATGAGTCATATGTCATGTTGTCTTAGTGGTATCCCGGCTATAGCGGTGGATGAATCATGTACAAGACTATAATAATTTTTCCTCTCGGTGTAATTTGTAAAACACATTAATAATTTATGTAGTTTAAATTCTAGTATATGAAAATAAAGATTTTCTCTCTATTTTGACTAACAACTAAAATAATACATGCGGTACCCACCTTTTACTGGCATGATTCCCAAGAAGCAGGTTACTTAAAGCATACCGGAGTCTTCAATCTAAAAATAATTATGCAACTAATGAAGCATAGCTGTAACATGCATGCAAAATAAAATAAAAAGGTTTACATAAGCACGTTTTGAAATTCAAAATGGCCGTACGATCTTGTTTCCTAGAATTATTTTAAGGTCATCGACTAATTGTTAAAGACATGCGAGCGCACGCATTAAAATCTTGTAAGACCTTTTTAAATTTTAATAAGTACTATGTTGTGACGTAACACTATCTAGTAGCAGCTACTACAAAGAGTCGATAAGGACTTCCGTTACAATAAAGCGGGTAAAGAATAACTATTTATTGAAGGTGGGTAGTAATCTCGAATATAGCTTTGAACATTCAAATAAAAAATCTTCACAATATGTTATGTAATTTTTCATTAATGTTGTATTCAGTTAGTTTCAATATGTCGGTATGTCTTTTCTACGAAGACGCTTCGTAGAATCGACTTATTTCATAGCAATGTTATTACGACCAACCAACATTTTGATAGAAAATATTTTGCATTGTGCAAGTCGAAAAATATCACAGGTTTCAAAACTCTATTGTGCTATTTTTAAAAGCCAACTGTAGATTGACTTTATTTTCAGGTACCTTCTATAAAAGTATCAGAGCTATGAAATCAACAAAGAATTAAAGCAAAGAACGTATAAAAGAAAAGAAAGATCATCAAAATAGTTTAACCCAAGCACACGCCATCTAGTAACTAAGCTTTAAATAAAATCTTTCTACAAAACACAACTATACACCCCACACAATGGGTTTGAGTTCAAACCTGAATGGTAGGTTTCTCTCCATATTTTGCCCTTAACCTCCTCGCGAGCGGAGGTGTGAAAAGCGCGGGGTCGGGATGAGTCCGGCCCTGCTTCTCCCACGGCTGCTGCTGCCGCCATGCAAGAGATACCAGTGACCCCACTACCATCACCCACACGAAACCGATCTGAAAAATCATTAAGTGAAATCTATCTATTAAATCTGTTAAAAATGTTTTTTCTTATCATTGCTGATAGGTTAACCTTGGACCACAATATCATCTGATCTTAAGTGATGATTTGGTCGAAGGTGTTAACAGGCTTAACCTAAAATTACTGGTATTCAAGGACAGCTGCCGGAACGCACTGTTAGGTGCTTGGCGACAGATTTCCTACTTGAGGGTGGTCGCTATCCAGGCGTGCACTTGCGAAATGCCCTTCCACCATGCAGTAAAGCTCAAGCCCGCGGCGGGATTCAAACCATGGACCTGCTGCAGGCAGTCTATAGCCAACGCCACTGAGCCATCACTGTTTCAAATGTTTTGCAACTTGTTGGAGTTATGACAAGCCAATTGAAACTCTACTCATCGTTACTGTATTTACACTCGTATAATCTACCATTCAATGAAATTTCCAAAAAATCAGAATGGGTGCTTTAAAACTTGGAAAGAATAGAACTGAGTCACTGAGCCTTCGCTCCACTTATTATTGAATTATTGAGCAGTTACTTTTACTTACCGGACTAGTCCACAAATACGATATCCTATATGGATAGAAGTAATTCGCCTGGTACACAGATGGCGGCATTGTTACGTTAAAACCACACCCTTGTACGCTAAGAGGTAATTTTGCTGGTATCGGACGCGGGCCTCCAAAGCTTATCCATAGAGTAACGGCCATACCGCTGAGTAATCCTATTGATACACCCTGAAATATGCAATGACTTCGTTATAGAGCTTCAAACATAAAGTAGCTTATTAGTATATTCATATTGATTTTCCATCTCCAGACGATCGGATGTACGACCTACGGTTATGTCACACCGCTGTAGGGTGTTACTTTACATCCCAGTGGTAAAATACATCCAAGATATACATTGCATAATTTCTTACCAAGACTATATGAACTATATGAATACGAACTAGGATTTTGGTCTGTGATTTCTTACGGAACAATAACCCACTTTTTCTTTCTTAATTAAAAAGAAAACTTAATTGCCAGACATATATATTTTCCATAAAAATATATATATAGACTTTAACGACATATTCTTGGCTGGAAGACTTGGGAGTAGAACAAATTTATTTTTCACAGTTCCTATAAAATATTGTATCAATGCATTATTTCCAATGTTTCTAAAGTAGTAAAAAGCTAAATTTTTTATAAAAAATCGCTGATATATGCTTCAAACTTAAATCAGAAGCAATGTTACTCGCAGTCAAACTCACCATCTCGTTAGCAAAAGTGGTAAACATTCCCAGTGTGAAAATGCCAAAAAGTGGACCACCGACGGCTCCAAAAATGGTGAGTGCAGCTTGAAGTATCCCTCCTAAGTACTCTGCAAGGAAAGCCAGGGCGAGGAAAACTAAGCCGTATCCGCACGATGCCAGTTTAGTCAACCATGGAATATAGGACGGGTTAATTTTGCACCATCTGCAAGAGGATAGCAAATAAATAATAAAAAAATAACATAAAAATAAAATGCATACAATTTAATGGAACTCTGTTTTCTACTAGGTTACATTTGTAGATAAAAAACAGACCTCACTGTCCGCGGCTTGGATATTAAAAAAGCCTAAAACTATCCAACGACAGCGATAAAAAAAAACTAATTTTACATTTAGTAGCATTGTATAGTGCTGGCAGAATCTCAATACTGATTCAATGCCAAACCAGCATTTTAGTATGTTGCCGGAGTTTTTCGTACGAATCAATGAACCCACCTACTGACATAGTCCTCCAAAGTAACTGCTGCAAGAGCATTGCATGAAGCCGATATGGTAGAGAGCGACGCACTGAAGATTCCTGCCACAAACAGCCCTGCTAGACCAGGCACAGTCTTCATCGCGTCCACCACGTAGTAAGGCATCAATTGGTCTATCTGAGTACAAACTACATTAAGTACCTATACATTTCAAATAACAATATTAATATTTCCAATAAAATTTAAATTTTAAAGGCTAGATGCTACTTTATATGCGATGTGTTTGAAGAAGATAATATCTTCATAGAAATGTAGCCGCATGCGCAGGCGCATAAAATGCACCTGTAAATCTAAAATGCGGTAAATGATATTGTTAAAATTTAAGTAAGTTATTATATTATTGTCAGTTTTAGTTATAGCCAGAAAAAAATATCGGGTCAAAAGTATTACTCGTCAAAACCTGCGAAAGATATTCTGCCTCAAAGCAAATTAGTGAATGCCCACTTCTGTGTTTAAGTTCGAAGGAAATAGTAGCAAGGGAAATAACTGGGCGAACGAGGCATAAGAACTTTTTATAGGTGTAGGTCGCATTTTTGGCCGAGCGAAGCGCCTCCGTTTCAGCTTGGGCAAAAATGTTTTCGAATATCTGTCCAGTGGATGACCGGCTGTTCTGCTCTACATGTCGCATTTCTTCACCAATTTTCGTGAACGATTCAGTTATTAGGAAATTTTTCATAACGACCAACGTATTGGCGTTGATAATACAAAAATAAACATAGGTAGTATATAAGTATAAGTTATAAGTAATAAGTTTCAATACCTATGGTTAGTACTAGCAAAATGCTATATTACTAGTACACTAAAATTTTCATAATTTCATACTAAACCCTTCAAGGTATTGGATTATTTTTTTAAATATCATGCTTGTTCTTACCGCGGCTATCTCATGACTAGCGTAAGGGTCACAGTGTTTGTACACAGCGAACATGCTGATGCCACTAATGCAAGTTACAAGGCTGAGGAGGGATAACACTGGCCAGCTCCACCAGAGGCACTTCTGGGACTGCGCCAAGGTCTTCACTGTTTGGAGTCTTTGGACCTGGGAATCAAAAACATCATAGTTCAAAATATGCCGTCATAAATAGAATAGAATATCCAGTTATATGCAACTTCATGCAGTGTCTTACAGAAGAAGCACTTAAAAATCTGTTTTGGTTGCAGTGACTTCAAATACTCCTTAGTTACTAAAAAAATATAAGAATATATTCTAGTTGAAGTGACTTTTATTACTCCTTTTTCAAGTTACTAAGATCAATATAAACTATTCTGGTTGGAGTGACTTCTAATACTACTTAAATACTAAGAAAAAATAAAAGACTACTCTTGTTGAAGTTAATGCTTCTTAGTTACTAAGTACCATTTTCCTCGCAATCTACTGGACCGATATTGATGCGGTTTATTGCATTGAAAATCTATAACTTTAACATGTTTTACGGCTGCAGACCACTAGGGAGCGCTGCAGCGGCCAGAATAGTTGACATTTGAGAGCTTCTCAGAATTGGTGTTCCCAAACGATTGGACTGATTTAGGATAAAATCGACTCAGAACTAATACTTGAAATAGGAAATCGATATGATATCTGTGACAAAGTGATAGTTTCAATTAAAACGCTACATCCGCCGTGGTTCTACTTAACATTTTTGATTTTGCTTTTAATTTCTCGTTAGTTGTCTTTATTCGAATTGAACCGCGCTTATCCCTAACCAAGTCGGATACTAAAAGTTTAGCGGGCTGATCAGGTGCATAATCTAGTTCAATAAACTTGTTAGCATAATATAATATAACTCAGAGCCATGCTCATATTAGTTCTCCTTATAAATAAAGCGCTAGTTGAGTTTAAATATAAATAACCATCATATAGATAAGAAAAAGAGAACATGACAAGTCACTATTCTGATTCTGTTTTACAGAGATAAGCAATATATTGAGTAAGGTCATATGTAATGAAAGTAACTCATTGCATTATTTTAAAATGTTTTAATGGTTACCTTATTAATGACTTTACGTTATTCACATTGGAATATTTTCGACCGATGTTCATAATGTTTTAGCCGCTGTTACAGTTTCATTTATTGCAGAAACTAAATATTTTTACTGATATCTTTTTACTGAGTGTATATTATTTTATTAAAGTTCTACGTTTTCTACCGTTTGGTTTTTGAATGAATGTTCTGAAGAGCTTTTGAAACTTATTCCTTCCTCACGATTCCGATCCTGAACTACTCCTTCCAGCGTTGTATGTCATTTATACCTATGCAATTCTTACCACAACCTAAAAAGTAAGGCAGTTCTTACCTCTGTCGTGTAAATAAATTGTGGAAGCTTTTTCCTTGCAGGAATGTAAGAAATCAGAGAGTACCAGTGCTTCCAAGGCTTTAACTGTAGGTACATTAATTTTAAGAAAAATAATATCTTATAGGCTAACCCCAGTTTCTGGAACGTTTGTCAAAGTCTTGATCAGTTAACAGACTAAATACCGGACGCTCGTTGGTCACATATCGCGTGATAGAGTACCATTGACCAATCAGCGTACAGTATTTAATCTGTCAACTAATCAAAGCTTTGACAAACGTTTCAGAAACTGGGGGTAATTATATATTGTAAATATGAGATTGATAAGCTGTGGTTTTTATAATTTTAGGGACCTTCTTCAGAAGCCCGCTCAGCCAGCTCTTTATCAGGTACAATAACTAATAAGGTTGCTTATTCGTTATAGTTATCCCGTGTGGAATAGGTAGTTATTTTATTGAGAAGCAAAGTCTGATTTTCCAGAATAGTTAAAATAACTTTGTTAGATCTACAAATAAGACAGTAAACACTACTGTGTATCTTGATTGAAATGAACGGGTACTATAAATAAAACATTGCTTAGTTTTTTACATAGCAGCATGTTAGTTAACTCCAAGGAGCTTGGTTCGGCCTATATAGGAATGATTTAACTTGGTTCATGGGAAAATATAGCTTTGTTCGCTCATATTTTAAAGAATGTATTAAGTATAGCTGGTTTTATGGCAGTTAATACAAGATAATTTACATAGAATCGTTTTGCTATGAAGTACGTATGATAAATTAAATGAAAAAGTAAGAACATTCATTATGTATTAGCTACGAATAAATATTTATTCACAGATTACTAGCTTGCATTTTAATTGCAAAAAGTATAAAATTGAACAAATGTTAAAAAAACTCATTGCAGCCTTATTAGTAAAGTAAAACGTGATGACAGATAAGAACAACAGAATCTACAGGTGTTCGTACCTTCATGCTATATTGAATGATTTCATTTTAATTGCTTCTTATGATGATTAGAATTTTAATCCATTTTCTAATTAGGTGTATTGAGTTTCTATCTATAGTTATATAACTTATATAGTTATATATATAGGAACTCAATACACCTAATAAGAAAATGGAATAAAATTCAAATCATAATTTCGGAACCTAAGTTCTAAAACCAATTATTCGTAGGTGAACAGTCATTTTTATTATTGCTTGCTTACCTGAGTGTGATTAACGGCATAAAGCGACAGATAAGTTATCAATCCACCAATTATAAGAGACCACCATGTGGTTCTCTCTGTTGGGTCCACGCTGAAACTGAAATAATAATAAGTATTTAGAATTTCGTTAGGATTTGAAACAAGTACGACATTTCGCTTGGCCAATTGGGTTTGTTTTCAGACTTTCCGGAAGAACTTTGAATTTAACCAGAAGTTACCAAAAAACATTTACTCTACAGTTTTTTGTAGTCCAGTTATATACAAACAAATCATTGATAAGAGCAGCAAACCACGACAAACATGCAGATAACTTTCTTTTTGAAATGGTTTATAAACTGGGAATGACCACACATTCAGAAACTTACTTTGAAAAGTCTAATCGTCCACCTTCGTTTGCGATTATAAATATTTTATCAAAGCCACCAACTTGCACTGAGGCAAATATAACAACACTGAACACCGCTGCAAACATCAAAAACGATTGCAGTAGATCAGTGAACAGCACTGCTTTCATTCCTCCAAGAGTCGAATAAAATGTGCATGCCAAACCGACAACTAGAATAGAAATCAGTCTATCCAGTCCAGTCACTGCCTCTAAGACTATAGCAGGAGCGTACAGCACTATCCCATTATACAGCACCATTTGTAAGGTATACGTCAGGGATGCCAGTATCCGCAAGTGTGGTCCAAATCTAAGCTCTAAGTACTCGTAAGTGCTGGTCTTTTGAAGGCCAAAGAATACTGGTAAATATAGGTTACTGGCTATAGGTGTGGCGATGCCGTATGATATATTGATGACTATAAACAGCATGCCGTAGTAGTAAGTTTCCGCGGATACTCCTAAGAGCGTAATGGCTGACATGAAGGATGCCATCAAGGAGACTGCTACAGGGAGTGTGGACATGTTCCGGTCGGCAAGAAGATACTCCTGGAAAAGAAGAAAATATTTTGTAACCCATAGAAACCGATTTATATTATTGTATTTTATTTAGGTACATGTTGACGCAGATCGTTCGGAACGCACATCGAGCTGGGTTATAGTTGCTCGATAAGAACACACCTCATTTGTTTTTTGTTTTCCACCACTGAAGCGGAAATAAAGTCCAATAACGACGGAGGCGACCATCGTCGCCGCCATTATGACGTAGTCCCATACTCCGAACACTGATTGAGCCATTATTGTCTGAAATTAAATAAAAACATGTTACGAGAGAATTAGACGATGTTCTGTTATCTGTTACTACACAAACCATGCCACTTTTAACTGCTTTAATACAATTTTAACTTACAACACGTCACCGTTGGTTGTAGATCCTAGATTAGGTTGTAGTTTGTTCACAAAATGTATATATTTCATGAAGTTTATCAGTGCGTATGATAGCTGTCAAACTTAAGAGGGCTTTATCACGAAATGTATTCATCCAAAACTACCAGTTTCTTCACGAAAGTGATAGACTTCATCAAGATACTATTTTTAGATGACAGCTGTGATAGCTTTTTTTTTTTTTTTTTTTTATGCCTGATAGGTTAGCCTTTGACCACTATCTCACCTGATGGTAAGTGATGATGTGGTCGAAGATGTTGTTCAGGCTAACCTAGAAGTACTGGCTCTCAAGGACAGCTGCCGGAACACACCGTTAGGTGCTTGGCGACAGACTTTCTACTTGAGGGTGGTAGCTAGCCAGGCGGGCATTCGCAAAATGCCCTACCACCATGCTATAACGACTGTCATCCTAAGACGACAACCGGGACCGACGGCTTAACGTGCCCTCCGAAGCACGGAAACGCTCAGTAGTAATGTCACTAGCGGTCACCCATCCAACTCATGACCGCGCGCGACGTTGCTTAACTTTGCTGATCGGTTGAGAACAGCTTAGTAAACTTCGCTACGAGCGCTTCAAAAGTGCTTTATCTCGGAATCTATTATGACTACTTGTTTCTTTACAGAAGTGATAGACTTCATAAATATATTATTTTCGGATGACAGCAGTACAACTTAAAAAACCTATATTTCAGAAACAATAGAGCCTAGACTACTCGTGTCTAAACTAGTGAGAAACTTGACTGTAGAATTTCATTAGGTGTAGCGCGGGGTCCAACCTGGGGATTACGGCAAGCATTTGTTTAACGGTGCACGTAGGTATACCAGCTGTTGCAGTGATGTGAACCACTTTCCGCTAGATATTATTTGTTTTCCTACGTAACAGGGGGCGAGCCTATTGCCGTGCACATATTAGATTCCAAGCTACTGAAAAGTATTTGTCGAAAAAAGTCAATAGCTGTCCGACCCGGCATCAAACCCATGACTTTGAGATTCAAAAACAAGTTGATAAAATCTGCAAAAGGCAATATCCCGGTTTACTGAATCATCAACCCAAACAGTAAATGGTTGTGATTTGAAATTGAAAACGATATTGTTTATTTATTGATTTATTATTTATCGAAATGTATCCCCTAAGGGGTGTTTTTTTAATAATGAGAGAGTTACTATTCATGAGAAATAAGAATAAATGTTAACAGCAAGTACCAGTTTTTTTTTTTTACAATTTTTTTTTATTTGATCTTTTTTTTTTGAGTTAATAATATATTAATGTGATGATTGAAAAACTACGAGTAGCAAGTGGAGGCAAATTTGGTATGGAATTATAATTATTTGGGTCAGATTTATTTGAATATAAAAGATGCGCTCTTTGACGCAATATAGGTAATATCGTTATATACTAAATTAAGTAGTTGGTTACGCACGAGTTTTGCGATTTCAATATTGAATCTTTAAATGGAGAACTTTATATCTTTTGTACTGGCAATACTTACTTTTAGTTAGATTTTTAATCTGATGGAGAAATTCAATCGAACAGTTCCTTAGAACACTCCCCGTGATAGATGTGGTAAAATCGGAAAATCCTGAAATAGTTTAATTTGTCTCGAGAGTCTATACATTCAAATTCTTAACTGGTTAGCGTTTAAATAATAAAAACATAGGTTTTTTGAACTCTGGGATGCAAATTTTCCAAGGTATTTTCTGTGAGCGTTTTCATCCTACCATAAATACAAATCCAAATATTCAGCTATTACATCCAGTGGTATAGACTCAGCGTTGTCGCGAACTCAGTTACTAAACCAAAGCCTTTTATAATTATATTCACCTAGTTGACATAACCATTTAAAATTTTTACACTCCAAAAACGTTACACTGTCTAGATAAAAAGTTTCGCGGCATTATTGCAATCTTCTAGTTTCGGATTTCTCTATAAGCTGTGAAGTAAGCTATTGTAAATTCTCTATGCTGTTACCGAAAATACACTGTACAGACCCACCAACTTATCTGTTCAGGTGGCAGAAAAAAGAACTACAACATTCCTTCAAATTGTGACAGTTTGTAGTTGATTTCCATGACCAGTAGCGCCCTCGAAAACTGCACAGTTAAGTTGGTGGTACTATATTCATAGAGAATCATCGCGAAAATAGAAGTGACCTCTAGGTCACCTTAACTTAGGCCAGGCTCTAATTCCTAAGTTATACCTGGAATATATGGCTTGAAATAAAATAATATTGGTTTTTAAACCACAACTGTAAGCTTAGAGATAATTAAATACCTAATACGCTGCTAACGGAAGGTAAATAGGCATACGGTGTATTATCTTAGGACTTTAGTATTTAATTCATTATTTATATCTTGTTTCTTTTTATGGGAAAATAAACAATTTGTATTTGTAATTAATATTAATAATTATTTAATGTGAAAAAATAGTTACACTTATATGCCTGCTGTACCGTTAACTATCTTGACATGCTCAGCTGACGCAGCGTTATATCGTAAAATCTGGCGTTTGTTTAGGTAACCAACTGACAATGTCATATTATCACGTCAGATAAATGAACGATGACACTTTTTAATGCTATATAAGAATCATACACAGAGTACAATGTTCGTAATTCGTAGCAATGATAGCCGAACGGTAATAGCTATGGACTGCGATGCCGCAGATCCATGGTTCGAATCACACCCCCGGCTTGAGCTTCACCGCGTGGTGGAAGGGCGTTTTGCGAATGCTCCCCTGTCTAGCTACCACCCTCAAGTAGAACATTTGTCGCCAAGCACCTAACAGTCGTTCCGTCAGCAGTCCTTGAGATCCAGTAAAATTACAGGCACATGAGACTCAATAACTGTATGTCTCAGGGTGACGGGCTCTGTGCAGTTCGTCACTTGTGATGAGATGCATCTGTTATTAGCTGGTTACCACTTAACATCAGGTGGCCCTGGTGCATGTTCCGACAAAAATCATTAAAAAAAAACAAAAAATATACATATAATAGTAACAAAATATTTATTACAAATAGACCTGTCAAACCCACCCAACTGTATAGTGATGATATAGTCTTTTAGATATTCTATAGTAAGCACATCCTAATATTGATTTTAACCTATAAGATAGTCTTGATATAATAAAGAGAGTCCATAACTTGCAAGTAGGTAAGACGCGCTATTAAGGGTTATTGGTACACTGGACCGCGCCGTGGTCCCTTTGAATAGAGTTATGAATATTTCCCACACAACAAAGAGCTACATCGAGCAAAGTAATAAAAAATATGAAATAATACATTACAGGCACAAGAGACTCTTGACATCAGGTCGTCCTCAATATGTTTCTTAGCACTAGCAGAAGTCAACCCTAAGAGGCTGTTAGCATTTACCAATAACCCTGTATAGTTATGGCCAGTACACTCTAAAACACCAGTCAGTGAACAACAGTCTAAAATATTACTTGCTCAGTGGAACAGTCTGGCCCCAATTCATGTTATTAATAATTAAACATGCGCCACGAATAAGAATCAATCAAGCAATCTTGGTTCATTGTCATGTCATCAATAGCTGTTTTTCAATTAGAAATTAACGAAACTTTTATGCCCATAAATAGGTATAATAGGAACAATATTAATTGCTGCTAGGAATTCATGTTTCTCTAAAACACTGCAGCTGCTTTTAATCAGAAAATTACGCAGTTAAATTTGTAGTGTTTTTTGAACGCGATCGGAGGTATAGTTTTTAAAATACATCGAACCTTTGGTATTTCAAGGTTTTCATTTAATTCTTCAGTAGACTTACTTAAAAACCTTACCAAACCAATTTTTTACACGATATAAAACACTTTAACACTCTAACCATAATAAGGTTAGTTCAAAACACTTTCTATATTTGAAGCGCTCGTAGCGAAGTTCACTTAGCTGTTCTCAACCGATCAGCAAAGTTAAGCAACGTCGCGCGCGGTCATGAGTTGGATGGGTGACCGCTAGTGACATTACTACTGAGCGCTTCTGTGCTTCGGAGGGCACGTTAAGCCGTCGGTCCCGGTTGTTGTCTTAGGATGGCAGTCGTTATAGCATGGTGGTAGGGCATTTTGCGAATGCTCGCCTGGCTAGCTACCACCCTCAAGTAGAAAATCTGTCGCCAAGCACCTAACGGTGTGTTCCGGCAGCTGTCCTTGAGAGCCAGTACTTCTAGGTTAGCCTGAACAAAATCTTCGACCACATCATCACTTACCATCAGGTGAGATAGTGGTCAAAAGATAACCTATCAGGAATAAAAAATAAAAAAAAAATATATGTATGTAGTTTCGTCATAATATTTCATATATCTACAAAGTGCTGTGAGATTGTGCATGCATGTCCTTGAACCTAGTATTTATGCTTATGGTTTGCCGTTTTCAACTTGGCTAAAAATCTTTTTAGCATAGAGTTGAAGCGCTCGTAGCGAAGTTTACTTAGCTGTTCTCAAACGTCGCGCGCGGTCATGAGTTGGATGGGTGACCGCTAGTGACATTACTACTGAGCGTTTCCGTGCTTCGGAGGGCACGTTAAGCCGTCGGTCCCGATTGTTGTCTTTGGATGGCAGTCGTTATAGCATGGTGGTAGGGCATTTTACGAACGCCCGCCTAGCTACCACCCTCAAGTAGAAAATCTGTCGCAAAGCACTTAACCGTGTGTTCCGGCAGTTGTCCTGGACATCCGGGACCGGAAAGCCAGTACTTCTAGGTTAGCCTGAACAACATCTTTGACCACATCATCACTTACCATCAGGTGAGATAGTGGTCAAAGGTAAACCTATCAGGCAAAAAAAAAACTTATTTTAATAGTATATAGGGACTAACTTAGCAACGTAAAATTTTTTTTATTCGTTATTAGTACAATTAAATTCAGTTGAACACGATTAATCAGGTTATCTTTTTACGTCTAACCCTTTTACAAATGACAAGTATACAATATTCTTGGACCATTAATATTTATTGAAGACAATATTATACGGCTAAAGTTCAGGTAGTTAAAGTTCGTGTGCTTATTGAAAAAAAGTTGGCGAGACTTTTACCTAAATTGATTTTCAATATAGAATACAAGACATCAGTTTGTTAAAAATATCCAAGAATATAAAAATATTACGCCATAAGTTACTACATAATTACTGAGCGGTTTTATGGAAAGATTACATCAAATTAACTTTCCTATCTAATTAAAATATACATGCGTGTCTCATTAATACCATTTAGTCTGTATGTATATACTTACATTTTATGTTCTTATTTAAAATTTCACCGTATTACAGTCTACATTTGCATTTTTCTCACAAAATATTGTACAATGGTGGGTACCTCCTTTTCAAAACGTCTTTATAAAATAAAACGTTACGGTTTTCACTACTTTCTCTTTACCTTTTCGGAAAAAACATATGTTAATTATGGCAATCATATATAATATATAGCTAATACGTAGCTATTTTTTCCTATGTTAATGTTCAACTTTTATAACACCAAACCACCAAAAACTTATGAAAAATAGTGTAAGCGGAATAATAACGGGAAGAATGTCAACTCCATTGCCTGTTTGTACCACCTTTAGCTCGTAAATGGAGTGAGTTACAGACCATCAATATATAAGTATATTTTTTGTAAAACGATGACCCAAAGACGAAAATTGTATGTCGGACTAGAGGCTGCAAGAAATTAGAAGTCTTATATTTTTTTATATAACTTATAGGTAGTAGGTATAAACTAAGATAACTAAAAAGTATACAATGCATCTTAAAGTCAAGTCGTCATTGAAAAATGTCAGTCTGAGGGCGTAGGATGGAGATACCTCGTTTCTTATGCAAGTGTAAACGAAACTGCAATATTTAAATAGCTTGAGCGAATTTTGTTTCGTAAAGTCATATTGAAAAAAGCATTTTAAAAACGGAAAAAATCTTTCAGGCTTCATAATAATTATAAATAAAATCTGATTTGATTTTATGTCCTACATAGACACAAATTTGATTAAGCGAGAAATTAAATTTTATAGAGCAGTTTCCATTTTTTTTTATATCGAGTGTAATGCATATCATGTTTTCGGATCAGGACTCATATTTCTTATATCCTCTGGAATATATATTATTCATATCAGTGAGTCGTGAACTCTTTCTTAAACACATTTTCATAATTTGCCTTTATGAGTTTCACTTCACCTTAAAAGTACTGCCCACAACAGGGTTAGCATCAGGCGGTAGGTCACCGAAACTATATATACCTACCTATATATATATATAAGAAACATTTGGAGATGATTTTTTTATATGTAGAAAAAACAAAACAAGTTTTATTTTTTTGTGTTTTAATGCCTACTCCGAGCCAAGAGCGCCCGCCGTGGCAACACTGGACCGCGCCGTGGTCCCTTTAAATAGAGTTTTGAATATTTACATCGAGAAAAATAATAAAAAATATGAAATTATACATTACAGGCACAAGAGAATTTTGACATCAGGTGGTCCTCGAGCTTATTGAAAAACATATAAAAAAAGACAATAAAAAAATCAAAACAAAAGATACCTAATCATATCTCCAAATTTTTCTTAGGACTAGCAGAAGTCAACCCTGAGAGGTTTATTTGTATTTGTTACTGATATAGTAATTTGTGTTTATATTATTTTGTACCGACAACACAAAAATTGAAAAATGATAAGAAAGTTTTCCCAAATTCACGCACAAAGTCGTTGATAAAAACTAATATGAATAAATATCATAGATAATGTACTTGCTACTGGAAGTTTAGTTAACAATTTAATTAATAACCAAAGTAACAACAAAAAACATGTTGTTACTAAGTGCCAAACTTAGGTTCCTAAGTACCTGCTACTAATAGTACATTTCATAATCATACTTAGTAAGACTACTATAAACACTGGTTAATAATTTCATGCAAATATAATAAAAAGATTGCTTTTCATACTCACGTCAGCCAAGATTTGTTGTAGTGTAAAAACAACACTTTTTCAATCACAATTTTACATCTTTTTACCAAGCAATATTATGTCAGTTTTAATGAAATGATTTTTCACACGTGTTTTGTATTCTTAATAACCATCAATTTCTGAATGGACGTCAATACAAGAGACTCTTATGACGAATGTTCCGCTTGAAGCAATTTTTTTTCGTAATGTACAATATTATGTATATTATATTAACGTGTGCAGCGAGAGCTTCTGCAGACTAATGATTTCAGTCTGTGTATACGTTTTTCTGAATGAAGTCCACTCCACTGTGAAGTAAGGTTATGTCTACGAAACGATTCATCGAAAGACATTTACTGACGTTCTTGACAGTCAAGCGATTGCAGCGCTTTATCGAGGTTGGATTTGGGAGAAGCGTGAAGTTTGATGTGCCTAGTCTAACATGGTGGCAATTAAAGACGTAATACTGCGATTTATTTATGGTCACAATATACAAACCTTTATTCTGAAGATATAAGTCAACAATTCAACAAATATTTAATAAACGTGAATGTTTCGATGTATAAAATACCTATTTCAACACGTAAGTGCTATATTAACTAAAAAAGAAACAATGCTATAAAAAGGAGTACGTGCATTATTGATGAACTGATTAATACATCAGGCACATATATTAGTCATCAATTTGGTCTTATTATTTTACATATTATCATCTAATCATATCAATAAAATATGAACTTCTGTTTACCTTCTCAAGTACCTACATTATTTAGTTATCTCTCTGCTCTGCTCGTTATTTTTACTTATGTACCTACGCATAGATAGTGAATAAAGTATCTACTCGTAGATACGTACATGCCTCATATATTATTTTTATAGTACTGTATCAGCCGTATCGTGCACTGCTGAACACAGCCTCCCCTATTAAGGGGGTATTTGCCATTATCCCCACGCTTGGCAGGCGGCTTGGGGATCGCAGAGTAAGATGGCAGTTCATTAGAAGGCGCTGCTGCCCACCTTCCAGTATTTTTCCCCTAGTCGCCTCTTACGACACCCACGGGATGATATGGGTAGGTGCAATTCTAACCCGGCACCTCACGGGGAATTTTTATAGTAGTATACCTAAATTATGTACAAAAAAGGAAGAATAAAAACAGGAGCTAACCTAAGAGCTATGGACATAAAAGAAATTCTTATTACTTAAAAATGTTGCCAACATTATGCTTGAATTGGAAATAACACATACCTAGGTACCTACTGAATACCTTTTTTCTTAAAGAATAAAGGCTTAGTATTTCAAATATTTGGACGACTAACTTCTACACAAATCCCCTATACAAAGTGAGAGCCACTATCAAATTATCAAAAAATAATAAAACGTGCGGTAAAAATGTTTCATTTTATGATGAAACAGCCGAAAAGCGATTCAATCGCTAATCAGTACTGTGGGTTGCGCGCGCACCGTCATACGATAATTTGAATAGTTATACGTACGTAGAGGTCGTAGCTGTAACTTTTTCGTCAGGTTGTTTTCTATGAACCGGCATAGTACCAAATCAGCCAATTCCTTGACTAATCGAGATTTACATTATTATTTCAGTTGTTCTAGATGTAACCGGCTTGTTCCGCTTTGTAAAAGTAAACCAAAATTTTAGATATTTTGCAAGTATAAAATATAGGTTTAGTAATATACTACATACAATTTGTATATATTGGTAGTAGTAAAAAAAAAAATTAAAATAAAGTCTGCAATGACCTATAGGAATCTAAATGCTTTTATTGTAGTAGATGTAGTGTTGTATATAGTTCGTAGTATTTTGTTAATAAAGGGAACCGCCGGTAAAAATAAAAGAGTTAAGTACATTATATTGAGGTAGTGTAAGTATACTCTACTTAATATGATGCAAAATTACTCACCACATATATTTTTCAAAAATATTAAGCATATGCATATATAATAATACAAAACTTTATTCATTTATATTTTAGAAACCGAGGTTAGAGAAGAAGTGTTTCAAATTTGACTCACCTGTACCATGTAAAGTGTAGTGAAAAACAGGTTTTTTTATAACAATATAATCAATTGCTCCCTTAAAATTCTATACATCACATTAGGTAATATAATAAATATAATCACTTAGTATTTTTGTCTTTGTCAATTACCTCCTAAACAGATTTTGATGAAACTTTGTAACTACATATATTTCTTGGAGTTATCCCGATTTTATTGGAGTAGTAGCTCCTGCTCCAGGGTAGTGTGGTATTTCGCGAGTGAATCTGCGGTCAGAAGCTAGTAATATAATAAGCTTATTTCCGAAAAAGTATTCTTTATAACCAATACCATACTCTACCGCGTGGTAGATAATAGATGCACTATTAAAAATGAGAAATTTTAAAACATAAATACAAGGCGGTAGCTTCCATCGCGCATCGTTGCAAGGTTGTAGTAGAAATGGACACACGCGAATGTTGGAAGCAGGAGCTCGAGCTGGTCTGGTATAAGCCACATAAATGTTTTCTCGAACAGCGTGGAGTACCGCTACAACGCATTTGTGAATGCGGTATCAGAATAACATAGATCGGGCTTGATAAAAATAAATAAATAAATAGCATATATTGACAAGAAATGTCCCTACGTTCATATGCTGTCACAAACAATGTAAGTAAGCAATTAAAATTAAAAAAAAATATGTAGACACAAAATACTCCTATACATAACGTGACGATGTCATTTATTTTATAATAACCATACGTTACAAAATTACGCGAGGAAAAATTATAGTCATGTGCAGGATTTGAAACCGCGTCATCCACCCTTATAGCCAGGGTATGCTCTGACCGACTGAGCCAACATGACAATGATTCATAACTCTAAATTTTCCTCTCGTTCTTAAACCATCATATGGAGATTCCTCTCTTAGATTTGTAATATAATCCGCAGACCATGCGTTATTACAAAAATAAAAATATGAAAACTATACTTTTAGACTAAGTACATCAAAATATTTCGACGTCGAACGTTATATTATCATGTAAGTACATAATAATTCTCATCTTATAACATATAACTAAATTTAAGTACCTTACTACTTATTTTATTTAATAGTAATATAAATACCACATATTAAAACCACAAATTAAAGCTACCAAATAATGATATTAATTGCCGTAAACGTTAATATCACTGTATACAAGAAGTTTTGTGCTGTGTTATTATTATTAAAATGAAGTGATTGGAGCACGTACATGTAAGTACCCCTAGCCATTTACTTATTGTATTATCTCAGTACCCCCAGCGCAGTAACTAATACATAATAATAACTTACTAATATATATATATATATAACTAATAAAATTTATAACAAACGAATACTTGGCAAACGTCCCCTAAACGGGATGCCCTAAGAGGCTGTGTTCAGTAGTGGACAATCCGTCTGATACAGTACTTTATAACAATTATACAAACTTTACCCGTAGATAGTAATTAAACAACTTTAAACCGTTTAAATTGCGTATATTTGTTTTTATTTTTGTCCCGACGTTTCATACCGTTTAGAGTTGTTTAATGACTATGTGTAATAATCGCGAAAACCTAAGACAAATTTACCCGTAGAATCTGTGCCCGTAGCCCTATAGTACTTGTGATAAGGCAGTTAGAGTTGATGTACACCTTCCTTACAGAATTTTTGTCATAAAATTGCACTTTGACTTTGGACACAATATTGAGAGATTGCAGAATCACAACGAAAGGAATTTTCCTTTGCAGTGCAATTCGTGACTTGTGACGAAATGCATCTGTTATAGGCAGAGGTTAGTCCACTTAACATCAGGCGGGCCTCGAGCTTGTTCCGTCACAATAGCATAAAAAAACTTATTTTTTGTAAATAAATGCAGCATCGATAATACAAAATAATCCTCCTTATGTTAATAATATCATTGCTTATACCTATTTATAAGTTGATTAGTTTAATATAAATACTGGTTAATCATTGTTTAGTTATCAAAAAAACATTCAAGTTTAAGTAGGTAACATTTGAACTGTAACTGTTTAAGTGCTACTAAGTTTCTACCTTTATGTTTTACCTATGATTGTCCAAATTCAAATTTTAAATTGCTGTCATGAAAATTTTAAAATTTTTGCATATCTGACTAAAAATTTATTCGAGCTTGCGTCATAAATGCGACGGCTGTAAATAGATAACTACAATGTCGGAAAGTATAAGTCAAATATGGCTGCCGTTTGGTACTCAATACATTTAACTATTATTAAATCTATTATACATTCAACTCTCACCTTTTAAAAACAATTATGGAATACAAACATCATTATTTCCAGCTTAAAATCTTAATACTGTGATTCATACAATGTGTGTCATGAAACAATAATATAGTCATATAGAGCTACCTCTATCGCACAAATGATATTCAATATGTGCAGCTCGCTCTCACGTTGCAGTTTTAATGTAAGTTTACTTTAATGATATTTGGTAGTGCGAAATAAAATTGTAAACGTAAACTTAAAATAAGACTGAATTTAGAGATGGTAGTTGGCCCCCTGAGCTCTTTAAAATTAGTGTACTTCCTCAGCACTGCAATCACACTTATACAATTCGACCTAGGACTGCATTTCCCATTTTTTATTAAGGTAATTTTCCTAATAACGAATTAGGTTTGAGATTTTTCTACATCTTCCGGCTTCACAGACAGGAGTTCACACTGAAAAAAAAAGCACATTTTTTCGATTATGTTCGATGATTTTATCATAGGTTATATTTAAGTAAGCGTAAATTATTTTTGAAATAGATAAAGACTTTCTGTTCCAATTAATACAAATTTCATAAGAACCTGTATAGATGGTTCAAGTCCATATTTTGCCCTTAACCTCCTCGCGAGTGGGGGTGTGAAGAGCGCGGGGTCGGGATGAGTCCGGCCCTGCTTCTCCCACGGCTGCTGCTGCCGCCATGCAAGAGACACCAGTGATCCCACTACCATCACCCACACGAAACCGATCTGAATAATACAACAATACAAATATTTTATTTCAGTAAACTTAATCTATAAAACATTTCATGGGTTTGAGACTCTCTTTTAAGTATGCAGATACCTGTGTTAGAGTGTCTCGCTCTTCCGTGGTACAAGGTTAGATTATGATAGATATCTATGTCTTCGTTTAGATTATGTAAGTATATAAATCTTAATAATATAAACTTTAGAATTTAGAATATGTTGTGTGTGATTGTAATTTGTATATTTGTAGAGTGAGGGTGCTCTTGATCACCCGTCTTATTAGGAGCAAGGTTATATCAGGAGTACCCAACTAGGTGTGAGTGAGTGTATGAATATGTGTGTTGAGTGGATTGATGAGTTTGTGTGAGTGTATGAATATGTGTGTTGAGTGAATTGATGAGTTTGTGTAAGTGTATGTTACGAAATGATTTCAAGCAGTTTTTCAACTTTCTCATAGCTTAATGTCAATAACCATTCATGAAGGATATTTTTACATTTATAATTCATAGGGTATATGTTCAAAGTTTTATTAATAGTGTTGTAGAGATAGGTAGATTGCTTCGCATCTACCTATCTCTACAACACTATTAATAAAACTCATTTTTCTGAAAAATAATGACTTAAACTTAATGTTGTTTTGGCTTCTATCAGCATCTCTCAGTAATATGTTTTCTTTACCTATATCTGGGGGCCAACTACCATATCTTAATTTTCATTATTCATTCAGTCTTATTTTTACCTTACTGTACCAGCTAGATTATCCTGAACACAGACTCCAAAGTCAAAGTCAAAATCATTTATTCAATTTAGGCGTCTGCGACGCTCTTATAAAGGTCTCCCATTACGGGGGGGTTTGCCATAATCCCCACTTGTTGACGCTTGTCTTGGGGATCGCAGTGTTCCTCAGAAAGCTGCTTCCCACCTTCTGGTGTGTTATCCTTAGTCGCCTCTTACGTCACCCACTGGTGACATTCTAGCCCGGCACCCCACGGGATTTTCACCTAGCATTTATAATTTTATTGCGCACTACCAAATAACAGTAAAGTAAACTTGCATTAGAACTGCAACATGAGAGGGGGATGCACGTATTGAATCAAGTCATTTGTGCGACAGAGATAGCGCTATTTGACCATTATTGTTTAATGATGGACATGGTACGGATCTTAGTATTAAGATTTTAAGCTTGTAATAAAGACTTTTGCTTTCCATAATGGTTTTTAATAGGGAATTGAGCCCCAGTACTAAAATAATACTAAAAATATCATCAAAGGCTAGTCAATCAGCAATAAAAAGTCTACATGGTATTAAAGTCTGGCCGCTGAAACAATGCGTTTGACAGTTCGTTTTGTGAATATTTCTTCCCCAGTTCTAAGTAATATAGACATTAATACTGCATAACATTGTATTAGGCAGGCATTTAAGTATCTAAAAATAGGGTATATTTTATATTTTACTCTATTTACAAGTCACAACGACAGTAGAAACTCGTACTGTCAAACGCATTCTTTCAGCGGCCCAACTGTAGTCATAGAGAAATATATTGCTTTCTCTTTTCTGTGGTATTAGTATTTAATTATTCTTTGAGTGAGTGTACTAACCGGACTGGTCCACATATAAGATATCCTGTAGAAGTACCAGTACTCTTCCTGGTTGACAGTGACTTGGGGCACCGTGATGTTGAACCCACACCCCTCTACGTTCAGGGGCAAGTACTGGGGCGGGGGACGAGGACCACCGAAGTTCTTCCACAATGTTACGGCTATACCACTGAGGAGACCAATACTGACACCCTGGAAATAAGAAATAAATCAATGAATTTAGAAATCTGCATTTGAAATGTTCTGTCTAGATGTTGACAAATTTTGAAGCAGTGATGGCTCAGTGGCTTTGGCTATGGACTCCCGTGCAGCAGATCCATGATTCGAATCCAGCCGCGGGCTTGAGCTTCACCGCATGGTGGAGGGGCATTTTGAGATTGCCCGCCTGGCTAGCTACCACCCTCAAGTAGAAAACAAGAATGAACAAAGAAAATGTACAAGAGAGCAACATCATATATTTACGGCGAGGGCGCTATTTTGAATCTAGAGTGGAAAGAAGGGTTCTATAGTAGAATCGTAAGCGCAGCGAGTATTTCAATATACTTACTTCGCCTGAGGAAAAAATAATTTTGCGCCGATTAATGCAATGATCTTTTCATCCCGCTATAAGAAAAATAAAGAGACTTTTAAATAGTTTAGTACTTATATAATACATAAAATAGCACATTATTATTCTTGGATAAAATTGCAGTACTACGAAGAATTCAAGTCAAAGTTAATAACTACGAAGAACTCATTTTATTGCAATAATATGCTTTAAGAATATGTAATCCGTAAACATTTATTTATCTGCCTCGAAAAGACCGCATTTGCGCGTTCTTCATTTGTTTTCATGTTCGCGCCACTTTTATAACCGGCCAGTTACATACTTTTTTCATAATAAACGATTCTCTTAATAACTAAACTAGATAAGGTACATATTCAGCAGGGGCAAGGAACAATATCCATGTTCCTAATTCAAACTCTTCCGATCTCTATAAAACTCTCTGACAGAAAATACTTATTTTGCTCGCTTTTACTAATTACAGACGAACCCAATCATTGTTTTTCGAATAGATGGAATGAAAATATATTTTTTTTTAATCCAGTGGACCAGCAAAATATACATTGTATAAAATTTTTAGCAGGTCCAAACCACGGATTTAGGAAAATCCGTGGCCCAAACCATGAAGTAGCTATCTCATGCTCCAAACGCTATTTGTTATTTAGGTATCATGCCTTACCTACTACCTACTTCCTAACTCCAATCTACTTGTAATATTTGGTATTTGTATATATTCAATAGGACTTTACGTCGATGCTATATTTAAATTGATTTTTATTATGTATATCATATGTGACAATTTCTATTAATTCGTTATTTGATTTATTAAGAGTTTGACAGATTTCATAACTTCGGAGCACATGTGAGAAAGATTCGCAGTACAAGAAAAAATATTTAATATGAAGGTACGTAAAATTTTATTGTTTCTAAAGAAATATAAAAAGATACACACCCTTTCATTTGCGTAAGTCGTAAACATTCCGAGAGTAAAGACCGCAAACAGGGGTCCTCCGACAGCTGCAAATATGGTAAAAGCAGCCTGCAGCACCCCACCGAGATATTCAGCCATGAACGCGAGGGCAAGGAACACCAAACCATAGCCAGATGCAGCCAGCTTTGTCAGCCAGGGCACGTACGCTGGCTTCACTTTGGACCATCTGAAAAATCATTTTTCAAATTCTTAGCGCAACTACCACCACTCAGCAATAAAAAAACAAATAAAAAAACTTCAACTGCAACAATATGGCTACCTTTGTGTAACAATAGTGAACTAAGAAAACCAATGGGATGCAAGCAAGAATGGACCTAAATCTATACTTACACGACGCAACTCATAGCCTATATACATACGCCTATATCCTTATCATGGATAGGTGCATTACGTATTATCCCCAAATGTAAGACTTGCAGCTCTAGGGGAAGAGCAGCTAATTTTGGTTCTTCAAGTTTCAATTGTAATCTACATCCATACTAATACTATAAAGAAAGATTTGTATTTTTGTATTTTTTATGTAAAAAATAAACTAAAAAACTACTGGACCGATATGAAAAATAATTTCATCATTAGAATGTTACATTATCCCTGATGAACAAAGGTTATAGAATATTTTCAAAAAAATTAGGAATCCTTGTGAATACTTTGATAATGTAACCCAACATGTGAAAATATAATAGAGCAAAGTGATGTACTATAATTTTATAGAGGACATCAATATCTAAAAAGACGTCCACAATATCATATGTCTAACTTTTATCATCTATGTCACAATAACTACATACTTCTTTGTGTTTAAATATTTTATTTTTAATAGACTTAAATTTTTCCTATCGTATATTTGTGATTTTGTAATTTTATTTTTATGTTTGTTAAGTACAGGTGCGAAGCCGGGGCGGGCCGCTAGTTGGTGTATTTATATGTGAAAGATTATGAGCGTAAGTAATATGTACATAAAACTCCGAAACGGTTGAGAGAATAAAACAACGGGCACTGTATTTATGAAGATCACTAATATAAGCTATGTTAAGTAGTTCTCGAAGAATCACGATATACCGCCAATTTTTGGTCACTTTGAAGGAGAACTCCTTTTCGAAGGATCATTATTTGGATTCAGAAAAAATATATACTATGTTCGGATATTTGGCAACAAATCCGTGCTGAAGGTTTTTTCATAACTGCTTGATTAATGAATAAAAACCTGGGGTGAAGCTGTTTTAATATTATTTTTCGGAACCCCTCCTCAACGATAGTGAATTTACGCATCCTACTTTCATTTAAATGTGATAAGTTATACTCGTATCCTAAACAAATTCCAGTTAAATTTTTTAAAATCCGACAATAGAAACCATTGCATTTATTGTATAATTTTCCCGCATTTCGGAAAAAAAGGTCGTAGCCGCTCCGTGCAACGCGCATTGAGATTGATCTTTATTTAATTCTCGTCTCGTTCTATTGCCTGTTACAATCTCTTAATTGATCTGAATCCAAGCAAACGATGTTGTCGGTAAAAACTTAGGTACCATGGTGTCAACGTACCTTATTTGGAGAACACGACAGATATGTGTTAGCTTCAGCATCACTTAGAACCTACTGACAGTTATTTTATAATAGTATTTTTTCCAGGATTTATCTGAGTCCGTTTAATATAGATTCTTACTAAACGGACGGTTAATTATATGATAGATTTATAATACGTCGGGGTCTTTCTGACGAACGATTGTCTACGTTTTATTATTAGTACCTGCCAATATAGTCTGAAAGAGTTACAGCGGCCAAAGCGTTGCAGGAAGCAGATATGGTAGATAAGGATGCACTGAAGATCCCCGCAACGAACAACCCGGCCAGGCCAGGCACTGCGCGCATCGCATCCACCACGTAATACGGCATCAGTTGATCGATCTGCGAGACGACAAAATGTCTTAGAAAGTTGTTTACATAACCGCCTATCTGTATTTGCTGTTGTGCTAAATCAGTGATGTAGGTAGGTATTTATTAGAATGTAAAATAAGAGATACTTTTTTTTTTATGCTTGATAGGTTAGCCTTTGATCACTATCTCACCTGATGGTAAGTGATGATGTGGTCAAAGATGATGTTCAGACTAACCTAGAAGTACCTACTGGCTCTCAAGGACTGCTGCCGGAACACACCGTTAGGTGCTTGGCGACAGATTTTTCTACTTGAGGGTGGTAGCTAGCCAGGCGGGCATTCGCAAAATGCCCTACCACCGTGCTATAACGACTGCCATCCTAAGGCAACAACCGGGACCGACGGCTTAACGTGCCCTCCGAGGCACGAAAACGCTCAGTAGTAATGTCACTAGCGGTCACCCATCCAACTCACGACCGCGCGTGACGTTAACTTTGTTTATCTTGCTTAACTTTGTTGATCGGTTGAAGAACGGCTAAGTAAACTTCGCTACGAGCGCTTCAATATTACTTTACTACTTTATACCTACGAACTTTTGTCTGATTTTCTAATATGTCTATAGGGTAGATACATATACCACAGAAGACACAATACTAGTTAGTATTGTCAGATAATGTATTATATATATATATATGTATATTTTATATGACAACCTTTATAATAAGTTATTTATCAATAAGTAATAATCGGTGTCCTTGTAATGAGTTAAAGTATTTTGATGAATCAACGTTCATGCAAGAGGTTGTTGTGTTTTGCTGTATGTTGTGCTCATCTCCACTCCTCCACTGTACTCTAACATAATAAGTATGAGTAGATATACGCTAATTCATGATGAATGAATAATCATTAATTCATCATGAATTAGCGTATCTACTCATACGTATACCGCTGTTCTCAAAAAGTTTGTTTCCTCTATTCTTCCATTGTAGTAGATATAATTTCGTGCTTGAAATTTTTATAGATCCTAAAGTAAAATTATCACCGATCTCTTTTAGTTATTTATTCAATTTTAAATGTGCATTCAAATAAATTATTACCTTTAATTAAAGTTTCATTAATTACATAGCATTTATTCTTATTTCCGCTGTATTGGGAAGCTAATAAACATTTAATGTTACGTATAGAAAACATGCTTTTAAAAAGCTCCTTGATAAAGACCACCGAGTGTAGTTGAAACTATAGTCGGATCTATCTAACTTATTCACGAGAGTTATCCCGTATTATTAACTATAATGAAAACACGTTTTTATAATAAAAATGCTTTTAAATGCTATACAATCGATAAAAAGCTAGTAAAAATTCTCACCGCTGCTATTTTGCGACTAGTGTATGGATCGCAGTCGTGATAAACGGCATATATTCCGATACCGGCGAAGCAGGTGGTGATACTCAATAATGATAACACGGGCCAGCTCCACCAAAGGCACTTTTGAGACTTCTCTAGCGTACTGACTGTCAATAGCCGTTGAACCTGTAATGACACATTTATTTTCAAATGCTTTTTTGTTTTTTTTTTTTATGATATTGTGACTGAACAAACTCTAGGCCCACCTGCCTTAAGCGGACTAACCTCTGCTTACAACAGATACATTTCACCACAAGTCACGAATTGCACTGCGTCCGTATCTTTGAGACATAAGTAGTTGTCAAGTCTCATGTGTCTGTAATTTCACTGGCTCTTAAGGATTGCTGCCGGAACCTAGCCAGGCGGGCAATCGCAAAATGCCCTTCCACCATGCGGTGAAGCTCAAGCCGGCAGTGGGAATCGAACCAGGGTACTGCGGCACGGCAGTCCAAAGCTCGGCCGCTCGGCCATCATCAAAAATTGTTTTTTGAATCAATAATGGCCGCTTTGCTATAAGAATTTTAAAACTTACCCTAAGAAACCAGAAATCTTATTTTACCTGGGTATGATTAACAGCATATAATGAGAGATATACTATCAAACTTCCAATATTTAAAGACCACCACGTGTTCCTCTCGGTCAAGTCAAAACTGAAACTAAAAACATTCGGATTAGTGATAATACAAGTGAAAACAATCAAATCATCCTTAAGCGCCTTAAGCTTTGATGTTTCAGTTGCAGCATATTTTTATTTTTTTACCTATGAATTGAGCACTTGAGCGTAAAATAGATATGTAACAATTTGCAATTTAAGTATCAATACAGTAATTAAACAACTTTAAACGGCTTAAATCGCGCATCATTATTTTTGTTCCAACGTTTCAAACACTTTGCAGTGGTCTTCTCGTGATCACGGGTTGACTGGAAATTGTTGACATGATCACTGCAAAGTGTTCGTCGTCGTACGTCGGGACTATAATTAAACTGTTTAAAGCTGTTTAATTACTATGTGTAATAATAACAAAAACCAAGACGACATTAGAGGAAAGTCACCAAATATGGTATAGTAATATGGAATACTATTTTCTACAGATAATAGTGAAGAAAGTGTGCTCTGGGCTCATTATGATTGTGCTGATCCAGAGTTTGATACTTGGATCTGGGACTTTTACAGCAATTTCTTTCATATATTTTTTTTTAATTCAAGTTTATTGGATATCATAGATTGCTATGTATAGTTATTTTTTTAGGAGTATGACGACTTATGTTTATATTGTATGTATGGGTACCTAATCCATATTTGTTAATAATTTGTGATTTGGTTTTTTGTGTATCATTTTTATTTTGTTATATAATATATTTGATTATTGTAATATAGAAGGCTGTCAATTAATTCGTATAAATGTATGACTGATTAGTAATAACATTAAACTGTTTTTCCTTGAAGTTTTTTTATATCCCTAAAACAAAATCTTATTCCATATTTGGTGACTTAACTCTGTATATCAATATATTACTAAGCGCTTAACAAAAAATTCAAAAAAACATTTCACATAATCCACGGACATCATCAAGCATTGATGGTTACTTACTTAGAAAAGTCCATCCGTCCTCCCTTTTTAGCAATCTCAAAAATTTTCCCGAATCCTCCAAGTTGTACGGATGTAAATATGACAACGCTGAAAACTGCTCCAAACATTATCAAAGACTGAAGAAGATCTGTGAACAGTACAGCTTTCATCCCTCCTAATGTTGAATAGAAAGTGCACGCTAAGCCTACCAGCAATATCGATAGGAATCTATCAAGCCCTGTAACAGCTTCAAGAACTATAGCTGGAGCATACAAAACTACCCCATTGTATAGCACCATTTGTAAAGTGTAAGTCAGCGATGCAAGGATTCGTATTTTTGGCCCAAATCTCAGTTCCAAATATTCATAAGTACTAGTTTTCTGAAGTGCAAAAAACACTGGTAAGTACAACCGACTAGCTATAGGAGTCGCCAGCCCATATGATATGTTTATAACTATGAACTGCATTCCATAATAGTAGTTTTCTGAAGACACTCCAAGAAGTGATATGGCTGACATAAATGATGCCATCAAGGATACTGCTACGGGTAATACTGATTGGTTACGATCCGCTAGAAGATATTCCTGAAATGAACATGGCTCTTAAGTTATTTGCACAATATGTAAGAATAATATGTAAAATATTGAGTTTAAGTGCAATCGTTTTAAACGAAATGTCACAAGATAAGCGAAATTCTCATTGGACTTGATTTTAACCTCACTCTGACCGTAGTTTAACCAAAGTAACAGGTATCTTCTTCCAACATCTACTTCCGCACAAGTTCTTGAAAAATAATAAAGAAATGTGTGTAAGTAGTTATACTAAGAATTTTCAAATCATTGCCTTAAATATTGTAGTATATATGATTTATCACTAGCTCCAAGACTTCTTGATAAGTTTTATTTGTAAAATAAGTATTATCGAGTTATAACTATAACATGATTGAGCTAAATTCTAATTTTCCTTCTCCACAGATATTGACGATGTTCTCGACAACCATGTCAATTGATAGTTAAACTTGATATCGTTCATTGATTTCGATTTTGAAATTGAGCAATCACAACCATGTGAAAAATCTTCTAATAAAAATATCGAAAACAGAATAATTCTTAGTGAAATATATATAATCTATGACAGTATATTGCGGATAAGGATATAATATTAACTCTACTTTGTTTGATTGTTGTGGTAAGTACGTAGTAGGGTCATAAGCACTCAGAAAATGTACAATACTGTATATAAGTAGATACCTCATTTGTTTTTTGTTTTCCTCCACTGAATCGAAAATATAGTCCAATGGCTATAGAAGCTACCATTGTTGCTGCCATTATGACATAATCCCATATTCCGAACACTTGTAACTCTACCATTTTCAAAACAGCCTGAAAAAAAAGGATCTCAATTTTATAAAGAAAATAACAACATGTCTAAATTAGATTCCTTAGCTTTTTGTAAACCCGATGTTGGTTAAATAAAGTTACTACTTAAGTCAAAGTAATAAATTGTATTAGACGATTTACAGAACAATATTTACCCATAAACCTACATAAGTACCTACACATTTTTCTTTAATTGTTTTAGACTAAGTATTTTTAACATCACGACACAAAATTAAAATAAATCTTTTACTTTAAACAGCAATGAATGCATTCTAACCGTAAACATAGAATTTTTTTTATAGGGTAAAGATGAGTTAGGTACAACTGGACTTGTTCAAGTGTGTTATGTTGTGGGTTCCCACATTCCAGAATATGTTGATGTACGTTCTATGGCATTATATTATTCATATATCAGTATTATGGGCTTGCGTGTTCAAATCCTGTTGTAATCATTAATGTCCTGTTCAGAAATGTCTACCTAATTAATCGTGAATTGCGTTTCTGCTGTTCGTTATTCAAGTTGTCCAATTAAGTACACCTTTGTTTATTCATTCTTTCTTTCTATTCTCGTAAAAAAATCTATTAGGAATCCAAATCTAAATCAAATTGTACAGTAATTTAAATGTATGCACATTTAAATAATACAAAAGCATGTGGGATCCCTGTGATGCCCAACACTGACCCAACAACAAAAAACATGGTTAAGTAATTCTTGTTACTGTTTTGGATTAACACCAACAAAATACAATGACCTAGGAATTGAATGCATAAAATTAACTAACTGAAAACAAAAAACTATTGAAGAAATATACAAGATAACAGATCGTGTAATTGACACCGTGCTATACCTACCTATCAGCCGGATTGTCCAATGCTGAACACACCTTCCCCTTATTATGGGGTGTTTCGCCATAATCCCCGCGCTTGGCAATGTAATCCGCATAGCAGGCGTTATTGCAAACCTAACAATATTAAAAAAATATTGTTGAGTTGAGGGTTGTTGTAGGTTGTGATTTTTTTGTGGTATGGGAAATGGGAATCTTCGAGTATATCTATCAACAAGACAGAACCAAATTACCAGATTTAGCGCCCGACAAAAATTTAAGTTAGGTATTTTACTTTGTTTCATTAAAACGGAGAAGTTTCCTCTATCTTCACAAATATTGAATATTTTTACTAAATGCGGTGCAAAATTGCAAATAATAAACTCTATCATTTATATAAGACCAATTTTACTATCAGACCTACGTACTCTTTTAAACTTCTGAATATTTTTATAATTTCGGAGGATGTTGTGTAAATAAGTGCGAAATCAGACTTATCTATAAGATAACTCCGGTTTCGCAGGGAAAATTATGTTTTAGCAGAGTTGGTATCAGTATTATTAAAATTAAAGGTTGTATATAATAATAATAAATTCAGTCACACCTTACACCATTTTTAGAATTCAACCCAAAATTTACCTACCTATTTCGCTAACTCAGTAAATAAAACGTGCTGTGCAGTCTTCGGTCAAAAAACAGAAACTCGAAGTGTGCAGGAGATCCCGTTATTTGAAATTACCGCTCACTGCTCACATCACAGTTCAAAGTCTGAATTCATAAACACACACGCGAAATTAGAAAATCCAGTGTTGCTATGGTAAAACAGCACACATCTCACTAAAGTCAGTTGACCTTGGCAACACTAGCGCAAAGAAAAAGTACGTATTCGTAAAAAGAATAATACAGAATTTTAAGCAGGCCTCTTTGAACCAGGTACGCGTGTGGTCGATCACTGACTGATCTGATACGTCTTGGTGAAATTGTTCGTGTTCGTTCCTTATGACGAAATACATGCAGAATGCAGACGACCGGTCTTTTTTGCTAACATAGATTTACTATTTGAGGTTATTCAACATGAACATTGAACCCGTCTGCCAGTGTTGCTATAGCCATTGAGTCGAGAGTTACATTTAATTTCCCGTCAATTAAATGTTTGCTCCATAAGTAAAATTTTTGTTATATAAGTCGCGTTAGTCTTGTAAATTATAAATTTTCAGTTTGCATTTGACTGTATCTTACTTGTTAGCAACTAATAATATACTTCTCAAAAATGGTAAATAAGCTTAGAGTAGAATGAAATTAGAGCTCAATTAAAAATAGTTAACAAAGTCCTTGGCAATTTTCTACTTGAGGATGGTAGCTAGTCAGACGAGCATTTGCAAAATGTCCTACCACAGGAATATAATTGCTTCAATTTCGAAAGCGTATCAATTTTGAAGATCACGGATTGAATGGCTGCCGCGGTGGTGGCCTTCAGATTTTTATCAGAGCTAGGTGATAGTGGAATAGGGAACGTCATGCAGGTACAGTCCGTTATCCGTAAGTCAGACAACGTATTCAGCACAGCAAGCGTTGTATTATGTATGTCACCGGATAATTGTACGACACGTTAGTTTATAAAAAGTCTAGTGAGATTATAAACTGTCGATAGATTGTGAACGAACATTAAAATTTACAATCTAACGCTTACATTTTCGTCAGATTATAAACTGACCATGTCTAGCTGGCAGTGTATAATCTAACGATCTATAATCGCCCGCGAAATTGTGAACCGTCCTCTGATTGGTCGCCGTTATAAGTGCCATGAGTTCATTTCATAGAGTTAAGAACAAAAATAATAGTCAGACAAAAAAAACATATTCATTTCGAGTTTGTACATTAAGAAAAGTAAGGGATTTAAAATAATAACCACCATAAAATGTATTGAGACCCTTATTTCTTTTACCAAAAAAAATTAATCGGACACCAAATGTAGTAAATGATTACAATATTTTAGCGCGGGGTTAAATATCATTTAGTCTAGGGCAAAATATTTAGGTGCGATGACGAGCGAAGCGAGGAGGAGCGTTAGGTTACTTGTGACTACATTAACGCGCTAGCCGAGCGAGCGTAGCGAGCGTGCCGCGGCAGAGGCCGGCGATGTGCCACAAGAATTTAATTTTTGTGATCATTTACTACTTTTGGGTTAACAATGATTTATTTTGAGTAATTTTGCTTAAATAGGATAGCGAGATGTTAAAACTTTGGTTATAAGATTACATTAAAATGCGGGTTTAATTTTGGTGACCATTTACTATTTTTGTCTGTTATATGTTACTCTACTATATCTGTAAGTTAAACATAAGCTAAAAAATAATACATTAAAAACCTGTACCTACGTATTTTGCTTATGGCCACTGTAATACGTTCGTAGATCTATGGTAAATTGTTGTTGATCCACATAATTATAATTTGACGGCTGGACATGGTCAGTTTATAATCTTACGAAAATTTAAACGTTAAATTGTAAATTTTAGTTTTAATTCACAATCTATCGACAGTTTATAATCTAACTAGATTTATTATAAACTAACGGTTAGTGCAATAAAACGGTGACATGTACACCAATCGCGCCATTAGTTTTCTACCGGTAAACAGCGCAACACATATATTAGTTAATTAATGCAGAAAGAATTTTGCAGTACAATATCACATTTATTTATATATATAAACCCGTGGGGTGCTACACTGTAAATTATGTAATATTAAATTCATATTTTAATAAAACACTTAAAAAATTCAACATCATTCCGAGAGTTAAGTGTTTTAAAAAGCACAAAAGCACTTCTTTCGATCAGATGAAGTCTAGTAGTCTGGTTGAAGGTCGCGTACCGTCCCCTATGACGGTTAAAGTATACAATTCGAGCCTGAAATTTCGGCCCGAAAGAGCCAAAGAGCCCAAGTGCCGAATGGTTTAGGCATCCGGCGTGAAATCGGAGTACGGGGGTTTGATTCCCGCCGCGCCGGGGCATAAAATATTATGCTCCAATGATTTGTAAAATATGATTTTCTTTGCGTATAGCACTCCTAAGCGAAATCATAATATAAAAAAAAATTATGCATCACATTATCAATTTGTGGCTTGACTTTTCTTTAAAATAATAAAGTTAGTTGCAGTGGTAACCCTATTTCAGCAATATTGTTTCTAAATTGAAATACGATAAAAAATAAACATCTCTAACATATTTTCCTACAAATAATACTAGTAATACTAGTTTATCAACTAAATAAAAAAATTATAATTTATCATATTCAAATGTATTAATTTATATATTGTTATATAATAATTTCTTATAATGTTAAATTAATATATATATATATAATCAACCAATTATGGCATTGCGATATAAGAACTTGGATGATCGATGTACTGCACTACGATGTCGAATGCGATATAGCTCAATTAGGATAAACAATAGACGCGCTGCAATATATACGAGAAATGCATAATGTTCACTGTTTTCAGCTCATAATTTTATATGCGATCAATTAATAAACATAGTATTATTGTTAAATGTTACAACAAATTGCCTTGAAACTGAACAATAACTGATGTACGCGAGATGGTAAAATCTAACGAAAAATGTACGAAATGATACAACAGGCAACACTGCTGTCTGCTCGTGATCGCATCGTACGATATCGGTGTCGAAGAAACTTAAGCGCTTGTAGCGCTTATCGCATTTTTTTGTTTACTAGACATCTTGTTAATTTTTGTTTAAATTTCAGTGTAAATTATAATTAAGAATAGTGTAAGCGTACCGCTTACGTTACAAACATGGTTAAGTCATACGTATTTTAAAATACAGTTATAGTACCACCAACTTAACTGTGCAGTTTTCGAGGGCGCTACTGGTCAAGGAAATCAATTACAAACTGTCACAATTTGAAGGAATGTTGTAGTTCTTTTTTTGCCGCCGGAACAGATAAGTTGGTGGGACTGTAGCTGCCAAACATGCTCAGATAGCCCTATTAAATGTTGCATAGAACCAGAAGCCTATGTAGATATTGGTTTCAAGATATTATTATAATATCCATAATTATGATATTATACAGATATATACCCGTGTATTACCCGTGGGGTGCCTGTCTAGAATGTCACCCCCCCCCCATTGCTACTTGTGGGTGTCGTAAGAGCCGACTAACGATGAAATACAATATACTATCTACAATCCGGCTGATACAGTACAGTAAAAATATATAATATCTTAAAAGATATTTTCCAAATAAGATTTACTCACTCAACGACGAAAAATAAAAAGCGAGGTGAGAATAATATTTCGATAGACCAATTTTAAAGCGCTTCAGCGGTTAGGTTGTTTAGTCACTTTTTTTACAGGGGAGCTGAATTGAAGGAAGGACGCATATTTTAAGGAATAGTAATTAGGCCGTAATGATTTTACAACTTCATTTTTTTGTAGGTATATTTTCTGGCAAATATTGCATGAGCTAGTTATCACCAACAACCGTGGTAGATACTAAAGAATATAAAGAGAAGAAGAATATACTAAGACAGGTACTAATTTATATAAAATATATACCACTTATAAAGATAAGTAGTTTTTACGGAATCTAGAGAAATTACTGATTAGAATTTAATAGAAATTACTATTATAATAAAATGTATAGTTTCATAATTGACGAATTAAAACCTAAAATGATCTCCAAATAACTTGCAAACTGTTATTATATTTGCAAATTTTGCAATACATATCAAACGTACTAATATTAAATCTAACGCCATCTTGTGATTTTCCGCGGAAACACTAAGGAGTTTCTCTTGTCTCTACGTTTTGAGCTTACGTAGATAGAGGGCGAGAGTTGCAAGGATTGAGATTACTTGCGACGAGACGGCTCTACCGTTCAGCAAACTAGTTTGAATAAAAAAATAAGACTTTTGGATTCCAGAAACTCTACTCGTCTATCATGGAACTAGTGATGATCCCCTCTTTTAGCACAGGTTTAATAGAGAGCAAGAAGTGCAAAGATTGTAATTCATTATTGTAAGAAAATGTAACCAGCCAAGTGCGAGTTGGATTCCCGCTAGGAATCTCGAACTATGTGAAAATATTTTATGATGTCTTGATACATTCTTTGTTGTGCGGAACCCTCTGTGTGCGATTCCAACTATATGTAGATGACAAATACTAGAAACAGTTATTCAGGCATAGAATTGGTATTAGCAACATTATACATACCTTTAAGTCTGAACATTTTCCCAATATCTGCTTGTTTTGTTTGCGGTGTATAAGTGGTTTTCTTTTCAGGGTTCCGTACCTAAAGGGTAAAACGGAGCCATAAATGAGACATCGTTTTCTGTCTGTAAGACTTTCAAGGGTTTTTAACTAGTAAACTAAATGAGCTGTAAACATGACATTTAGATATTTTGTGCAGAATAATGTCTTGTCCGTTAGGTTGGTATTATGTTTTTGAATAATATTAACAGTTATTACAAAAAAAAATCTTTTATTTAACTTTTAATCAACAATGTTTAATAAATACGAGTAAGATTACCATAGACCTATAAAAATAAATAAATCATGACACTTAATATAGATGTCACTGTCAAGTAGTTTGATGAGTCGTTATATACAACCATAGGCTTAGGATGTACAGCAAAAAAATCCTATGTCTATGTATACAACAGTCTAGCCTTTTATTTAATAAATGGCGTCGTGTCTGGCTGAAGCCTAGGCCATTCATAAAATGACTAGTGTTTGGTTAAGTCATCTATTAGACATTAGCACAGTTTTTGGAGACCGACCCGTGGTACAACTGCGATGTCCAACTGGTTGTACTACGGAGAAAAATGTTACCCATGGTTCAACTCTTTTTTTATATATTTATTATTATAATCCATGGTACAACTGTCCAACTGGTTGGACTAAGGGGAAATGAATTTATCTATGGACTAGTTATTTATTTATCTATAGTCTAGGGCAAAGTCATATTTAGGTGCGACGACGAGCGAAGCGAGGAGGAGCGTTAGGTTACTTGTGACTACAGCATCGTTAGGTTACTTGTGACGCCACATAAACTTAATTTCATATACTACTTTTGGTGATCATTTACTACTTTATCCCCTTAGTCCAACCAGTTGGACAGTTGTACCATGGATCATAATAATAAATATATAAAAAAAGAGTTGAACCATGGGTAACTTTTTTCTCCGTAGTACAACCAGTTGGACATCGCAGTTGTACCACGGGTCGGTCTCGGTTTTAACATCCATACAAGTGTGAAACGTGGCTCTCGTGGGGAGTCTGGCTTGAATATGTCCACTGAATCTTTATATTATAGATTAATTGAAAAGGTAGATTAATAATAATCGTGTATTGTGTACGGATTTACCTCTAAATACAACAAGAATTTAAGGCTAGTCTTCATAGCGCTTTCCATACAAAGTCGAGTTAAGTTTTTTTTATAATTTCGTAAAACATATCGTAATATTCGCGGCTGATTCCACCCTTATAGTTAAAGGTCTAAATACATCAGAATATGAAAAAACTATAAATGAAGCACTTGAAAGTGTTATGAATCGGTTTGATAATAATAATCTACATGTAAAACTAGAAAAAACCAAGGCAATACAATTTCATTTTCCACAATCAAATGCAAAAAATATTAGAATTAAATACCAACACACAATTATAGAACAGGTAAAACAGATAAGATTTCTAGGATTAATGGTTGACTATCACGGAAATCAGAAGAGTCACACGATTACATACGCAGAAAAAATTGTAGATTCGTTTATGCATTAAAAAGATTAACAAAAGTAGCTCAAAGAGGGCAGCAATTTGTGATTATCGTGGAAATGTATCTTCCAATTTACGTTACGGATTATTACTTTAGGAAAACTTTGTAAACGCTAGGAAAGTATTTATAATGCAAAAACTGGAGCCAGACAAAAACAAAGTTGTGTACCAATATTAAAAAGGCTTAAATTACTTCCCTTAGCGTCATTGCACATTCTAGAGGCTTGCCTATTTGTTAAACAAAATATAAATAGCTTTGACATAAAAATTACACGAAAAACTCGTAAAGACTACTAAATACCGCCTCAGAGCTTCAAAACTAAATTTTATGGCAAAAGTATTTACGTAATGTGCACTAAATTATACAATCTTTTAACAGATACAATTAAAGATATAACATTTATCAAATTTAAAAACAATCTAATGAAATTTTTACTGAACAAATGCTATTATCCAATTGAAAAATTCTTAAATTATAAACATCTTGACATTTTTTGCATAGTGGAAGGGCATTTTTTGAATGCCCGCCTGGCTAGCGACCACCCTTAAGTAGAAAATCTGTCGCCAAGCACCTAACAGTGTGTTCCGGCAGCAGTCCTAGAGAGCCAGAAAATTTACAGGCTAATGAGACCTAACAACTGGACGTCTCAGTGTGACGGGCACAGTGCAATTCGTCGCTGACGAAATGCGTCTGTTATAGGCAGAGGTTAGTCCACTTAACATCAGGTGGGCCTCGGGCTTGTTCCGTCACAATAACATAAAAAAAAAATAAAAAAAAATTACTAAATAATAATGATTGAATGACAATATAGAATAAAATTATTTGTATCATATTGATCTCTATAATATTGTACGCCTGAAAAGGTAGCTGTTGATTCTTTTATAATTTTGACCAACATATAACACACATTGAAAACTCGCGAGTTTTATGCCGGGTACAGACCAAGCGAACGAGACCGAGCGAATGCTAACGAGTGTGATTTGCCGATCAATACCGCACGCCCGTTCGCTTTCGCTGTTGTTGTGTCCAAATGAAATGAGCGCATTGAAGTTCATCGACAATCGGCGAACCACGGCGAAGCTCTGCTTTGAAGCGCTCGTAGCGAAATTTGCTTAGCCTTTCTGAACCGATCGTCAAAGGTTGGCAACGTCCGCCGCAGTCATGAGTTTGGATGGGTGACCGCTGGTGACAATACTACTGAGCGTTTCCGTGCTTCGGATGGGCATCGTTAAGCCATCGGTCCCGGATGTTGTCTTAGGATGGCAGTCGTTATAGCATGGTGGTAGGGCATTTTGCAGATGCCCGCCTGGCTAGCTGCCACCCTCAAGTGGAAACTCTGTCGCCAAGCACCTATTGGTGTGTTCCGGCAGCTGTCCTTGAGAATCAGTAATTATAGGTTAGCCTGAACAACATTTCTTTTTTTTATGTATTGTGACGGAACAAGCTCGAGGCCTACCTGATGTTAAGCGGACTAACCTCTGCCTATAACAGAAGCAATTCATCACAAGTCCCGAATTGCACTGCGTCCGTCACTTTGAGACATAGTTGTTAAGACTCATGTGCCTGTTACTTCACTGGCTCTTAAGGACAGCTGCTGGAACACACCGTTAGGTGCTTCACCATGCGGTGAAGCTCAAGCCCGCGGTGGGATTCGAACCATGGACCTGCTGCGCGGCAGTCCATAGCCAATGCCACTGAGCCATCACTGCTTCATCTTCGACCTCATCATCACTTACCATCAGGTGAGAAAGTGGTCAAAAGGTAACCTATCAGGCATAAAAAAAAATTCACGTAGTATTTTAGTGATCATGGACGACAAAGGTCTTCTTGAAGTCTTTTGCACTCCAGGATGTTGGAAATCTGTGTCCAATCGTTGTTTTTCACTTGTTATCGTGTATTCGGCAATTTTAGTTTTGCAAAGCCTCGGTTTTTGCTTATAGAGCTGTATCAGCATTAGCAATCTGTTATTAGACAATTTCATGATCGTAAATTGATACATTGCCGCAACTGAATGAGCATTTGCTCGTCCGTCCAGGCGTCCACACCGCGGCCGTCCGTTCGTTCCATTTCTCTTTGATGTACCGACAGCCGCCGGAGCACGGCCGAAGGCGAACGAATGCCCTCGCTTGGCTTCGCTTGCTAACGGCATAACGTCCACACTGATTCGTTTGCGCTCGCTCGTTACCCTTCGCTCACTCTCGTTCGCTTGGTTTGTACCCGGCATTAGACAATTCCGCCTCTGCTAAACTATCGTCTATCACCTAAGAAATTTAAATAAATACTGTTTAGTTTTATTACAAAGCTTGTAACACATAAACAAATGGGCCTGAGTTTTTTGCCCGTTCTACTCGCAGCGGCTCTATATATTTTTTTGCTGATCGTAGCAGTACTTTGTAAAATATTTCCATATTAAAATTTGTAATTGACCTTCATAAGAGCGTCATGGACGCTTAAATTGAATATTTGCTTATGAGTTTTTACTTGAGAAAATCTTCAAGAAATATATTGACAAGTATAAATTTATTAAACTAGTAAAAAACCCACCCGCAAATTATTTATTTTCGTTAAGCGTTTCATCGTTCCATTGAAATTAAAACTGCAAGTTATATATATTTATAGAATCGTTTTTTAAAGCTCTTCATTATCATAACCCACTCGATGGGCTTGAAAGAAAAGAAAAATTTATTAGCTTACAATATAGCGTCTAAAATCCGCCAGTTTGTTTTCTATTTTTTTTATGTACCTAGTGTCACTTGCACTATTAATACGAATCTATCGATATCTCTTACATCAAAATCGGTTAAGCTGTTTAGAAGTTTTGGTGGAATAAAGAAACTCACAAACATACATACATACACGAACCTTTTTTTGGGCAGTCGTTTAAAAGTATGTAAAATCGTTATTAATTATAGGAGGCAGTAAGCACAGTTGACAGAATTAGTAGGTATGTAGGTTCATCCATCACACATCTGCATCACGTTAGTGTGACCAACCCTACGTCACTGTGACCAAGCCTAGGTTTTTTTTTATTGCTGATAGGTTAAACTTTGATCACAATCTCACCTGAAGGTATGTAATGGTGAGGTCGAAGGTGTTAACAATTCATTACAGTTAATATTTTTACCTTAAAACTGAATACAGTTAAACATAGAGTGACAAGCAAATATCTGGCAGTTCAACACATGTAAAATTATATTAGTTAGGTAAACGCTAACTTTTTTCCCGACTGTCCAAAAAAGGAGTATTATGGTTTCAGGGTTTATGTATGTATAATGTTGTCTTAGGTTTTCGCGATTATTACACATACTAATTAAACAACTTTAAACGGTTTAAATCGCGTATAGTTATCATTATTTTTCCCGACGTTTCAAACACTTTGCAGTGATCGTCACCCCGATCAATCACCCCGTGACCACGATCACATAGTTTATGTATATGTATGTTTGTGAGTTTCTTTATTCCAGTATCACACTAATCACATGAATATTATAAAGGCGAAAGTTTGTAAGTTGTTTGTTTCTTCTTAACGACCAAACCACTGGACCAGTTTTGATTAAATTTGGCATACAGGTAGTTTGGAGTTGTTTGATTTTTGTTTGTTTGGAAAAACACGCGGATAACACCGCGTAGCGCATTTAACTTCTTAATCGCGTCAATGACCTATATGACCCTGACCACATCAAAACAGAGTTGGGCAACGTTCAGGAAATGCTAGTGCGTAACGTACGTAAAGTGAACAGAAGGCGGCTCAGACGAGCATATCGGAAAAAGGCAATCTTTGAGCACAAAAGGCAACCTGCTTTTTTTCCATACGAGTACATCAAAGGGATAACGGACAAAGTTGGAACGGCACTGAAAAATATTCCATAAAGGCTGTATACCGTTATCTCAATTAGCGCGCCATGTGAGAACAGCAAAGGATGTTATTCCATATCAAACACCTGGTGTATAATTGGATACAGCTGAAAGGGTCAAAGAGCATATCGCAGCTTCGAAAAATCGGGATAAATCTGCGATCACTGTGCACTTCCAGGTCAGGGCTTCTTTTTATGTTATTGTAACGGGACAAGCTAGAGGACCACCTGATGTTAAGCGGACTAACCTCTGCCTATAACAGCTGCATTTCGTCACAAGACACGAATTGCACTGCGCCCGTCACCTTGAGACATAGTTGATAAGGCTCATGTGCCTGTAATTGCACTGGCTCTCAAGGACTGCTGCCGGAACACACCGTTAGGTGCTTGGCGATAGATTTTCTACTGTTGGGTGGTCGCTAGCCAGGAGGGCATACGCAAAATGCCCTTCCACCATGCGGTGAAGCTCAAGCCCGCGGTGGGATTCGAACCATGGCCTGCTGCGTGGCAGTCCATAGCCAATGCCACTGAGCTATCACTGCTTCAAGACTAACTGCTGGACCAAGCTACATGACCTAAAAAGTTATCTCCACTGAACGCCATTACTCAAGAATTGTACGGGAAGCGGTTGAAATTAAGAAGTTCAAAAATGACAATGGCTTTGACTTGTCTACATCACGGAATCTTGTAATAAGAAAGTGCGTTGTAATTTGCCTCCGCGTATTCCAATACTCTTAGTGTAGTTTGTCGAGGTGAGAGTGATAAGGACTTTAATGAAAACCAAACGGGGGTATATTCAAATCGCTCTCGCTACTCCTCAAGACGATGACACCTGCTTCTTCAGTCTACACGTGACCACGGTTAATGCAACTCGATCGAAACGTCTATGACAGACCCACCGTACCCCTGGCCAGACCCCTGGTGGTACGGTGGGTCTTTTAAAGTTAAAAGATACCACCGAGTGTAGTGATCTACTGATAACCTACCTATCTCTCGCATGATTACATCAATATAAGTAAGTAAAAGAAAATGCATATTCCAGTATGCAATGCCATGTTACATATATATATGCGATTAAAACCTTTAAGTACTATATAAATTTAGAGGTTAGTAAAAATATGATTTTTATGTTATTTTGTGCGTGAATGATTAGAAACTCTTAATGATTCAGAAACAATAGTAAGGCATTATGATAAATTCTATGATTACAATAGTTACCCAATTTAGCTACAAAATCAAAATAACTAGTTGTTCTTTTTAGGGTTCCGTACCAACACAAAAGAAAAAAAAGGAACCCTTATAGGATCAATTTGTTGTCTGCCAGTCTGACAAGACATTTTTCTCAGGAACGCGTGGAAGTATCAAGCTGAAATTCATATCAAATACTTTCTACTGTCCCTTGGAGATGTGAAAATATCAAACATCTAAGCCAACGCAATCAAAAGATACAGCCGTTTATGCCGCAAGTTATTGACACTCGCAAGGGTATCAAAGCCTACAGCGTACTTCCCGTGAACTCAGAATCTTGAAATTTGGTACGAAGCAACGTCTTATAGCACACATAAAGGAAAAATTGTGAAATGCATACATTTTTAGTTAGGTACCTCACATAACAAAAATACCATAATTTTAAAATGTTATGGATATCATTTAGCAATTCAAATTCAAAATTTATTTATTTCAGGTAAGTTGCACCCATATATGTTTTACAATAAAATTACAAAAAAATAATATTACCTACAATTAAACTAAATACAATTCATAATTTCTATCAAAATAAAATAAAGTATTGTCAAATTTAGTGTCAAAGTTTATAACCAAATAAAAGAAAATTGTCATAATTGGAATAAATAAGTTAATGTCAAATCGATCCATGTCAAACAAACAGTATAATAGAAGGTATAAAAAGTAAAACCAAAAAAAAAAAATACATTAGTACCTTCTCTCCGGCATTGGTACTGCTATATGTCTCTCGCAGCATTGCCGTAAGTAAGGGCAGTCCAATCTGAGTCCGATCATCTCCAGAATGGTGTTAGAGCTGGCCCAAACTCTGCGCGCCAAGGACGCTGCACGTAAACGCATGGTCGTATGAAAGCATGCAGTGTGCGCGTCCGCAAACATGCCAGAGGCGCTGCAGAATCGGGGCAGCCGCAACAACATCCTAAAGGCATTATTGTACAGGACACGGAGGTCACTGTACCTACGTCTTTTTGTTATAGTCAGCCCACAGACTACACGTGTATAGGGATGTACAGAACGCTCTAAAGAGCGTAACCTTGACCTCTGCCGAACAACGTGCAAATCTGCGAGCTATCATGTTCGCTCTAACCGACAGTGCCCTCCGTTCCCGCAATAAAAATACCATAACTTTTACTTATATACCTACAGGTTTGTACTGAACCCTCGGTGCACGTGCACCGTATAGCTTTTTGCGTTCCCACGTTTACTCTAACAGCTAATCAATCCAACCACCTTTTTCTTCTCACACTATCACATTAATGTAAGTATATATCTATCTACTAATGTAAGATACATCATTATCCAACCACGCATTCTTTTACTTGGTACCTATTTCAATTTTTTTATACTATCATTGTTCGGAATTCGGCACAGCCGTTATTGCTTGACCAGATCGGAGAAAGCTAGTAAATAACAATATTCTGAGACCACCAAACAGGTAACATTACCTTTTTATTGGTAAGCTTTGCTTTAGGACACTATCGTGGCGTTTGACCTGGGGTCAGCCATTGCATTTTTCGCTTAGTATTCTAGGTTATCGTAAAGAATTCACTTTTCATCACATGTCACAATTTGATCCAATATTCCTTCATTTCTGTGTCGATTCAATAAGGCACACGCGTTTCTTTCTCCATTTCAGTCGAATCTTCCATTGGCCCCTATTTTTCATATATTTTTTATTTTATTGATTTGACGCAAATGAGTCTATATAGTTGGTAAGGTAACGTTAAACCACGCCGCTAATTCCTGGGTAGTTTGGCTCAGATCAGCTTCCACGATCTCTTTCAATTCATTGTTATTCACTTCCACGTAATTCGTTCTTCAAATCAAAGTTTCCATCACGAAAATGATTAAACCAAAATCACACGGTGCGTTCATTAGCTGTCCGCTCTCCAATTGATATTGCGAGCTGTTTCTGCCGCGTTACATTCGCGTCGAAACTCGTATTCAAAAATGACTCGAATTTTCGAAGTATCCATCTTTCTTGTCTAAGCTGATTAAAAAAAAGAACTAAAAGTCGATAATAGAATGTTACACATTTTTTAAAAGCGAACCTCATAGTTACCATCCCAAGTAGCATTTTGTTCGCTTTAGCAGTTCACATTCAGTTCACTGGTGATTTCTATATTAACATTGGCCACGCATGGTTCATTGGCTGTATAAAAGTGAACAAATTCACTTATACTCGTATAACTTATGTAATAAAATTTACACAATTCGCCTATTAAGTGACTGTTGGTGTTAAAGTAGGATAACATTAATCATTTAGTCAGCTTTTATTTTAAAAGCTGAACAAGATAATTTAAATGGGTAAAAATAGGATACGAGCTGATTAAAGGTATACGGTGTTATATTGCTGGCATTTTAATATAAAAATGTGAACATGAATGCAGCTAAAAGCTGTTATATAGAGCTTTTGTAGGGCGTTATTCAGCTTGTAGCTGTAAATGGGTCCATTTTGTTTGTGTCCACCATTTTGTTCATATAAAAACTATAACATTAAAATAATTAATTTATGACTATGTCACATACTATGGAGTTTAAATAAATAATTTTGTAGTTATTGTCCAAATATAAAATCATAAATCTAATTTTTATGCCATAAAAATACAAATATAAAATAAAACCTTATTCGCCCTTGCATATCTAGAAAGTATTTTTTAATATAACTGCATTATTTCTGAGGCGCATGAAACTTTTATAAACAAATATGTATATACTTTTTCAACAAGTTTAAATTACCCATAATTTTAAAACAAAATAATATAATAAACACAGGAGTCCACACCAGTAATAATTGATATCACATTAAAATGGCTGCTTAGATTAGATACTCACGAGCAAAATACTACAATATATTAATCACTAAATGAAGCATATTATGTGATATTTAGGAGAAAAGCGGCCACTTATAGTTTTAAGTGTACTCTTGTGAGCTTATGACGAGATATAGGCTGTATATTTGTTCACTCATTACTTCTCATAACTCTCTTTTCTGTATGAAGAACTACTCAGAATCTATATATAGTGCCGTTGATCAGCTTTAAGACCACTTGTTCTCTCTTAAACTGCCGTTAAAATGCTGCTATTCAGCTACTTCGTATCTTTTGTAAGTTTAAGGCTGAATAATCTGTGCCCAAACTGGTAGTACAAGATTTGTATAGCGTGTTATAAAGCTCATATACAGCTTACTTAGACAGTAAATGTGAACCAATAGTTAACCGATATAGAACCCCCAATGCTACTTGGGATGTGAAAAAAGTTTTACTTAAAAACCTCAAACCATGAATCTATGTCAATTCGAAGTACCTTTTACAATAAAACGGCAATTTCATATCTTAACCCCTATTATTTATATATTTAATCAATTACTAAAACCTCTGTTATCTGATGTTCGATTAAATCTGCTTACGACTTGAGCCGTATTCCTTTGACGCCACTGTCGTTATTTTCGATAATTTTGACCACATTTTGTGTCCACTTCATATTTAGTGTGGAACCATAGACGCTATATGTGGTCAAAACTATAAAAAATAACAATAGTGGTGTCAAGTGGAATACGCCCTTGGAAGTGGTCAGTATCAACACACAGCATGCGGTAGGCACACCCTAGTGTCCTGAATCTTTCAACCATTAATAAACATTAAATCATACTTTTACTCATATATATTCTATCTTTTGTAGTCATAAGATGTTTGAGATTCAAAGAAAAAATCCTAGATCTCTTTCAATTACATCACGCTTCACTCCTACCCATCCATTAAACCACTGTTACCACAGAAAAGAGCAAGCAATATATTTCTCTATGACTGTTACTCTCTCATTATCCTTACAAAAAATATGGACCTATCCTAAACTCTCCCAAAACTCTTATCTTTCGCTGAGATGCCCCACTACCCAAGTATCCACGTTTGTATTTTGGCACGTGTCGGTAAACACCTTGGTTTTGGTTTCAGGGTTTTCCTTATAAATATTAATATTCTAATTCAAATTACAATATCACTGAAAATTACTCATGATATTGTGCGATGATTTTCACTAGTTAAATTATGGATTACATACTTAATTGTTTTAATATTGTTATGTTTGCAATAACACCTGCTCGGCCGATAACATTACAAAATTACAAATTAACTCCATTCACCCCTGTGGTCTCGTTTGTAGTACAACGTAAGTTGAACTATAGGTGTCGCTCCATCCCAATACGAAGGTTAAATAAAGAACGAGAGGAACAATTGCAGTTATGAGTCATTGTCATGTTAGCTCAAGTGGTCCGAGCATACCACGGCTATAGAGGTGGATGGACGCGGGTTCGAATTGCGCACATAACTATATTTCTTCACTCATAAATTTGTAATTTTGAAATACATATTTGTTCCTACCACGGATAGTATTTTGGTTTAATAATGTTGATTTCAGTGCAACTTAATAGAGTACTACAGGAAAGCAAAGTAAAAAAGCTAGGCAGTTATAAAATAATCATAAAGACACGCCTATTCATTATAAGTTATTCATTATAGGTAGTATTTCTAGGTATGAACCTAGAAACCTTGATACAGAATACATTAAGGTACAGTTGAAATTACGAGTAACACCTATCACCCATAACCAACGCTTTCATTAACTTACCACGATTCACTTCAACTATCCTATACTTAATCGCTTCAATATTTAACTTAATGTGGTTAAGTTAAACCGTCTAATTTACCTATGGGGTGTTCTTAAAACTGCGAAACTTAATCAAAATAATATGAAAAGCAGCAGTTATCCAAATATGTACAAAAAATTAAATACTTATCCACATTAACAAAACTATTCAACAAATGCATTTCACTTCGGCCTGTAATGTATTATTCATATTTTTTATTACTTTGCACGATGTAAATATTCATAACTCTATTCAAAGGGACCACGGCGCGGTCCAGTGTAGCCGCGGCGGGCGCTCTTGGCTCGGAGTAGGCTAAAAAACATTAAAAAAAAATTAAAAAGGAAATAAAAACAAAAAATTCAAAACAAAAAATAATAATCTCAAAATGTTTCATACTCGTAGGACTAGCAGAGGTCAACCCTAAGAGGTTGTAAGCATTTTACAAATAACCCTGTATATATATCGTGCAAAGAGCTTATAATATTTGTTTTCCTCCTTCACTTCGTCAATCGTTACTTACCGTCTTCATAAAGAGACGTCGAATATTTGATTAATTTTTGAATAAAAAAACTATCGTTACTCCTATATTCTCCGAAGAGGTAGAGGTATCTAAGCACCAACGTTTCGTTAGATATGTTTGAGTTTTTTGAGCGAGCACATTGCCATTTACTGGGGACTTCACCGGATCTTCACCGGATTAGTTCTGAAAATGTATTTGTTAGAAAAACTCATAGGTCGTCTCTGTCCAAACGCGGGATGAAACCAAGGATTACGGCGGGATTCCTAAGCAGCACTTTAAACACATTTAACTGGCTCTCAAGGACAGCTGCCAAAATTCAGTGTTTGGCAACAGATTTTCCACAACAGTTTTCCGTGGGAGAAAGCCAAACCCAACTGGCGGCCTACTCGGTACTTGCACTCACTATCAAAAAGATATCGTCGCTTCATATATTGAATTAGATTATAATTAAAAAACCAGCCCATTGCCCGTGTTGGACTATATACGCTTATTAGGGTTCCGCATTAAACAACGCGTGACAGTAACATGTATAATCATAGCTTAAATATGAATAGGCAATTTATTTTAACAAAAAAATCTAGCACTGGTTGGGCCATGCGTTGTTAGCATAGCGTAAAATAGTTTTGTTTTTACTACATTTTAAAAAAGAAATGAAAAATCGGCATTTTCTGTATTTGTTGCATAAATAGAGGATATTGTACAAACCATACCGAAATTTGAGATTCTTATCAAGTTTGGTTTTTAAGATGACTTGAAACAAAACTGGTCTACAATTGTCGTCCTTGTCGGTCCCCAATTTTATACTTTTATATAAATAAACCGAAATAATATATGTGTGTACTATAGGTACTCCTGAGTAAGTTCTTCACTATATGCACCCCAAATTCTGGTGAGTTTTTTCTGCTACCTTTACTCATGTATTGGAGACATTCGAAAAATATAGGTTTAATGCACGTAGCGCACGTAAAGTGCACGTAGCGCTTTCCATACAAACGTGTAGTTCATATTCTGTGAATTTGTGTATGCCATTTCCCTGATCATTTGCTTTCCCTGATCATTCATTGCTTTGCCATATCCCTGAGCCTAATATCTATGCTTCTGCTATGAAGGTTTTTCGATTTAACATTTATTTTATATATATGAATCCCTAACAAAAAAAAAAGGTACTGGAAACCACGAGCATATATATTAAGTTCATAGACATGCAAGAAACATTACAAGGATTTCGATTATCTTTACGAAATTAAAATATGACGAAACTACGTTAGTATAGAAAGTTCTACGAACACACTTAAAAAAATATTATAATATATTTCAGGTTTTTTCACTTACCGCTTAGAAGCTAGAGACCCATGACATACGCTTGGATGGACGGACAGCAGTGGAATATCAATAATAGGGCTCCGTTTTTACATATTGGTACATATTTCTAACTAGTTAAGCTTTAGACATAGTAGGCCTTGTAATAAAAATGGTCTAAAAGTGACAAATATTATGGATTCCCATCTACTTTATTTCATATTTTAAAAAAACTACTCATGGAGCAAACAGGGATAACACGTCACTTACTGAAAACTTATTATGTGTAAATCTTTTCATATTTTGGACCCAACTTAAAACAAATAATAATATTATAATTGGTTTTAGTTTAATATTCTTTATGAAATACCTAATTTTCAGGTACATAGCTCGGATAAAGTAACCTTTAGATAACATTAAATCTACAAATAAAGCTTCGAAAAGACAAAATGTTGATTACCTACTCCACTAGTTTTCTCACTTTGTTTTTTTTTAATAATTTATGTTTTTAAGATAGAACAAGCACTAGGCCTACCAGATTAAGCAGTAACCTCTGCCCATGACAGATGCATATCGTGACGAACTGCACTACGCCTATCACCATGAGACATACAGTTGTCGAGTATCATGTGCCAGTAATTTTAGTGGCTCTCAAGGACTGCCAGAACATATGTTAACTTTACAAAGTACAAATATACGATAGGAATATACGATACTGTTAACTGCTTGGCGACAGAACTTCGATTTGAGGGTGGTAGCTAGCCAGGCGAACATTCGCAAAATGCCCACCCAACTTGCGGTGAAGCTCAAGCCCGCGGTGGGGATCAAACCTTGAACGTGTGGCACACCTTAGTCCATAGCTGTAAACGATCGGGTATCATTGCTTCAAATATAAATTGCCTACCCTTCTGCGTTGAATTTTATACTAAACCAACACTCTACCAAATTAAATCATAACCTATTTTTTTATATTTTCTATATTAAAAATTCTATAACCTATATTAATCTTATATAAAGTAAATAAAAATATCAATTATTTTATTTCCTGCCAAATTATCTCCTCGGTCTAATATTTGTTCAAACATATCAACGTACAAACATATAAATAAACGATGGATCCCCTTCCTATCACAGAGACCTTCGCCCTGCTTCTTTTATAAAATAATTCGTTTGACATGATAAAATACTTACAGTGAGCCTCACATCACATCCATTAAAATTCACAAACACACACTGAAAAAATTAATATGTAGGTATACGCTATCTCGGTTTTCCAATCATTATAAGTACTGTTATACTCTTATCTACTGGTAGCATCGTTGTCACCTGGATAACACTTGAAAAAACATTGGTCAAATATGGAAACCATGATTAAAGCCGCGATGGTTCCTTATCCGTATAATGAAAGTAGCTTCCGTGTTTGTGACAGGCCCGTGTTCTTTTGATCTCAGCGTTGGCACACGAAGGGACAATTTCAGAGAGTGCTTCCTCGATTTTCGTGACTTACATACGTACGACAGCTTTTTCACAAGCACTCTTTATGCCCGTTCTGTTTTCGTTCTTTTGATGCGGAGTTCTAATTATATCGTAGCATTATAACCCATTTGTAGTCGCTACACACATAAAATCGTGTACACATACGATAGATACGATACGATGTATGTAGGTGCCTACCGTGCGTCTTCATTTCCATTTGCCTTTTGAATAATCAAGTCTGAAACAGCCTGTACTTACATGAAATAATACCAACCCGTTTTACTAATTATATTGTCTTGGGCAATAAATTAATATTACTCAATTTAAAGGTCGCAAGATTATTTGTTCACGTTAAAAAAATATCAGCTTTTGGATAGAACAGACGCGATGGGTGATCAAATTAGTACCCGACCCAGGCGTTATTTTGGTTTCCATTATCTCTTATTGAGGTGTACTGGATTAGGATGGTGGCATCATCCCGATGAAGGCGATAGTAGGAACTTTCCGGGGTGGTATCTGTACTACTCTATCGCGACCCAAGTCATATGGGTAGCAGGTTTTGTGGGTCTAGAAACCATTGACCCTTTCGTTGGCGAAAAAGAATTGGACAGCTTTATGTTCAGCCTGTCATTCGTCATTACGCACAACTTAACTGTCATAAAGCTGTATTTGTTTTTCTTCAGAAATCAGGAACTGCAGGATATTGTCCGAACTATTGAAATAGATCTTCACGACTACTACCAGAACGAAGATAAGAATCGGAGAACAATTAAAATTTGCAAAACTTTCACATATGCTTTCATATTTTTTGGTTGGCTGACTATCGGTAATTCGAATACATACGGAGCCATCCAGGACTTTCATTGGAAATCTTCATTGAAGGGTATTAACAACACATCTCAAATACAACCTCGTTCTCTAGCACAGCCGATATACATACCTTGGGATTATCAAAAAGATCAGTCTTACATCCCAACTTTTATACTGGAACTCGTAGGGCTCCTGTGGACTGGCCATATCGTGATGGGCATCGACACATTCATCGGGTCAGTAATCCTCCACATGAGTTCACAATTTGCAATACTTAGAGAAGCAATTGAGACTGCTTACGATCGCACAATGATTCAACTCCGTGAAGGTACTCTCTATGATGTCAACGAGAATCTTCCAAGTGACGGAGCAGACATCCCTCTAATGAACTTGGAAGAAAATAACGAACGTATTGTCAGAGCCTTTTACACGGAAAAACAAATTGAATCAGCTTTACAAACAACACTGGTAAATTGTATTCGTCAACATCAAGTTCTTATCGGGTGAGTATAAATACGTGTACCTATATAATTTTCTCGTTCCCTTACAACGTGCGGAAGTCGTAACAATATCAAGTGTAATATTAAATCATTGTTGTTTGTGAGCCTGCATTCCCTTTCAACATTAAATTTGAATAAACTTTCGGCAGGTAACGGGGATTTAATTTTTTCCTGTTTATGTTGTCCATAAGAGCTTTATTTTGACGTGCAAAAAAGCTTTTAAGTTGTGCGCTAAGCCTTTTAGCGGGAAGAAACCACTTGATGTTTGAGGGAGTTTTTCTTTTGCGTTCGGCTTACTAAGTAGGACATCAGATGAGAGTTAGGAACCTACTCGTATGTAAGTATGCAAGAGTTGTCGCTATGCAAGAAGTGTTTGTAATCTCAAATAAATTATACACTAAAAGGGAGCGCTTTCATCCTTTTAAATTATTTCAACTCTTTGTATCTAAGTCGTTGTATGGTAGCAATTAAATAAGTTTTCCTAGGCTGTTCGATCTAACCTTGTATTCGCATTTGCGATTCCTGGCAGGGTATTTGTAAATTACAAACAACTGCTTGGCTACTGTGAGTTGTAATGGAGTTGTACTGTGAGTCTGAGTTGAATGAGTACACCGAACTTTTGGCACACGACTTGGACTAGTCGGCTCGGCTAAACTGCCATAAAGTGCAATCCAAATTAACTGGCTACGGTCTGTGCCTCGCTGAAACCAGAGCCAAAGTTCATCGCTCTCTTGAAAATGGTTTATACTCGGAGCACTTGTTTATGTTAATAGTTTGACTTGGCTAACCGCGCTGTGTAAGTTAACAAAGACAAACTGATTGTATCATGTAGGTATACTTAGAGTATTTCCTAGAAATAGTCATCAAAGTATTTGGAAACAAGAGTTGCAAAAATGATTGAACCCATTTCGAGATTTTCCGTCAGACCCATTAAAGGCAGAAAGTTACCTACTCTATTGAGCAAAAAAGTCAATTCGCAGTTGATGGGAAGGCAATAAGGCGGGAGGGAGCTGTGTGCGAATATGACAAACTGCAATAACTCAGGATTACGACCCCAATATTGTGAGTCGTTGGTTTTTTCCAACACTGGAATCATCATAATCTGGGATTCATATTCACCTAGTGAATTCTGAAATGAAACTCTTGCCTCTTATTTTTACATCCACTTTTATCCTATGACTATGTCTGAGGCACTATCATAAATTATACATTTTACCGTGAAGTTGGAGCTGTTTCTTATTTTACGCGATCGTGGTGAAAGATACCCACCCAGTTAAGCGGCAACCGTTGCCTATAACAGATGCATTTCGTCACAAGTGACAAACTATACATAGTATTGTGTATTGTAGATATACACATATCGGCACCCATACTCTTCAAACCGAAACAGTAATGTGAATATTACTCCTTGGCGGTAGAAATAGACATGGTGGCAGTTTTTACCCAAACGAACTCCCACAAAGATTTCTACTGCTACTATGTAGTATGTACGTAAAAATTCAACGTATGCGTTATACCACTGGCATAAGTATTACTTCATAATGGTGACATTCCGGGTTCAATTCCCTTGTTGGACGAGTGCTGATGAGAAATTCTCAAATCAATCTGCAGTATGGAATTGTACACTATAAATGGAAATAGGCATCCGAATATTATATTACATGGGACATAAAGTCTGGAAAAATAGAATATTATTTAATCCGGGGATATACAAGCTTGCGTGATGATCATTATTTATTGGGGGTTGGGTACCCGAAGGGTAAAATAGAGACCTATTAATGAGACTCCGCTGTCTGTATGGTATGGGTATTTTATTATAGAATTATAATAAGTTTGTTTTTATTTTGTGAAGAAAGCTGACCCAAAATTAAGTCCATTTGCATCTTCCCATATTTTTCTGTGTAGGAGTCGTAAGAGGTGGGCCCTCTGAAGAGCTGCCATCTTACACTGCGATCCCCAAGACGGCTGCCAAGCGTGGGGATTGTTGCAAACCTCCTCCCCTAGTGGGGGATGATTTCTTCAACGGTGGAAGTCATGCCTGTAAGGCATAATCGCCTTACCTTATTATTATGTCTTCACTTAGAACTCATGAAGTAGAATACAAAATTATTTTATACAAAAAAAAACTTTTTAAATAGTTTATTAATATATATTAAAGTGATATTGTAAAGTGAGCTATCAAAGAGGTCAATTTTAGACCAATTTTAAAGACTACGCTATCAAAACGCACAGTATTAATTAATGCGAAATTTCGGTTATATTGTATACTCAACTACTAAGACTAAGAAAACATTACTGATGATTCCGATTTGAAATGAGTTTTAAAGCTGTGATCAAAACGGCATCCGACTTGCACTTGGCATGTTTATATTTTTTAGAAGTGTTTATGCACAGTAAGGGATAATTTAGTGTATAATATTTTTTTTTTATACCAATAATTTGGCAAACAAGCTTACGGCCCGCCTGATGGTAAGCAGTTACCGTAGCCTATGGACGCTTGCAACACCAGGGGTATCACAGGCGCGTTGTCGACCCTGAAGAAATCTCTGCACGCCCTTTTTAAAGAACCCCATGCTGTACTCCATAGGGAAAACCACGGCTCATTCCACAATCTGAGCGTCTGCTCAGGAGCTCCTTTGAGCCCGCACAGTTCGAAACAACTCTGGTTTATGTGTGGGGTTGGATTCCCCGTCGATGGCGAGAATTGCGATGGTGGAAGGTAGCCGTGGGCATCAAGTCGAATAATTCATTATAACACTCTCCGTTGTACAAGCGGTAGAACACACATAAGGAGGCAAAGTCTATCCTCAGACTAAGGGGTTCTAAACCGCTTGTGAGCTCGGGATCATCAACAATTCTGATGGCACATCGCTGCACCGAGTCTAAAGCTGGTATCCAGGTGCTCCCGGCCACAGATGACAGCAGTATTCCTTATGAGGCCGGACCTGCGATTTATAAAGTTGCAGCCTTTGCCCCGATGTGAAGTACTGCCTCGCTCTGTAGAGCACTCTAAGCTTTTCGGAAGCCAGCTTCACCTTATCTTCCAAGTGACTTCGGAACACAACGTCGCTGGAAATGTCAACGCCAAGGATCCCGATGTTTTGACTGAAGTTTAAGAGAGTGTTCTGGAATTGTGGAGCCACAGACCATGGGGTTTTCTTAGCGGTGAACGCGTAGGCTTGAGTCTTAGTGGGTTTGAAATGGACTTGATTTAGTCGACCCCGATCGGAGATACAAGTTAGTGTACTCTCGATTTCAGACACCAGCCGTTCGCGGCTTTCCTCCACCTCAGAACGAGGGATATTTGCACGGCCCGTGTAATGGGTGTCCCCTTACTACTATAGACAGCATATCTTTGATATGCATTAGGAACAGTGTTGGGGACAGCACAGAGCCTTGCGGGACGCCAGCATTTATGTCCATGCTATCAGAGCAGCTACCGTCAACGACGGCTCTTATGCTTCTGCTAGATAAAAAGCTGGCAACCCATTTGCATAATCACTCGGGAAGCCCGTGTGATATTAACTTCGTTAGGAGACCCCTGTCCTGACCCGATCGAACACCTTCGACACATCTGGGCTCACTGCCAATGCCTCACCTTGACTCTCAATGGCAAGTGACCAACGGTACGTTAGATACACAATGTGGTCACCAGCTGAGCGACTGTAGCGGAAGCCATATTGTCGGTCGCTCAACAACTCGTGATCCTCCAGGTATCTCAAAAGCTGCGTGTTGATCCCACGCTCCATCACTTTGGAGAGAAGGGCACCTCCCTTCTCGGCGATGGCGATAGGCCTGTAATTCGTCGGGTCTGATCTGTCGCCCTTTTTAGGCACTGGATGCACATGGGCAGCCTTCCACGAAGACGGGGCTTCATTTTTGGTGTAGGAAAGTGCGAAAAGACGCGTCAATACTGGACCCAATTCAGGAGCACACCGCTTCAGTACCACTGCCGGTATGCCGTCTGGCCCACTCGACTTATGGATGTCCAGAGACAGCAATTTCCCGCCGGACCTCCCGTTGGGTAATGCTTATCGCCAGCATTAAGCTAGCACACTGCGGGATGGTAGGCGGTGTGGCGCCCCCGTCATCCAAAGTCGAGTTCGAGGCAAAGAGAGAGCCCAAAAGATCAGCTTTCGCCTTTGCACTTTGGGTCAAGTTTCCGGACGGCTTACGGAGTGGTAGTAAGGATGACTGGCAAAAGTTTCCTTCAGCAGCTTTGGCAAGAGGCCAGAAAGCACGACTTCCAGAGGGAAGGCTAGTCAGCCTCTCGCCAAACCTGCCGACGAAATTGAACTTAGCCCTGGCGATCATTCGCTTACTGAACCTGAAGGCAGCGTAAAATTTGCGTTTCGCATCAGAGATGTTGGGGTCCTGATTAGTTCGGGCCGTGGTCCAAGCCTCATACAAAGTTTGCTTATTTTGTCTAGCATCTTTGCAAGGCCGATTAAATCACGGTCGCTTCTTCACCCCTGCTGCCACTAGCGGGTTTGGAATATAACATTCCATTCCCGCCAGTATCGCCTCAGCGACAGCAGCTGCACAGGTGTCAGGATCATCTAATGCGAAGCAAAGCTGTCTCCACGGGTACGATGCGTAGAAATCTCGCAATCCATCCCAGTCTGCTGACTTGTAGTGCCATACCCGTCGCCTTCCGGGAGGCCGGGGCGGATCGCATGGCACTTGCGTCTGGACTAGACAGTGGTCCGATGACCCAAGTGGCGCATCCACTGTCACTGCATAGTTGTCCGGTCGCATATTTAGCAGAAGATCCAGTAAGGACACAGAATCGACAGGTCCCGTTCTTCTAGGCCATGGAGCCGGCGACATCAAATATCCTCCCTGACGTACATAAGTACCCCTGCACGGCGCACAAAATTATGTTCCAGCTTGTACCCGGGGTAGTGTAAATACGATGTATCATCAGGGCAGGATATTTGCGTCTCCGTTAGAAATAGCAGGGTTCGGATGTGCAGTCTCAAGATGTTGATGTACTGCATTGATATTAGCGTGAAGTCCCCTGATGTTACAAAAGTCCATCGATAGTGTGGACGGGGAGGCCGCTGAAGAACCATTTCGTTTATTTCTCCAAGGCATTATAAAGAAGGGATTGTTAAGAGATTTAAAGGAATCGCTGTGCCAGCAGTGACAGGGACGAAGTGCAGTGTTATTAGTCGAGAGTGCTAGACAGGTGATGCGGTTTGTTGGTGCGGCAGCCGGAAGGGTCTCCGGTCCCCCCATGATATAGTTGGCCGGGTCCACTCCGGTCTCCTCCTCCGGCACGACCAACTATACCATAGATTATGCGCGAGGCGGCGGGTCAGCCCACATTAAAGCAGCGTTATTTGGCTGCGATCTTCTTTAAGGTGGAGGAGAAGGTACATCCCCAGTCGGGCTACTCAAAATTTTGAACGGGACAACCCGTTATGTTATCTCTTAAAATTCTTGTTTACTTCCAAGAATACTCCACTTTGAGGATGTTTTGTAAACCTGATCATAGGCGGATAGTAAATATTTGCCATTGTATTTAAAATGTGGATATTTTTAGTAAAAGTTCCAATCACCAAAAAGGTCAATCACAAACATTTTATAAACAAGCTGTTTTTTTTAAATTAAATATTGTTATATATTTTTGACAACCTAATAAATAATATACTTTCTCAAAAACTACATAATATATGTATTATGTATTACTTACTCACGTCTTCTTAGATTATTTCTAATTCTCAAGCTGTAAACAATTCGACAACTATTACGGATGGTAATCGCAAAATTGTTACGATGCACTTCTATAATTATTCAAATACAAAGATTAGCCTCTATTTGTATGCTACGTCTTATTTTTCCTAATTATATATAAATAAATAAACGTACTATTCTTATTCATAAGTTGCAGTTACTTATTTTCACATAGACGGTGATAAAAAAGATAAAAGAGTGTCCACCTCGGGAGCCAACAACTATTTTAAGCTCGATTAACTTTGAATACCTCGCTGCGCTCAGGATTCTACTTTAGACACCCTCGCAACGCTGATGATTCAAATCTAAAATCCTTTGTTCCGCTCTCGATTCAAAGTAATACTATCGTCTTTAAAATGGTTCTTTGCTCTCTTGGTAAACAATCTGCTATTACGCGGTATTCTCAATACTGCTTTGCTTTAATTATTGCGTTACGTACCACATATCAGAAATTATCCGCGGTTGGTTGGAAAAGATTGATTTGGAGCATTATTCGTTTATAGGCCTATAACAATGCTTATCTCTAGTTTTTTCTCTTATTTATTGACATTAGGTATCTGAGATTCATATTTTTTTTCAGATGCGTGGAGAAATTTTCCAACACTTATTCATATGGCTTCATGACTCAATTGCTCTCAAGCATGGCTGCAATTTGCGTCGTAATGGTTCAAGTTTCGGTAAGATGGTTTGTAGAGTACCTACCTAGCAAAAATTCGTAAAATTCTTGATATAAATGAACATTGGTGGAGTTTAGAATAACACTTTCATTTTACTACAAGAATTGCTACAAAAAAACACTATATCAAATCATATCAGAAGGGTAACAAAAACATTTCCTTCGTTCAGACGAATTTTGTAGTATGGTTGATAACACCACCATCCCATATCACGATCCTGATAGCAAAGAATGGAAACGCGAAGATGTGGATTGGATTCTAGTTCGGGACTAAAATTTTGTGGTCTTAAAATGTCTCGATGTGATGTGAAATGCGTTAATCATGCTATAGTGCGTGATAAACATATTTAGAAATATTAGGCATGTAAAGCTCTTCAAATTAGACGTTAGAAATTAAGGGACAGATTACAATAATTTCAATCAATTTTCTATATGAATTACTTTAATTTTTCATCTTAGGAAACTGACGAAATTTATTTTATCAGTTATGAGTGTACATATTGCGAAATAAAAAAGACTTTCATCATAAATAATAAGTCTCATACATATTTCATTTTGCCTCACACATTATTTGTGTAAGGCAAATAGAAATGTAGGTATGGGGACCACCCACAAGATCATTAGCTCGGGAAAATTTAAAGAGACTCACCAGGGGTAGCGTTACGCTAACCTTTTAACTGATGGCTTTGTCACTTGATAGTAGCTTTTGGCTGTATTTCATCCATCGTGCAATGTACCAGTAGACATTGTTGTATATCGGATTTAAAACCTATAAAACAAAAGAATGTAACATTTCTATATTTAAAAAACAACCAATTGAAGCCACCACTTTGTAACATAGGAGACCACTGACCACATCCTGCAAATTCTAGGATGGTAGGTCTTGGTATCAGATCGAGGTAACAGGTTACCTAATTTCGAATTGATCAGATCTGTCAAAGTTAATCAAATTACATTCCCATCAACAAGGAAAGATGATGATCTCTAAACGGATGAATGAACACTTTCAATCAAGACATTTGGAACAAAAAACTAAAATATTATAATAGCTTTACCTGTATGGGGGCTACGATGATACGGATACACCGACAGATACTCAGATACACAAGTTAAACTTACAACAACCCACTTACAACATGTTATATTATAGGGGAGTCAAAAACAAAAGACAACACCAATGCGGTGCCGTCAGAACATTTAAGTGTTGTAAACGAGCCGTACACGTTTTGGGCAGGTGCAGCTTGGTACTGATACCAGGTGGGGAAAAAACACCCAATGTTCTTTTGCCGTAATTTAATGTATTTAATGAAAAGCTTTAGTTCTTCTTGTAAAATTTGTCCCCTCGTATGTACATATCTGTCGAGGATCTACGACCCATCCGTCCGAAATGTCCATATTTTTTTTCCCGCGACGCCCCGTAACGTTTTTTTGTAGTACTAAGTAGTTTTCCATTACCTAAACATGTCACCCTAACATCCCCATACCCTAATATATTACCTATACCATACAAAAATAAAATTTTCATCCATTTAGTTTGAGTGGATCAAACAGCGAATAAAAATATTTTTTTCCAGATTTTGAAGTATTTTGTTTTTTAATCGAGTTTATTTGTGGCAGTCTCCAATCAACATATATACTTCTTGGTACCAATGCAATCCTCATCATATTCGCTTTACGGGAAAATAAATGAAAATAGACCTTTTCATGGAAAATTTTACAGGAAAAGGGGTTTGAACAGACGAAAATGGCGGGAAACAGCATTTTTTATATTATTTTTTTTAAATTTTTTTTCCGAAACTATTCCACCTACAACTTTGTTTTTTTTTTAATGTGAGTATTTATTATGGTTCTTTACCCATGAATTATACCAGATTGTAAGGATAAATATTTTATAAGTAGTAACGAGATTAAAACAACGCGATTTTTTTTTAAGAATTTTGGCGGGAAAACTGTACATAAGCGCATTTTTTTTTTCTCAAAAACTATACCACCTACGAATTTGGTTTTTCTTTTGATATGATTATTTACATGTAATCTATACACCTGAATTATTTCACATGTTTAGGTTTATAGGTTTAAAAGTAGTTACGAGATTATTTATTACGTAAGTTTCGATCGGTTAGTGTTTGCGCGGCAAAATGCATCGAGTGAAAGTTATTTTTTTTCATTTCATGATTTGAGTAACTTCTCGTTACCATAGAGTAATGCGGTTTTTTTTTGTTGTATAGCCAATGATAGTAGCTTACTAACAACGTTTGAATAATAACGATCGGATAAATACAAGCTTCACACTTAACTTTTTTTTTATACCACCGGAATTCCGGCCGGAACAAAAACAGGGGTCAAATAAAAAAATATATAAAAAAAAAAGTTATCAATCCTTATCCTTTTAATTTCTTTTAACATCGTTATTGACTTGTTGCCTATACAAATGCAAAATTACAGCTTTCTAGGTTAATTACTTTAGAAGTAGTTACGAGATTATTTTTAAATGACATAAATATAAACAATATTTTGGCGCCAAAATGTAATTTGAGCTGGTTTCAGATTTCATATCAATTTTAAACATACTTTCTGTTATATCAGAATATTATGGATTTTTTCTCGTATAGCCAAGGATCCATCCTCACGAAAACCGTTTGAATTATGAAAATCGAACTTACCCAGATTTTATGGTGAATATGTAAACACGACTATGACCGCTCACCGGCAGGCCGGTTGGGACAGATAAGGTAAATCCGGCAGGCCGGAGGATACGGTACTTATTCCATCAAGTTGAGAAAATTATATCGGCCAAGTGGCCGCCGCCAGAGTTGACGCTTTATGGCATTTTCCATCACTCTAGCCAGAACTTTGGGCGACAGGTTCTCGCATTCTTGAATATTATTCAGTCTGAGGCTTGTTGACGTAAACTGGCGACTCAAAAAAAAACATAAAAAGAAGTATGGAAAGGTTAAATTGGCTGATCTGGCCGGGCAGTGCAAATCACCAAAACGAGAGGTTAAGCGACCCGAAAATGCTTCCTTCAGAATATCGGATTCTTGTGGAGTAAACCGATTCATGGCTTTCCCATTTGTATTTTGCGTCTGTTTACTTCACAAATGTCAAAACCGAATTGACATTTGGCGCCATTTGCAAAAGTTGTAGGGTTTTCTAATAGGGTGTTTACTTTTGCCCCACCTTGTATATAGCCACTGCTGATTTTGTTACTCTACGACATATAAAAGACTTTTTGAAGCAGTGATGGCTCAGTGGCATTGGACATTGACTTCCGAGCAGCAGATCCATGATTCGAATCCCGCCGCGGGCTTGCGCTTCACCGCATGGTGGAAGGGCATTTTGCGTATGCCCGCCTGGCTAGCGACCATCCTCAAGTAAAAATCTGTCACCATACACCTAACGGTGTGTTCCGACAGCTGTCATTGAGAGCCAGTAATCCTAGGTTAAGCCTGTTAACACCTTCGACAAAGGCACATTTCGTCAAAGGCTATCAGCAATAAAAAAATTAAAATACTTTCTATGATAATAGTCTTTCATTTTTTCAGCAAGACGCGTCCAGTTTCAAGTCCTTAAAATTGATAACATCTCTTGCATTCTTTGCCGCCATGATCATTCAACTGGCAATACAATGTTTCACTGGCAACGAGCTTACGTTACAGGTGAGTGTTTTTAATTCAAACCAAGTACCTTTTTGCAAGTTTATATTGTTTGCATATTCTGAAATACAATAATAATAATTATATACCATATTATGCCAAAAACAATTTCTTACATTGTTTAGACAATATTATGGGATATCAATAAACATGTTCGAAGCAGTTAAAAATTCAATATAAAAGTTTACACCAAAAAGCTTAAAACCTATACTATTTAATATTATATAAACTCATATTTGAAAACTATCGCTAGTTTTATCCATTTTAACTTATTAGGAACCGGCTATATTAACTTATCAGTTACGAGTGCTCGTCGATTCACGCAATCGTGACTCCCAGACGAAAGACTTCAAAACAGTCCGAAACTGGTCGGAATCTTTTCGGTAAATATAACGCGGGTCCTAGCCGGTTCATTAGGAACCGGAAGTTAATATGTTTAAACTCATAGTCACTAAGTCACACTAGCCCCCACACTAGGATATCCTGTGTTGTGGATCTTCTTTTCAAAAACTACATTATTTTTTATAAAAAAAATATCAATAAATAAGTTTAACCGAGTTTTCTTATACATACTTGCAGGTAAGTAGTGTTTAATGCACTATTGTTTTTAATAAAATAATACTTCACACAGTAACCACATGACCGAAGTTTCTTAAAAAAAATAAGCAGTATTTAAATATTCCCACCATAATATTAATCTCAATAAAATTAATATAAAATTGCAAACTGCGGGGAAAGAAGATTTTATTAAATATATTATATAAAATATAGCAAAACATACCTAACATATGGTCTCAATCGTGACCGGAGTACGTAAAGGTTATGATATAGGAATGTTGTTTCACCAAACTATTGACGATTATCACTTCAAAATCGTACAGAGATTGTTTATTAGCAAGATACTTGTAGTTTAGATTATCAAGGCTTTCCACCTGAAATGTGCAAGGATATTTTTTGAAGCAGTGATGGCTCAGTGGCATTTGCTATGGACTGCCACGCAGCAGGTTCACGGTTCGTCGCGGGCTTGAGCTTCACCGCATGGTGGAAGGGCATTTTGCGAATGTCCGCCTGGCTAGCGACCATCCTCAAGTAGAAAATCTGTCGCCGAGCACTTAATTCTAGATTAAGCCTGTTAATACCTTCGACCACATCATCACTTACCATCAGGCGAGATTGTGGTCAAAGGCTTACCTATCAACAATATAAAAAAAGGACGATGAGCGGTGTGCGCAAAATCCAAAAACCGTCAATCATTTTATTTTCCCTGCTTCGCTTAGCACAGCTCCTATTGTCACCTGTCTACCTATAGCTTGTGTTAGCTTGGGTAGTTATGAGCATAAAATAAAAGAGGAGTTACAGATTTAGCTGTATAATTATCGAAGGCTCGTGGATTACAGACGGGCTTACGCAACGATTGGCTTCTTGATCGAATGACTTATCTCCAGATCCTCTAGAGGACTTGCTTAGCAGCAGATGCTGGAGATGGTCAGGCCATGTAGTACGCTGCACTCAGGAACTGTGCCCGAAGATTGTCCCAGCTGTAGAGCTTCTCTAGAGCTTATCTAGGAGAGACATAATATACACCAAGAGCACTAGTGACAAAAAAAATAAGAGTAAAATAGACTAGTGATTTTACATGAGGACATACGAAAGACATACCAGCAGAGTGTATTAATGTGAACGTGTAAAGGAACGCAAATACCGGTAGGGATGGAATGCGAATGAGAAGAATTCTGTGATAATGATGCAGTAAGATCACGAGGAACAGAACAGAGTGGAGGAAGAACTAGCTGTTCTGATCTTACAAAGCGGGATAAGGAAAGAAAGAAGCAAGAAGGGATATATATAGTGCTGGGGCCAGAAGAGAAGAAATAACAAGATGTATTGTCATATTATCATGCTGCAATTATATAAAATGTTAAACTTATTTAAGTGTGAAGCCGAATTCATTCACCTTACGGCGGAAGGTAAATTCTGATTTACCTGGCAAGTGTCTTATTGTGCAACTAGAATGATAATGAAAATTAACTTCATTTTGACATTGGACATAATTGACTTCGTTTTGAAATGAAAATGGCAAAATGACGTACATCTTCATTTGGTAAAAATAAACTTTTATTTTTATTCCCGATAGGTTAGCCTTTGACCACCATCTTACCTGATGGTAAGTGATGATGTGGTCGAAGATGTTGTTCAGGCTAACCTAGAAGTACTGGCTCTCAAGGACAGCTGCCGGAACACACCGTTAGGTGCTTGGCGACAGATTTTCTATTTGAAGGTGGTGGCTAGCCAAGCGGGAAATCAAAAAATGCCCTACCACCATGCAAAAAAAAAACATTTTTAGCCGATCTTCTCAATTTGAATGTATGTTTTTTTGTGTGATTGTTACGCGAATACTCCGCCAATGAACTGTTCATTTTTTGCTGTTGGGTGTGGATTTTCAAATGAACAATTAATGGTAATTGTGCGGATGAATCATCATATAAGCAGAATCACTTAAAAGAGTAACATAAAAATTTAAAAATAAACGGAACATGCTTCCAAAACTGCAAAGTGGTAATTAGGCCATGATAATGTGAGACCAGTGTTTTGAATTAGCATGGTATAGACTCAACAAGTTTTTTCAGTACTATTCAGTGTTCCAGTGTTGTTTTTTAAATTTGATCTCATAATAGGCTTCGTTTTCATAGGAAATTCTCCTCCTCCTTGCTTCGTTCTCCTCATTACTGAGGGTCGTGATTACCCCGCTTCTGGAGTACTTTCGTCTTTACGGTGGCCCGCCACTTATACCTATCCTTGGCGTCATGGAGTGCGTCGTGTAGATTGGAGTCCAAAGCTGTGCGGATTTGGTCCGACCATCTCAACGGACTACGACCCCTTGGGCGCTTGCCATCCACCTTGCCAGTAACCATGAGCTGCTCCAGGTTATGCCCCTCCTTTCTGGCGATATGGCCGAATAATTCGAGCTGCCTACGTAGGCAAATATTGGAAAGGCGGGTCTTTATATTGAGCTCACGAAGAATAGAGACGTTCGTGCGGAATGCTGTCCAAGGAATCTGCAGCATCTTCCTCCAGCACCACATCTCAAATGCATCGATACGGTCTCTATCCGCCTTCTTCAGGGTCCATGTCTCTACACCATAGCTGAATATGGAAAAGACCAGCGAGTTGACAAGCTTCACCTTGGTTTTTCTTGATATGTTGCGGAAATGATTGAAATTCTCCATTACCATTCAAATTAGACAATAAGGCCGCAGTGCTAAGTATCTATGATAGTATAGATTAGCCGAATAAACTAAATATACATCACTGTTTATTATGACATCCTGGATTCATTCATTATGTACCATCTTACCTATTACTCTCTTATCTACTAAGAACCAAACTTTATTTTTAAGATGTAAAAAAACTAGACAATATTTTAGTATAAGCTACGTAGATGAAAAAATATGAGATGATGTTCCATCAATTTCCATTAAAAGTCGTCACGTACAAATATCGTAGCATTAAAAAACGCTCTCTGGTGACGTAAGTACTCATAAAATTGCTAACGAGGTGACGAGCGGCGGAGACTTTTTCACGTTCGTTTCAAAATTCATGCATATTCTGACTCAATTATTACAAAAGACGAGCTCCATTCTTAATGTTGATTTTATATAATATGTCAACGACAGATGCAGGACGTGACAAGATCCACAAAAACACGTCCAACAACGAGATTTTATCAAGAACGTTCCTATAGGTACCTATTACGTATAGTTGGTATAGGTAGGTATACGAATAAAAAGGAACAAGTATACAGTGTAATTTTCTAGTATTAATACTAATATGAGCTACTCATTAGTAAAAAGATATAATATTATAATGCCAAACCAACGTATACGAACGAAGCATGAATCCTAGAAAATTTCACAGTAGGCATAGAACATATAATAATACTACCAGTAGGTATACTAAACTTGGTCAATGCTTAACTTAGCTACTTAGCTCTTTTTAGTAAAAGGTATGTCTACTTTGTGTCTTAATATACTGTAAAGTAATGTTTACGTATGCTCAGGAAAAAATGGCGAAACAGAAACGTCACCAAAGCCATAAAACTGGGATTTGTTAGGGTATTAGAATTACCTATGTTTCTCTACGGTGCTGAGAGTACGGGGACCCTAAACTGATAAAAGAAAGAAGACGATCTGGAAATGTGGTGCAGGAGATAAAATCTTGGCATATCACGGACCCAATTTCGAACCAACATTTCCATATTAACTAACTCAACTTTCTTCCATCGTATAAAGTCGCATTCTTAGTTTCATAAAGATGCGTCTGTGGAATTACTTCTACAAGGAAACGTGGACGAAAAAGCTCGTGCCAGCGAAAGGGGCTCTGGGTGGTTTAAGCCACGTGTGTGCCAGCGCGGTGGGAGAGGAATGGCGACGGGTTGTTACGCGTAACACCATTCCCGATGTGAAAACCATGACCACTGTTAAGAGTGTAGCAACTGAAGAGAAGAAGAATACTGTAGTACGTAATTGCTAAGAGTTAAAAGAAAAAACCTGAATAGGTATTTCAGTTTTATTACAACAGTCATTTTATCAGTAAACTGACGAAGGAGTTCTATGTCCAATGCTGCATACACAGAAAAAAAGACTTCTTTAGCCAAGAATATACATTGTCTTAATAAATTCAAGACAATGCTGTATTACAACAAGAATATATTCTGAACTGAAAAATAATCGAGTCTTGATATTACACTCGAATATTCTTAGGAATATTGTTTTGACCCAAAAAATATTTCTTCACATAAAGTATTCAAATTATTATTTCAAGATAACGAAAATATTCTTCGAACAATAAAATAGGAATTCTTCTGTTAACATTTTATTCTCTAAATAAAATTTCTATATTCTTTCTTGAAATATTTTTAAATATTCTTGTTCGAATGTAAATAAGGTGCTTCACTTACGAATATTTATGGTAAGATTCTTGGATTCAAAACTAACCATATTCTTATTTAATCACTTTAACGATTTCTCCAAAGAAGGATGCAATATATACTTTGATTCAAGAATATATTCCTGAGAATATTGTGTTCTGTTTTCAAGAATATATTGTTTTCAATATATATGAATCACAAATATTCTTGAATAAAAACACACTGCGTTGGCTCAAGTATTCCTTTTTTTCTGTGTACCTGAGTATAGATGCATTCTATTGCATATATGCTTTTATTTATTTTACTGTCATGATAGCTTCTTTAACCAACGCGTTTAACACTATCGCACCTATATCATGGGTTATGATGATGGTGAAAGGTGATAGTGAAAGACGGTTACAGGCTGGACCTATAATAGGAACTGGTTCTCATCTTCACGGCTACCCATCATATATACTCTACTTACAATATATCCTCTTAGATAAAATGTTGTAAATTATACTACATACTATAGGGTTGAAAATATTAGGAATAACACACACAACGCAACACTAACTTCCTAGTACTATATATGTATATAGGTACTATAATAATATATATAATAGAAGAGGATATTCTTTCTTAGTCCTTACTATAATACCATTTTAAGTTGTTAGTAGTGTATGTCATTAGCATGGAGATTTCATAGATCCATGGTAATTAGTCATTGAAAAAATAATGTCATCATAAGATTTCTTTGCCAAATTGACCTTCATTGAAACTTGTTCAGAGGGCCTTGGCATTAGCATAATGTTGTTTGGTAAGTAGTTTTTTATTGACAAAGGCTTTGGCTCTTTACTTTAGGAGCTTATGATCAACCTACTATCTAAAAGGTTTTTCATTTCATTTTTTCAAGCCCACATCATCAAAAAGGCTTTCCAGTGCAAGGGTTGAATAATATATATCATCATGGTCGATTTAATACATGATTAAAAATATATTAGGTTGTAAAGTTACCTTTATCATGAATAAAACAATAAAAAATAAGTTAGTGTTCGTACTATGGTGTTTGATTTCTTTTATATAGATACAGTGCAGGAATAGCAACATTTTAATACTATAATATGCATTTACGGCTTATAATAAAGAAAATGTATCTAAATCGACTCAGTAATTATTTACTTGAACGGTTTGAATAACACATCACTTGACGCAGAAGTCTTATTTTTAATAAAAAAGTTACGGGTAGCTAATTGATGTTTAAAACACCTTGTGCTGTGACTAAATTAGAAGCCCATTTTCTCTAATTCAGTCAATGTTCTTTATTTCATATTCAAGCTACATATGTGAAATAGATTTTTAAAGTTCCTTTCAATGGATTTCTTTGTTATTAATTCGGTTCTTGTGTCCAGTTTGCATATGTTAATGTGTGACAATCACATTATATTTTTGTTATATATAAGTTATATATAACAAAAATAATTGTATATCAGTAATTGAATATATGTCTTTATAATACCAAAAAATATGTCTATATACATTCAATATAACTGTGGGCCTTAAAAGTAAACCCAAAGTCGCACAACGGGCTATGACTCTGGGTGCTGGGTGTTTCTCTACGAGATCGGTTCCGTAGACGTACGAAAACCTCTGACATAGCCCAATGGATTAGCGAGCTGAAGTGGCAGTTGGCAGGGCTCATAGTAAGCCGAACTGCTGGTCGGTGGGGCCGAAAGGTTCTCAAATGGACGCAACAAACCAACTAGTGCAGCGGCAGAAGACCACGCACAAGGTGCACGGATGACATGTCGCAGGAAGATGTTGGATACCGGTCGCTTCCAACCGTTCTATTTAGAAATCTATGGGAGAAGCAATAACCAGCAGTGGACTTCTTGCGGCTGAAATGATGATGATGAATGATAATGATGACATTGCATGGTAGAAGGGCATTTTACGAATGCCCGCCTGGCTAGCGACCACCCTCATTAAGAAAATCTGTCGCCGAGCACTTAACAGTGTGTTCCAGCAGCAGTCCTTGAGAGCTAGTAATTCTAGGTTCAGCCTGTTAACACCTTCGAACACTTAATCACCTACGATTAGGAGCTAGAATTAGTAGACTACCGAATTTGACATTAACAGCAGTTCGGCTTGAGGCCCTGGGCCTCAATTCTCTTAGCTATTGACCAAACGCCACACTACTGCGATGCTTCTGCGATCGAACTGCTGTTAATGTCAAATTCGGTAGTCTACTAATTCTAGCTCCTAATCGCAGTTGTATATCAATCGCGTCGCTATAGTATAGCTTGCAAATTTTTTTACTGAAATAATAATGAAAACTTACATCAATCACGCATCATTCAAAACATCAATACAGTGGTTTTCTAGCAAACTATACATCAAATAAATATTTTTAAATCATTATGCTAATTTTCTATCTAAAATCCTCCAAAATATTGTATGCCACTGTAGCAACGCAATCGCAACAAAATAGCTTACAGCATACCAAATATGTCAAAAACTATTGATAGGAAGCCACAGACTCGCGATTGAACCTAAATAGCGGGCAGACTACGGATACTGTCAAAAACTAAAATTTTCATGCAATTAAGTTGCGTTAACGCCGTTCAATAGCTAAGAGAATCGGGCCTCAGGTGAGATCGTGGTCTAAGGCTTAATATTAGCTATAAAAATAAAACATTTATTATTAATTACTTTGCAATAATATTTCATCCAATTGACAATCTGCTACAACTACTGTCTACTTACTACTACTCGTCGTGACCAATAACCCTGTCCAACTGCTTTGATTGATATTAATAGCTGAGTGTAGGTACATAGGTAAACATTTCAGGCACAGCACACATATGTCCCGTAGTCTGTAAAATAACTGTCCTGATAAATCTGAAAATAATAACAAATATTTTTTTAAATATTGGAAGAAAATATCAAATTAATATTTTAATAAAACACTTCAAAAATATATCTAGTGACCTAATTTCCTAGTGGCCTAATTTTCCTGCTAAGCCGACGTGACGTCACAAACGCCACGCAGCCAAACCGGAAGAACCTTCGACGCGTGTCGCTTCTACACGAAGCATCCTCAGGAGGTCTTGACTATCGTGCGCTCGTAGAGTTTGGCCGGTTTGGCTGCGTGGCGTTTGTGACGTCACGTCGGCTTAGCAGGAAAATTAGGCGGAATTGTCACTAAATATATTTTTATATTTTTTAAGTGTTTTATTAAAATATTAAAAAAAAAAATGTTATTATTAAATATGGATTTCCGCAAAGTAACTCCTGAATCTATTATTTAAATCTGAAAATGTTTGTTTGATTAATAATGAATATAAAACTGTTTGTTGAAGGCTGCTCGTATATCTGATGCCGTGATGCGATGCAAGTGGGAGCGCCTTACACCACGTACCCGGAGTTTGCTAGTGATGACAATGATGAGAGCACAGCGCCCTCTGAGACTCTCTGCGGCTGGCTTTGCTCACATGGATAACGACTGCTTTCTGGCTGTAAGTTCTGTAAAAATGATTACAGTAGTTTAAACTGACTAATGTTCCTTAAGAATTACAAATATACGATAGGAAAAATTTCAGTGAAAATGTTCCTTAAGAATTACAAATATACGATAGGAAAAATTTAAGTCATGTGCGGGATTCGAACCCGCGTTCTTCCACCCCTTTAGTTAGGGTATGCTGTGACCAATTGAGCTAACATGAAAATGAGTCATAACTCAATTTTTTCCTGTTGTTCTTTAACCATCGTGGAACTCTCCCTTATTTGAGGTTTTAGGTCCAGGTATAAGCATGATATCGATATATCTCTCTCGGGCAGTCCGCAAGTTCATCCTTAAACAACGACTTAGGTATATGAAACTAAAATGCCACAGCACAAATGTTTAAAAAGGGCGTCATAGAGGTAGGCATCGCGTTGGTTACCCCTCTGGCGTTACAAGTGTCCATAGACGATGGTAACCACTTTCCATCTGGTGGGCCTCCTGCCTATTAGGCAATGAAAAAAAACACAGTACTCTACTTGCGTGTGTCTAGTAACAGTGTGAGTTGAAGAGTATAATCACAGTAGAAAAAGGCAACGTGCTGAGGGACCTGAACCCAGAAATTCTAACCAGGCACACCACGGAAATTAGTATGCCAGACGGGAAATGGGTATAATAGTATTTCTGCCCAACTGCCGAGGACCCGATTGAGTGTTTTATGTATCAGAACTCCTTCAAATACCTAGAAGCAGTGATGGCTCAGTGGCATTGGCTATGGACTGCCGCGCAGCAGGTCGATGGTACGAATCCCCCCGCGGGCTTGAGCTTCACCGCATGGTGGAAGGGCTTTTTGCGAATTCCTGCCTGGCTAGCGACCACCCTCAAGTAGAAAATCTGTCGCCAAGCACGTAACAGTGTGTTCCGGCAGCAGTCCTTGAGAGCCAGAAAAATTACAGGCACATGCGACCTAACAACTGTAGGTACGTCTCAGTGTGACGGGCACAGAGCAATTCGTCGTTGACGAAATGCGTCTGTTATAGGCAGGGGTTAGTCCATTTAACATCAGGTGGGCCTCGGGCTTCTTCCGTTACAATAACATAATAAAAACATAAGAAATTAATGCTCCAGATAACGCAATTCTTGGCAATTCTGACCAATTCTTGGTCGACATATCAGTAGCGCATTAGGTACACATCATGTCGTGACTCATTGCCGCCTTTTGAACCGTCTTTAGTCCACTGTTAAAGTATCTAGGTACATTCCCAACGAGATTTCCAAAGATTGATATTTAAATATTAATATAAAAGTAAAACTTGTAAAATATAGGTACGTGTAATAAATTTGTCGACATAAAATTGCATTATATTTATAATTAGTAGATGAGGACGGAAGTCCGAAGAAGGATAAAATAATGTTAAAATAAGGCAGGCCCATGATAAACGAATATTTAAAACGTTTGGAAGTAATCGAACGTATTTTTTTCCTTAACTTATAATTATTTTCCTTAGCAGTAAATTAAAGTTAGTTTTTTTCACTGTTTCAGATAATGAAAGCAGCATATTCATATTACGCAGTGCTAAGTCAAAAACAAGTTTGAAAACTAAATATCAATAATATATATGTTGTAATAACTAAGTTTATTAGCAAACAATCATAAATGCATATTTATATATTTAAAACTGATTCAGTTAGAGAGCTTTCTCACTTTTATGCTTGTTCTGACAAAACTTCATGCTCTCTCGGTAGCGCTGTTTTGCCTAAAATAGCAAATGAATGAATTTCTTAATATGTTACGTTACGCTTTTTTTTTTTAAATATTATTGTATGTTTTGCGATATTTATTCATAATTATAAACGAATGCAATTAATGTTATTTTATGTTATATGATGAGTGAAATTAAAAGCTTATTTAACAAAATATATACGTATTTATATAAAAAAATATATGAGTAATATTTATTATATATGTTTTATTTTATTCAGTCAGTATTTCTAGCTTTTTCATTATCTTATTTTATTTTGCCGCCGCCGCGGGCTTGAGATTCACCGCATGGTGGGAATGCATTTTGCGAATGCCCGCCTGGCTAGCGAACACTCTCAAGTAGAAAATCTGACGCTAAGCACCTAACGGTGTGTTCCGGCAGCAGTCCGTGAAATTACAGGCACATGAGTCTAAATTAATATGTCTCAAGGTGACGGGCGCAGTACAATTGGTGACTTGTGGCGAAATGCATCTGTTATGGGCAGAGTTTAGTCCGCTTAACATCAGGTGGGCCCTGAGCTTGTTCCGTCACAATAAAAAAAAACTTCTAACACAAGAATATACTGATGTTAGTTTTTATTTTAGTTTAGTATTTTTTATTTATGTAGAGGAAAATGCATGTAGTTATGTGTATAACTATGTACCTACTTATTACTATTATATGCGACGTACGATAATGTTAATCACCTTATTATCCTCATATGGGGATTAAAAAAAACGTGGAGATTAAAAATTACAAAGAATATTTTGGATAGGTTTTATTTTTATTATTATTTTCGATACAACGTCATAAAACCTATTCATAGCAGAATTTTTCACAGCAGAGTTTGGACATTTGGCAACCATTTTGTAATTAGAGATACACAATGAGAGCAAAAAATGTTCAAAAACAGCCAATGGTAAATTACATGGTGTGCCATATAATTGTGATTACTGCCATCATCATCATAGCACCTAGCATATAGTTATATTTCAATTTACGAACAACAATATTAAATTGCTTAGCAAGCTTATAAAGAATTTGCTCAATTATTAATCTCTTCATTGTAGTTTTGAAGCAGTGATGTCTCAGTGGCATTGGCTATGGACTGCCGCGCAGCAGGTCCATGGTTCGAATCCCGCCCAGAGCTTGAGCTTCACCGCATGGTGGAAGGGCATTTTTCGCATGCCCGCCTGGCTAGCGACCACCCTCAAGTAGAAAATCTGTCGCCAAGCACCTAACGGTGTATTCCGGCAGCAGTCCTTGAGAGCCAGTGAAATAACAGGCAAAATGAGACTTAACAGGTATGTCTCAAGGTGATGGGCGCAGTGCAGTTCGTCACTTGTGATGAAATGCATCTGTTATAGGCAGAGGATACCGCTTAACATCAGGTGGGCCTCGTGCTTGTTCCTTCACAATAAAATAAAAAAAAAAAACATCATCAAATTATCGTAGATCGATCTCGACTAATAATATGAAATTATTTTCTGTACTGTGTTGCAGTGGAATTAACATACGTAGGTAGGAGAAAAAGACTGTCGTTGCAAAGGCTTTTCGGTGAAACGGACGCTCGAACTAATGGCTAGTCGAAATTGTGGTACGTCGATGATATGGAATTTCGGCAATTCGGACACTCGAGCTAATGACTTCGGGGAATCGGCCATCGGGCACATGACATTCGAAATCATGTAGTAAACCCAGGTTCTAGGTAGGCATTATCGTATTAATTTTAGTTTTCTGCATTACGTCTTTGGGACGTCTGCGATATACCTATATGTCATGATGTACGAAGTTACGTCCAAAATCGCGACAGATAACGTCATGAGGATGTCTACACATTTACTGATGTCACAAACCACTGCCTGTAAGGTACCTGCCTCTTATCATAAACTCAAAATCAATAATATAGCTAGAATATATACCAATTCCAATTCTAAGAGTGAAAGTAAAAGTACCAAATTGCTTTCTGAACCTCGTAATGAAACAAAATTCGATAAGAATATCGTAAGTGACACTAGATTTTTGGCAAGTTTTAATTAGCAAAGACATCTAAAAGGTAGGTGGGTTTCTAATAGTAACAAGTCACAAACACCGTTTCAGGCTGGTTGTAGGCATCGAGGTCGAATGTGTTTTGTTTCACAAACTTCAACCAAACAGCAATTTGAGCGACGACACTTTAATTGGCACCAATTCCAAATATCCGAAGTGACGCGTACAAAATGGTGTACTATACAAATACAGTGCAATGGGTATGCATACAAGATAAGTTGATACAGGTTGCCTACTGTTTTTCACAGTCTTTAAAAACGGAGGAATTTCTCAATTCAACTGTATTTTTTTTGTGTGTTACCTCAGAGCTCTTTACAGGGTGTACCGTTATTGATGATTTTTTTTTTAAATAGCTGTTGCTTCATAAAATTCATGGGGTTCAATTTAAATTTGAGTGAGATCTGACGAGTAGTGTTTGAGTTATTCTTAATAATGCGTATTTTACTTTTGAAGTCGTTTTCTTTTTTGTTAAATTGTTTTTATTCGTCATGTATAACAGTACCTACCTAAATTACATTACCAAAAGTAATCTATCATAGAAAATGGTAATATAATGTATAAGTAATAATACCGCGGCGGTAGTTTTGAAATCCTAAAGTGTACTTACTTGAAATTCACAGCGTTTGCGAATGCTCGCCTGTTTCAGTACTACCCTGAAGGAGACATTATCACTAAGCACCTGATGGTTTGGTCTGGTAGCTGACCTTCAGGACTTTTTTATAATATAAGCTTTATCATTTTACACCTTTCCTCACATCACTATCCAACAGTTTGGATAGTAGTCCAAGGCTACCCAATGAGCAAAAAAAGATTATTTTAATATTGTTATGTTTGCAATAAGGCCTGGTCGGCGGATTACATTACAAAATTACAAATATATTAATTATATGTAATTTCAATAGAAGATTAGTCAAGTTCGAATCGGGTCTCACTCTTTTAGGGTTCTGAATCGCAACAGCCTATGAAACAAAAAGGCCTTATTCTATTACGTTAGGGCTCCACATTTCTCTTTGGATAAGGATATTTACCTTAAATAATGTTGGATTTAGTAATTAAACAACTTTAAACGGTTTCATGTTCACGGGGTGACTGTCGCCCCGAAAAATTAAAGTGTTTGAAACGTTGGGCCAAATTAATGATAAATATACGCGATTTAAACCGTTATAAGTTTTTTAATAACTATGAGTAATAATCGCGAAAAACTAAGACAATATAATATTGGATTGTTTTGATCAAAACATCAGAACCACATTTTACAAATTATTGGACTACAATTTTTTTGTTCTGTACGGTTATCGAACCTGCGTCCCCCAATTTCACAAGAACCACTTTATTAATCGCTGCGTGCGTGGAAAAGTTCCACCAATAAGATCGATCCGCTCAGCGAGACGAGAAATATGAAGCGAGAATCGCTTATTTTTTCTCGCCTCTTATTGGTGGTCTTATTGGTGGCCGCTTATTGGTGGTTTTTCCTCGCACATTCTATGTCCATACGCAGCCTTAAGCTGTCCTTGTTGTCTGCATAGAGTAGGTATATGGTATACTTAATAATAAACAAAACTCCCAGATCCCTACAAAACCCGTAACAAATCACTACATAGTATAAAACAAAGTCGCTTTCTCTGTGCCTATATCCCTATGTATGCTTAAATCTTTTAAAGTACGCAACGGATTTTGATGCGTTTTTTTTTAATAAATAGAGTGATTCAAGAGGAAGGTTTATATGCATAATAACATCCATTATGTGATGTCGTAAATAATTACATTTTTTCCGCTTACATTGCAAACGCAGGCTGAACCTTACGAGATTTATCAAAATGATGTACCAAGTATTGTACACATTAAAAAGGTCTACAGAAAACTCCGCTATAGTATATGTCTATCTCTTATGGTTATCCCACAATCTTTTTTTTTGTCATTTACTTTTTACGACAAATAATGGCTAATTTTCGAAGCGATTTTAACCAATACAGCATTAATCCTTATCTAATTAAATACTTTAAATACATTGTTGATTTAATACAGATCTATATGGCCCTGAACAGCATATGATTTAAATGAATATTTTCGAAGATATTACAGATTTAAAAATTGCGGGACGTGCGTTTGCGGCGGTTCCGGCCGGCCCGGGCGGCGGGAGCGTGTAGTAGTGTAAAAATATAATAAAAAGTAAATAAGTAAAAATGTAGTGTATGAATTTAGATATTCCAAAGATAGCAGGAAATCTTCATGGTTTAGGGAAAGAAGAATTGTTTTACTCTAAATTTAACGCGTGCGGGCCACGGGCAGTAATGAATAAATCAAAACTACTGGATCGATTTTAATAATTTTTCAGTGAATGACATAGGCTATATACCTATTTTATACCCGTGCGAAGCCGGAGCGAGCCGCTAGTTTTCACAGCCCTCACATTACCTTTTTTAAGAAACAAAATATTTTAAAAGATGTATTTATGTAATTACAAATAATTTAAAATGTATGAAGAAATCATTAAGTAACATTTAAGAAAAACATATAAAAAGTATCAAAATATATCTAGTAACAATCGCGGCAAACTTTTCTACCAAGCCGACGTCATGCGTCAGACGTCACGTAACCCAGCCGGAAGAATTTTCAATGTGTATCATTTCTACACGAAGTATCATCATGAGGTCTTGACTCTTAGAGATCGATACTGTTCGGACCGATCAACTTTTCGGACAATTGGAACACACCGCTTTGCTAGTCGTCCTTTTGTGATCTATGGAATTTTTGTATGAGAAAATAACTTCAGTTTTTTGCTTGGTCATTTTTGATTGATTATTTTACTTTGATTCTAATTGGCACATAAACCTTTTGCTAATCTCTCTATTGCACATTTGAATTGGAAAACTACTTGGTTTTACCCTTGATTTGATAATTGTGACTACGCGATAATTTTGAATTTGTGATACTGTGTTGTGACGTTGGAGCCTCAAGGACTGGATGGTAATCGTGAGTATCCTAGGTAGAGACAATCTGGCCAGATAGGTTTCCCTAGGGTACGATAGGCTAAGGGGATCAACGACGGAGCGGAGAAAACCCTGCATCATTCTGTAGGTACCTCAACATATTTGTACCATACCTTTTTCTTGTATTTTACTTGTGTTTTTCAGCCTTTCCGGTGTATCGCCGGTTGTTAAGCATTCAAGACAGATTGTCTAGGCAGAAGCCTCTCTGCTAAACAATCCCTGCCTGGGAATCTTAACAGATACTGCGCTCACTATCGAGAAAGAGCATGTTGTATTTGTACTCTACTCAATAACCTCTGTTTCTAATGGTCGTTGAGTTGCTATTAAAGAAGGTACCGACGTCGTCGTCATGCATGACGCACATGCTAGGAAGCGAAGAAAATAGTAAAAAACCGGCCAAGTTCGAGTACTGGACTCGCGCACTGAGGGTTCCGTATAAACTTGTACGTATATATATAAAAGTAATGGTATTTTTATTGCTAAATTAAATCCATAACATTTTAAAATTATTAAAAAAAATTATGATCTTCGCAATTTTTCCTTTATCTGTCCTATATGACGTTAATTTGTACCAAATTTCTAGATTCTGAGTTGACGGCAAGTACCCTAGAGGTTTTGATTCCCTTGCGAGTGTCCATAATTTGCGGCATACAATGCTGTATCTTTTGATTGCGTTCGCTTAGAAGTTTGATTTTTTCACATCTCTAAGGGACTCTAGACCTAAGTATTTGGTAAGAATTTCAGTTTGATACCTCGACGCGTTCTTGAGAAAAAGGGTCTTGACAGGCTGACAGACGGACAACAAAGTGATCCTATAAGGGTTCCGTTTTTTTCCTTTTGAGGTACGGAACCCTAAAAACACACGATGGATGTTATTATGGTACTATTAGGTTTTTTTATAGCTTATTGACTAGCCTTTGACCTAGGTGTTAGATAGTTCTCACCTGATGGTAAGTGATGATGTGGTCGAAGATGTCAGACTAGCCTAGAATTCGATTCGATTCAATTATGAGAATTGTTTCCCTGTAAGACTGTATGTGGCAGCCACAATCTGTAGTGACATAAACTCAACGAGACGGCCCAGATTGATAACAATCCCATTAGGTACTTGAATGAACGATGTTGGTCCATCGTACATTCTTCATCTTATATGTTTGCAGCTTCATTGAAAATAAGTGGTAAACGTTACAAAAATATATAAGTATGTGATAACAATTTGTATAACAAAAGCAGTGATGGCTCAGTGCCATTGGCTATGGACTGCCGCGCAGCAGATCCATGGTTCGAATTTCGCCACGGGCTTGAGCTTCACCGCACGGTGGAAGGGCATTTTGCAAACGCCCGCCTGGCTAGCGACCACGCTCAAGTAGAAAATCTGTCGCCAAGCACCTAACGGTGTGTTCCGGCAGCAGTCCTTGAGAGCCAATGAAATTACAGGCACTAACTATGTCTCAAGGTGACGGGCGCAGTGCAATTCGTGACTTATGATGAAATGCATCTGTTATAGGCAGAGGTTAGTCCGCTTAACATCAGGTGGGCCTGGGCCTGGAGCTTGTTCCATGACAAAAACATAAAAAAAAAAACAAAAAAAAACTTGATGTTATTTATTAATAAAAAAAATCGGTACTTTGTTATTGCATATAAACTCCTTATCTTTATTCTTTTCTGACCCAGGTTTTAATCATCAGTTACCTACTATTCATTAGAATAAATGTAACTACTCAACCAATATAAAAATAACGAATGTTGGTTGTTAATAAGAAAAGTTAATTTGTCCGATAATTGAAAAACCTGGTTTAAGATTAAAAGCTATGTTAAAAGTGATTTATAAATACGTATTCATGTATTGACAACGACAAGATTATTTAATGAAATTGTATTGTTTTTCTATGACATCCTGTGTAAATTATTGTAGGTTTAGCACAAACTAATTTACTCGGTAATCTACATTGGCATATGAAGCTAGGGGGAGGGTGGGTTCTGTTTACCTTTGCACTGCTGTTTTACACCTACGTCAGTTTTTAAGTTGCTCTACATATTCCAACCTGTATATGCCATTGAATGCTATATTCAAAGGTACAAGTAATTAAGCTGTCTACAGTAACAGCTACAGTGAATCAATTAGCTTGTTTAACAGCTCCCATAAATATTGTTACTACCATTGAGTTAGGTAGTGCCGTAGCGCACCTAAAAGGCCTTACAAGTACAATGCCTGAAAAACAAATGACTCTCGCCACCCGTTATTTTTCTTTTCACTATCGCGTCATGAGATTAGTCGGAATAGGGTGGTGGCACCATCCCGATGAAGGTGATACAAGAAACTTTCCTGGTCTGTATTTATATTACTCGATTCTAGCAATGCTTATGTGGGTCGTCGGTTTCGTAAGCTTAGAAACTATCGATCCGTTCGTCGGTGAAATCGATATGGATCGCATCATGTTCAGTCTTTCGTTCGTCATCACACACAACTTAACTGTCATTAAGCTTTACTTGATCATGAGTAGAAACAAAGACATTCAAGATATAGTAACCACAATTGAAATAGAGCTACGTAAATACTACCAAAACGAAGAAAGAAATCGAGCTACTGTGAAAATATGTAAGGTTGTCTCATCTATTTTCATATTTTTTGGATGGGTCACTGTCTTCAATACATATTTGTATTCAGCGGTCCAGGATATTCAGTGGAAAAAAATAGTTAGGAGCATGAACGACACTGATGAAAAACCAGCTCGATCGTTATATCAGCCTATATACATACCGTGGCATTATCAAAATGAGTCATCGTATATTGCTACATTTATGCTCGAAGTTGTGGGTCTTCTCTGGAATGGCCATATTTTATTGGTAATAGATACATTCATTGGTTCAATAATATTGCATATGAGTTCACAATTTGTGATATTAAGAGAAGCACTAGAAAATGCATATGATCGTACAATCATGCAGCTATGTGAAGGAACGTCGCGAGTTGTCGGTGAGGACGTTCAAAATGGCGACACAAATACAAATATTGAAGAAAATAGGGAAAACATTGTCAGAGCATTTTATTCGGAAGAACAAATTGAATCTGCTTTAGAAACAACGTTGGTGAATTGTTTCAAGCAACATCAAGTTCTTATTGGGTGAGTAGCAAAATCGATCCACGTATATCGTGTTTTCTCTAAAAGTTTTCTCTACAAGTTAGGTAGGTCCATGCTGAATTTTCAAACGTTTAAACCGAAAAAGAATAATATTTCATTTAAATTTCTCTGTTGTAAGTTCTACTTGTATTTACAAGAAAATGTACATTGTTTACCTACAATGCCCATTACCTAAAAATTATGCTACTACTACATTCGTGGGGCAGGGCTTAAATTGCATCCCTCCGCATATCTTCCTGTGGGTTACCAGATATAAAATTAAAAAATCCTGACAATATGCCCGATTTCTATAAATAGTCCTCAATACTCAACACTCAATTGTTTATTGCAACATATGTAGCTACATGCAGGTCTTATTTAACATGTTTGTGTGAGTTATACATATGACCCTATAAGGGTATGGCAATGGTAGGAACGGAACGAACTATTTATATATCATTGAATTTATCGTTGAAGAATTCGTCCATAACCTATTCGTCCTGAGATTTTGTGGCAGACATAAATCACAACGGTAATTGGATTTATTTTGCGCAGCCAGAATCACATCAACAGATCGGTGAACAATTTCAAGTAACCCAAAAATGTATAGAATGAAATCAATTCATAAATCAATAATGAAGCAGTGATGGCTCAGTTGCTTTGGCTATGGACTGCCGCGCAGCGGGGCCATGGTTCGAATCCCGCCGCGGGCTTGAGCTTCACCGCATGGTAGAAGGGCTTTTTGCGAATGCCCGCCAGGCTAGCGACCCCCCTCAAGTAGAAACTCTGTCGCCAAGCACCTAACGGTGTGATCCGGCAGCTGTCCTTGAGAGCCAGTGAAATTACAGGCACATGAGACTTCACAAATATGTCGCAAGGTGACGGGCGCAGTGCAATTCGTTACTTGTGATGAAATGCATCTGTTAAAGTCAGAGGTTAGTCCGCTTAACACCAGGTGGGCCACGAGCTTGTTCCGTCACAATAACAAAAAAAACTACAAAGTTCTGGACACAGACAAAAGTCCGCTGCTGAAGCCACTTCTCAATATCATTTATTGAAGCACCACCAGATATTTGATTAAGCCTTGTCAAACGCCCCTTTGGGAGAGATATTTGTTCGACGGTAGAAGTAAACGGTGGTTATAAAATCAGCAATAAAAAATAAAAAATCAATAGATAGTTTCTAAATAATATATCTATTCTCACGAATTTACATTATTATAACTAAATGAAATATTGCACAATGGTCTTCAAAAGTTACTCGTATATAATAGTGAATCTTTATAAATTACACGTAATGTGAAAATGAAAATGTTTGAAGGGAATTATAAATATTAGGACTCATCTAGCACTCATCCAATTTCGTAATTTGAACTAGTACAATCAAAAGTAAATACATACTTATTTAGTGCGAATAAAAATATCGGAATCGAAAGTAACAGTTATACCGGCTAGAACTCACAGTGTTTAATCGTAATATCCGACCGGTGTTCGTGCAGTACAGATGCCCATTCTCAAGAAATGCGAACAGCTTAGAGGGCTGCTAGACACGCACTGCGGGCTATTCGGCTGCTCGCATACGGCTTTGGGAAAGGGCATTCTTTACTGCCCGATCACCCGGTACGATACTTACAACTAAACACAGTGTGTGCTAAAAAAATTTTGGAACGTTGTCATTGTATATTTTTATGTTTGCATATCTCGTAAAAACTATAGTATATATAGATTTCATAATAATTCTAAAATAGCTATTGTAGTTAGTTACTCTATATTATAACTATTACTACCTAAAAAGCTACATGGACGCGATTGCGGGTAGCACCTAAACTAATAAATTATTCAGTACTAGCGTCAGCCTGTTAAATCTGTAATATACGCTCAATCGGGAACTACACAATTAATCGGGATACAAAGTATTCTATATCCTAAGCCTGGACTAAAGTAATATAGGTGATAACACACACCCACATACTTTTGCGTGTTTAATATTAGTGTGATGTATGGATATTCTGATCGATACGCGATGTGTGTCTATTTTTTATGCCTTTGCGTATCAGTTCAATCTCACCTCGCCGTAGGTACCCTTTTCGTAGCGATTCGACGAGGGGCTGTGGCTAAAGTAAACGGGAGAAATGTTATGGAACGTTATCACTGTTTTCCAATTACTTTCAAATGCGAAATGTTCACTGGGAGGGCTGTATGCGGCTGTGACAAACTGCAATAACCCAGGATTACGATTCCTTGAGATAAATAGATTTTTTTCATGGGTAAAATAAACATTGTCTTTCCTATTTATGTTCGCTTTTTGGTTTTATTTGTTTGAGGTCTTACCTCTCAGTTACCTATGGTATTTTTGCTTTTTTGGCACGTCGCAGGGATATTGTAAAATCTATATGTATGAATTGCACTTGTCAATGTCAATTGTCTCTATTTTGTGCGATTTTTTATTGGAAGACCACAATACTGGAAATACATCGTAGCCAAAAAAAATAAACGTTTGAATACAAACTTCCTTCAAGAAGTGGACTAAGCATATAACATCAAATTATTTAATTTAATTAGATAGTGATAAGCAACTAGCAAACAATATAATAGGTATTGTTGAAACTTTCTATTTCAAAATCCAGTGATTTTGAATAATTAGTACACTAAATAATTAACGTGATCTATTTAAAGTACTTACCCATATTTCACCGAGGAAGGCGAACTACGGTAAAAAATAATCGAGTATCGTAACTTTCACACATACGATCAATGATATCGTAATCTTTGCATACGATGAACCGGCGAATGCTTTAACATATTAGTTAGTTGTATACGTCTGCGTTATCACGGATTAATTTCATTAAAAGTTAAATGACATTATCATTTTAATATAAACAAGCGTTTGACTCAATCGCTACCGTGCGCCGTGGTATGTGACGACTGATGACTCAATCGATAGTGGAACTTGTATGCCTAGAAGATACCTATTCCCTCTGTACTTAAAAACTCCATGATTATATCTATCGGGATATAGAGAGGATGGTAAGGTGGTCCATACTTCAGCCTACTACGCATTGAAGCTGGAATGAAAGCGCTAATATTAACAATTTTCTTAACACGTACTGGTGACTAACATGATAACTATTAGATTGTGCTACGGTCACTGATTGGTTCCAGGTTTGACAATGAAATTTCACTAGATCTGGAACCCGATGTTCACCAAGAACATAGTCACTGCTTTTACAAAATTCGTACAACATTGATAGGGAATGGGATTGGGGTGATTATTTTTAATTCATTAGAGTAAGCCTTTTGACAAGTACTATCTCACGTATCATCACTACATTACATAGTGTAAAACAAAGTCACTTCTCGCTGTCTCTCTCTCCCTATATATGCTAAGATCTTTAAAACTACGCAACCGATTTAGATGCGGTTTTTTGAAATAGATAGAGTGATTCCGTAGTTAGGTTTATATGTATTATATGGAATAATTGCTTATTGGGCTATTGAAAATAATTTGACAAGTAAAGCAATGCTGTATGTTAAGTACCAAGTTTAACAAAATTTTACCATTGGGTGCAACAATTGGCTACACAAAAATCACTGTGCATATCATGTATATGTCATAATGCATAAAGATCGCTCATTCGCGATGTTTTAAGTGTACCATACTGTATCATTCGGATTGTCCACTGCTGAACACAGCCTCTTCCATCAAAGGGGTTTTTTTCTACAATCCCCGCGCTTGGCAGGCGTCTTGGTGTATAATAGCAGTTCATCAGAAGGCGCTGGTACCCATCTTCAGGTATTTTATACCTAGTCGTCTCTTACGACACCTACGGTATAGCAATGGGGGTTTGACATTCTAGCCCGGCACCCTACGGGCTGTATACTACTAGAATATTATTAATTTCAGATGCGTTGATAAATTCGCGGCACTTTATTCCTACGGCTTCATGACACAGCTGATCTCAAGCACAGCCGCCATTTGCGCTGTTATGGTTCAAGTTTCGGTAAGATTAACTGTAAGATTGAGATTATATAAGATTGAACTTTTAAAAATATAACTAAGGAGTTAAACTTTTTTGTTCCGAACGGGAGTCAAACCTGCGTCCTCCGACTCTGGGTTCGATTCCCGTCCCGGAACAAAAAATGTTATACTCCAATAATTTGTAAACAAGATTGAATTTATATATACTACAGACTTTCTCAAGGCAGAGGTCTATACCTTATTGCTCTCTTTATATCAAACTGTATTCAGTGACTCGCACTTTGCCAGTTTCGCTATATATTGCAAAAATTTGCCTCAGAAGCAATTTATAGTGATCTCTCATCTCACTCTTCTTCATAAACTTTATTTTTTTTAGTAAGTAAAAAAAACTGGCAAAGTGTGAGTCAAGCCTTGGTAAATTAGGATTCCGCAACGCAACAGCAGGTAAAACAAAAAAAACGGTGGGTTTCAGCAAAAAAACTTTTGACTGCAGCTTCTGGCAGCGAACTACAATTTAATTTATATTTTTTTTTGTTTTCAATAAAGTATATGGTACTATTTTATTTGATTTTCGAGAAGGGCCCCGTAAGGAAAATGGTCTAAAATTGTCAACTTTGAAAACATTTAATTATTGTTATGGATAAAAGAATATTTATTTATTATACTCTATTCAACAAGCTGTACCCCATGGCACCCCAAATGCTAGGGCACAAAAATATGTTTCGGCCACCGTCTTACGTATATTTAAAAGTAATTAATTATATTTTTAATCTAATATTTGTTTTTGATCAGCATTTTACAGAAAATATCTAAAATTCATGTGTGTACGGTACATTCCTTTTACGAGATTGAGACCCTTGACATATTGTCAGCTGATTGCCCGTATGGACAGTGACACCAACCGCGAACAAGACAAAATCATTTTTCAAGTTTGAACAAATGAAAACTTAGAAATTGTTGTTTTCGTTTAGCATGCGTCAATGCTCCTATAAAATAATACTAGTCAAAATGAAAACTTGTTTAAATATAATGAAGAATATTTTTAAAAGCAATAAATAAATTACTTTACATGAGAACTCCAATAAATCATGAGATACTTTTCATATGATTCCTCTTGAAACCCTCGTTTATATAGAAACTGGCCGTTTCGCAAGCAATGTGCTGTTTAAGTTTTCGGAATCTTTCTTTAATGTCAAAATTATAAGACTAAGACCAGCAGGCAGAATCAAGGCTTGATCATGAATTTCTGCTTATCAGGCACTCAGTAGATTTTGGTCTTTCACGTTTATTTAACTCTTACAGAAAGATGCATCAAGCTTTAAGTCGATGACGTTGGTGACTTCAATAGCTTTCTTCTCGGCTATGATAACACAACTGGCAATTCAATGTTTCGCGGGGAACGAGCTTACTCTTCAAGTAGGTTTAATTTTTTTATATAATTATATTTTACCAGGTGTTAGGTCTCTTCAGCAAAAAACTGTCTTGATGGGTAACAATGCATCCAGGAGACCTCTGCTGTTGCAGATGTTCGTGGGCGACGGTGATCACTTACCACCAGGTGAGCCGCCTGCTCGTTTGCCCTACTATTCCATAAAAAAATTATTGTATAAAAACAAAATAAAAAACACATCTCAAAATGTTTATTAGGACTAGCAGAAGTCAACCCTAAGAGGTTGGTAGCATTTTACTGATTTTACTACTAACCCTGTATAGATATAAGTAAAATTTCTTCGACATAATATCAGAACTAACGTCTTGGAGCGACAAACGCAATACAGTATTAAGTAGAACGAGGACGGTGATACTGCAACTGTAAAGGAATGCGTGATGCTATAGCCATCAGGCAGGAGATAGTCTATCTCATTACTTCATATAGTTGTTTCTTTTGCAGGGCCGCATAGTGGTTAGTATCTATTTGTTACTCGCTTCGCTCATGGTTAAATCCTAGAATCGCTTCCCCAGGTTTTAGTAACAGTACCTACTCTAGGAACGTGAGGACTCGAAGGATTCTAGGAATCTCCCCATTGCTACCTGTGGGTGTCGTAAGAGGCAACTAAAGGTAAAATACCGGAAGGTGGGCAGCAGCGCCTTCTGAGGAACTGATATCTTAAACTGCGATCTCCAAGACACCTGCCAAGCGTGGGGGTTATGTCATATCGCCCCTCAATGGAGTATAGTAAATAAGTGTTACTTTTATTAAAATTTAAGGTTTTATTAATACAACTGGTAATATTTAAGGTAAATTGATTGTTCTGGAGCCTTTAAAAAGGTTCTAATTCTAAAAACCTTGTCTACACTAGCGGATAAAAATCACATTTTTCCACGCAAATTTTATATAATAAACACAACACGTTTCCGTGTTAGTGAGCTGAAAACAATATTAATTCATAGAATAGCACTCAGTATCTAACATGTTGAAATAAGGATTGATGTTGGTAATCAGACCTAACGTACAGAAAAAGAAATGGCATTCTACGGGGCAACTTCAGGTACACATTATTATTATGTATAGCTTACCAGGCGACCTTAAATCAACATGGTCCTTATAACTTACAGGCATCTTTGGTAGCTGACGCCGTGATGAAATCCAAGTGGGAACGGATGCCCTCTCGGCTGAGGCCAGCTCTAGTCCTGGTCATGGCCCGGGCACAGCGCCCTATCCGCCTCACTGCCGCGGGATTTGCTTTTATGGATAACAAATGCTTTGTTGCTGTACGTAAATTTCAGTGCTATGTTGTGATATCTGTGCTTTTTCTTGATTTTCTTTGTTCTTATCGATGAAAGCACAAACGTTTAAGACTTATTATAAATTTTTATTATTATTATAATTTCGTAATAAAGTCAAATACATAAATCATATATATACCTATATACATATATGATTTTTGTATTTGACTTTAATGCGAGTGTCGATGACGCCTTAATTGAATAAATAAATTGAAATATTCTACATTGTACTGCCCCGTTAAGCAAAAAGTGTTATAGAGCCACTGCGTGAAGTACCGGCTAAAAACTCACAGCCATTATTTTTGCCTTTTTTTTTAGCCCGGGCTTTGTAGCACTCTATCACTATCTCACCTGACGTTAAGTGATGATGCGATCGATAATGGAGCGTGCTTACCCAGAAAAAATATCTTTACAAAGTAAGTACACTATAAAATGATAACAATATTCGTTTAAATTACGTAGGTGACAGGTGTTAGCTTAGCTGAGGCAGAATTGTTTAGGTAATTTTGTTATATAAATAATCACTAACTGTTTAGTAGGTATTTTTAACCAAAAATGTTTTTCACATGCAACTTGAATTTTCCTTCTGTGAGCATTGTGATATCTTTACGCACTTTATCATAAAATCGCATACCATCTCCTAAGAAGGACTTTTTATTTGTCTTGGCGAATCTCAAACTTGGCACTGCTATTTTATCTTAATTCCTAGTGTTATAATCGTGATTGTAACTATTTAATATAAACTAACTCAAGTTTTAACGCGCATACATAATATTTTCAAAGATATACAGAATCGGTTAAGTCCATTTCATATATAGCACAAATTTCACGCCTTTCTAAGATAAAGTTTGTATCTACAGCTCCCCACTATAACCACCCTTTTTAAAATCACCGTTGTATCATTTTCAAATAAAATAATATCTCAGAGATCTTTGACCATGTTAAACATTGTTATGGTGAATGAAGTATACGCTAGAAACGGAGAAGGTTCTAAAATGTCTCCTTGCGGAACTTCTATTTTTACTAAAGACCCAGATGATGTATTGCATTATTCTAAACTACTGCGAATATCAAACTGTGAAAGTTTACATATCAGCGTGCGGTGCTCTACCCAGTCGAATGCCTTGGAAATACTACAAAAAACGCCGATAGCATACTGTGAACCCTTTCAGGTTTCAATTATAGGTGACATCAATTGAACACTTGCATCTGTTGTGGTTATTCTCTTTGTGAAACAGAACTAATTCTCTTGTAACATTCTATGATCATTAAAATGGGATAGAAGTTTTATATACTTTACTCCAAACACGACAAAGATATATTTTTTCCTCAAAATACGGGTATACATAAAATCAGATTTACGCACATGGAATGTATTTCTATATTTAGATCCACCATGTTTTGCCTATGGTGTCGTACAAGGAAGGAAGGGTGGAATATAATAATTGATAGGGTCAGATTTAGCACCGACTTAAAAATAGGAGAGATTTAACTATGTTTCATTAAGGCCAAGACCGTAATCAAAATAATTTCTTATTCGGGCGGAGCTAAAAGAAATGGGCGTTAACTTTTAACTCCTAAAAATATTCATTCGCACGGCGGGTGTGCGTACTCCCAGCGGCATAATGTCGAATTACATGATTTGAGTTAAGCAAATATTTTGTGTATGATGTGGTGTAAATGTGTATGGTAGTTTTAAATTTGTGTGTCCAGCCATTCTTGAGATATTTGCGAAAAACACTTTCCGCTAGGAGAACGTTCTCACAGCGGAACTTTTTTTTCAAAAAGGCCGCACGGAAATATGAATTATACCAATAATTAGAGTATAACGAGAGGTAAATGTGTGTGTTTGAATGAAATTTGTGTATCGTAAGAATCTGAAGATATGCAAGATGCTGCTGGGGGAACGTTGAGTCATTTGCTGGATATCCTAAACGGTTAAGCGCGCAGTTACGATTATTTTTACACATATCTCTTTCAATTTGTGTGTAATGTTTGTGAAAACAGAATTCGAAAAAACATTACAATTTTACCGAAAAAAAAATATAAGGAAAATAAGGTTTTCAGGTTCTAGTACTTAAAATAGTGGTTCTAGAGACTAACTTTTCACGTCAATATGTGCCCTACAACAGCTTACAATGTTTTGCCAAGTCTCATTTGTACTATTAAGTAACATAAATTGCAAGTAAGAACCTGTATGAGCTTAATTGGTTGATGGATTGCTGAGATTCATTCAGAGGGGTCCATAGAACGAGATTAAATTTAGCGGCTTGCATTTATAGTACTACGGGTTACAAATCGAGGTACCTACTAAAATAGGAATTAACAATGCCGTGTCTAAACTTTTATCATCTCGCTCAAAGAACTTATTATAAAGATTTTATAAATGAATATAATGAAAAGTCCTTACCCTCAAAGGACTTATTATAAAGATTTTATAAATGAATATAATGAAAAGTCCTTACCCAATATTGTTTTTGATTGAGTGTCAATAATGTATAACTTGCAAACTAACGTATGGTAAAATAATATTGCATTAATTCGTAAAATAAATGCACAAAATGATGGCGTAACGAACGGCACAGATCCCACGTCCAAACGGCCCGAGTGCTGCGGGCAGACTGATTTTCGTTGCGATTTATTCTTGCGAACAGGGAATTTTGTGCCAAAAATTCTTAAAAATGTTTTTAACACAAGTAAGTAGATAGTTCATTAGAGTATAGCATTAGCTATTTAAAAAAAAAAGAATTGTTATCCTAACTTTAACTAATCCTCTTAAATAAATAAAAAACAGTCCAAAACGGGTGGCCGATTACAATTTATTACAGAAGAACTAATAAGTTCAAATAAAAACAAATTAACTAACTCACTAAATAAAGAACTAAATATTACGATATATTTATTTCGCATATTTTGAGCTCATAGTTTCAGTAAAAGAAGATTCCAAAAGTGCGCGTTTCACTACGGTGATCGCCTTAAATGGGGAACGTTGCTCAATAGACACAAAGACTGAATATTATTACTAAATGGAAATTATACACTCGACCACTTTTACTGAAGTACCCCACAAGTCTTCGATATTCTGTATCGTTAAATTTTTAATTGTCTTTATAATTTCGGAGATTGTTGTGTATCTGAAAGAAAAGTATATTGGAACGAAACATTTCTTTAAATCTGCTACATTGGGAAAAAACACGGTTGCTTTAGTGACTTCTAGCTCTAAAGCCAGTAAAAAAACTTGCATCAGACATTTGATTTTTATTAACAGTTCAGGCATATATTGAATCCTTAGGTTTATTTTTACTAGTCCCAGTACATATAGTCACCCAATTTTTGTTTAATTTTAATACTAGCTTTTTTAATAAATATTTATTTAGCATACAAGCAAACAGATTTTGAAATGTTTGAAAATTTCCTAACGTAATCATGTACATTTTTTTCTGCGATACAGATCAAACATATAATCTCTGTTCTTGCGAATACCTCTGATTGCCACTTCACCAAACTTCATCTTTCCATTTATTTGATTCTTGACTTTTGGACAAATTTAATTAAACTCAGTTCTGTTAAGAAAGAAAGTAAGCTATTCATTATAAATGTCATTCAACTCATTGTGAAAAAAAAATGTAACCAAGTGTAGAATTTATGTTTGTTATAAGTAGGTATTACGAGCTTGTGCTGGTCGGCCTATGTTCAAAATTAAACTTTTCTGTTTCCTTATTTCCTTGAAATGTATCAAATATTGTCTGTACAGTTGGTTGAAATGTTTGTTATCCTATATAGTATGGGCTCACACAGTAGAAATTTCAAACAGAATTAATTACTAAAATAATGAAACAATATCAGTTTTATTTTAAGAATCCGATAAAATATCTATGTCTGAATTACCAGTTTTTTTTTTTACCAGATACAATTTATGATTTTTGCATTTGAAAATTTTCACGAATTTATTGTGGTTTAAGAATTTTATTTCTGTTAAGAATAACAATATTCACATACATAGAAACACATTAAAAACAAAGTAAAAACGGATTGCACAGTGTAAACAAAATAAAATAGTTACTTAATAATATATCTATAACAAATTAAGTATTTGTTACTGTATTTGTTACTGTATACGTTAATTATATACAAAAAAAAAACAAAATACAATTCAATTTCTCAGTCCTCACTCGGCAAGTAGACATCCCTAGACTGCACTTATCTTCATAAACCTACATTGATGATTGGAATGTATTTTATCATCAATACCATTTTAGAAAAAATCAATGTCTAAGACATTCCTAATATACAGAACAGAATAGATAATATGTCGTAATATCTACCCTCATTTAAAAATATGATCCAAAACGCAGCGCAACGTCGCGCGTCGTATTGTGAGCCAGTAACTCAGTGTTTATTAAGGCCTATGACATAGTTAGACATTTAGCCATATTATATTTATTTACTAGAGTAGATAAAAAAGCATTTATTCTGTAAAAGTTTGTGAGATATTATTTATAACTGTACGCCCGCTCTGTAGGCATACGCGATATACTTACTATAATTGCCATAGGCATGCTGTAGGGCTGCCCACTGCCTGCATCTCATGATTCATATAATTAAAATTTGTATCTAGATATGTACATTACCTAATAGTAAGTATGAGCGGGTACCAACCATTTATAAAATTGGACATAGTATTTGGAAGCAAGGTTAAACTTCAGCAACGATACAAAGCCTTTATACGTTTCTACTCAGATATATTTTTAAATCCTTTCAATTTCTTTTCCGTTTACTTATAGTGATTGCACGGGGGCTTTGAGACTTGCTTGTCTCGAACATCCGATATTGACGAATTGATGTATAAGAATTAAAAAAAAAACTCAAGTTTTATTATGTTTGAAGCATAGACATAGGATTTTTCGCTATGCTCAAAAAGCCTATGGTTTGAAGTGGATACACGTCATAAGTTTTAAAGTTATGACGTGTTGTTTCAATATTTTAATTTATTTTTTTGTATTGGTAATACTATAAAAATAAATTAGATTATAAATCATAATATATAGATGTACCTACACTTCTTAAACACCAGTCTGCGCCTCATTATGTATTGGTTTCTTCACGCCACGTGGAGGGTTAAGTCGTTTTTTTATATTATTGTGACGGAACAAGCTTGAGACCCACCTGATGTTTAGCGGATTAACCCCTTAACCACCTTGAGACATAGTTATTAAGTCTCATGTTCCTGTAATTTCACTGGTTCTCAAGGACTGCTGCCGGAACACACCGTTAGGTGCTTGGTGACAGATTTTCTACTTGAGGGTGGTCACTAGCACCACCATGCAGTGAAGCTCAAGCCTGCAGCGGGATTCGAACCATGAACATGCTGCACGGCAGTCCATAGCCAATGTCACTGAGCCATCACTGCTTCAATCTAGGCGTCTACGACGATTTTTTGCAGTTTAATAACAAAATTAATAATATCTACTGCCACATTCGGTCAACAAGTATTATAGAGTCAATGGCAGACGAAATAATACAAACAAGTGATAGCTAGGCAGAGACAGGATTTGAGCTAAAAACTTTCGCGAGTATTGTCCGTAATTATTATTTATTAACAGGCTAGGACTCGCGTAATAATTAAGCTATATCCGGCAAATATTACACGAGTTCTAGCCGGTTTCTAAATAATAATTAGAGGCAGAATTGTAAAAGCTTTTTTGCCATTTAATTAATCACAAACTAGTTGTAGGTATAGTTTGACTTTATCAAAATGTGTTTAACTCATACTTTATCAAAATATGTGTAACTCGAATTTTCCTCCTGTGAGCATTGCAATATCGTCAGGAACTAGTACATTATTATAAAATCGCATACACTTCCCTAAGGCAGACTTCTTATTTGTTTTTGCTAATCTACAACCTGACACTGCTATTTTATTATTCCTACTTCTTGTCTTATAATTGATTGCCACTGTTCAATTTAATTCAACTTATGTTTATACGAACTTAGATAATACTTTTAAATACATATAGACTCCGTAAAGATAAAATATCAATATCTTTAAAAAAGTCCCTTAGTGATATGTTAGAATCCATTTCATATCGATATTGATAACCGACAAAGAGCTCGGATTCTCAATAGATGAGGGAGGCCGCGCATTTCTTACAGCAAAATCGGCTTTTCGTTTTTGACTTCCTTCTCTTTTAAAGGAATCCCTGAATGGAATATCTGACCCAGTATTATTTTGGGTCACTATTCTATACTTACTTATCTTCATTTAGTACTCTGTTAAGATTCCAGATTGCCCAGGCAGGGATTGTTTAACAGAGAGGCTTCCACCTGGACAATATCTTTTGAATGCTTTTGAATGCTATTAATCTATTTTAGTAGTTACGCTACTCCTTCTGTTTAAGGCCGTCCATTAATCATGAGATGTTATTTCAGATTTTTTAACCCCTCTCCCCGTCGGTGATACGTGGTGAGGTTTAAGACTAACGCCGCCGGCCTTACCCAAAATCACAATTATTTTTTAGTTGCTACCGACAAAGAATCTTAAAATATTTATAATATTATCTCTAAATTAAATACAGGTATAAATTATAATCTAATTTTATTCAGAATTCTTTGCGGGGTCTTCGTTCGTTGTCTGGCAACGGCGAGTCAAGGTACATGCCGCTTTTCGGTTTAGAAATCGCGTGTTCGACGAAAAAATAAATACACGTGATATCTTACCACACCCCCCACCCCCTTGTGATATTTAGTGAGTTTTGCTAAACCCCCTCCTCCCTCCCCTCAAGCCTCACCTGATTAATGGACAATCCCTTACAAGCTCATATAACCTTAAATATAACCTATGACATACGGATGGATAGATCATCGAAGTCTCATTATTACGGCTCAATTTTGTAACTTAGTTCCGAAACCTTATAAAAATAGACCGTTTTTTCTGTTCTAAGACAGCCTCTTTATTTACTTCTTCCAAGGTGCTCAGCGTACCTTCTAATAAAATGATACCTTCAATAAGGTGACTGTATCAGCCGGATTGTCCACTGCTGAACACAGCCTCCCCCATTATGGGAGGGTTTCCCATAATTACCAAGCTTGGCAAGCGTCTTGGGGATCCCAGTGTGAGATATCAGTTCCTCAGAAAACGCTGCTGCACACCTTCCGGTTACCCTTAGTAGCCTCTTACGACACCCACAGGTAGAGATGGGGGGTGACATTCTAGCCCGGCACCCCACGGGCGATACGTTCAGTGCGATAGATAAGATTAAGCGAAGTTTATTCATAGCTCTTTGCAAATAAAAGTAGTTTCGTTATATTTTAAATACCTACCAAATGTTCAATTTTGGTGAAATTGTGCATGGATGCCCTTGGGCCAAATATCTATGTTTCTGGTTTGCCAGTTTTCTGTTTTATTATTGATTTATCTCCAAATGTGAAAATAAGCATGTCCGTCCAAAACCGATCCTTTATCCCGGATCATTTTGTAAAATACATAATTTTACGAAATGAACCGACAGACCAGCAGAATACGTTGACATTAAGCTTAAAGACATGCATGCAAAATGTCACCCACTTTGAACCCTTGGTATATTATATATGACAAATATGAAGAATCTTGATGTAATTATCTTTCTTTGAGGCTCAGTGGCATTGGCTGTAGACTGCCGCGCAGTAGGACCATGGTTCGAATCCAGTCGCGGGCTTGAGCTTCACCGCATGGTGGAAGGGCATTTTACGAATGCCCGCCTGGCTGGCGAACAACCTCAAGTAGAAAATCTGTCGCCAAGCACCTAACGGTGTGTTCCGGTAGCTATCCTTGAGAGCCAGTAATTCTAGGTTATGCCTGTTAACACTTTCGACCACATCATCACTTACTATCATCTGAGATTGTGGTCCAAGGCTTACCTATAGTTTGTATGCAAAGCGCTATACACTTTCTTTATAAAACGCGTGCATATATAAAAAATCTCCATTGTTTCAGATAATGAAAGCAGCATATTCTTACTACGCCGTGCTCAATCAAACACAAGACGTATAAGCAATAAAATGTGAAGAAAGCATGAAATGTGAATCGAAACAAAAGAACATATTCAGCATAATTTAATTAGAAACTTCACCATTGCAATTAACTAGCTCGTTGTGCACATAATTCGTAACTACAATCTAAACTATCACAGTTGTTTCGTACGTATAAAAATTAAAAAAGGTGATAAATAAGTCGCACTAATCGTATTTTTCCGTAACACCCTTCAGGACCGCATTTCATTTCTCTGGAGTTGTTTTGAGAAAGAAATTGAGTATATTTCGTTTTTTACAGTTCGAGTAGGGTTGGCTTTGGGGTCACAGATCTCGTCCGCTCTGGTGTCTTTATATCCAGGACTGTCATTTCTTCACATCTGAAAATATAAAATTAGAGGTTAAGTATCTTTTAGCTGAAACAATAGTCATGCTGCATGCTTTTTGGGACCTTATTGCTATTGATAAAAGGTGCAAAATAAACTTTGTTATGCATATTGGTATAATTTTCTCCTGACTTTTAATTATTTGATCGAATAGTGCTGGTTTCTTAGAGTTCCATAGTACGTGTATTAATTATAAATTAAGGGATTTTAAATCACAGTTTACATCTACACCGTATATGTATCCGTCAGGATTTCCATCCATTTTGAAGTGCCCCTAAAGTAGCTTGCCTAGTCGCCCTTAACTGATCAGTTTAAGAAACGAAGCGATCAGTGTTAAATGCCACGGCCTATTCTGCCTCAGCCAAGACTACGAGCGCGTCTGTCAAAGATATTTAATACATGATCTTTCATATTCATATCGACGTCTGGAAGTCCACAATCGTACAATTCTCACGGCATTTTTTGCCTCGCACAGGCAGAAACAAACTGCCATGTGAAGTATTACCGAACCGATACGACTTAGGAGCCGGTAAGAGGAGAGCATATTCCCTCCTCGAAAGCCGGCAACGCAGCCTCGGGACCTCTGGTGCTGCGGATGTTCGTGGGCGACGGTGATCACTAACCACCACGTCCTAGTATGAGAGACAGTGCTACATTGAGTTTTGTAACATGTTCTATTTGGTTCAATAAACATTATTATTATTATTAGCTACCCGATCATTTGCCCTCTTATTCCATAAAAAAAAACAGAAACCGTAACGCTTACTATAAAAAAGTTGAACGCAGCTACAATCGGAATCACTAATATCTATTTATAACCGCTTATACTGATTGCACATTTATTATTTAACGACAGAACACATTTTGTACGTTTACAGCACGACCACATGGTACGAAGCAAATACATAAATCTTTAAGCAAACAAATTTTACAAGACATGAATTAAAATGTTGTTTCTTGTGTTTCCCTTTTTCAATCGCTAGTAAGTGACGGTGTGCTTGAAATTGTTAAGCAGGCTAGACCTCCTAGAAAATGACTATCAAAGACAGTTGCCGAAATGCACCAATTGGAGCTAGATGACAGATTTTCTATTTGAGGGTGAGATAGCCAGATAAGAAATCACAAAGTGTTCTAACACATCGTATAAAATATTTTTAAATGACACATTCCAATTATCGTCATATTTATATAATTACACCCATTATCAATTTAATTGAATGCGGGAATTTTAGATAAACACTATCCAATAAAATTAGTTAATCAGATTAAACTTAATCAAATATATTTTTTATCTGTTAGATCCTCATCAAACAATGAATCAGCCAATGTGCGAGTCAAGCTTCGCTTTTCAGAGTTCTGTATCTAAATAACTCTTGAAAGAAAAGAGGTTTGTTGGTTTTTATCACAGATTAAAAACTATACTATCCCTCATCTGTCAAGCGGCCAGGAGCTGGCCTCTCGCACAACTTTGCATGGAAGTAATAAGTACTCGTACTATAGTCTGGTTTTTAATTCGAGATCAAAAATGTAAATCAGAAATGTCAATATATGTCATTGCCAAACTGATAGGTCAGGGTGTTCAATAATTTTTCTTCATAAATATTCTCACAAGTGTGGCTATTAAAAACAAAAAAATCTTACACTGATTTTTTCAGGCTTGAATATATGCGTAAATATGTACGCGCATATAAAAGTGTTTTATTGTTTCATAATAATGCAATAAATTATAGCATTAAATATATTTTTATATTAAATGCTCCATCCGTTCCCAAAATTAGAAAAAATACCAAGTACTTGTAATTTTTTTGCACGGTCACCTTTGTTTACATTTTTGATCTCGAATTAAAAACCAGAGTATAGTCCTTATTACATCCATGCAACTTTGTTATATCGTCTCTGTTAACTGTGTTAAACCGTTCTGTGGCTTGATTTTTTGTTCTGAAGTACCGTGTGGTAGTCAACTTACAATTCAAAATCGTTAAGACATTCTTGTCTGTGGATCATAAATCTGTGTTTTATAAAATTTAAAAGGTATTAAATCTATTTGTACTCGACTTAATGAATTCTAGATGTAAACACTCCACATGCTGGGGACCTAACATGTATTTTCCTTCTACATGTATTCTTCTTCTACCTTCTCATGTAGGTAGGTATCATATCTCTTCGTGAATTATGCGCAGCATTTTGCGTATAAGGTATCGGTGATTCTGGTTTCCAATAAGAGGCCCCTAGGAATTACATACCAAAACGTCCACCCAAAAAAATGATTCTGAAATTTGCAGGCTTTTAAGAATATTCAGTAGAACTCTGTGCTAGTTCGTCCGACTACCACCATGCTTATTTATACCGCCATGCAGTATTGTTCACATTATTGTGTTCCAGTTAGAAGGTATGTTAGTATGAGTGCGGGTAAAATGCATATACAAGAACATGAGACTTAACAATTTTACGAGTATGTCTCAGGATGATGGCCGCAGTGCAGTTCGCCACTTGTGACGAAGTGCATCTGTTATAGGTAGAAGTTACCGCTTAACAACGTGTGGGTCTCGTACTAGTTCCATGAAGATACACTATTAGTTACTCTACCTTAGTGAATGTTTACAATCGATTTTTCTGTTACAAAGTAGAGAGAGAGGAATTCAACTAAAAAAAATATAAGTATCAACCTCTCTTCCCCCGTATGTGCGGCGTTGTAGAACACGTCTGGTAAAGGCGAGTCGTGCTGGCTCAGCAGTGAGCTGCCGGCCCTTGGGGAATGTGGACCGTGCGTGGCGTACGGGGAAAACGGCACAGCTGCTCTCAACGCGGCGAGGACTAGGAGCATACCACCTAATAGAAAGAAATCATTGCTTAAAAAATATCTAGAAAAACACACTATTATATTCTTAAGTTAAGAAGCAGTGCATAAAACACTATAACTCCTTGAAAAATACCACCGCTTGTAAGTAGCTGAAACTATAGTTGGATCTATCTGACTTTTATCAACGTAACTAAAAAGTGTACAGACCCGCCAACTTATCTGTTCAGGTGGCAGAAAAAAGAACTACAACATTCCTTCAAATTGTGACAGTTTGTAGTTGATTTCCATGACCAGTAGCGCCCTCGAAAACTGCACAGTTAAGTTGGTGGTACTATACCGAGCGACGCAACAACATTACCTTGCCGCGACCAATCGGATGCGATCATTTCTAAGCGCCAAATCAATTAACCAATCCAATGGAATTTGGAAGATGGTGCGAGTTTGGTTAAGAGACCGAAATCAACGAAGTTACCACTACATATAATATTCGAATATATTATATTCGTAGGATAAAATATAGTGTTTTTGCAGTGAATTTTCGTGATCAGAAAAATTATGCTGTGATGTGAGAAGTTCAAGGATTTCGCTCCGTCTCATTCAGCAGACACACAAAAACAGCAGCCTTATTTTATAAATCGAAACTATAATGGAGAAACAACTAATTATAAACTCGGCTTTACATATGGATGCCACATGTGGAGAGGGCTGATGCTCTCAGATTTTTAATTTAGAAAGATAAAGTAAAATAAAAACATTTATTCCTTTTCCATTTGAACTAGACGCTTACATAGGCAACGCAAAGGGAAATGACTCAGCTTGTGTAACCCGAAATATAGTTTCCGGACGGCGCTGATTTTCATCTACCCCCGTTCCGTTAGGTGTTATACGGGAACATTGTGATGGGTGCCACGTTTATTTAATATATATTTAATCTTAATATAGATAGAACATTCAATTATTACAATAAAAACAAAAAAAAAACGAACGAGGTGTGTTAGGGTATGTATGTGTGACTGTTTAAGTATGTGCTGATCTTAGCATATAAGTTAAGGCAGTCCTTTATAGGGTTATAAAATAGTTTTTTAAAGGCAAACTTTTTTCATAGGCATGTCTCAGATGTTTAGCAGCAAGTTGTCTTTTAAGCAGTGCAGCTTTATACTTTATCTTGAAAAGCAAGTCATTCCATATATGCTGCTGCAAACCTGAAACACTCCCTGAAACGCGCCGAACTGCGAGCTGGTATTTTGAGAAGGTTTTTCGTAGAGGAACGGGCACTTCTCGGAGTGATATCTTTTATCCATATTAATCTTTTCAAATAAGTATTCCGGCTTTTTGGCGTAGATAACTTTTTAACTGTGCATGCGTATTGTAACTCTCTTTTTCACGTGTATTTATATACGGGGTTTAAATTCTCTCTTAGGAACATTATAAGATAACTGTATACAAGCATTTTGCACTCGTTGAATTGCCTGTTCCATGTTAAAATTTAGCTTAGGACCATTTATTAAGTTACAATAGTTAAAGTACGAGAAGATCAGTGATGTTAGACGGTGACGGAGCTCCTCATTGATGAAGGATCTTATTTTGTAGGTAGATAAACTTGTCTTCATTTTGTCGTTTGAAGTGGATCTCGAATGTTCTTCGAAAAGGAAGCAATAGATGTGGAAATATGAACATACGATTATATACGCTAGGAATTGTTCAAGTAGAATAAAATAATGCAAATGTCAGTATGCCTTCATATTTATCTTCATCACCATTCCAGTTATACAATAAGGCAGCTGATCTGCCTTGCACTGTTTTTTTATAAGTGATAGGCTATCCCTTGACCGCTATCTCACCTGTAAGGTAAGCGATGATTTGGTCGAGGATGGTAATCGGACTAAGCCTCTACGACGGCTGAACATACTGTTAAATTCTTGGCGACAGATTTTCTAATTGAGGTTGGTAGCTACTCAGATAAGCATATGCGAAATACCCTTCCACTATGCGGTGAAACTCAATCTGGCAGTTGGGATTGGGGATTAAACCATGGACCTCAGGCACGGCATTACCGCTCGGCCATGCTTAAAAAAAGTGCTGCTCTGCGTCGTCTAATCTCTCAACATACGCTTAGTAAGCCTCATCATCGCATCATTACTACTGTCGCAGTTGCTCGTATGTATATATAACATTTTGAAAGTTAAACATCTAACAACTTACCCCGGCTATAGGGGTGGATGGCACGGGTTCTAATCCCGCACATGACTACAATTTTTCCTCTCGTAATTTTGCAACCTAACAACTGCTTACAAAATCACAAACAAACGATAGGATAAATTTAAGTCATGTGCAGGATTCGAACCCGCGTCTATCCACCCTTTGAGCCGGGGTATGCTATAACCAATTGAGCTAACATGACATGACGTCATAACTAAAATCTTTCCTATCGTTCTTTAGCCATCGTATTGGGATGGAGCGACATCTATAGTACCACTTGCGTTGTACTACAAACAAGACCGCACATGACTTAAATTTTTCCTATCGTATATTTGTGATTTTGCAATGTAATCCGCATAACAGGCGTTATTGCAAACCTAACAATATTAAAACTAACAACTGCTAACAAGCTATCACACGTACCGAATGCTGTTGTATAGTCATATTAATTGATGCAGAGTCATTATGGATGCCAAACATTTGATAGGTTGAGGCTAAAGCAATATATCCGAGCAGTTATAGCATGGACTGCGGGCCATGGTTCGATCCCTGCCGCCAGTTTGAGCTTAACTGTATGGTGGAAGGGCATGTTGCGAATGCCCGCCTGGCTAGCTACCACCCCCAAGTAGAAAATCTGTCGCCAAGAACCTAACAATGTGCTCCTGCAGCAGTCGTTGAGAGCCAGTAAAATTACAGGCACATGATGAAAATTAACAACTGTCTCAGGGTGACGGGTGAGGTGCAGTTCGTCACGTGTGATAAAATGCATCTGTTATAGGCTGAGGATACCGCGCTCAGGAGGCTCGTGCTTGTTCCGTCACAATAACAAAAAAATTGACATATACTACGAATAATAGTATTTATATATTATTATTGTATTTTGTTAATAAAGGCTTACTGCTACGAATAAATAGACTATTATTTATTCGTAGATATTATATCACGTAAGTCTATTACAAAAATATTACTCGTAAAGTTATAATTGGTACCGTCACCATTTTGTTTTGTCAAATGTCAACAGATATTACTTTTGCGACATTCAAAAAAAGAGTTCTCAATAATAATGAGCTCTCATTCTCGATCGTGCACTCAAGAGTCAAGACCTCCTAATGATGCTTCTTATAAAATCGAAACGCGTCAAATATTCTTCGTCACGTCGGCTTAGCAGGATAATTAGGTGAAATTATCACTTGATAAGTTTTTTTAATGCTTGATAGGATAGCTTTTGACCACTATCTCACCTGATGGTAAGTGATGATGTGGCGAAGATGTTGTTCAGGCTAACCTAGAAGTACTGGCTCTCAAGGACAGCTGCCGGAACACACCGTTAGGTGATTGGCGACAGATTTTCTACTTGAGGGTGGTAGCTAGCCAGGCGGGCATTCGCAAAATGCCCTACCACCATGCTATAACGACTGCCATCCTTAGACGACAACCGGAACCGACGACTTAACGTGCCCTCCGAAGCACGGAAACGCTTAGTAGTAATGTCACTAGTGGTCACCCATCCAACTCATGACCGCGCGCGACGCTGCTTAACTTTGCTGATCGGTTGAGAACAGCTAAGTAAACTTCGCTACGAGCGCTTCAAAAAGCGAGCGTTGTATTATCATTTATAATATGTTTGAATTATACTGGAGGACCGATCGATATTCACCGGGTTTTGGTCAGAGCTACTCTTACCATTAGCAATAAAGGGTTTTTATCGGTTGGTAGATCCTTAATATTTAGTCATTGGAAAAAAAGTTAATGCTACGGTCAAGTTGCTGGCAGAAGGAAGTAACAAATACTCAATGGACATACCTAAAACAAATGAGATCCTACTATATCCCCCCATCCCAATCCCCGTGGGTTGCCGGGTTAGAATTACACCTCCCCATATCATCCCGTGGGTGTCGTAAAAGGCGACTAAGGGAATAATTATACTGGAAGGTGGGCAGCAGCTAAAGAACTACTAACTTACACTGCGGTCCCCAAGCCGCCTGCCAAGCGTGGGGATCATGGCAAATACCCCCTTAATAGGGGAGGCTGTGTTCAGCAGTGGACGATCCGGAAGATACAGTAATATAACTGATTATAGTTATTCATCGGACATAACTGTCTTTAGTTTCACAATAATAAGTATACTAATTGATGACAATGAAAGGAGAGTGCAGTCAAAGTTCAAATCAATCGAAGCCCAGGGCTGTTTCAATAATGGTTATAATTGAAACCACTTCTGAATGTAAGCTATAGAAAAGGTTTCTTAATCAGACAGAAAATTGATTGCAGTCGTATAGTAGAAAGATCTACTAGAGATCTCCGGTTGTATGACGTACATGCCTACCGTAATAATGGAATATAGAATCTATTGAACGAACTAAATTGCCCTAAAACATCTGTCGCCAAGCACCTAACGGTGTGTTCCAGCAGCTCTCCTTGAGAGCCAGTAATTCTAGGTTAGCCTGAACAACATCTTCGACCAAGTCATCACTTACCATCAGGTGAGATAGTAGTTTTGAAGCGCTCGTAGCGAAGTTTACTTAGCTGTTCTCAACCGATCAGCAAAGTTAAGCAACGTCGCGCGCGGTCAGGAGTTGGATGGGTGACCGCTAGTGACATTACTACTGAGCGTTTCCGTGCTTCGGAGGGCACGTTAAGCCGTAGGTCCCGATTGTCGTCTTAGGATGACAGTCGTTATAGCATGGTGGTAGGACATTTTGCGAATGCCCGCCTGGCTAGCTACCACCCTCGAGTAGAAAGTCTGTCGCCAAGCACCTAACGGTGTGTTCCGGCAGCTGTCCTTGAGAGCCAGTAATTCTAGGTTAGCCTGAACAACATCTTCGACCACGTCATCCCTTACCACCAGGTGAGGTAGTGGTCAAAGGCTAACCTATCGGGCATCAAAAAAATCTTTATAGTGATTTTACGTCAGACGTAATTTAAGTGTATCTACAGACATGTTTTACAATTTTATTAATATTTTTATTTTGCAATAATGCAAGTTCTGTGGATTACATTACAAAATTGAGAGGAACAATTATATGACATGACTCATCATTTGTCCTCTCGTATATTTGTAATTTTGTAAACTTTTTTTTCATTGGCGGGTAGGCATTGAATAAACATCATAAAAAGATTCTCATTTTATTTTACTCAAAATAAAATATTAAAACAGTTTAAAATAGCCTAAATCTTATGTATAATTAAAATACAATAAACAATACCTGTCGGGGAGTGTTTTCCTTCCATTAATCACACAAGAAGTCACTTTTATTAGCACTAAGGAATACTGAGCTGAAACTATACACAAAATGGATGCCATGCAAAAAACTGTGGCTGAGCTTCAACAACTATTTGTTCAGCGTATGGACTCTTATCAAGGTGAGCTCCAAGCCATTTCTTCTTCACCAACTGTGGCAGCTTTATCAGCGGACTTCACAGCATTCCGTGCTTTCATTATGACCGCACTTCGCTGCCTTCAGGAACAGTTGGGTATTGTTGTCCAACAACAGGATGCAATGGAGATGCGATGCCGCCGTAAGATCCTACTATTTCATGGTGTCCCTGAGGCTAAGGATGAAGATGCTGCATCAGTAGTGGTCAAGGCACTTGGTCAAATGAAAGTCTCAAACTTCACAACTAAAGACATCAGTCGTTGCCATCGAATGGGCCGTGCGTCCGCTCCTGACAAACCAAGACCTATCCTGTTTAAGCTGCATGATCTAGATGTGAAAAACAGGATTTGGCATGCCAAGACCGGGTTAAAGGGGTCTAGCATGACTTTGTCCGAGTTTCTGACAAAGCCGCGTCATGAAACTTTTATGATGGCCCGCCAGAGATTTGGCATCCAAAAATGCTGGACAAAGGATGGCTTTATCTTCGTGTTGGACGCCGAAGGTGTGCGGCATCGCATCAGCAATTTCCAGGAGCTTGACAAGATTGCTGTGCCAACTGCGCCTAAAGCTGCATCCGCAGTCACCACCAGCAAAGCTAGAGACATGGCGGCGGCTCCCTCAAGAAGTCGGCGAGCCCCTTCAGCCAGCAAAAAGTAAATCCACATTTCTGTTGTGTCCATTTTCTTTGTTTGCAGCAGCCCATCGTGCGTTTCTTAATTGGTTTACCCTCAATAATTGTTAAATGTATTAAATTTATGAATTAATTTTATCAAGGTAGAAAAATCTAGACTTCTTCATTAGAGTTTCTATTTTTGTTCTGTCATTTGTCATGACACGTCATTGTCAAATGTAATCAAACTGACAGATGTGATGTGACTTTAGTTCTTAAGCATTTTTTTTTTTTTTTCTTTATTTATATTGCTTCGTGTCATTTGTCTCTTTGTGAAGCGTTAACCAAATTGTGTTCTTAAGAATTTATATTGAGAGGAGCGATGTGGACTGCTAATTGTAATTATTAATGTTGTTGTGTTTTCTGTTCTGCGTATTTTTAGTGAATAGTAACTTTATTTATCTACTAAGATTTTGTTATAAGACATACCCGGCAGGTGTGTTCTTTTTTTTTTGTTGAAGTTATAACTTAATTATTATTTATTAATTACGTTTCTATATATTGTTAAAACATATACATCTGCATATCTCTGTTTATATATATATATATATATATATATATATATACATATATTCGTATAATATATTTATTATTATGCTTAGCTTATTTGATGATGATGTATGCAGCGATAGCGAACAATATTTATCTTTATCTTCCGATAGTGACACAGAGGATAGTTTTGTCAGCTTACCTTCTCTGGCTGACACCCTCGAATCTCAATTTTCTGATGTACCTAAAAATTTCAACGTAGTTCATATTAACGCGCAAAGCATCCCGGCTCATTTTTCAGATATGCAGGCATCTCTCCCTAACAAAAATATTCATGCTATAGTAGTCTCTGAGACCTGGTTGAAACCTTGTCTTCCTTCTACTTCTTACTCTTTGCCTGGTTTTCACCTCATCCGCAACGATCGCACTGGCAGCAGGGGTGGCGGGGTAGCTATATACCTTAGATCGAATATCCCATATTCGGTAATCAGCACATCGGTTCAACCTCCACCCTCCAACGCCGGTGAGCATCTGTTCGTTGAGGTACTTTTATCAAATAATAAAATCCTGCTCGGAGCCTACTACAGCCATTCCTCAAGTGTCAATTACTTTTCCTCCTTTGAGAAGATCCTAGAAGATCTTATTCCCTTATACAATCATCATATTATTTTGGGTGATTTTAATACCTGTATCCTCAAAAAAGACCATCGCTCAAAGTCCCTCGAGTCAGTAATTAATTCTAGCAACATGCATTTACTCCCATTAAGTGCCACTCATCATGCCCCCAATTGTAACCCCTCACTACTTGATTTATGCATAGTATCTTCCCCACAACATGTTGCTAAACATGGTCAATGTCCCGCTGACAATTTTTCATACCATGATCTGATTTTCCTATCGTATAAAATTCGGCCCCCTAAAACCCAAAATTATTCTTCAGCGTAATTTTAGTAGTATATATCAGGAACAATTTTCTAATGATGCCAGGGAAATTGATTGGTCACCGGTAACCAATGCTGTGACAGTTGACGAGCAGGTGGCGATCTTCAACTCTTTAATCACTCAGTTATACGACAAGCATGCTCCTTTACGAGCCATAAAACTTAAGCAACGACCAGCAGCTTGGCTTACAGAATATATAAAATTGTTAATGCACCAAAAGTCCACTGCTAAATATAAGTATAAAATCCGCCCTAGTGACAATAATAAAGATAAATATGTAAATATACGAAATCGCTGCAATATGGTGTGTAGGGATGCTCTACGTCGCCATGTCCATAACTCCGTTGAGAACGATGATCCAGCAAAGATCTGGCAATTTCTTAGGTCTATTGGAATTGGTAAATCTCGCCAAGATCGTATTCCTAACGATTTAAACATAGATTCTCTTAATCTCCATTTCTCTTCAACTTCTCCTATAGATGTCTCTGAAAAATCAAACACTATTAATTATCTTTCATCCTTACCAATTCCTGACTACTCTCCTTTTATTCTTGATCGAGTACTCGATTGTGATGTTAAGAAGAGCTTACTTTCCGTCACTTCCAATGCTGTAGGCGGCGATGGAATTAGTCGTAATATGCTTGTGCCTATCCTTGATATCGTCCTTCCTATACTCTGTTTCATCTTCAATAATTCCATTTCCAACGGCATATATCCTACCATCTGGAAAGAAGCCCAAATAATTCCTTTACCTAAAAAACCTAACCCTAAATCTTTTTCCGAATACCGTCCTATATCTATTCTCCCATTTTTATCTAAAGTTCTAGAGCGCCTTGTTCATAGTCAAATTAGCAAATATCTTTCTAGTCGTGGGCTCCTGAATCCATTCCAATCAGGTTTCCGTTCTGGGCACAGTACTGTGAGTACTCTTGTAAAGGTTACTGATGACATACGCCTTTCAATGGAAAATGGAAACTTGACTGTACTCACATTATTAGATTTCACTAATGCCTTCTGCACTGTTGATTTCGACATACTTTTAGCAATACTACGCTCTATTAACATATCTCCAACAGTACTCGATTGGCTTCATAGTTATCTGTTTGGGCGCCGGCAACGAGTACGGTTAGATGAGAAATTCTCTTCCTGGTGTTACACAACTGCTGGTGTCCCACAGGGCGGCGTTCTATCACCTCTCCTTTTTGCAATATTCATCAATACAATTTCACAAAATCTTTCTTCTCCCTACCACTTATATGCAGACGATCTTCAAATCTATTCTCAAGCACCTCTCGACAAGCTTTCTGAAGCCATACATTCCATAAACGACGACTTAGCATGCATTACCGAATGGTGCAAAAAATTTGGCCTTATAATAAACACCAGCAAGACCCAAGTGATAATTGTGGGCAGTTCACGTTATATCTCAAGGGTGGACTGGTCTATTATTCCTTCTATTTATTTTGATGGAGTCCCTATCCCCTATAGTGAAACTGTTAAAAATCTGGGCTTGACCATCGACCGTTGCTTGAGTTGGGCTCCTCAGCTGCAAGCAACTAGTCGCAAATTGTACGCCACTGCAGGTGCTTTAAAGAGACTGCGCAACTTTCTCCCTGTTACTACTAAAATTGCTCTTGTGCAATCTCTATTACTCCCAATTCTAGATTACGCTGATGTCTGCTATCCAGATCTCACTGAGGAACAGCTAGATAAGCTTGAGCGTCTTCAAAACTTCTGCATCAGGTTTATATTTGGCTTGCGCAAATTTGACCGCATATCTCAATTTCGATCTAAGCTCAAGTGGCTCCCTATTCGTCTTCGCCGGAATGCTCACATACTCTCTCTCCTTTACAATATTTTGTTCAATCCTTTGACCCCGCGCTATCTTAAGGAACGTTTTAATTTCCTTCACACTGCAAATGCTCTCAATTTAAGGTCATCAGAAAACCTATCCCTTAGTATGCCTCAACATGGCACAATATTTTACGATAAATCTTTTTCAGTCAAAGCGGTTCGATTGTGGAATTCACTACCGATTTCTATCAGGCAAGCACAATCGTTAAACGTATTCAAAATTCAAGTCAAAAATTTTTACTTGTCTGATTAATTACACCTATTCTGTTCAAAGCTGCTTATCGCTTGTACTTCATCATCACAATTGTAGGATAGATATACGAAATGTACGTACTTTAAAAAGCATAATTGGTTACAAATTGTATAGTGAGTGTGTGTGTGTGTGTTTATGTGTATATTATTGTATTGTTGTATGTAAGTTTATAAAGGCATATTGCTAGTATTTAAGTCATTTCTGTTTGTTTTTGTTTAGGAAAATATTTCTGTTTAAATTGTAAGTTAGCAGTCTGTTCAACTGTAATATTAATTTAATGCACCCCCGTCTTATTACTCCTCTATTTCCTCTCCATTCAAAGGTTGCCTGGAAGAGATCGCTGTTAGTGATAAGGCCGCCCATTGTAACACTTGACTGTAATCCTTCGTATTTTGTATTATTGTAATGTAGTGGTGTGTACAATAAAGAGTTATCTATCTATCTATCTATCTAATGTCATATAGGTTTTTTTTTTACCTGCGGTATGCCTTTATTAACAAAAAACTACGAACTATATACAACACAACAGCTACTACAATAAAAGCATTTAGATCCCTATAAGTCATTGCAGACTCATAGGCAGTCCAATGCTCTAGCCCACTACCAGTTGGTACCGTGCCCAGCATGCCCAACCCACCCCATATTTTATCTTAAATACTAGTTAAGTTAAACTAAGTTGATAATCAAACAATTTTATCTTACTGAACTTCCAATTAGAGGAAGGTTAAGAAGTAGGTAGCGGTAAGCCTTCGTAATTGATACTGAACGAGAGAAATCCATTAGGAAACCGTATTTGAGATTGTTTAACGTTGGCAATGGCGAGCCAATATGTTTGATACGATGTATCTTTGGGCTTCCATTAGACACCCCGAGTATATAGGTACAAAATTTGTAATAGGCACCTTACACAGGGTTCTTGGAAAAATGCTAAGAACCTCTTATGACTGACTTCTAAAAAGAAACCTAAGAAACATTTTTGGTTGTATGTTTTTATTACTCAAACTTTTTTATTTTTCTTTTTATGTTATTGTGATGGACCAAGCACGTGGCCCACCTGATGTGGAGCGGTAACCACAGCCTAAAACAGACGCATTTCATCACAAGTATCGAACTGCACTGCGCCCGTCACCCTAAAACATACAGTTTTTTAGTCTCATCATATATATCCTCAGCCTTTGGCGGGGCTGGTGGAGGCATCGAGTTCTGCACTCTTGGCCTCTGCTTAAGCTCGTGGGGCCACTGCCCCACGGTGTCTCTTTCATTGAGCAGGCTACACTGGATAATGACCGCTCTGCGCAATGTCTGTTTCATTTTAATTTTGTTTATTTCGATGATCTGTTGTGCCTTGTTTTTTTTCAGCTTACCATCATACCAAGTATATGGTGGTAAGCCTACTTTTCATTATGTAGCTTCTTTTGGATGTGTTGTTGTTTAGCCCCGGCTTCTACTCATCCCTCTGACTTCCTGAGGTCTCCTCTATTGGAAGTATCTCTCGAGGGAGAGGTCGCCAGGACTTTTTGGCGTCTGGTGGGCGTGCGTGCAGTGGGGCGATCCCTTGCAGGTGGGCGTGCCTCCCATTGTCCGCTCTGTCGAACATCTTTTTCGACAGGCGGACCACGAACTGCTCTACTGATTCTATAGCCATGTCCTTGCTTATAGTGTCGTTTTTTTAGTCTCGTGTGCCTGTAATTTTACTGACTCTCAAATACTGCTCTCAGAACACACTGAGATTGATAGCTAGCCAGGCGAACATTCTAGAACTCGCATTATACCTACATACCTCTAGCTGAAGTATGTACTGTATCAGCCGGATTGTGCACTGTTGAACATAGCCTCTTTTTAATTTGCCTTTATCCCCTCGCCTGGCAGGCGTCTCGGGGATCGCAATTTAAGGTAAAAGTTTCTCAAAAGGCGCTGCTGCCACCTTCCGGTAATTTTCCCTTAGTCGCCTCTTACGACATCCACGGGAAGAGATGGGGGGTAATATTCTATCCCGGCACCCCATCGGATATTTAATTCCATTTTGTTTATTGCGTAAGCAGCTAACGTTATTTATTTTAGATAGTTCATTAATCTTAACATCCAAAACTTTGTTTCCATTGAAAGTATTTTCAACGCATTCTGGAACAATGTTATAGAACAAGGCCCAATAGCCCAAAACCAAATCAATTTGTGGTGTTTTTTTCTGCATTTCATGGTAAGTTATTGATAGAAAACCATTACTTAATATCAGTAATAACCTTACTAACTTATATATAGGTATATATAATAGTTATATTGATACCTTATATAATATAATATTATATAAGGTATCAATGATTGATACCATTTTACTAAGTTTCGGCTGTCCGTCCGTCCTTGAGACCTTTAAAGGGCTGTATCTTTGGAACGGTAATATAGGTAGCCGTTTGACATTTACACAAAATATGTCTTAGTGTAGCTAATGGCCTACCAAATAAGAATAATATAAAAAATCCGGCCAAGTGCGAGTGGGACTCGCGCACGAAGGGTTCCGTACCATTATCTCATTTTCGTTATTATTATTTTTAACACATAAACGGTGAAAACCTCTTTTATTGTATGGGAGTCCCCCTTAATTATTTATTTTATTTTATTTATTTAATCATATTTAAAGAGAACATAAAACTAAATATTCTGTGAATATTTAAAACGTCCTGTCACCGTTATTAGTATCGAGCAAGAAACGGAAAAAAAACAAGTTTGTTGTATGGGAGCCCCCCTTTACTATTTGTTTTATTTCATTTTTAATATTTGTTGTTATACCGGCAATAGAAATACATAATCTGTGAAAATTTCAACTGTCTAGCTATCACCGTTCTTGAGATACAGCCTGCATGGTGACAGACGGACGGTCGGACGGACCTACAGCGAAGTCTCAGTTTTAGGGTCCCGTTTTTACCCTTTGGGTACGGAAGCCTAAAAATGGGTGTTCCATACAAAACATTTTTTTAAGGTATCATAATAACGGTAATACATATAAGAGTTAAACTTGCAATACAACAAATAATAAAATCGGGCCAAATGCAGGTGACCCCTGCTAATAGACCTCATACCTATACTCTTGAAGCAATGATGGCCGAGCGGTTATAGCTATGGACTGCCGCACCGCAGTACCCTGGTTCGATCCCCACCGCCGACTTGAGCTTCACCGCATGGTGAAAGGGCATTTTGCGATTGCCCGCCTGGCTAGCTACCACCCTCAAGTAGAAAATCTGTCGCCAAGCACCTAACGGTGTGTTCCGGCAGTAGTCCTTGAGAGCCAGTGAAATTACAGGCACATGAGACTTAACAACTATGTCTCAAGGTGACGGGCGCAGTGCAATTCGTGAAGGAAATGCATCTGTTATAGGCAGAGGTTATTCCGCTTAACATCAGGTGGGCCTCGAGCTTGTTCCATCACAATTACATAAAAAAAAATACTATATCTCATTGTATCACATATTATATGTTGCAAAAGTAGCGATTTTATGTCATATTCTGTGTTGGTTCGGAACCCCCAGTGTGTGGGAACAACTTGGACTTGGCCGATTTTTACGATTCGTCCTTAATACTGAGCCTGTCGCATTAAATAAGACCATGTCAGTATTACTGTTAACAACATACCCTATGGGGACTGTATGATATTAAAAACTTCAGAAACTCCAAGAGTGACGAAACGAAAATGCCCAGATTGAACACCGGATATGTTTCACCTGTTATTGGGAAAAAATTGTCATAGGTTATGTGTACCTTGAACATACTGTATTTATAGGTAGATTCAACTTCGTCAAAGAATCTAACTCGGATGTACACTACAAATAACAATATTTGTTTTTCGTAGGATATACAGCGTTCGGGAAATCAGCAATAAACAATGGATGCAGTGATGGCTCAGTGGCAATGGCTATGGACTGCCGTGCAGCAGGTCCATGGTTTGAATCCCGCCGCGGGCTTGAGCTTCACCGCTTGGTGGTAGGTCATTTTGTGAATGCCCGCCTGGCTGGCGACCACCCTCAAGTAGAAAATCTGTCGCCAAGCAGCTAACAGTGTGTTCCGGCAGCAGTCCTTGAGAGCCAGAAAAATTACAGGCTAATGAGACCTAACAACTGGACGTCTCAGTGTGATGGGCACAGTGCAATTCGTCGTTGACGAAATGCGTCTGTTATAGGCAGAGGTTTGTCCATTTAACATCAGGTGGGCCTCGGGCTTGTTCCGTCACAATAACATAAAAAAAAACATGAAAAAAAAATAGAATAAAAAAAGCCAGATTTTCAACATTATATTTTTGTACTCATACTCGTATTGTTTCTTAGCCCTGTTTTTATCTTTGGCAATCTTTCAAAAACCCATACAGCACAATATATGATCGCAGATTGATTAATATTTCTACGCTTATAGTAAAAATTGCTCCAAAACAAATATGATAAAATCTTCTAATTTAGTCTGTGGTGTGGTCTGTATAGGATCCTTCCTTCGCCTTGTGATTTGTAACTAGCGTAACTGGAACTGTAACACCATTCTGAGATGTCTGAGCTAGCCGTTTAGCCACGATAAAGTAGAAGTTAGTCCGTGACTTGAATAAAGTTCGGTGACACTGTGGCTGTTCATTTCCTACGATTCCCACTTCCGGACCACCAACGTTAAAACTCTTTTTATTATTAAACTACTTACAGTAAATGCTAAAAGTTAGAAAAGTGCTGAGTGCTTGTAGTTTTTCTCCGCGAGTGAGACTTGTCTCGAACTTTTTTGTTTGTCAACAGTTTTAATTCGAATTTATTTGTGTACTTATAAACTGTTATGCGGGTAGTCGCAAATTTTCCTTGTGGTATTTGGTAACATCCCGCTCCCTCAGAAACTATTCATCAAAATGGAAAAAAAACTGTTCAGTGGCAAGGTTCTCATATGTGTGCTATGCTATATCTTAATCGACTGTTTCTTTTTGGTCTGGTCCCAATTCTCTTCGGATTGGCGAATAATATTACCGTGTAGTCTTTTCCTTTCCAACTGCTGTGTCCGCCGTCATCACATCATTCAGTCCCTTTTCATCATATTATCCTTCATACATACCGTTCATGTTTTTTTTGTTTTCCCTTACTCTTCAATTCATCAATATTCACATAATAGGTACAGATTACACTTAGTTCCCTTAGGGTTTAGGAATATAAAGCATGTTCTAAATACTCCTGTTGTAAGTCGTAAAAGGCGTGCTGAATGAACGTATTGAAATGAATGTGCTGATGAGCAGCACGCCACCACTAAAGTCAACGAGAGTGGAGTGTTGCTACATATTATACGCACAACAGGGTTTGTTACTATATTATCATAATAACCATAGTTTCAGAGTGGTAAGGGGTATACTAAAAAACAAGGGCATTCCCAAAGAGGTATTCAGACAGGCTACGAGTACGAGTTTATACGGAAGCCAAAACTTTCCACAATATCTTCTAATGTCGAACTTTGTGTGGTCATAGAAAACATATTTTATGTTTCTTTTTTGTGTTGTTAGAGAAAACATAATTTAAATCTTGACCGCATATACATGGGATAAGGGTGGAAAGAGAAGGAGAAAGGGGGAAAGATGAGGAACAGATTTCCTATATTTGTAAATATTTTATTTTCTTTTTTGTGAGTGACTGTATTTTTTACTCTAAGTTGTATGGCAAGTATAGTATAACTAGGGTCAAAGAGCATAGCATGGAATCATTACAAATAAACTATTGTCTTTTATATTATTCACAAATATATTGTGACTCGTTATGAAGCTTATAAGGAAAGACAAAGCCTCAGTCTCAAACAAATTATGTGTAATGCTCTTTACGCTAGAAATATATACTGCCACGTTTCCTGTGCGACGAAATTCCTTTGATATAGCTAATCTATTTGCTTTAACAATAGCGAAATCCTTGACACTAACACCGAGAAGATAATAGATATTTTTACACGTTTAAAATAAAAACAAATTGGCTAAGTAATGGAATATATTTTGTATGAATTGTTTGAAATAACGGAGTTTGGAATAGAACAAGCCCCTAAAAACATTTTACTGTCCAAATGCCAAATTCTGTATGGGCAATGTCTATGAACTTACTAGGTTGACATAAAATCTTTATAGTGGACTTCTCATTGAAGCCAATATTCATAATATACGTTATTCAAAATCAGTGAACCATATAAATCAATAAGATATGAAATGGGCTCTTTATTGCTTGTCCATGTGTTGTTCCCAAGGGGCAACGTTGGTGGAAAAATACAGCTAAGTAGTGGAAAGAATGCCAGATACAATCTCGCCATACGAGTATAAGGCGAGATTGGTAGTGTTTTCGAAGCGTTCTCCAAAGAAACGTAGTTTCACCATATTTAAAATATTAAGTGCTCAAACTAAGTGAAATTTTCCTTGCATGTCCTTGAACCTATAGCCGCCTATGCTGGTTTGCCAGTTTTCCGATAATTTCAGTACTGGCAAAAATATTTGAAAAAAACATTTTATTTCGATTTTTTCACATTTATGGGTAAAACGAATGATATAAGTACAAACTCTTGAGAGTTTGCACATTCGGTACGTATTTAAAATATGACAAAACTACGTTTGTATGGAAAGCGCTACGAGGACTCTTTTTTTATACCTTAAGGACTACCCTTAAGGTTCGTACCAAACTGGCCGACATGGGAAGTGGACTTCTTATGAAATGATCTACATAGAAAAGTGGACCATGACGTCACAAGCGAGCTTGTCGTAGCTTGAATCATGTTTTACCATACTTGTTTCACAGATGCGATGGGTGAGAGAGCACACTGTGACTTTTGTATAGTACGTGTCATTCAGGAATAGTAGATTGTTATACAAGGGTCGAAAGGAATCAATTCCCATACGAGGTATTTAGATTATAGTCCGAGTAGGAATTGATTGACGATACAAACAAACCTCCAACATATTCCCCTAGAGAAGGAAGCAATTAATATGAGTTTTTCCCACCCTTTGGTGGGATCTAACTTATTTAAATAGGTGCCTCATAATGTAATTGATTCCTTTCGATCCTTGTTACAATATTTACGAGAATTTTAAAAAATAGCTCCAGGTAAATTCAACCTGTTTGGATCAAACCTTTTATATTTCAATGTTTATATAACACTTGTTACATAAATAATTATATGGTGCATTATTTGCTATGCAATAGTTACCTATATTAAATAAATTGAGGTAGTTAATTCTAAAATTCTAAAATAAAATTGCGAATATTTATTCTGCGGCCAAAGTGGCCTATAGACGCTTAGTGACTATATTATAGTTCGGAAGATAATGTTCAACTATTTTGTTTAAAGGCATAAAGTCTAAAAAAAAACTCGCACATACATTTTTTTAACTAAAGATACAGTTACAGTTAAGTATAATTATTTTTTAAGACTAATTGTGATTTAAATAGGTTATCGCAAAGTAGAAAATGTTGGTGATTAGGTACTTAAAAATGTTAAGTACTTAATAATAAAGGATTTTTTAAATATTTTGGCTATTTTGATTTTGGCAATGGCAACATTGCCCATTAAACGCATGCCCGGTTTGGGCTCGGGTAAAGCGGATTTTTGTTAAGTTTTCATAAATTACAATAAATTATTAGTTTATTTTGTAATTTGCGTGAATTTGAATTGCACATTACAAACAATAATTTTCTACATTTGAAATTCTCTTCAAAACTATGTTTTTTACTCAGATTTAAGTTGGCCAATTATTATTTTTTAACGATGAGCTATATTGTGTAACTACTTATGACGTAACATTCCGCGGTCGTCTATGTATGTATAGAACCTGACCAAACAATTCAGTGGTTACAACTATCGACATTCACGAGCATTTTGCTAAAACCAACATTATTTAGATCTTACTTCATCATAATTGTAGATGAAGATAGAAGAAACCACAGAACTGGTGCTGTGGTCATTTCGTGCACGTCATTTACAGCCCCATGATTGCGTCACAGCTCAATAAATTAGATATTTATGTTTTCACTAGCATAGGGAAGGAGGCAGGTTTTGCCCGGGTAGTTAACAAAAAATATTGAAATATTAAATTGAAACACATAGAAAGTAATTATTGTGACATAATTGTAATAATTAGACATATGATATAACAGACATTTTTGTAGATATTGAAGTCCTTAAAATTGCAGTACATCAATTTAGTTTTTTTTTTTTTTTGACGGAACAAGTTCGAAGTCCACCTGATGTCAAGTGGACTAACCTCTGCATATAACAGTTGCAATTCATCACAAGTCACGAATTGCACTGCGCCCGTCACATTGAGACATAGTTGTTAAGTCTCATTGTGCCTGTAATTTCACTGGCTCTCAAGGACTACTGCCGGAACACACCTTTCGGTGCTTGGCGACAGACTTTCTACTTGAGGGTGGTAGCCAGCCAGGCGGGCAATCGCAAAATGCCCTTCTACCATGCGGCACAAGCCGGCGGTGGGGACCGAACCAGGGTACTGCGGCACGGCAGTCCATAGCTATTACCGCTCGGCCATCATTGCTTCAAAATTAAGTCTTTTTTCAATAATTTCCGTAGTGTACGCGATATAACGATTTTATCTTATCTTAGGTTTCTATTAGTTAAAGAATTTTTCAAATCGGTCGAGTAGTTTTTAAATTTATTAGTTACATACAAAATACAAATATTTCCCGTTTATAATAATAGTATAGATTATTATAAACTATTTTATGGCCTATAAGTTCCAACTTCCAAGTCAAATGACAAAACCGCCAGTATATTATTCTATTAGCCGATTTTTTTATTGGAATTTCATTACTTACTTATGTATGGTTCGATCCCTTGAGTTTGAGCTTAACCTCATGGTGGAAGAGCATGTTCCGAATGCTCGCCGCTCGCCGCGCTAGGTACCACCCTCAAGTAGAAAATCTGTCGCTAACTTTACAGTTATTTCCATATTATTTATGTTCTTGCTCGATGACTGTTGTCGACTTACTTACATATGAAACAGCATATAATGTAAATCCGTTATTGGCTGTTGGTTCAGAAATTATGTTTTACTGTGTATCTCTAAGAGCTGTGGATTTTGTTAATAAATAAAATAAGCACATAACAGTGTGTTCTGGCAGCAATCCTTGAGAGCCAGTAAAATTACAGGCACATGAGACTTAACAATTTTATGTCTCGAGTGACAGGCGCAGTGCAATTCGTCACTTGTGTGTGTGTTGTGTGTGCGAAATGCATCTGTTAAGGCAGAGGTTAGTGCGCTTAACATCAAGTGGGCCTTGTGCTTGTTCTGTCACAATCAATAAAAAAACACTGCTTGTAGTCAAGGGGAAGGACTTCGTGGAAGATACAACCCCTTAAAGGTAGAACGGGCGGACTGTGTATGTTTAGTAAAAAGGTCCCGCTTTCTACTAAGGACGCTAAAAAATAAAGCTACCTGCAATAGTAGTGAGTAGCGTCATGTTGGCGAAGAGCATCGCAGTGGCAATACACGCGTAGAAAGGAGCTCGGGCCCGTCCACACGACCACCGCATGAAGTCCCAGCACCTCAGGGACAGTGTGTACTCCCCGCGCCGGCATAGTAGGTCGATGAACAGGGCTGCCACCCACATCGTCTCCAGAAGGAAGACCATGGCTGCTGCTACACTGTACGACAGAAAATTGGTTAAAAGATACAAATCACGCGAATTGATCGTCTTCGTGTCTCGTCAAAACGACAGTGGTGAGGTTATAGAAGGTCGAATGTCGATTGGTAGCCCTATGTTTAATTGAAACCCTGTCATGGGTTGTTTTTTGTGGCTGTTATTTTGACTACTCTCACCTGTACTGTAAGTAGTGATGTGATCGAAGATATTGTTTAGTCTAAGCACATGAATAAGCCAGCAACTGACTGACAACTGCCGGAACACAGTATTAATTGCTTGGCAATAGATATTATGTAAAGTGGGCCAAGCGAGCATTCGCAAAATTCCGTACCACCAAGTCTTAAGCCTACGTTTAAACGTCAGCGCACAGATCAGAGCAGAGTATTTTCTGAGACTACTAAAACAATAATCTTATGACAATTCCAAACATTGAAAAATTGAATACACGTCCATACTTGATGCTCCACCATGTTCGAGCTTGCAAGATGCATGTTTGAGTTCGAGTATGCGATCTAAATGCGTGCCGTGCCGCCCGCGCTCTGTCAGTCAGTATACCCACAGCGACAAAACTGTCTGGACGTGTTTTTACTACATGGCGTGGCCGGCGTCAGTTGGAAAGAAAGTTGGTTTGTTGCGTATTGAATGTTTGTACAACAATATATCGGATGTTAAAAGCCAAAGCTTGGGAAAGAACTGTTCTTCGCATTACATGACGTTTTATTTTATTTACATATTCTTCCTCTACCAAAAGGGCCTTATTTTTTACGTCCCAATCAACCATATTGAACAACCATAATGCCCCAGCAGGCATTTCCACTGGCCATTCTACATTGCATGTCTACAGGACTAAGGCTTATCTAGCTAACCTATCTTACAAAGCCAGACTCGTCAAGATTTTCTTCTTCAGTATGGCTATATTGAAGTAGAAAATCTCGACGAGTCGTAAACTCGGACAGTCTGTCCGAGTTGAGACATCTATACATTTTTATAAGTTCTAGCAGGTGCTATTTTCTACCACAAAAACAGTTATGAGATAAAAAAAATACTTAATTATGATACTTCATCGAAATCTAAATTCGTATCACGCTTGCTAATATCATTCCTTAAATTTGTAATTTGTGTTGAAATGTGGGTATGTTTTACGCAGATTTTGTCGTCATGTAACATTACCCACAACCACGAAGAAAAGTTTTCATGCCCACAACCCACAATTAAAAAGAATAATCCAATATTTTAAGTGTTACACGAGTGTGGATTTTATTGTAAACCTAATAACGACTACCATAAGTTAGAGTTTTTTTTTTTCTTAATTTAGTATTCAGTACTAACTAGTGGTTATAAAACGTCTACAATTCCAACATACATAAAAAAATTACTTTAGCACCGATAAAATGAGGAAACTGGCCACTCTTAGCTAGTGGTCAATGCGCTGATGAAAACTTGCTAGAACATGGAAATCGGAAATGTTTCCTTGTTTGTTATATCTGGGTCCATCGGCCGGGGTCATATATGAATTTCTATGTCATGTCAATACCAGCATTGCTATTTTGGCGGTTGAATACAATGAGAAGAACGTAGGAGTGTGTTCCGGTCATTCTAGGCCAAGCCTTCTACTACCTTGGAGCACTTCATCGGTCACCAACAGGTGAGACAGAGGGATATAATATAACTAACCTGTCTCACGACGGTATAAACAGGTTAGCTTTAACCATTCTTATGGCTCGTCGTTGCGATAGTAATACTGCTCAGTACGAGAGGAACCGCAGTTTTGGACATTTGGTTCATGCACTTGGCCGAGCGGCCGGTGGTGCGAAGCTGGCTAGTAGCTTCGCACCATTTAGAGATCTTCCATAATTTTGAAACGCTCGTAGCGTAGCAGGCCCGATCAGCTAGCAACGTTCGCTGCGGTCATTTCTTGGACAGTGATCGCTAATGGCATTACTACTGCGCACTTTTGTGCTTCGGGGGCATGTTAAGCCGTCCTGGGTTTTTTATTGTCTTTGGATGGCAGTCTTTACAGTATTTTGCGAATGCCAGCCTTTTTAGAAGATTTATAGGTATTTTCTACATGAGATGATGATACCTATCTGGTAGCTACCCTCATGTAGAAAATATTTCGACAAGCACCTAACAGTGTGCTCTGACTGACCGAGTGGCTGTCCTTGAGAGCCAGCAAGTCGAGGTACCCTTGAAGAACATCTTCAACCGAATCATCAGTGATATTATAGAGAGTGAGGAAGCTTATAAACTATACAAGAATAGTTTTGATGTACTTATGTTGTGTTTTATTTTAATCTTATTGTGATTGAACAAGCACGAGGCCAACCTGGTGTTCAGCAATAACCTCTGCATGTAACAGCTGCAGTTCGTCACAAGTGGCGAACTGAACTGCGCCCATCACCCTGAGATATAAAGTTGTTCAGTCTCATGTGCCTGTATAATCACCGCCACTCACACCCTTCAAATCGGAACACAGTACTGTGACTATTACTGCTTGGCGGTAGAAATTGTAACAGTACTTCCCCGGGCGAACCTGCACAAAAATTTCTACTGCTACTAAAAAAGTGTAATGTTACTTTTTTCAACTGGCGATATGCCTTTATTAACAAAATATTACGAACTTTATACCATACTACCGCTACTACAATAAAAGCATTTAGACAACTTTAAGCCAATGCAGACACACAGCCAGCATTTTGCGCGTTGCATTGACCAAGCGCTCTGATAAGTTTTGGAAAATACGATGAGCTCCCAGTCCCCACGGACCCAACGTCTCTACACCAAACTGCTCAAATATGTAACCACCACCGAGGTTAGCATACTTGAGTCGCTAGAGTTGCTCCGCCGAAATAGCCGAGGCGCCAGCCCTCATTGTCATATTAGGTACTTACTCTAAAATTATTCCATTAGCTGTTAATCACTGTGTTCGTAGCAAAATGTGCCACTTTTCTAAAAGTAGAGCATGGTTGCGAAGACCGTTTATATTGATTAGATACATCAAATTAATGTCTTCATTACGGAATTATCTTGACGTGTGACCTTTTTAATTACGTTTTTAGACAACATAGATATAATTAAGGTGCTTCTTCGTACTCCTAATAATAAGAACCCCATATTCATACCAAAAAATTAATTAAAATCTCGACATCTTTAACATTAATACTTATAATATAACACTAGCGGTTTAGGCTGTGCGTTGTCTGTCAGTAATTGCGTCAGGACTTTGATCCGAAGTACGGAGGCGCTCAGTAGTAATGTCACTAGCGGTCACCCATCTCCTGACCGCGGCGGACGTTGCTTAACTTAGCTGATCGATTATGGTTTAAGATCGGCTAAGCAAACTTCGCTACGAGCGCTTCAAAACTCCTTTAAATAACTATTGAGATCAGTCAACGCCGAGATGTGCTGTGATTACTGCCACGATAAATTGAAATATTGTAATACCTGCCCAGGCAGCTGTTCCAACACATTATATACGTTTATGTTGAGGGATACGTGAAACTCTGTTTGATGTTTGTTCATTAGGTCGTTGTTTCGTTTGACAACCCCACAACTTTGTGAAGTTATGTAATTTATATATGAAGGTTAAACGGTGGTGAGGATTCCCGGAAAACAACGATATCATCTCCTACTCTCGTCCCCCTTTATATGGGGCTGGCACAATATTGAAAACGTATCAAAAGAACATACTTAAAACATTTGTTCTTTCTTAAAAATAACAGCAACGCAACGCAACCTCGTTCAATTGTGAATCAAAATTATCTAGGGACCAAAGGTAAAATAATATTAAGTGTTGGACTCGGTTTTATGACCAACCTGACGCCACCCCTCGGAGTGCTCTCGTTACTAGTATACCTGCTACTTTTCAGTTCATGTGGCTGTTGTGATTGCATATGTAGTTATTAGTGCCTTGTTATGCGTCAATATGCATCAAAACTCTATTCACATTAGCATGAGTAGATACATATGCTGGTTATTTGGCGCATTTTCCCATAGTTGGCTCTTACGACGTCCATGAGACTGTTAACTTACGGCTAGATTACCATCTATTGCTCCTACCGAGTTACGTACACATAATACTAATATAGGTACTCTACTTTTTGAAGCAATGATAACTGAGCGGTAATAGCTATGGACTGCAGGTCCGTGGTTCAATCCGGTGGTGAAGCGCTCGTAGCGAAGTTTGCTTAGCTGTTCTTAACCGATCCGCAAAGTTAAGCAACGCCCACAGCGGTCATGAGTTGGATGGGTGACCACTAGTGACATTACTACTGATCGTTTCCGTGCTTCGGAGGGCACTTTAAGCCGTCGGATGTCTTAGGATGGCAGTCGTTACTACATGGTGGTAGGGCATTTTGCGAATGCCCGCCTGGCTAGCTACCACCCTCAAGTAGAAAATCTGTCGTCAAGCACCTAACGGTGTGTTCCGGCGGCTGTCCTTGAGAGCCAGTAATTGTAGGTTAGCTTGAACAACACCTTCGAACACATCATTACTTACCATCAGGGAAGATAGTGTTCAAAGGCTAACCTATCAGACATAAAAAAGAGGGAGGGCATTTTGCGAATGCTCGCCTGTTTAGCTACCAAGTTAGTTTAGTTATCAATTAAAAAATCTGTCGCGAAGCACCTAACAGTGACCGGCTGTACTCCATGGTCGAGATTGTAGACCTAGGTTGCGCGGAATCTTCGCCACGATTTAGACGCGTGAATTCACCTAATGAAGGGCATCGCCCAGGATATGCCCAAAACCTAGGTCGACAATCTCGATCTATACGCGCGAGTACCGCTGGTTATTTAAAATTCAAAATAACGTTACTTACTATTTTTCATACTCAAGATAATCTTCAAATTAAAGTACCAAATACGTTCTGGCAGCAGTCCTTGGGAGCCAGTAAAACAGGCACATGAGGCTTAACAACTGTATGAGTCAAGGTGACGGGCGCAGTGCAGTTCGTCACTGTATACAAAATTCATATGTTATAAGGCCGCTGTTATCGCTTAGCACAAGGTAGGCCTCGAGCTCATTCCGTCACAATTCCATGAAAAAAAATACCTTGGTTACGTTGTGTCACAACTAAAACGTTAGGTTGGTCTTCGTGCATATGACAAAGCTGGTTGGTTGCCCTCAAATATTGTAAGTCATCAGTGCCGTGTGTTGAAAGACAGATGTCTGACATTACGCAGGCCATTTCGAGGGTTCAGCCACTTTACGTAGGTAGATAAGTCTAAGTAAAGAGGTATGTAAGAGGCATCTTTAGGGAAAGGTCAATGTCGCGCTTAACTCTACGCTTTAGAATACCGCCGTGTGTCAACTTTTGGCTAGAATATTTAGGAAAGTTCTGAGGAAATAAGTGAGTAGTAAAATGTTTGATGACTTCCGTGGTAGTGACTTTATGATATTTTTGGAGTAAAGTAACCTAAGTTGTTTTTTATTGTCATTGCTCGTGCGTGATTTATTTGTGTTTCAAAACATTCTAATTTAGCTTATTTAGCAGCTATAGTAACGTGTCGGTACAAAAACCGACACTTTTGGGGGCTGAGTCGTCCGCGTCCGTAGGAGAGTACCCTATAGCGATTCCCTACACGTGGTCCCCGGGTGGTGCTAATCAGATGACAAACTGGTGGTAGGCTTCGGCCGAGGCTAGTGACCACCCACTGGACAAAGCCACGCCGCCAAACGACCTAGTCGTGTTCCGGCGCGATGTCCAGTGACGCCGTATGAAAGTCGGGTCAGAACAGGAGCATCCCAAGTAGCCTGAATAAGAAGCACATCGTTCGGCCGCATTGGGCGACTAGTCGCGGAGGGTAGCGGGATCCGAGGCACGGTGCACCGCTGGCCGACCGCAGTCAGTAGGGGACCCAATTGTGACTTAGCCACTCATGAAAGGCTGTCCCGCCAACTGTGAAAAATCCCAGAGATGCGCCATCACGCCGGTCGGCAACCGGGTGAGAGGACGAGATGGACATCTCTGGGGGGGCTCGGGCGTCCCCGCAGTCTCCAGACTAGTCCCCCTTCGATGTGTGCTGTTTCGTTGTGTTTCGCGGGGTCTACTGGACGTAATGCCTCGTTCTACTGCCAGCTTTCAACCTTTTTTTACTCCCAAAACATGAAGAGAAACAAAAATGAGAGAAAGTTTAAACAGCGGCTGCACTCCCTCTCACTGAAAGTGCACTTCTGCAACATAAGAGGCTTGCACTCTAATCTCGTCCCTGTCCATTACCACCTGGAGACAGAAAAACCTCACCTCCTGTTTCTCACGGAGACGCAGATTGGTTGTCCATCCGACGTGTCGTACCTTACATACCCAGGGTACAACCTGGAGTCCAACTTCAAATCGCACGCGGGTGTATGTGTATATGCCCGGGATGACATCTGCATTCGGCGTCTCCGAAAATTTGAAGACCCCATGTTCTCTGTACTTTGGGCGTTGGTGGACACAGGTATTGATACGCTTGTGTTTACCGCTCACATAGTGGAAATCAGGGGACAACCAGGCTCACCGAATACCTCAGTGAGGTGGCGGACGTAGCTCAACAGAAGTACCCTACTGCCCAACTGGTGTTTCTGGGGGATTTTAATGGCCATCACCAGGATTGGCTACACCCATACCAGGACACCGACCATGCCGGTAGAGAGACGCGAAAACTTGCGTTAGCGTTAAATCTCACCCAGCTGGTCCAAGGAGCCAAAGTCAAAGTCAAAGTCAAAATCATTTATTCAATTTAGGCGTCTACGACGCTCTTATGAAGGTCAATTACAAATTTTAGTATTGAAATATTCTACATTGTACTGCCACGTTCAGCAAATAAATTGTATAGAGCCACTGCGAGAAGAACGGGCAAGAAACTCGGGGCCATTCTTTTAAACATCTTTTAACAATGTGTTACATACATACTATATAATAGAGTTATTACAATATTTGTTTAAATTATGTAGGTGACAGGCAATAGCTTGGCGGAGGCGGAATTGTCCAGGCATTTTTGTCGTTTATGTAATCAGAAACTGTGTAGTAGGATTTTTTAATCAATATGTTTTTCACATGCAACTTGAATTTCCCTTCTGTGAGCGTTGTAATATGTTTGGGAACTTTATTATAAAACCGCACACAATTACCTAAGAAGGACCTTTTATTTGTCTTTGCTAATCTAAAACCTGGCACCACTATTTTATCTTTATTCCTAGTATTGTAATCGTGATTGTCACTGTTTAATTTAAATTTACTCAAATTTTTACGAACATACATAATATTTTCAAATATATACAGACTTGGTAAAGTTAAAATATCAATTTCTTTAAAAAGATCCCTCACAGATTCCCTAGGACCCATTTTATATATGGCTCGAATTGCACGCTTTTGTATGATAAAGATTGTCTCTATCTCAGCAGCAGTTCCCCACAGCAATACGCCATACGACATAATACTGTGGAAGTACGCGAAATAAACTAGCCGAGCAGTAGCTACGTCTGTTAACTGTCTTATCCTAAGAACTGCATATGCAGCAGAACTAAGTCTTCCGGAGAGATCATGTATATGTGGATCCCATTGTAAAGTGGAATCCATTTTGATTCCCAGGAAGACTGTCGCTTTGTCAATAGGGAGTTTATCTGGGCCAAGCTTTATGTTTGGTTCAACATAAGGAACATTTGGTAAAGAAAACTTTAAACATTTCGTCTTTTTTGAATTTAGGAGAAGATTATTAGCGGCAAACCATTTACAAATCTTAGATAATACATTATTTACATGCGTCAGTTCACTGTCTTTCCTATCTACTTTAAAAATCAGAGAGGTATCATCTGCGAATAAAACAATATCGCAGAAATCTTTGACCATGCAAGGCAGATCATTAATATATGTTAGAAACAGAAAAGGTCCCAAAATTGATCCCTGTGGTACTCCCATTTTTACCAATGACCCGGAAGAAGTATTGCCATTTATTCCAACCCTCTGTAGCCTGTCTGACAGATATGACTCTATAAGATTCAGAGCTTTCCCACGAATACCATAGTGGGAAAGTTTACGAATCAGAGTGCAGTGCTCTACACAGTCGAATGCCTTGGAAAGATCACAAAATACGCCAATAGCATCATGTGAACTCTCCCAGGCTTCCAGTATATGCGACATCAATTGAACACCTGCATCTGTTGTGGATTTGCTCTTGGTGAAACCAAACTGATTCTCATTTAATAAATTATGCTTGTTAAAATGGGATAGTAGTTGTTTGAGCATAATTTTTTCGAATACTTTACTCAGAACAGGTAAGATGGAAATAGGTCTATAATTGCAAGGGTCAGATGTAGACCCCGACTTTAAAATTGGAGTGATTTTACTTTGTTTCATTAAATCGGGGAAGTTTCCACTATCGACACAAAGATTGAATATTGTTTCTAAATATGGTGCAATAATGTAAATTATAGACTCTACCACTTTTACTGACATACCCCACAAGTCTTCAGTACTCTTTATGTTTAAACTTTGAAATGTTTTTATAATTTCAAATCTTGTGGTGTGTCTGAAAGAAAAGTCCGGTGATTTGCTTGGAAAATTATTTTTTAACATAGTTTCTGCTACATTGGGACAAGAATCCAATGACTTAGTGGCTTCTAGGGGCAAGGTAGAAAAAAAATTTTCAAATATATTCGCCACTTGTATTGAATCAGAGATTTGATTTTTATCAATAGTTAAGACATATGTTGAATCTCTAGGTTTATTTTTACCAGTTTCACTATTTATAGTCTTCCAAATGGTTTTTATTTTATTTTTAGACTTGCTAATTTTGTTTCTAATAAAAAGAGATTTAGCACACAAGCAAACAGATTTGAACATTTTTGAATACTTCCTAACATAATCATGAAACTGTTTGCAAGATGTTAAATTTTTCCTACGATACAGATCAAACAAATAATCTCTACTTTTTCGAATACCTGTTGTTGCCCAATCACCGAACTTCAACTTTCCATCTATTTGTTTTTTTATTTTTGGACATACTTTTTGAAACTCAGTGTTTACTAAAGAAAATAAGCTATTATAAATGTCATTTGGGTCACTATGAGAAAAATTTGTAATGCCAAGCTTAGCTTCTATGTTGGTACTGAGTATTTCCAGCCTACTAGTTGTTAATGGTCTATGTTCAATTTCATACCTCTCTGTTTTTCTGATTCCATCAAATTTTATCGCTAGGCCCTCATGATCAGATCTAATACCCTTCATTATTGACTTTTCTTTAGTCTTACAGTTTGAGTATATATTGTCTATACAGGTAGCTGAAGTGTCTGATATCCTAGTGGGCTCACAGAATAGAAATTTCAAATTAAATGACTTAAACAATGAAATAAGATCAGTCTTATTTTTAGTATTCAATAAAATATCTATATTAAAATCACCACATACAAATATGGGTTTTTTGCATTTTGAAATTTTCTGTAGTATATTTTCCAAAGTGGATAAAAATTCTGTAAAATTTTGAGCACGACCTTCATCTGTTGGTGGTCGATATACGCACAACACGAGATGCCTGTCCACCTCCACACAAGCAACCTCACAGACACGTTCGACAGAACATCTGACCAAGTCACGGCGTTCTTTAAATTTTAAATTATTTTTTACAAGTATAATACACCCTCCTCCTTCTGCAGATGATCTGTTAAACGCACTACCCACACTAAAATTCTTAACATTAAATAACATTTTATCTGCTCTAAGCCAAGTTTCAGTGAAACATAATATGTCAAATGGATATTTATCTAAGAATATTTCAATTTCAAGTATTTTGCCAGGGAAGCGATTTATATTTTGGTAGTATAGTGCTATGTCAGAACACTTCCCTGTTGTCTCTCTTAAAAGTTTAAACTGTTTGACTGAACATTAGTACATGTACTAAAATCTGTAGCGTCAAAACTAGACTTAGTTATATTTCCTATAACCGACTCAATATTATAAGCTACCAAAGTAGCAATTAAATTTTTATATTTCTTAGGTAGGTACATCCTATCCTGAGTCAACATAAAGTGAGTAATAAATTTATTACAGTCAAAAAATAAAAGTTTGTCTCCATGACGACATGTCATATTATATAAAATTGTATTTAATGAGTGAATATGCTCATTCTGGCTTTGAGTCAGTGCATCTGAATAGGGAAATGCACATAACATGATTTGATACGCATCAAGATTTAACAATGAAGTTATACTTGCTATTAACTGTTTCCTGTCAATACCCAAACTTTGGCCTAAGTACACAATAACTATGGTATTTTTATCAATTTCAGAAGCCATAATTTTCTCCTCAATCTGTGCATAAGAAGCACCAGGCATGCAGTAATTTCTAACAGAGCAGTTTAATGAATTACCAAGTAATGAGCCAAAATTTTTGCCTATTGCGTCTGAAAAAACCAAAACTTTAGTTACCATATCCTGGTTAGTGGTGATACCCTGACTCTCCCCCCGGACTGCTTCAGTGCATGTTTTGTTTAATGGCTGAGCTATTGTTGGTATTGAATGGGGCTCTCTGGTTGCTTGCGGCTGACTATGAGACCTTGAGCATGCACACTCAATATTTCTCACACTCTCCACATTGGTGGTCACAAGATCCATTAAACTTATAGCTTCCTTGTAGTGATCACTAAGATGGTTTTGAGCTGATAAGTAGCTAGAGAAAATATTTTGCAATAATTTCTCTTTTTCTAGCAGCTCGGAGCGAAGACTCAGAGTATCATCATCATACAGTTGCTTAGTAATTTCTAATTCATCTAAACAATTTTGAAGATTTTCCTGTAATAGTAACTTATCTTTCACCAAATTCACATTTCTCTTGAAATAGTTCCTGTTTTTAAGTTGTTTTTTGCACTTCCACATCACTTTTTTAAGCTTAAAATACTTTTTAATTTTCTTATGGCTCTGAAAGACTGGAAATTGACTGCATGTAGTGTTCTCATCAGTCAAGTCAATAGTTACAATAGGCTGCAGGGAGCTTGCTGATTCCATGCCACTACCGACCAGCTCATTATATAAATTTAAGGTGTCAGCGGCCTGTTCATTGAACTTTGTCGAATTTAACAACATGATTTCATGTTGAGCCTTACTTAATTCAAATTCAAGTTCTGATATACGGCTCAAGGCCTGTTCATGCGTCTCACTACATTCTTTAAATGACAGTACAATGTTCTGTAGCTGTTCATTTCGTTGGAGCACTTCTGAGTAATCCGTGTACAGACTGGCAAGTTCACTCTTGAGTTCAGTGTTTTTTGACACAATTTTGTTCACCTCAACCTCACTGTCTTCTCTTTCTTGTAGAAGCTGATCAGAGAGGTCTTTGTGCTTTTGCAGGTCCTGCAGAGCAACTCTGAGTTTCTCTTCCAGTTCTCTTGCCAAGGTTTTCCTTGTAGTTACAGGCATAGTGAAGTACCAACAACTCCGAACAATTACTGTAAAACAAATAAAAGTAGCTGAGTTTCTGTTTCAAGAAGTATTCTAGGTATGTATGTATTCTTTACAATTCAAACTCAAAGTTACAATTATTTCCTATATAAATTATATACTATAAACAAAATCAACAAATCAAGTCAGAATACAGTTATTAATACACAACAAAATATTATTTGTTTACATTTGTATATGCAACAGATAAAAAGGGAAAAAGAAACTGAAAATTTGTTAGAAATACAGAGAAATTAGTTTAATAGATGATGGTCAGAAACAGATTGGAGAGAAAAAAGTATGAAGCTTTTTATCTGCTAACAAAAGCAACAAATGATTGATGGTAATAGGTATACCTTATTATGTTTCTTCTTTAATAGATAATTTTTGTGGGCTTGACTACTATAAAATATTGAAGTGTAAAGTCATCAGCACTAGCATCCAGAGCAGACCGGTGTCCTCTAGCAGCACCCGTTCACGAGTTAATGCATGTGCCAGCCATCGCCTTCTTCAACCATTTTTGAGGGAGGATGGCGACCCGACACACAACACCACCACTAGACAACACCTTTATGTGAGCATGACCGTTCTGAATACCCGTGCCTACGGATACTTCTACAAATTCACAACTTTGAGACTGAGTTGCAAACCAGGATTAGGAGTCAAATAGTGTTGAATGTCTGAGGCAAAAGAAAAAAACATCAACTTTGCCTCCACTATTTAGTCTAGCAAGATAGTCAGTACACAGCCAATGTGCGATTATTAACGTAGCACCAAGTGAGTGATAACGGAAATGTGTTAAATGTGTACTTAAAGTTAGATATTAGACATTATACTCCCCAGTAAAAATCCAAGATGTTTGAAATCTCAACCGCTGCTGTAGGATGACGTACTATGATATTTATTCACTGTTTAATGAATATGTCGCGAACTAAATTATTCACACTATAAAGCTACTTTAAAACTAACGTTAATTATGCAAAAACACTACAAATTAGCCTTATTTTCTATTTAAAACAATTATTAAAATACAGAGAAAACATTATGACATGTACAACATAGTGTTGCCACAGGGCAAAAAAAAAAAAAAAGCCACGAGGGTACCCGATGTTGAGTCTCACACGGCCTATTGCCTGGACCTTCTGCTGACAACTGATCCAGACCGCTACTCGGTGTCGGTTTGTTCACCGTTAGGTAAGTCCGACCATTGTCTGGTGAAATCTGTATCCGTCTACTCCCCGCCCGATCCCAGTCCTCGAGGCACTCGGCGGATGTGGCGATACAAATCAGCAGATTGGGATGAGATGCGTTCTTTCCTTGCATCTTATCCTTGGCAGTCTGTGTGCTTCTCTTCTGGTGATCCTACCGCATGTGCAAATGCCGTGTCCGATGTGTTGCGTTTAGCAATGGAATACTTCATTCCATTCTCTGACGTACCATTGTCCGGCAAAGCTCGCCCATGGTTCGGTCCTGAATGTGGACGCGCTGAGGCGTTAAAACATCAGGCATACCTAGCCTGGGTTGATGCTCGTAAGCATAAGGCCAAGGATATACACCTAAAGAAGAGAGCTTTTAACAAGGCTGCCAAATCCAGTAAAAAGGTCTTACAGAAGGCTCGTTTTGACCACATTGGCCGAATAGGGAACAAGCTTGCTTCGTACCCCACGGGTAGTAAAGCGTTTTGGTCCCTAGCTAAAGCGGTTGAATCGAACTTCTGCCGCCCCTCACTGCCTCCACTGCAGAATCCTGATGGAACGCTGGCTCACACCGCTGCAGAGAAAGCAAACCTGTTTGCTTCCCTGTTTGCGGAGTCTTCACGTCTTGATGCTGGTATCGCGACTCCTCCAATTCTACCACGAAGCGAAGCTGTCATGAATGACATACGCATTCGCCAAAAGGAAGTTCGTAATACACTACGCAATCTGGACGTGAATAAAGCCAGTGGTCCTGATGGTATATCTGCAATTGTTTTAAAAACTTGTGCGCCTGAGTTGTCGCCTGTCCTGACACGCCTCTTTAGGCTATCTCTTGAGACTGGTACAGTGCCCAAATCATGGAAGCTTGCTAATGTGCAACCCGTGCCTAAAAAAGGTAGTCGTACCGACCCTGCCAACTACAGACCCATATCTGTTACGTCTATACTCTGTAAGAGTATGGAGCGCATTCTCAACAGCCGGCTCCTGGCATACCTAGAAGCGAATGACCTCCTCAGTGACCATCAATACGGGTTCCGCCGAAATCGGTCTACTGGGGATCTTCTAGCGTATGCCACTTATATCTGGAGCGAGGCCATTGAGAAACAAGGGGAAGCGCTTGCCGTTTCCCTGGACATCTCTAAGGCCTTTGACAGGGTTTGGCATGACGGCCTTATTCGCAAGCTTCCCGCATACGGCCTGCCTACCGGGTTTTGTGCGTGGATATCGGACTTCCTGAGGGATCGATCATTACGAGTAGTCGTGGACGGCTGCTCGTCTGATCAAATGGGTATTAATGCCGGCGTTCCCCAGGGGTCAGTGCTCTCTGCGACGCTCTTCCTGCTGCATATCAACGATCTGCTAAAGCCCGGTACCTTTTGGTATGCAGACGACAGCACGGTTGTAGAGAGCTATATTTCTACCGCGCGAGCCAGTGAGCCGGAGATCCGGAGTCTCAGAGAAGCTATGGTCGAGCGATTGAACTTGTCCCTTAAGGCAGTCTCCGATTGGGGCGATGCCAACCTGGTCAAGTTCAATGCCAACAAGACCCAGGCGTGTCTGTTTTCCGCCAAAAGGAGACCATTCCAACTGTCTCCAACATTCCGAGATGTATCCGTGCCGGTCACAGACCACCTGGACCTTCTTGGTGTTACTATATCGTCGACTCTAAACTTTGGCTCGTATATCGAGTCAAAGGCTGAGTTAGCCGCTAAAAAACTTGGCATCCTCTCAAAGGTGAGACGGTACTTCACAGCGGAACAAATGCTTACTTTGTACAAAGCGCAAGTAAGGTCCTGTGTTGAGTACTGCTCTCACCTCTGGGATGGCTCTGCCAAATACCAACTTGAGGCACTTGAGTCGATTGAGAGACGCGCCAAGAGGTTAATAGGCAGCGACTTTCTAGGGGAGTCTCGGCTGCAAAGCCTCGAGCACCGCCGTAAAGTCGCTTGTCTATCGGTCTTTTACCGGATACATTTCGGAGAATGTGCACAAGAACTGCACGACTTGGTTCTGCCCTCCCCCTTTTTCCATCGGACGTCCAGACAAACGGAGAGGCGCCATCCGTACATGGTTGATATTCCCAGGACTCGTACGAAGCGCTTCGCTTCCACTTTTCTCGTGCGTACTGCGAAGGAGTGGAACTCCTTACCGTCGTCAGTTTTTCCCGATGGATACAACATGGGTGTCTTCAAATCGAGAGTAAATAGGTTTCTTCTAGGTAAGCGTGCTCCATCTTAAACAAAACACTATTGAAATAAGGTTGAGAGCTTTGTAGTGTGACAGCTACGAAAAATCGTAGTCCGAAATGCGCGTGTAACCTATGCAAAAAGTCTTTTGTTGAGACGAAGTTTCAAACAAATAATATCAAATCTGCTTTACATCAGGTTATTTAAAACCTATTGTAATAGTAAATAAAAAAGACTTCATAACTTACTAAGATTTGTAAAATGGCCACATTGGTATATAACCTATTCTTAGGTAACTATTTTTTTTCTTTGTCAAATAATTATCAGCTGAAATTGAGTTCGCAACTAAAAGGCCTGAAACAGGAGAGGAGCACCTTAAAACATTTGAACACTGAACAAAATAAAGTTCCTTAGATAACTATATTTAGCTTTCCTTGTGAACCTACCTACAAACATTGTGTTGGCCTATCTACTTTTTAGAACGTAATATTAATATCTTACTTTGAATATAGGAGAAAGCGAGCTCATAATATTTAATAACAAGATTCAAGTAGAATATTAAGCAGCCTGCTTTAGGAGGCTAATATAATATCGACCCACCTACCGTCTAAAAATGGATGTCTTCATTTACACTTTGTGAGCATAATTATTATACAAATACACAATTTGGACTATTGTAATTTTATCACGTCTATACGAAATATTATCTTAAATTAAGATACTAAGTTGGTCAGTTCTCAGAAGAAAAATATAGATTCTTAATTAAAATGTTGTTAGTACGAAGATAATCAAATTAGTTTCTATCAATTAGTAGGTAATAGTAGGTACGCGAGATTTAAAAACACATCCACGTTTTTTTTTTCTTTTTATAGCTGACAGGCTAGCCTTTGACCACTATCTCACCTGATGGTAGGTGCTGATGTTGTACAGGCTAGCCTATAATTACTCGCTCTGAAGGACCACTGCCGGAACACAACATTAGGTGCTTGTCGACAGATTTTCTACTTGAGGGTGGTAGCTAGTCAGGCGGGTCTTCGCAAAATGCCCTACCAGCATGTTGTTACGACCGTCATCGTAAGACAACAACCGTGACCGACACGGCTTAACGTGCCCTCCGAAGCACGGAAGCGCGCAGTAGTAATGTCACCAGCGGTCACCCATCCAACTCCTGACCCCGGCGGACGTTGCTTAACTTTGCTGATCGATTAAGAACGGCTAAGGAAACTTCGCTACGAGGCCTACGAGCGCTTCGAAATTTATTGTTAGTAACAAATTTTCCATCTACCACACGGGCGTATCGCATACCTATGTCTATATAAACTCAAAACAAGCCGTTTTCATAATAAGTAGATCATAACATGTTATATCGAAAAATGCTTATACCTACATATTGTTGTACGTATCAAGCTATTATTAATAACGTAACGTATGCCTACCTACGTTGGTACAATAGCGTGACGCGATAACGAGATAAAATTCCATACAATACGCTTCATCATAGTTAACAACATTAGCACGTTTTGGAAACAATAGAGTAAAAATAGTTGGGTACGAGTACAGTGAAGTGACTAACGTAGTTATTGTAATAATGACGTAAGTACTCACAGCAAGCCTGGTGCGATTTCGTATCCTAGAACACAGAGCTCCGCCCCGGCACCACTCATCACTGAAATAAAAAAAATATTATACAATTATTAATAAACAACTACTTAGGTTTACAGATACTTCGATCAAATAATGTTGAGTCTATTTTTTACTAGTTATATAATAGTAGATACGATTGGTAACTAATGGAGAATGACTGATTGACCTATATCATTGTTGAATTTTCTCCATTGTTTATTCTTCCGTATCCTCCAGGATACAAATATTAATATGAATAAGTCGTCAAATCAAACTCAAAATTCTATAGTTATGGTATACGAAGTAAAGTAAAGGAAAAAGTAGAAATGCCACGCATGGAAAAGTGAAAGTATAAAAGATTATTTATTACTTTTTCGCGGTCTGTTTGTCCCCTCTTTTGAAGCTGTGATGGCTCCAAGGGATTGCTATGGACTACCACGCAGCAGGTCTTTCGAATCCCGCCGCGAGCTTGAGCCTCAGTTGGCATGGCATTTTGCGAATGCCGGCCTGGCTAACGACCTCCCTCAAGTAGAAAATCTGTCGCCAAGCACCTAACGGTATGTTCCGGCAGCTGTCCTTGAAAGCCAGTAATTCTAGGTTAAGCCGGTTAACACCTTCGACCACATCATCACTTACCATCAGGTGAGATGGTGGTCAAAGGCTTACTATCAGCAATTAAAAAAGAACTTTGTTGTCCAGGAGTCTTATTTGCCCCAAAAAGGCATCGCAATAAACCACCTAAGTTCCTGAGTTCATTTTTTCGTTGCCACATTATGAATAGACCATATTCTTGAAGTAACTTGAAGTTGTTTATATTACGCAAGTAGCTCTATAACGTTCACGAGTAAATACATCTGTTATGTATATAAAACGGTCTGCGTTCCGGCTGTGAGTCCATGTACATATTTTATAGCTTCGGCGGAGTTGCAGGAAAAAGCAAGGTACCGAAGGAATCGCAGGAAGCAGGAATATGCTTTCAAGGTATTTTTATATATACGTTAGAAAAAGCTTTCCATGGAACACAACTTTACCTGCTCCAGACGTTAAACCTATGGAGTTATATTTTTATTTTCGGGTTTCTAAAGTTATCTCAGTTGCGCAATACAAAGCCAGGGATTTTGATATGCTCGAAATAATACAATCAGTGTGAAAGCTGAATTTTATTTCTAGGCAAATTTTTGTACGTTATTTTATAGATATTAGGTTATTTATTGATCTCCACACCAAGGTTCCTAATTATGAGCTATATCAATATATCATTCCATATCTTTCGTGGGTGTGATAAGAGGCGATGAAGGGAAAAATACCGCAGCAGGTGAGCAGCGCCTTCTGAAGAACAGCCTAATGGAGGATGGGTTTGTTTTGTACGGTATGTGTGTGTAAGGGCTTTGTTTTGGAGGAGTTTGTTTTGTTACGGTCATGGCAGTTGATGATAATGATTGTATCAATATTTATTTGGTAGTTATTTATTATTATACTTTTTAAGAGTTATAGTTTTTTTCCTGGAGAAAAGAAACGAACAACTTTAGGTTAATTTTAATATTGTTAGGTTTGCAATAACGCCTGCTATGCGGGTTACATTACAAAATCACGAATATACGATAAGAAAAATTTAAGTCATGTGCGGGATTCGAACCCGCGTCCATCCACCCCTTGAGCCGGGGTATGCTTTGATTGATTGTGATTGTAACCAACTGAGCTTACGTGACATGACGTCATAGCTCAAATCTTTCCTATCGTTTTTTAACCATCGTATTGGGATGGAGCGACATCTATAGTACCACTTGCGTTGTACTACAAACAAGACCAATTTTGCAATTGGTTTTATACTTGTAAATGATGACGCCTTATAATTTTAATATTGTTAGGTTTGCAATAACGCCTGCTATGCGGATTACATTACAAAATCACAAATTAAAAAAACAATATTAAAAAATTTTTTATAAAATGTTTGTAAATGTATACCCTATAATTTATGGTGTTGCGGATGTTAGTGGGCGACGGTGATCACTTACCACCAGGTGAGCCGCCAGCTCGTTTGCCCTCCTATCCCATAAAAAAATACCAAAATATGAAAATGTAAATATGCTCGGTGATGGGTGCTTGCATATATATACCCCCCCGTGGCACCCGTGGGGTGCCGGGCTACAATGTTACCCCCCACAGATCAGAGAGTTGTTTCCTGATCTGAATCAACCCCCCCCCCCCTCCCCCTCCGATCTATACCCGTGGGTGCAGCGCTTTCTGAGGAACTGATATCTCATACTGCGATCTCCAAAATCCCCAAAATGGTAGAGGCTGTGTTCAGCAGTGGACGATGCGGCTGATACAGTACATTACACATAAAATTTCAAGTTTTTGAACAGTTTCTTTATTGTTATTATATTTTTAGGTAATTAAGTATGAGATATATGTACTTTGAGCTATAGACGATGACACCTCTTAAGGTTAAGAGTTGCTAAATCAATATTTTCAACTCAATATACTGCAAAAAAGTACATACTCTATCAACATTATAAAAATAATATTTATAAGGATAATTCATCGTCATACGTGATTAATTGCAATTGAACTGAACTCAATTAGGTACTAATAACAAATATCTATAAAATATTTTATTAAAACATCAAATTAATATTTTAATAAAACACTTAAAAAATACAAAAATATATCTAGTGACAATTCCCAATTCCCAAACTCCCAATGCACGTTTGTTTCTCGATCGTGCGCTCTTAGAGTCAAGACCTCCTGAGGATGCTACGTGTAGAAGCGAAACGCGTCGAAAATTCTTCCGGTTTGGCTGCGTGGCGTTTGTGACGTCACGTCGGCTTAGCAGGAAAATTAGGCGGAATTGTCACTAGATATATTTTTGTATTTTTTAAGTGTTTTATTAAATATTAATTTGATGTTTTCATAAAATATTTTAAAAATATTTGTTATTATTAAATATGGATTTCCGCAAAGTAACGCCTGTATCTATTTATTATCAATTAGGTACATTTGCTGCATTACGATTATAGCAATATTTTTCTAAACTAAGTATATTATTTATATGCCAACAATAGTGTAGTGCGCTCGTGTGCTATTTTTCTTCTCAGTTATAGTGAACCCCGTGAAAAATAATGTATATAAATTTCTAACCCAATATGTGTTTTGGGCTAACAATCATCACCATCTTCACTTTGGAAACTATCGCGAGTTTAATCCATATTAACTTATTATGAACCGGCTAGGACCCGCTTTATATTTACCGGAAAGATTCCGACCAGTTTCGGACTCTTTCCGGTAAATATAACGCCTTTTTTTTGGTGATGATGAAGTTATTAGACAACTTAATCATCACCAAATTTCAAGCAGATGTTTAATTTGTCCCTTTGATACGGAACCCTAAAACTAATGTTTATTTTAAGATTTTAAATAAATGATTACGTGTAGGTATTATATAATTTTATCTGATATTATGATTGTTGATGGTGATAACAATAACTTTCGATAGGATTGCTATTTACCAGAATAATACGTATGAGGTCTGATTATCTGATGAAAACTGCTGATATAAAAGAGATAAATGCATTGTATATTATTTTTAGAACACATTTGTAACTCATTACGTACCTACTTGTGTGTTATTGTAATATAAAACGCACGAGTTTCTTTTCAATAAGGAAAACGCACGGCTTATCAAGATGCTCCAGCTAAAACGAACGGTATTTTTTTATCTTATATATTTCCTCGCAAACATGTTATAAAACGTCGTATGACATTCGTGCGCTTGATAATTACAGCCTCTGCTTTCTTGTAGCCCTCGCCTACGGCTTGGGCTAGAAATATACCAGCGGCCCACACCGGCTTTGCACCATTATAAATTCAAACACATAAAAAGTAGTTATTTTGACATAACTGTAATATTATTTTTATAGGAGCATTGACGCATGCTAAGCGAAAACATAGAAAATGGCATAATTGGTAGTGCACCAGGACGGTATTCTGGGGGTTGCGGGTTCAAGTCCCGCTGGAAGTTATCTTTTTCCATCCGTAATAATTTCTATGTTTTCGCTTAGCATGCGTCAATGCTCCTATAAAAAAAATACTAGTCAAATTTAAAATGTTTTTATCGATTTGGTGTTCAGTGTTGATCGTATATCAACCTACCAGCCTAAGTAAATAGTCCTCTGCTATTTGGGTAGATGTCGCCAACGTCAAAAAAGACGTGTATTCAAACGGATGGAGAACTTTCGACTGTCCAGCACCCGCTTCCATGGCATAATTGGTAGTGCACCAGGACGGTATTCTGGGGGTTGCGGGTTCAAGTCCCGCTGGAAGTTATCTTTTTCCATCTGTAATAATTTCTATAACTGTAATAGTTAGACATATGGTATTGCGGACTTTTGTGTAGATATTGATGTCCTCGATAAACAGAAGTGCAAAGTACAACTACAGCAAAGTGTATATCACTTTGCTCTATTGTCAACAATTTCCGCAGCGTACGCGATATATCGACTTTTTTAGTATGTGTTTCACACTTTGGGTTACATTATCGAAGTTTTCATACGGATCCCTAAGTTTTTGGAAATATTCTATAGTCTATGTTCATCTAGAATTATGTAGGATTCTAATGGTGTATGAATTTTTCAAATCGGTTCAGTATTTTATAAGTTATTTTGTTACATACAAAAATATAAAAATACAAAAATACAAATCTTTCCTTTTTATATTATTAGTATAGATATGAAATGAAATGAAAAATTATTTATTTGACAGAGAAATAAAAATACATGACATAAAAACATCTACAAATACATAACAATTACGACAATTATTAAAATATAATTAGTTGATAAGTTGTTATACTTGTAGGTCAAGCATAATGTGTCAAATTGGACTTATCTCAGCATAATGCCGAGTGTCATAGACATTCGATGCTGGTTTTCAGATGAACCCATCATGCGGTTGGATATATATTTAAAATACCACATATTATATTCAATGAGCACTTCTATATGTTAATGTTAGAAAAACATAAAAACTTTGAACGTCCATATCAAAGTGACAAAAGGACATATAAAAACTGACTAAGTTCGAGTGGACTGTCAACATCGTAAAATTCGCGGGTAGCCAATGGTTACTAGCGGCTAATAGCCTTTCTGGCATTCTATGGGAAAGGTTTTGTTTAACAGTGGACCTCTTCCGGTTGATGATAATGATGAAGTACGATTTTGGCCTCGCTCTTTTCGGATCCCGTATTGCAACAACCCCGAAGCAAAATTTTTGTTAAATAGAAGATATGGTTCATAATACATAGACATTTCAGAATTCTAACTACATAGTTAAGTTTTTGAGATAGACTCCGTATAACAAATATATACCTAGGTATGTCTTAAATTGTCAACCTTGACGGCCCCCCATTTAATCCCAAAAAGCACAGAAGCTGAGTAAGCAGGTCTTGTTCTGCTGAACTGTCGGTACTACAGCCATTTAGTGACTCTTGTATTATTTTTAAGTTGTATAAGAGAGTGCTATATGTCTCTACAAGATATAGTCGGTATTAGCCGCATCAGGGTACGCAATAATCATTTAAGAGGTACAAATGTGAGCGATAGTTCCGTTCAACAGGCGTTAGAAATAAAGAAGAGTAGATACAACATCTGTCGTAACTCTATCAGACTTAGGTGATCTATTAAGGTAAATAGTTTTGAGCAGAGTTAAAAACCATTTTTGTAACACTAAAAAAAAAATAAGATGTATTCCGACCTTATTGCTCTTCAATACCAATAGTAAACTCATCGCCTACTACAGTGCCTACAATAGCACACTATACCTCTTTGGAATCACTAAAAGTGGTAGTGCTGAATATCCATATATTATGCAACTAAATACTTGAGTAGAGCATTATGCTTACTTATGATTCAGATAAAAGACTTGCAATCTTATTAATGTCGTCACTATACCACTGAAAGCATTTATCCTTGTAAAGTATACGGCGTACGTCCGTATGTCTTTGTCAAATTAGCCATTCGTGTAAAAATATTAACGCGCAGTTACAATAGAGCAAAGAAATTAGGAATAAAACAATAAAGCAATATATTTACCAATATCTTATTTTCATGTTCATATTTTAAACCTGCTTACAACAATGACAGTTACTAGATAATAATGCCCGTGGGGTGCCGGGCTAGATTATCACCTCCCCCATCTCTACCTGGGGGTTATGGCAAATACTCCCCCCCATAATAGGGGAGGCTGTGTTCAGCAGTGGATTCAACCACAAAAAGGTAATACTGTGCAATTTGAAAATAAGGAATCCTAAAATTTTATATTATTTTATTGTATTTGAATCTCTATAAAAAAAAATTGGGTCTTACAAAAAACCCCATAGAGACCTGGAGTACATATTTTTAATATTGTTGTTTGCAATAACGCCTGCTATGCGGATTACATTATAAAATTACCAATATACGATAGGAAAAGATTAAGTTAAGGGTTTTATAAATTTTCTAACGATAAAAGTGTTCTGCGTGAGTTTAATATATATATTTAGTGAACATTGGTTTTGCACTTAGATTATTGATGGGTCTCCGCGCGCGCTCCGACTAGATACCGCCGGTGTCTTTGTAAAATGCGGCAACTAATACTACGCCGAAGTCGGCGTACCCGAGCCAGTTTCGCCTTTCATTAAGCTTTATCTTTCAAACAATGTACGCTAAAACCTACCTATAATTATAATTATTTATAATCATATTATTTAAATATTAGTTAAGAGATGTAAATAATAAAATAACTGTTAAAAATGAGGCCTTCAACTAATTAAAATCTTATTTAATTGCCTTGAGTTGCCGCATTTACGGATCTATTGTTTTCAGGTAGCGCGGTATCTAGTCGGAGCGCGAGCGGAGACCCATCAATAATCTAAGGTTTTGCATTACAATAACGTCTAATGGCGTCTCCTACTAGCCGCTTGTAAAACTGTACAATTTACATTAATTTTACAATTTATTCTCTGTGATATGTACAATTTCTGTATTATAAGGTATACGTTGACATTATGTACTCCATTACAAATATACGATTGGAAAAATTTAAGTCATGTGCGGGGTTAGGTTTGCCATCTGGGATCCTGGAATCTATTTCATTTAGGACTTTACGCCACTAATATCGAGGTAGTCGAGGAAGGCAGTGGTGCTTTTTATAGTAATTTTCTTTAATTTTCCTCGTAACAAAGCTAAAGTTAAATGATAAGACTGATTCCAGCTCTTAAGCGTAACGCCTTCCATCATACAGTCGCAGTATAAATTTTCTCGTTCTGCTTGATTGATACTGCTCTATACACTCGTCGCTCCGAGAAAGAGGAACTTGAAGAGAATGGGCCGCAGTAAAATAGGTAAGATCATAGAGAAATATCAAAGACAATAGAGAGTAATAATAATGAGTAAAAATCCTTATTCTTACTCGTCTTATTCTGTGCAGCTACCATGAACAGAATTGTGGGATAAGGACTTATAGATTTTGCATATAAACACAACCGTCACAAGATTACAACTATGAGACCAAAACGAGGTAGGTAACCTATTGTTATGACTGCTTTTGTATATCCCTAATCGCTAACCTTATTCCTTACTGAATTTTTATTCTCAACGACAGTTTTTTCTTCTTTGGGGTGGTAGCCAGGCGAGCATTCGCAAAATGTCCTTCCACCATGCGGTGAAACCCAAGCCGGCAGCGGCGGCGTGGCATGGGAATCGAACCATGTACCTGTGGCACAGCACTCCATAACTATTGCAGTTTGACTAAGTATCATTGATTGAAATAGCCACAACAGCTATTGTATACTACCTAATTGTGAGTTAATGTAAATGTATTTAATTGCTCTACCGTCGCGTCGTGAATTAGGTTATACTTAACCTAATTCACGGGGAAAAGGAAGGCACCTATATTGAGCTCTGAAACTAGTTAGTAAATCGAGATAAAAGTATCTTATGTCATTCTGATGCCTTTTATCTATCTCCATAAATTAAATTAGGTACTTACGCCCTTGCTTAATACTCCGCTTCTGCGTAAAAGAAGGATAAACCAATAAATCGACGAACACACTTCACACAACATTTATATTTGATATCTGGTCTTAGTGTATAGAAAATTAATTAGTTTGTAACTTGCTTATAAATTTAATAACTAAATTATAAGTTTTAATATTGTTGTGATTGCAATAACGCATGCTTGGAGAATTACGTTACAGACCTACAAATTTTTACGAGAGAAAAAATTATAGTCATGCACGGAAAAAAAAGATTGTGTCAAATCAAGAATATATCTATTGGTCAAGACATTCCGTGTTTCATATATGGGGAAAACAATATATTCTTGTGATTAGTAAATATTTATCTTGTTTATAATTTTTCGCGCAAGTATTTATATACTTTAACTAAGATTATTATTTTCTTATTAAAAAAAAAGCAGTTATGTCTCTGTCTAAGTAAATCATTGCTCTAATTTAGAAAATCTGAAATTCTCAAATTTAAAACAATCCTTACTTGAATAAATGAACTCATACGTTCACTCATTCATTAGATTCTAATAAGAAAAAAATATATTTTACTATTAAGTACATAAATAGTTCAGTTAAGATATTATTCTTACTTCTAGTAAAATATATTCTTCTGAGTATATATTTTAATTAGACCAACATAAGAGTTTTCTTCGTACAAGAAAATTACTTTTAGGTAAACAAAAAATCTTCTTATCTGAATATTGTAACTTATTTAGGTTAAGAAACCATAATTCTGGCTTCAACACGTATATGTTTTCATACGGAGATCAGTTTATATAGAACGAATAATTAATGTTCTCCAGTGAAGAATTTTCAGTTCTCATTTCAATATTAAGTGTTTTACTGTAAGTAGTTTTGATCTTAGTATTCTAATGGGTGTTTTACCCGAAAAGTTGTATTGATTGGTTCAAAAGAATTTGTATTTTGCACGAAGATCGAATTGTCTACGGATAGAATATCAGATTTCTTGACTCGACAATGGAATTTCACTGGAAGAAACCTCAGTTCTTGTTCAAAATAATTACATGTTTTACATTTAAATTTTAGTCGTCTTGGTAAAATAATAGTGCGTTTTATTGTTAGAAGTCACATTACTTAGTTCAAGTCATTACATGTTTCATACGGAAATCAGATAATATATTGATAAGACTATCCATTTTCTAGCTTCAACAATAGTGTATTTTAGTAGAAGGAGTCTTAGTTCTTGGTTCAACTCTCTAAATGTTTCATACGGAGATCAGATTATATAGTGTGAAAAATATAAATTATCTTGGTTCAATAATGGAGCGTTTTACTGGAAGGAGTCTCAGTTCTTGGTTCAACTCATAAAAGTGTTTCATATGAAGATCAAATAGTATTTTGTGAATTATATCAATTATCTTGGTTCAATGATAGTGCATTTTACTATAAGAAGTCTCAGTTCTAGGTTCAACTCATGAATTGTTTCATACGGAGCTCAGATTTGTTTCATCTGAACTCCATATATATTGTACAACATATTAATTATTTTAGTTCAATTATGGTGTTTTGATTGGTAGAAGTCTCAGTTAATAAATATATTATAAATTATAGCAAACTGTGAAATTGTTAAAGAAGCACGCAGATTTCAAGAAGATATCGTTGTTCTTCAAAGTATTATTAATACCGTACTACCTAGATAAGAACTTCCTTATTTGAAACTGAAACTTCACTGAAATAGAAATAAAACTAACAATCACGTAAGACTTTCCTTAGTATGCAATGAGATATACCTACACAAAAACCTTTTATGAATAAAAAAAACTCGAATAAACTATGCTTCGAATTTCATCATTGAAATACTGAATAAGAACAAGATAATTGATATTTTCTACTATATACAATAAGATATTCATATAAAACTTTTAGTTAGTCAACAAGAACGAAAACTCACTTACAGAAAATAGCCAGCCTGGTGCACTGTCCAGATCTTCCAATCTGATCTCCGCCTTTCAAGTCTGCAAATAACGTAGGTTAATAGTTAAGTGTAGTTCTAAAAGGGATCAACTAAAAACATCTATCATCGTAAAAATAAATAAAATACAATAAATATTTTCAGTTGAAAATTATTTATTTATAAAATAAATTAAGAAGCATACAATTTTATATTATCATTATCAAAAATATTATACATAATTGTAACAGTTATGTACTGCGCCCCGCGGTTCACCCCGCGTGGTGATGGATGATGATGAAAAGTATCCTTTGTGTTAATCCAGTGCTTTATCTACCTCCATACCAAATTATATCAAAGTTGGTCCTACCATTTGAGCGTGAAGAAGTAATAAACATACAAACACACTTACAAACTTTCACCTTTATCTACCACCAAAAAATATGATTTTTTTCTCATTATAATCAGCACCACATTTTATGTTACGTTATAATATAAAGTATGGTTGAACACTTTGCTTGTTGAGTCGAGCCTTTTCTTCACCTCCTCCAGTTGAGTTTGGATATCTCCAGGATCCTAAAAAAAGAGCTACAGTGAAAATATTGCACAATCCATAAACTTTTTATAGATGATAGGCATATTTTGACCACAATAACATATTGTTGAGTAAGTGGTAAAATATAGCAAACAGGTTAAACCTAAATAAAATTAAAACTGTCTTTCAGAGTCAGCTTCCAGAAGGCCCCGTTAGCTGATTATCACACATATTTCATCTAAACTGCAAGTTAGCTATTAATCAGCGGTTAATCATTATTATAATCTATACAGAATCATGAAATATGATTAGGCACACTTTTAAAAGTTCTGTATACTAACTACTATATTACTATAAAATACTGACTGTGTATATATATGTTATATTATAGTATGTAATAGATAATTTGATGAGATATCCTAACATCATAAGAAAAATATATAATATAATATTTTTAAATTTGTTTAAATATGTATTTTATACTTGATGAAATTACCTGAAAAACTATAACAAAGTTCACAATCTGCTCCAAATGGAAAAAAAACGACTCTTGTTTAGTCTTCCTCTTGGGGGTATTGAGTGGCGTAACACTTGTGTTTCATTGGTTAATTTTTGATCTGGAATGGAAAAAAACACATGTATATTCTTGAATATAGGTTTATCTAACAAAAAAAATCGATGTGTATATAGTGTAGAGAAGATAGGTATATATATATATATACATCGAAATTCATTCGGAATAACTAACGAGGAACAGACACATAAACAAACACAAACATACATTCGCATTTATAATAATTATAATATTTAAGGATTATTTACCAACATCAGCCTGCTGTTGATCTCTATCATAAAAAGTTATCTTTAATTCTTGATATGAGTAGGTATGTAATACAATAACGAACCTACCGTTCGTTAACTTGGCTGTACCAAGTTAGTGTAACCACACAGCACGTTCCAGGCAAAGAAAATCTAGCAGCCTCTATGATGGATATTTTTGACTATCTACAGTTATTTATATAGTAAGGAACAAACTTACCTAAATGAACACTAGTTGGTTGCTATCTCAAGCACAACTTGAACAAATATTCACTTTATAACACTATATTAAACAAAATTTACGAAAATGCCATTGGCCATTCCACGGCGCGTGTACCTTTCGCTCGCAACGGAAATTGTGTTGTGTGTAGCCAACATCGCCCTTATAAAGTCCCGAAACATATTCGTATCGTGATTATTACCAAATGAGCACATTCGAATAACTTTTCATTTAGGTTGACGATTTGTGTTAAATACAGCCAGTATTTGTAAGAAATAGATGATTACCTATGGCTGTATTATTAGAGAGTCTGTACATATTTGAAATTATTATGAAAGATCGTAAAAAAAAAACAGTGACAATCACGATTACAACACAAGAAGTAAAGATAAAATCGCGGTACCAGGTTTTAGTTAGCAAAGACAAAAGTAAAAAGGTTAATTGTGTGCGATTTTATAATAACATTCCCTAACATATTACAACGCTCACAGAAGGAAAGTTCAAGTTGCACGTGGAAAATAATTTTGATTAAGAAATCCTATTCCAGTTTGTGATTACATAAATGATAAAAATGCTTGAACAATTCCTCTCCTCCACTCCTCTGCCAAGCTATCACCTGTCACCTACGTAATTAAAAGAAATATTTAAATTATACAGTATGTAAAATATTGTTAAAAGACATTTAAATTAATGGTCTCGAGTTTCTTGCCCGTTGTTCTTGCAGTGGCTCTGTAATTTTTTTTGCTGAACGTAGCAGTACGTTGTAGAATATTTCAATATTAAAATTTGTAAATGACCTTCATAAGAGCGTCGTAGATGCCTAAATTGAATCAATGATTTTGACTTTGACTTTGATTAAATATCATAACTTAACGAAATTTCTGATTTATCACAAGTTTAGTTTTTGAGATAGACCTCGTGAGTATTGTATAGGCACCCAAACTTAACAAATAGGTCCTCTAGGCCTTGGCCTTCGCCGCTTATGGCGGTGAGTATGAACTGTCACGTGGGGGGTCCATGGGTTCCTGCAGCGGGTTTAAGATTCAGTGCATGGTGATTGGGCATTTTACTAATGTTCACCAGGCTAGCTTTCAAACCACTTTGAATTAGGAAATGAGAAATCGAGACCTAAAGGTAATAATCGGACAGTTTTAAAACATTTTTTACTTCAGATACGAATATATATATTAGGGCACTAGCGGGGTTTAAACCCTGCCACTTTGCCGTTGTACTATGAGTATTTTAGACTACCAGCTATTATCTGACTATTAGCTGAGTAACCTTATATTTTTCAAATTATAATTTACTTACTTTATTCTTAATATGAATTGAAACAAGCTTATTCAGCATGCAATATTGCTTATAATGAATAGTATTCTTAGGTTCAGTAGTTTCCCCACATCAAGGGAGAACTAGACAAAACTAAAATATTGCAACACTAAATAAAATCAGGAACAGAGAAAACCATCTCAAACTAAAAACTGAGTACTTGGTCTGAAAATACACATTTTTAATGGAGAAATAGTTATTCTTGACTGGAAATTTGTCTTTTTACTTTAAAATTCATGGTTTTGATTGAAGAGCCAGTAAAGAAAACTGTTTTTTATTAATTATGTTTGTTTTTTTTATTCCTCATATTGTATGGTGAGGTGCCGGGCTGAAATGTAACCCCCCATCTCTACCCGTGGATGTCGTACAAGGCGACAAAGGGTAACACACCAGAAGGTGGGCAGCAGCGCCTTCTGAGGAATATATACCTTAAACTGCAATCCCCAAGCCACCTGCCCAGCGTGGGGATTATGGCAAACCCTCTTAATGGGCGAAGCTCTGTTCAGTGGACAATCCGGCTGATACAGTATGATGTATATCATTTACTAGTATGTAGATATATATTTGTTTGACTTCTACATTTAATGGTTTAAAACTCTATTCAAAAGGTGGGGAAAAAAACAAAGAAAAAATACATTTCGAAATGTTTGTTAGGACTAGCAAAAGTCAACCCTAAGAGGTTGTTAGCGTTTTACCAATAATCCTGTATATTTTTAGACCAAAAAAAACATGTTAAGCCAAGATTGCTTTTCTTTATTGAAGATGAGTAACTAATGTTACAATCTATCACTTTGCATTGAAAACTTTAATATTCTTCATGTAAGAAGATACCTAAGTCACTCTCTACAGTAGAGATATATTTTCTTGGTTCAACGTGTGATATAGTTTGATCTCTTAACTTAAGAATGTCGTATCAAATATCAATCAAGAACATGGTACACTTAAGTTCAGTATTCGTTTTCTGAAGTGAAGATGAATAACTTCAACAATTAACAATATATCATTATTGACTCAAAAACTTAAAATTCTTCATGTAATATGAGTCATTCTCTGCAATTGAAATTTATTTTCTTGGTTAAATAAAGAGTACAGTTTTGCTGTGATGCTAATGCCTCTTAACCTAAGAACAACGTATCAGTAATCAATCAAGGATGATTTTTCTTTACTGAAAATGATTTACGTTAGCAATTGAGAATTATTCATTATTGACTTGAAAACTTTGAAATTCTTCATTTAATATAAATCACCCTTTGCAATCGAGATTTAGTTTTTTAGTTATAAAATAAAATTGTTTTCCTTTAACACTAATGTCTCTTTACCTAATAATACCGTAACAAATATTTATCAAGAATAAAGGTTTAAGATCAAGATTTGTTTTCTTTACTGAAGATAAATTACTATAACAATTAAGAATATATGATTATTGGCTTGAAAACTTTAAAATTCTTTTAGTTAGATAATTTTCTGTCTATAATGGACATGTATTTTCTTGGTTCAATAAAATATATTGTTTTCCTGTTAATCGTAGATTCTTAACTAAAGAATACAATATCAAATAAATATTAAGAATAATCAAACACAGATCAAGATTTGATTTCTTCACTAAAGATGAATAAATACAACAACTAACAATCAATTACTTTTGCTTTGACAACTTTAAAATTCTCTATCTAATATAACTCACTTCTGCCGTTGAGATATTTGTCTTGGTTATATCAAGTATATAGTTTTGTTGTAAATCCAATGTATCTTAGCATGACAATACAAATTCATAGATTAATAAAACAATATATGTCTCAGATTTAGAAAACTGTCATTTTTAAGAGTAGAATAATTTTCTTGCTCGGACATATGTATATCCTTGTCATTTACTTCTCTAAATTATTTTAAATGAACAAAAGAAATATCTTGTATTAAGCCCATTGTTGTTGAAAGAATGGAAATATTTTCTTAATCCAATAAAACGTTTATTATTCTTGTATAAAATTTCAGATTTCTTACGTTAACTCCGTACGTAATTAGAATGAGAATCCATAAAATATTTCATTCAAAAAGATACTATTTTCTATAGTTAAGACCAAAAATATCTCTGATCAATAGTTATACTCTTGATGTAAAAATATATGGTGAGAATAATATTATTTATCTTAGAGAAAATGACCTTACTTCACTCAAGAAAATATTTTTATTTTAAGTAAATATATACTTGAGATTAAACAACACTCCCGAGAATAATATTATTCTTGGATTGACACTTTGTCAGGACCCATTTTTTTCCGTGTGTGCGGGATTCGAACCCGCGTCCATCCAACCCCTTTAGCCAGGGTATACTCTAACCAATTAAGCTAACATGACACTATGACTCATAACTCTAGTTTCCCTCGGTAAAAAAAATAATTTTGTTAAGTCAGAAGTACTAATATTTACGCAGTTGTTTAACATTTACCAACCCCCTATGCTGCGTAACTCCAATTATAATATCTTGTGATTTTGTACGCCATCGTGATCTAATAAATAATTGTTTTTAAATGAAAACCCCTCCCCTTCCTACTCGTATATAATATAGGTAAGTACCTACCTTATCTAATAGGCCTACTATGTTATAATGAGCTAGAGACCCTTCTGAATAGATAGTACATGTATTATCTTTTACACCACCTAACAACTACCTACAAAATGTGAAACCTAACGTTGAGTAACTAATTTAGCCCTTTATATGGGTCAAGCGTGGCAATAAAGGACCTATTGCCCGCAGCCGCTGTTGGTGATTAGAATTTGGAACTCCAAAATGTAGAACACGTATAAACGGAAGTAAACTTCTGTCTTAGCGACACCATAAAGATTACGTTTAATACTCGAAAATAGAAAAATAGAACTGTCTATGGCAGCCATGGTGTCCAGCACACAGAACTATGATGGTTTTATCCTAGTGATCGAAAGCAATAACTCCATAGCAGGCCTGGTTCACTAGTTCACTAGTGCAACTGAATATATATAAAAAAATAGCAACACAAGATATCTCGGAACAACTTTTGGCAGTTACAAAACCTTGAAATATTAAGACTGTTAAGCTGTAAATGCGATTTCACTTTATTTAGGTATTAAACGTTATGGCCATTATTGCGGCCACAACGTGAACAAAAATAATATATTTCAAACCACATCGTATTCGGGCCAAATCTTAAGGGCCACAACGTAAATAGCCGTACTCGCTTGGTGCATTAATTCTTTGCATTGCTAATATGCTAGTGGTTTTAGGTAACACAAGAATGGAGATTATGCGGGCAAACCTGACTGGATGAATCTACAAAATGTAGCTACCGACATATTTTATAGACATAATGTACTTATGTAAGTACTGTTCACCGGAGAAGTTTACAACAATTCATTTGTAACCTGAGGAAGTAACTGACGTTCATCGTGAAAGAATTTCCAAAAAACCATCTCATTTTTACGAGTTTATAGACGAAGGAAGTCTAAGCACCCATTATTCGTCAGACATGTTTGTTATAGGGGGCAAACTTCTTGCTATTAAATAATACATTATACTTAAATATAGATATAAGATTACAGAATGAAGATTTGAACAGTTTATCTATGCAGAATAATTTTAATATACTGTAAAAATATTGTTTATAAGTTGAATTTAAATGGTAAGTACCTATACTATAATTGAGAGATTTAAATTGCTTATTGTTTAAACAATGCAATTCCACATAATATACCTTCTTAATAAGATTTTCATTTATTACAATTTAAATGTATTATATTAATAGATACTGGACTTTTAATAAATAAATATGAATAAATAGAAACCAGGCAAGTGCGAGTCGTACTCAACTGGTGCTCTCAACAAAAATATTCCTTATAGGTAAAGTATGAGTTTGGCCCTATATATTTACGCAACGGCCAAATAATGTCTTTTATGTGGCTATCTTATTTTATTCTACGTATCTTGTATTTAACTATATTTGTTTGTAAATTTATTTGATACTTCGTAGCTTCCAAATGGCTGGATGGATTACGACAATTAAAATATCGTTACATTCATCATAAAAACCCAAGTGTTTTTAGGAGTTTAAAAAAAATCCGCAATTTTTTTTAAACTCCTAAAAACACGTATGATTTTTATTATTTATGCCTACGCTGTTCGCCTTTTAACCCATTATGGGTTCAGTGTTCACTCCATACAGGCGGTATGCCTTTATGAACAAAATACTACGAACTATATACAACACTACAGCTACTACAATAAAAGCATTTTGATCCCTATAAGTCATTGCAGACTCATAGGCAGTCCAAAATGCTCTAGCCCACTACCAGTTGGCAGCGTGCCCAGCATGCTGGCAGCATTGCCCCGTGGAATTGCAATGCTTATTCTTTGAGCCAAATAGGTGCCAGCATTTTGATCACGCGTCGCATCGACCAAGCACTCTGATAAGTTTTGGAAAATACGATGAGCTCCCGGTCCCCACGGACCCAACGTCTCTACACCAAACGGCTCAAATATGTAACCCATACCGAGGTTAGCATACTTGCACCGCTTGAGTTGCTCCGCCGAAGTAGCCGCGGCGCCAGCCCTCACGTATTATTAATACAAATTATTAATTTTAACTTTTTACATCCTTAAATTCTTACAAAATATACCTACACACTGAAAGATGAGCACACAGACAGATAGAAATACACGCAAGGGATCCCTTAAGAGAATCGGATTGAAGGAACTATAAAAAGCACCATAAAGGATAAAACGTGAGAAATGGAAGTTATATCAGATATAACTCGTATGTTCTAGGTGACGATATAAAACAACCTGAAGTAATGAGGAATGATATGAAATGAAGTAATTACAAAAGTTGTTTGTGCTCACGAATAATAGAAAACTTATTAAATTGCTGAATAAAATTTGATATCTACGATTTATCCCGCAGTATAAACTAGAATAACTTACAGTTACGCAAGCGTAACATTAACAATTTACGCTTCTTGCAAAGCCGCTGGCTGTTTGATGACGCTAAAGTTTGAATCTTTAAAAATAAATCATATCTTCAAAAGTTTATTGCATGTACCTACTAGAGGATCTTAATCTTAAACTTACTTGTATGCAAAAATCTTTAATAACACCCCCTATAATATTTATAAGTTCATCCCTTCTGATAATAAAATATATAAAATTGACCCACGGTAATCCCGCCCCTGTCTAATACGGAACCCCGACAATACGACATGATCATAAATGTTAATAGAAAGAAGCACAATCACAGCAAATCTTCAATACATTCTTGTTTTTTTAGGGTTCCGTACCCAAAGGGTAAAAACGGGACCCTATTACTGACACTTTGCTGTCCGTCCGTCCGTCTGTCACCAGGCTGTATCTCAAGAACGGTGATAGCTAGACAGTTGAAATCTTCACAGATGATGTATTTCTGTTGCCGCTATAACATCAAATACTAAAAATAAAATAAATATTTAAGTGGTAAAAAAATCAAGTTTGTTGTACGGGAGCCCCGTACAACAAACTTGATTTTTTTACCGTTTCTTGCTCGATACTAAAAACGGTGACAGGTAGACGCTTTAACTATTCACCGAATATTAAGTTTTATGTTCTCTTTAAATTTAATTAATTAAAATAAAAAAATAAGGGGGCTCCCATACAATAAAGAGGTTTTCGCCGTACCTACCCAGCTCAATCGGACACTGCAAAGAGTGTCTGTAACTTGCAAGATGAGGTTACAGATAATGGTACGGAACTCTTCGTGCGCGAGTCCCACTCGCACTTGGCCGGTTTTTTACTCGTAACAAGTTACAAGAATACGAGTAATCACTGGTTATGACGGTAATATGAACGACCAACCTATATTAAAAACATTATATCAATCATTAGCCATTACCTACATCGTCAAGGAAAATATGGCAAGAAACTATATATTTACACGCGTATGTTTAAATGTATAACTAGTAGATATGGATTAAATGTTAACGTTTTTGTAAGTATTTCACTCGAATTTGTCGGATTACAAGCTGCTCCTTATCGAAAATGTTGTGTGTTCTGGACTACAAAAGGTCTGTGGCAGTATCATAGAACACATAATAATACTACAGTCCTCTGTAGACTATAGTATTATTCCCGTGGGGTGCCGGGTTAGAATTGCACCTCCCCATATCATCCCGTGGGTGTCGTAAGAGGCGACTAAGGGAAAAATACTGGAAGGTGGGCAGCAGCACCTTCTAAGGAACTGCTATCTTACACTGCGATCCCCAAGCCGCCTGCCAAGCGTGGGGATTATGGCAAATACCCCCAATATGGGAGGCCGTGTTCAGCAGTGGACGATCAGGCTGATACAGTACAGTACAGTACCTATAGAAACGATTCAATAACTACAAACATAGACGATTATTTTTATTATACTAAGGGCCTGTTTCATAAGGTTCGAGTAAGTTCCGGTTATACTACCCAGAATATTTTTAATAAACAAAACACTATCATTGCGTTTCACAGTCATCGATTTAGCCTATCCATCGATTACAGCTTGAAACGCGCTGCATGTTAACTGTCATTTCTATCATTCAGTTATTTTATGTTCTGGGTAGTATAACCGGAACTTACTCGAACATTCTGAAACAGGCCCTTATACATACAGTAGGTACTTGTGCAATTATTTGAATAAATTGTTTGCATTTAACATAATGTCCCCGTGAAGTGACGACGCGACGAAAGGAAAAATACCAGAAGGTGGGCATGAGTGCCTTCTGAAGAACTGAACAAAACGCCTGCATGGGGATTATGGCAAACTCCTCCTGATATCTTAGAGGCCTTTGTTCAACGGTGAACATCAAGATCGTAATTGATTAGGTAACATAATTATTTTTTGCCTTTATCTATGTCGTCCGCATTAAGTTATTGTTTTTTTGCGATCTGACAGCACTTTAGTATTGTACCCATACACACGCTAGAAGTTTCGGCAATAGAAACTGGAAAGAAGAAAGAAGTTTGAAGTGCTCGCAGCGAAGTTTACTTAGCTGTTCATAACCGATCAGCAAAGTTAACAAACGTCCGCCGCGGTCATGACTTGGATGGGTGACCGCTAGTGACATTAGTGCTGAGTGCTTCCGTGCTTCGGAGGGCACGTTAAGCTGTCGGTCTCGGTTGTCGTCTTAGGATGGCAGTCATTATAGCATCGTGGTAGGGTATTATGCGAATGCCCGCCTGGCTAGCTACCACCCTCAAGTAGAAAATGTCGCCAAGCACCTAACTTTTGGCACTTACAATTAGGCGAGATAGTGGTCAAAGGCTAACCTATCAAGCATAAAAAGAAACTCAGGTAAACATACCTATTATATTTTTAATATTGTTAGGTTTGCAATAACGCCTTCTATGCGGATTTATATACCTGCCTATTATAATATTTTCCTGCGTTAAAGTGTGGAGTATATAGGTGCGTTGCTTCTCTACCCGTTTTATGATGCGGAAATATTTTAATTTGGTAGAAAAATGCGTCCTACCTTTCCACCGAGAGAGAAATTTTGAACATAATATTTTCAGCCGACGGAGACGACATGAAACACCTAAAAGTAAACTGTGAAGTATTTCGGGTGAGTGGAAACATAATTGCGTGCTTTAAGCATCCTTTCCTTGCTGCTCGTGGTTTTATTATATAAACATAAGAATTTGTAAAAACACGAATATTTTAATATTGTCTTAGGTTTTCGCGATTATTACACATAGTAATTAAATCAGTCACCCCGTGACCACGAACACAGCAAAGTGTTTGAAACGTCGGGTCAAAAATAATGATAAATATACGCGATTTAAACCGTTTAAAGTTGTTTATTTACTACACGAGTATTTTTTTTATATGCCGATAGGTTTATAGCCTTTGTTCATAATCATAGAATTCACTAAGTACTCCATACAATCACGCCTGATGATAAAATATGACGCGGTCAAAGAATCAAAGACGGTAATTGTAAATAAATAGTAATACATCCTGATAATAATAATGATATATACCTATATATAATATACATAATAATAATATATTTCCACCAACACTGTTTGAAAAAAAATGTCTCTTGCAAGCAAAATAAGACTATTTCTTCAAATAACTGTGATACTATTTTGAAGCAATGATGGGTCAGTGGCATTGGCTATGGATTGCCGTGCAGCAGGTCCATGGTTCGAATTTCGCCGCGGGCTTGAGCTTCACCGCACGGTGGAAGGACATTTTGCGAATGCTCGCCTAGCTAGCTACCACCTTCAAGTAGAAAATCTGTCGCCAAGCACCGAACAGCGTCTTCCGGCAGCAGTCCTTGAGAGACAGTAAAATTTCATGCCCATGAGACCTAACAACTGTACGTCTCAGTGTGTCGGGCACAGTGCAATTCGTCGTTGCCGAAACGCATCTGTTATAGGCAGAGGTTAGTCCACTTAAGATGTGGGCCTCGGGCTTGTTCCGTCACAAAGGCATAAAAAAACTATAACACTCATGTGGCAGGTTAAATACCCAAATGGGTTCATGTATGGTTTATAATGTTTGTGTCACCTTATATACTCATTACTGTACTGTATCAGCCGGAAATTCCACTGCTAAACACAGCCTCCCTCAATATGGGGGGATTGCCGTAATCCCCACGCTTTGCAAGCAGCTTGGGGATCGCAGTGTGAGATATCAGCTTCGCAGAAAGTGCTACTGCCCACCTTCTGGTGTGTTACCCTTAGTCGCCTCTTACGACTCCCATGGCCTCACGGGTAGAGACATTCTAGCCCGGCACCCCACGGGTAACTATATCTCAACTGGCGCTCATTTTAATTTTTCTTATAGATAAAGTACGAATATGGCCCATATACGAATATATACCATAGACCTAGGATTTTTTCGCTATCCTAAGCCTATGATATATACCGTTTTGTTTAATAAGATCTGCTTAGTGAATTTGGGCATTTACTTACAAAGGCAGTTTTAAACACTAGAAACAGAAATAAAACATGTATAAGGTAAGTAAAAAATTTATAATATATATAATTTATTTATTTGTTGATTATTTATTTTGATAAAACACTCGATAGGTTTGGAAGAATTTTTTTTTTGCCCCCAATATTGCGTCTAAAATCCGCCAGTTAGTTTTTTTATTTATTTTTATGTACCTAGTGTCACTTGCACTGTCAATACTAATCTAACGATCTATCTTACATTGAAATCCGTTAGACCTTTTAGAAATAACGGTGGAATAAAGAAACTCACAAACATACATAAAACATAACCCTCCTCTTTTGGGCAGACGTGTAAAAATAGACATAGATACGTGGATAATTTAGGCCAAAGAAGGGTTACACGCTAAAATTTGGGCAGGCCTTTGGAAATGGTAAAAAGTGAAATAAAATGACATGCATTCATTACGACATACTCCGTGGGGTGCCGGGCTAGAATGTCACACGTTGAGAGATGGGGGGGAGACATTCTATCCCTCTCGTTGAAGCGCTTTTAGCGAAGTTTACTTAGCTGTTCTCAACTGATCAGCAAAGTAAAGCAACGTCGCCCGCGGTCAGGAGTTGGATGGGTGGAGCGTTTCCGTGCTTCGGAGGGCACGTTAAGCCGTCGGTCCCGCTTGTTGTCTTAGAATGACAGTCGTTATAGCATGGTGGTAGGGCATTTAGCGAATGCCCGCCTGGCTAGCTACCACCCTCAAGTAGTAAATCTGTCGCCAAGCACCTAACGGTGTGTTCCGGCAGCTGTCTTTGAGAGCCAGGACTTATAGGTTAGCCTGAACAACATCTTCGACCACATCATCACTTACCATCAAGTGAGATAGTGGTCAAAGGCTAACCTATCAGGAATAAAAAAGAAAAAAACTCTTCTGTCATGTACCTACCCGTATGAATGCAATCAATTTGATTTTGACTTTAATAGGTAACAGATTTAACCTAATATGGGGACGGGCTCTGACAGACAACCGCTACAGCATATCGTTAGCTGCTTGGCGACAGATTTTCTACTTGGGGTGATAGCTAGCCAGCTTACCACTATGTTCTTTATACTTAGACATAGTCTTCTGAAAACTAACTTACTTAACTAAATTACAAAATCACAAATATACGATAGGAAAAATTTAAGTCATGTGGGGGATCGTATATTTGTGATTTTGTAATGTAATCCGCATAGTAGGCGTTATTGCAAACCTAACAATATTAAAATTACTTAACTACGTTACGTTAACTTATCTTACCTTGATACAATAAATAAAAACATTAAAGTTCAGTTGACGCTGTATGCATCAAGTTTTTAAATAATGAAATGTCATCACAACATCTCAGATGATGTGGAATGAGAAATAAAATGAAAAAGCTATAAAAATGTTGTCCAAGTTATCATCTCGTTTTCAAAGAACCATAAGTGGTGAACATGAACAAAAAGTTTTACTGGAATACATCAGGTTTAATATTTATAATCATCGTTTTGTGTTTTGTCCTTTTATTTGATTTTCAATGCGTAAGTATATATTGATATGAATTACAACATTGTATATAGGTATTAAGAATTATATTGGTACAGCTATGTTAAAATCATACTCAGAAAGTGGTGTACGTTTGATTCGAGTAGCGGATGGAAGACACTATTCTCCACCTAAGGGCGGGAAAAACTCACATTAATGGCTTCCTACTCTAGGACCGGAATGACTATACACCGTCACAAAATATCTACGATGCTTTTATTCAGATTAACCATTTTTGTAAATAAAATAAGATTTGTAAGTTTTTTTCGTTGTAACATACTCTGTTATAATAAAACAAATAATAACAACTACATTTAAGAGGTGCCGCGCTAGAATGTCACATCCCTATCTCTACCCGTGGGTATCGTAAGGGGTGACTAAGGGTAACACACCAGAAGGTGCGCAGCAGCGAGATTTTCTGAGGAACTGATATCATACACTGTGATCCTCAATACGCCTGCCAAGCGTGCGTATTATGGCAACCCCCCCCCCTCCACCCTTAGCAATGGGGGAGGGCTGTGTTCAGCAGTGGGCAATCCGGCTGTTACAGTAACAGTACATTTGTTACAAAATTACAATGGGAGGAAAAATTATAGTCATGTGGGGAATTCTATAATTTTTTCACTCGTTGAAATTTAGTAATGTAAGTACCTAATAAGAAAAGCATGCGACCTTGAAAAAAATATATATTAAAACTACGTTTGTGTTTATGTAAAAGCTAAAAGATCTAGTTATAACATAATGAATGTGACTTTCTCAATATAGAGTTATCATCATCATCAGCATCATCAGCCGGAAGATGTCCACTGCTGAACAAATCCTCCCCCATAGAACACCACAAAGAACGGCTATTAGACACTTGTAACCATTTGCTACTCGCGACTTTCACGATGTCATCAGTCTACCTGGGCCCCAATTATCTTAGCTATTGACCAAACGCCACACTACTGTGATGCTTCTGCGTTCGAACTGCTGTTTATGTCAAATTCGGTAGTCTGCTAATTCTAGCTCCTAATTGCAGTTGTATAGCAATCGCGTCGCTATCATATGGCTGTGCTGTGGCTTGCAAATGTTGCTACTGAATTAATAATGAAAACTTCCATTAATCAAGCTTCAGTCAAAACATTAATACACTGGTTTTCTAGCAAACAATACATAAAATAATTATTTTTAAAACGTTTAGCTATTTTTCTATCTAAAATCCTCCAAAACATTTTAGCAACGCAATCGCAACAAAATAGTCATCATACCAAATATGTCAAAAACTATTGATTGCAAGCCACTGACTTGCGATCGAACCTATATAGCGGGCAGACTACGGATACTGTCAAAAACTACAATTTTCATGCAACTAAGAGAATCGGGCCCCTGGTGGAGGGCTTTAAATTTAGAGTATATTATATGAAAAATGTTGTCACTAATTCTGCTTAGGGGCTATAGAGAGCCAGTGTAAATTCAATTATACCTATGGCCTGCGGTTGGCGCAGTGAGCATCATATTAAAAAATAAATATATATATATATATATATATTATATCGCAAGATACTAACTAAAGAAGTAAGTACAGTAACTTTAGAAAACGTAATGAAAATTATACTTAAATTTCAAATATATATTCTAACTTCTCAATTAATATTAAATAGGTAGGCATATACTACTCACTTTGAAAACTATAATATCGCGAGTTTTATCCATATTATTTTATGTTATATGTACATACTAAGTAATTAGGAACCGGCTAGGACCCGGTTATCTACCGGATAACGAACAAGATAAACGAAACATGCTCATCGCTTCGCGCAATCGTAACTCCCAGACGAAGGTCTTCAAAACAGTCCGGAACTGGTCGGAATCTATCCGATATATATAACGTGGGTCCATAGCCGGTTCCTAATTAGTTAATATACTACGCATGTTATCAAATTATTTTCAACAAATATTTTAGATAATCTACTATTATTTATTCTCCTTATATATAAATGAAAAGTAGGGTTTAACACGGGCGATAATCATCAATTCCTACTCGACCTATTAGCTGCCCGTAAATATTACAAACAAAAAATTTAACATAAAATTTCACAAATGGGTCTAACTCCTCAATTAATTTTAAATAGGTACTTACTACTCATGTTATAATTATTATTAACAAATATTTTAGAAAACTACGAGTTTATGGTTTTCATATATTTAAATGAAAAGTTGAGTGTTTACTACCTACGGGTGAAAGACATGAAAGATATCAATTCCTAATCGGCCTGCTCAGCCCGGCAAGCCCGACCCTTGTATTACAATCTGTATATATACTATACCTTCCTATATTTTAAAGGAAATTCATAAAAAATTATAATAATCTCGATTGTACGCTCGAAGTTGATTTGTATATAATTGAAACGCGTCGAAAACTATTCCGGCTAGGCTGCGTGTTATTGTTAACATCTATGATCTATTATACTTAGGTAATGTAGTTTTAGCTATGATCGAAACCAATAAACATAAAAAAATTTAACGGGCTTTTAGAATGCGACTCTCTAAAATAACGAGCAAGACTCGCATTTGGCAAATTTTTAATAGTAATTTTATTAATCGCACTGATTTTTTACTAAAGCTAATGTGCGGTAAGACCCACAGATCAGCCATAAATACAAAATAATAATAGCATAACATTTAATTCAAATGGGCGTTTCTTATTGTCAGTGTTTTCAACTTACCGACTGATGATATAAGGCCCCATAATCGAGCTAGAGGTTGTAACAAATCCCATAGTTTTGATGCAGTGGTTTTCTTAGGTGGTCCTGTGTTTCTTCTCAACACTCTAGGTCTCGTACATTGTGTCGTACCACCAGACTCTGAATCAGACTTTGATAGCTCAGCACTCATGGTGAAATCATCACATATACCTCTACACGAGAAGAGAAAAAAGTATTTTTCACTATATTTAGAATAAAGTCAGCGGTAGGTTTAATGTATCACTTCTACGAAGAAAACTTTCCCATCTCGTTTGGCTTCCTGGCGCACTTTGAGATGTCTATATTAGTTTGTAGCCTTGCACATTGTTCCGATATGAAATTAGAAAATTAAGCAGTTTGTTTACAAATAATCGCATCACTGATTTCATCTATCACTGAAGTAAATCGCGGTTGGCGTACTGCCCGGGTACCAAAATATCACACCTTGAATTAAACTTCGTACGTCTTCAAAATAAACTTTATCTTTGTAATATTTACACTGAACCACGCGGAATCACAAAATATACTCAAACATAAATCACTTCACTTAATAACAGTTCATATTTATAGTCAAAGATTTAGAAAACAAATAATATTCTGGAGCGTTTACTTTTCCGCGTCGGAAAATGTTTGAAACGAGTTTCACAGCGTCGACTTATCTCTACCAACGTTCAGCGGAAACTGCGTTATGCCAGTACGTACCTACGCAGTAACTATTATCTAATCTTTGGTACTGCCGCCAGTAGCTAGCAATCGCAAGTATGTCAACATGCGATTTTGTATTTCTTACCTACACGTAGAGAGATGTAGAGTCAATCTCTCCGCTTTTTAGGATGAGGCTTAACTTACGTCACGTGTAATTAAATTACTAATTAGATGGGAACGAGTAGCTACGTACCTACTTTTGACAAAAGCAAGGCTTATTGACTTGACTATATATACCTATATAGATATATATTATATATGATCTACCGAGAGTTGTGCACAGAAGACTTTATGTAGGGCATACTGAATGTATCTGGACCTGGCAACTTACAATAAAAATAAAGCAGTTACGGAATTCGAAAATAGAATATTCTACAAACATTTTTATTTTTTACTTGGGAGACTGTTATTTGTTTTCTCATTGTTGCGTCGTTTAGAAAACTGTGTGTCGCTATCACAATAAATAATTTAGCTCGTAAAATGTTCACCGAATGTTTTTTTACGATTTTCGCTATGGCCTATGTCAACAAGAAAATTGGCAGAGAATTTATTTTTTTTGCATTTGGTTATGAAGCCCCATGTGGCTCTGGGTATTCGTAGTTCGGAGAATTTACACGTGGACGTGATGGAGATATATGACTATGTTCTTGAAGGTCAGCCGCGCGACGGCTGCTACAGAATCGGATATTTTTTTATGTTTTATATATTTAATACTTTATTGCACATAAATGAAAGAATGAACATTAGGAGGACTTAATGCTAAAGCATTCTCTACCAGTCATCTAGTGGAGGAAGCTGAAAAAAAATTAATCACTAATTAGGGGTTTTGAAAAATAAAAATGTACTGCAACAGAAATAAAGTGTAAATAAAATCTATAATGGCTTTTACATTGCTTATAATATTATACAATATATTCAATATTTAAAATGCATACTTCATACTTATAAGTACCTGCTTAATATAATGGTAAATACACGTATATACATTATATTATGGTATGCACATGGCATATGCACATATACCATATGGAATAAATATAAACAATATTATAAATTACTATTCTAGTTTAGTCTAAAAATATGTAGCAACAATGAAAAAGATAAGTAATAGTGTCGATAAAGGAATAATAATGCAGGACTCAAAAACAATATCTACGACCTTATTGTGCATCATTTTCGATGTATTATACTTAGAAGAGTGCGGACCAGTTTTTTGAAAGTATGTATTGAAGAACCTTTTTAATATTGATAGGGCGTTTATTCGTTAAGACGTCGCGTAACTTCCCGAATGCTACCCATCCGAGTTGGATTATTTGGGTGACCACTTTGTCGATATTAACCTAACCGGATAGTAAGCCCTAGCTAGATATAATAGTCAACAACTTCCAGCGTATCGTTCCCAATAACTACTGGTGCGGGTGCAACATGGATATTAGACATAACTTTAGTCTTGTCCATGTTCATTTTCAGACCCACCTGTTGGGAAACTCTACTAAGGTCGCTGCTGAGCGTTGTACTGAGTTCCACAAGCGACTCTGCCATTATGACTATGTCATCGGCGAAACGAAGGTGAGTGATGTATTCGCCATATATGTTGATGCAGATTTTTTTTCCAATTCAAGAGAATAATAACGACCTCCAACGCGTTCGTGAACATTTTCGTGCTCTTTGATGGTGTAAGTATAAAAACTTCGATGTAGGTACTTATAGTCCATTTGACATCGCTGAAGAGACTAGAGTGCCGCCCAGGTTTCGAATGATATACTTACCTATATTAACAGTCTTACATAACGCTACTTAAATTTTAAGCATTACTTAGCCGATCTTTAGCAAAATTTCTTACTTATTTAAACGTTGCGTAACTTTATCGAGCACTTACGTACTGATTATATTATATCAGCTGTCAATTTAAACATCGTCCCAAACTTTTTAAAAGTTTAAATAACAAGATGGTGCCCTAGAGTTAATTGATAAGGAGCCACCCAAAACTAAAAACACGACATACTTTGTTAATAAATCGTATAAAATATGTCAAGTAGAAACATACAAGGGATATTTTTTTTTTATGCCTGATAGGTTAGCCTTTGACCACTATCTCACCTGATGGTAAGTGATGATGTGGTCGAAGATGTTGTTCAGGCTAACCTAGAAGTACTGGCTCTCAAGGACAGCTGCCGGAACACACCGTTAGGTGCTTGGCGACAGATTTTCTACTTGAGGGTGGTAGCTAGCCAGGCGGGCATTCGCAAAATGCCCTACCACCATGCTATAACGACTGCCATCCTAAGAGGACAACCAGGACCGACGGCTTAACGTGCCCTCCGAAGCACGGAAACGCTCAGTAGTAATGTCATTAGCGGTCATTCCACCCATCCAACTCATGACCGCACGCGACGTTGCTTAACTTTGCTGATCGGTTGAGAACAGCTAAGTAAACTTCGCTCAAGCGCTTCAAACCCAATGAAATTAATACTCGTATTATGCGTACTTTTCGTGGTCTTATTGAAGAGTACCTATATCGCAGGTACAGTTCATGTACCTACCTATATATCTACGAGTACTTATGTAGCCCAGTTATGTTGCACATTATATACCTACTAGTTACTACCCACTAGTTGGACTGACGACATCATAGAGAAATATAATACTATTTCTTTTCTGTGGACGACATCGTTATTATGTCTCCGGGAGGCGATGAATACAAGGACTGACAGCCGTTCCTTGTGACGGTATTTGTTCAACAGTGGACGTCTTCCAGTCCAGCAGATATTGATGATGATAAATACAGATTCCAGAACGAGCAAGGATGTTGAAAATAAATAATTAATATTTCAACACCCTTGCTCGTAAAGTGAGCTTTATTATATCGTTCTTAGGGCCATAAACCGAACTATAACACCCTCGTGCATAATAATATTATACACTAGTGCGTAATAGAATTATCCCTACAAAGTTAAGTTAGTACCCAACTGCAAATTATATGCGAGTAAACAGACCATTTTCAATTTAATCGGGTAATTTATCCCTACAAGGTTAAGTTAGTACCTAACTGCAAATTATATGCGAGTAAGCAGAGCATTTTCAATTTAACCGGGTAATACAGATTTGTAACATCAAAGAGGTTCATAAGTAATCAACCATCATACATGCCCTCGCCTACGGCTCGGGCTGCAACACACAGCCTCGTGTATAATGAGCAACTTAGCTCACTTGTATCATAATCTACTATTATTACACTTCAATAATTGCGTTCCTAAATACATTTCATCAAACATTGAATAAATTATAGACAGTCCTATCCTAAGCCTAAAAAGTATGAAGTAAGGTTAATTAATTTTTCTTTTACTTCAGCATTTTATTGTAATTTTAAATGGTATGCACGTAATATTCCAATTAAAATATTAACATGATGACAGTCCGAAGACGGGGTTAGTGGTGGTTAATGTATCATCCCCCCGACGGGTCCTGCCTTGACCCCCCGACGGTTCTCGCTTTGTCGTGGCGGTGGGGCTCAGTAGCCGTGGCATCGTCGCCCACGCTGAAGCGAAGAGAAACCAGAGGCCGTGCCGGCTTGGGCAGTCGGCCAGCCTGCCAGAGGCAGCTCCACTGGCTTTGCTTCAACGTCCAAAATGGAGCGGCATAGGGGTAGGCTGCGGTCATAGTAGAAACCTTCTACTATGCTGCGGTGCTGCCCGTACAGCACCGCATCTGAAGCGGACTGTGGTGTTGTATGGGCGACACTGCAGACACTCCCTATCCTCTGTAGCCGAAGTAGCAGGCGACGGGGCTACTCCTCTGACCCGTCGCAGGGAAACCTTGGGCGTCGGAAACGTGGTCGTGTGTCGCTCATTTTCGAGCTTGGTCCCTGGATGGTAGCGACGTGCCATGTGTTCTGGTGCGTGGTGAGGGCTAGCACTCCAGGAGGGATCCGGCATTGAACAACCGTGGCGGGTTCGTGGTTATGTCCGAAAGTGTCCCCACGGGCCGGCCGAGAAGCGGTAGAGGTGGAACATTGTGTGTGAATTTAGTCGGTAGGGGCATTTGCTGCTGTGGGAGTAGTCGGTACTGAGTTCGACATATCCCGGCCATGTCCCCGTGGATGGACGGGAATGCGTAAAAGCTTTTTTCACACGTAAAAAAATGTATCATATACCTACTAAGTACCAAAAAGCAGACTGCTATGCATGTACAACAGACAGGTAACCGATAAAAAAAGCATGCTATTAAAATAGCACATAATAGAGCTTGCTTACAAAATATCATTAAGGCCTGGCTACGAATGAATATTCATATTTATTCGTAGAGGCCAGGGTTTCCAATCGCCAGAAATAAAATATCAAACTGATAAAATTCTAACCGAGCAAATTTAAAATAAATGAAAATTTATTTTAACCCCTTACCGCATACTGGGACAAATTTGGAACATTTATAAAAATAGCTTGAAACAACCTTTGTACGCCATCTCTGTATCTAGTTTTGAATTATTTGCCTAGCTAATACACGTACTAACCCAAGAAACAACAGATGGTGCTTGTAACTTATTATATGAGTACGAAATTTCGTCGGTACAGCAGTGCATTCCGCCATTTCGGTCGTGCATGAGGTTGTGAGTTTTTGAAGTGATATTTTTATTTGTTTTGGGCTAAATATCATTACAAAAAGTGTCTGGGAGTGAAGAAGAATGAACCCACGACGGTTTTATGGCAAAAATCGTAAGTTATAACATTTATAATGTGTTTAATTTGTCATTTAAACTTTAGCTAAATTCGGAACACCATGCAGTCCAGTTTTAAATTACTCGTCAAATTTGGCACATTATGCAGTAGAATGACAAAACAAATTTGGCACACTATGCAGTGTGGTAAAAGTAGATTATGATGTGATTATGTGTGGTAAAAGTAGATATTATGTAATTTATTTGTATAATACACGGTTTCCAGGTTGATTTCATTACATTTCTCAGCTTTCTTTTACAAGAAAGCCTAGAAATGCACCTAATGAAATCACCCTGGCAACCAGAAAAGTAATAAAAAATTAAAAATGTTTTTTTTATGGAGCCAGCTCTTTATTGTTTGAGCTGTTGACGCCAGCGACCTGTATACATACATGTCCATTACCTAAGATAATTTCTTAATAAAAACTTAAACTTGTACAAACTTGTTTTTTTTTATGCTACTACTAAGTACTACTGCATACTGTGACGAATTCGGAACACATGTTTTTATAAACTAGAGTGCATGTCGTTCCAAAATTGGAACTTTTTCTTTTTTCGTGTTTTTAGATTACTATGCATGTTTTATTTTTTTTAAATAATTTTTATGGATACCCCTGGGGCACAGGAACATCATAAATTAAAATAATTGAAAACTAAAAATCCATGCGGTAAGGGGTTAAGCAATCACCAACGTTCGTTACTTTTAAAATAAGTTGTGTATACTGTTATTCCTAGGAATAGTCTATTAAACAATAAAAATCTGGTGATCTAACCAGGCCTACCTAAAAAGCAAGATTTTACCATACAGCGGTCAATAGCAGTTTTAAACACTATAGTGCATAGGATTGTTGTAATGTGGCTATACTGACTGGTATCAATTGAGTGCGGTCCTTATAGCGCCAATAATACCACAATGGTGCTAACAGTACTAAAGATGGACCGGACCGATTTGCATAATTATGCACTATTCAATCAATTCGGACCAAGCAAAAGCTTGCATAATTATAACATCACTTCATCCATCTTTCTAAACAAATAACCTCTTTACTTTCTCAAAAAATTTACGGATTTTAGGTGTTATGGAATACTTGAGTGATAGAATTACGAGCTGAAAAAAACAGTTGAACCGCAATGAAGATCATTCACATGTTTTGCTACGTATGCAGAATGTTAGCTATAAAAGAAAGAATAAATATAGTGTGTTTGTTTTTAAATTGGATCAAAAATGACCACGCCATGGAGATTTTTATTTAATAAAATTAATAATGCGCACAAGAAAGTCGTGATCAAAGTGCTCAATAAGCCGTTATCGCAACGACTTTGCATTTGGTATGGTTTTTTGTACAATATGTATTAATGGTGATAATGAACCTGATAAATATTAAATTGCGTTAAACTGATTTAATAGTGCTGAAGTATGCAAAAAATAAGCAAAAAAAAAGTGTACAGTAATGAGGAGAGATGACAAAACGCCTCAGGCAAAACAGATTTATACTGTTGACGTCCTTTAATGATCCGGGCATCTTATTAAATCCTTCCCATTTGAAACATAAAAAGGCGTAGGTAGGTTTGATTAATAAATTTAGCACATCAGCCATGCAAATTTTTGGTGCCCTTCGTACAAATTGGACCAGCTGTGAGCGTGCTATTGGTATCAATTGCGTAAATCGGACTGCATCGATAAAATACCAATTAGGGATGTCGAGTCTCGTCCTAGAAATCGATTCTTGAATCGATTCTAATCTAAATTGACCAGATTTTTCCTTTATTGGGAATTTTTCACATTCATATGAGAAGATATTTAAAATGACTTCAGATTCTCATATAAGCCAAAAGACATAACAATCGAACGCTTCACACACAGAAAACGTAACAAATGTTATTTACCATATATATCAAAAACACTTAGTAACCAATTTGCTATCTCGCAATTGAATTCACACAAAGATAGCGTTCGGCATAAAATGGTTCGAATTCAACTTCAAAGAAAGAAATTCAGACAGTAAATTGAATGTACACTGCTTTATAATAGGGGATTTTCTGACCCCCTATTAGCATTCATTATTTATAATTAGAATTAGTGTAAATAATGACATTATAGTTCATGGCAGAGTCAAGGATTGTCACCAGTCAAAATTAGGGCATTCGAATTTTGTCAAGCTGATTCTGGTTAAACAAATTATAGAGAGACTATAGACTGCAGAGTCGTATTTCAATAATTTCTGCTGTTACAAGGGTCAAACCGAAAGTTCTTAGAAAATCAAAAACTGATTAAACTAGCAAGTTATTATTTTTATTATATAGGTATATTCAAAATAATTTCCATTCACGTTAATACATCGCTGCATCGAATGGAACCACTGAGAAAAGTACTTCGCCCATTCGTCTCTAGGGGCCTTTAAACGCAGCCACAGCTTCCTCGACGTCCATAAAACGTTTTCCTCGAAGTTTATCTTTTATTTTCTGGAATAAATAAAAATAGCAAGTTGTCAAGTCGCAGCTATATAGCGGGTGACTAAGTAATACTAACGCCACGCCAAATAGTCGACCGTTCACCTGGCGGTGTGCGACGAGGTGTCGTGGTGAAGGAGGATCCTACTGCGAGGTCGTTTCTCCCGAATTTTTACCGAGACCAGTGGCAACTGGAAAACAATTGATAGTGTGCTACTCTGCAGTAACTGTTTTTTGATCTTCTAAAACAATTGTCGCGTAATGACCTATGCTTCCCAAGAATGAGGTCGCCATGTATTATTCCACACCTCTACCTCTCTGCACTTTAGTTGGCAACTACTCGGAAGGAAACACCCACTGAGGAACTGAGCAGTCTTTTGGTTTCGGGATCATAACAGTAAATCCAGCTTTCATCACCAATGTTCATGGAGCATTTTGTACACTTGACTCATACTAATGCCTAAGCTTGGCCAAATCTGGTGATAGGTAATTCTTCTATTAGTCTCTATCATACACCGCACAACACTGATGTTCTCTTCAGTAGTCGCCGTAGAAGGGTGTCGCTCATGCAGATCATCGCTGAGATTAGTGCGACCACGTTTAATCTCATTAAACCAGTTGTAACCAATGGCACGAGATGGGGCTTCATCGTGAAACGGCCAATCGTGGTCTATCATAACTTTCTTGTTGCCTTAAAATGACATCAAAAGTCATAAGCCAGCACGAAAATTTTCCAGCGTTAAATTCATGCTGACGTGACACAGGCAATTTTCAATTTGAAGGAAACACCCACTGAGGGACTGAGCAGTCCTTTGGTTTCGGGATCATTACAGTAAGTCCAGCTTTCGTCACCCGTAACTGCGTCGAACACAGCATTTGAGTCACCTCCGTTAAATCTGTCAATCATTTCATGGCACCAATCAACACGACGGAGTTTCTGGGCATCGGTCAAATTATGAGGTATCCACCGGGCACAAAGCTTCCTGACCGCTAATTGTTCATGGAGAATTTTGTACACCTGACTCATACCAATGCCTGGCTGAATCTGGTGATAGGTCATTCTTCTATCAGTCTCTATCATACACCGCACAACACTAATGTTCTCTACAGTAGTCGCTGCAGAAGGGTGTCGCTCATGCAGATCATCGCTGAGATTAGTGCGACCACGTTTAAACTCATAAAACCAGTTGTAAACAGTGGCACGAGATGGGGTTTCATCGTGAAATCGACCAATCGTAGTCTATTATTACTTTCTGGTTGCCTTAATATGACATCGAAAGTCATAGGGTCACATTACCCGCGTTAAATTCATGCTAACATGACACAGACAATTTGCCGCCAAAAAACAAATGACAAATAAATAAAATTAATACGCAATAATATTGGCAAAAAGTCCATTTAAAAAATGTAAGCATTGAATTTTCAAAAATAGAGCAACAGTCTATTTAGACTGTTGCTCTATTTTTGATTACATTGTTTACAAGCGGCCAGTTCTAAAAACTTTCAGTGTCGCCCTCGTACCATGTTCTCTGATTTAAGAGCGTGATAGGAATCACGCGGATAGCCACCCACGTGTGGATTTTGCTCGCGTGCGGGCAAAAATCATGTATAAAATGACAGCATTTCATACATGTTTTTCATGTCATGCGCACGGAACGCAGATTGGCTGTGAGCGTATACCTGCATGTGCACCATGCGCTTACGAGTGCGCGTACTTCTGCTACTGCTAGTGTAGTTTTTACTATCATGCAGGTCACACGCATGGTCACAGGACGCATAAAATCGGGAATAAAAATGAAAATTGATACAGAAAGAGTTATATTTGAAGTGCACTTTCACCCTTTGTTGTGGGACAAGAAGAACCACCTTTACAAAAACCGAGATGATTTATTTGATAATTATATAGGTGATAGCTGACCTAATAAAAAAACTCTGATGGGGTGCCTTTCGGCTCAAAGTTGCAACGCGTGGACGAGCTGAACCTAGTGTTTACGACCGCCGCTAGTAAATGCGGCGCACCGACGGCAGACGTCGCGCTCGCTCACGCCTCACTCAGTGCTAATGCAGCAGCACAGGACACCTCGCTGCGCCTTAGACCTTTCTCCCCAGACGAAATAGCCGAAATAGTAAAACTAGATATATCTCCAAAAAATAGCACTGATCTATACGGAATATCATCAAATCTTCTGCGAACCATTGCTAAACCTCTCGGTCATATTATTTCCTACCTATTCAACGCCTGCGTCCGCGAAGGCGTGTATCCGACCGGTCTTAAACGGGTAAAAGTGTCTTCTTTGTACAAGGGCAAAGGTTTTCCCTTTGCCCTTGTACTAATATGGAATCGTACCGACCAATATCATTAGTACCCGCTATTAGTAAGATCTTCGAGGTAGGACTTAATAAAAGACTTTTATATTTCATAGGAGAGTGCAGCGTACTATCTGACAGGCAGTATGCTTACAGAGCCGGGCGCGCAACAACAGATGTATTGCGAGAGGTGGTGTGGCGTGTGCTGAGCGCCCGCGAGGCTGGCCAGCAAGTAGCGTTGCTATGCTGCGACCTCTCGCGCGCTTTCGATACTGCTGACCACTACTTAATCACCCAGAAACTCAATTTCTATGGCATACGAGGCCCCGTGCTCTCATTGTTGATGTTATTTATGTCGCAACGTACGCAGACCGTGGTCGGTGACCATGGGCGTGTAAGGTCGTCTGAGCTGGAGAACACCATGGGTGTGCCTCAAGGTTCTTGCCTGTCAAATACATTGTTCAGCCTGTTGCTGAATGACCTACCAGAGTCTGTGAGCGACGCGCAGATCTACATGTACGCTGACGATGTTGCAGCTATAGTGACTGCGCCGTCAATGCTCGAACTGGAGGTTAAGCTGAATAGTGTGGTTCGAAAGCTCGAGCGATGGTTTAAATCGAACGGTTTGGCCCTCAATAGAGATAAGACCTGCTTTATGACCTTCCGCCTTAACAGCACTAACTGACCACCCTGTACTGTCATCGCAGGAAACACCGCGCTTCAGATGGTCAACACAACAAAATTACTGGGATTTTATATTGAAAGTGGCCTCACATGGGAGGCTCATATAGACGACCTGTGCTCCAAGCTAGGCCGTACCTGTTTCGCACTGCGACGGCTTGCTGGCACCGCTTCTCGCAGCGTGGTTATGTCATGCTACTTTGCAACCGTCCACAGCATCCTCACCTACGGTGTGGAGCTGTGGGCGCGAGCCGCGGATGTCGGGCGAGCCTTCGTCATGCAGAAGCGAGTGGTGCGCGCAATCGTGGGTGTGTCCGATGATGTATCGTGCAGAGACCTATTCAAGGAGCTGAAAATCATGCCGCTTCCCTGTAAACTCATTTATCAAGTCGCTCTTTTCACACACAATAATATAGACAAATTCCAGGAGAGAGGTGTGAACACTTACCGTGCCCTCCGTAGTAACAGGTTCGCTCACGTCCTTGTCACCCCCATGCACAGGCTGTGCAAATCGGAAAGGTCTGTATATATAATGGGTCCCGCCATATACAACCGGCTGCCGGACTCGATAAAAAGGGACGCAACTTCCACCATGGTTTTTAAATCAAGACTGAGAAAATGGCTACTTGACTACTCATTCTACTCTGTAGATGAGTTTTATAATTTGCCAATCATATAACTTATTTTATTGTTTAATTTTTATTTGAATCATTTATTTTATTGAATATTATTTTTTATTTTCTTTATAATTTAATTGCAATGAATAATTTATGTAAATTTAATTTAATGACTTTTATCGCAAATGTATTTAAAGTATATTTGCTGATTATGTTATATTTATTTTAGAATTCGATTAATATTAATCAAAATAATGTATATTCATTATTGACTTGTAACCTGGAGTTATAAATAAATTATTGTATTGTATTGTATTGATATTACTTTTTTAATGTTCATGTCTGCGCACGAGCTTAGCCACTGGCGGGCAAGACGCACAACACTGCAGCGACAAACGAAACCTTTGCCCTGGGAATGGCCAGGAGCTTGCTATCACCCGTGTGCGGACCGGATCCGGCGAAAATACGATAACAGGAAAAGAGCATTTAGACCAACAGCGCGTAATGTACGTATATTTTGATCCCTTTCGATTCTTGGGGTCAGAGATTCGATCTCATGAATCGATCCTCCTTGTTACTGTTTATTGTCAGAAATAAATCGATTTTCATTTAATCGTTTTAAAACCACATGCCTAATGCAAATGGCGGATTATGCGATTGCTTGGTTTGACCGCTAAACAATTTTATTTGACGCTTTTATTAATCTTCTGAAGTGATTTAATTGTGAATTTTAACAGTTGATAGCGATAACCGAACATTTATTTCAAAGATAAGACATGCAGTCCGGTAGTGGTGCTAAAAATCCGCCGTGGGCGCGATCTAACGTGAACACAAACATGACCGGCATGAATCCGCAAATCATGGATCCAAATGCAATGATGGGGCAACAAGGTATCATGCCTTTCCAGCAAACCCAGTTTAATCCTAATATGATGCAAGCACAAGGTGGGATGGCAATGCCGATGGGTGGACAAATGCCAATGAACCAAATGGCTCAAGGCCAAATGTATCCAGGCAACGTTGTTGCGTATCCTACGCCGCGCGCCTTGAACCCTGGCATGTACCAGAATTCAAACTCTAACCAGTCTGCCAACAATTCCGAACAGCGCGTATTCACCGGAACTGTAACAAAAACCCATAATGACTTCGGCTTTGTCGACCACGATGTTTTCTACCAAACCTCTGTATGTGCCAAAGGCATTATTCCCAAAGTTAACGACAGAGTGCTGGTTGAAGCTAGTTATAACCCCAACATGCCATTCAAATGGAATGCGACTCGTGTGCAAGTGCTGCCGAAATCGGGTCCTGGTGGTAACCACAATCAGAAGAACCAAAATCAGAAAACCAACAATTACAATGCTGTGCCACCACCATCTAACAGAGACAAGCCACAATTCAATCGCAACCGGGATGAAAGGCCTCCTCGAAGAAATGATGACAGAGATATGATGAGGGTAAGAGTAATGTGGTAATTTTATTCATACATATATGTGATATAATCATTGTTAAAATTTCCTGCTTGGAATGTTTTGTTCGTAAGAAGTTCCAATACAACCAAAGTACCTATCTATATCTATTCATTTGAGTTGTACTCAAATCCTAATTTGTTATTACTTATACTGAATACACAAAAGTAATGACGCCTATTTATAGTGATGCATTATTTTTATATTCATTGGAAATTCATGGTCTAGTCATGATTGATTTCAGGATAATCATAACCCCCTAAATTGTAGGTGTACTGGCTTTTCTATCATCAGTACAAACCGGGATCCCGGTTGGCGGTTGATAGTCAGATTTACAGAATTTCCCTGAGACTTGCATAAATTTAAGAAAATTTAAAAAGTATTTTGGACAATTTTGACAAGAGCTTGTCATTCAATTGTCATTCTTGAACATGACAGTTGCTCCAAAGTTGTTGTCCAAGAATTAGGAAGATTCAGGATAGATTTCCTAATAGCATTCATCAAGCATATAATTTAAATTTTTGCCACAAACATTGTGATGTGTAAGAACTTTGGGAAATAACTCTCTTGGTTGTAAATTAAAAACAAAAAAATTTTGCAATATATATATATATTGCAAAATTTTTTATAGGTCCTTACATATGAAATTGGCATTTTGTATGGGAGGAACAAAAAGTCGAATATTTTTTAATATAATATATTTAATTAATCAAAGTATGAACCATTATTTTCTATGCACTTTTGCCATCTCATAGGTAGTTCATTGATACCTTTACTAAAAAAACCAGTCGGACGGGAATCAATAAAATCTTTGAAGGCGATTTGGACTGCCCCATCGGAGTTGAATTTTTTCCCTTGCAAGAAGTTATCCAAATTTCGAAAAAAATGGTAATCTGTTGGAGCAAGGTCCGGGGAGTACAGAGGATGTCTTAGACTTTCCAATTGAAGCTCTTCTAATTTAGTAGCCGTCTGTAGCGCAGTGTGTGGTCTAGCGTTGTCGTGAAGCAGCAGTGGCGTGGAGCGTTTGACCAGCCTAGGTTGTTTAGCCGCTAGCTTTTCCATCATGGTTTGCAATTCCTGACAATAGACATCAGCCGTAATAGTCTGGCCAGATTTGAAAAATCTGTAATGAACAATACCGGCACTAGTCCACCAAACGCTTACAAGTAACTTTTTTGGGGTTAATTTTCGCTTGGGGCAGGATTTGGCTGGCTGGCCAGGATCTAACCATTGCGCTGAGCGCTTCCGATTATCGTAAAGGACCCATTTTTCATCACAGGTAATGATTCGGTTTAAAATACCTTCATTATTGTGCCGGCTTAGTAATGTAACGCAGCAGTCGACGCGCGTTTGCCGGTTTGTTTCAGTCAATTCGTGAGGTACCCACCTTTCAAGCTTTTTAATCTTCCCAATTTGCTTCAAGTGAATTAAAACAGTTTTATCACTAACATCGCAGCCTGCAGCTAACTCGGACGTGGTTTGCGATGGATCCGCTTCCACAATAGCCTTCAACTCTTCATTATCAACTTGAGTCTCAGGCCGTCCACGGGGCTTGTTCTGCAGGTCGAAATTTCCAGAACGAAAACGTTGGAACCAAAAACGAACTGTGTTTTCTTTTGCAACACGACCGCCATACACATCATTCACCCTTCGAGTTGTTTCCGCAGCACTAGTGCCACGGCGGAACTCGTACTCGTAAATAATGCGATATTTAAGGTTTTCCATTTTGTAAAATGAGTGACGCAAACAGAAAAAAACAAGAAAAAAAACAAATGAATGACGATCATCGAAGCACAAATACATGAGTCTATAGCTGTACAAATTTGAATTTGGAATTCCTTACCAAAGAGGAGAAATTCGTGATTAAAGTGGCCAGTACGAAAAACGCCAATTTCATATGTAAGGACCTAATATATCACTGGATGAACACACTTAAAATATTCAAGTAATACTGCAATAGTCGGAAACATTGCTGTTTCTGCTTTTTGGTTCATTCCCCAGTTACATTATCTTATACAGTTTTACAATCCTGCATGCCTGGAGCTTGCTTAATTACATCATCTCTGTGAAAGAATTCTGTAATAACCTGTTAAGATTCTTCAGAAACCTTATTCCATTTGTCTGTAAAATATTGTGTTAGTTGTGTGCCAATACATTCAACACTGCTTTTTTAACAACAGCAACATTTTTATTGGCTGAATTGGGCAGGGCTTTATTCACTATTTTCACAGATTTTCCAAAAATGTATAGTTACATTTTTATTATAGAAAAAGAACTGACTTTGTGCAATATTGCATATTTCTTTAATCCATGTTCTTGAACCCTCTCACTAGTCTTAATATGAGCATAATCATGAAGACTTTGATAATTATTTAGTTAAACCATTTTCTTTTGTTGCTTCCTTTCCTTATATAAATATTCCTGGCGTTTTTCTAAATCGTCTTTTATTGTTCTCAAATTTCTTTAATTCCTTCTTCTTACGCAGGTATTATGAAATGAGCAAAGTATTTGAAATAAATAATATTTCACTATGACTAGCTACCACAAAATCTAGCAAGCATAGTAAATGCTACAAAACAATGATTGCATAATATAGATGTACAGTACAGCATGTATAAAAAGCATACACAAACAACCATTCCTAACTTATTATTATATATCTATGAGAATAACATATATTCTCTGGAATCAGAGGTGCAACGATAGCTTATACCATTTTAGAGAAAATTCTCAACCTACATGCAATTACAGGTCTCTAAGATTGCAATAGATTCCCTCTCATGTGGGTATCTGTATTAATGAGGAGATTGATAAGTTGGCCAGGGAATCAGTTACTATGGGGTTGGAAGTTTTCCTAATCCTGGAGTACACAGAAATGCTTCCTAAACACAAGAAACAAAACAAATTCCTAAAAACTGGCATAACTATTTTTGTGACATATCACAAGATAAAGGTATCTGGTATAGACCTCTGCAAAGTGAACCTCCTCAATTACCATGGTTGCTTATGACAAACCTAGGCAGAAAAAATATTTTGATGGTCTGTAGACTTCACTCTGAGCACATTCCATCAAATAAAATTAAACATCTGAGGAGAATAGTTGATTCACATAACAGCGACATGTGTGGTGTTGTAGAAGACTTACCACTTGTTGTTGGAGAGTCCCTGGGGTGGACCTATATGATGTAAGTTTCTTAACCGGTTTGTAGTACAATGTAAATTGAACTATAGATGTTGCTACATCACAATACGATGGTTAAAAAAGATTGAGAGGAAAAATTGGAGTTATGAGTCAGTGTCATGTTAGCTCAAGCGGTTCAGATCATACCCTGGCTATAGGGGCGAATGGACATGGGTTCGAATTCTGCACATGACTATAATTTTTTCTTTCGTAAATATGAAATTTTAATCCGCCAAGCAGGCATTATAGGAAACATAACAATATTAAAATTACAATTGATAATATGATATTAATATTATTATCATTAACTATCAAAATATAATATGTCAACATTTTAAGATATAATCAAACTAAAATGCAATTCCATCAATTTAAACTTAAGAAACTTTGAATCTCATAAAATTATTTAAGGTGTAAAAACAGTTTTCAAGTAAACATAAAGTAATCTTTTTTTTTAAATATCATCATGTCTTTAAATTAATAAGGTAATTTATTATAAACTTTAATTACATTCCATTTATATACTACTAACTTGCATTGAGGTTGGTAGAGTTAAAATTTATCTCTCACATTTATACGTGATAATAATATAGTATAATTCAAAGTAAAGTCAAACATGAACCCTAGTATATTTCATGAAAGATCTCTTTTACACACTGGCTCTAGTGTAACATCAGGTGCCTGCTGATTTTATCACACTCATTATAAACTAAAGTACTGTGTGATAATATCTTTCTTCTCTTATCCTTAAGCATAGAACATATAATAATACCTTAAGTCTATGTAGTTCAACAGTTTTGTAATTGTTTCGACAAAACAACAAAGCATTGAAGAACTATGACAAATTATGTATTTAAACATCAATTTGAACAAAGCAATTATATTGATTATAGTCATGTGCGGGTTTCGAACCCGCGTCCATCCACCCCTATAGCCGTTAATAATTTACATTACAAAATTACAAATTTATATTTGTAATTTTGTAATGCATTTGTTATCCGCCGAGAAGGCGTTATTTCTAACATAACAATATTAAAATCATCATTTACAAGTAACAAACCAATTGCAAAATTGGTCTTGTTTGTAGTACAACGTATGTTGAACTATAGGTGTTGCTCCATCCCAATACGATAGTTCAATAAAAACGATAGAAAAATTGGAGTTATGAGACATCGTCGTGTTAGCTCAAGCGGTCAGAGCATACAGCTATAGGGTTGGTTGAACGCGGGTTCAAATCCCGCACATGACTATAATATTATCTCTCGTAATTTTGTAATGTAATCTTCCGAGCAGGCGTTACAATATTAAAATTATAAGGTTGCGTCATCATAGGAGTTATGAGTCACCATTATATTGATCTTTTGTGTGTTGAGCTACTAAAAGTGGAATACTTTTAGTAGCTCAACTCATAGGTGCTATAAGTAAATAAAGTCATTAGAACAATCCAAGCATATAATATCTCATAATTATTTATTGCTCAACTTAACCTATTTACAGAAACGATCTCGTACGAGAAGCCGCTCTCGCTCCCGGGACAGGCGTGACAGTCGCAACCGTAGGGACTCCCCACCTCGCAAGAGACCAGTGGTCCATCAGCCATCCCCAGTTAAATACAGTGTACGGGTGCCGAGAATGCCATTAGATGTGTAAGTATCTATCTAAATAATTATAGCCCATCATAATCAGCCGGAAGACGTCCACTGTTGAACAAAGACCTCCCCCATAGAATGCCACAAAAAACGGCTATTAGCCGCTTGTAACCATTGGCTACCTGCGACTTTAACGATGTCGTCAGTCCACCTAGTGGGGGGCCTACCAACTCTACGTCTTCCGGTGTATTGTGGTAACCACTCGAGAACCTTTCTTTCCCATCGGTTATCAGTTCGTCGAGCAATGTAGCCCGCCCATTGCCACGTCAACTTGCAAATTCTGAGAGCTATGTCGGTGACTTTGGTTCTTTGGCGAATATCCACGTTCCGGATTTTATCACGCAAAGAAACTCCGAGCATAGCTCTCTCCATAGCTTGTTAAGCGACCCTGTGCTGTCCATAAAGGCTGTGGCCCTTATGGACAAGGACTGTGGTCAAGGACCACGTTTCAGTGCCATATGTCGTCACTGGCAACACACACTGGTTGAAGACTTTGGTCTTCAGGCTCTGTGGGATGTTCGACGAGAAGATTTCGCGTAACTTCCTGAACGCTGCCCATCTGAGTTGGATTCTTCGGGCGACCTCTTTGTCGAAGTTGGACCTACCTTATTACTTGGACAGTCTGTCCCAGGTAAATGTAATGGTCAACAACTTCGAGCGTATTGTTCCCAACAACTACTGGTACGGGTGCAACATGGACATTAGACATAATTTTCGTTTTGTCCTTGTTCATTTTAAGACCCACCTGCTGGGAAACTACTGAGGTCTCTGAGCATTGAGTTCTTCAAGCGATTCTGCTAATATGACGTATGTCGTCGGCGAAATGAAGGTGAGTGATGTATTCGCCATAGATGTTGATGCTGAATTCTTTCCAGTTCAAGAGCTTAAAAACGTCCTCCATCGCATTCGTGAACAGTTTCGGAGACATAACGTCTCCCTGTCTCACGCCTCGTTGCAGTTGGATTGGTTCCGTGCGATCGAATCAACATGGTGGCGTTTCTATACAAACACTTTATCGCTTCGATGTACCTGTAGTCGATTTGGCATCGCTGAAGAGACTGCAGTACGGGCCAGGTTTCGATTGAATCGAAGGCTTTTTCATAGTCCACAAACGCTAAACATAATGGCCGATTATACTCCTCAGTCTTCTGTATAATCTGGCGGAGCGTATGAATGTGGTCTATGGTGCTAAAGCCTTTTCGGAACCCGGCTTGTTCGGGAGGCTGGAAGTCATCAAACCTACGAGCAAGACGATTCGTAATGACTCACGAAAACAGCTTATAAACATGGCTCAGAAGTGGAATGGGCCTGTAGTTCTTCAACAAGGTCTTCTCGCCTTTTTTGAAGAACAGTACCACTACACTTCTGCTCCACGCTTCTGGCGATTCAAGGATACCTTCAAGGATGATTGAATTAAATAAATTCTGGAGGACTGAGAGTACCGGTTTTCCACCCGCTCTCAGAAGTTCTGTCGTGATTCCGTCATCCCCTGGCGCCATGTTGTTCTTTAGCTGTTTGAGAGCCATTCTAATCTCGTATTATAGCCCATATTAACCTTAATTATTTACACTCAATTCTGCACTCTCTGTCTATCAATATAGACTCCCACTTATTTAAGTTCTTTGAACATAAATATCATATATATACAAAACCGAAACCCCTCATTGTCTGAAGAAAATAATCCGCTGACAAGAAGGTGTTGTCTCTATATTGAGTTGGTAAAAAATATCATGACATTTTCGAATTAATTTACCCCAAATTATTTTTTTCCTAACCATATTATAAATATTGATTTATAATTTTATAATTATGTAACTTGAATAGATGCTATATAATGCATATATAAAACACCTGTTTTGTTCTCCTATTTGTAAAAACTTATACCTTATTAGTATTGACATAATAGATAATACATTATTTTTATTTGATTTTTAATTTGTTGTTGGTATGGATTTATATTATTAATAATATATAATTGTGATGTCTAATTTCTAATATTGTTTTAAGTTTGACTTTGATAAAAAATTATATATTATTATTTATATATAGCAATATAATTTGATGTGTTTATGACATTATAATAAATAATATATTGACATAAGCTTATACTAACAAAATGGGTCTTGTTATCTGGAAAATAATAATAATTATTATAGAATAACAGTCTAGCTCAAAACTGTAAAACAGGTATTGATTTATAATAAATTTTATAATAGCATTATGACTGTTGTCTCTGTATGTAAATTAAATAAATAAATAAATCTCCTTATCACACTTGTGCACACTTAAATTTAATCAATAAATTCTAACAATGTAATAAACCTAACTTAACCATCTGTACTAACACAACCTTTTGTTTACAGCCAGAAACTGGATGTTCCGGCTCTCAGCCAGCGATATGCCAATTTGTATGTTCCATCTGATTTCTTCAATGCTCAAGTCAAATGGGGTGAAACATTCCCTCCCCAAACTCCGTTTGCCCTTAACAACCCTTGCGCATACCACATCATGTACAAGGGAATTGAAAGTCCAATTCCTAATGATGCTGTTCTGGAACCCCCCGATGCAGATTATAGATACTCTGCAAAGGTAACTGATTTTCAATTTTATCTAATTTTTTGTTCAATTACCATTAAAATATAATTTGATTATATAAGAAGGACAAATTAACAAAAAAAAAACTTACTTAATTACCTTAAATTTTTTTTTATAGTCATAAATTTGTTTTTAGGACAAACATCGTAACTTGCTGTTCTATTTTTAGGTCATGTTAATCAGCTTACCACCTCTGGAAGCTTTATACCAGAAATGTGGACTTACAAAATCTGAAGAGAAAGACAAAGACAAGCGTTCAAATAATAAAAACCCATTGCACCCAACACGCTTGATAAAATTCCTTGTCGGACAAAAAGGCAAAAACGGCGAAAACTTCGCGATTGGTGGACCTTGGAGCCCCTCTCTTGATGGTGAAAATCCTCAGTCTGATCCTAAAGTTCTAGTGAAAACTGCAATTCGTACTTGTAAAGCACTCACTGGGGTTGACCTATCTACATGTACACAATGGTAAGTTTCAAAGATTTGACTATTACTCGAAAACAGTAGTCCTGAAACCTGACTTCTACTGGATGTTAGTTATAAGTTAGACGCATCACAGGCTCAGGCAGGAATTTCTTTTGTCACAATAAAACTATGGTGACTGACAGAAGAAGCTTCTCATTTCGTCCATAACATTAGCCATAATATAGTATCTACATAAACGTTAGCAAGATAGTTTGGAGGCGTCAGTACATCACGAAAGGCGCAGTTTGCTGCAGAATCGATGTACCCACCTACCCAAACCGGCATCCGTTGTGTCGCATCTGTGAGTATTGGACTATAACTGTATTACCCGCGCAGGTACCGAATGGTGGAGTTTTACTACTGGCGCGAAGGCAGCGGCGGCAAGTCGCGGCTCGAGACCGTCGTGTTGTTCCTGCCCGACGTGTGGTCGGCTCAGCTGTCACGTGTCGAGTGGACCACCATTCAGGAACAATATAAGGCGGCGTGCGAAGCTGCTATAACGAAACTCGACCCTGAGATGGCGCCATCAGTCAAGCAGCCGGCGTCTTCCCCGGCGGCGGTGCAACCGGCCGCGGCCGACACTTCTGAGTCGGCGCCGGCAGCAGCGGACAAATCCCAAATTGTTTGTTCCCAGTTTTGTTTCGTTATGGTCCCGGCTACGTGCGCTTCTATAATGTCGAAGATTCCCCGTTCCAGCGATGTCACCTTCTCACGTGGTTGAGCGGACATTGGACATCTAAATAATCTTCGAACACTACTCATAAGCATTTAAAAATCATCTTTGTTTTCCACAAACTTAAAAAAAAACATTTTTATATATATAACAATATGTTGCATGTACATTTTTGATATTCCCATGTAATGACAGTGTATATTCAGTCAATAGATAAGAAAATATATGAATTTTCAAGGAAATCATATAATGTCAGACTCGCAAGTTTCCTCACAACTTCTTCAAATTGTCATAAAAGTAATCATAAATAAAAAATTGCAGGAAAAATCTGATGCCAATGACAGTACTATAACTATTGAAGAGAATGAAGACGATGATGAGGAGAAACCTGAACCTACACACTATTCCAAAATTGATCTAAGGACTATAAAAGTGGATCAACTGAGGTTGGAGCTGCGGGCGAGAGACGTTAGCTGCAAAGGTATTTTAGAAAATTGATATATTTCTTCTATTTTCTCACACATTATATGTATATTATGTGGGCTAAAAATATATTGTCTACAAACTGACTTCATGGCTGTACATTTATAAAAGGCTGCATACTTATGAAGGTATTAGTGACATATGATCTTAAAGAAAGAAGATTTTCTTTAAAGAAATTTTACACGTATTTACATAATGAACACTTAATCTTGAGTCCTGCAACTCTTCTTAAAGTAGGAATTAAATATGACAGAACTAAAGCACGAATTCGAACTTATGTATGACGCATTACTTGTCGATAGCTGGAAGTGCCCCTTCGCGGGTTCGAATCCCGATCGTATATTTTATTTTCTGGTAATTGAACATTCTTACAATATCTCAATTAAAGATTTTGTTAGCTTTTTCACTTAGCCGGCACATAGTCCTACCATTGTGGATCAAGCAAAGCAGTACATTAAAAAAACATTGTATTCTTTTAGAAGCAGTGGAGAATGCAACCTGCAAGTGTGTATAATTCCTATCCAGAAATCGTGAGCTCAATCCTGTCCAGTCCATCATTTAATTAATTATTTCCTATATCCTTATAGGTTTGCGCGCCCAACTTGTATCGCGCCTCTCAAAACTAGTAAAAGCTGAGGAAGAAAATGAGGGCAAGAGCGATGATGTAATGGAAGTGGAAGAAGATGACAATGATAAAGATGAGAAATCAAAAGAAAAGGCGAAGGATAAGTCAACAGACAATTCCAAGTCAGAAGACAAAAGTGAACCTCAAGATGACAACGAGGAATCAAAGAAAGAGATTGACTCTATAGAAAAAGATGATGAAAAAGAAATTAAAGAAGAGGAAAAGAAGGAACCCATTGAAAAGAAGAAGACTGAGCGAGAAATTGAAGAAGAGAAAAAGAAGGTAAACTAGTACTTACCTATAGATATGCTAGGAAATAACTAAAACTATTCTTCCTCAGAAAAACTGTATCGGAAAACAGTTTTATTTCTTTGAAATTAAGTAGTGTATATCTTGGGGGTATATTATCGATCACACTCCGAAACTTCCTTTGAAACAAAATAAATCAGTCAATATTTTAATCTGTTTAGAACAACGCAATTTTTTTCGCGATGTAGTTTACGTCTTATTGTGTGTAAAACTAAGATAAATGAGCATCAAATACATATACTGTTAACCTAATAACTTTATTGATAGTTTGTATATAAATCGCAAAACAGCAAATACATATTCCATACATTCTTCCATTTATACTATTCTGTCAAACCTTACTTTATATTCTAATTTATGTGTGCCTGATGTACTGTATTTTTACACGGAATTTTCGCATCTGCAACACAGTATTTTCAAATTTCTTTACTGGCAACACTATTCCTCCAAGTGCGTACTTAGTACGACTACAAAATGTCAGATGGCGCTGTGCATTGTTAAAACACGCAAACGTTTGTAGCGATCGCTGAAGAGGCTCCTCAAAACGTCATCTGATCGTCTAAGCTAACTTTCGAGTTAGTTTTCAAGTAGAAAATACTTTTTTAATCGTTTGGTCATGTTGTAATGACTAGCGTTGTAATTGTAAACAGTTTAACAATCGTGCTTGAACTTTGTGCAAAGATGAGTATATTGTCGATTGCTTGTTGAAATTATGGGTACAATAAATTTGCCTCCATTTCAATTCAGTCTCGGCTCGGGATCCTCACTTTCAGATGCTTTATCTTATTACTTTAATTAATAGAATTATTTTTCACTAACGGCTTCTCAAAATATGAGGGAGAAAATAGAAATAAGTCCCTTGCTTTTCTAGATACGAACAATCTTTGTCATGATGGTGAGGAAATAAGATAATCAAAGAGTTAAATGTCTTGTTCCAGTAAAAACGTAAGGAGTGAAAACAAATTATAATATGCCACGAGCCACACACGCACGACGTTGGTTAATTTGTTATATTATAATAATCAAACGCACTATGCTTTCGATTTGAGACTGCAAGTTTTAGTAGTTTCAAAATCGTATCTGAGCGTTAAAAAGTATTTTTTGATAATATGTTCAACAATGATTTACCCCAATTCTAACGACTGATATCACTTCTTGACAATAGCTTAGTAGCAATAGGACTCTTTGTGCTGGTTTGTCCGGGGAAGTACTGCCACCATCGCCTGTTTCTATCGCCAAGCAGTAATGTTAAAAAAAATACTTTGTTCCGGTTTCCGGTGAAATTACAGGCACATGAGACTGATGCAATTTACCACTTGTTACGTACTGCATCTGTTATAGGCGGAGCTTACCGCGTAACAGCGAGGGACTCGTGATTATTCCATAAAAAAGCTGTCATCCTTAGAAATACGCACGCGATTAATTTGATTTATAAAAACATTTGCAGTTTTCCAACCAACGAAGCTAATATAAATAGTATGCGACGTACAAAACGTAGGTTTTCAATACATTTTATTGTTAAAATTCTTCAGTTATTACGAAGTTCAACTGTCAAACTAGCAGTTGAAAAAAATCTATCACTAAATACCTATCTTCGGACGTGGGTCAAAAATATAATTTCGCTATGTCATTTGTAGCTGTTTTCAAAGCTCAAAGCTTCCGAACGGTTTAAGAAAACATTCAAAGTAAATTACAAAGACCCGAAAATTGAGAACATCCTACATAAATAAAATTGTAGTTGGAATGCAAACAAAATATGATTTTCCATATATTTTTTACTCTCACATAAATTTATTAATATATTAACTGACTTGAAAATAAGAGGAGGTACTCGATTTAGTTGTATGTATTACCTCATAACTCCGTTGTTTAAGAACCATATCTTTAAAAAAAATATTTTTATTATTAAAATAATTAATGTTTATACTTTCAGATTGGGTTGCTTAGAAATTTTATCAAAGTCAGTTCAAGATGAAATGCAAATTAAAAAAAAAATTAAAAAATATATGTTCAGTAGTAGAAGTCGATTTTTTTTTTTATGGCTGATAGGTTAGCCTTTGACCACTATCTCATGATATTTGTTACAACTACACCTTAAATAAGATTTAAAAAGAACAATATCTTTAGTATAGTCATTCTTAGGTCTGATTTTGGCACTACCTTTTTGTATGTTCACATATAAAACTACCTATTTTAATGTTTTCAGTTGGAGAAAGAAAAGCAACTGTTGAGAGCACGCTACGAATTCCCCAATGCGCCTCATATTATTGTTCACCAATCTGTAACAGCAAAAGGAGGGAAGTTCAACTGCAGCGTAGCTACGCTGTCGCTCTTACTCGACTACCGCTTTACTGATAACAAGGAGCATAGTTTCGAGGTAAACTACCGCTTTTTATTGTTTTATATTTTTTGGCTCCCACCTCCGGTTTGGCCGCGAATTGATTGACGTAATCACGGTCCCTCGGTAACTAATGAGTAAATGTCAGGTGAATGCGCGAGATGCTCCGCCGGAGCCGCACGCGCCTCAAGTATCGGATTGTATAAATCATTATATGAAAAAAAAAAGTAGACGTTTTATACTAGTAGGAGGCGTAGTAGTACTTATGGAGTTACATACAAAGAATACGGGTGGGGGCGATGTAAAAAATTGCCTGAATTATTGTGCGCCAACCATATATCGGCTCTAAAAGTATCGTAGTTTATTCACCGCGTCACAAAGTTGAGTAAATTTAATCGAAACTGTTTAGTATTTTTTACAAGCAGACACAAAAAACGCCTATTTTAGTATATCCCAATGAGGTAGGCAAGTGTAAAGTACCCGCTTGTCACTGAATATCATTTATTACAATACATAAATACATGATTATGTTTGTTCAGTAGATAATTTTCATTTCAAAGGTGTTTTTTGGTATTATATAGTTAACACTGCAATTTGTTTTTAAGTTAAAATTATTGTGAAGCAGTGATGGCTCAGTGGCATTGGCTATGGTCTGCCGCGCAGCAGGTTCATGGTTCGAATCCCGCCGTGGGCCTGAGCTTCACCGCATACCCAGTTCTTTTCCGTGGTTGTTGTCCGTGGTGGTATAAAAATCATTTAACCGTAGTCCCATTGGCCAATGGAACCACGGAAAATAAATTTTACTCCAGTATCGTTTTTCTATGAAACCTTTAATAGAGATGTCACAATATGATGAAACCATAATGAAATCCTACTTCAAAATCAAATTATAGCTTATAGTAAGTTTATAACTATATTTAATTATATCAGTTATTAAAACTTCATAAAATTCCGTCAGGCATTTCCTTCCGAAAGTTACCATTTCTGAGGTGGACCTAGGCATTGACTAAAGTAGTTTTCTTGAACGTGACCAACCGTGATTTCGTCATAATTTGAAGATGAGTATTTCTAATCACGTCGACACTAATATTGGCATCGTCCTGGACCACTATGGCCTAGTTATGAATTAAATTCTATGGTTACCATTATCGCCGATGCCAATGGGTTAAAATGTACTCTTTCCTGATCACTGCTGATTTTCCTGGGTTGCTTTCAAACTTGTGAATATTAATAACCGCTAAATTACTATCCAGTTTTAAAACATTTAACAATCGTAGTACATTGTAACTATTTATGTTTATAGTGCGGTTAATTTTGAAGTGCGATGTCTTGCAACTACTGTCTGTTGTCCAACTGTCTAGTGCAACGTTAACAGTATGAGCAGTACTACTGACTTCACCGTGTATCGAGTATAATTCAGTAAATGATACGATTTACTGGAGCGAAAAAGTTTTATTGAAAATACGATAAGTAGGAACATAGTACAAAGTCAGCACAACTCTACAATTTAATGGTATCATATTTGTGTTATCATATCAGAAAAACGATACTGGAGTAAAATTTATTTTCCGTGGATCCATTGGCCAATGGAAGTTAAGGGTGAACTGGCCGGACGCTTCTCCATACAAACGCCGTAGGGTGATCGCTCCCTAATTTGAGACTTTAGGTCCAGAATTAATCATAATACCGATTGATCTCGTCATTATCTAGGCTTGTATGATGCCGAAATTTTAAAAAAATAATTAAGTTTAAAGTTATGAGCCTCCAAAATGTTATATGAAAATGTTTAGAAGCTCATAACTCTCAAGTTAATTATCTTATTAAAATTTCGGCATCATACAAGCCTAGATAATGACGAGATCAATCTGTATTATGCTTTGTTTTGGACCTAAATCCTCAAATAAGGGAGTGATCGCCACGATCGACCACGTTTGTATGGAGAATGGGCCGGCCAGTTCACCCTTAAATATTTTTTTCCATCGTCCCGTCAATGGGACGTCTCATGGAACTATGGAAAATAACTGGTTCCGTCAGCTGTCCTTGAGAGCCAGTAACTCTAGGTTAAGCCTATTAACACCTTCGACCACATCATCACTTACCATCAGGTGAGATTGTGGTCAAAAGCTTACCTATGAGCAATAAAAAAAGTGATATATGTAGTTATGCCATGTCTATCTGGTTGCATGACACTGATATAATACAGCAATATGGACCAGACACCTGATTCCTAAGTATGTAGTTTATTGTGATAATGTACATAGATTACGGAAGTAGGTACTTATGAAAACCTTCCCGAAGCTGTTTCTTTAATTAACGCGCGTTCGTATATTTATTCAACGAATTTTGCATACTTACGTAAATTGTGTAAGAATACAATAATACAAAACGAGATCGTATGAAAAACATAAAATTTCAGAGGTGTTGCTGTTTCGTCATCCAGACCGACCGGATGTATTTGCATTATGTACTTATAACATTTTACGTACCTTGGAAGGAAGAAACCTACATAAAGACCGTACGATAAATGCACACAAATATTACGACTTGACAAATGAATAATAGACACAGACACAGACATAAAGTAACTGAATGATAAAAATGACAGTTAACCTGCAGCGCGTTTCAAGCTTTAACCGATGGATAGGCTAATTCGATGACTGAAACGCAAAGATAGTGTTTTATTTATTAAATATGTTCTGGGTAGTATCACCGGAACTTACTTGAACATTCTGAAACAGGCCCTAAACGGTTTAAATCGCTTATATTTATCATTATTTTTGTCCCGACGCGGCGGCGTTTCAAACACTTTGTTTGTTTAACGTCGGGACAAATATAATGATAAATATACGCGATTTAAACCGTTTTACTGTATCAGCCGGACAGTCCACTGCTGAACACAGCCTCCCCCAATATGGGGGGATTTGCCATAATCCCCACGCTCTGTTGTGTTACCCTTAGTCGCATCTTACGACACCCACAGGTAGAGATGGGAGAACCCTACTCTCGGGGTTGCAAGTCCCGGGCACTACAGACATGAGCCTCTTTCTCTACAATGAAAGGAGTATTTCGTCTCACATCTCTGATGTTCACTTTTTTATCAACAGCTATTCGTGTTCGCTGAGCTGTTCAACGAGATGTTGATGCGAGACTTCGGCTTCTACATTTACAAGACTCTCTACACTCTGCCTGAGAAGGCGGAAGAGATCAAAGAAAAATCCGAAGAGAAGTCAGAACGCAAGGATGAAAAGAAAGACGCTAAGCCTGAAGAGAAAAAAGATGATAAAGACAAAAAAGATGATAAGGACAAAAAAGACGATAAAGACAAGAAAGATGATAAAGAGAAAAAGGATGATAAAAGGATTGAAGAGAGGCGGGATTCCCGCAGGCGTGACGCTAGACGGGTAAGTGTTTAGTTCCAGTTCCTCACCACTCGTTATTAGTAGTCTTGACGAGGATCACACCATCGACCAACACCTTGTTGATGCTAACACAGCCCCCAAGCAGCTATATTTTGACATTATTTGAGAGAAAGCACCGCTTGTTGACAGATTTTCTACTTTAGTGTGGCTGCCAAATGGTCATTCTCAAAATTCCCCACCACTGTGTATAAAACTCAAGCTCACGGCAAGTAGTAAACCATGGACATGGATGTCCATAGCAATTTTCAATGGGCTATCATTTTTTCCTATTTTCTGTTCGAAGTGTTTATGTGAAAAATAGTGTAGATATTTTTGCCTTCTTGAGGAACTTGAGTGTGGTGTACGATCTCCGTCTGTTTACGTAAATATCCCTATGTGATACAAAATGAAGACAATTTCAAATAAATTCAATCTAACATTTTGTCAGTAATATCGGGCTAAACCTCTTCAAATTTACGTTATTTCAGGATTCTCACAGCGACGATGAGAGGAGTAGTGAGCCTCGTCGCAGAAGCCGTGGCGTCGACCTGCCCTCGGATCCGTACCTACTTCTCTCCCTGGTATACTTCGACACGGCCCGCGGAGGCACCATGAACAAGAAGGACCTTCAAAACCTTTTCATGAGTCTTGGACTACAACTCTCTAGGTCACAGATCAGGACTATTTTGGAGAAAGTGTGTGTCAAGGATTCATTTAATTACAAGTGAGTACTTCTTCATTATGGGTACTATAGCTAGATCGTAACAACTCGCTTCATGCTTCTATTCATTTTGAAGCACTCGTAGCTAAGTTTACTTAGCTGTTCTCAGCCGATCAGCAAAGTTAAGCAAAGTCGCGCGCGGTCATGAGTTGGATGGGTGACCGCTAGTGACATCACTACTGAGCGTTTCCGTGCTTCGGAGGGCACGTTAAGCCGTCGGTCCCGGTTGTTGTCTTAGGATGGCAATCGTTATAGCATGGTGGTAGGGCATTTTGCGAATGCCCGTCTGGCTAGCGACCACCCTCAAATGGAAAATCTGTCGCCAAGCACCTAACGGTGTGTTCCGGCAGTTGTCCTTGAGAGCCAGTACTTCTAGGTTAGCCTGAACAACATCTTCGACAATATCATCACTTACCATCAGGTGAGATAGTGGCCAAAAGCTAACCTATCAAGCTAAAAAAAAATTACTTGTAGTTACTTTTGAATGAACTGTACTGATTATTCAATTTATAAATTTTTCTCAATCTATGTCTAATGAAATTTGAGTTGGTTTAGTTGATAGCCACATGGCACAATTCAGTTGTTTCAAGAGTGCCACAGTTTTTTAGCAAATATTAAAGGCAGGCTGAGACTACCAAATAGACACCTAGGTAGAAATCTCACCAGGAATGACTGACTGTTCGGATCCTAAATATGACAAAAATACTGCTATGATGCTCAGATCACTTTATTTTGTATAATTTTAATAAGTTAAATCTGAGCTGGCGAAGTCGTTCTAAACCGTTCAACTAGATAAAGCGCAACTTTCGCTGAGGTCATCACTTGGATGGGTGACCGCAAGTGGCATTGACTACTGAGTGCTTCCGTGCTTCAAAGGGCATGTTAGACTGTTGGTCTGAGTTGTTGTCTTCGGATGGCAACTGATCGGTAATAGTTAGGTGGTGGTAGTGGATTTGATCACTTGCTGAATGTATACCCTAGTTACCCAAGTCACACAAACAGTGCCTTGTTCTTAACCGACTTCAAGTAAAGGAGGATGCTATTACCGAGCCGTAACGGTTAGTAACTTCACTTAGAAAACTATCGCGAGTTATGTCCATTATAAATAAATAGGTACCCGGCTGGGACTCGCGTTATATTTACCGGAAATATTCCGACCAGTTTCGGGCTATATTGTATCCCTTCGTCTGGGAGTCACGGTTGCGCGAAGCGGCGAGCGCGGGCCTCAGCACGTAACTGAATATTTCCGGTAAATATAACGCGAGTCCCAGCCGGGTACCTATTTATTTATAAAAGGAGGATGTTCTCAATTCGACGGTATTTTTTTATGTTTGTTACATCAGAACTTTTGACCGATTTTAATGTTTTTATTTGAAAGCTGGTGCGTCCTGTGTGGTCCCATGTCTATTAGATCAAAATCGGTCGAGCCGTTTTTGAGTTCCACTCCAATAACTGAAAAATGTTTTCCTATCTTAATGATATAGTCATTGACAGTGGATGACAATTGATCCCCTAAGTAGCAAAGGTAATTAAAAAGGGTGAACTTTTTTTTTCTCATTATGGAACCAACTTCAACACTCAAAAGTGTGAAATAACTTGTTGAAGTTGGTACCATGATAGTTCAAAAGTACCTATTATAACAATATTACCAACTAATAGTACCAACTTCATGTTATTTCACACTTGAGTGTGGAAGTCGGGTCCATTTTGAGAAAAAAAAATGTTACTCCTGGTTGTAAAAGGTCTTAGTTTCTACCCTAGACGACTTTCAACCTCAAGGAAAGTAAATGTGAAAGGTAGCTTTAGTAAATTTAAAACAACTGTACTATAACTGTTCTGCACTTTATTTAATTATACACATATTGCCGTTTGTTGTTTCTAGGAATAGATTTTTTAATGTGTGATTGGCCATTCCTGCACAGAGTGGAGCAAGAGGAGAACTGGCACACTTATGCCTGGAAATGGTTGACCATTATGGCACTTTTCCTTGATTCACGAAGGGTTATATGCAAATATGTATCTTATTAAAACTTGTGTTTTCAGACCTTTGATGCAGTCTATCAAGGACATCGCGTCAGGAACGTCAGAGGCAATCCAAGACTTGCCGCTCGACTCAGCAATTACCAGTGAAATGCCGCCTCATGTAAGTATACAATTATTTTTTTCTTTTTATGATATATTATAGGTAATCAAAATAAATGTCAAAAGTATTGTAAAATTTGTAATGTTTCTTACCTGAAATAAAAATTATTATTATGTACTCGTATTTTGAAACAAATAAGCAGTTCATATTGTTTATCTTAAACCATGATCCTAAATGGTTTAATATCAACTCTACTGTGCAGTAATATTGGTGCACAGTGTGCACCAATATTTTAATTAAATATGCAATTGGACAAAATCTATTTTAGACTATTTATTAGCGATGTTTCTATGTTCAAACAAAGACAAAGTTACTATATGATTCTGTTGTAGCAGTTGTTTCTTATTTTTATTGCCTTTAGACTAGGCTTTGACCAATATCACCTGTTGGTCAGTGATGATGTGTTCATCGTTGAACACATTGTTAGACAGCAGGCTTAACCTAGAATTTTACCAGGTCATATAGCTGAAATGACAAACGGTGTATTGACCGTCTTGTTCGGTAGCAGTATCAGATATTCTGCTTTGAAGCAATGATATGCAAACACTACTATGTGTAGGCGGAGCGGGCAATGTAGCTAGTAGAATTGCTTGGCGAACAAGACATAAGAACTAATGTCTTGGAGTGACGAACGCAGTGTCAAGAAGGATGAGTATCGTTACAATGTAGTAAGGGTATAGGGGTAATTTTTGTAAATAATTTGTTCATGTTACATATTGATGTTCAGACCTACAAATCCATTTGGTCTAGTCATACAGGGTGAATGTTACGTTTTTCAACAATGTAAAAAAAAAATTGTCCTATGTGTTTGTGTCTGCCTCTGGGGCAAGGCCACTTCAAAATACTTCTGAAAACAGAAAATGTAAGAGGTAGACAAGCGGGGCTCTGCAGTATCACAAGAAGTAGTAGTGATTATAAACAAAAGAATAGTCACTGGCTATTAGCAGACCGCTTTAATGAGTCCATATGTAATGAGCCCACGAGGTACAGGAGCGCGAGTGTGCGGCATGTGGGAGATACGCATGGGATTACATTCAACCACACCCTAATACTCAGTTTATTATGTACTTAACTGTTTGTTGTATAATAATTTTATGATGTACCTTTTATGAGTAACAATTGCAACTACTTAGAGTCTCGTTGTCATAAACATTTAAACAAACATAAAAATCATTTATTGCTATAATATCATATACAATGATAATTTTGAAGCCTCTGGTCCTCCATGTAGATTAACACTGTGTTTGAAGACCAGATCATTCTGCAATGTGTGATGGTGTCGATCCCCAGTTAGTAACAGCTATTGGGTTTTTCTGACCAAGAAACTCAGTAGCAGTTTTATCTGCTGCCCGTGATAGAATTCCACTCCAGATATCTTCCTGCAGGTGTCGAAAAATAGCGAAGAACTACCATCTTACACTGCTTTTCCCATGATGGCGGCCAAATATGAAGATTATGACAAACGTCTCCTAATGGGGGGAGGCTGTCATGGCTGTGGTAGTACAGTAGTAGACATATTTTTTATCTACACTAATATTATAAAGAGGAAAGATTTGTATTTTGGTATGCAACAAATAAACTTAAAATCTACTGGAGCGATTTGGATTAAATTTGGTATAGAAATGGTTTGAGACCCGGGGAAGGACATAGGATAGTTTTTATCCAACTGCGCAATAAGAGGTTAATGGTTTTGCGCGATAACCGACATGTACGCGCGGGCGAAGCCGCGGCCGGAAAGCTAGTTATATATATTCTTGTTTTTATAGATTGCAGAGTTGGAGCAGGTGATCGCGACCGGCAATCGCGACTTGTTGCCAGTGTTCAACCGGCCTGGCGAGGACGGTGAATCTAGCAGCCCGACCGAGACAAAGGACGTTAGCAATACTGGTAAGCATTTAATATTGCCATGCTAATGAGCAACCAAAGCAGAAACTGCTAAAGATTTTCTCGTTCTCTGTGATGTGCTTTATTACTGGGAAATAAATAAGGTATTGACTATTTGAATGGTGGTGGTTTTGAAGCAGTGATGGCTCAGTGGCATTGGCTATGGACTGCCGCGCAGCAGATCCATGGTTCGAATCCCGCCCAGAGCTTGAGCTTCACCGCATGGTGGAAGGGCATTTTGCAAATGCCCGCCTGGCTAACGACCACCCTCAAGTAGAAAATCTGTCGCCAAGCACCTAACGGTGTGTTCCGGCAGCAGTCCTTGAGAGCCAGAAAAATTACAGGCTAATGAGACCTAACAACTGGACGTCTCAGTGTGACGGGCACAGTGCAATTCATCGTTGACGAAATGCGTCTGTTATAGGCAGAGGTTAGTCCACTTAACAACAGGTGGGCCGAGGCCCGAGGGCTAGTTCCGTCACAATATAAAAAAAAAAAAAAGGTACTCTCAAGCGGTTGAACAAGGTACTAGTACCTTTAAAAATCTAGATTTTTTCAACCAAAGTAGTTTCAGTATCTAGCTGTAAGCTCGCCCCTTAAGGGTGAACTGGCCGGTCCGTTCTCCATACAAACGTGGTAGTGTGATTACTCCCTTATTTGAGAATTTAGGTCCAAAACAAAGCGTAATACCGATTGATCTCGTCATTATCTAGGCTTGTATGATGCCGAAATTTTAATGAGAATATTAACTTGAGAGTTAAGAGCTTCGAAGCATTTTCATATAATATTTTCGAGGCTCATAACTTTCAACTAAATTACCTTTTTAAAATTTCAGCATTATGCAAGCCTAGATAATGACGAGATCAACCGGTATTATGCTTAATTCTGGACCTAAAATCTCAAATAAGAGAGTGATCACCCTACGGCGTTTGTATGGAGAAGCGACCGGCCAGTTCAACCTTAACAAGGGAACAAAATATGGTGATATGAGAATCCTTAGACAACTCTGCCTATTCATTTGTGGAATACAGTGTGACATTATGTGTTATATATTAGGTACAACTCTGTTTATAACCGTTAACTCTATTTATATAAATATTTTTGAAGCAGCACTGGCTCAGTGGCATTGACTATGGACTGCCGCGCAGAAGGTCCATGGTTCGAATCCCGCCGCGGGCTTGAGCTTCACCGCATGGTGGAAGGGCATTTTGCGAAAGGCCCGCCTGGTTAGCGACCAGAAAATCTGTCGCCAAGCACCTAACGGTGTGTTCTGGCAGCTGTCCTTGCAAGCCAGTGAAATTACAGGCACATGAAATTTAACAACTATATCTCAGTGACGGGCGCAGTGCAATTCGTGACTTGTGATTAAATGCATCTGGTTTAGGCAGAGGCTAGTCAGCTTAACATCAAGTGGGCCTCTAGCTGGTTCCGTCACAAAAACAAAAGTCATGATTTTGTTAAATTGTGTTTTTAATTCGGGGCTGCCTGAATTTTGTTGTCACATAGGTAGAAAACTAACCAAGGAGTTTGGTCGGTGGCGGAAAGAATGATCGTTATTTGGCTTATAACCATACACTCACACAGACACACACACACATACTTACACAAATATAAAAAATAAATATAAATAGATATGTACTAACTTAGACCCTAATAGAGTGAACTAGCTCTCACAAACACAGGGAATCCTACTGTGTGAGCTAGAGATATTATTTGTTATCTTACTGAAAGTTTTAAATTGCATGAAACATTGTCTAGTTCTAGAATAGTTTTAAGACAAATAAGGCCAACATTTTTATAACAAAAAAAATATTTGAACTGTTTCAGTCTCTCGTTGTAATTTTGTAATGTTAAACGGGCCGCATTATTGTAACAAATAAAATGGATCTTTTTGATCTATGTAATATCATAGAGAAAGTACTAATAAGAGTTTCAATCGCAACGTACGCCGGAATAAGCTCAAATCTTGTATTATATCCAGATGACTCGTAGCCTGGAAATGTTGGCTTCGACACTTAAAGCCGATAAATTTTAATTTCATCGATGGTAAACAGGCCCGAAAGATGTCTTGTTTTTTTTTTAATACGAAATATTGTGTTAAAATGCTGCTCCAATAAATTTGTTTTTTATGGATAATTTACCACGATTCATAAGTTTATTGATAGATGGCGCTGCACCGCATGTAAAATATATGGCAAATTACGCCATCTAACCATTTGTTTACGTTCCAACACGAGTGCAAGTAGCCTTATTGAGATTTACGACAGCCATAAAAAATTTAATATCGTTATTTTATGTGATGTGATACATTTAGCGGCATCTTTCGGCTAAGCTGGTATTTAGTTATCGGTGTACGCTGTCATGTATGGTCTTTGTCACTATTATTAGTTCTTTCTCTATGGTAATATATATGTTGTTTGTGCAGGTATAGTGGTGTACAAGTCCCGCGTGGTGGACGTGGGCGCGCTGGTGGCGGCGGAGGCGCGCGGGGCGGGGGCGCGCGCGCGGCTAGAGAGTGCGCTCGAGCAGGCGCGGGCGGCGGCGCGGGCGGCGCGGCATCACGCCCACACCGTGCAGCAGGCGGAGCGCGGCGCCGCCACGCAGCTAGCCGACCTCACCGCGGGACTCGCCGCCGCCAGGGCCAGGATCACATCGCTCACGGTACAACACACTCACATACTTCGACTCACTACTTGTTTGTTCCCTTTGTATGGGAAGGGCAAACGAGCAGGCGGCTCACCTGGTGGGAAATGATCACCGTCGCCCACGAACATCCACAACACTGCCTCGAGGATGCGTTGCCGGACTTTGAGGAGGGTATATGTACATCTAATTGGGGTTCTCTACACATTTATCAATGCGAAATCAGTCCATTGTTCAAAGACCTAAAAAACGGTTGCAAATGTAACAGTTTTTTTTTTTTTTTGGTGCCTGATAGGTAAGCCTTTGACCACTATCTCACCTGATGGTAAGTGATGATGAGGTCGAAGATGTTGTTCAGGCTAACCTAGAAGTACTGGCTCTCAAGGACAGCTGCCGGAACACACCGTTAGGTGCTTGGCGACAGATTTTCGACTTGAGGGTGGTAGCAAGCCAGGCGGGCATTCGCAAAATGCCCTACCACCATGCTATAACGACTGCCATCCTAAGACAACAACCGGGACCGACGGCTTAACGTGCCCTCCGAAGCACGGAAACGCTCAGAAGTAATGTCACTAGCGGTCACCCATCCAACTCATGACCGCGCGCGACGTTGCTTAACTTTGCTGATCGGTTGAGAACAGCTAAGTAAACTTCGCTACGAGCGCTTCAGTTCCCTTTGTATGGGGAGGGCAAACGAGCATGCATCTCACCTGGTGGTTAGTAATCACCGTCGCCCACTAACATCCGCAACAGTCAGTGTCGAGGATGCGTTGCCGGCCTTTGAGGAGGGTATATGTACATCTAATTGGGGGTCTCTACACATTTATCAATGCGGAATCGGCCCATTGTCCGAAGACCTATCTTTGGACATGGGTCAAAAATATGAAATGAAACCTTAAAAACGGTTGCAAATGTAACCGTTTTTAAAGTTTTCTGAACGGCGCTGTTAATAATGCTCTTTAGGCCACAAAACGACGCCCATTTGTAGCATTTGTCGGTGCTATTTTTTCTAACCGTATGTTATAAGAAACCCTATACAAGGATTTATCTTTTGAAAATGGAAGATTAATTTTCAGTTTTTGTAATACATTAGTGCAGGAAACATCAAATTTCTTTTCCTATTTAAGTTTCTTGACATCTTTCCGGATATCAACAACTTATTTAATTAATTGATATGACTAAAATAAATATTGTTATTGTTTATTCGTCATCATCAGTCGGAAGATGGCCACTGCGGAACAAAAGCCTCCCCCATAAACGGCTATTAGCCATTGGCTCTCGTAACTCTTACAAGGTCGTCGTTCCACTTAGTGGAGCCCTACAAACTCTACTTTTGTATCATGGAAATGCACACTGTATATCATGAGCAAATAAATAAATAAAAATGGCGGACAGACTCTGATTGGTCCGCTGAATTGAAAAGAACACAATAAGAACTTAATTTATGTTATGGTGTTTAAAATTTGATAATTTTCTAACATAAGACCTTCAAGCACTAGTTTTTTTTTTTGTGGTGCATTGACAATTACACGAATATTATTTGGCTTTTTCTTGTATAAAACGATACCACTATAATAAATATGTTTATTTTGCAGGCAAGCTCCAAAATATTCCATTCAGCGCTGAAGAGCATCCAGGCGAAGGTCGAAGCAGTAGTCAATATCAAGTATGAAGATGACGATGTTGTAGAGGTTGTGAACGGACCGGGTAACCAGTAAGTACTATTATTCTTTCACCTAAGGTTTTTTTTAAATAGAAGAAAATTTAAGCATTGAGTCAATCTTCAAATAATATTTTATACTTCACATTGTGCATACTTTTTCATGGTAGGTATAATATGTAAAGTCAAATTCATTGTCAATTTAGGCGTCTACGACGATGTTAGTTAAGGCAATAACTTTTTTTTTTTTTTTTAAATATTGACATAATATTCTGAACTGTACTGCCACATTCAGCGATCGATCACAAATTATCTCTTGACGAAACGTGTCGCCAGTTTGCGGGGTGAGGGAGGGTGGAAAGCTGATTAAATAAAAAAACCTTACAACCTTAACTTAATTCCTAAAACCCTATCTGACAGTGAATAGCAAGAGCTCGATAATAGTTTCGAAATCCGCCCGCAACCGCGATAAATACGGTCCTGCTTTTGTGCAAATAGAATAGTCACTCGGCGAGAGATGGCGCACTTTTAAAATATTGATATGATCTAAAAATAACTAGTCTTGTCCTCAGAAAAATACAAACATATGTAATAAAATAAACAATACGTAAAGTTGGTAGTTAGGTTATGTTATTTAATCTGCATATACGGCGGTATAATGAGTTCCACATGCTGAATACATCTAGTAAAAAATAGCGAAATTTTTGAGCTACTATACCATATATTTTAAAAACATTTACATGTGAAATGTAATGCTATCAGCTGCCTCAGATCACCTGATCAGAACTATTTTTGCACGATAAAATGCAACACTTCATCTTTGAGACGTGAAGTAGACGAAAATATATTTATAGTCACGATATTCTCAAACGTGGATCACATGCAAGCGCCTAGAGAATACTTAGCTGAACCACAACCCTGCCATTGACGTCACGGCCGACTTGATGGAAACAAGGCTGGCTTACAAATTACTACTCCTCTCTCCCTCCATACTTCATGATAAAGACACTGCGATAAGAACGGACATGAAATTGATGAATGAAACTCGGGCCATTCTTTTGAACATCTTTTAACAAACTTAATGTATTATAAAAATATTGCAATATTTGTTTAATTACGTAGGTGACAGACGATAGCTTGGCAGAAACGGAATTGTCCAAGCATTTTTTTAAGTAATCACAAACTGTGTAGTAGGATTTGTTAATCAAAATGTTTTTCTTGTGCAAATTTTCCTTCAGTGAGCGTTCTAATATGTATGGGAACTTTATACCGCACAGAATTATCTAAAAAGGACCTTTTATTGGTCTTTGCTATTCAAAAACTTGGCACCACTATTTTTTATTTATTGCTAGTGTTGTAAGTAATCGATGTAATGTGTTGTAATTTTATATAAGATTTAAAAGATTGTACTATGCCAGCCTGTCAGTAACCTTTTGTAATTGTAATTTATTTTCTTTTCTCAGAGCAAAGAAAGAATCTAAAAAGGAAACTGAAGAAGTCAAGCCTGATGTCCAAAATTCTGAAGAGACAGTTAAAACAGAAGAAAACGAGGAAAGTAGAGATAATAAAGATAACATTTCCACTGAGAACATGGATCTTGATGACAAGGAATGAACAACTTATTATAATATGATAGATTTGTAGGATCTTAATGTTAGGTTAAAATTAAATTGTAAGCAAAGATTATAACAATTTGATTCGGATTAAATTGAAAGATTGTGGAGTAATCTAGTTTTTTCTTGCTAGTTTTAAATATGGGTGTTGCTATTATGTATGACTAATTAACATAATTATGAGTATGTTACTTACTACTTCATCCTGACACGCAGCAAAAGAATTGAGTGACATTTACAATGTTGGAAATGGGGTGGAAAGTTAACACCAAATACTTTTTGATGTTTTGAATACTCTGTACTCTCGTGTATTGGCGACTTTAGGGATGTTTCAATAAACAGTGATCATTGAATCATGAAATAAATGCCTCTTTAACCCATTGCCAATTAATTTTCTTATGAATTTCAGAAGTATATTGCAAAACGTCAATGTGATACACGTAACACGATAGATGGGTAAATATTATTACACTTTAAAGACAATTTTTTTTTTGTTGGTTCCCACTGCCGTCGGTTATGCAACCTAGCAAAATCGTCGAAGTTTTACTTTTGGACAGTACTCCGCTGGGTGGATCACGGGACCATGGGGATCAAACCAAGCTCCACCTAATGAAATTCTTGTACAGCCAATGTGATAATTACCTAACACATTCAAAATAAAATATAGGATCATATTTGATATTTTGGCAACTTTTGACCTAGAATTAAACTGGAAGTAGGTCTAGGTGTGACAGTGGTCAAATGGACAGTTGATGTTGCATTTTTCAATTTTGTCTCGTATCGGATAGTTTCCAAGAAAACCTCGTTTGACAACTTTAATACAAAAAGAAGATATAGATGGGGGTCTATAAAGAAACAGGTCTAAGATCAATAGTTCCCAAGAAAAAAGTTTGACAGCTGTCGCCCTAAAAGATCTTAACGAGGTCTATCAATTACAATACTAGGAATAAAGATAAAATAGTGGTGCCAGGTTTTAGATTAGCAAAGACAAATAAAAGGTCCTTCTTAGGTAATTGTGTGCGGTTTTATAATAAAGTTCCCAAACATATTACAACGCTCACAGAAGGGAAATTCAAGTTGCATGTGAAAAACATATTGATTAAAAAATCCTACTACACAGTTTCCGATTACATAAACGACAAAAATGCCTGGACAATTCCGCCTCCGCCAAGCTATTGCCTGTCACCTACATAATTTAAACAAATATTGTAATAACTCTATTATATAGTATGTATGTAACACATTGTTAAAAGATGTTTAAAAGAATGGCCCCGAGTTTCTTGCCCGTTCTTCTCGCAGTGGCTCTATACAATTTATTTGCTGAACGTGGCAGTACAATGTAGAATATTTCAATACTAAAATTTGTAATTGACCTTCATAAGAGCGTCGTAGACGCCTAAATTGAATAAATGATTTTGACTTTGACTTTGACTTTATCACTTCTGTAAATAAAATAATGGTCTTGGATCAATAGAGATATCCGAGATAAAATAGCTGGCACATGGTCAAGGTCGCGCGATCCACACGAAGGGTCACGGGTCTGACTACATTTGATAGGTGGTGCACATGAACAACCCCAGGGCTTTATGCTCCATCCAGGTGGAGAACTAGTACTACTGGAGCACAGGGCCGTAACCCTTCTGAGGATACAGAGCAGCCACGTCAGTTTCAATTTTAATAAAATGATTTTTTGTGATTGTTTTGTTTATTTCATCCAGTAGGTTTAAAAATTAAATATTTGTATTGCATTCCAAAATAGTACATTGTACATCGAGGGGAGAAAACGATCTATTTCAGAAATAGAACTTTCTCCCGACTGATACATAGTGCTTTATACTACACCTACGAAGAAAATAAAATAATTATACGTTTTATCGTACTTATCTCGAGACTTCTCAGGCAGTAAGTCCTTTATGACTTCTTGGGCTGCATTTCTTATTTCTGGTGGCGTCATCATTATAAAATCGTCACTTTCACTATCAGATGACATTTTGGAAAATTATTTAGAATAAATTTAAGCGTACTGTTAAAATATCAATTTCATAAAAACAAAATTTAACGAAACAACAAATTGCCGCGCTTTTTTGTCGTAGTGCAAAAAAGGTTGCCAACCTCCTTTCATTGAAAATTGAGTACAAATAAAAATCACCTCTTTTTTCTAATTATTTGATATAAAACCTTTTTAGATAGTAAACTTTGTTAGCAGCTAAAAAAACAAAAGAACGCTACCAGGGCAGGTATGGATTTTCATACAACATTCCTTCACTGCTACGGAGTGAAGGAATGAAAATCCATATAACTTTCCCCGCCGTACATTTTATAAGGGAGAAATGGCGAACTTTATAACATGTTTTTGAACGAGTAATGAGACGCATTCTGAGTGGGTGTGGTATAATAGTACATTGTACATCGAGGGGAGAAAACGATTAAAGAGAAAACTTTCTCCCGAGTGATACATAGTGCTTTATACTACACCTACGAGGAAAATAAAATCATTATACGTTTTCTCGTACTTACCTCGAGACTTCTCAGGCGTTAAGTTCTTTATGACTTCTTGAGCTGCATTTCTTATTTCTGGTGGCGTCATCATTATAAAATCGACACTCACTATTAAATGACATTTTGGAAAATTATTTAGAATAATTAAAAGCGTACTGTTAAAATATCAATTTAATAAAAAACAAAATTTAACCAAACAACAAATAGCCGCCCTTTTTTGCTCGTAGTACAAAAGAAGGTTGCCAACCTCCTTTCATTGAAAATCGAGTGCAAATAAAAATCACACCTCTTTTTTCTAAGTATTTCATATAAAACCTTTTTGTGATTGATTTTTTTATGTAAGCAGCTAAAAACAAAAGAACGCTACCAGGGTAGGTATAGATTTTCATACAACATTCCTTCACTGCTACGGAGTGAAGGAATGAAAATCCATATAACTTTCCCCGCCGTACATTTATAAGGAAGAAATGGCGAACTTTATAACATGTTTTTGAACGAGTAATGAGACCTTTTCTGGTGTGGTATAAAAGAATCTAACTTCCTCCATTCCGACTAGTTCCAACTTTTTTTGAAGATAAAAGTAGTAAGTAATAATTCTACGAAAAGACATTCCTTTAGGTTAGTAATTTTACGCTTACAGCATATAATATATCGATATCCTATTTAGGCGTTTGTCGAATTAAAAAGTAGACAGTCTTGGGTCATTCATTTTTTTTTCTTTTTTTTCACGCTTTGATTTGTTGTTAATGTGATCAAGAAGCAAATAAATAAACTTCATGATTTATATTGAGGTATTTATTGGGATAAATGGATCTCTTTACAATTTAGGTATAAATCTACACTAACATACATTATAATTGAATAATATTACAGTTAAATATTGTACGTACATAGTTATACTTATTTGTAGGTTCTACAAACTAGCTTATTATTAAAGGCGTTTCTTTAAACATGCATTTTATAAATTTGAATGTCAGAAATAGTAAATTTTATAATGCAAACGTACCTATATCTCTAAAGCCTAAATAGAATAGTGAATACTACAAATACAATACAATGATATATAAAATAAATAGATTCAGGCGTTACTTTGCGGAAATCCATATTTAATGATAACAAATATTTTATGAAAACATCAAATTAATATTTTAATAAAACACTTAAAAAATACAAAAATATATCTACTGACAATTTCGCCTAATTTTCCTGTTAAGCCGACGTGACGTCACAAACGCCAGGAGGTCTTGGGACGACCTCCTGAGGATGCTTCGTGTAGAAGCGAAATGCGTCGAAAGTTCTTCCTGTTTGGCTGCGTGGCGTTTGTGACGTCACGTCGGCTTAACAGGAAAATTAGGCGGAATTGTCACTAGATATATTTTTGTATTTTCTAAGTGTTTTATTAAAATATTAATTTGATGTTTTCATAAAATATTTAAAAAATATTTGTTATCGTTACAATGATACATGTATTTTCCAAAACTTATGAGAGCGCTTGGTCGATACGACGCGTGATCAAAAGGCTGGCACCTATTTGGCTCAACAAATAAGCATTGCAATTCAAAGGGGCAATGCTGCCAGCATGCTGGGCACGCTGCCAACTTAGTAGGCTGGAGCATTTAGACTGCCTGTGAATCTGCAATGACTTATAGGTTGTCTAAATGTTTTTATTGTATTGTATATAGTTCGTAGTATTTAGTTCATAAAGGCACTACGCCTGTTAAAAAAATTATAAAAAAATATGTACTTGAAATCTAAATAATAGAAATATAAAAGCGCGACGGTATGCATATTACTGACATTAGGAATGTTACCTACGCATCACAAATCATTAGTACTGTACTGTATCAGCCGGATAGTTCACTGCTGAACACAACCTCCCCCAATACGGGGGTTTATCATAATCCCCACGTATGGTAGGCGACTTGGGGATCGCAGTGTGATATATTAGTTCCTCAGAAAGTGTTTCTGCCCACCTTTTGGAGTGTTACCCTTAGTTGCCTCTTATGACACCCACGGGTTTAGATGGGGGGGTGGCATTCTAGCCCGGCACCACACCGGCAAATCATTAGTAGGTATGAGCCGTGGAAATTTGACATCCCACTTTTAATGAATACAATACTAATTCAACTAATCAGATATATACAGAAATTCAACATACATAACTAGCTAAATGATAGTAGTATGTTGAAAGCAGTGTATTGTAGCCTAAATAATCCTGTCCACAATATGTCGGCTCGTACATTACTCTCTCGCGTGCATAATCAATTTAACACAACACGATTAATGCGTATTTCTTCACGATGGGGCGTTTAATTGACCATATCATAAATGTATACAAGGTATTCGGCAAATGGTCAGGCAAACTGAAATGGTAGATCAACCTATTAGGAAGTCATTTCTATGTTGAATTTTTTAACCCATTCGCCCCTAATAGATATAAACGCCGATCTTCCCAACAATTAGCCAAACTGAAATTGAAGATGGACATTGGAAAACACATTAGCCCTAAGACCCAGGCCAAAAACTTGAATTTTTTAAACCTATTGTTATATATTTCAGACACCTATTCAGCTTCGGGGATGTAAAAGAGGCATATATAATGTAACCCCATCCCCCATACCCTATCTATTTTATCTCAAAATAACAAAAAAAACCTATCAACTAGTAACTATCATCTATATATTAATAAAATATATACATTTACATTATACATATCATATGGTAAAGCAATTATTTTTTGTAAATCAAACAATGCCTTTAATATTTTCTACACAAACTTCACAATTTTCCAAATGGGTCCACCTACCCACATTTTTAGTTTATCTAACCGTCTGCCGTCTGTATATTATGATCAAATAAAGCCCCCAAATTCACAAGGCCTTTCCTAAACGCAAGGCTCCACATAGTTTCCTGGGAATAGTCCGGTGACGCCATCCATGACTCCTTCCCACCAACCGTCATCGTTTTTCTTCAGCACATATATGACCGCACTTTCTTGGAATGATAACTCGTCTTCTTTATCAGCATAGTAGTCGTAGATCGCGACCACTGGGTAACAGAAACATACTACGTAAATTTTCTAGATTTATCAAGTTTAGGACATACATTATAAAATGCCTGATATCACCACTATCGGGCTGTGTTATTTATTTATAAATATTTTTACGAATAAAATTACTGTTTTTTAGACAGACATATAAAGGTTAGTATGCTCATAGCGATTAATAAATTATTGTTACATACATACTGTTTAAAAATGTTACACAATAGCAGCATATACTTAGGTATCCTGGGCGTAACTCACATTGTATAGTTTTCGTCAAATTTATGATTACAACCAAAATCTGCATAAAACTTTGAGCCATTAAGTAGATTCAGTTTAAAAGAGTAAAGAAACACGGACAAGAAAATAATTATCTTCAGGATGTCTAAAGTAAATTACAAACACATTGAGTATGGACACGTCCTGAAGAGGAATACTAGACTTAAAGACTTCAGTATGAATGTAGACGCATTATAGAGGGTAGATAGAGGATGGCTGAAGAAGGCAAAGACGTCGAGTTGAGTCGGCAACCCGTTTTGAGTTACTGACAATTGAGAGGATTTTGTTCAATGATATGTGTACGAAAGAGGTGAGTACTATGGCTCGCGCAAAACTTTATGAACTCTGATCGAAACACCACGTGACCTGCGCAGTAGCATAATTCCATATAGTGTACAGCGTAGGTCACTTGGTATCAGCCAGAGGTCATAAAGTTTTGCGCGAGCAATAAAATGACATGTGATAGAACGGAGTGAAATAATAGTACATGTGCCGCTCACACAGCCTTGGATATGGACAGAAGGATGTACGCGACTTTGGCTTGCATTCATCCTGCTATTCGGGGATTTCACGTTTTTCCTTCCACGCAAAGAATTGACCTACCTAAATTTTATAAAATAAATATGGTTTCTAATGGTTTGGTCACGTCACTGAGTTTGGGTTGATATTGTATAGGAAGGCTTTGGAAAGTAGTGCAATGGATCTACATTAAACTCAACGCATTTATAAGGTTGGAAACCGCACTTTGGATAGAAAGACTAATTTAAATGGAATACTAGGCTCTCCTAAGCATAAGAGCAAGCTGGAGCCATCAGTATTGATAAAATGGGGCAAAAGGCACACAAAGTCGCGTCCTTCGTGTACCTCATTGTTGTCCTTCCGAAGTGGAGACAGAGTCGTCTATAACTGTGACGAGGCACTCGCTTCTACTCGACGAGCGCGGGGGCGAGCCCTCGCGAGAGTGTGGAGCTAGCATAAACAAAAGATAAAGGCTATCTTTGTGTAATATAACAGAACTAAATCTTCAAGGACTGAAACGTGAATGTTGAAAATTGATCCGTTCAATGTCGCAATCGCCCAAAGACTTCTTCTCTTGGATCTTCCCAGTTTATTCCAATTTTAAGCCTCAATGAACATATTATCTTCAGGTATGTTTGCTTATTTTGCTACTAAATATGACTGCCGCTATCGGAAATAGTCTTAAAAACACTTTAACAACTTTCAGGAACATTCATTTCGAATAGTTTTCATGAACTTTCATTAAGACATTATTGACAAATTTTACTTATTGATTTTATTTATTGTATTTCATGAATATTCATAGCTCTATGAATCTTAAATGAACCTTTATCCTGATGAAGTAAGTACCTAACTTTGCAAATGAATGAATGATAATACCCTTGTTTCGGTAGCTTAGTAGTTATACGAACCTATCACTTTTATCTATACCTTTTCCTATACTATAACTGAGTTGTCACATATGTACAGGTGTATTTACAATTATATCCATCACATTATGAGTATAATTATGGGTATAATACCTTTTTCAATGTAGTTTTTGGGGACCCATCCTGGCAGGTCCTCTTCATCCGGCACGATAGCTGTCACCGCGTTCGTATACTGTAAATTAAATATTTTGAAATATATCAAAATCGGAGTCACTGATGTGAATTTTAGTACTGCACAATGTAGCAATAGATAAATAAGACGATTCATTTTTTGGGTGAGTTAAACTTCAATTTCATTATAAAATATCAATTAAAAAGAACCATAGTTTATGGTCGCTATTTCTCAAACGATTATTGTTAGGGAAATTGAAATTCAATATTAAGGTAGATTTAATGTACTATCATTCTGTATAGGTAACGAATTCCTGTGAGCAGTATATCCATCTGGTCCCTCCATTCTGAATTCAAAATGGAGGGCCCAAGGATTTTGTTATATTATGTACACATAGTAAGTACTTTTATCCTTCATTTTGTCTTCCCTTTGTTTCCCTTCATTTTGATGGACACGGTGAGGCTCATATAGTAGTATAAATTGTAAATGATGAAGCAACCTTATAATTTTAATATTGTTATGTTTGTAATAAGGCCAGCTTGGCGAATTAAATCACAAATTTACGAGAGAAAAACATGTTAGTTTTTATAACAAATAAAACAGCAACATTATTTTTTTATTTCACATAGGTGTTGTCCACCTCTGTGGGCCGTCCAACTCCACTTTGGGCGAGGGAAGGCCCTCTTATAGCCCTGGAGGTACAATTCTATTATGGGTGTTTTACTCTTAATCGCTTGTTACGTTACCCATGGGAAGAGATGGAGGGGGGTGACATTCTAGCCCGGCACACCACGGGTTGTATATTATTTACTTCATTTCAATTAGTGTGTCATATTAACAAACATTTTGAGGATGGATTTTCGATTTTGGTAGATTAAATAAATAAATGGAGACTCGTACCTGACCTCGTTAAATAAAAATACTATTATACGAATATATTCACTATATTCGTATAGTAGTATTTTTATTCAATGTGGGGGCGATAGGTATCGCACTAACGACTTGCCTGGGATGTATTGTGCATTTGTGATACTCTTACATAATATATTCTATTTTATCTACTTGTCTATTTTTGAAGCAGTGATGGCTCAGTGGCATTGGCTATGGACTGCCGCGCAGCAGGTCCATGGTTTGAATCCCGCCGCGAGCTTGAGCTTCACCGCATGGTGGAAGGGCATTTTGCGAATGCCCGCCTAGCAAGCCACCACCCTCAAGTAGAAAATCTGTCGCCGAGAACTCTACGGTGTGTTCCGGCAGCTGTCCTTGAGAGCCAGTAATTCTAGGTGAAGCCTGTTAACACCTTCCACCCCATCATCACTTACCATCAGATGAGATAGTGGTCAAAGGCTAATCTATCAACCATAAAAAAAAACATTTATTTATTTATTTAGTATCCAAACTTACAGCTATCATCACAGGTACTCAACCCAATGCGACAGTGTAGCGATTTATACATTAAACAACATAACATAAAATTCTCAAAGCTACGTTGGTGAATTCACTCAGGTCACAGCTAAATAAATCTATTTCATCCGCAATGTCATTGAGAGTGTGAAATAAATAAATAATAATAATAATATAAAAAACATCTGTCCTTTAGCAGTATACGTACGCTCATAGTATGTTGGTGCGGACGACCAAAGCCCTCGTGTGCCAGTTCGTCGTCCATGGGCGGCGGCGGCAGCGGCGGCGACACCGACCCGCCGCGGAGAGACCCGCCGCCAGCGGAAGATGACGAAGCTCGCTTCAACAACAAAACACAACACATTCATATACGATAATACCTGTTTCGAATGAGGCTACGGAACCCTACGATAATTACGATAATTTACATAATTTACGATAAAAAAAATTATATTAATGTGCGGATTCGAATCCGCGTCCATCCACCGAAGTCGAAGAAAACTGACCACGCGTGTCTTGCTCTTTTAGTGACGATTTTTTTCTTTCCGAAGCTAAAAAATTAGATTCGTGGAAGGACGCGAGTTTTTGACCATGACGAGCGCAAGGCGGCCATCGACAGTAATTTTTCAGAGGAGGATGAAATTTCTTTTTTGGAGTGTATTGAAAAGACAATTATGCATGCAGGGAAATATATATAAAAATAAAATTATTTCAAATATTTCTGCCTTTTCTTTCATATGAATATCGAAAATACTTAAATCCTTAACTATCATTTAAATCATTCTTTCGCATATTGCTTTTGACAGTATTTCATGCAACTTAGTGTTAATTGGTGACTCTGAATGCACAATAAACCTTGCATTTTAATTTATGCCTGCAAACCAAATAATGAAAGAAAATTACAATAAAAAGAAAAGAATTAACTACTACTACATGTTAACATACTAGAGTACGCATATTGTTTTCATACCTGTCCAGGTAGACTCATGGAATGTTGGCTGTGCTCTCCATCCGACCCGATTAAAGGAGAAGGAGGCGCTGAAATAAATAACAAATATTTTATCTGAAATTTTAACCCGCATACAGAGTGAAAGAGGCAAAAATTTACTATACACTTCAATGAAAAACCAAATGAAAGCTTATTTAAGTATATAAAAATAGAAGACCTTTACTAAATAGATGCGTAAACGCTGACGTTTTTGACTGTTTTTTTTTTCTTTTACTTTTTTGTTTTTATTGCAATGTCTTGTTTTAATAATTATTGAACTAATTACATAGTTACGTGTAAACATTCTTAGCCATTTCAACGGTTTTATTCCAGTCTCCACTCGAGCAGTAATGATAGATGTAACTTGTTTTAGAAACAGACCCATTTTAGAGTGCCTAGTCGTAGTAGTAGAGACCTATCACACACGAAGGCGCGCACGTTCACGTTAAATTATTGTTGCGCATTTGTATGGTAGTAGCTTCAGGAACTCAGTACAATGCTCAGCGACCTCAGTAGTTTTCCTATCAGGTGGGTCTTAAAATAAACATGGACAAGACGAAAATTATGTCTAATGTCCATGTTGCACACGTACCAGTAGTTGTTGGGAACGATACGCTCGAAGTTGTTGACCATCACATTTACCTGGGACAGACTGTCCAGTTAGGGAGGTCCAACTTCGACAGAGGTCGCCCGAAGAATCCAACTCGGATCGGGAAGTTACGCGACCACTTCTCGTCAAACATCCCGCAGAGCCTGAAGACCAAAGTCTTCAACCAGTGTGTGTTGCCAGTCATGACTTATCGCACTGAGACGTGGTCCCTAACTGTGGCCCTTATGGTCAAGCTCAGTGTCGCTCAACGAGCTATGGAGAGAGCCCGAAGTTTCTTTGCGCGATAAAATCCGGAACGTAGATATTCATCAAAGTACCAGTCACATAGTTTTCAGAATTAGCAAGTTGAAGTGGCAATGGATGGGCCACATTTCTCGACGAACTGATAACCGATAGGGAAGAAAGGTTCTCGAGTTGTTACCATACTACACCGGAAGACCTAAAGTTGGTAGGCCTCCAACTAGATGGACTGACGACATCGTAAAATTCGTGGGTAGCCAATGGTTAATGAGCGTTCTTTACGGCGTTTCATGGGGGAGGCTTTTGTACAACAGTGTGAACGTCTTCCGGCTGATGATAATTATGATTTGTACGGGTAGGCCTTGTTTATTTGTATGTTTTAGTGTGTGTGTGTGTGTGAATAGAAATATAATAAAATATGTTCGCTTAGGCAGCCAGTTAGTAGTTACAACTGTACTCAAAAAGTGGAGGGCACACCTTTGTGAGTAGAAAGCATCTCCACTGCAATTTTCACGTAATTCTACTTTCTTTTTCTGCCATACCCAACTTTCACTACCATACATTGGTGTCGGAACCAATACTGTCTGCCATACATGTCTGAATTAACACATAGGATAATTTTCATCATCATCGATTTTCATCTTTATGAAATCTATAATTTGGTCCCTCTACTGGCTCACATAATAATTGTATATAGTTTTAATGCTGCTAAAATTTAAATACAGTATACAACAAAAAAAGAAGCTTAGCTTTTGTTAGCCACAAATAAAATGAAAATAGAAAGAGATAAAACTTACGCGGCATGCTGGAATGAAGATCTTGGGTCGAGTACGTTGTCTGTGCTTGGTGCTGATTCGGCATAACCATGCCCACCTGACAAAAAATAACTACAATGAGCATGTATGATTATAACAGTGAAGTCCTCTGCACCACATCAAAGGTTGCGTGAAAGAGATCGATCTTATTGATAAGGCCGCTTATAGTATAATCGTTCATTTTAACGTGTTTATTTTTTTTCGTGTTCTGAAACAATAAAGAGTTGTACTACTGCCAAAAACTTTGCTCCAAGGTCTGTACCTACATATAAAATTTGTCAACAGGTGCAGTAGACCAATTTAAAACATGTAATAATATCAACTGACTTCGCGGGATCAGTGGACGTACGAGTTTCATCTATGTAAAAAGCATATCCGATGTACACACATGAGCATAATCATCTCACACGTTTAAACTTTTGATAACTAAATTACCAATTGGCCTTCTCAGTGTTTGTTGGTTAAATATGGACATAAATTAATATGGACAGTAATTTCAGATTCCTAATAAAGGTGTTTAGTTTTTGAGACTTGTAACTCATTCTCTACACAAGCTAGAGACTCAAGAAATAATGTTGTCTTAGGTTTTCACGATAACTACACAAAGTAATTAAACAACTTTCAACGGTAAAAAGTCACAAGGTGACAGTCACTTTGCCGTGATTACGATCACTGCAGTGTGTGAAATGTCGGGACAAAAATAATACGCGATTTAAACCAGTTAAAGTTGTTTAATTACTCGTAAAATACTTGGACATAAAAAGGGCTTTGAACATGAGTTGCAGGTCCATAAGTATACTTACAAGAACCGCCCTTAATCTGGATGGTTCCGTTTACCTATGTCATGAAATCTTGTTGCTCATGAACAAGTCATCTTCGCTAGTCTACAATGACATAGTACGAGTGCTACAAGTCTGGTCAGTATTAATTAAATATTTACCGATTTAGGCAGTAATGATTTTGGTATCATCAGTTTTAGTGCACATCGAAATTTGCATACTTTTTTTTTTATTGCTGATAGGTAAGCCTTTGACCACAACCTCACCTGATGGTAAGTGATGATGTGGTCGAAGGTGTTACCAGGCTTAACCTAGAACTACTGGCTCTCAAGGACACCGTAAGGTTCTTGGCAACAGATTTTTCTACTAGAGGTTGCTAGCCAGGCGGACATTCGCAAAATGCCCTTCCACCATCAAACTAAAACAGTTATAACGGTATACGCTTACAACCGAGAGCGTTACTTATGTCATCACTCCAGTGCCATAATAATGTGAGGTAATCGCTAAATAGCCCACCTGCGGGCCTTGTGGCTGCGCGACGGGTAATGTGGAGTATCCTGGCGGTCGGCGCGGGTAATTGGGAGCGTAGTGCGACGGGACCTGCGGCGGGGCCACGGCCGGGGGCGTGCGGTACTCCCGAGACGATTTACCTGTTAAAAACATACTTTCATCACTCCTGTTCAACGGCTAATTGCCGTTAGAGAACAGCGGAAGAAAAATTCAAATTTGGTTCTTATGGGAGTTTCTCTCTTCTGATAGATTAGGTTAGTTAGGTAAAATAATTTAATAATAATTATTATTATTACTAGCGATCCGCCCGGCTTTGCACGGGTATTTAACAAAAATTATAATTTTAAACACATAGAAAGTAGTTGTTGTGACATAACTGTAATAATAATAACAAATATTTATACTAATTCATTAATTAGGCGGAATTGTCACTAGACATATTATTGTATTTTGTAAGTGTTTTATTAAAATATTAATTTTATGTAATATTAATTTGATGTTTTCATAAAATATTTGTTATTATTAATTATGGATTTCCGCAAAGTAACGCCTGAATCTATTTATTATAACTGTAATAGTTCGGTATACAGTATTCCGGCCTTTTTTTATGGATCTTGATGTTACCTCTGCAACGCTATGGACGCGGCACCCGCACGGTGAATCCATGGAATCTCTCTATTGTGAACAATTTCCACAGCGTATGCAATATAAACATATATTTGGTATTTTTTCACACTTTGGGTCACATTATCGAAGTTTTCTAACGGATCCCTAAGCTTATCAAAATATTTTATAGCCTATTTTCATCGTGGATAATGTAGGATTCTAATGGTGAAAGAATTGTTCAAATCGGCCCAATAGTTTTTGAGTTAATTTGTTACATATAAAAATACAAATCTTTCCTCTTTATAAATTTTAGTATATATATATGTATATACGAATAATAATATTATGGTCAATACAAACAAGTATCAAGCAGGTTTATCTTTTTCTCATAAGTGAGATGAAAAACTGTGTATGTTACTCTGACCACAATATTTTGTTTCTCGCTTCACACCTCTCTACTCCCATTTACATGAATAGGGTGTTACTGTTGCTGCACATTATTCACAACAGAGCTCTTTACAATCTCACCATCCTGCGGTCTGAAAAGCTACCATATAAAGGAACCTTTTCCGAAGAAAGTTGGCATTAGACATGCAGGGCATAAATCTGAAGAAAAACTTTCTTCAACATATCTTGTGTCATTTTATATGTTCTTAAGGCAAATCTATTTTTACAATATTGTTGTTCTACAATTCATTATAATAGCAAAGGAGAAAGACAAGGCGTCTTCCCAAGGTCTTTGTATATTGACAATTATACTAATACATACCATTACTCATCAAATACTGCAAAAACTGCATTATATTTACAAGTTTCACAGATGAATGTTTATGAAGACAAGAAAAGTACAAGAGTAAGAGAGATAGCTAATAGTATTAGCTATCTCTATAACTAACTAACGCTATAATAACAATACTGCGCTTCGAATGTAGTCAGATTGCTCCTGCTAGGCACTAAGTCACCTATGCTAGGGTAAAAGTTTGTAATATCATTGAGAGTATATATCATACCCATGGGGTGCCGGGCTAGAATCTCAGCCCCCTCATCTCTACCTGTGGGTGTCGTAAGAAGTGTGAGATATCAGTTTGTCAGAAAGCGCTGCTGCCCACCTTTTGGTGTGTTACCCTTAATTGTAAGGGTAACACAGCAGAAGGTCAGAAAGCGCTGCTGCCCACCTTTTGGTGTGTTACCCTTAATTGTAAGGGTAACACACCAGAAGGTGGGCAGCGCTTTCCGACAAACTGATATCTCACACTGCAATCCCCAAGACGCCTGACAAGAGTGGGGTTTATGGCCCCATAATGGGGGAGGCTGTGTTCAGCAGTGGACGATCCAGCTGATACAATATATATAACACCAACCTCATTCTTCTATATCATTGCCTAATACGTACCTAAAGTGCCTCGCCCCAAAGTGCCCGTGTTCGCGGCAGAGGCTGCCCGGACGGCAGCCGGAGGCGTTGGAGGCTTCGTAGTCGGTGCGGGCAGCGGCGCAGCGGCGGGAGCGGAACCCGATCGTCGTCCCCGCGGTGTGCCACTTGTAGCGGCATTCCAGCGAGCACCGTGACCAATATCATCTAAGGCTGGAATAGCAGTATTTTTCTCATCATCTTTCTATCTAAATACAAATTCAAATCCCAGTGGATTGGCACATGAGACCTAACAATTTTATGTCATAAAGGGTGTTTGTTTAATAAAATAATACCCACAAATGTATTGATCACAAAAAGGCATTAGTTTTTGGGCTTTCTAGGTAAAAATAGTGTTTTGAATGTTTTCTTATACCGTTTGGAAAGCTTTGTAAACAGCTACAAATGTCAACATTATGCTATTATTGACCCATGTCCAAAGATAGCTCTTTAGTGATTGTTTTTTGACAACTGCGAATTTGATAGTTTGTAATGATGCAGGATTTTATAGCAGGTCTTGTTGTTGTTATCTTCATCCTTAACTAATGTAGCTAAGTTCAGTTCAGGTGCCGAGACTTCATCTAATTCAGCATCAAACTCACACCCTCAATCTCTACAGTTTATTCAGCATGAATTTTTCATTTATGCTTCTTTGTCCATTCTCTGATCTACTGTTTTATTCTTATCATCAAATTTGGCCATTCTCACATAGACTTAATTTTCAAATGGTAATTCACTACTACAGATATATATGTAAAGAAGTGTAACTTTCATTAATGTTACCACTTTGATTTCAGACTCATCAGTTCATAATTAACAAAACACAAAACAATCTTCCAAATTGGATTTAACTGATTAATTGATTGGGCGCTTAGAAATTATCGTATTCAATTGGTCATGTCAAGTGCCGCATGGTACACTTTTTATACCATGCTCGTCACATTGAAGTGTTTAAGTAAACATTATTTAACGCTCAAGAGTGAAGCAGTGATGGCTCAGTGGCATTGGATATGGACAGACGCGCAGCAGGTCCATGGTTCAAATCCCACCGCGGGCTTAAGCTTCACTGCATGGTAGAAGGGCATTTTGCAAATGGCCGCCTGGCTAGCGATCACCCTCAAGTAGAAAATCTGTCGCCAAGCACCTAACGGTGTGTCGGCAGCAGCAGCGGCCAGCAGTAGTCTTTGAAAGCCAGTGAAATTACAGGCGCATGACACTTAAGAACTATGTCTCAAGGTGAGGGGCACAGTGCAACAGGGCCTTGAGCTTGTTTCGTCACAATAAATATAAAAAAAATATATTATGACAATAATTACTAAATGCAAAAATTTCCAATAAAAACATAGTTTTTACCATATGTTACTTTTAATTTAAAGTAAAATATTGTTGTATGTACTTTTATAATAATTAAAAATTTTCTAAATCATTATGATTTTGCCATTTAGCATATGAAGTTTCTAAAAAGAAAGGATTAAAATTATAAATGGACATGAGGAGTACTTGACTTTTTAGTTAGGCCACAATGTGTGTGCACTTCAAATAAGGATACATTGGGCATTTTTGGTACCTGGCCAGTTTCAATGAAGTTAATTACAAACTCTTTATCTCTAGTATGGTTAACTATATGAAATAATTAATTTCTACCAACCTGTGTAATCAATGCTCTTTCTCACATATTTGATAGGTTTTTCAGGATTAGCGGGAGCAATGATTTTATAGTTCCTATTGGTTACTTTATTGGCTGTCAATACGCCAATTTCTCTTCGGGCCACTTTTTCCTTGTGAATAGCTACAGTCTGAGCGATATGATTCATCTGACCCTCCATCTCTGATAGTTGCATAGTTTGCAACTCAAGCAGCTGAAGAAAATTGTATGCCAATGTGTTGATTTGGTATGCGACGCTAGCAAGAGACTGTGTCGTGTAGTTTTTGGTACTTTCAAGGGCGAGACGTTTGTTTTCTGATTGGAAATAATTAGCCTCACAATAGTCAGCTACACGCTCCAAATTTGTGTGGCTGTCTGTGAGGTTGTTCCGTCCCTCGGGGATGTCTGTTTGCAGCAATGCCGCCAGCTCGGCCATAATGAAACTGAAAATTAATCCACTCACAATGAATATGCTTGATGGAGGCACAATAGATATGTTGAGCTAAAGACAATATGTACACTGACTTTGGTAGAGGTATGTTTATATTATGAAGAAATAAGGCGTGTCAGTTTATCAGGATATAATGCGAAAAAATGGAGCACGGAAATTGTTTCTAAAAACGTATTCATTTATTACCAACCTTATACGCCTTTAGAGTGCCGGAAAAATATGATTATTGTTTAGGTAGACGAATTTTTTATCGAGAGAGAACGAATGATTCAATATGAAAATAATACATACAGTGGATTCAGACCATACAATCTCATAAATAATTAAGTGAAATAATGACAGCATGTAATGCAAACAAATAAAACAGATATCTGACATACACACAAAGTCATTGCTCTAACGTATTAAATATTTTGTAGCATAGCACTCAAATTTAAGGATTTCGTTAAATAACAGATGGCATTGTTATGCAATATGGAGAAATTAGTTAATACATATGGCAATTGCATTAACGTAAATAAGACATAGGCCAATACCTTAATAAAAAAAAAAGAACAGGTGTCAGACATTTCCCATGTGATAATTAGGGTTGGAATCACTTAGTTAGTGATCGAATGCTAAATTCGAACAAATCAGTAGCAGAATCGTTTAAGTTCTATGAGGGAACATGCGCTCTTTCAATTTTTCTTTTTATGTGATCTTTTAAATATTTTCATTGCTCTCGTTTTAAAATTATCATCATTTTCTTCTAATGGTCGCTTGCCATTTAATATTTTATTTACGTCTTTGCAATAATTATGCAGGAAAAATCGTTTACGAAGTCGAAAAGAAATATTTGTAATTTCCTATTATGTTCATGGCACCCAATATCATTAAAATCAATGAATATTAAACAAAGGGTTTTTATGTACATTGTCACATGATTTTGATATAAATCATTTTTATATGATAAACGATGTCTTGTGTATTTGATACAACATTTGTTATTTTATCGCTGGGTGTGCATATCCATCCTTGTGCATACTCTCCTCCGTATGTAATCAGAATGTCCCAAAGTTAAATTTTCACATTTAGTGCACACACATCTTAAAAAAAAATATTTTTAATTTTACGAGCTATGTAACCAGATACGTATGTCAATGCTCCTAAAACTCTTGGGTTCTCTTTTTTGAAATGAAATGTTGTGAATTCTATCTCAAGATGGTTCATGACTACTTCCCGGCTGGTGCTGTGCTGTGCCTTTTTTCGGTAAAATAAAATGACAAGTAAACATTTGGTATTACTTTACTGCGTGCGAGCTGCAAGTAAATGTGATTGTATTGTTGAAACCAAATACATATACTTACTTTGAGTACGATCCTCATTGATGTAATTTTTTGCTGGCATTGAGCTTTCAATTAATTGATCACTTTCAAGTGGAGAAAATCGTGCCAGTGCTACTACTGATTGTGATGTGTTTAGTACTAAAAACGAGTCATTATTTAGCAACGAGGAATTGAATTGGATGTGTGGGCTTTGCGGAGTTTACAGAATTATTTTGAGATTGGAGATTAACTTTTTATCCGTTGATACAGAAGAAGAGACCCAACAAATAATTCTCGTATCCTAGCATGTGGGGTGTACATATACATCGTACTGCTACTAAACGAAGATATTTATTAAAATCCGCTGTACAGAAATATACAAAATTTACTTTATGGTAAAAAGCACAAATCTGACGTGATTTTAAATAAAGAGACAATAGAGGTGTGACTAATATACTCGTAGAAATACGAATATAATAAAAGTAAAGAAAAAATATCACGATACATGATAGACTAATATTATTAATTAAAGGTAAAACTTACAACGGATAGAAATCAAAATACTCACCGATTGGAAATCGAGTTTACTAACTGTAACTGGTTTAATATGTTTAATTTATGTATTGAGAGGTACAACTTCGAGGTGATAAGCCCAGACGAGCCCACCAATGTCCCCACAAACTAAATTTAAATGTTATTCTGCCTTGGATTCAAAAAAGGAAAAGGCTTATCAGCAAATGTTTGGTTGCCCGACTTGTTTTACTTTAAGCTTCTATTAAGAAATAAGAATAATTCAATTCAAATCGAAATAATTAATTCACGACAATTTAGTCTCGTGCATTATTGATGTAATTATATTATCGATTTGAATCGATGGCGAGCATCCCTAATTCCTATAGCCAATTCCTATTTGATTTTGCATCTCGCTGATTTGTTTACTTTCTGTGCCAGGAATTAAAATTTATTTAGTTTAAAGTTAGCTGTGAATGGTGCATTATTTTTATGCTGGCTGTGATCATATAGGGACGTTGTTATGGTGCCATATACGATATTTTTACAATGAGGTGGAAAGATATTTTTTTGTTATGTATAGTTGCTAGTAGATAAATTAGGATAATAAAACATACATAAACTTATAGACTTTTGTATTTAGTTATCAAGCTCATTGTAGGTTTTTGGCTGGCTCTAAATACTGCTTTTACTTTTGATGCTATATGTTTCGTTCGACCCGTGGCAGGAAGCATTGGTGATTTGGTCCATATTTAAAAGAGTTAATGATCTTCACGCGTTCCTTAAAAGCAATTTATAGGATAACAGGTTAATATTAGACATTAAATATATAGTATACCTATAAAAAACTTATAGATATATCTATATTTAAATAAATAATGGTACAAAGTATCAACCATATGTAACTGGGATGAGCATTTATGAAAAACAGATGGCAGCACTGTTTTTTTAATTTTATTTTTATAGTGCCATCTGTTATTTACGGAAATTACTAACCGTGACGTCATCAAAAAAAATCTATTAACACCTAGGGATGTCAAGTTTGGTCTCTATTTCAGTATATACAATTTCAGTATATACAAAGTTACTTTATGAGTGGATTGTCCTTTTCTTTTTTTTTTTTTTTTTTTTTTTTCCCTCTAAATTGTGAGGAATTGGCGTCGCACATTGTGCATTTGCCAGAGTCATGTTTTTATTTTTGAATTTAAAACGGGGAAACTGATCGGTATTTATAAACAAGGATTAGGTACGGATAAAAGGATAGGGTCAGGAGAGTTAAGGAATAAAATTGAGACAATTATGCTACATAAAATCATTACAAAAAAGCATACAATATATACATTTTTACAACTTAATGTCATTAACTTCAATAAATGAAGCAATGACTTTATATATAGAAATAGAATTAGAAGATAATAAACATAGTATATTAGTGGGAAGAGGTATATTAAATTCTATCAGACTTTGGTATAAGAAAGAGTAATCGTATCGTGGGCAGTTTAGGAAGATGTGATTAGCATCACCCACATCCTGCCCACATTCACAAATATTCGAATCTTTTACACGAATACGAGCAAGGTGTGCTGGACTGCACATGTGTCCTAATCTCATTCTTATAAGCACGGACGTAGCTCTCTTATTTAGTTTAGCAATGTAAAACCAGGGTTTTACTGGAATGTTGGGTTGAATGCAGTAGTAATACTTGCCCTTCAATCTAGCACCGTTTTTCCATACTTCACTCCAAGATTTTTGAAGATAAAGCTTGGAAAGAGCGGCAATGTCTTCACTATAATTTTTGTAAGGATACAAGTCACCACATTGTACGGCGCTATTAGCGAGTTCGTCGGCTTTTTCGGTACCGATTATACCGCTGTGACTGGGAATCCAAGCAAAAGAAACAGAGAGGCCCTTATTCACACATTTCAAAAGCATTTCTCGACAAGCTACAATAATCGGGGAGTATGCATTTCTTTTAAAAGGAAATCTTTTAAATGCCTGTATTGCACTTTTTGAGTCAGAAAATATAACCGTTTTAGAAAGTTTCATTAAATTAATGTATTCTAAAGCTTTATAAATACCAAAACATTCAGCTGTAAAAATTGAAGTTTGGGGAGGAAATTTTACTTTCTGGACAATTTTGTATTGCTTATGAAATAATCCCACACCAACACAGTCGTTGTTAGAATGTTTGGAGGCATCACAATAAATTTGATGCCATCCCTGCCAATTATCATCAACTACTGAATTAAAAAAATTATTTGCCAACAAATCACCTTTATGGATCCCTAAATCAAGGTGAACGGTTGGTGAAATAATTAATGCTTGGTAGTCAGATTCAAAAAGGGACAGATTACGAGAACAGTGTGTTTGTGCATTTATTGTTTTATAATTATTGTGGGCTTGGATTAAACACGGTAGAGATTTATGTTTCCAATAAGGAGAAGAATCGATTTGCTCTATAAGGAGAAGAAGTTTTGACAAAAGTGTGTGTTCAGAAAACTGCAACATTTTACTAAAGAATCTATTGGCCAAATATTGTCTTCGTAGGTAAAGTGGAGGATCAACACATTCGACTTGTAATGCGTTTATCGGGCTGTTTTTCATTGCTCCAGTTATTATCCGAAGGGCTTTCGTCTGGATAGCATCCAATTTCTTCATTCCAGCTAGGCTACATGGTTCCAACAAGAAGGTTCCATAATCAAGAACACTTCTTATCAAGGCATTGTAGACCAACTTCAAAGAAAAGGGATGTGCACCCCACCAAACGCCCGAGAGACTTCTAAGGATATTAAGCGAGCGCTCACACTTTGCAGCAATATGGGTACAATGTGACAAACCGGAAAGTTTAGCATTAAATATGACACCCAAAAATTTTGTTTCTGTTTTAATAGGAATTAATTCCCGATTGTAGTATAGCGTAATAGGTGGAGGCATACGGTTTCTAGTGAACAACAGTGCACAACTCTTAGACACTGAAAGTTCCAAATCGTTCTTGTCTAACCAAATTTTCAGCAATGTTAAGGAGTTTGATAAGTGAGAAGAAGCTGCATTGACGTATTTACTAGAACAGTATAAAACAACATCATCAGCATACTGCAAAATATTGCACGATCCATTTAATGAGCCTTCTAGATCGTGTGAATAGATATTATACAGAATTGGACTTAGAACGGAGCCTTGGGGCAGTCCCTTCCAGATTACTCTACTGTGCGATTCTATTTTGATTATACGTCCAGACAATAATTTTATGATAAAATTTGTAAGGTGTATTGGAAAAGATAATCAGCCTTACTTATAAACGCTACTTAAATTTTAAACATTACTTAGCCGCTGATTAGCAAAATTTCTTACTCATAAACGCTACATAACTTTATCCAGTACCAAAGTACTGCTTAAATCAGCTGTCAATTTAAACACCGTCCCACCCATGTTTAAATATTTAAGTAGCAAGATGGCGCCCATATTTCTGATCAGCTGATTTGTTTACAGACCCACCAACTTATCTGTTCAGGTGGCAGAAAAAAGAACTACAACATTCCTTCAAATTGTGCGTAGTTGATTTCCTTGACCAGTAGCGCCCTCGAAAACTGCACAGTTAAGTTGGTGGTACTATACAAAGAAAAGTATTATATTTACTTTTTAATTTCAAGATATTTAGCACTAAATACATGCTATTTGGCCATTTAGGTCATTCATAATACTTTTTAGTACAATGTTGTCAGTTTAAAATACGTTCGACCTCATTATCCATTGCTTAGCTAAACAGGTGCTATGTAGCGTTTATAAGTAAGAAATATTTAAGCATTACTTAAACACTGTTTAGTTATCCATTACTTAGCAACTACATAGCGATGTTTTTATAAGTAAGGGGGAATATTTCCAGCTTTCTTTTTAATAATTTTATGCTGACATTATCATAGGCGGATTTAATATCCAGGAAAACGGCTACAACTGATTCATTTTTAGAAAACGCCAATCGTATATCTGACATAAGTATGCCGATATTGTCGTATGCACTTTTTCCTTTTCGGAATCCGAATTGTGACTTTGAAAGCAAATTTTTATTTTCTATAAACCATTCTAATCTATTTTTAACTAAGTGTTCGGCAAGTTTAGCGATAACCGGCGATAACGCTATGGGACGGTAAGATGAAGGTTCAGAAGGATTTTTATTTGGCTTTAAAATTGGCAACACTATCTGTGATTTCCATGTCAATGGTATGTCAGTGTCGCTTGTCATAATTATTGAATTTATCAGTTGTAAATAATATTCTAATGTATTATCTCCAAGATTTGAAAAAAAGGAATATGGAATGCCATCTTCGCCCGGAGCTGAATCCCGAACGCTAGAAAGCACACCTTTGAGTTCATTAATAGTAAAAGGAGAATAAAGGAAGTCATTATCATTGCGGAATGGCGATTGTAAAGGTTGGAACAATTCTTGTTCCGGTACAAATGGAGGCGCTAAATGGTTGAGGAATTCTTCAGACATGGATGGTGGAATTGTGCTAAAGGTGGAATCGGAGACACCTAGCCGGAAACGTTTAATTTTGGTCCACATCACTGAAGGAGGAGTTTTAGGCGAAATAGAAGTGCAGTTTTGTCTCCAACCTAAAAACTTTTTTTCTCTTAAAAATGTTTTTGTGTTAGCAATTATGTCTATTAAAATATTGAAATTTTCGTCAGTCATACTTGTATTGTATTCTATCTCTGCTTCTTTCCTTTTTTTTACTGCCTCAGTACATTCACTGTCCCACCATGGAAGAGATGGTAATCTACCAATAGAAGCATTCTTAAGGGGAAAAGAAGCATCAGCTGCTTCTGTAATCAATTGACATAGAGCTGTACTACATTCCTGTTTACAATTATTAGCTATGTCAGGTAAACGTTGACATTTATCCTCAGTATATTCTTTGAATATTGGCCAGTTATCTTTTATTAATCTATATTTCATTCGTGGTTTAGGTGGAATAGTTTTAACTTTGTTACCGGGGAAACATATAATTATGGGATAGTGGTCACTGCCAAAAGTAGATGAAAGAGTTTTCCATGATAGTGCAGAGGCTAAAGTTGGAGAGGTAATAGAAAGATCTACAGCACTAAGGTTTTCATGTGGTTTTGTGCGTCTAGTTGGAATACCAGTATTTAGTAAACAAAGACTGTGTTGGTCCAATAAATCTATCAGTTCTCCACTGTAACGTCCTGAGATTGAACTACCCCATGATCTATGATGGCAATTAAAATCACCTAATAGAAGAAGTGGTTTTGGCAGAGAATGTAATATATGGTTAAGTTCTTGTAGAATTGAGGAAGATAGATAAGGAATATAAATAGATACAAAGCATATATTAATGACAACAGCTGCTACTATAAAAAAATCATTATGATCAGGAAGAGGAATATGGTTTATAACTAAATTGTTCTTGACGAGCAGAGCTGCTCCGTCATGCCCGTCATTTCTGTCTTGGCGAAGACAGGTGTAACCTCTGATTTTGAAAGGAGAGTTTGGCTTTAACCATGTCTCTCCCAAAGCAATAACAGATGGTTCATATTTATTGATTAGGTTAATTAATTCTGATTTTTTGTCAATCACACTTCGGCAGTTCCACTGCAGCACCACATGAGGGTATTGCAGTGGAACTGCCAAAGAATGATTACAATTGTTCATCATTTGATGGTGTATATCCATTATGGATATTCATTATATTTTTGAGAAGGTCTAATATAGGGGCAGCGTGGTTCGGTTTTAAAAGGTTGGACTGAGAAAGGGTGCTTATTAACATGATAATGATTTCAGTTAAAGTTTGCTTATTATTAATAGTATTGGATGAAATAGCACATCCATTTGGTGGAGCCGGCATATCATACTCTTTTATAATTTCTTGGTGAGTAGCACGATCATATCCTACAGAAGGCTGACGTGCCTGCCGTGGTTTTGATGCTACAGATTTTTTATAGGAGGTGGTGGATGATGATGAAAATTTGGTGGATGAAATTTTTCTTTCTGTAGGAATTGATTGGTTTGTGGACAGAATTTCTGCATAAGATTTTGAGACAGGTGGATAATATTTAGAGGCTTCAGAGTATGATATGCAGGATTCAGCCATGGATTGCTTAATTTTTCTCTGTCTGTCATGCTCTGGGCAACTCTTGCTGGTAGCAAAGTGAGAACCAGAACAGAGACAGCAGGATGCACCTTGTTCTACAATATTGCAACTATCAGCTGTGTGTGCCTGGCCACACTTGTAACAACGAGGTTTAGACCTACATTGTACTTTGGTATGTCCAAAGCGACAGCAGCTATAGCATTGAATTGTTGGATAAGTATAAAGCTCAACTGGTAATGCATTATAACAGATGTATATTCTCTTTGGTAATACCTGACCATCAAAAGTAACTACCACAGTCTGTGATGGTTTCCATGTTGGTGTTCCTGCTACAGTAGTTTTGTAATTTAACCTTCGAATTTTCAAGATCTTTCCACAACCTAAAGGAACAGTAGTATTCTCCATCACCTCTTCAGGGGTCCACTCAGCTGGGACTCCTCTGACAAGGCCCATGCGCGTTAAATTGAATGTAGGAACAAATACTTTTAGTTTATTCTTAATTAAACTGTCATGCACTAAAAATGCGTTAGCATTTTCAAAGTGTGTGAATGCTAGGGAAATTCTGTTTCGACCGATCCGTTTGAGACTGCCATTTACAATGTTGTTGAAACATTGCTTTTGCAAAAATTTACCGAAGGCAATAGGGTGTAAGGAAGTGTTGTCGTCTGGATTTGTCTGTTCTCTTTGAACATGTACAATAAAGGGAGCTACATCCGTGGGTTCATACAAAGTCCTACCAATGGGTGGAGGACGAGGATGGGTGTCAGTTGTCTTGGCAATTAAGGTGAAACCTTGCTTATTGGTTATTAGGCAGTGTTAAATTAGGTTTAGGCATTATGGAATCTGGTTTCATAATTTCATTTACGACCGTTGTTTTTTCAGGGATTATTTCGACATGATCGCAAACGCAATCAATTTCTTTGGGTTCAGAATTAGAATTACGTTTACGTCTACGTTTATTGCAATGCCTGCACACCTTGCTTGGACGGCTTCTTTTCAAATTTTTAGCAGAAACCCATGAGCCATCGGTTTCCATGCCAGATTCATTGGAAGCTACAGTAATAAATGACGCAGCCGGAGGAACTGAGCCCCCTGGGTCAGGGGGCTCCTCCATTCCGAAAATTACACAAAATGGACTTACCTACAGATTATGTACACTAAAAAATAAACTATACAAACTATTAATAAAATATATGTACAAATACTACTCTACTGACCACTATTTACAATTAAAATTTAATTTAAAAAATATGCAAAATTTTACGCGCCCGCCAAGTTGAACGTTTCCCGCGCTTTTTTCTCCTTTTCTTTTCTTCTTCTTGTTTACAGTTTACAAAAGTGTTGCCAGAATCCAGATCTCATTTGTCACAAGTTTGTCAAATGTAAGGTGCGTTCGTTTTGGCTCGATTGCGTTTGTAGCAGTTTCAAAAGTGGCATTTGTGTATTAGCGTTCGGATAGAAGCTTTTGCTATTTTTGACCACCATTTGCTGCATGCTATCCGAACGGCTTAAAACATACTTTGACAACCGACAATATTTTAACAATTTTGCACAGTACGAAACATGGAATCAATCTTTAAAATTAACAAAACAAGTAGATACCTACTAACATAAAATATAAATACTATATAAAAATCTTGTAAACTCTTCAATCACGCCAAATACAACTGTCAAACCAGCAGTTGTCAAAAAACGACCACAACGATCCCACGGTAAGACATGGGTCAAAATTATCACTTTTCTCTGTCATTTGTAGCGTTTTCAAAGCTATCCGAACGGTGAGCGAAAACGATATTTTTGCTCACGAAGTGCCAAATCGAACGGCCCGTGTGATCATTTTTAGCGTTAGTGAGTGTTATTTTTGGCACCGATAGGCTATCCGAACGCCCCAGTAAAGTAATGTACCTACGGCATGTCAAAATTGAAAGTTTTTCCTTCCAAATGGCTTTTAACCGATTAGGATTAAATATTTGAGAAGTTTTATTTATATAAAACATTAATATCATGGACCATCATTAACAGCCATAACGTCCACCGTTGAACATAGGCATCCCCCAATATTGGCAGGCGTCTTGGGGATCGCAGTGTAAAATTACAGTTCTTTATAAGGCCCTGCTTCCCACATTCTGGCAAAATAAAAAGACCGCCCATTGACACATCTACTTTTATTAATTATGTTTTTTAAATTTTAAGGTTGTAAATTCTTATTGTGTCAATAAAGTGTTATCTATCTAAGTACAATTCTAGCCCAGCACTCCACGGAGCAAATTATTCATTATTCCCCTCATATATATATTATGTCAATTATTCTTTTGAAATAAATAACTATACAAATACACCAAATTCGGATTGAATAAAAATATTTAAAAAAAACCCTTCATTAAGAAATATAATATGTAGGTACTTAAATGTATGTATGAATATTACGACTTTTTTATATCTAGGTTTTATATTATAATATTATCAAAATGTTGATTTAGATTTAAAAAAATTATCACTTAATTACATTATTAACACGTTTTTAGTAAAATATTGTAACTGGAACCAAATGAACCTTGACTAGTTTTTAACTAATATACTCTTCACAAAGTTTCGTAGGTACAAAAGCTATGTCAATTCTGTGTGCCGATAGTCCTTGATCTTGAGAAAGCATACCTCAGAGTATTCTAGCGCTGCATGTTTGAATAGATTGGTTAGGTGATGCAATAAGCTTTAGCGCTGTAAGCGAACTTTTGTAGGAAGCACTAGCCTACAAGCGTTGTAGCGCTGTAAAGCGCTGAAGCGCACTTAAGTTTAAAATTAGCAAAAATGGAAGAGAATTTTGACCTAAATGACTGCTCTAGTGTAACGTTATCTCGATGGATGGAGCTTTGTCCCTTTACCGCATATCGTGGCACATTTGGAACACCTTATTTTTTTCTGAAATATTCAATTAGGTAGCAACTTTTTATTGCCGTGATGTTAAGCCCTAAGTATAGTTAGGTAGGTTAGGTAGGTATGTTTCGAACAAATCACCGTGACATATTGGGACAGACATCAAAGAAAAAATGAATAATAAATAAATAAGGTAAATAAAGGGTTTTTTTTGACCGACTTCAAAAGAGGAAGTACTTAATTCATGTGTTTGTTGACTCTGATGCATGCCGTGTGTTCCCATTTAATTTTTTTTTAAATGGTTGAGTCGTTTTTGTATATACTACCACCAACTTAACTGTGCAGTTTTCGAGGGCGCTAACTGGTCAAGGAAATCAACTACAAACTGTCACAATTTGAAGGAATATTGTAGTTCTTTTTTTTGCCGCCTGAACAGATAAGATGGTGGGACTGTACTCTTCAATAACTGAAAAGTATTTCCTATCTTGACAATATAGCCGTTGATAGTGAATGACAATCAATCCCATACGAAGCAAGGGTCACTAAAAAGAGTGATAAAAACTTTTCACCAAAAAATGGAACCGACTTCAACACTCAAATGTGTTAAATAACTTGCTGATGTCGGTACCATGCGCACAATATTGTGATAATAGGTACTTTTGAACCATCATGGTACCGACTTCAACAAGTTATTTTACATATTCGAGTGTTGAAATCGGTTCATTTTTTTATGTAGTATTATGGTCCGATTAAAAACAGTATTCTTTTCATCACAAATAACATCAATATTTTTCTAGAATGGCTTTATAGATGAGACATATCCTAAATGAATATAAAACAATTCTAAAAATTCATGCGGTAAAAGGTTAAGAATGGAACGATTTTAGACAAGTAACGGAAAAGTAACGAGATGGGCTCAAATGTGTCGAAAAACGTTACCAAGTTAACGCTTTTGCAGCTCTGGGTTCCACAGAAGCACAAGGGCGCGTTCAGGTCTGTACTAACCTCTACACGCTAACGTCGTTGACAAAATTGGAGTAGACACCCTCGGTTGTGGAGCCGGAGCTCCTAGATAGGGTATTGCATGGGCTATAGCGTCTTGACGCGAGCTGTGCGGCTAGAGCGCAGCGCTGCGTAGTGTCCATAGCCGGTAACTCTCGCACGCTAAATTTGCCTACTGATTGACTATAACCTGGCCTTAACCAAGTCTGTATATACCTATGTAGATTCGTAAAAAAATTTCAATTAAACACTGACAATCTTGATTACAACACACATAGACGCAACCATAGACGCAGAATGTGATCAAAATTATCGAAAATAACGAAATTAGCGTCAAATGGGATATGCCCTGGGATAAGAACACCCCTCGTGCGTCCAATCTGTCCACCTCCTATGACACAATCGTCCAAACTGCTCACGTTTTTTTATCCCGCGACGCCCCGTAACGTTTTTTTGTAGTACTAAGTAGTTTTCCATTACCTAAACATGTCACCCTATCATCCCCATACCCCAATATATTACCTATACCATACAAAAAATAACGTTTTCATACATTTAGTTTGAGTGGATCAAACAGCGAATAAAAATATATTTTTCCAGATTTTGAGGTATTTTGTTTTTTAATCGAGTTTATTTGTGGCAGTCTCCAATCAACATATAAACTTCTTGGTACCAATGCAATCCTCATCATATTCTCTTTACGGGAAAAGAAATGAAAATAGACCTTTTTATGGAAAATTTTACAGGAAAATGGGTTTGAACAGACGACGAAAATGGCGGGAAACGGCATTTTTTATATATTTTTATTATTTTTTTTTCGAAACTATTCCACCTACAACTTTGTTTTTTTTTTTAATGTGTGTATTTATTATGGTTCTTTACCCATGAATAATACCAGATTGTAAGGATAAATATTTTATAAGTAGTAACGAGATTAAAACAACGCGATTTTTTTTAAGAATTTTGGCGGGAAAACTGTACATAAGCGGATTTTTTTTCTTCTCAAAAACTATACCACCTACGAATTTGGTTTTTCTTTTGATATGATTATTCAGATGTAATCTATACACCTGAATTGTTTCAGATGTTTAGGTTTACAGGTTTAAAAGTAGTTACGAGATTATTTATTACGTAAATTTCGATCGGTGAGTGTTTGCGCGGCAAAATGCATCGAGTGAAAGTTTTTTTTTTTCATTTCATGATTTGAGTAACTTCTCGTTACCATAGAGTAATGCGGTTTTTTTTGTTGTATAGCCAATGATAGTAGCTTACTAACAACGTTTAAATAATAACGATCGGATAAATACAAGCTTTACACTAAACCTTTTTTTTAGACCACCGGAATTCCAGCCGTAACAAAAACAGGGGTCAAATAAAAAAATCTATAAAAAAAAAAGTTATCAATCCTTATCCTTTTAATTTCTTTTAACATCGTTATTGACTTATTGCCTATACAAATGCAAAATTACAGCTTTCTAGGTTAATTACTTTAGAAGTAGTTACGAGATTATTTTTAAATGACATAAATCTATACAAAATTTTGGCGCCAAAATGTAATTTGAGCTGGTTTCAGATTTCATATCAATTTTAAACATACTTTCTGTTATATCAGAATATTATGGATTTTTTCTCGCATAGCCAAGGATCCATCCTCACGAAAACCGTTTGAATTATGGAAATCGAACTTACGCAGATTTTATGGTGAATATGTAAACACGACTATTGACCGCTAACCGGCAGGCCGGTTGGGACACATAAGGGAAATCCGGCAGACCGGAGGATACGCGCCTAAGGCTAAGAATGCCACTAAGGGTATGTTCCATTCGTCGCTAAGAACGTTAATTTCGATAATTTTGATCACATTCTGCGTCTGTGGTTGTGATCACTGTGATCGTTTGTAACTGTCATCCCCTGTTCCATTTAGGATAAGAATGCTAAGGGTATGTTCCATTTGTCGCTAAGAACGTTAATTTCGATAATTTTGATCACATTCTGCGTCTGTGGTTGTGATCACTGTGATCGTTTGTAACTGTCATCCCCTGTTCCATTTAGGTTATGAACGCTAAGAATGCCACTAAAATTTCCACTTCTGTCACTTTTGACATTAGATGTACGGAATTCAAACTGTTCCAGTAGCCTCATAGCGTTTATGGCGAAAATAACGCCAGGACCCATGTGGAACAACTTTTTGGGAGTGTGATCGTTTTTAGCGTTTTTAGCGAATCTAACTTCAAATGGTATACACCCTGAGAATGCCACTGAAATTTGCCACTTCTGTCACTTTTGACATTAGATGTAGGGAATTCAAACTGTTCCAGTAGCCTCATAGCGTTTATGGCGAAAATAACGCCAAGACCCATGTGGAACAACTTTTTGGGAGTATGATCGTTTTTAGCGTTTTTAGCGAATCTAACTTCAAATGGTATGCACCCTAAGGCCTAATTTCACCATGCTATGTTTGTTTACTCTAAATCAGGCATTAGCTAATGGGTCTTTAAAAGTAACAGAGCTGTTAAATCAGTTTACGTGCTATGAAGAAAAATTAGCGGACCGTTAGTAAATCCCATGTTACGGGGTAGTATATATTCTATTTGATCTATGACGGGAACGAAACATAAATCATTCACTCTCATTCTAATACGACCAAATCGAAGGGCCCATATTCTACAGGTCTCAGTATTCTGCGTGAACGTTATTTGAATTCGGTCGCTTGTTAAGCTACGCGGCCGAATTCAAATAACGTTCACGCAGTAGGAGTATAATGCAACCGGGCCACTTTTCATTTTACTGGTTGAAATGTTAAACTCCCGTTAATTTGAGTTTCAGAATTTTACGTTGTGCTTGTATTGTTTGTTTTTTTAGTTTTGATAAAACAAGTTTTTATTTAATTCACGATGTTCAAGAAAATTCACGGGCTTATTTTTTTACAAAAGAGAAGAAAATTATAGTTCAGGAGCTCGTTTTGGGTTCAGCACACCACACATATCATCTCAAAACGTCCTGAGACAACATAAAACGTACCACGAGGAAAGATAAAGCAGCAACTAAGGAACAAGTCCTTTTAACAGGTAGGGAACAAGTATTATTTTCATACGTATCACCCAGTTATTCCATCCAGGTAACACGCTCATTGCTCTGGTTTTACTTTGCAGAAGGAGGCCTGACATTTTTACAGCATTAGACAGTCCATACGATTCTGATAGATATCCAGTTTTTAGACCAACGAATATCTCATAATTTCAAAACTATAGAAGTTACTGAAACTCAAGTAAGTTTTGGCTTTAATATTTGCTAATATAATGCACTGTTGATGATCGTATTTCACGAACATCTCATACATTAAAATGTTTATATATCTCACAGTTAGCTTCATATTCCACTATTTTTGTGGTGATAAGCGTCTTTGCAGCGTCTGTCTTGGAAAGTGCCACATGCAATTATACAACTGCTAAGCAATAGGTATTGTGCAAACACTACTGTGTTCGAAGTCGGGATTGAAGGGCAATGTTTTCAATGAATTTACTGGGCATAAAGATATTTAACATCTATTATCTTCGGGTGATGGATGAGCGCAGTGCACTGTTGTGCAAGTTCTTAAATTGTAGATTTCCAAATTCAGAGTGACACTTGTTGCACCTAATTTGCTTTTCTCATTCCTAACTAATACAGTTTGTAATTGTGTGTTGATATGATACGCAGTAAATTTATTACTTTATTTATACCAGGATGACAACGCAGATGTTTATGATGCTGGACCATCGCAAATATATAAACCTGCAGATGAAAACATACCACTATAAGTAGGTGGTGGCTATTCAGCATTGTTTTTATTTATATACACAGGATGGTTGATGGCAGAAAAAATATCCAGAAAGTTATTAAGTGTATTCACTTCTAAAAATCTTGCAATCATATCCCATTCAATTCACATCTCCGATAACAGCTGCATACAAAATGTATTGGTCCGTCTGCTTGTATAATATATTAATTTAATAACTATTCTTGGTTTAACTTAAATTATAAATAAACCAAAAATAGTATGAATGGGATTTTAGTATATTGTAATAATTTTCATTTTTAATTAAAGATAGGACTATCTATATCTGTACATTGAAAGTATTTTAATTGATATTTATTTTTGTTTCAGAATGCAGAAAATAAATATTTGGATCGGTTGAACACCAGAAGCATTAAAAACTATAGCAGGCACTACACTTTCTGTTAATAGAGGAGACACATCCTGAAATAAGTTGTACTTATTGGAAATTATGAAAAGGAAATGCAGAAACCAACGGCAACATAAAAGAAAAGCAGTTAAATAAATCAAGAAATAATTAAAACTGCAAAATTACAAGAACAATTAAAAAATATGAAAAATCCTAAAATGAATAATTTTAGTATTTAATCTATAAGTATTTGTTTTTAGTTAGGTATATATATATATAATATTTGAATGTATGGTGCAATAAAATAAAAAATTGAATATATTTATTTTAATTTATCATTTCTAGCCTTACCTTAGTAATTTTTGTCTTAGTATTGAATTATGCCATAAATGTGTTTTAGGATTTTTGACTGGCACAGGTGAAAACTTTTAAAATAATTATTTATTAGCTATCTTTGCACATACACACATTTATGTTTCTTGTGATTGCATCTTCACTTCTTTGTTCTGTGATGTAGCCTTGATCTAATTATACTTCCCATGGTGCTGGTAAGTCAAGTTAATGGTCATCTGTTGGTAAACCTTCCTTTGCTTTACTAAAAAGTTATTCAGTACTCCTGTGGTACTAACAGACAGTTATTTAATTTCATTTACATGCCCAACTCAAGCTCGGGGTATCAACGTTTCCATACAAGCGATCAATAGGATTTATGTTCTTTATTTGAGATTCATAATAGAGTACCTCCACCAGTGTTCTTGGATTTTCCAGTGGCACCATGACTCACAGTCAGGTGCTTGGCGACAGATTTTCTACTTGTGGGTGGTAGCTAGAGGATTGACCCTATCTACTATCAGCCAATAAAACTGCATTACCATACCACCCACTATCAAACATAGCATTTCTGTAAAAGGCCTGGCTAGCTACCACCCTCAAGTAGAAAATCTGTCGCCAAGCACATGACGGTGAGTTCCGGCAGCTGTCCTTGAGAGCCAATAAATCTAGGTTAGCCTGAACAACATCTTCGACCACATCATCACTTACCATCAGGTGAGATAGTGGTCAAAGGCTAATCTATCAGGCAAAAATAAAACTGCACTGCCAATACTTGCACATTAATAGATAGTAAAAAGTAGAAAATCTGTCGCCAAGCAACTGACGGACATAACGCCCTTCCAATTTCTAAACTACTCTGCATTTTCCCCACCCGATAAACGAATATGCACATAAAATTATGTGCAGTCTCCTGGATTATTTATTTATTATTATTTATTAATTCCTGGATGTAGTACTATTCTGTCCATATTATCTAAATTTTATAAAACATCAGTTTCAAAAATAATCATCTTCCATTTTTGATCTACTTATGATAAGACAATAAATTCATATTTCACATCACTGACAGCCTGTTAACTATTTAACGGACCTCTAGGGCAGTGATTAGATTTAACGCCTTGTTAAGAGATTTAATCATCCATTAACGCTTGGTGGGACACTCACTTCAGTTAACAGTCTGTTAAAAGGATTAACAAGGCGTTAAATAAATAACAGAGTATGGTGAAACCAGGTCTAAAGTTTGCCACTTTTGACATTAGATATAGGTAATTCAAACTGTCCCAGTAGCTTCATAGCGTTTATGGCGAAAATAATGCCAAGACCCATGTGGAACAACTTTTTGGGAGTGTGATCGTTTTTAGCGTTTTTAGCGAATCTAACTTCAAATGGTATGCACCCGGAATCGGAGGGCACCCAAGGTTGACAGACATGGTTTCTAACGATATCTCAATGTCAATCCGTCAAGCGACAAACAACAATCAAGACCTGAGCAAAATCTGCCATTCCTGTGTCTGTAAAACATTGCAATTTATTGATTTTGAAATGTAAAATCCTCATAGTATTTAACGTTCGTGTTAGATTATGGGAACTAACGGCAACGGTCGACGAGGAGGCACAAAAATGCCTGACGTCCGCCGCCCCATGGAAGAAGGGGACTGTGTCAACGACATGGAAAGTCCTGAACTCGATTTCGTCTACGATGACTGCGACACACAAGCTAACGAAATAGCTGAGCTTTACAGCTATACTGAACATCCCGAATATCAACACAATGTTAAGGCTTTCGAAGATATTATGGAGGAATTCAACTTTCGACCAAGTTGGCAGCGCCTTACAAATAAACAACAGCGCACTGTGATAATGAAACTGTTGGAGCATCTTGATGTCGCAGTGAGTGAAATTCGAATGCGTGCGACTCGGTGTATCCTATACCTTGCTCAGGGATGTTGGGCAGAGATGCAGTCTGATGCAGAGCAAGCTCACTGGGCTCGCGTAAATATCATGACATTGTACGACATGGGAACATTCTCCGCCTTTGTCGAATTACTTAATCTTGAGATTGTACGCAGCAGTTCTGCTATAGCCTCCAGAAAACTGGCAGAATCCTTGGCCGACTCCACAAACTTGCGAGTAATCTTGTCTGTTCTATATTTGATTACAGAACACATGAGAACCGAGAAAGAAAACCCAGACTCAGAATTTAGTTATTTGGTGAAAAATTTCAAAGAAGAGCTTGGCACCCCATTTGGTGAGGAATTACTGCCTGTGAAGTTACTTAGCATGGTGACACATTTATGTGCAGGGACAACTCCTCACTTCCCTATGAAAAAAGTATTGCTTCTTCTATGGAAAGTGCTACTAGTTTACTTAGGAGGCTCAAAAGAGTTGAAAGAGCAAAAAGTAAAGCTTAGACAAAATCATGGACTTCCACCTCTGACTGAAGACACCATAGAAATAACTAAAAGTATGAGAGCTAGTTCACCACCACCTAGTGCTGCAGACATGTTGGAAAACCAAAATCCAGGTAATAGAAAATTGAAAGAAAATGAAAGAGCTCTCAGAAGGCAGGCTTTTATGAAACAAACATCTCTTGATGAATCTGACGAACAGTTGTTTGTTGACAAAGAAGAAACAGGTAATGGGTCAGAGGATTACTCTATGGAATTTCAGTCAATACCATCTGATGGGTCTCAGTCTAAAAATTGGCCTTATTTTATGGACTTCAAACAGTTTGACAGCCCTCCCCCTCCTCCACCACTGCCTAGAAGTCTCCCATGGATATCTAAAGTAAGACAAAAAGATATAGATATGTTTTTAGACAATGTCAGGGTAAAGTTTGTTGGTTACTCTCTACCTGGAGACAGACAGACCATTGCAGGTTTACCTCAGCCTATTCATGAAGGGATTGAAATTTTAAATAAGCACATGTACACAAGCCTCTCTGAATTGCAGGCAGAAAAAGAAATTGAGATAGCAAGGAGCCCTTTGACTAAAGGTGAGAAAGATGTAGAAGAAACAGAAGCAGAAATCTTATACAGAGCTATGTTGCCAAATTTACCACAATACATGATTGCTTTGTTAAAAATTCTACTCGCAGCTGCTCCCACCTCCACTGCTAAAACCTACTCTATCAATATCATGGCTGATTTACTCCCAGAAGAAATGCCCATGACAGTTCTACAATCCTTGAAACTTGGGATAGATGTAAACAGACACAAAGAAATCATTGTCAAAGCTGTTACAGCAATTTTATTACTACTTTTAAAACATTTTAAGTTAAATCATGTGTATCAGTTTGAATTTATGTCTCAACATCTTGTTTATGCAAACTGCATGCCTCTTGTATTGAAATTTTTCAATCAGAACATTTTGTCATATGTTGGAGCAAAGAACACAATACCCATCTTTGACTTCCCAGCATGTGTAATTGGGGAGCAACCGGAATTGACCAAAGAATGCTTAGATATTGGAGACACAACAGTGTGGTATTCATGGAGAAATGTATTCTCATGTATCAACCTGCTTAGGATACTTAACAAACTCACAAAATGGAAGAATGCAAGAATAATGATGCTTGTTGTCTTCAAAAGTGCCCCAATTCTCAAAAGAACCTTAAAAGTGAGGCATGCTTTAATGCAGTTTTATGTATTAAAGTTACTAAAAATGCAAAGCAAATATCTGGGTAGACAGTGGAGGAAAACAAACATGAAAACTATTAGTGCAATATATTCTAAAGTACGCCACCGATTGAATGATGATTGGGCATTTGGCAATGACGTTGATGCTAGGCCATGGGATTTCCAAGATGAGGAATGTGCATTGAGAGTCAGCGTGGATCGGTTCAACAACCGAAGGTATAGCTCAGGAGGAGACCAAGAAATAGATCTGACTCCATTGGAAACTGACATAAACAGTGTTCTTGAAACAAACATTGAACTTGATGAGGAATTTAAAGAAAATTATGAATTATGGCTAGAACAAGAAGTGTACAATAATGAAATAAACTGGGATGTATTGTTGTCATCCTAACAAATACTTGTTATATTAACTCGCAGGAGTGGCAATTAAACAGATATAATCTGAATCATTTTGCTATTGTATTTATATTCTTATTGTATGACATTAAATCTCTTATTTTATATATTTTTGATGTATATCACTGTTCAGCATGTCTTATATTTTCTAAAAGATGTATATTCATAATTGTGTCCTTGTGATAAAGTTGGAGTTACTCAAGTTATATTTGTACCACCAAATTATAAGGATGTAACAACATGTATTTTTGTCACATTTTCCTGTGAAAGGCCATAAAATGCCAAAGATTCATGTCGTTAGAGCCTTAAACTTTCATGCCCCAGTGATGGGGACATGCTTGAAAACCAAAACTCAGGTAATAATGCATAGAAAGAAAATGTTTAGCCCATAAGTCCAGATTTAAACTTGAGGTACTGAATGAATCAAAAGTGTCAGCATTCCAACTTTGCTACAATGGCAAAATTTATTTAAATTAATAGTATTTATAGTTTGTATAAGTTGCATACTTCCTTCATTTAACAGTATTACATTTTTAAAACTGTATCGAAGCATGGATAGGAAAAAATGTGACAATGTAAGTAAATGAAAAAAAAAACTGTAGATTGACTGTAGGATGTTTCAATGTAAAAAAATGTGCATGTGATTTTAATTGGGAACTTATAGAAATGATCAAGTCATAGCTGTATCCAATGAATTGATACGTTACTAAGTCATTTAGCTTGGAAGTATTGGAACGCAAACCTATGTTCTCACTGTGTCAGGTTTCCCAGGATCGTTACCATAGATTGGCGAATAGTTTCTATATGGAGATAATTGGTTTTAGAAGTATGTATTATGTCGTCTGTGGTAAGAATCCATGAAATCACAGACCCTGGGATCTTAGCATTAGATGCATACATTAAACTTTGTAAACCCAAAGGTGTGGAAAGTCAGATTGTATTTGATTGTTATACAATAACTGATACCAATAAAATGGTATGTACCTACTTATGAAATTGCAATAAAATCTGGTTAAAAGTTTTTAGTATTTTTAAACGTACTCATTAAAGTAGATTGTATCTATACTTCCTACGTTTTAATAAAGTTTTGAGTAATCTATTTTTATTATGTTTTAATTGATCAAGCAAAGCAGTCATTGAAACAGCCCCTTATGTTTCTATGTTTGTTAGCGGGGTAGGTAGTTTTTTGTTGGATTGTTTAAGTATGGATGAGAAACTAATTTATCCAAGGTTAAGTGTAATATATAAGGCTTTTTATGAGAATATCAGGTCAATTACTTCTAGGTTAGCCTGAACAACATCTTCGACCACATCATCACTTACCATCAAGTGAGATAGTGGTCAAAAGCTAACCTATCATGCATTAAAAAAAAAAACATTCAGACAAGCAGTAGATAATATGTAATGTATGTAATGTCTAGTTCTTTGTCGAATATCCTCGTTCCGGATTTTATCTCGAAAAGGAACTCTGAGCATAGGTCTCCATAGCTTGTTGAGCGACTCTAATCTTGTCCATAAGGGCCACAAATCATGACTAATCTTCATGCTCCACGGTATGTTAGACGAGAAGATGTCGCGTCATCCATAAAGCGTTTGGAAGAATGCTGTCCGACCGAGTTGGATGCTTCGGGAAATGGTTGTCAAAATGGATCGTTCAGTGTTGACTCGGCTATTGAATATTCGCTTCTTGGTTGTTATTATAAGCTCGATCGCAATTTTCTGTACATACATGCTTATTCGTAACATTACATGACATCTATTCTAAGGCCCAAGTTGCAACTGTTGATCTGTACCTATGTGCAATATTTTCTTAATATACACCTATAGTCAGCGGCAGTTACCTAGTACCTACCTTCATTTTCTTCTAGGACATACAAAAGAGTAAGACTATTTAATCATCTACAAGAGCGGTATGCAAATCGATGAATCCCGAATATACTTAGATGATATTTATTCAATCATAATTGAAGAGTGTAATTATACTGTAGGTACACAAGTCCCCAACAAACTTAAGCGCCTTCCACTGGAACACAGTATATTGGGGCTGTAATCTGTGCCAAGAACTCATAGAATGCTAAGTAATTATGTAAGTCAGTGGTTCCCAACATTTTATTCACCAGGGATCACTTTTGTTTCTTTTTTGTGAGCAGGGTCCACGAAGTGAATTAAAAAACTGAATCAATCCGAATATAAACTTTATTCAAAACTCAATAGTACGATGCATTAATAATACTTATTGAGATAGCAAATTTTTTTTTAGTAGATATCTATTGTTATTTTAGAGCTAACCTAGAAGCTTGCGTTTGTGCAAGTTCAGTAATCCTGGGACTAATATTATTGCACAAAAAGTTGCACGCAAATCTTGACATACTTCCAATCGATTTCTGGCTTTGTTTTTGAATAAAAATAAAAAGCAACAAAACACTTGTTCGCATGAATAAGTGGTTGAGAAAGCAATAAACAAAAAAAAACGTTGCAATGCGATTTCTCGAATTTTGGTTTAAAAATTACTTTTTTATGCGATCTTACAGTCTCTATCATATTGAAATCAATCAGTTCTCCGTGGATTTTTTCAGATCACTAGAATTCGCGCTAAAAAGTTTCACATCAGTTTTTGATTAACTTTTCTTTCATTTCGCAATATTGCGGGAAATAACTATTAAATTCATCAATCAACAAGCAATAATAGGTAAAATAGACTGTTGTACCGCAGGTCCAGGGTTCTATTACCACCGTCGGCTTCAGCTTCACCGCATGGTAGAAGGGCATTTTGTGAATGCTGCTACCCCCTTGTAGAAAATAAATCGCTCAGCACCTAACACAGTGTTCTGGGACCAGTACTTGAGAGCCAGTAAGTAATTATGAAATTACAGGCACATGAGATTTAATAACTGTATGTCTATATAGGGGTGATGTCTATATAGCAGTTCATCACTTGTGACGAAATTAATCTGTTATAGGCAGAGGTTATCGCTTAACATCAGGTTGGCCTCGTACGTGTTCCGTCATAATACCATTAAAAAAAGTCACTCTAAAGAATGTATTTCTTTCATTCTTCTTTTTTTTGTTAGTAGGTAATGTTGATGTAAACAAAGATGGAAGAAGGCTTTATTCAACAGTGATAATTTGCGTTCCATCATTGACAGCTGCCGGATCGCACTCATTAGGGATATTGTACGCGAACTTTGAGGTAGCAATTTCCGTACATATATTTTATTTCATTAGATTATATATATACCAGTAGGTAGGTATACCAATTCAAGCTCCTGAACAATTGGTATTAGATAGGTACACGAACATAATCACCACGTTGAATGAGCTATATGAACCTTTTTTCAATCGTTAATAATTTTTGCCTTTCGTACCTACTGGCTGGTAACAAGTTGCTGATTTAGTATTAAGCCCAAAACGACACAAGCGAAATCATAATAGTACAATTATGTATGTACTAAATATAGTTCAAGAAATTTATTTCCCTTCGTTAAAGAGTTAGAGGGGATATAAAATCTCTCGAAACAACTCTCGATCTGTTTACAAAACCAGTAAAAAGCTTCCTAATGGACGCGCAATATGGTTTGTTCCCACGTCAGACGTTCTTTCGATGACATCGGAACATTAGTAATGCAACAATGGATCCTTTTACCGCCCCTCAAGTGGGCAGGGCGCGATACCACAGGTACACCTCTCTAATAGGAACATAGACAACCCAGCGGGATCGATTTTAATACCGGACCACCAAGGGAGAAATTTATAAGGATGAAATTTGAAACTTGCGCCCTATTGTTGAAAGTTTTCTTTTTATTCCTGATAAGTAAGCTTTTGACCACTATCTTACCTGATAAGTGATGATGTAGTCGATGATGTTGTTCAGGCTAACCAAAAAGTACTGGCTCTCAAGGACAGCTGCCGAAACACACCGTTAGGTGCTTGGCGACAGATTTTCTACTTGAGGGTGGTAGCCAGCCAGGCGGGCATTCGTGAAATGCCCTACCACCATGCTATAACGACTGCCATCCTAGGGCTACAAGCGGGACCGATGGCGTAACGTGCCCTCCGAAGCACGGAAGCGCTCAGTAGTAATGTCAATAGCGGTAATCCATCCAAGTCATGACCAAGGCGGACGTTGCTTAACTGTGCTGATCGGTTCAAAAATGCTAAGCAAACTTTACTGTGAGCGCTTCAGACTCGCTCGTCGAGTGGCGTAGAGTATCGCTTTGTGATTTCGAGATCCGAAACCGAACCTGGGTTCAATTTCCGGCTCGAACAGAGTCGTAGGTACTGACACTGCAATATTCAGTAGCAATCTGGAGACTAGATCTATGCCATGTAGTTATCACCTTGGGGACAGCTTCAGGTAAGCTTTAGTTCCATGTTATTACATGAAGGGAGAAACATGAGTACTTAGATACGTCATAACTAGGAATAAAACTTACCTGAAAAAAAGGTAAGTGTTTAGGCACTGCTACTTAGCTTTTGGGGAAATAACGATTTGCAAAGAGTTACTGCTAAGCATGCCTACCTACGTTTTTAAAACGTTGTTGTTGTCTTCGCAGAATCGAAGGACAGTGTAATGGCAGTGAAATTACGGACAATCAGATCTTATCAAATTGATATAAAACTATTAGCACTGTAATATAGACTGCGGTTGGCATTCTTTTGTTACCCGGGTATTTGGTAGTTTTTCATTTACTAACGTGTCTATATTATAATTCTTTTTTTTTTTTTTTTATGTGATTGTGACGGAACAAGCACGAGGCCCACCTGATGTTAAGCGGTATCCTCTGCCTATAACAGATGCATTTCATCACAAGTGACGAACTGCACTGCGCCCATCATCTTGAGACATACTTCTTCAGTCTCATTTTGCCTGTAATTTCACTGGCTCTCAAGGACTGCTGCCGGAACACACCGTTAGGTGCTTGGCGACAGATTTTCTACTTGAGGGTGGTCGCTAGCCAGGCGGGCACTCGCAAAATGCCCTTCCACCATGCGGTGAAGCTCAAGCTCTGGGCGGGATTCGAACCATGGACCTGCTGCGCGGCAGTCCATAGCCAATGCCACTGTGCCATCACTGCTTCAATATTCACTGCTTATTTGCCTGTTTGTAAAATCCAAAACAGCAATATACTCACTATTTACAACGAGTTAAATAATTGAACAGTTAGGAATTTATCTACATACCTAACTGCGGATAAAATCTCAACGCTCAATGCGCTGACATTTTCCGCTTTATAAACCGAATAATATGCTTTCTACTCACCACACGACACCCATTTCTCGCTTCCATTTCAAATAGACAAGTTCAATTCTCGTTAAAAAAATGTACAGGTTTTTACTCATATTTATTCTAAGATTAGCTGACTGCGTACAAATGTTTGACAGTGATCTAAACGTCAATGATATTCTTCGTACAGATTTGATGCCGACGTATTTTATTGAAGAAGAAGGCATTACGAATTATTCAGTGGGAAAAAGTGTTGAATCTGTTAATGGATCTATCGATGAAGCATTGTCAACTCTTGACTATCACAGGTAGGTTCTCTGCTTATAGACACATCCCTTTGGATATTGAACGAAGCAAATGTAATAATGTAATGTTAAGCTAATTAAATACAATATCTCAAAGGGTGTAAAAGTATATGGGATTCCAAAAACATAGAAACGCCTTATATTGAAAATCTTAATTGCCAATTGGCTCAAACTTTTTTGCAATCAATCATACAATTGCATGGTTGCTTTTGAGTATATTTGTCATCATTATATTATTATAATGATGACTATAAGAATAGTAATTATAATTATGCCAGTAAATTTGGCGTACGTTATTATTAACGTACGCCAAATTTACTGGCATAATTTTAATTAGTCGCCTTTTACTTTTTTTAAATTATGCCAGTAAATTTTAATTACTATTCTTATATGTACATATAATTGTATTGATACTACTAATAGTTGTTGAAACTAACATAATGTGCGCATAAATAAAGACAATTATGTACTAAGTTTTGAGTACAGTTTTAAAAATAATCTACTAAAGACTTACCTACTAATTTAGCGACGACGACGAGCCAAACAAAAAGGAGTAGAATATTTTGAGTAGTATATGTTAGGACAACCATATTTGTGTATTGAGAAACATTAAAACTGTAGGAAATATTGACATAACATTTTTTTTGCAGAAAAATGATGAATGAATACCACTGTCGAAACTACCTAGCGGAACAAATCTTGGCAGAGATGGGGAAGAATGGGGTACAGGACCGCCTTGGGAAACCTTTTGCTGTGGGCAAGGACCTAGGTTTGACGAGAAGATCTCAGGACCTCAGGTCGAACTTCATGTTTGACGTGGGATCAGCAAACTATCAGGAATGGTTGTCTAAGTATGTGGCTTCGAGGAAAGATTGTTGCCTATCAGCAGCTAATCTTCACTGACACATATGGGCTTTCACTGTTTCTAAATTCGATTGATTGATTCAAATGATCAGCTATAAGGTAGTCAGACAGTAGTAAGACATATTATGTGCATTAGACAGAAAAAAAAACGAAAATGATCCTGTGGTCCGGCCCACACTTGCACCCTCTCCATATACCTTCCTGTGGGTTTTGTAAGTGGCGATGATAGGAAAAAAACGGAAGGATGTTATCTGCCTTCTGAAGAACTGCCATCTTACACTGCGATCCCCAAGATGCCTGCCAAGCTTGGTGATTGCGGGACTCTACCTAATGAGGGAGGCTTTTGTTCAACGCTGGACGCTATGGCTGTTAAAGAAGTGCATTTACTGAGTTCCAGACCAAGAGTAACCATCTGAACGGATTACAAAATTTGTGTCAATTTAAAATCAATCTATGCAGTACTAAGCATCATTTGGACTTCTTCAAGTAATAGGTATATTTATGCCCTTTGTTTCTCAGAGTGGCAGCCTTAAACGATATCTACCGACACTACAACGTAGCTATGAACACCAACCTGGTCATGGACAATACCTCAGCTATGTCTCCGCCACCAACGATTGCAAACAGGGAGGGGTATGAGGTGTACGAGGGGGGTGAAGTAGGATACACTGAGCCGGAGGGACATGGAGCTCATGTTCAGAGTGGCCCTGGGGTCCATGATATCTCCAAGTATAGTAAGTATACACATATATACATACTAGCTTTCCGGCTGCGGCTCCGCCAGCTCGTATTTCGGGATCGCGCAAAACCATTAACCTCTTTTTGCGCAGTTGGATTAAAGCTATCCTATGTCCTTTCCCGGGTCTCAAACTATTTCCATACCAAATTTTATCCAAAACGGTAGTATTTAAGTTTATTCGTTGCATACAAAAATACAAATCTTTCCTCTTTATAATATTACTATTGTAGTATATATGTATACATATACCTATCTATGGAAACTTTTTATAGTAAAGCCTTTGTCTATTTTATTAAAATGTACTTAAAAGTTTCGCCAGCAGATACGAAAATTAGTATTTATGTAGATTTTGTTATAAGTACAATTTTTTTATCAATCTTGTATCGGATGTAGGCTGAACAAATCAGGACTTAAAAAATAACAAAACATTGCAAAAGTCATGATGAAACTGACCTCGGCGTCATTTACTCATGGTGAGGCTTATATGCGCTTATCTACATGGGTCTAGCTTTTTGTTTTTGTTTAATACGCAGAAACATATTATTCTTTTCTTCTTTTGTTATTCATACCCTCATCCTATTTATTAAAATGTCATTATATGAACATCTGTTACATCATAAGCATAATGTGTAGGTCCGTATCCATATAATTTTTACTATTATCTTTTGTTATATAAACTTTTGGAAAATCAGTACGACGATTTTCTATTGGTAATGTAGCCCAACACCAAGGGGAGAAAATAACCGATTACCAACAAGGGTGTCAATTGAAATCCGAAGCGTTACACTTGGGTTGGGTATGAGAAAGTGTTCTGATGAGCGAAACGTATTCTTTGATCTTATCTACTATGCATACGAGAAAAATAACGGAAATTTTGAAGCAGTCCCAACCCCAGCACCAATCTTATTTAAGTGTGAAGCAGTGATGGCTCAGTGACGCGCAGCAGGTCCATGGTTCGAATTCCGCCGCGGGCTTGCGCTTTCACCGCATGGTGGAAGGGCATTTTGGGAATGTTAGCGAATACCCTCAAGTAGAAAATCTGTCGCCAAGCACCTAACAGTAATTATAGATTAAGCCTGTTAACACATTCGACCACATCGTCACTTAACAGGCTTAACCTAGAATTACTGTTAGGTGCTTGGCGAAATACCTACGAGAAAAATAACGGAAATTTTGAAGCACTGATGGCTCAGTGGCATTGGCTATGGACAGACGCGCAGCAGGTTCATAGTTCGAATTCCGCCGCGGGCTTGCGCTTTCACCGCAAGGTGGAATGGCATTTTGTGAATGCCCGCCTGGTTAGCGACCACCCTCAAGTAGAAAATCTGTCGCCAAGCACCTAACGGTGAGTTCGGGCAGCTGACCTTGTGAGCCAGTAATTCTAGGTTAAGCCTGTTAACACCTTCGACCACATCGTCACTTACGGTGAGTTGTGGTCAAAACCTTACGATCTGCAAAAAATAAAAAATATAATGTTGGAAAGTATATAAAAATTGTCAATGCAATACTTGTGCAGGAGAGAGAATGCAGAAGATATTACACCGAACTTCAGTGAGGTATTTGTTGGGGTCGTAGCTCTATTTTTTCATGCTAAAATGAACCTTATAATTCTTCATTCGTATCAGGTGGTGGTTACGAGTACTCCATGCCGCCGCCACCTCCACCGATATACCATCACCAGCCGTCCCACCACGCTGTTGAAGAGGAATATGTAGTAGAAGAGCGAGATCACCACGGCCTTGGTCTTGCAGACCTGTTCGACATATCACTCACTGGCATAGCATTTTTGTCATTTGGGATGTTTGTGTTGCAGGTGCTAATGTGCATCACAATGGTAAGTCAAAAGTATTTGCAATATGTGGTATTTTAGAATTGAAGCAGTGATAGCTCAGTGGCTGTGGACTGCCGCGCAGCAGTTCTATGGTTCGAATCTCGCCCCTGGCTTGAGCTTCACCTCATGGTGGAAGGGCATTTTGCGAATACCGCTTGGCTATCGACCACCCTCAAGTAGAAAATCTTTCGCCAAGCACCGAACGGTGTGTTCCGGCAGCAGTTCTTGAGAGCCAGTGTAATTACAGGCACATGAGTCTTAACAACCATGTCTCAAGGTGTCGGGCGTAGTGCAATTCGTCACTTGTGATGAAATGCATCTTTTCTAGGCCGTGATTAGTCCGCTTAACATCAGGTGGGCCTCAAGCTTGTTCCGTCACAATAACGTAACAAAAAAAGGATATAACAACTTAACCCCATGCAGTCTTGCTCAAGTTAATTAGATATAAAATAAAGAAGATGAGCTTCTTGGGCTAGCTTAGAGCATGTTTGGGCTAGAGTCATGGGTGTCTTGGGTTTAACTACCACTAACAGTTTTAGTGGCAAAAAAAGGTTACGAGGTAATAAGTCAAAAACTCATGAGATGAGATGGATGAGTACGGATCAGTCGTTTCTAAAATATTCAAGCAAGAATAACCCGCGCACTGTTCAGCAGCGGAACTCGTTGAAATTGATCTATCAATCTAGATAAGCTACATGTTTTGAAGCAGTGATGGCTCAGTGGCATTAGCTATGGACTGCCGCGCAGCATGTCCATGGTTCGACTCCCGCGCGGGCTTGAGCTTCCCCGCATGGTGGAAGGGCATTTTGCGAATCCCCGCCTGGCTAGCGACTACCCTCAAGTAGAAAATCTATCGCCAAGCATCTAACGGTGTGTTCCGGTAGTCCTTGAGAGCCAGTGAAATTACAGGCACATGAGACTTAATAACTATGTCTCAAGGTGACGGGCGCAGTGCAATTCGTGACTTGTGACGAAATGCATCTGTTATAGGCAGAGGTTAGTCCGCTTAACATCAGCTGGGCCTCGAGTTTGTTCCGTCACAAAAACATTAAAAAAAATTATTTGGTGTGTTTCCTAGTCCAATGAGTTATTTTCATTAGAAGTTTATAAAATTAAATTTATAGGTTTTTTTTTGTAACTTATTCTTCGGAATAACTAACAATACTGGACTTAATTACCTATTTTTTTAATGAAATATAATATTTCAAAACTAAGTTGCTTTTAATACGCACTTTATTACCATATGAATTCTGGCATCAGCTGCCGGGTACAAAGTGCACTAGAGCACCAAGCTATCTTGATTGCAGTTGGAAAACTTTGTGAATTATGCTACGTGAATAACACTGATGACTAAAGAAATTTATATTTACTGTGGTATTTTTAAGAATAACTACAAAAAGCACTTATCATATTATAAAAACTTACGCTCATATTTATATTTTATGTTTGAAAACACGGGTGTTTGAGCGTGAAACACCTGAGTGTGAAACGTGACGCGACCGCGGCGGACGTATCACACTCAACATCCTGAGGAAGGCTTCCAGTAGAAGCCGAAACATTGTCGATAGTGATGTCGACTTTGCTTAGCAATAAGTTGTTTCATGCTCAAACACAACCCGTGTTTTCAAACATAAAAAAACACTCACATAAAATCTAGGAAGTAATTGCTTGGGCTTAAATATACCGAAGCGCTCGTAGCGAAGTTTAGTTAGCTGTTCTTAACTGATCAGCAAAGTTAAGCAACGTCGCCCGCGGTCATGAGTTGGATGGGTGACCGCTAGTGACATTACTACTGAGCGCTTCCGTGCTTCGGAGGGCACGTTAAGCGGTCGGTCCCGGTTGTTGTCTTAGGATGGCAGTCGTTATAGCATGGTGGTAGGGCAATTTGCGAATGCCCGCCTGTCTAGCTGCCACCCTCAAGTAGAAAATCTGTCGCCAAACACCTAACTGTGTTCCGGCAGCTGTCCTTGAGAGCCAGTAATTCTAGTTTAGTCTGAACAACATCTTCGACCCGTCATCACTTACCATCAGGTGAGATAGTGGTCAAAGGCTAACCTATCAGGCATAAAAAAAACCTACAAAAATCACACCAAAAACATACTTTTAGAAATTTTTGATTATAGTATATAAATTAAAAAGGTATGAAGATCAATCACATTTCATTTTATTACTTACTCGTTGAAATATAACATAGTAGACATAGTAAGCGTGTATTTTTATTTATAGATTACTTAATTAACCTTTCGTATACATTTTAGAGTCATCAGCAGCCGCAAGTAATGCAGATGGTAGACAATAATGGCGATTCAATGAACGTTGACGAAGTGTTTCGTTTCAAGCGAGAAGCACCTGAACCTAGAGCTAAGAAAGCAGAACTGAGTTCCGTTAACACCTTAGTCCGATATGCACTCATGGCCATAAAACCACGGTCAACCCCTTGCTTGTATCGAGCTCTATGTGTGGGGAATAAGAGAGCAAGGAGTCTTCAAGACGGTAATCGGTTCTGGTTACCTGTTTGGCAGTAAGTATAACAAGTATCTTTACCATGTGGCAGTATTCCTCACGTGGTATCCCACGCGAATCATCCAGTATACCAAAACGAGCACCAACACAGACGTCAAGTTATTTTACATTCGTGGTTTGATTGAAGGACAGGTTAGCCAGTTGATAGCTAGTGATTGTTTTTTCCTGGAATATATTTTATATAATACTAGCTTTCCGGCCGCTGCTCCGCCCGCGTGTATATCGGTTATAGCGTAAAACCATTAACCTCTTTTTGCGCAGTCTGATAAATACTCCTATGTCCTTCCCCGTGTCTCAAAGTATTTCCATAACAAATTGCATCCTAATCGGTCCAGTAGTTTCAGAATCTATTCAATGCAAACAAACAAACAATCAAATATTTCCTCTTTATTATATTAGTTTAGATATTCCTCTATAATATATATAGAGCTTTGAGGTACTCTGATGTTTAAATTCTCTAAGATTATATTTGAAGGATTTCAAAAATAAGTTATCTCCTATGTCCGGGATGGCCATGGGAGGTTTATGGAACAAACCTCCAATGGTAGGTCCTATATCTAAGTATCAGATAGTTAAAGTAACTAGAAGTGGGTGAAATTCAATCCTGTATATTCTTTTGATATTTTTAGGAAAAATATATGGAAATAATCTCCTCTGTTTCAGTGCTTATTCTGCAACATAATTTTCCCTTCATCACGGTAGCTCAGTTTGCAAAGCATGTCCCGGCCACATAGAGATCAAAGCGGCTTCAAACCCTTTACATGGTTAAAAAATCCTTTCGTTGAAATTATATGAAATACTTTTATTTTATTCAAAAATGCATGAATTCATCAACAACTAAACGTTGGCCAGAACTGTCTATTACGTCAGTTGAACAGTGTTTGACCTTTTGTATAACAAACGCTTACCATTTATATTTTCTTTAAATGTTTTCTTCTTTATATATTCAGTGCAGGCGTGGCGTGGGCACGTGGGGGAGCCCTGGGCGCAGTGAGAGCAGCGGCGCTTGGATTGGGCGGTGCGGACTGCAACGCTGCCTATCCAACAGCACATTGTGAAGCTTAAACCTCACTATGTTACATACGCCTTTTTGACAAATTCATCAAAAAAGAGATACTTAGTTTACGTGGTACAGGAGAAACCTCTGTAGCCGTAGCACTACGCCGTAGCCATTAAATGATATTCATTGAACTTAAATCTTTACATAAAAAGACCACCTGATGTTAAGCATACCTCTGCCTATAACAGATGCATTTCATCACAAGTCATGAACTGCACTGCGCCCGTCACTTTGAGACATAGTTGTTAAGCTTATGTGCCTGTAATTTCACTGGCTCTCAAAAACAGCTGCCGGAACACACCGTTAGGTGCTTGGAGGCAGATTTTCTACTTGAGGGTGGTCGCTAGCCAGGCGGGCACTCGCAAAATGCCCTTCCACCATGCGGTGAAGCTCAAGCCCGCGACGGGATTTGAACCATTGACCTGCTGCGCGGCAGTCCATAGCCAATGTCACTGAGCCATCACTGCTACAAAAACTAACATGACTATAGGCTTCCCCCATTGTTTTAGTACAAGATTAAATGTTAGTACTGCATACAAGACTGTTTTTTTTATTTGGTATTTATCAATGCCCTTTATTTCTGTCACGTACCGCCAGTTTATTATCAGTAATATTTTCTCATGTGTAAATTTTTAAAATAGCCTAGTGCTGCATTATGTTACTGTTGAATTTATTGTTTTAAATTAAAATAATTTTGTTCGCAAGCTAGATTCATGTAACTTTATTAAATACATAATTCAAATAAAGAGTTATCGACCTATTTATGTTCAACTCTATTCTCTACTTTATAAAGGGAAAAATAAATAAACTTGTTATGTGCGTATATTATTATTATGGAGACATTCATTTGTTTTTTTTGTATAATCAGTACTTAAAGTAATTGCGACATAAAAATCATTTTGACCATACTCGGTACATGTATGTGATCACTTGCACTAAATTAAAGTAACTGTACTGTATCGTCCGCTGCTGAACACAACCTCCCCCATTAAGGAAGGATTTGCCATAATCCCCACGCTTGGCAGGCGTCTTGGGGATCACAGTTTAAGATATCAGTTCCTCAAAAGGCGCTGCTGCCCACCATCCGGTATTTTACCTTTAGTCGCCTCTTACGACACACACAGGTAGCAATGGGAGGTGACATTCTAGCCCGGCACCCCACGGGCTATAAGTAACTAGTGCCTAATAATAAATGACTTGAATTTCCTATATAATATTATTTACATATACACACATCACACCTGTTACCTGAAAAAGTAGACAGGCTTCACATTTCCTTCATAATATAGGGTAGGGCGAGGCTAAAAGTTCCACCACCCATAACTGCGGTGGATCTATTTAAACGAAAATAATACTCTTTTTGACAATTCAACAGATAGCAAGTGTGTAGTAATTATTTAGTTTTATCCTTGAATTTCCGTTTGAAATGTATTTAAAACATATTAAATAGATTAATAATTAAATAATTGCTAAAACCGTGGTAACATGGGTCTAAGCTTACAACAAATAAACTATCAAATATATGCCTATATACACTTATATATAATATGGTTCTGTATATATATATACAGTCCATACCACATAATCATACAACCATAGTCAGCGATGTCTAAAGAACCACTTGACCGGAAGTTGTATAATGTCAAAATCTTGCGGTCAGGTCAATATATGTACTGGCTACATGAAATTGTTATCTAAAACTAGTAAAACAATTTGCTATAATAACGTTATCCATTGCAATAAGAACATTTTCTAGAGCCTAAACTCGTTAATATTTACAGGGCAAATTTTACAGTTCGTTTTAGCCCCTCCCTACCCTACATTGAGTCTAACCTACCTGTTGCATCTTATTATTATTACAATTCACCTATTATTGTTGATATCTACATTATAGTTATGTATAAGTAGGTAATGGCTAGTTTAGCTTAAATAAATTGTGAATTCCTTTATAATAGAGAACTCACATAAAATCGTAACGAGAAATAGTAATAATAGGGATTAATGTATGAAATTGCCGTTTTATTGTAATAGGTACTTCGAATTTACATAGATTCTATGTCAATTCGAAGTACCTATTATTGTCTACGTCAAAGGTTCTAATATGTAATAGAAACTTAATGGTTTGAAATTTTTGAGTGAAACTTTTATCGTAAAAGAAGAACCTTATATGTACATATAGGGATCTTTTTAAAAAAAAATTGCAACATTCGATTATCGACGTTCAGTTATTTTTTTTATTGAGTTTAGACAAGAAAGATGGATACTTCGAAAATTCGAGTGATTTTTAAATAAGAGTTCCCACGCGGAACTAACACGGCAGAAACAGCTCGCAATTCGCAATATCAATGTTGCGTTTGGAAAGGGGACTCCTAATGAGCGCACCGTGCGATTTTGGTTTAAATGCCTTCGTAATGGAAACTTTGAATTGAAGAACGAACCACGTGGAAGACCGCCCACACAGGTAAATAACAATGAATTGAAAAAGATGGTGTAAGCCGATCCAAGCCAAACTACCCAGGAATTAGCGATAAATGCAATAACTGACCCCAGGTCAAACGCCGCAACAGTGTTCTAAAGCAAAGCTTACCAATAAAAAGCTAATGGTCACTGTTTGGTGGTATCAGCATGGTGTCATTCACTATAGCTTTCTCCGATCTGGTCAAGCAATAACGGCAGATGTCTAGTATGCCGAACTCCGAACAATGATAGCAAAACTAGCAGTGAAACAGCCACATTCATCAGACAGATCATCAGAGTTCTATCGGAAAGGCATAAATGACCTTCTATTGTTGGCAGCAATGTATAGATAATAATGGTATTTTGATTAAATAAATATCTTCAATTAAAATAAAAACTAATTTCAATTTTTCTATACAAATCGTCAATTTCATACCTTAACCCCTAATATAAAGCAAATACGTATTTAATTGTGTGAGGAATGTTGGCACGCTATTAATTAATAAGTGTATACAATGACTTCAATAATTATTATTTGACGTCTTTAGTAACAATTTAATAACAAATGTTTACGCCAACTTCCATTGAATTATTTTAAAATAAAATTACACCAGTTCCTAACAGTTTTGTTTTTTAATTTTAAAGTTTTTTTTGAATGTACCTAAGGATATTTCATAGTAATGATATAATAATAATTAATTTTATACTGATAAATATTTAATAAAATTTATTGTGAATTATTAATGATAATGAATTATTTTCCGTTGTTTTGTATTGTAATATTGTGTTTAGATGATAACTAGGATACTGTGATTTATAATTATAAAAATATTTTTTATTCTAATTTGACATTAATTAAATAGTGTATATTTTTTATGTTTTACGTAATATTTGCATGCCTGATTGTGACGAAGCACGCTGCTTAAAATCTTTATTATGTGACCGTGTTTCTGGAAAATAAATATGCTAAAAAGGATGTGTAGCTAGGGTGTGTATCATTTTGTATCTACTTACGGTTTTTGATTTTGAGAATATTTTTTACTCCACATTATCACATAGTAGAGATTTTTGATAAAGATGTAACTGATTAATTTTTTTACAGATAAACGTGTTTAATATATTTTAGACCTTTTCAGGGGTGATTAAAGTAATTATTATGTGCGTAATATTGTTATACGGTCACAAATTATGGATCATGTACAATAAATTACAAATATATAATAAGCAAACTGTTTAATTTTCTAGTTTGTCGCTATAGACGTGCGTTAAACTTTTTTCATCAACGGCGCGCCAACTTTGAGAGTATAAGCTTCTGTATAACTCAATAAAGTAAATCGTTGATATTTATTTTTTGTATTTTTATTTAAGTCTTTAATTCTTTTATATAATAAATAACTATAACATTATGAATGAAATCGTGTAAGATTCATTCCTAATGCTACATTATGTAATTATATATGGATGTATAATTTTGTTTTCAATGTCCTATTAACATCGAATAACTCGTAGCTTCTCAATCACATCACAATAAAACATGTGTTTGCATATACTACCATTTTAAATATTACAAAATAGTGACCAATCTTATTACTAACTTAAAGAATGACAGCATATTTTGAGTAGAACAGCAATTAATACGTAGGTGACAAAAGTGGCAACTTAAGTTATTAAAAGTTTATTATCGCACAGGCGAGCAGTAGTAAACTAAGTTAAATATTGAATTCTGGACTAAAACAAGGTTTATAGTACCGTCAGAAATTTAAACATAAAATAAAATAGATGCCTTATTTAAAAAAAACCCATTCGTGATAAAAATTTGCTCTATAATTTGTAAATTAGAGATAATGTTATTTTTTTATTTATATTTATACTTTTCCAAATAACAAAAATACTTTGTGGATAATAGTTAGATCTAATGACAGGTCTTGACAGGTATCTATTTTGTATATACTTTTTATGACAAAAATAGATTGAAGGCTGTACTTATCAATTATATCCAACCAACGGTCTCCACTTGTTAGGTTTCCATAACATGTTTTAGGCCTCAGTAGTGTCAGTTTTCGGTGAATTAATAATTTAAGTACCCGTATTTAATAAAACACCTTTTTCTTACTTTTGTCACATATTATGGCAGTGGGTAAAACAATTCAAATAATTTAACAGTTTTGGGTTACAAATCAACACTACTTATTTGTTAAGGAGATAGACGGATCCCGTCTAGATATATTAAAATACATATAAATCTAAATAATTGTTAATTATTAAAGCAAATAATTATTTGTATGACTTTTTTTAGTATACACATGGCACAAGTAACTTTCCTCATTTTTGTTAACTACAAACTTTCCTATGATATGCATAATCACTTAGCACAATGGTTCCATAATTTTGATCCTACGACCAATCACAATATTAAATTTATTCAAGAGTCCCGAAACGTGCTGCAAATTATATTTTAATTTGGTGAAGACGGTAACGTCACTGGAGTGAAAACGCAACTAAGCGGCGCATACGCATATGGGTTTAGAAGAGAATATGTCTGCGGAGCATGCCCAAAAAGTTGACCAGGAAACAGCCCTTGTCTCTGCGCTATCTTCAATCGCGAAGTCAGTTGTTTCTTCCACTTCGTTCTCCTGTTTTGAAACCAAGTTTTTATCTGGACTTCAGTGAGGCCCAAAGCCTTGGACAACTCCATTCGTTTGGAAACGCTTAAGTATTTATCTAGTTTGAACTCTGACTCGAGTCTCTCGAGTTGTTTTGCGCTGTAGGCTTGACGCGGTTTCCGTTCTGGCCCCGCTCGCCGTGGTCTTCTGCTCTTGTCATCTGCAGAAAGAAATTTCGTATGATTAAAATTACAAATAAAAAAAATAGTTTTTTTTTTATTTTATGATTAAAGTCTATGCCCTTAGATCAAGTTATTAACCTTTATCTTCATCAAAGACTTACATCGTTACTGGGTATCAGATGGCATTCGTTATAGCATGATGGAAGGGCATTTAGAAAATGCGGGCATTCGCAAACTTTTGATTTGCTTTCTACTTGAGTTACCCTCAAGTAGAAAATCTGTCAACAAGCATCAAATGTTCAGACAGCTGCCCTTGAGAACAGAAATTCTAGGTTAGCCTTAACAACATTTTGAACCACATCATCACTTATCATCAGGTGAGATAGTGGTCAAAGGCAAGCCTACTACAATAAAAAATTACTAACTAAATCTTCATGGTTTATCGATAAAACATGACAGTTAGAATGTTAAAACATTGATTGCATTATTTATTTCGTGCCATCACGAGACTTCAACATAACTCATGAATATTTTAACGAACCAAACGATTATGAACTTTCAAGGCGTTTAAAAGCACGCCCCCATTACAAAGTAGCTGCTCTTGCTAAAGACAAATACACGGTAAAGTTTTTTCGTGTACTAATCGGAATTGTCGCAGAGCGTTGTTAAGTGGCTATAAACACAATCAGTATGTTTGCACCGCGTTCGAGCGAGGAGCGCCTGAGTCGCCCGGCCCGTGTAAACACCCCATTGTGTTGTCAGTATGTGCGATGATCGCTAACCGAACACTAAACAGTTGCGCAAGCGCATAACGATGATCTATGTTAATCATTTAAAATTATTGCAGGTTGCGATCAGAAGATGAAAATGTTGTAGTATGTAACAGATTTTGTAGTCTGGTTCCAAGGTAACACAATATTTGTATGTGTAATTTGAGGAAGTAAGTACTTATTGTTGAATTTCCTGTCTGATAGGAATTTATTACGATTTAAACGACTACTACTTTAAACTGTTTAAATTGCGTATATTTATCATTATTTTTGCCCCGAAGTTTCACGTCACTCTGTGACTACGATCACTACAAAGTGTTTGAAACGTTATGAGAAAATTTAAACCGTTTAAAGTTGTTTAATTACTATGTGTAATAATCGCGAGGAATCTTTTCGATTTCTATCATAAATGCAATTTAATACGACGTTTTTATTATTCCTTTCCAAATCGTTCAAATAGGTATATATGTAATTTTAATTCTAATATTTTTGCATTAACGTCTGCCAGGGAAATAAAAATATGAAATCACAACGAAAAGGTTCTTGTTGATTCTTTTATATCAAGCGATTCAATTCTTTTATATCGAGTCGGGTACATCTGATCATCTGATGTTATCAGTCTGTGGTCCCGGGACGTTGGAACTATCGTTGTATCACAGATCAAACATATTCGTTCGCTCTCTACGCTCCGTCCCCGCACGACTACAGTCCCACCAACTTATCTGTTCAGGCGGCAGAAAAAAGAACTACAACATTCCTTCAAGTTGTGACAGTTTGTAGTTGATTTCCTTGACCAGCAGCGCCCTCGCGAACTGCACAGTTAAGTTGGTGTGGATTGTCGCTGGTACTTATAGCGTTTATGGATAATTTTTTTTCGTTAGATTTTTTAAATATGCCTTGTAAGTAATACTGTACTATTATTTTTTTAATAATTTACTACTGTCTGTTACTGTAAATAAATAATTATTTGACAAGTAGTTTACAATTTTTATGGAATTATTTTATCTGTATTTTATAATCAATTTTATAATCGATTTATAATCGACAAAGTGTATACATAAATTGTGTTATGTAGCTGTATATAAACATATTATTATTAATTACCATACAATTTACTTGTAAACTGATGTTTATTAATAAATTACCTACTATGACTATAATATCAGGTAATCCTAATTACTATAATAATTACCTTCCTGTTTTTGTATATAGCGAGTACACTATGATAAGGCGCATATTTAAACTGGACTCTATATCCGCCTTATCTTACTAGGAAATTTTATTGAGCCAGCCAAAGGCGGTGAGTATTGGCTGCCGTGCACACCGCCCCGTGTTCTTATAATGCCGTAGCTTTGAGCTTCATAGCACGATGGTCGGGTATTTTGTAAATGCTCGTCTTGCTAGCCACACCTGTCCAATAAAAATATATCGCCAAGCAGGAGCCGACTCTGAGAACTAGTTATAATTTTAAATTTAGCCTGCTAACACCTTCAATATTGTCATGTACTAACAGACCAGATAAAGGTGAAAAACTTTCCTGAAGAATTGTGAATTTTGATCAAGCGCGCATGGTCTTTTGTACCTACATCAAAAATTCCAAACAGAAGTAAACGACGATTTGAACTTCCGACGCAACGTGCTCAAAAGAGACTCCGTGTTAATTCAGTTTCTGGATAATATCCGATGTGACAGGGCCCGCTAAGGCGGTATGCACACACACCAGCTTTGTTGGTAATTATCGTCGCAGCAGCTGTTTGTCGTCACTTCGGTGTGAAGTCGCGACCACCGACCACTGTGACATTTCGACGAATGTGTCCTCGCCTTTATAACCCAGGCAGCCTCTGTGCCGTGTTAGCCTTTACAATTAGATTGAGCGTAGAACATTTTTCACGTTTAACGCTAATTTCCATGGGTCTTCTTAGAACGTCTGCATTGGCTTAAATAATTTTGTTCTCAGGTTAACTGCGTATACTTTACTCTCCTATTTAGGTACATAATAACTTGCAAATTGTGTCAAAATTAAAATGGTTATATGAATAAATATAAGGTACGGAAAATATAGTTTAGTAGTGTGAAATATTTTGTTGTGATGAAATGATTTATGGAATACTGTTATTTCTCTTAAATAAGCCATGAAAACTCTTGCATCCATAATTAAATTGATTAGGAAATATGAAAACTACTCAAAACCGGGATCCATTCCCCGAGATAGTTTAGTTATGTATATCCTGATAAATGACTATGGATCGTCAGCGGATTGATAATTGCCACTACATCTTCTTCTTATTACTGCCACTATCCAACAATAGGTGGGTTAGTCCGCGCTATCTGTGGGTGTCGTAAGAGACGACTAAGGGTAAAATACCGGAAGATGGGCAGCAGTGCTTCTAAGGAACTGCTATCTTTAACTGCGATCCCAATACGCCTGCCAAACGTGACGATTAAGGCAACGGCCTATAGTGAAAAACTTGAAAATATTCAGCATAAATTCATCAAACATTTAAACTACCGTTGTTATTGTAAATTTAAAGATTATGAAGATTCATGCGCTTATCACCGTCTGTCAACGCTCAAAAATCGGAGAATTATATCTGATATGTCATTTCTGCATGGCATATGTAATGGGCAAATTGACTCTCCTGACTTGTTATCTAAACTATTATGCCTCAATTGTCCAAGGTTGAGAACAAGACACACAAATTTATTTGCAATTTCTCGGTCCTATACTAACTATGCCTCTAACGCTCCTGTTAAAAGACTACAAAGGACCTACAAAAAACAATTCAATTCTATAGACATATTCCAAAACAGCAAAAACATTTTTAAGCGAGAAGTACTAAGCGTAATAAGTATGCCATGTACCTAAGGTATAACAACACTTTTATATAATAAAAAAAATGCTTAAACTACACATCATGCACACTAACTCTTCACAGATAATACCTCCCACACATCTACACTCTCCCACACACACACACACACAAACACACACACATACTTTATTTATATATTTATACTTAAGCTAGTGTCTTTTTTTTTTTTTTTTGGTAATTTTTACCGTATTGATGACAGATTATACTGTTAATAAGGGACTGTCTTATTATATGAAGAAATCTATAAAAAGTAAGTCTCTTTTGGCTGTAGGTCACAGATACAAATTTAGAACTTTGTTAATTAAGAGCTGTAGACTAAGTAAAATAAAAAAAAAAAAAAAAAACCTCCCATAATGGGGGAGGCTGAGTTCAGCAGTGGACAATCCAGCTGATTAGTGATTTGGCCCATTACCTATGGGTATGTATTTCTTCATCCATTCTACTCTATCATCTGTCATCTTGTACTCATATCTATCATATACACATATCATTCACCATCCAGTTCATCCATATCTTCTTAACCCATTGGCATCGGCGATAATGATAACAATAGAATTTCATTCATAACTAGGCCATAGTGGTCAAGGACGATGCCAACTTATTAAGCCTTCTTCTATTACTATATATGTCTACTGATACTACTATTGTTGTATACCTACTTCTATACCCCAAACTTACTTTTATTTGGTTTTCATTTCTCATACTCGGAAAGTTGTTTGATCCGAATTGCGCATAGCGGGTGGAAGAGGCTGCTCCCCACCTTAGGGCGGAAAATGAGTTAGAGGTTGGTTTCTAATCAACTACACTATGTCACAAAATATCTATGGAATTTGTAACCATGGTAACCATTGTTGTAAACATAATAAGATGTCTAAAGGTTTTCATATACCTAATACTCAATGTAATAAAACAAATTATAACACAACTGTTTATTAGTAATACCTGTAAGAACTATTTTATATCAGAATGAATGTGAATATCTTAAGTTAGTGTAGCTTGTCACAAATTCTGTTAATGAGTTAGAGAGCCAATGTGATAGGAAAATATCCCTATTAAGCGCGATGGCCCGGGGCGGTGACGCGGTGTATTCTATATTTCAAAATTAAAATGACTGTTATTTGGAGGGACTCTAATAAAAAAAACATAGGTAACAAAAATATTTAATATTAAAAACCTTACAAATCTTACAAACTTTTTATTGAGTGGCCAGTTAAATTCAGTAGTGTGCCCTTACTTGTACGGAGCTTCTCTCTGCGCTCTGACAAAAAAGGACGGTGGTGTCAGGCCAATAGCCATCGGAAGCGTGTTCCGCAGGTTGGCGGCAAAGCTGGCGTGCCGGTCTGTGGGAGATGCGATGGCGGAGCATTTGCAGCCACACCAACTAGGTTTTGGGACGCGTCGGGGATGCGAGACCGCAATCCATGCCACACGTGCGTTCGTCATGAACCCTGATAACTCAGGCTGCGTGGTGCTGAAACTAGATATACGCAACGCCTTTAATACTCTGGAAAGAGATGTACTTTTGAGCGAAGTCAAGGATCAAATCCCTTCTCTTTACCCCTTTATTTTTCAGCTTTATTATTCTCCCTCTAATCTTTTTTTTAAAGACAGTCTCATTTCATCTCAGGTCGGAGCGCAGCAGGGAGATCCGCTGGGACCCCTCGTCTTTAGTTTAGCGATCCACAAAGTCATTTCTGAGCTTAAGTCAGCTTTGAATCTGTGGTACCTAGATGATGGAACTCTTGGAGGATCACCGGAAGACGTTCTTAAGGATGTGGAGGCTTTAATTCCTCGCCTCAGATTCCTGGGTCTGGAGGTGAATCCCTCCAAGTGCGAATTCTTTTCCTGTGGCACTGAAGCTCACACATACTTTCCCCACTTTAATTCTCTATTGCCTGGCCTCAAGGAACTCTCGTCTCACTCTTTCACTCTTTTAGGATCACCTATTTTTCCTGATGGAGTGTCAGAAGCTATTTCTTCCCGAAAAAATCTTCTTCTGACTGCTCAAGAGCGTTTAAAAGATCTTTCAGCCCATGTGGCGATTGTGTTATTGCGCAGGTGTTTCGCTCTCCCTAAATTGACTTATCTCTTACGGACCACACCTACCTGGCTTTGTCCTAGTGAAGTTTCGGCATTTGACGAGACATTGAAATCAACGGTTGAGTTGATACTGAATGTCTCTCTTAATGAAACTCAGTGGAGTCAGGCGACTCTTCCTATCCGGCATGGAGGTATTGGGTTACGTTGCGCACGGGATGTGGGCTTGCCGGCATTCCTGGCGTCGGCGCATGGTGTGTTGGACCTCGTCACTGTAATTTTGTCTGCCCGCAGCCCAGGAGTGGCTTACCCTGTTGTGCCTCATGTGCAGCGCGCCTGGGATGACATCGTGGCAAAGCAGATGAAAGACAAATTAATTGAAGGTGCTGCGGGAGCCGATCTGGCCAGACTCCGGGCTGTGTCTCAGCCTGAATCGGGAGCATGGTTGCACGCGCTGCCCTCCCCTCACATGGGCACTTTCCTGGACGACAACTCATTGCGTGTGGCGGTGGCTCTTCGCCTGGGCTGCAGGGTGTGTGAACCTCATATATGCACCTGCGGTTCCATGGTGGAGGCCGATGGCCATCACGCACTGAGCTGTCGTCGTTGCACGGGAAGGTTTCCACGTCACCATGCTCTCAATGACATAGTCCGGAGAGCCTTTGTATCGGCTGATGTCCCATGCATGCTTGAGCCACCCGGCCTCAGCAGGTCCGATGGCAAGAGACCGGATGGTATGACTTTGGTGCCGTGGAAGAATGGCAAGTGCCTCTTGTGGGACGCCACGTGCGTCAACACTGTCGCTCCCAGTCACCTTGGTCGTACTGTCCGCTCTCCTGCAGCTGCTGCCGAAGACGCGGCTATTAAAAAACACCACAAGTATGCAGCCTTAGAGGCGCAATACTTGTTTGTACCATTTGCAGTGGAGACGATGGGCAGCTGGGGCGCAGATGCAAAAAGTTTGGTGGATCAATTAGGGCGCAGACTAAGGGAAAAATCGGGTGACTCCCGCTCCGGCTCGTACCTGGTGCAAAGGTTGGCCATCGCAGTCCAACGAGGCAATGCAGCCAGCGTCATGGGCACCTTTGCGCCAGGTACAGTGAGGGGCGGGTTATTTGAAAATATTTAATTTAATTATATTATATTTAATTATTTGACAAATTTAAGATGAATCTTTATTTATTAAGGTTAAGTTTTAATGTGTGATAATTTGATTTTAAAATCATATTTTTATCTAACTTCTCGATTAATTTTATATAGGTACTAGTCTGTCTCAATTAATTTTAAATAGGTAGGTACTGTTATTATAATAATTTAATTTAAACTACAATATTTAACCTTCCTTATATTTGAAATGGGAAACACGTGTTTAACACAGGTGAAGGTCATCAATTCCTACTCGGACTGTAGCCGTTCGTCAATATTTGAAACAAAAATTTTACAATTTTACAAATGTGTTCTTACTTTTCAATTAATTGGCAACTACTTTATAATTATCAATGTTTTTTTTAGAAATAATATACATGTTTACTTTCCTTAGATTCGAAATGAAAAGTAGAGTGATTAACACGGATGAAAGTCATCAATTCCTACGCGGACTATAGCCGTCTAAATACTTCGTATGTGAATGTTTTTTTTCAACTCTTCCATAACAATTATCCGTCGCCTTTATCAACACTCAGATACATAAATCCTCAGCAGTGGCCAATTATGAGTTGGTATTGAGGATAATAAGAAGTATCGCTCTGCTGGGAAATTGACATAGAAAGTCGTTATATCCGGACGTGTCACACGCACACTAATCTATAGCCACCGTAAGGTGACAAATCTATGTAAACAAGTTACCTTGTTTATACAGTTTCGTCACCTGTTTACGTTTATGATTGGGGGATAACAGAGAAGAGAAAGGTTAGACTGAGGAGCCTAAGCATTTCAGTTTCGCCAGAATTGTTTTGGGCGAAAAAAGAAACTAGCCTTTGGCCATCCAAAGTGCACTGGGCCCGTACTCTAATTCGTCGATGTTTCGAACTTCGGGTCCGAAAGAAAGATGGATATCTTTCTTTCGGCTTTAGCAAAACACGTTTTGATTGCTTATTTTGTTTAACTTCGTTCGCAGCATAGACTACAGACCCACCAACTTATCGGTTCAGGTGGCAGAAAAAAGAACTACAACATTCCTTCAAATTGTGACAGTTTGTAGTTGATTTCCTTGACCAGTAGCGCCCTCGAGAACTGCACAGTTAAGTTGGTGGTACTATAGCAAGCATTTGCCTGTATAGATTCTGAATATTTTTTTCAAATCAGATTCGTATTATTTGTACATTTTCCAAATATGAAATAATAATTTATTCGTTTGAAAGTAGAGTTAATAATAGCAATAATAATAATACAATTGCACGTACATATACACTGTGTATGGATCGATATGGAGAAAAATGAATTGTATGTTGTTGCCTGATACATTTACACTCTTTATGACTGATGAACGATGCGGTACGAATATAGAGTATATCAAACAAGGAACTTCGTACCGCAAATGCAATTTTCGTTGTCTAGTGTCGCTCGAAATGTGAAAAACGAAACTTGGGTGAATTGTAGTAGCGACCCTTTTCCCGACTCGACTGCGACTCAAAATATTTTTTAGAGAAATCTATATACTTAACTGTTTGAACCCTGGATTGAGCCCAGTATCTCCAAATTCCAAAGCGCTTTTACACACACAAACGAGGATGCTTTAACTTTACACCGCAAACAGGTTTAGCACGGACTGGAGATCTATTTTTAACATTGTAATGTATACCGTATTGCCGCTCGGCCATCATTGCATCAAAATTTTATCATAAATTTTAAAATGTCTGTATACCATCATCAACTATATCAAACAATCACTGCTTAGTCAGCGATGCAAAAATAAGAATATTAAAATGCTTGTTGTATTACAAATTGTTCAGCAGTGGAGTCCCAATCGGATAACCCGACACATTCTCGAAACAAGTAATTAATATCAATAATAACAATCCAATCACAAACGGTGTTCGCATTGAGCGAATGTAGGGGTTGGTTGCGTGCCAGCGCGTGTGAACATTTGCACCCGATGCTCATCACGCTATTGCGTCACGAATGGCCAGCATTTGGCGAGGGGATTGGCAATTAAAATGAGTATTTTTCGAGATTTATTTCTTCTGCCTTTGTTGTTTTCCTAGTTCTTGGCCTTATCACACATTATAGTTAGACTGGACTGGAGATCATAAGTCAAGTTATCGGTGTCACATAAGCCAAGCTTCTGTTAAGAAGCTTTAGCTTTCTAATTCAGAACGCTCCTAATGTAATTAACAGCTTTGAGCTAGCCGTATGCAAACGCTCTTTGCTCAATACTTGTTCCCCGCACTTCTGTAAGGTTTTGAGCGTAGACCTAAAATATAAATACCATATTTGGGAAAGTTGCAACGCTTGATATATTGATCTTCAGAAGATACTAAATTTCACTTTGTTCTTCGCTTTTGTGGACAGGTTTTGTAACTTTTTAACATGATCCTTTAATTCGCATCATTAAAACAATCCATAGCACTAATGAACATAATTAAATTATCCCTTAGCCGTGTAAAATATTAAAATATATATGTCTGTAAACCAGCTGCATAATCATTAAAATGATTTACAACTGTGCAAGAGTTATTAATACTTACATAAATAAGATACAGAATATTCTCCAAAACTTGTGAACTAAAATTAAACGATTGAACTTTGAATTATCCCTGCGTTTATCGTAAAGCGTTTATCGTAAATAAACCCTCGAGAGACGAAATATGAAACGAAATAATGCTGCAAAGGATGTGGAAGCTAGTAGGTAGAAGTAAACTACTGCAGTCTATAAAAGGAATTAATGTAGATTAAAAAATAATCTATACAATACGTTTTTATAATCCATTTTTTTTTGTTATTGTGACGGAACAAGCTCGAGGCCCACCAGATGTTAAGCAGACTAATCTCTGCCTATAACAGATGCATTTCATCACAAGTCACGAATTGCACTGTTCCCGTCACCTTGAGACATAATTGTTAAGTCTCAGTGCCTGTAATTTCACTGGCTCTCAAGGACTAGTGCCGGAACACACCATTAGGTGCTTGGCGACAGATTTTCTACTTGAGGGTGGTAGCTATGCAAAATGCCCTTCCACCATGCGGTGAAGCTCAAGCCGGCGGTGGGGATCGAACCAGGGTACTGCGGCGCGGCAGTCCATAGCTATTACCGCTCGGCCATCATTGCTTCAAACTTATAGAACTAATCGGGAAGTGCTCGAATTTTGAGTTGCAAGTCACCATCCGGAATGAAAGACTCAACAGAGACGTGGTATATTAAAATAAAAATTAGTAATATCTATAGGTTACATGTTATTGTATCTGCATGTAACTGCTCTTACTTGGGATTTCTCACAAATCCGAGATATTGAGAGCTCAGGTTGCCCACCTTCATTAGAAGAAGACGCCCTAAGAAGAACATAATTTTGCATGATCACTGGCGAGCCATCACTGTTGACAGAAAACCTATCACCAATCTTTAGCCAACAGAATAGTGTAGTGAAAAAGTATCTACTACTTTAAGGCGTTTTTGGATGACTTGGCAGCCTTGTTAAAGGCTCTCTTCTTGTTACGACTATCCTTAGTAAAAGAAATTGAAAAATTCAACTGCTGATGACAGGATGTAGTCACTCTAATCTAACAGCCATGGGCTAAAACTTCATCAAATGAAAGAAAATATAAAAATATTGACAAAATCCTTCTCTAAATGAAGGCTAAATAAATATTGAAAGAGGCTGACAAAACTCGTGCATCATGCAGCATGAATAAAAACTGAGTACGATAACTATATCCTACAAAAAATATTATTTCTTTCTTGATAAAATATTTATTTGTTAATAAAAGGCTGACTCCCTACCAAAATATAACCTAACCTAACTTCAGTCGTTGTGCCTTGAATATAATATGTGTTGAAAGACATATAGGCCGCTTTGGGCCACAATCAAGTAAAAAAATCTTGTGTATTATTTTATTTTGTATTTGTATTGTATTTAATGTGTACTACAAAAACTTTAAGCGGCAAAAAAATATAGTTGCAATATCATAGGTATTAAAATGACTTTAGCACTGAGTGAGATGTGGTCCCTAACTCTGTTTATAACACAGTTGCTCGTATAGGGTCTCTCTTTCCACCAATTTCAATATCGTATTGTATCTCATTACGTACTTGTGCGTTATTGTAATGTAAAACGCACGAGTTTCTTTTTAATAAGATAAAACGCACGGTTTATCAAGATGCTCCGTCTAAAACGAACAGCATATTGCGGTCCGAATAACACCAGCGTAAAAATACCGTGATGCGCACCGCGTGGTAAATAAAATACGCGCCACTAAAAAAGAGCCGCTGGGCAATTCATACCGCGATGCGAACCACGCACGGTTTGAAACTTCTCAACACCCTTTCAGTGACTCAGTTCGCTACGAGCGCTTCAAACTCAGCACGCAGTACTCGTAGCGAAGTTTGCTTAGCTATTCTTAACCGATCAGCAAAGTTAAGCAACGTCCGCCGTGGTCATGAGTTAGATAGGTGACCGCTAGTGACATTACTACTGAGCGCTTCCGTGCTTCGGAGGGCACGTAAAGCCGTCGGTTCCGGTTTTCATCTTAGGATGGCAGCCGTTATAGCATTGTGTTAGGACATTCTGCGAATGCCCGCCTGGCTAGCTACCACCCTCAAGTAGAAAATCTCTCGCCAAGCACCTAACGGTGTGTTCCGGTAGCTGTCCTTGAGAGCCAATAATTCTAGGTTATCCTGAACAGCATCTTCGACCACATCATCACTTAACACAAAGTGAGATAGTGGTCAAACGCTAACCTATCAGTAAAAAAAAACTCTGCAGTTGCGAAGTTTTCAGCTCACAGAAGTAGTTGTTCTGTGAGCTGAAAACTTCGCTACACGCTACACAAAATGCCGGAATAATAAATTTTTCAACACCCTTGCTCGTAAAGTGAGCTTTATTATATCGTTCTTAGGGCCATAAACCGAACTATAACACCCTCGTGCATAATAATATTATACACTAGTGCGTAATAGAATTATCCCTACAAAGTTAAGTTAGTACCTAACTGCAAATTATATGCGAGTAAACAGAACATTTTCAATTTAATCGGGTAACACAGATTTGTAACATTAAAGAGGTTTATAGGTAAAACATCGTACATTGGCCGAGCGCATAAAAAACTTGCTCGCTATTTTCCATAATTTTCGTATGTTGTTTGTATCGCATTTGTGCAATATTTTTATTTTCCTCGCAAAGATGTTGAAAAATTGCGTATGAAACTCGTGAGCAATTTGCTCATTATCCACTCGGCTGATTTACGCTACACAGCCTCGTGTATAATGCGCAACTTAGCTCACTTGTATCATAATCTACTATTAAAACTTACCAAAAAACGTAGTAGAGGGTTGTTGTGTAGCTAGCCAGTGTGCGTACGCATGTCCTGCTAGGATCCCAGCGTCGCTCAATGCATTCAGGTCGGGGCAGGTGGACGTCGATGACACTGGCAAAAATATAAATTTTATACGTAAAATTTTGCATTTCGGTTTTTTTTTCTGTGAATGTGACGGAACAAGCTCGAGGCCCGCCCCACCTGATGTTTAGCGGACTAACTTCTGCCTATAACAGATGCATTTCGTCTGAACGAATTACACTAGGCCCGTCACACTAAAACATACAGTGGTTAAGTTTCATTAACTAAGCTTACTTACTTCGTACTATTTGCCTACACCCGTGCACATTCACAAACTCCTCTATAAAGGCCAGATTGTCCATTAAGGGGGGGTTTGCCATAATCCCCACGCTTGGCAGGCGTCTTGGCGATTGCAGTTTAAAATATCAGTTCCTCAGAAGGCGCTACTGTCCACTTGCCCGACACCCGATGGGGTTACACAAACACTTAATGGATAATAATTTACCGTCAGTACACATTAAATAATTTAAAATTTTATGTCATGACTCTTATCACAAAATTACAACGAGAGGAAAAAATATTGTCATTTGCGTAATTGAAACCCCTCATCCACCCCTGTATCCGGGGTATGCTCTGACCACTCAGCCAACAGGACATATAATTCATCTATAGTTCAACCTACGTTGTACTAAAACAAGAATATTTTTTCTAAATATGATTACAAACACCATCGCGTGCGCGAGCGAAAATCACATTTACAAAATATTAGAGTACAACATTTTCGTGCCGTCCCCTATGACGGTTAAAGTAATATACTATTAGAGCACAGCACAAATTTTCGACTCGAAATCCGCCGCGAAATCTGAGGTTGAGGGTTCGATTCCAGACCAGAACAAACTAAAGTTTACTCCAATAATTTATGAAAGCTTATGTTTAAATTACCACCATATATAGTAACATATAACAGACACAAATAGTAAATGATCACCAAAATTAAACTCGCATTTTAATGTAAGCTAATAACCAAAGTTTTAACATCTCGCTATCCTATTTAAGCAAAATGACTCCAAAGAAATCATTGTTAACCCAAATGAGACGAATTTACTTAGCATTCCATGGATTCACCGTGCGGGTGCCGGGTCCATAGCGTTGCAGAGGAAGAGGCTCCAGTCAAGGTGCCAGGGACTTGCAACCCAGTGAGTAAGGTTAAGGGGCCCCTTTATGATGCATCAATGCTCCCTTTCACCGCTCGAGCCTCCTCCCCTGCCCAACCAAATTTGGTAAGATCCTACTAATGCCGCCTTGGAAACACGTTCTAGGATGGAAGTTACGGTTGTTCTTGACAGGCCAAGGTCTTTTAGTAGGTTGTATAGGGATTTTGCTGGTATACCCCTTGCTCCGACTTCTACAGCATATAAATTAACCACATAACCGTTCTTGATTAATTCATTTGTTAGGTCATAATATTTGTTAGTTTTTATTGTGTGGTCTTTAGGTATGTTTGTTTCCCACGGCACAGTAAGTTCTATAAGTACTATGCGTTTTAGATTCTTTGAGTATAGAAATATATCTGGTCTGGATGACGAAACACCAACATCCTCAGGGATTTTGTAATGTTTTTCATACGTGCCCATCAAAAGAGTCCAATCGGGAGCTGCGCCTAAGATGGAGTAAGGCTTGGATTTAGTTTTTCTAGATGACCCTTCTTTTACAAAGGCAACGTGTCGTTTGTTCGTGGTCAAACCTTTTTTTGCTCTAGCTACCGAGAGACTTGCCGCTTCACGTATGATTTCGAGGACTCTATCGTGGCGACGGGAATAATGACCCCTATCAAGGAGCACCTTGCAAACTACCAATAAGTGCCGTGCTGTGCGTATGGCCTCCCGACAAATACCGCAAGACTTTTCGGTGGCTTTCCCCCATCTTACTAAATTACTTTGGTCTGGGAGGGTCATCTGAAAGGCGTTAAGATAGATAGATAGATAGATAGAAACACTTTATTTGCATACCTTAAAAAACATTACAATGAAAATTAACACACAAATTATGTATACAAAAGGCGGTCTTATTGCTTAAAGCAATTTCTTCCAGACAACCGAAAAGAAAGGATTTACAAAAATTAGCCAGGTTGGCAGTTTACTACGCAAACATTACTTAAAAATAAAAACAAATTATATATTCACGAAGTATTATTCAAATAAATACATATCTTAAAATATATACCTATTATAAACATTACTTACATACATTTTAATATATATACATAATAAATACCTACTTATATACCTACTTATATACCTACATACATACACTGATATAAATATATACATACATGTATCCAAATACTATTTACACAAATATAATGAGTAATAACCAGAGAAATATTTTAGCTTAGAGTGGACATGTAAAATTCTTTGACTCTATTTTTGAAAATATATAGTGATTGAGATTTTCGAATCGATACTGGCAGACTGTTCCAAAGTCGAACAGCCTGCACTGAGAATGAATTATCAAGAAGTTAGTTAAGATAGAATTTCAATAAGGCAGGTGACCAATCGTATATCAAGGTGCGCCACTTTAATGCCAGAGGGATACAAAATTCACCTATGGTTAGCCACTCACTTTGCATTTCCAAGCTTGATAGCTATAAAGTGCATGCAATGCACTTTATAGCTATCATTTTCGTCTTGTTGTAGAAAAGATTTTACAACGTCTTTATCCTCAACTTTCTTACTCGACCCAAAACCCGCTTTGCTGGACTGTGCACCTATCATAAATCGTTTATGGAATTGAAGCCTTGAATCAAGATCGGAGGCACTTTTGTCTTATGGGAGAGATGCGACTATATCGTCTTGAGATTTTAGTAAGACGTGCGTTTTGGTAACTCTGAGGTGTTTATAGAGCTCCGATGGTTTCTTAAATTTCATCCCAAAATTTTGATCCCTAAATAAAGTAGATGGATCTGCCGAAATACCGAGCCCCAACCATGACTTCAGTGTCCTGATAACGTTTGCATCCAGTTTTGTTAAAAGGGCTAGTAATGTCGTATACTAGAAAAGGCCAAGTCAGACGTGATGTTAAGTAGTTGTCGTATATCCAAGCTTTTTTAATGTTGCTTATTAGTTGTTGGTCTACCATACTAAGATCTTTAAGAAAGCTATCAACAACAGTATCTAGAGATGGTGTTCGTCCTTTGTAATCTATCTTACTACCAAGAAATTTAAATGGCACAGATTCAGCAATTGTGGAAACACATTCTCCTCCTATCAACAGTCCCGGATCGTAAGAGGTAAATTTGGTGTTCCGTCTACCCAGACACAGACAGTGGCATTTACTAGGTTTTGTTCTCAATCCTTTAGTCCATGCACAGAACTCATCCACTTCTCGTAAAAGTTCTTGACACTGTTTTGGGTTACGTGTCAGTATTGCAAGGTCGTCAGCAAAAGCTAAGATGGATTCTGTGTATCTGTTATTTATCTTAAACCGATAGCCCCATTTTTTTTCATGACTAATTAGCTTGTCAATTAAAATATTAATTACTATATTAAACGCTATTGGTGACAAGCAGCAACCTTGGAACAAACCCACATTATATTGCAGGGTGTTAGTATGTCCCTTTTTGGATGATATAACAAATTTTAATTGAGAGTAATATGATGCGATGATGTCGCTAACTACAAGTGGAAAGTTATACCATTTCATTGCGAACAACAGCAGTTTGTGCTGCACAGAACCAAACGCATTCTCCAAGTCTATCCAGCAAACTGTTAATTGCCTTTCATGTGTTCTGGCGTCCTTTAAACTTTCCGCTAGTAGAGTATTGTGTTCCAGGCATCCAGAAATTCCAGGCAAGAACCCTTTCTGGTGATTTGGCCTGAAATACCTATTGTTAATCATATATTGTGTCATTCTAGTTTGTAAAATTGAGAAAAATAATTTTGATATTGTGTTGGTTAGTGCGATCGGTCTAGTATCTTTTGGATGAGTTACTTCATCTTTTTTTGGAATGAGGACAAAAATTGCTTTTCCAAATGCCACTGGTATTTGCTTGCTTGACCAGATCTTAACGAAGATATTCAAGAGATGTTTACGAACCGATGGACACTTTTTATATACTACATATGGGATACCATCAGGACCTGGAGCTGATTTAGATGTTTTCTTTTTCAATTGGTTGGTTATTTCCTCCAAAGTAGGTGAGTCGATTTTAAACTCAACATGAGGATCATGTGGCCTTTGGTTTGTCGGATCCTCATATGAACTCCCATGCTTGGGCACTTCGTATGTGTCTTTGAAATGGTCGTAAATCTGTTCGTTGGTCAAGAGAAGCTTGCCACTTTGCTCATTGAAAATGTTTTTTGAGTATTGAAAAGGGTTTTTATCAAAGTTAACTTCAACTGTTTTGCTCTATTCAAGTTATCGCGATTTTCTGTTACTTGTTATGATATTCCTTGAATTAATTTAAGAATTGATCTTAATGCCCTTAACAGTTGGTGACTTAGGTGGTTATCGCCCATGGCCTTGGCATTCCTTAGTAGCTTTATTAACTCTCTTTTCTTTCTGCGCATTTTCAACTTAAAAGTATTTTCTTTGTTTTTACGAGCATAATTAGTTGGTGGTGAATAATGCTCTAAAAAGTAGTCATAAATAGTGTTTTGGAAAGTGTCTACTTGGCTGTTCAGATCTTGTTGTGATCCTGGGTGTTCTAGGATGATTGCCAAGTTTTGGTCATGTACTTTCCAAGTTGACTGTTTAAGGTTAGGGATGCTAAGACGTGTCCGGATGTTAATGGACTCCTGGTAGTTATCACACAATGGCTCACTTTGGGATATATGAGGGTCAACTCTATCCGCAGTGATTGTTGAATATCTTACCGACGGCTGTCGTGCTTCCCCACCATCATGTGTCTTTAAATGTTTCACGTACCAGGCTCGTCTCTTGTAGTTTTTCCTGCACGTAGGGCATTTCAAGTCCGTATTATTGCCAGGGTCGTCGTTTGAATCAATCGGTGGACAGTTCTTCCGCTCCTCCTCACGGACTGTCCCAGGGGTATTACTCTTTATTGGACTTTTAGCTTACAATTCCTCGGCTTGGCTTGCTAGGCCATAGCCCTCGGCTGTCTTTCCAGCAGTTAGTTGTCTTTCCAACAGTCAACTGTCTTTCCGGCTGTCAACTGTCTTTCCAGCGTCATCCCGTCTCTCCGGGCTGTCAATTAATGATGAGACGAATTTACTTAGCATTCCATGGATTCACCGTGCGGGTGCCGGGTTTAATTTTAACCTTTGATTATGTCGTTTAAAACTATTCTATAAAATAAACAGAAAAAATATATAAAAAGTGACAAGATTATGTCAAACGTACAATGTTGAATTCATTATAGTTACCAATTGAGCAATCATATTATTATGTCACTAAGAAGTGACAGGTTAAAATTACCAAAATTATCAATACAACATGAGTAGATTTTAGATAGGTATAGCCGACCAAGGTAGCATTAAACCCTCCCAGGGGGTAATAAGTTATAAGCCACGGAATCCTTTGTTAAGCATAATTTGATATGCCTTTGGCAGGTATATGTATTTTAGTCTCAAATAAAAAAAAAAAACGTTGTATGACCAAGTATCTCTCTATATTAGGTAGCCGCAAAATGTAAATATCATCTCATCATCATCATCCGCAAGACGTCCATTACTGAACAAAGGCCTCCTCCATAAAATGCCACAAAGAACGGTTATTAACCATTTGTAACTACTGGCTACCCGCGACTTTCACGTTGTTGTTAGTCTACCTGGTACCAACTCTACAACCTCCTGTATAGTGTGGTAACCACTCGAGAACCTTTCTTCCCCATCGGTTATCAGTTCGTCGAGCAATGTGGCCTGCCCATTGCCACTTCAACGTGCTAATTCTGAGAGCTATGTCGGTGACTTTGGTTCTTTGGCGAATATCCATGCACGTTCCGGATTTTATCGTGCAAAGAAACTCCGAGCATAGCTCTCTCCATAGATAGCTCGTTGAGCGACTCTGAGCTTGTCTATAAGGGCCACAGAAGAAGACTTTGGTCTTCAAGCTCTGCAGGAAGTTGAACGAGAAGATGTCGCGTAGCTTCCTGAACGCTGCCCATCCGAGTTGGATTACTACTTTGTCTGACTACCTCTTTGTCGAAGTTGGACCTACCTAACTGGACAGTCTCTCCGATGTAAATGTAATGGTCAACAACTTTGAGAGTATCGTTCCTAACAAATACTGGTACGGGTGCAGCATAGATATTAGACATAATTTTCATCTTGTCCATGTTCATTTTAAGTCCCACCTGCTGGGATTCCCTACTGAGGTCGCTGCGCATTGTATACTGAGTTCATCAAGCGACTCTGCCGTAATGACTCTGTCATCGGCGAAACGAAAGCGTTGATGCCGAAAAAATGTTGATGCCGAATTATTTCCAGTCCAAGAGCTTAAAAACGTCCTTCCGTATTATAAACTTTATCCTGTAATTGATCAACCAATACTGTAAATATTAGTTGAAAAAATTGTGATATAAATTATAAGCTATGATGAAAAAAAAAACTTTTTCTCTCAGGGGTTGAAGTGGATCCTTAATAGAGCGAGGTCCAAATCGCGCTTGGTGTATTTTTTTTTTCGAAAATAAGTTATATTTTTACTGAAATATGTTGTAGAAGTTTATGAAATAAGTACATCAGTTCCTTATTTCGTATGCACGACGAAATTTTATTTATCATTGGACACGTGTTTTTATTCATGCGTTTGTTTTATTATAATTTTCCGGTCGTCATCAAGATTCTCCGGATATCATTCCCATTCACAATTCCGAGAGCCATTCAAGACGCGTGCCAATTCTTAATTAAGATATGGAAGTAGTCAATTATATTAATTTTCTGTTGATGCTTTATAACTACTTGAGTCCTTTGAACTTTTGATTAAATCAAGGAGAGCAATGTTACAGCTGTATTTACCAACATAACTGCAATAAAGCGTTTGAAGCGCTCGTAGCGTAGTTTGCATAGCTTTTCTCAACAGATCAACTATACGCCGCGGTCATGAGCTGGGTGGGTGACCGCTAGTGGCATTACTACTGAGCACTTCTGTGCTTCGGAGGCCACGTTAAATCGTGAGTCCCGGTTGTTGTCTTATGATGGTAGTAGTTATTCATGGTGGTAGGGCATTTTGCGAATGCTCGCCTGGCTAGCTACCACCCTCAAGTAGTAAATGTGCCAAGCACCTTCACAACACCTTCGACCCCATATCTTCCTGTGGGTGTCGCAAGAGCCGACTCAGGGTAAAATACCATAGAAGGTGGGCAGCAGCCCCTTTTCAGTCTACCGACTACCTTACACTGCGGTTTTCAGGGCACCTTCTAATATTGGTGATTATGACAAACCCCTCCTAATAGGGGCTGCAGGGGGGTTCGGCAGTGGACAATCCGATTGATATAGGAAGTAGTAAGTAAGTAAACGCCCAAAAGGCAAAATGGAATTAACAAGACTCCACTGTGTCTATCTGTATGTCACGACTTGACTTCGACTATTCGGCACTAGCTCGAATAGTCGAAGTCACAACCCTGACATTTTGATATTTAGTGTAAAACGTTGATCGAAAGTGAAATATTGGACTAGAAATTAAATTAAATTATTTTTAGGGACGGCTCTAAAACATGCGTATTAAGATGGAAAAAAACGTTTTTACTTGTGGATTGTGGATGGAGTGTAATCATCTTGAACTCATTAATTAGAATACAAAAATATAATTTTCATTTCTCATGATCGTAAAGTTCTTGTTTGTGTACGGTGAGAACGGACTAAAACAGCTTTTCAAGCCTAAAAGTGAGTATTTGCGTAAAAATATATTTTATTTTAAATTTTTCAAAGAGGGAAAGTCTGTTTGTTATGTTTATCATTTATACAAGGATTTTTTTACCTATACCGCCGGTAAAAAAAAACTAAGAACTATATACAATACTAAAGCTTCTACAATAAAAGCATTTAGGCAACCTATAAGGCATTTCAGACTCACAGGCAGTCCAAATGCTCCAGCCCACTATCAGTTGGCAGCGTGCCCAGCATGCTGGCAGCATTGCACCGTTGAATTGCAATGCTTATTCTTAGGGTTTAATAATTAGACACCCAGTAAATTACATAAGTATAGTTAAAACAATGCCGCTCAACATAGAGCATTGTTTAAATATCTGTAAAACATTTTAATTATTGATTTTTGCATTTCCGCAATTGAAGTAAAAAAACTGTACGTCTAATAACTAGTGCATTAAACCCATTTTAACCTAGACCTAAATATAAGTTAAATTAAAATAACCTATTAAATGCACTCGTTGTACAATCTACTATTTTATATACTTTTATCTAACTGGGAACGCAGCAAGTGTGATGGGCACTTTTGCAACGGGAATGGTCAGGGCCGGGTTATTTGGTTTTGACTAGATTATGCAATATTTTTTCGTTATTAGTAGGTAATACTGTAACTGTACTGTACTGTATTGTAAGTGAATTTAAAACCTTCCTTGGTGTATTTAATGACTAAAAACTATACATATACTAAAATTTAAGACAAGATTATGAGCATTTAGAGACAAATTTTGTCACGGAGTCTATCTCTCTAATAATATCTTAGTTTGTGACAACTGATAAACGGTATAAATCACCTTTAATTTCTTAAAGGTGATTTATACCGGTGATTTATAAGGGGGAAAATTCAGAAAAAAATAAGCAATCAAAATGAAAACTAACTTAACTTAACTACTTACTTAATTTTCGTAATTCGAATGTTTATATAAACGATTGTATGGAGATTCTAACTTGTAACGAATATAAAAATATATCTAAATAAATAAAATTTACCATCAATTTTTTCGTTTTTTTGGAAAGATATTTGTGATTTTATAGAACTATTATTAGTTTCCTAAAGAGGTGATTTTCAAAATATATAAACCATATATTTTTCGATGCCATGTTTTTTATGAAAAGATTCATAAAAAAACATGGCAATTAAAAATCCCATTAAAACATATGGTACTTTTTAGGCTAAAAGTCAGTTTATGTATTTTTTTTCTAATATTTACTTCTTTTTAATTTATTACTCTTGGTAAGTAATAACTAGTCAAATATATTGATCAGACTAAACTGGGTCTAAAGCACAGCTGTTGCAATTCACTATTCTAAGTATTTGGGGCCTTTGCCGTGCAGCAGGTCCATGGTTCCAATCCCGCCGCGTGCTTCACCGACGGGCACAGTGCAATTAGTCGTTGACGAAATGCATCTGTTATAGGCAGAGGTTAGTCCACTTAACATCAGGTGGGCCTCGGGCTTGTTCCGCCACAATACCATTAAAAAAAAAAACGTTTATCTTCGGCATGTCATAATATCCCTGAATCCCTGAAAGGTAGAGGCATTTAACACCCTCAATTCGTCAGATTATGTTCTTTTACCATGTTAGCTACCGGTTCAAATACAATTATACTAATAATTTTTATTATATTATCACAGGTAAATAACAAAAAAATTGTTTATAAATACTGGTGTGCTACGTACCATATTTTTAAATAATATTAAATACAATAATTACATCATATTTACATGAAATAAAACGTGATTGTGGTGCATTAATTATGTCAACGAAATGTTTTATACAGATTAATTTTAATGTCAAGTAGATTGTATGTCGAAGTTTATCTAAACTAATCTAAACTAATATAATATAAAGAGGAAAGATTTGATTGTTTGTTTGCATTGAATAGGCTCTGAAAGTACTGGATCGATTAGGATGAAATTTGGTATTGAAATAGTTTGAGACACGGGGAAGGACATAGGATACCTCTGCCTATAACAGATGCATTTCATCACAAGTCACGAATTGCACTGCACCCGTCACTTTGAGACATAGTTGTTAAGTCTCACGTGCCTATAATTTCACATTATTACGCATATTAAACACATGTTATTATCACAATAGATATATGGTTACTTAGATAAAATGTGGCATAGAGTGTTTATCAACCGATGCCTTCATCATCCCGTAAAATTAAGGATATGACTTAAAAACTGTGTGTCTCAGCTCGACGGGCGCACGTTATATGCAGAGGTTACCATTTAACATCAGGTGGACCTCGTGCTTTTAGTGACACAATTTTTATCCAACTGCGCAAAAAGATGTTAATGGTTTTGCGCGATAACCGATATACCCGCGGGCGGAGCCGCGGCCGGAAAGCTAGTTATTTATAAAGTCATATAAGTTGGCGTCGTCAGGACCACTATGTCCTAGTTATGAATGAAATTCTATAGTTATCATTATCGGCGATGCCAATGGGTTAAGATATCCCATCATTTTCACATTTAATAGTCAGAAAATTGTTCATGTTTCACGGCTCATACCTTCGTTATTCGAAAGCGACAATTTTAGCCACTCGAACAAGTACTATTTTTATCTGCATGTATTTTTGACTGCATTTCTATTTAATTATAGCTTTTGCATTTACAATATGAAGTGTAATTTCAATAACTCTTTAAATTACTTATTCCATTCTAGGTAAGATTAAAGTTAATTGCTTGGCGCTCTTTTGGCCTGCAAGGGCCATATAAGTAGTGTAGCTTTTGTTTTGTCATAATAATGTGGTTTGCTTTACTTTACCATCTCGTAAAACAAGAGTGAAATATTATTGTATGAAAATAAATTAGCTTAAAACGTAAACAAAATAAACGTCAGTTTCCGTTTACATACAGACATTTTGGTTATTCTGTTATCGGAGGATGATATTCGTCAATTTTCAAATATTGAAGATTTTTTAAAACAATTAATGATAAATTTCTTATAAACCAATATCAGAGCGCAATATTTTCATTGAGAAAACGCGGATATGTTCCCCGGCTGAGGTGAAAGCTTTGCGCTAGAAATATATAATCTGTAAATCTGTGATTATGGTCTTTCGACTTCTTCATATTATTCTTTGAAGGTGTTCAGGCAAAGCCAGATAATGCTTTTGCAATAGTATATATACCGTTTTTATTGAAAGTTTAAAGTGAAATAAAATCGATTAAAATCAAAGTAAGAGTTTGGTGATAAACCGTGGGTGCGTAAACACTATTACTGCCCTTATAAGTTATTTCTTAAAATAATAATGTTGTACTAATTTAACACCCATCTATAAAAAAAAACACCCAAATCAGTCTATAAAATACAAAAGAAACGTTACTTTATGTATTACGTTCATTTCATTCGCCTTTTTACTTCCTATTTATGATTTTCTTTAGTTTTTAGATAGTACTTTATTTTCTCCCGATAAAAGACAGAATCACCGTGTGTGTGTGTGTATGTGTGTGTGTGTGTATGTGTGTGTGTGTGTTACCTCTTAAATACACAGGATGTATCGATTACGATGATTTTTATTATTCAAAAGCTGATGCTTGCCGTGTGGTCCCATTTAAGTTTCAGTGAGATCTGTCCAGTAGTATGTAAGTTATCTCTAATGATGTGTATTTTATGTTTAAAGTCACTTGATTTTTTGTAAATTTTGTTATTAATACAGCTTTTAACACTTCTTCTTACCGTTTCGCTCATCAGCCGTTTCTTCAAAACTATCAGCATCATTGTTTAAAGACACATCAGCCTCAGAATCACTACTTTTGTTATTTCCTAAAATGCTGTCTATAAGAAAAGTTTTACTTTTACCGTTTATAGAATTTTTTGAACTTTGCGTAGGCTCACTGTCACAAACACTTGCGTTCACCAATGATTTATCAGGAAATAACCCATCTTGTTCAAAAAAGAACAGTTTACCTGAACTATAATTATTAGTTAGTTTACAATTTTTATCTATCACTTTATTCACTGAATGTTCACTGTTTTCACATATATCTATCGATTCATTATCGCTGGTAAAATCTGAATCACAGTCTTCGTGATAATCTTTTTCGATACACGTATTGTTTCTGTTTAACCCATCATTTTCGCACGTGCTCGATATATCGTTTACATCCATCTTGTTGACTCGTTTTATGATTTACATTATTGAAAGTGTTCCGTATACAGGCGTGCGTCAAAGCAGTCGCTAAATCTCTGAGCGTGAGTTGTTCGGAAGCTGTTAATTGCTTCCGAAAATAGGTGTTTCCGTGTGATCTCCCGCAGTGGCTATAGGTATGACTAAGATTCGATTCTCTCGTGCTACTGGTTGGTTACTCAATGGAAGGGGCATCGCCATCTTAAGTGGGAGGGGCCACACCAACCGCCTGGTAAAATTCACACCTTTCTTTTATTTGATAACGCGTTATGTCAGGGCTCTTTAGCTCACAAAGGATCTCTAAAAGCTTATGATGAGAGGATCCAATTTACAACGGTTATTGTTTGATTAATGTCGCGGATTTAAGTGATTTATTGTAACTGATCTGTGGTTTAAATGGAGTGCTTTAAGAATATTCTATAATGTAAATGGAATGTTCATTAATATGTAAAGTACAAGATGAATTATTTAGGTAAATTTTATGTTTTCAGTGAGAAAACAAATACAAAATGTGTAGGCCCCGTAAGTACAACGGACCTAAACCACATGAATGATTCAATGATTCATGTGCCTAAACGTTCCTGGAGTTCCTTCCCTTCAGGAAGAATATTGATAAGTTAGAGAATGATATCGATATGATCAAAACTAAAAATAATTAAATGTAACAAAAAGAAAACAAATAAGAGTACGGACCACGAATCTGTAGTGTGTAATATTAATAAAAGGGATAGAAAGGCTTTAGGACATGTTTTGATACTTAGATTGCACACTGTACGGTAGCTGTCCTGGAGTCATGTGAGATCACATGACTCCAGGACAGCTCCCGTAACACACGTTATTAGGTGCTTTGCAATAGTTTTTCTTCTTGAAGGCGTTAGCTAGCCATGCAGGCTAACGGAAAATTCCTTTATCGGCGGTGGGGATCGAACCAAGGCTTGGCTGCAAGGCAGTCCATAGCTATTTATACGAGAAAAATGCAAAGTTCCAAATTTAAAGTACCATATCAATACATGTTATTATCACAGTAGATATATGATTACTTAGACAAACTGTGTCATAGGAGTGTTTATCCACCGACGCCATCACCGGCCCATTAAAATAAGGTACTACATACCTAATTTCCTGCAGTTTTAGATTCCTTACCAGTTTCGTTTTTAAGATAGGCCCCGTAACAAAAATGCTCTAAAATTGTCGACTTTGTCAGCACCCCATTAATTAATCATATAAAATATAATATTTTATATGATATTAATCATATATATATAATAATACTGTACTGAATAAGTTCTAGACAGAGACATCCCACATGCTTGGAAGCAAAAAAAATTTTTGGTTACGTTCTCTTGTCTCGTCCCTTGAAATATATTTTTATTGAATTCAATATTCATTTTTGGGACAACATCTGAACTAAAATATAAAAAAATCAAGTTTGTAACTCTTTCCATTTAAACGCTAGAGACAAGTGACTCGGATAAATACCAGAAAGATAGTATGAAGTTAACTTTAAAAAAAAACACCAATTATTTCCGTACAAATTGACCTTTTATATATGGTAATACACACCTAACGCCATCCGGGTGGAACTAACTCGACAGTGGGCCTACCCTACTGTCAATTTAGACACTGTCAAAATAACGCTGCTTATCACAACAACAATTACTTCGGTATGGCCTCTTTTTTTGTCTAAGTAAGAGGTTAGATACATTTTTTATTTATGGTGAATAAGGTTCAAATACTCGCGCTAAACCTTCAAGTATTTACTTTCAGCAATTAAAAGGTGGACCCACTACCGCCTTATAACATGATTTTGACATAGAGAGATATATACTTTCAAACGTACTTCGTGAAAACGTAAAAAAAATGGTTTATTCATTAACTCAAAATATTTAACACTCGTGTTAACATTAATTAAATTTAAACTGCTGGGCACCAAAACTGCTACATTGCCGCGTTTTTGGCGGCAAAACTACCAAATGTCACCTAGCTGTTTGTATAAAACAAGATGTTTTTTTACTACTTAATTAGTTGAATTATATTATCATAATAAGTAGTGTTAAATTTATTATTAGTTGTTAGCTTTTATAAATAAATTTGCTGAAGGAATAAATTTTACTTGACTGGCAACACAAATAGGATATGTGGGTAAAAACCAGTGATCTGTCTGCATGTCCATGGCAAAGGCTAATATAAAGGTTCGCGTGGCCGATATCGTCCATTCATTAATGAAAAACTATTGTTCTCGTTATCTCAGATGCCAAAGGATTACAGTGTTATTTAGGAAAGCTATGAAGGATTAATGAAGGATTGTGAAAAGTGGACACACTGTGCAATATATTAAAGGAATATTAAAGTAATCATAGTTTTTAATATACTTAGTAGGTATAAAGCTCTGACAAACTGAAGATTCCCTGTTTAGGTAACTGTGAGATCATATTAATGATTTCAATAAAACATTCATTAACGCAACTGCTCAATCAGGTTGCGCGGAGTCGTCGCCGCGATTTAGACGCGTGAACTCACCTGATGAAGGGCATCGGACATGCCCGAAACCTAGGTCGACAATCTCGACCAATACGCGTGAGTACAGCCAGTTATTGAAATCATTAATATGTCTCAGGCTCACGAGAACTTTCAAACAAAAAATGTGAGATCATAGTTAGGTGGAATGCCAAGCTGTGATAACAAATATCAAAAGTGGGATGAGCTTCATGTTAGTGTTTGAGTTTTATAGGAATGCTACGCGGTGAAGATACCCTATCTCGCTAACGACACCAGATTGTGCAGCCAGAGGAAGATGCCCCTAGGCCTAGTAGGAATCGTAGCCGCCTAGAGAACCGTGGCTACCGTAGCCGCAGTCGCTGCTTATTCGACACGTCGAATACGCAGTACGCAGGACGTCAGAAGTGTACGTGACCATCGACCGAAGGAACTTCTCTGTCCAGAAGGTAAGCAGCCACCGCCGCAGTCATTGTCAATCACCAACTCGTGGCACAGATGATCGTAGACTGAGCCGAATCATGTCCCATCGCAAGTTGTCCTCGGACTACGCCGAACATATTCATGGCCTGCATTATCGAGAAGGTGAGGTCACTCAACAGCGAAAACGACTTCGCGATACTTGAAGATGCAGTTAAACGAGAACGAAGCCGTCTTTAGCGCAGCAGCTCCAAGCAACGAAGGACAGCTGATCGAACATCGTCGGAACCGAAGGCATCACAGCAACGATGGAACGAAGGATGGTGATGGAGATGGCTACAACGGCGTGACTTCAACTCGTACATCAAGGTCACGTAGATCAACCTTTAAAACTAAGGATATTATAAAATTTTGAAGCAATGATGACCGAGCGGTAATAGCTATGGACTGCCTTTCCGCGTGTTCATGGTTCGATCCCTACGGCCGGCTTGAGCTTCACCACAAGGTGGAAGGGCATTTTGCGAATGCTCGCCTGGATATTTACAACCCTCCCTCGTGTAGAAATCTATCACTAGGCACCTAATAACACTATGAGGTTACAGCAGCAATCTCTGAGAGCCAGTAAGAAATTATAGGCAAATCAGACTGTTAAGATTCCAGATTGCCCAGGCAGGTATTGTTCAGTGGAAGGCGTCTTCCACCTGGACAATCTGTTCTGAATGCTTAACTTGGCCGGCAGTTCACCGGGCTGAAATAAAACACAAATACACGAAAATAAAGTTACAACAATAATTTACATATAACTCATGATACTACGATCCTACTAGAGTGTACCTAACTTTCATGTTGGCCAATATAAAAGTTAAGTTTATACTCACGAGGCGGCTCCGAAGTTCCAGGTTCACAATACGATCCAAATGTCTTTAACACGTTATCACAATCACAATATTGTCAATCAAGGGTAAAACCAACTAGTTTTGCAATTCAAATGTTTATATATAATAGAAAAGGTCAAAAAATCAACTAACAAAAAGCAAGCAAAACGAAGATATTTTTCACCAATTTTACCAAGATAATCTCACGTACAAAAATCCATAGATCACAGATAGACGACTACCAAAGCGGCGTGTTCCAGTTGCCCGCGAAATTGATCGGTCCGAACACAGACTTAACAACTATATGTCTCAGGGTGACGGGCGCAGTGCAATTCGTTGACGAAATGCATCAGCCAGAGATTAGTCCGCTTAACATCAGGGGGCATCGTGCTTATACGTACCTACTGTAATACAATTCGCTATGCAGAAACTCGAAGGGTTGGCCAAAGATCTGGTATGACAGTCCAAATACCTACAAAATTGTGCAATTGGAATTTGGATTGAGGCAACTGAACAATACCTCTAATAGCCGACTCGTCCACTGCTGAACACAGCCTCCCCTATTAAGGGGGTATTTGCCATAATCTCCACGCTTGGCAGGCGGCTTGGGGATCGCAGTGTAAGATGGCAGTTCATTAGAAGGTGCTGCTGCCCACCTTCCAGTATTTTTCCCTTAGTCGCCTCTTACGACACCCACGGGATGATATGGGGAGGTGCAATTCTAACCCGGCACCCCACGGGCAGACACTGAACAATATTGTCACAGAAAATATTAAGTGCCTTTCTGTGCGAGCAGAATTATGGCTAGAATCATTAGAGGATGTGCTGCGAAGAAAACAGAGCCCCTTGTTGTGTACTAAGAACCTACTAAGTACGAAAAGATGGTTTTTTTCTAACTCAGTGTGACATTTCCGGTAAGCGTGTGGTAGACTGTTTGATCCATAGGTTAAACAACAAAACGATCAATGTCAAAGTCAAAATCATTTATTCAATTTAGACGTCTACGACGCTCTTATGAAGGTCAATTACAAATTTTAATGTTGAAATATTCTACATTGTACTGCCGTATTCTAGGAATTGTGTACAATTCCTAGGTTTCATACATTCCGATCCGGTAACATATAATATATCACACATTGCATCAAATAAACCCTGTTTCAAAACAAAAACCTCAAAATCTATAAAAATATATTTACACTTCGCTATTCGGTCTATACAAAATCATATCATAATCAAATGGATGAAAATGTTATTTTTTATAGTATATGTGATATATTGGGGTATGTGGATATGAGGGTGACAAGTTTAGTTATTAGAAAACGTACTAAAAAACGTCATGGGGCATCGAGTGCTGAAAAACTTGAACAATGCATGTTGCAGCGTACCCTATGTCCACGAAGGACTGTATTTCCGCACACAATTACCTACCTTTTATTTGTCTTTGATAATCTAAAACCTGAATCCGCTATTTCATCCTTATTCCTTGAGTTGTAATCGTGGTTGTCACTATTTAATTTTGCTCAATGTTTACGAACATACATACAATTATCAAATAAACGCAGACTCGGTAAAGTTAACATTCTCTACGATTCATTTCATATATGGCTCGCTTTTATATTCCACGCTTTTGTAAGATAAAGATTGTCTCTATCTCAGCAGCAGCTCCCCACAGCAATACACCAAACGACATAATACTGTGGAAGTACGCAAAATAAACTAGCCTAGCAGTCGCTACAGTCACGACAAAGTAAAAACGTCATATCGCTCCTTCTATTGTTATTATTAATTTGTGTAACATCAATCCAGTTTTTGCTGTATAAAAAAATCCGTTCTGCCTTGCCAATCACAACGAGTTACGAGCTCTTAGAATTCATAAAATACACATAGCATAAAGATCAGTAAAATAGTTTACATTTTCGTCAACGAGATCAATATAGTTATTTGTGCCACAAGAGAGTAAAATTGTTGTTAGCTGCGAGTGCTGATTTTGAATCCTGAGCAAGCGAAGGATTCAATTATTCTAAAGTTGAATCCTGAGTGTGGCGAGGGATTCAAAGGCCCGAGATGCAAATAAACTTTGCTCTCGTGTGATACACATAACTTTTCACTTCAGCAGCGAGAACACATTAGGAGAAAATATTGGCATCGGCGATAATGATAACAATAGAATTTCATTCATAACTAGGACATAGTGGTTCTGACGATGTCAACTTATTAACAGGAGTACATTGAATTAACTATTAACTTTTTAAACTCTTTACGCCAGCCACGAAATTTTATTCCCACTCTTTTATTTATATTATATTAAGGCGTGTTCGGAAATAGCACCCTAGATATTTTATTATTTTAAAATACATTACGTAACATTTTTGAAACCAGAATTAAATTTTTACATGTAAATTTTATTTGCAATTAAACACTTGTTTTCCTTTAAATATAACAATAAGTTAAAATAATTTAAAATGAAAACCTATCATATATTTGTGATTTTGTTATGTAATCCGCATAGCAGGCGTTATTGCAAACCTAACAATATTAAAAATAAGTTAAAAATTTTAGTTAAGTTATTTAAGTTTTTAATTTTATAAATTACAATAAAAGACATAATTATCTTTTTTGCAAAATTTCTTTAGTTAGTACGAAATTCCAAACGTGTTTGTCTTTGAGGTCGAATTCAAAATCGGAACTTCGAAAGGGCTGGTCCTTAGAGAAAGAAAGCTATAGAGTGACGGGTAGCGTGGTCACATGAGACAAAATATTATAAACATAACCATAGGTACAAAGAACTCAGTGATACCATAAACCTTACCCAGCAAAAGGGAGATTTAAGTACCACGCAGTTCCACCGCAGAGTGGACCTCACATTATAGGGCAAGAAGCGTTAATATATAAATTATATTATATAGGTACTAGATCAAAGACAACATAGATAATAAATTATTTTTACATTTTTTTTTAATTTATTTTTAATAAAATGTTTACCTTTAGCACGCTTACTAATAACATTAGCTAAGAGAATCGGGCATATGGTCTTATGTGAAGGTACCAAGAAGGATCATTGCTCAAAGCTTATTTCCTTAAAAATCGCTAAAGCTAACAATAGTAGCAAGTGTATTATTTTAATACAACAACTAACGCCTTCTATATTCTTCTCAGGGAAAACAAGAATAGTTCAGTGGAAAACCTTTCTTTCCCTTCCTCTGAACCTTTCACATCCAACCTTTGGCGTTCGTAAGAACCACGGAATAAAATGGTAAAACCCCTTTCAGCGTAGTTAAAACGCGTTGCATAGATGTCGTTGTCTACTGAAATTCAGTTTTTCGGTAGATAGAGCTTTAGAGAAAATATTATAGTCTCAAACTCTGTCCCAAACGCTACCTTTCGGCTTAATAATTTAAGGTACCAATGTTAGATGGCGCTCTTATAAGTGCTTTAATAATTCATATTTTTCTTAAGTTCGGTTTAGTAGAAATTGAAAATGAATACTTCGCCATATACAAAACAAAAAGTATGAGGAGATTTAGTTTTACTGGCTCTCAAGCATAGTTGCCGGAACACACCGTCAGGTGCTTGACGACAGATTTTCTACTTGAGGGTGATAGCTAGCCAGGCGGTCATTCACATAATGCCCTTCCACCATGCGGTGAAGCTCAGGCCCGTGGTAGAATTCGAACCATGGACCTGCTGCGTGGCAGTCCATTGCCACTAAGCCATCATTGCTTCAAAAAGTGAAATAACACACCGAATGAGTGACGAGCGCATCGTAGTATCAACTGTTATGGGCAGTCGTGCCACTTACCATCAGACGGACGAATTGTCCGTCGTTTCACTTCATAAATAAACAACATTTAATGAGCAGCAATAATAGTCATAACGTTTTATATAATATATAAGGGATCGTACAGTTATAGCATAATACGAATACTAACATAATCTGAAAGAATTTCAGTTTAGGTATTCAGCTTTCCTACTTTATTTATTTATTTATTTACAATATCGTAGGAAAACTTAAGGTTCTTATTGTCCTTAAATTAGAACCAGACTTGACTTTGAAAGCGATCTACTTTCATATATTAACAAATTAATGTACAATAATATACTGAGATTTACTAGTATTTAAAATTTTTACTATTACTAGTACTAGTCAATGTATAATTTTATCGGAAGAGCCTATTCTTATAGAGTAGAAAAAAAATGACAAATTAAGTTTCGTTTGAGGACATAATGGACCTTAAGTAAGCACTGACATACTAAAATTTATACCTAACAGAGACACCAATAGAAAAAATAGGTCTTTGGATAAAAGTTTATTTTTCATTAGGTATATCTTGTAATTATTTAAATTGTTGAATAACAAACTAACATAAAATAATAGTACAGTGGTACAACTTAAAATTATCTGATCTTCACCATCAGCTTTTGGGCACTATTTTTATGTAAACCGAAAAATATACATACCTGTCAACGAAATAAATACTATATCAACTCGGATGAAAAATAAGTATATACTGATAATATTGTATTTCAAACATAGTCATTTTATCTTTACGTATAGTAATCTGATTAAAACTAGTGGGTATGCTATTCATTATTGTCAAGAATTCAGATGCAGATCTAAAAACAAATGGCACAACGAATATGTATAGTTACTGACGCGCTCACCAATTATTCTCCGTGTGGTGCCTATATAGAATAGCATCCCCCCATACTGAAGCGCTCGTAGCGAAGTCTACTTAGCTGTTCTCAACCGATCAGCAAAGTTAAGCAACGTCGCGCGCGGTCATGAGTTGGATGGGTGACCGCTAGTGACATTACTTCTGAGCGTTTCCATGCTTCGGAGGGCACGTTAAGCCGTCGGTCACGGTTGTTGTCTTAGGATGGCAGTCGTTATAGCATGGTGGTAGGGCATTTTGCGAATGCCCGCCTGGCTAGCTACCACCCTCAAGTAGAAAATCTGTCGCCAAGCACCTAACGGTGTGTTCTGGCAGCTGTCCTTGAGAGCCAGTACTTCTATAGGTTGGCCTGAATAACATCTTCGACGACATCATCACTTACCATCAGGTGAGATAGTGGTCAAAGGCTAACCTAACCTATCAGGCATAAAAAAAATCCTAGTCTTTCTATGAGAGTTATAAGAGGCGATGAAAGCATAGAACATATAATATGACGAAAGGAAAAACACCAGAAGGTGCCTCCGAGCCGCCTGCCAAGCGTGGGGATTATGGCTGTGTTCAGCAGTGACTGATTCGGCCGATACATAGTACCTACAGTGTAGTACAGTACAGCTCACCAATTGTAAGCTAAACTTCTACAGTCGCATAAACATTAAATTTATCAACAATTCACAACTTTATAAGAGAAAAGGCAAGCTTGAATTAATATATTATTAGCATCTAATTAACATTGTAAGCACCTACCGTAAAGCCGCAAAGTTCCTCTACCTACGGCAAATTGTTTTACTTGGTTTTGAAATGTGTGCTCGGTATTTTATCATAAGCTGTAGCTGCTTAGGCAGATGTTTCACCCACATAACTCTTTGGATTTTGTTTCGGTTATTTTCCATGGCCTCGATATACTTCTTTGAAGATTTTTAGCGTATAGAAAGGGTTTTTGATTGTGGGCGGATAGTCTTCATTGGAAAAATGCTAAGCTGTATACATTACTTATGAGTGTTTTTGTAGTATGAGATCATTAAAATTGGTTTCCTTTTGTTGTATTTTTTGCATAACCTCTGTTAACCAAATGAGCTTGCGAAACAGTAGGTAAATTCTTCATTGAAAAATCACAAAACTGTACTTATAAGTATTTTTATAGTAAGGGATTATGAGAATGGGTTTTCTTTTGTATTTTTTGTATAACTTCTGCTAAGCAAATAAGTTTATAAAACTGTAGTTAAGATAGGAAAATAGGACCCACGAGCGGGACTAGACCCTGCCGCATCTAGTTAATAATTTTTCGTGTGTTTTGTTACTCGATATTATTTTTTAAATGTAATGTGATGAGACGGACACGTCACTCGACCAATGGCGAAGTTGGTAAATGTACCTACGGTGAACTCTGACGTCTATGGAATCTGAAATTTATAGACATATATTTGTTACAAAATAAAAGTAATGAGAGGAAAAGTTATCGTCATGTGTGGGATTCAAACCCGCGCCATTCACTCTTATAGCCGGGGTATGCTCTGACCGCTAAGCCAACATGACATATGAACACTCATGATTCAATTTTTTTTTAATGCCTCGTAGATTAGCCTTTGATCACTATCTCACCTGATGGTAAGTGATGATGTGGTCGAAGATGTTGTTCAGGTTAACCTAGAAGTACTGGCTCTCAAGGACAGCTACCGGAATACACCGTCAGGTGCTTGGCTACAGATTTTCTACTTGAGGGTGGTAGCTAGCCAGGCGGGCATTCGCAAAATGCCCTACCACCATGCTATAACGACTGCCATCCTAAGACAACAACCGGGACCGACGGCTTAACGTGCTCTCCGAAGCACGGAAACGCTCAGTAGTAATGTCACTAGCGGTCACCCATCCAACTCATGACCGCGGGCGACGTTGCTTAACTTTGCTGATCGGTTGAGAACAGCTAAGTAAACTTTGATACGAGCGCTTCAAATCTGTCCTCTCGTTCTTAACCATCCTATAGCGTCTGCACATGACTATGATTTTACCTCTCATAATTTTGTAATGTAATCCGCGGAGCATATTATGTTATTGCAAATATATAAAAAAATACATATATTTGGTTTTGTTGCTAGGTATTATAACTATTGTAATTGATTACGTCCTTAATACCTGAGACTCGATGAACGTAATAAGTTACGATATCTAATATTGTTTAGTACGGACAAATGTAATGTTATATATTCTACACAGAAAAAAAAGACTTCTTTAGCCAAGAATATACATTGTCTTAATAAATTCAAGACAATTCTGTATTACAACAAGAATATATTCTGAACTGAAAAATAATCGAGTCTTGATATTACACTCGAATATTCTTAGGAATATTGTTTTGACCCAAGAAATATCTTCACATAAAGTATTCAAATTATTATTTCAAGATAACGAAAATATTCTTCTAACAATAAAATAGGAATTCTTCAGTTAACATTTTATTCTCTAAATAAAATTTCTATATTCTTTCTTGAAATATTTTTAAATATTCTTGTTGAATGTAATTAAGGTGCTTCAGTTACGAATATTTATGGTAAGATTTTTGGATTCAAAACTAACCATATTCGTATTTAAACACTTTAACGATATCTCCAAAGAAGAATGAAATATATCCTTTGATTCAATAATATATTCCTGAGAATATTGTGTTCTGTTTTCAAGAATATATTGTTTTCAATATATATATGAATCACAAATATTCTTGAATAAAAACACACTGCTTTGGCTCAAGTATTCCTATTTTTTTTCTTTTTAATTACCCCTTAATTTATGAAATCATGTGCTTTGAATTGAAATCGTGTTCGATAGCGTTTAAAGATATTACTACCAATAATATTTTAAACCCACGAATAGCATAATCATGAAGAATGGTTCCCAAATATAACTGCACGTGCGATAAAACTATTTAATATTTTTCTTCATATAGGCGTTAGTTGCACGTAGCGCTCTCCATACAAAAGTATGCCTAATGAATAGATTCAGGCGTTACTTTGCGGAAATCCATATTTAATAAAAACAAATATTCATTAAATATTTTAAGAAAACATCAAATTAATATTTCAATAAAACACTTATAAAATATAAAAATATATCTAGTGACAATTCCGCCTAATTTTCCTGTTAAGCATACGTGACGTCACAAACCGGAAGAATTTTCGACGCGTTTCGTTTCTACACGAAGCATCCTCAGGAGGCCTTGACTCTACGAGCGCAAGATTTAGATATTATTAATTTGATGTTTTCTTAAAATATTTTCAAAATATTTGTTATTATTAAAAGTATTCCTCCAAACTCGATGTTTGCGTGCATGGCCTTGAGCTTTATATCTATCTATATGCTTATGACGTTCCAGTTTTTGTAAATTATGTTATTTAAATATATTTTTTACGTATTGCACCCCCATATTCTGCAATTATGAAAAATTTCCAAAATATGAATCGATAAAAAAACTGAATTATTGAACCTGCTCATAAAATTTCAATCGGCAATCCAGAATCTGACTGGAGAGACACACGAAAGCGCATTTTTGCCAAAGCTGAATCTGAGACGCTCGCGCTACATGCTCGCTCGGTCAATGAAACAGTCAAATTTTGTGGTGACCACAACATTTTTTTATCTACCAAAATTCTCGTACATTGTAGCTCTAATTTTTTTTCTGTGTAGCTTTTATACTATCAGTTATATCAACATAAAGCCAATCCTAAACCAATTTAGCGACAGAAATTGATTCTCGATTGATACTCGGCTACTGACGCAATAAGCTTATGTATCCACACTAGAAATTGGCAACCTGAATAAAAGTCAGGCAAATTGGATTATTTCTTGATTGGATACAGTTTACATGATGGACATTTACTATGACAAAGTATAAGACCTCATAACTTATACGTACGGTACGATACGGTATGCACTGAGAAAAACGACTTAAAGGCTAAATCAAATTTGACCTTTTACCGTTGAATTGTAACTACGTAAGATGAATTCACAACTCTTAAGATCATTTTCACCAATCAATAAAAATGTACAATGTTTTATAATAAACACAACCGTCAAAAACGCCTTCCGTAATGTATTTTTAAGAATTGAACTTGTTATAGGTACGATAATAATTGCAGTATTGATCATAAAAAACCGCCGTAAAAGTATGCCTTACTTTTACGGCGGTTTATATACGGTGATTATCACCATAACGTACGACTTAATCAGTCTCATCGAAAAGTCAATATTTAAGAAAGACTACAAAATACACCTTAAATGAAGACGAAACGAAACCTTCGCCTTCACTGACCTCGTTTAACGCCTTCTAGTTGGAAGGCGTTTTTGTACGTATTTACGTTTGGTCGGTTTTTTGCCTTATACCATATAAATTGGCCGTCATTAGGGCGCTTTTGACTTTAGATTTTTCTCAGTGTGTAAGGTAAACACACATAGCACTTTCCTTTTCTGTTATAGGCTAGCCTTTCACTACTATCTCTCCAGATGGTATCTAAGTCATGATGCGGTCGAAGAAGTAGTTCAACGTAACTTAGAATTCGCGACGACTGGAAAGTCTTGCTCTGCGCTAGAGTTCTATAATTCGCGTACGGAATTCCACCTAAGTTTACCGCGGAACTCGGGGGCGTTTTGTTGAAAACGCCCTCCGAACTTCACCCCTCTATGTAGAGGGCGGAGACCGCCTACACTCGAAGACAGCCAAACTAGCCCGCTAGTTTTTGAATTCACGCGACGCACTGCAACAACATGAGCTCAGGGCAGCGCCAGGTGCACGCTGCATCCAGCAGCGAGTGCCCCGACGCACCCAGGAAGCCCCGCTCGTCCAAACCTTCCGCCCGAGACAGATCCCTGTCCAGGCGGAGGGTCCCAGTCGATACCGCCGATCAAGACGCCGAAAATTTCCGCAAATTCCGGCTCTCGGTGCAGAGCACCGCAGAGGCCGCCCGTCGGGAAATTCAACAGTGGAGAGCTGTGCCCCTGGACGAAGACGTTTCAGTGAGCACGCTCATATCACTGATCTCAGAGGATTCCATGTCACCACCATCAGTGCCATCACCCGACGAAGACCCAGCCCCAGGCTCGCGCCGCAAACGTGGTGATGAGGTCGTCAAGGAAGACAAGCGTGCGTGCGCTCGTGCCTCCGGTACAGAGCGGCCCACGCCTCTCCCACGCGACCCGCGCTGCGCAGCGACCACGCCTGCTGCCGGCCGGACACAACCGACCTACGCCGCCGTAACCACGGCTGCGTACGTCCGTGTCCCGGCCGCGGCACCGATGACCACAACAGCTACAAACCCCCGCCCACCCGCTCAGGCATCATGGTTGATACCAAACCGGAAGAAATCAAAGAAGACTTAAAGGAGCTCGGCTTTGAAGCCGAACACGTCAAAAAGATCGCCGCAAAAAGAGGCAGACCAGGCTGCATCTTCTTTGCGCAGATGAAGAGGACGGACAACCTGACCCCGGGCATATACGAAGTAGACGAACTTCTGTGCATGCCCGGGGTAAAACTAGAACACTGGCGTGGGAGGAGGGGCCCAGCTCAATGCCACAGATGCCAGGCATTCAGGCACTCCTCCCACAACTGTTTCCGACGGCAGGCGTGCGTAAGGTGCGGGGGCGAGCACTTTGCGCGCGACTGCCCCAGACCCCTTGAAGAGCCAGCGACGTGTGCCAACTGTGGCGGAGCGCACACCGCCAACAACCCCCGCTGCGCTGTGTTCCGCGAGGAGGCCCGGAACAAGCGCGCGGGCACAACGGCGATTACTACCCCACACAAAACACCTACCACAGGTGAGCGTGGAACCACGCACTCACCAATGGCCACCGGTAAGAAACGGAAGGAACAGAAGACAGCCACCATGTCCCTCACGGCCGGCGCAATCGACCCGCCAGTCAGTGGCGCCGACCCGGAGGGAATGAAGAAGAAGAAAAAGAAGAAGAAGAAGAAGGGCAAGGGACAGGGAGTCGCCCAACCGCCACCCCAAGCCGCAACCACCCAAGACAAGCACGCAGAGGGTGCGCCACGTGCACCACCCTCCGCGCGACCAAGGAAGCCGACTGCAACTGTCTCGCTCCCACGCGAGAGCGAGACAGACAACAAGAAGACAAGGACGGCGGCGGAACTTGAAATTATCGAGTCCGCCCTCTGCATCCTCCAGGACGTGCTCCAGGCGCTCAGGGAGGGAGCTGACCCCGTCCCGCTAGTGCTAGCGGGGGTGGGCAAGCTTCTTTCCTGCCGCTAGGAAGCACCATCCTGGACCACCGACGCTACCGCGTCGCCCAGGCCCCAAGGGCCGGCCTGGGCGCGCTATCATCTTGCCTCCCGAGCGACTCGCTCACTGGGCTTCCCACCAGCGGGATCCACCCGGTGGGCTGAGGGCGAGTAGGGAGGCAGAAGAACACCGGACTTACCACATACCCCGAACTAGACGAAGGTGTCATCATTCGATGACACGCACCCAGCGACCCGACTGTGAGGCACAGTCGGCGATTGACAGCCGCGCAAAGGGGCCAACCGTGCCCGAAGGCGCGTCCGCGCCGGCACTAGTTGCCGCGCGAAGAAGAAGACGAGCTTCGCGACGACTCTTCATGAAGGTATAACAGTTTAATAATGCTGTGGTGGTAGCTAGCCTGGCGCTGTAACGACTCTATCCTATGTTAAAACTGGGACCGACGAGGCACGGAAGCGCTCACCATGTTGAAGCATCGATGGCTCAGTGGCATTGGCTATGGACTGCCGCGCAGCAGGTCCATGGTTTGAATCCCACCGTGGATTTGAGCTTCACCGCATGGCCCGCCTGGCTAATGGCCACCCTCAAGTAGAAAATCTGTCGCCAAGCACCTAACGATGTATTTCGGCAGTTGTCTTTGAGATTGTTTATTAGATTCTATGTTAAGCCTGTAACAGCTTCGACCACATCATCAGGTGAGATTGTGATCAAAGGCTTAGCTATCAGCAATTAAAAAAAACATCCTAATTAAGACAGCAGCGAACAATCTACAATTGATCTTTTAATATTGGTGGAGTATACTATTCTTAGTATATCTATCTGATGAATTATGATTGAAAAACGGGGCCTAAGAAGTACAGCAATTGAAATAAAATGTACTATACATTTGTATCTGATTATTCCCTCTAGAAAACAAGTTTGTTTGAAACACCAGAAGTTTATTCAACGAAAATTGAAATTTTGACAAAATTTTCGTTATTTTTATGAACACGGTGGAAAAGCGCGCGATAGGACCCTCAAAGTTGAAAACTTGGATTTTTAATAAGGACCGCTACCTGTATAACATATTCAAAAATGGCGGTTTCCCGACCTTTTGCAAGGTAAAATCATTTATTCGACTATATGTATGTATGAATAGAAATATAAACGTAATATACTATATAGATGATATAGGTATACTACTCTGTCAAGAAGTACCAGGAAACAATCAATAATAAACAAAATGTTTGTTATTTATTCAAATTTATTTTACACTTTCAAAGTATGCTCCTTCAGAAACGATGCATACACTTACGCCAACGAATAATCTTTTTTACCTAAAAATTAAACCGACTTCAACACTCAAAAGTGTGAAATAACTTGTTGAAGTCGGTACCGGTCAGTAATTCTTTTATGTAAAAGCTAATGCTTCCCCTGTGGTCCCATTAAAATTTCATCAAAATCGGTTCACGTTGTCAAAAGTTCTGATGACATAATTAATTATAATATAATATGCATAGCGGAAATTTGGAATTATTATATAATTATATTACACGGAACGGGTTCATGTCATTTTAATATTGTTAGGTTTGCAATAACGCCTGCTATGCGGATTACATTACAAAATCACAAATATACGATAGGAATCAGGAATCCAGCACATGACTTAAATTTTTCCTATCGTATATTTGTGATTTCATGTACGTTATTAAAATTTATCACAGTGTGCTTCTGTAAGTGAAATTATAATCATATCATTGCTATAAAGGTGTCACAGCACAGCAATGTACTTACAGTATAATAATGTACAGCAATTTATATCAAAATGTAAAAATATATATTGAGCTATTATTATGATTATCATGTTTAATATTATATTATGCATTTATTTACTATATGTAGTTATAGTTATCATAGCAACTTATTTCCTTTTTTTTCTTCTGTACTTTTTATAGTTTTCTTTTTAGTATACTCTTATTCACCTATTTATTCACCCCGTTAAGCACTTACACCTTTTCAAACACCGTCAACCATTAAATAAATATATAAAAATAAATAATCAAATTGTATGTTAAAAATATTAGCCTTGTAAAAGTTTCTTTTTCGAGATCTTCTTAACGACTGTAATTGAAACCGAATTATTGATGTTTTATGTGAATCCTGTTCCTATGACCTGCAACACTATATCGATTGAGATAGGAGTAAAATAGAGTGCCAGCGTTCTCGCTAGGGACTTTTAGCTTTATGCAAAAATAGTGATTTTTGAGCATATTTCATGCTGAAACAGAACGCTCAGCAAGCGAGCGCAACCAGCACTTGGCTGATTTTAATTTTATGTCACTTAATTGAGTAGAGACAAGGGAAGTATACCTCAACATCCCTCAACAAACAAGTTGTTTTTAAATTTATTTATGATACTTGTCCAAAGTAACTCTTGATATCTCCAAGTAACGATAGAAAAAAACTTATTTAATTTCGATAATCCAGTAAAAAAATATCACTAAAAAGAGTGATCATAATAATATATGCGTCGACAGTCGGTGAGACAGATGTAAAGATTACAATTTGTGTCTGTGGATCATCTGTAATATTCAACGCAAACGTAACTGACTTCCATAAAAAGGAGGCGTGTACTCACACGCCTCCTTTTTATGGAAGTCAGGAACAAATAAGTTACACTTAACATACACTACAGCTACCTGTCCTGAAAAAATCAAAAAGAAGAAACACCTCTCTGTAAATAAAACGATCCTTGCACCCATCAGTTATAAACGTTTGCGTTGAATATTACAGATGATCCACAGACACAAATTGTAATCTTTACATCTGTCTCACCACCTGGGGTGAGTCGCGAGCTCCCGTTACCCCTTTGTCATTGAAACCTGTCAGATTGCGTTACTCTAATAGAAAATGCTCGTGTTTTCGTGTGGAAATACTGGTATGTGCGCTAGAATACGAACTACGAAGGAATGAAAAATTCCACGAGGGTTATATTCGCGCTAGTATCAATGTTACTTCATTTTCATTTAATGCTTTACGAGTGTTTGTGTTTTCGTACTCATTGTGCACAACGGAACCCTCTTAATGAGATTACGCTGTATTTCTGTCTGTCTGTGACGGAATGTGTTAAAAATCTGAAATTTAGATTTTTTGCGAAGAATGTCGACGCAAACCAAATATCGCTTTAGTAATTAGATTAAATGATTAAGGGAACCGTGCACAAGTTTCCAAAAATAATTGTTTTTCCACTAGCATTTCATGATCTAGAGCTCATTGAGACAAGACACAACAAGACAAGACGGCAAGATAGGACAGGACAGGACAGGATACAACAGGTCAGTCTGCGTTACGTTTTTGAATGGTCATAGAGGATAAAAATATTAAACGTTATAGGAATAGAATTAAGACGGATTTACCACCTATTATATTTTATTAGTAGGATGAGTACCAAGCTGTTATATTTTTTATTCTACATACTGCTGTGTAGTTATTTTATGCGGCTTAAATATTACACTTATATAATTACTAAGTATTAGAATCCATAGTGGTGTGTGGAGTGATGTTACATTGATTTACTTTAGGGATCATTAATTATTAATATAATCGTATATACAATCGGCATGTATTTTAATTATGAATGACGCCATTTATTATATTGATCATTTCCTAATCTAAAGAGCTAAGATAAACACCTACTGGACTGACTTCACCTCAGAGGTTTGAATAAAAGTGAGTTGTATAATATATAATTATATTGTATAATATATTGTATAATAGGTTGATATTGACACCTACTATATTTAAAACTATTGTTGACCATTTTTGCTCCACGGATGACATTACAAATTTACAACGAGAGGATAAATTATAGCCATATGCGGGATTCGAACCCGCGCTATCCACTCCTAGAGCCGGGGTATGCTCTAACCGCTAGACACATGACGCATGACTCTAATTTATGCTTTCGTTCTTAACCATCTTTTTCTTTATTTCAAAAACCAAACTAGTTACAATCTGAAACTTGGTTATATTGAAAAGGATATACCTACTGAAAACGCTGACTTATCGTCAAAGCACGAATATCGGCAATCGCCTAATGGAATGTTAACTTAGAATCAAAACCAAAAATAGTTTTCCATTGACTGGCTGTTAAGCCGCAAGATAATTGTAGCAGCTAGTATTCAAATAAAATTTTACCTCGAGTACTACAAGCAGCGCAAGCTATAGTTACTACTAGATTCTACACCTGTAGAATTTACAGGGTATACAACTGATAAACCTGTAGTATACTGTTACTTATTCTGTAGTATTACACCGGCATCCCCTGAGAAAGTAAACGCAAATACACGCGTCACATAGTACCGTGAAATATTGCTCCGCGTTTTATGCGACACTATTTTTAAATTTATACCCACGTATGCCACTTTGACGGTATTGGTTACGGATATTGGCAATATTTGCTACGTCGATGTTATTGACTTTTACTATGCTTTACTACATCATACCTATTTTTAAGTACCTATTTAAGTTCATACTATACTATGTTATATATATTATCGCAGATGGTATGAAACTCAAAAGTTGTGTCTAATTTAAAATATATACAATGCCAAGCCAATTTAAGAAATTTTAAAATTATATATCAGTTTCATTAATTTTTTACGAAATGTATCTATTTTTCATGCATTGAGATGTATGAAAAATAAAAATTATGCACGAAGATCAAGATTATTTTTATATTTAATCAGAACAAAGTCCTTAGGCGCGTTCGCCGATGCATCAAAATTAACGTTTTATTGACTCAAACTATAAATAAGATTAGGAACTGAGTGTTGTAAAGTTTTTCCCACGCTCCTCTTAACTCGCTGTAACCAATCGACATGCGGAATGTAACACATTTCCGATTTCCCTTTTGGAAATGTACTACAATTCCTAGAAGATAAGCATAGTACATTGTAGTTACCACATTTCCTGCCGATTTCCGGCATTATGTACATTTCGTAGGGATCACATAATTTTTGTTTATACTTAGAGCGGAGTGTTTCATATTGACCGACCATGCCATAATACTCCAGGTCGGCCAATATGGAACACTACTGTTTTCTGTAATAAACCAACACTCGCATACCTTCCTCGTTGGCACAACCCTGCCTCTCAACTCCTCAGTGAATCCGTGCGAAGCGGCGGCGGAGCGGCGAGTTCGTATGTCTATTGGGCGCGAAGAGATCTTTGATTTTAGTTTTTGGTAAGTTTAATCATTTCAAAAATTCAAATACCTCAAATGTTAGTGCACTGTTATGAAGGCAAACCTTTTACCGTAAGCAATATTCTCAAGACAGTCCTTCGTGCATATAGGGTACGTATTATTTAGGCTTAAAGCTCATCTACACAGTTGGCAACCATAGGTTCTGCCCATTGGTCTTGACGGGCCGCTTACCGTCGGAATTTGCTTCTACACAGTCGCTCACCACAGTGTGTTTCGGACTTTAGAGTGCATTAGATAAAATCGTTTTGGCGGCTAATACGGTTCACCAGGCAGAGGGCCAAAAAATGACTGCCTATGTTGTAAGCTATGGGCAAATAAATATGCCCAAAGTTAAAAGTATTTGAATTTTGTTGCTCTGTAAAGTATCAGTTTCTTATTTGTATTTTTTTCTATTTGGTAGACAATATGCTCCTTGTTATCAACGGGCAATATGGCCCTAGGCATTTTATCCACTCATGTTTAGTTTTAGACAATTGTTTTTTTATTATGAAAATACATGTTTTTAGTCATTTGAAGTTGAATTGCGATAATATTATAGTTATTGATTATTGATAGGTTCAACGACCGACATAACCAATTAATTCATCTAATACACTTCGAGTTTTACTAACAAAAAGGCTAACAGTGTGCCATAGTACCCTAAACTATTTTATATTATTTGTACTACCGTCAGTTTTTTTTATGTTACTCATAACTTTCCCTATTCACGCAGTATTCGCTCAGTGTCCAGAGGTCTTGTAGATTTGTGTCATGTTGGACATGGGATTTAATTAATTTGATAAGAGGATCCCAAGCAGGTGACAAGTTATTAACCCATGTGACAAGTAAAACCAATTAATAACCCCGTGACCACGATCACTGTAAAGTGTTTGAAACGTCGGGACAAAAATAATGATAAATATACGCGATTTAAACCGTTTAAAGTTGTTTAAATACAATGTGTAATAATCGCGAAAACCTAAGACAACATTCTATATTTAATAACTTAAAAGGTGACAGATGATTAATTACCACTTTTTGAAGTTTTTGAAGCAGTGATGGCTCAGTGGCATTGCCTATGGACTGCCGCGCAGCAGGTCCATGGTTCGAATCCCGCCGCGGGCTTGAGCTTCACCGCATGGTGGAAGGGCATTTTGCGAGTGACCGCCTGGCTAGCGACCACCCTCAAGTAGAAAATCTGCCGCCAAGCACCTAACGGTGTATTCCGGCAGCTGTCCTTGAGAGTCAGTGAAATTACAGGCACATGAGACTTAACAGCTATGCCTCAAAATGACGGGCGCAGTGCAGTTCATGATTTGTGATGAAATGCATCTGTTATATGCTTAACATCAGGTGGCTAGAGCTTGTTCCGTCACAATTACAATGAACACGAATGACTTTCTGGTTTGGCAGTGTCGTTGGTCTCTAGGTGTGACTCTTGCGAATATAATAAGCTCCAGAGATACAGAGCAAGCCATGGAAAAAGCCACATTATAATTGAATAAAATCAGAGCCAAACGATGGAAATAAGTAAATTGTTTTAAGCCGCGATCAAAGGGCTCCCCCTTTGAAAGCATAATATGTATTAGTTATGTTGAATTGTATGTTAGTATAATATAATTGGTATACCGTTTTAATTAATTCCATATATGTACAATAGTACATAACTCGCTTATGTTGCAGATGATATGACATTTAGGCTAAATCTAAGAATTCTCTTATCTCATTACAGTCAGGAAGTAAATAATGCAAAATGTTGTAATACCCATTTATTAAATGAAAACATAACCACCCAAAGAAAAAGGTTTGATACAAAATCAGGCTGTTTCCGGTTTGTTTCTCTGTGATATCTATGATTGCTCCGATTTCAAAGCGCAATTTTTGGGATGGTTTTGCAGATTTATTTATTTGAATTTATTACATAATTTCAACAAACTTGTCTTTAAATTGGCATTCTGTTCTTAATAATTTGAATAATAGGTATGTAAACTTATTGATGGTGACTTGATATAATTATGTACTGAAAAGCATTTACGTAGTAGTTAAATTTAACGTTCCATAAGCAATCTCTACAGATGTTATCCTATTGTATAAACGTTTATGTAACTCATTAATTAATACTATATTTTACCGACTTCAAAAAAAGTAGGAGGTACTCAATTTGTCTGTTTTTATATGTTTGTTACTTTAGAACTTTTGACTGGGTGTACCGATTTTGATCACTTAATTTTATTTGAAAGCTGATGCTTGCCGTGTGGTCCCATTTAAATTTCATCAAAATCGGTCAAGCCGGTTTTGAGTTACACTCCAATAACTAAAAAATATTTTCCTATCTTGATGATATAGTCATTGACAGTGCATGACAATCGATCCCATTAGTAGCAAGGGTCACTGAAATGGGTGCATATATATATATTTTTTGTTATTAATGGAATCGAATCCAACACTAAAATGTGTGAAATAACCTGTCGAAGTCGGTACCATGCTCACAATATTGTGATAATATGTACTTTTGAACCATCATGGTACCGACTTAAACAAGTTATTTCACACATTTAAGTGTTGAAGTCGGTTCCATTTTTGCAAAAAAAGAATGCTATTTTTATGGAACAAATGCGAGGAATACGAATGCCTTGCGAATGTGCTAATTTCTTCAAACCGGAACACTGTAATGTGGACATTACTTCTTAGCGGTAGAACTATGTGTGATTGCAATACTTCCTGGACCAACACGTCCAAAGAGTTCTATTGCTATTTAAATTATTATTTGGTATTTATTGTGCAAGAGTTAATTATTAGGTCCTTACATATGAAATTGGCGTTTTGTATGGGAGGAACAAAAAGTCGAATATTTTTTAATATAATATATTTAATTAATCAAAGTATGAACCATTATTTTCTATGCACTTTTGCCATCTCATAGGTAGTTCATTGATCCCTTTACTAAAAAAACCAGTCGGACGGGAATCAATAAAATCTTTGAAGGCGATTTGGACTGCCCCATCGGAGTTGAATTTTTTCCCTTGCAAGAAGTTATCCAAATTTCGAAAAAAATGGTAATCTGTTGGAGCAAGGTCCGGGGAGTACGGAGGATGTCTTAGACTTTCCAATTGAAGCTCTTCTAATTTAGTAGCCGTCTGTAGCGCAGTGTGTGGTCTAGCGTTGTCGTGAAGCAGCAGTGGCGTGGAGCGATTGACCAGCCTAGGTTGTTTAGCCGCTAGCTTTTCCATCATGGTTTGCAATTCCTGACAATAGACATCAGCCGTAATAGTCTGGCCAGATTTGAAAAAACTGTAATGAACAATACCGGCACTAGTCCACCAAACGCTTACAAGTAACTTTTTGGGGTTAATTTTCGCTTGGGGCAGGATTTGGCTGGCTGGCCAGGATCTAACCATTGCGCTGAGCGCTTCCGATTATCGTAAAGAACCCATTTTTCATCACAGGTAATGATTCGGTTTAAAATACCTTCATTATTGTGCCGGTTTAGTAATGTAACGCAGCAGTCGACGCGCGTTTGCCGGTTTGTTTCAGTCAATTCGTGAGGTACCCACCTTTCAAGCTTTTTAATCTTCCCAATTTGCTTCAAGTGAATTAAAACAGTTTTATCACTAACATCGCAGCCTGCAGCTAACGCGGACGTGGTTTGCGATGGATCCGCTTCCACAATAGCCTTCAACTCTTCATTATCAACTTGAGTCTCAGGCCGTCCACGGGGCTTGTTCTGCAGGTCGAAATTTCCAGAACGAAAACGTTGGAACCAAAAACGAACTGTGTTTTCTTTTGCAACACGACCGCCATACACATCATTCACCCTTCGAGTTGTTTCCGCAGCACTAGTGCCACGGCGGAACTCGTACTCGTAAATAATGCGATATTTAAGGTTTTCCATTTTGTAAAATGAGTGACGCAAACAGAAAAAAACAGAAGAAAAAAAACAAATGAATGACGATCATCGAAGCACAAATACATGAGTCTATAGCTGTACAAATTTGAATTTGGAATTCCTTACCAAAGAGGAGAAATTCGTGATTAAAGTGGCCAGTACGAAAAACGCCAATTTCATATGTAAGGACCTAATATTAAAGTGGTCAATCGGTTACAAGGTATTGCTATGACTGCTCTAACAGCATGATGTTTCATCAAGTTCATGTCGATGTCTGGAAGTCCACAGCCTTGCAATTTTCACGGCATTTCCTACCTCGCACTGCCACAATTTGGAGGTGAAGTATTTCCGAACAGATACGACCTAGGGGCCTTCAAGAAGAGAGCATATTCCCTCCTCAAAGGCCGGCAACGCATCCTCGAGACCTCTGGTTTTGCGGATGTTCGTGGGCGCCGGTGATCACTTACCACCAGGTGAGCCACTTGCTGTTTGCCCTCATATCAAATTAAAAAAAAAAACAGAAAAAATGTACAAACATTAACTAAGTCATATTTTTACTAACTAATAGGCTAGATCACACTAGAAAAAACATAATATCCTCTAAAATAGTATACAGAAGAACTAGAGTAGGGACTGGTCTTTAAAAGGCCAATGCCGGCATACAGAGTTGTTCAATCATTTAGAGTTAATAAAATCCGTACTTACCGTAAGGTATCCACGTTAGAATAGCTTCCTCATCACTTCTTCACCTATATTAGGTCAATGTTCTATCCCAGCGTTTTCTGTCCAGCTGCCAACCCTAAGACGTGTGCCAAGCATGGGGATTATTAATTACCTAACCCTTGAGGATCCTATTATCTCTATTGATGTGGATGTTCCAGAAGACGCAGCTTTGTTTTTAGAATATTTATTAAAATCACATTAAAAGTCGCGACAAAAATCCCAATTTGCGAACTCTCAGTCGCTTATATCGACACTCAAAATCGCAGTAATTAGAAGAGTAGGTATAGGTATCACATCACAACTACGTTACTTTCAAACTAAGTCAAATTATTCTTGGCTCACAATACTGTCGCATTGTTGAGCTCTCGTTTCACGATAATCGTCATATCTGCATTTGTAAAACAGGGCTTTTTGTGGTAGCGCTAGTTTACGTTTTTTTTTAAATATACTATACAATACAAATACTCTTTATTGAACTCCAATTTTACAATGGAATTATGTTATGATATAATGATATACAAACTAAAAGTATTATAGTTTGTTGAAATAACAGATATATTATGTATTTATACGTTCTTATCTAATAAAATATTATACCTATACGTGAAATACTACCTTAGGTTAGGTAGGTACCTAAATTCTAGCGAAGCTAATTAGGCATAACGTGCTCTCTCGCAAACTACTAACACAATATAATGTATGTATGTGTATGTGTGTATATGTGCAATTATAGGATTTTCAGGAATTAACGTTGAAAAATTTGGCTTAGAAAATTTCTAAAAGTAATAAGAGCAAAAAAAAGTGGTCAATCCAAGCTTAGAATCAACCAAAAGCACTGCGTGTATCTACTTTTGTACCTAAAGCCTAATGTAAGTTATGGTGTGATGATTGGCTTTGAATAAATTCGCACATATTTCTCTTGCTTTGAATCAGTTACCAATATATACAGCGTGTCCCAAAATTCAACGATAAGCCGGCATCGGAGCATGGACCTACTCATGACTCCTCGGAAAAAATTAAAAAAAAATTATAACTGTTTTTTTTTATTAATTACAGAGACTTTTATAAATTTCATCGATATTCGATACCCATTATGCTATTTTCAACTACCATGACCACAATTTTTGACATATTTTTGATATTTTTTGTGCATTAGCAACCTAAGAAAGACGGCTATCTCCCACAATCCTTTAAAATTACAGAAAGTCTGTAGTTATTTTACAAAAATCAGTAAAAAAAATTTTTTTCTTATAATTTTCATAGATTTTAACATTCTATGCACTTTCTATAGTCTGGGTTAAAAAAAAAAGTATGGACACTACCATGGCAAGTTTTATTAAAAGTTGGCGCAACTTTATAAAAGTCTCTGTAATTAAAAAAAAAAGAGTTATAATTTTTTTTTTTTTCCCGATTAGTCATGAGTAGGTCCATGCACCGATGCCGGCTTATCGTTGAGTTTTGGGACACGGTGTATATATAGGTTAAGCCATGATACGAGAGTTATACAAGAAATATCGTAACACTGTGTCCCAAAGAGAGATGATGGCGTGTTTCAAATATATTCCTAGAATGAGTAAAGACCAATAGTTTACATAAATGAACCTAAACATAATTTTTCACAATAAACGAATAGCAAAATGTCCTGGACTTTTAATAATATCTTTAATATTTGCCACCTTTGTCTTTGATATGTAATTATATCTTATATACATCTCGTATTACTCGAATCACAACACTCATATCTCGAGTGTCTCTTACGTCGAGCGTTGTATCTTGAATACATGATAATACGGTTCATCTCTAATCATTTGGAACTGAATTCTCATATCTTGAATATACTTTTTTATGTTTTATTGGTTAGCCTTTGACCACTATTTCACCTGATGGTAAGTAATGATGTGGTCGAAGATGTGTTCAGACTAATAAATAATTACTGGCTCTCAAGGACAGCTGCCGGAATACACCGTTAGGTAATTGGCGAGATTTTCTACTTGAGGGTGGTAGCTAGCCAGGCGGGCATTCTCAAAATGCCCTACCACCATGCTATAACGACTGCCATCCTAAGACGAAAACCGGGACCGACGGCTTAACGTGCCCTCGGAAGCACGGAAACGCTCAGTAGTGTCACTAGCGGTCACCAATCCAACTCATGACCCCCGCGGACGTTGATTAACTTTGCTGATCAGTTAAGAACAGCTAAGCAAAGTTCGCTACAAGCGCTTCAAAATAATACTTTATAGTACCACCAACTTAACTGTGCAGTTCTCGAGGGCGCTACTGGTCAAGGAAATCAACTACAAACTGTCACAATTTGAAGGAATGTTGTAGTTCTTTTTTCTGCAACCTGAACACATAAGTTGGTGGGACTGTAAGTATGTATGTCTCATAAATCGAGCGATGCATCTTGCATAGAATATAATAAGGTTCATCTAGGATCACTCGAATCAAAGCACTGGAGTAAGTAGGTACAAGTATTCATGTCTACATTACGTCGAGCATTGTATCTTGCATAGAGTATCATCAGCGATTCTCGCGAATACTGTATTATTAGCATTTACGTAGTTTATCCATCAGTTTCAGATCACTCACACGGCTTGTATTTACAAGAACATATCACGCGGTTTACGAGCGCCATAATAACACGTCCTAGTTTCGTTAGTTCGGCTACTCTCGTGTCAAAATATACGTTTGTGTAAACAATGTTATTTTGAAATCCTTCATTGAACCTGTACCGATTTGTTCTGTAACTTTGGCTTAGGATTGAGGAGTTTGTTGTGATGAATTAAGAATATACACTCAGCTAGGTTCTAGTTGAATAGAACATTGAGTCCGTAGCTACTTTATGTCGTATGAAGTTTCATAGCAATAAAAATATTTATTCATAGACTGAATAACTTTAGAACCTTTTGTATCTTTCATCCTTTAATATCCCTAACCTACATATCAAATCCTACCCACTAGACTATCACTAATGTAGAAAAATACATGTATTCTTTTCTGATACGGACTTTTTATGTGCCAATTGATTATAATTGTTATATCGACAACGAAACATACAGGGATCTCGTGTCTAGGGTCTGAGTCCTACTCATAATTGTAATTTTTCTTTCGTTACGATTTCGTAAGCCGGTGATCTCTAACGAAGGTGTCTTCAGCAAGAGTGGGTATCACCGAAATGTTAGAGTATCTGCCTCGAAGCAGATACTCTAACATTTCGGTGATACAACACTACTGTTTTTGGTGTGTAGGACACTGTAGCAAGTCGCTCGCCTACTAATTTCACTAGGCGAGCGAGACGTACTAAAGACGGAACTAAAGACTCGGAGTTACGAGCGCAGTGATACGTCAAGAAAAACGGCTCCTTCTAGTTGATGGAGGCTGTTTGATGGACTGGCATGCTAAATGCATTACCACAATGCTGTGAGCTCAAGCTTGGGGTAAGTTAAAACTTAAGACAACGTGATTGGTGGCTGCTATTAAATACAATGGCGTCGCACAAATTACAAAAAAAAAACGGCATCGACAGTGTTTTTTGATTGAATTTTTTTCATGTTATTGTGACGGAACAAACTCTAGGCCCATCTGATGTTAAGCGGACTAACATCTGCCTCTAACAGATGCATTTCGTCACAAGTCACGAATTGCACTGCGCCCGTCACCTTGAGACATAGTTGTTAAGTCTCATGTGCCTGTAAATTTACTGGCTCTCAAGGACTGCTGCCGGAACACACCTTTAGGTGCTTGGCGACAGATTTTCTACTTGAGGGTGGTCGCTAGCCAGGCGGGCGTTCCAAAAATGCCCTTCCACCATGCAGTGTAGCTCAAGCCCGCGGCGGGATTCGAACCATGGACCTGCTGCGCGGCAGTCCATAGCCAATGCCACTGAGCTATCATTGCTTCAAAATAATTTCAGCTAAAGGCATACCGCCATTAAAAAAAAACAACCAACATTATTTTTATATTGGTCGTGCATAAAGTTATTCTTTAGGATAGTAAGTTACTATCTGATGATTGGAAACTGGACCTAAAACTGATAAAAGTTGTATGTGTACTGCGGTTACTGGCTAGTACAGCCACTAACCGCAAGCAGACCGCGAACATACTTGCATAGGTTTTAACTTTTCAAACTGCGGCCACTAGAATCCGGCATCTAGATCCATTTGAAAATAAAAACACATTCTAGATTTGTTGCAAATAATAACAGATTTTAAAATGTAAATTGAAACTGACCTCTAAGCTTCAATTTACATTTTAAAATCTGTGCAATTGCACTGACCTCTAAGTTTCAATTTACATTTTAAAATCTGTTATTATTTGCAACAAATCTAGAATGTGTTTTTATTTTCAAATGGATCTAGTTGCCGGATTCTGTAAGTAGTTGGGAAAAACTTAAATGAATTAAAATTTTAATGATTTAATCTTTTAGAATTTGAACGTTTGGAAATAAATAGACTGCAAAACAGGAAATTCTATCTAGAAGTCTAATGATTTAGGGTAATACTGTAAAACAATGTCTCAACAAATAATTTAATATTCAACATAATTGTTATTTAAGATATAGTAATAACGAAGGAGATGACAAAATAAATAGTTGAGCAACAGTTTGAATATTACGGCTTGGCGGCTGAATACTACACTATGGCTGTGGTACTTCTCCGCACTTATTTCTCAGCAGGAATCCTCCTGTATATATGGAGTTCAACGACCTGTAGAATTTGCCCTATCGGTACCTATTATCTACAAATTAAACAACATTAAAACAAAAATTAAACATTAAAGCACATTAAACATTTAATACCCGAATGGCGTAACGTCTGCTCCAAGGATCGCCTGCAGCAATTGAGTTTATTTTTTCTAAATGATTTATTGTAATACAAGTAGCCGTGCGCTGCCCGGAAAGTCCCTGTCTAGTGTAATGCTACCATCCTTTTTTAAGACAGCTAACTTTGTCTATACCAGGTGTTCTTAAGCCGTACGAGTAGATTTTATTCTACGTTGTAGACAGTATCTTGTTAACTGGTCTTCGTTAAAAGAATTGCTGCAACAGCACTTTGAAGGTGGTGATTCTTACTTGGATTTTGTAGTAGGATTCAAAGTACTAAAGACTAGTTGTAATATAAGCGGACGACTTTCATACGACGATTTTCAACACACTTGCGAGGAATGAATATGGAAATTTCGATACAAAAATATTTTCTTGATTATTTTTATAGCATTAATAATCTGATTAAGTTCTACTTCAGTTGGTAATAAACTCTTTGGTTTGTTTTTATATGAAAAACAAACGAAACAAACTACAATCTCTTTGGTGAAAAGTGTGGAAACGTTTTTTTCAATACCCTTGCTCGTAAAGTGAGCTTTATTGTATCGTTCTTAGGGCCATAAACCGAACTATAACACCCTCGTGCATAATAATATTATACACTAGTGCCTAATAGAATTATCCCTATAAAGTTAGCTTAGTACCTAACTGCAAATTATATGCGAGTAAACAGAGAATTTTGCGATTGCCCGCCTGGCTAGCTACCACCCTCAAGTAGAAAGACTGTCGCCAAGTACCTAACATTGTGTTCTGGAAGCGGTCCTTAAGAGCTACAAAAATTACAGGCACATGAGACTTAACAACTGTATGTATCAGTGTGATGGGCGCAGTGTAAGTCGCCACAGGACGAAATGCATTAATAATTCGGAAGAAGAAGGTTATACCAGAGTCGGAGAAACTCTTGTATAACCTTGTACGAGCGTAAACGTCATATTTTTATAAAATAATGCATACATAATATAAAAAAGAATGCTCGTTAAAGTTTTCACAGGAACTGTCATCGAGAAAATGCCCCGGCTTCGGACGGGTATATAACATAAATATCAAAAATTAATGCTAAAATTTTTTGAAAATATTCTAAAGCCTATGTTCATCGGGGAGAATGGAGGATTCTAAATGTGAAATATTTTTTTAAATTGGTCCAGCAGTTGAAAGTTTATTCGTTACACATACAAAATACAAATCTTTCCTCTTTATAATATTAGTGTAGATGACATTATCTACTCAGCCTAACCTTATATACAGACTAGTAGTGTAGTACATTATATCTAAGAATTTATACTCAAAAATCATTGTGAGGTCTGATTATAATGTATGAACCCAAGCGTGCCAATTTGCATGTTTCTTGCGATATCGTCCTTATGTGCCAATTTACTTGGCTGACTTGTAAAAACTTATAATTGGACTGATCATTTGCTTCGTTATTAAAGAATAATATATAGTACTAAATAGATGGTTTACAAAAGTACCATCACCTTCATGCCCTTATTCCGCTTATGTATTATTATTATTATTCATCGGAAACAGTTTTATACAAAAGTATTAGTTTCAGTTTTATGGGTGTTCACTTTTTCTAAAACATATAACCATAGAGAAATGACTAATAAGAGTGACAATCGCAACGTACGCCGGAAAAAGCTCAAAATCTTGTATTATATCCAGATGGCGCTGACTCGTAGCCTGGAAATTTTGCCTTCGACACTTGTAGCCGTTAAATTTGAATTTCATTGATGGTAATCAAACCCAAAAGATGTCTTGTTTTTTTTTGAATACGAAATATTGTGTTAAATGCTGCTCTGATAAATTTGTTTTATATGGATAATTTACCACGATTCATAAGTATATTGATAGATGGCGTTGCACCGCATGTCAGGTAACATTTGAAATATCGCAAATGGGTTATCCTAGATGGCGCTTATTTTAAAAGTTGATAAAGATTGAGCTGAGTTTTATCGGGAACGTTGAAAATATTAATCAAAGTTAATGTTATATTTTTATAAATTCCTATCTGTATTTTAGTGTTCAGTAACACAGAAAATAGCAGACTGAGTGTGAGGAGTGTAATGTTAAACAATAGATGTTAATCCTAAACTAAAATAAAATTAATAAAATTCCTTAACTAACGTACATACTACCTAAAGTTATAAACTTACGTTAATATTACTAATTATTATAAATAATTACGTGCGGAACCCACGGCTTGTGTACGTTTAAAAGTGTTTTCGCTAATGCTTCGAAAACCAGTCAAGGAACGCTAAACAAATTCCTTATCTCTTGAACGCAGTTAGCTCCAACTACTATGAGTTAATCTGTGGCGTGCATTCATTCTGCTATGCAATTGGCACAGTACGCTTGTCTGGTGCGAAATAAATATATTACCTACATACTTTAATTATTATATTTTCATATTAACATTTAAGTACTTGTAGTGAAGTGCGTGAATCCCTCTAGGGTGAGTTCCTTATTATATTGTTTCTATAGTGCTGAGTGATTATTGTAATCTTATAAAATTAACAGCTGTTCTGCCTAACCGCGCTAGACTGATAATTTTAAAATTTGAGTCACTGATACCTGGTTTAACAACGATCGTGTTAGCGCGGCTTGGCAACAGTAGCTGAGGAATGTCAGGCCACTAAGACGGTGTCTCTTCTCCAGGATTCAACTACTACCCTGAATAAACTGGAGGACTAAGACGGCTACTCTAACTAGCCGTGACTTGAGTTTGCTCAAGCCGACGGCGAAGTCTAGACCGCCAGACCTACTCCGGGATCCCGTCTTCGATAGAATTCAGGCCAGTGACTCCTTCTATCCAACTTCATGTAGAAGTGTGCGGCTGTGCAACTGTATATGGAATAATAAACGTGTTAATACCCTTCCCTGAGTTTACCTACCTACCTGCTGGCTGTGGGGTGCTTAGCAGCGCCCTAACGCCGCAACATGTTGATTAAAGGAATAAAAAAACGCGTTTGTTCTGATTTATGCATAATGCAACTTACCCTCATGATTACCCTAAACAATTCTTCACCCTAAAAATTACCCTGTCAGCTCAATTTTACTCTAAATCTAGGGTAAATTACCCTGACTTGGCATCAGTGCCATTCCGTAGATGATTGTAACTGCGGAATAATTATAACATTGATATGCTAGCTAAGCGTCGTTGCCAGCTTGTTATTGTATGAGCGGCAACGTCGCTAAACTGAACATTATTATTTAAACTGTGGTTGCGCTTAGCATGTTGCTCATAAACATATGGAAAATAACGCCATCTAGCCATTTTGTTTCGTTCCAACACGAGAGCGAGTAGCCCAAGTGAGATTTAGGACGGCCATTAAATATTTAATTTCGTTATTTTATTTGATTTGATACACTTAGCGACATCTTTCGCCGAAGCTGGTATTTACTTATCGGCGTACGCTTTCATGTATGGTTATTGTCACTCTTATTAGTCATTTCTCTATGATATAACTATGGGTAGCGGTTACATTAAGAACCATTGTAGTTAATATAACCGCTACATTTCGGTTAGTGAGGGCGTTAAAAACACTATTGTACGCCTTATGCAGCAACATACTGATGTGTGCTGAGCATTTGTAACCCTCTATCACTTGATTACCTTCCAGGAGATCCAACAAGATGATATGGTACAGTTCTTATATTATATATTTATAGATATTCAAATATTATTTCTTATATGACGAAATATACATAGCCGGAAAGTGATATTTTAACCCGGCACCCCACTAGGGAATCATTAATTGAAATTCACTTAACTATAAGTTTCCGTAAGCCGAACTTTTAGTTCCACCTAAACAATAAACAAAAGAAAAATCCACACATTAATCAGTTCCATTGGTTTATGATTAGCTATAAAAAATATACGCAAAATATTGACATCAAAGAAGGCGACATCGTTAGGCAAATAAAAATACCAACATCCTCCCCTCCTTTAATTTACGGTCGCGATCATATAAATAATATGATACACGACATCGGATTACGTTACTTATTGATTTACGAGCCTGCCATGGATCGAATGTACCGAAAGACAATGGAAAAACGATTTTTCTCGTCATATGACTCTTTGAAATAGGGCTTAGCTTACATGGGGCTTACTCATTTCAAGTTACTTCTGCCCTCGGCTTCGCTCATATGGAATTCAGTTATATTACTACCTGTGAACCTGTTCTCTTTTATGTAGTTTTTTTATTGCTGATAGGCTTACCTTTGACCACTCAACTTTTCAAGGAATAGTCCTGGAACATACTGTTAGGTGCTTGAAGTCAGCTCTTTTATTTATGGTGGTAGCTAACCAGGCGGCAATTCGCAAAACGCCCTACCGCCATTCAATAACCACTGCCATCCTAAAAGAACAACCGGCATGGCTTAACGTGCCCTCCGAAGCATAGAAGCGGTCACCCATTAAAGCAGATGTTGCTGAACCTAGTTGATCAGTTAAAAATGACTAGGCAACCTCTATTACGAGCGCGTTTAGATGTTTGTGTAATATATACGCAAACATACTTTCGAATTTATATGATTATATTAGTTGTAAGTGACCATTGACCTATATATACTAGACGCGATATCTGAAACGAGCATAGTCGACCAGTGCAGGTAAGCCGGCCGGCATACTCTCACGCACACGCAGTTGGGCACTCGTAGAGATTACACGCGCTTTACATTCGAAAATTGTGTATTCAAAATGCCATCCTGCGTCCTAAGATACTGCACAAACCATTCGGGAAAAACCAACAAAATCGATGGAATCACTTAGTAACTGTAACGTTGCTACGCCAAATTCTGATTGAATAAAAAATATTGAGAGAACCATAATTAAAAAATATAATTGTACCTAAATGTATGCAAAATACGATTAAAACAATATAAAATCTCGATAAAAAAAAGAGAGTACCACTTTGGTTTCTTGTAAAAAGTTGTAAGTAACTGAAACTAATTGTACCTTTACGGTTTTTTGAACTAATATACTCTTCACAAAGTTTGGTAGGTACAAAAGCTATGTCCATTGTATGCCGATAGTTTTTGATCTTGAGAAAGCATATCTCAGAAGTAGTCTAGCGCTGCATGTTTGAATAGTTTGGTTAGATGGTACAATTAGCTTCAGCGCTGTAAGCGAACTTTTATAGGCAATATTAGCCTACAAGCATTGTGCCGCTGCGTGTTAGTTTCGTTCGGTTAGACGATATAATTAGTTCTAGGTTGCAGTTTGATCTCGTAAAGCGCTGAAGCGCAGTAAATTTACAATTAGCAAAAATGGATACGAGTTTTGCCTCAAATGACTTCTCTAGTGTTATCTCGATGCCCGTGACACGTCTATATGCTAGGTCCTTTTTATTCTGTGATACTAGTTGGTTTTCGTCATATAACATATAATAATAAATACTACGTTTTTGTAATAAATTAATCCATTCCAAAATCAATTCAAATCATTATTTTTTATCGCTCCTCCTCGAGGCGTAGCTTACTGCTGAGCGTGATGTCCCTGTTGAGCTGTTTCCACCTCCCTCGATCTTTGGCGCGGCTCAGAGCATCTGTGATCGTAGTGTTCAGGATTTTAGTTACTTGATCAGACCATCGTGTTGGACTACGTCCCCTGGGTTCCCCTGGTGGCACAAATGTTTTCTTTATTGGTGCAGAGTTTGAGCGCTATCTGTCATTTAGTTTGTGTGCAGTGCCTGATTTTGTTAACTCATCTCAAGTGTGTTATGAATAATGAGTTTGACTCAAATTTTTATTATGTATCGCAAATGGAATTTCGTTTTCCGGGTCGCTGAAAATGTTACAGAGCTTACGGTAAATCGACTTTGTCAAAAACACGTGTATATGAGTGGTACATAGTGCATTCAAAACCGTTTGAGCTCTGGTGGAAGATTTGCCTTGCTCTGTTCAATTAAAGTTAAATAAAGTGAAGGTAACTAAAACTAAGTAACTAAATATCGTTGTTCAAGTTTAAAATATGAACGGTTTGTTTGTCGCACAAACATAATACACAAATAGTTAAACCTCTAGTATTTCAGGTCCCCGGGTACCTTATAACGAAAAGTAGGTAAGATTAGTAAAAATATATATACAAATTTCAGTGCAGTACCAACAACTTATCTGTTCAGGCGGCAAAAAAAAGAACTACAACATTCCTTCAAATTGTGACAGTTTGTAGTTGATTTCAATGACCAGTAGCGCCCTCGAAAACTGCACAGTTAAGTTGGTGGTACTATAACTCTGTAAAAAAAGTAAAGGTATATATATATATATATATACCTTTACTTTTTTATGTATGTCTATTATATGTATATATAATACGGTATCACTTTGTGTAAGGTAATGGAAATTAATGAATTTGTTACCCATAACCCATATAAACTCTCTGACAAAATAGAAGAAAAGACGGAGGCTCGTAAAACATCAAACTGAAGCCACACTTTTATAAATGTGTGCTATAGAAGTGTTGCCATATGAAAGCAAAAATAACTAATTTGAAGGATTTATAGGAGAACATTTTTCGAAGATATAAATATACAGCAAAATCTGTTCATAAGAATACTTCGCAATAACATAATATTATTTATATTGCGCAAAATTATTATAATATTGCACAATCTTCGCGATTTTGTTTAATATGTTTCGCATTTTTTTTAAAAGAATTTCTAGGCTTTACTTTCTCTAGGACAATAAATAGCGCACAGTTACGATTAATTTTACACATAAATCTATCTTTATTATTCTATATTTGTGTATAATGTTTGTGAAAACAGAATTAGAAAAAAAACATTACAATTTTAACGAAAAAAAATGTAAAATAAGGTTTTTAGGTTCTAACGATTATTCCTAACTGCGGATAGCCAATCATCTATATAAGCACTCCTTATTGGAAACCTGAAATGATTAACAACAATAACACAACAAGTATCACGGGAGTGTTTTAAAAAATACTGCTAAAAAAAAACTATTTTCGTGTGAAAGTTTTGGTAGCCTAGTCGATATTTCTAACTTTTAGACCTAGAATTTCATTATTTACCAGAGATAGATTATACTAAAAACATCAAACGAAAATTGGTTTGAGCATTCTGTGATAATAAAATAACCGTTCCTGTCATTTGAAGGACTTTTTCCCAAAATATTTTTGGTTTATAACTGTTCAATTTTGAGAAATTGTAAATAAAATAAAAAACCAAAATACTCGTTAAATGGGTTTCTATTTATCTACGGCATCTGCGACGGTAGCATATCATATGCGTGTCCTGACACGCTCTTGGTCGATTATTGTCTTCGTTAGTCATCAAAATGTAGGCTTTTGCCCAACTGTGGGACAATTTTGTAATAACTTTTAACCTGCAAACTTTTATAAGAAGTATGAAATTTCTTGGTCGAACTATCTTACTATTATAGTTGCAGTGATAACAAAGATAATGCACTTTAACTATAATAAATTAAATTTAACTAAAACATTATTAGTTGCGAAACTCTTTACTGGTTATTTCCACTATAAGAACAGATAATCCCTACTTTTTCCTAATAAACATACGCTTGTTTAGATATAAAGTATATAATGTTACAGCTACACGAACCGAATATTACAAAATGCACACTTTTGGAAACAACCTAAAATGTATGTCTGGCAACACTTTTGTTTACATTTTTATTCGAAATTATAACCTAAATTCCGTTGTATAATAATTAAGAAAGTATACATTATATTTAATACTTACGTGTGTTTTAATACTCAAGTCGGTTTTAAATTTATTAATTCCGTTGTGTGACGTGTGTAATGTGCGACGGTCTATCGTGAATGAGGACAAAATTGGCCGAATTTGGATACGTTTGTGTGAGTGAGTTGTGTCTTAACATAAAATTGGCCGAATTTGATGCTTCATTTTTGATTTTCATTAGACTCCCTCTTTCTTATTCATTCTCTGAGTATAAGCTAAAAATTTAGGTCCAAATATAAAGTTACATAACCTAAAAAGTATTGGGAATTGACATGTAATTCTAATTCCAAAATCAATTCAAATTATTATTTTTATCGCCAAGGTGGCACAACGGTTTTCTAGGCTCGTCTTTAGAATCGGTATACACATATTCATTTTAACCGATGAGAATCGGCTGAGGCTGTATATATTCACAAGATAACGATAATTTTATATTGTTATGAATTAAATACCAACATTTAAGGGTTAAACGAGCGCCTTGATTTTATATCATGCTGCAAGACTAGTCCCGAAAGAATTTTCTTCAAAAACTCAATCGCGTAAATGTCGCTAAAGACATACTATAGAAAAGTATAATTCCGACACTACATCCGTATAACGTATTGTAACTATTTTACAGTGATGAGACATGGGTTTATAAGTGTGACATACAAACCAGTCAACAAGCTTCGGAATAGCACCTTCCAACTAAACCGAACATCGAACCCGAAAAAACCACGCAGAGTCGATTAATTGATATTGACTATCGCGGTCCAATCAAAATTGTTGCCAGAAGGTCAGACAGTAAATATAGAATATTATGTGTGCGTTATGCGGCGTTTGAGAGAGCATTCGTCGAAAAAGGCCAGATATTTGTTAAGAAAATTTTTGGACTATGCACCACGACAACGTGCCATTGCACAAGGTTATGTGAAAGAATGTTTGACCAAATACTCCAGAAATCCCATCGAACAACCACTGTATTCACCGGATATGACTCTGGGCAATTTTTTCCTCTTTCCGAAACTCAAACTTCCACTTTGAGGCACCCGTTTTCAGTCCATAAAGACATACAAGAGAATTCGCAGCGAGAATTGAAGTCGATTCCGGCAAATGCGGTTAATTCTTTTTATAATTTGATTATTCGAGTAATTCGGTGTAATTTTATTATTTCGGAAGGGGCCTACTTTGAAGGCGGTACTATAAACTTGGAATAAGCATTTTATGTATTATTGAACTTTTGCCGGTACTTTTAAATGATTTTGGTTGGGAGCAAAAATGGATTTGGGAATTAAAATGGATTCAAATCTACAGTGGAGTCCTCATATATATGATCTCTTCAGTAGACTGTTATTTTGCATATGCAGTTAATGGATGTAGCTACAGATTGGCGGGTTTAGGCAACATACTTACAAATAGTACATTTTGACCAGATTAATCTTGTTGTAGACATAATGTAGTAATTTTTATTTTTATTGACTTGGCATATGAATTTTGATTTTCAATTTGACATTTAAATTTTGATTAGATACATTTGAATACAGTAATTTTTATTTTTATTGACTGTCTGTAATATTTGTGCTAATATTTTATAGTTAAGAAGTTATTTTGCTACTTTTTAAGTTTTACTGTCATTAGTGTAACTCGCTCTTTAGCGGTACTAATTTTGATTATTTAATTTAAAAATCATTTTTCTGCAAACATTTTGCGACAGTAGAAAATATTTCAATAGAAAATTATGTAACAAATCACAAATATACGATAGGAAAAATGTAAGTCATGTGCGGGATTAAATTTTTCCTATCGTATATTTGTGATTTTGTAATGTAATCCGCATAGCTGGCGTTATTGAAAACCTACCAATATTAAAAGAAAATTATGTAATTGAAGTTCATATGAGCGTCGTAAATGCCAAAATGGAATAAATTATTTTGTCTTGACTTTACTTTCTTGGCAGAGTATACCTACGGGAAAAGTAATTGTGCGATTTATTTGGACCACAAAAATCGATTTTGGGGACTAATTCAAGACGCTTAGTTACAAATTAAATAATTGTAAATATTTTTCAAATCAGTAGTGTTCTGATTGACAAATTAATAATAATTTCGAGAATTTTATGTATTAAGACTATGCACTCTAGAGTCGGCTTTAATATCCACTATGGATAGGACTATAAACAACGTATACATTGATTTTTTATTGAATTATGATTTTAAATAGTTAACGAAGCTTCAAAAAGGATTTAATGAAGCAAATCAAATATATATATGATATGTTTGTTTACTTCTTACTGCATGTTATGTCGCAAACAGGTTACCCGACAGAAACATCTTTTAAGGTTGAACTGGCCGGTCATTTCTCCATACAAACGCCGTAGGGTGATCACTCCCTTATTTGAGATTTTAAGTCCAGGCTTAAGCATAATACCGATTGACATAGTCATTATCCAGGCATGTATGATGCCAAAATTAAAAAAAATATATTAAGTTGTAAGTTATGAGCCTCGAAAACTTTATATGAAAATGTTTCGAAGCTCGTAATTCTCAATTTAATTATTTTATTAAAATTTAGGCATCATACAAGCCTAGATAATGATGATATCAATCGGTATTATGCTTAAGTCTGGACTTAAAATCTCAAATAAGGGAGTGATCACCCTACGGCGTTTTTACGGAAAACGGGCCGGCAAGTTCACCCTTAACTCACAAACATCATTGAAACCATACGCAGAATCGAGTTTCGAAGCCAGACAAAAGTGAAAACCGAGCGAATGGTGAAAGAAATTCCTAGATTGATATCGAGCGGGTGCCAAACAGCAAACTATTGCGATGGTTTTTATACACAAAACCAGTACTCGTTCAGAAATGAGCTTCAGAAATCCGCGTATCAAAAGTTTGTATGTTCGACTCTATTATCCGCAACAGCTGTTTTGAAGCGCTCGTATCGAAGTTTGCTTAGCCGTTCTTAATCGATCAGCTAAGTTAACCAACGTCCGCCGTGGTTATGAGTTGGGTGGGTGACCGCTAGTAACATTACTATTGAGAACTTTCGTGCTTCGGAGTGCATGTTCAGCTATCGGTCACGGTTGTCATCTTAGGATAGCAGTCGTTATAGCATGGTGGTAGAGCATTTTGCGAATGCCCGCCGAACTAGCTACCACCCTCAAGTATAAAATCTGTCACCAAGCGCCTAACGGTGTGTTCCGGCAGCTGTCCTTGAGAGCCAGTAATTCTAGGTTAGCCTGAACAACATCTTCGACCACATCATCTATTACTATCAGGTGAGATAGTGGTCAAAAGCTAGCCTATCAGCTATATAAAAAGCTCCAAATATGCTTTTACTCCGATTTTTAAATGGATCTTGAAGGTACGCGAAATAGCCGTTTTCCACGAAGATAGCGCCACGGGCAGCAACTATTGGTACCATACGGTTATGATTTGTATAATAAACGTAATACTGCGTCTGTAGTACTTTAGTTTGCATATTTTTTTTTTATATGCCAGATAGGTTAGCCTTTGACCACTATCTCACCTGATGGTAAGTGATGATGTGGTCGAAGATGTTGTTCAGGCTAACCTAGAAGTACTGGCTCTCAAGGACAACTGCCGGAACACACCGTTAGGTGCTTAGCGACAGATTTTCTACTTGAGGGTGGTAGCTAGCCAGGCGGGCATTCGCAAAATGCCACCATGCTATAACGACTGCCATCCTAAGACAACAACCGGGACCGACGGCTTAACGTGCCCTCCGAAGCACGGAAGCGCTCAGTAGTAATGTCACTAGCGGTCACCTATCCAACTCATGACCGCGCGCGACGTTGCTTAACTTTGCTGATTGGTTGAGAACAGCTAAGTAAACTTCGCTACGAGCGCTCAATTTTTTATTTAGATTAATGTATGAGATTATATAAGTTAGTGGCTTACGGTCGCGATCGAACTCATTGGCGACCCACAACGTGGCCGGTGAAGCGGCACTGATCCATCGGTCGAGCGGAACTACCCACAATGCCTCAATCAATACAACATAATGCCTGATCGGTCTGCATGCATTATTTAAATTAATGTACATATTGTGATGGTACGGAAATTACTTTATGATGCTATGCATTAAAATGTCTTCCCTCTCATCATTTTCAGAATTTATTACGCAGGATTAAGTTTGTTTCATCTTATGTTAAACGCTAAAAATTTTTGGCGAAAAATTTAAGACTAAACATATTTTGCCATATTAGCTAATTCGAGTAAGTACTAACTTGATCGTGTAATTTATTCACTCGTATGTAAGACGACGTCGGTACAGTCAAAAGTAAGCTTTTTTAGCACATATAAAATTTTGTTTTGTTTCCGTTACACATTAAAAGCATGGGATCAACGAAAAACAAATCATTTGTCATCACAATTTTTACGCGTAATCGTAATTTACAATGTTCAGACGGTTTTGAGGTTGTCTTAAGTTATCGCGTTAAATATTGTTCAATACCTTTTCATGAACAACACTACTTAACTTGAACAATATTATTGTAATCTGCGACATTACAAGAACATTGCCTATTATTATAGGCAATGTTCTTGTAATGTAGATTACAATAATTGTATCAAAAGCAAAAAACTGTTGAATATTTTGAATATCCCGGCACTGATTTTGTTTCAGCTTATATACTAGGAATGCCTATCACGCAGGATAATTACGAGTATATCAAAAGCGAAAAACTGTTGAAAATGTTGAATATCCCGGCACTGACTTTGTTTCAGCTTATACACTAGGAATGCCTATCACGCAGGATAATTGTATCAAAAACGAAGAACTGTTGAAAATTTTGAATATCCCGGCAATGACTTTGTTTCAGCTTATATACTAGGAATGCTTATCACGCAGGATAATTGTATCCAAAGCGAAAAACTGTTGAAAATTTTGAATATCCCGGCACTGACTTTGTTTCATCTTATATACTAGGAATGCCTATCACGCAGGATAATTGTATCAAAAGCGAAAAACTGTTGAAAATTTTGAATGTCCCGGCACTGACTTTGTTTCAGCTTATATACTAGGAATGCCTATCACGCAGGATAATTACGAGTATATCAAAAGCGAACATATTGCTCACGACCTATATCAAATTAATATATTGTCAAATGAATTAACCGCTACAATGAATGAATTAATCGCCTATGCGAATTCGCACTACTGTTGCACATGCATCTAACGCCGCATCTACTTCACATAATAGTAAGTAGAAGCACAAATGATTAAAACAAGCATAACAAGCATAACATACGAAAATTAAGGAGAATAGTGCGCAAGTTTTTTATTTTTGCGCGCGGCGAATGTCTTGTGTTTGATTACATATAAACCTCTTTGATGTTACAAATCTGTATAAGGGTAGATTAAGGGTAGATTTATATTAGAGCGGGCCGTGCCCGGGGCGTGCCGTGCACGTGGCCCGTACGGGGCACGGATTTGAAACGTTACATACATTTTGTATGAAGCAATTTATATTAGACCGTGCCTGATCCGTGTCCCTTCCGGGCCCGCCTACTAACGTACGGACGGGCTTCGCCCCGGGCCCGCCCCGTCCACGGCCCGGCCCGGACACGGCCCGGTCTATTATAAATCATCCCTTATATTAGACCGGGCCGTGCCCGTGGCGTGCCGTGTACGTGACCCGGACGGGGCACGGATTTGAAACGTTACATACATTTTGTATGAAGCAGTTTATATTAGACAGTGCCTGATCCGTGTCCCGTCCGGGCCCGCCTACTAACGTACGCTCCGGCCCGCCCCGTCCTCGCCCCGGTCCGGACACGGCCCGGTCTAAGATTACACATCTTTAAAATGGCCCCTATCAGCTGCACAGCTACAGTTCAGACAGCAAATTACTAAATCTGAAGATCTTTTTATTAATATGTATGTCAATAGCAATCTGTATCAAATAGTTGATAGCCCCACCAGATTTCAAGCTAACCAGGTACCATCAGTCTTAGATCTCATACTGGTAAATGAAGAGGCTCTGATTAAGGACATTGTATATAAACCACCCATTGGGAAGAGTGATCACTGTGTGCTGGAATTTAGTATCCAGATACTTATGCAAAAAGAAGACATATTACCAAAATATAGAAGAAATTACTCACTCATTGACTTAGATAGTTACAATTCAGATCTACTTAAGAAATTAGCAACTATTGACTACTCTAATAGCAGTGCTAAGATTTGGGAGGATATGTTAAATGCAATCAACTGGACTACAGATCATTTTGCTCCACTAAGGGAAGTTAAACCTAGTAAGATTAATAACAAACCATGGATAACTAAAGATATACTAGAATTAACATTAAAAAAGAAGGAACTATGGGACAGGTATAGGACTTCGAAGGAGGAATATGACTACAAGATGTATCGTGAACTAAACAATGAATGTGTGGCTCTGTCCAGAAGAAAAAGAAGCATTTATGAGTCAAATATTCTTAATTTTGGTGATAAGGCATTCTACTCTCACATTCGGAAGTGTATCTATCACATCCAAAGTTTGCACCCCACCAGCGATCAGAAACAACAATGGAGATCTTGTAACTAAACAGAATGAGGTTGCTGATGTATTTGCTGAAACATTTGAAAAAGCTTACTCAACAGAGCCTGCAATTAACAAGAATATCCAAATTACTACTGTAGCCAGAGTCGAAGAAAGCTTATGTGACATAATATTTGAAACAAATGAAGTTGAAAAAACATTGCTGGGCTTGAATACTCAGTCCTCTCCAGGTCCAGACCTAATTCCTGGCTACATCCTTAAGAACTGTGCCACATCTATTGCCCCTTTTTTGACCATTTTAATGAAGAGATCCTTCGATACAGGGTATCTACCTCAAGACTGGAGACACGCTATTGTAACTCCCATATTCAATAAAGGCGACAAAACTAAACCTGAGAATTTTCGACCAATCAGTCTCACAAGCATAGTAGTTAAAGTGATGGAGAAAATTATAAGCAAGCAACTAACCCGCTTCTTGAATAGGGAGTGCATTATCTCTGTAAAGCAGCATGGTTTTGTAGAGAAGAGATCCACTGTTACAAATCTACTCACTTGTATTCAGACTTGGTGCAAAGAGGTCGACAGTAGAAATCCTATAGATATAATTTATCTAGATTTTGAACGCGCTTTTGACAAAGTTCCTCATCAACGCCTCCTGATGAAGTTGGATCACTTTGGCATACGGGGAAGACTGCACAAATGGATAGAAAGTTACCTGACAGGTAGAACTTTTCAAGTCCGAGTTGGAAATACCTTATCCCATCAAAAACAAGTCCTCAGTGGCGTACCGCAAGGCTCAGTGTTAGCTTCCCACCTTTTCGGGCTCTTTGTCACCGATTTGGTAGAGCTGATAGAATGTCAAACCGCCTTTTTTGCAGACGACGGTAAATTCTTTGCCAACCCGCTCATCAAATCTGGCCAGCTCCAAGAAGATATTGAGCGAATACAACAGTGGACCAGTGATTGGATTATTAAGCTGAATTCTACCAAGTGTAGAGTCCTACATCTCGGAAGAAATAATCCACAAGTGACATATACATTGGATGGCCAAATCATATCATCTGTCGGTCATCAAAAAGATCTTGGCATTATTATCACCACTGACCTCAAATGGGCAGAACATATAGGAACGATAGTCAAGAAGGCAAATTCCTTTATATATGTGATTCGCAAAGCTTTCCACGCTATGACAGTTGAAGTATTTCTCAAGATCTACAAGACATACATAAGACCATTGCTGGAGTATGGATTTCAAGTCTGGAGCCCGCACTTTCGAAAAGATATAGATCTGCTTGAAAGTGCGCAAAGGAAAGCCACAAAGATACCGCAAGCCTTACGCCGCAAATCTTACGAGCAGAGAATGGAAATCCTGCGTCTCACTACTCTTGAAGAAAGGAGGTTACGTGGGGACCTCATAGAAACTTTTAAAATCCTCAACGGATTATACAACCTCCCCGAAATACATAATCTGTTTGTGGAAGTCATCCGCGACAAAGAAGTCAGAGGGCATTACCAGCAAATTCAGCGTGTACATGCTAACACAAACACAGCACACCATATTCTCAGCAACAGAGTTGTTCATAACTGGAACAGGTTGCCTGAGGAGGTTGTTTCTGCTACATCTGTAAATGCATTTAAAAACCAGCTGGATGGCTGGTTGCATAAAAGCAAAAAATCTCTTGCCCATTTGTAAACTGCTAAATAAAACAAAAAAAAATGTGTGGACACTACAAAAAATACATAATATATATTTCGACACAGAATGATATAGGCACATCAGCATTACGCTGCTCGCCTATAATTAAATAAATAATATAAATCATCCCTAACCCGGTTAAATTGAAAATGCTCTGTTTACTCGCATATAATTTGCAGTTAGGTACTAACTTAACTTTGTAGGGATAATTCTATTACGCACTAGTGTATAATATTATTATGCACAAGGGTGTTATAGTTCGGTTTATGGCCCTAAGCACGATATAATAAAGCTCACTTTACGAGCAAGAGTGTTGAAAAGAATATTATGTGTGCGTTATGCGGCGTTTGAGAGCATTCGTCGAAAAAGGCCAGATATTTGGTAAGAAAATTCTTGGACTATGCTCCACCACAACATGCTATTGCACAAGGTCATCATTGTGAAAGAATGTTTGACCAAATACTCAAGAAATCCCATCGAACAACCACTGTATTCACCGGATATGACTCCGGCCGATATTTTCCTCTTTCCGAAACTCAAACTTCCACTTTGAGTCACCGGTTTTCAGTCCATAAAGACGTACAAGAGAATTTGCAGCGAGAATTGAGTCGATTCCGGAAAATGCGGTTAATTCTTTTATAATTGGATTATGCGAGGAATTCGGTGTAAGTTTATTATTTCGGAAGGGGCATACTTTGAAGGCGGTGCTACAAACTTGGAAGAATAATAAGCATTTTATGTATTATTGACCTTTTCCCGGTACTTTTAAATGTTTTAGATTAAACGGTGAGCACTATAATTGCAATACTGGGAATAAAAATAAATTAGCGGTGCCAGGTTTTAGATTAGCAAAAAATAAAATGTCTTTCTTAGGTAATTGTGAGCTATTTTAAAATAAAATTCCTAAACATATTACTTACAGAAGGAAAATCCAAGCTGAATGTAACGAAGATTTTAATTGCAAAAGCGTATTATAAAATTGGTGATTATTTAGAAGATTTTTATAAATATTGTAATAATTTTATGATATACTTACAAATTGTAAAAGAGGAAATACATGTAAAAAGTATGGCTCCGAGATCTTGCCCGTTCTTGTCCAAGTGGCTCTATACCATTTTTGCTGAACGCTACAGTAGAATATATTAATAGTAAATTATGTAATTGAAGTTCGTAAGAGCGCCGTAGGTGTCTCTAATTCTAGGTTACCTTGAACAACATCTTCGACCGCATCATCTCTTATTAAAAAACTGTAAATATTATTTCATCCTGATTTTTAAATGGATGAGGAAGGTACGCACGACTATATAGCTGATTTTCCACGACGGTTATGATTTTTACGAGTATAATGAGCACCAAAACGTATAATACCTTTAGTCTATCCTTTTATTGAGATAAATGTTTGAGATTATGTAAGTTAGTGGCTTACGGTCGCGATCGAACTCATTGGCGACCCACAACGTGGCCGGTGAAGCGGCACTGATCCATCGGTCGAGCGGAACTACCCACAATGCCTCAATCAATACAACATAATGTCTGATCGGTCTGCATGCATTATTTAAATTAATGTACATATTGTGATGGTACGGAAATTACTTTATGATGCTATGCATTAAAATGTCTTCCCTCTCATCATTTTCAGAATTTATTACGCAGGATTAAGTTTGTTTCACCTTATGTTAAGCGCTGAAATTTTTGGAAAATTTAAGTGTAACATATTTTGAAAAGTTTAAGTACTAACTTAATCGTGTAATTTCCGCGATTCAGCACATTTTATTTACATTATAATAATGATATAATAATTATCATTTTATTTGGAACCATGAAACGATTTCGTCATAAACATAAGAATCGATGACACCTGCCGAAGTATGCAGGGTAATTGAAAAAATGCCAGCGACTTCTGCTAGTCTTAACAAACATTTTGAAATGTATGTTTCGTTTAAAGTTTATTAGTTACCTAATGACACTCCCGAATCGGAAGGTATCTATCTAGCACAATGACGTTACTTCACAATGTCTGCATTTTAAAACGTCTTCGTGGTCAAAACGACATAAAACTTACGTACTAGTTAAACATCTGGAAGGTCAAATTGCCGTGTATTGAAATGCATGTTATTTGCACTTGTATCTAAGACGACTCGTACAGTCGAAAGTAATAGCTTTAGCCCTTAAAAATATTTTCTTTGTTTCCGTAACACATTAAAAGCATTATCGAAAATCAAATCATTTGTCATCACATTTTTTTACGTGTAATCGTAATTTTCCATGTTCAGACGGTTTTAAGGTTGTCTTAAGTTATCGCGTTCATTATTGTTCAATAGCTTTTCATGTTATAATAAGCAATATTGTTGTAATGTCGCAGATTCCATGAAAATGTAGAATTGTATCAAAAACGAAAAACTGTTGATTATTTTGAATATCGCGGCACTGAATTTATTTCAGCTTATATACTAGGAATGCGTATCACGCAGGTGCTTCATTATTCCAATGTATGGTGTGGTACTTTTTTGTTATTGTTACTTTATCATGCTAACTTATTGCTCACGATCTATATCAAATTAATATATTGTCAAATGATTGAAGCGCTTCAATTAATGAATTAATCGGCTGTGTGAATTCGCACAACTGTTGCACATGCATCTAACACCGCATCTTCTTCACATAGTAGTAAGTAGAAGCATAAATAATTAAAACAAGCACGACAGTACAGTTCACACTATAAGAAGTGCATGGGCGATCTTCCTAACATCAATTCTGCAAGTAGTCAAGTGGTCTGTGCTATGAAAATCTATAGGACCATAATTCCACTAGCTCTTTCGAAATGTAGTAAGCCTACATTTATTTTTTTGTACCTACGCCACAAGCTCGATGTTTAGAGGTTAACACAACGGTAAAGACTTACAAAAAACTAATATTCTCAGAGATAAGGTTATTAGTAACTACTACAAGACATGGATGACATTGACATACTGTTAATACTCGGGTATCTTTAAAAAGGCGCTAGCTTAAGAAGATTCATGAAGAAAATTTCATATGCCTAATCGCTTACATGCATAGGGCTGACCGCTATCTACTTAACATGCAAATTAGATACATGAATATTAAAGTCAAAGTGCAATTTAAGATTGAACTGTTGAATTTGAGTATACATGCAAAAACTGCTTTATAAGGACACTCCTATATGTTTTCATACGTAATGGTTTTTAACGCCTGCAAACTAGGTTGGAAAGAGTTAACAACCAGCGAATTATGTCATGGGTTCTAATCCCATCCGCAGCCCCAGTTCTTTGAGTGTATAAAGATAAACTAAGTTTGAGGCTTGGCGTCTTGTTTATAAAAGCTACGTGGTCCTACCTGTTCCCTCTAATCCTATGGCACAATATCTACAGAACAGCCGGCATGATAGTGAACCTTTAGTAACAGTAGTTCGGTTTTTAGTCCGATTGCCGAACTAGTTAAATTTTTCAGTAGCTATAGTTCGTATTCATGTATTCGTGGTATTCGTATGACTATGAGTGTAAGCAAGAAGTACAGTAGCATATGACCTTAGAAGTACATTACCTTTCGTAATGTTGCTCCAATGTTTTTATGTAAGTACAATTTAAACATCATTAGCTTAATTTTGTACATTTACTATACATGACTTGGATGGACAAAAGAGTGATTTATCGATACGGCTTCTAGTAAATGACTAGGTTTTGACTCTGACTCAATATGTTCGTATCTAATTGCAAATTTTAGTGGTAAAACCATACGAGTCAGTTACTTATTAAATAATATATACCTCCCTACTATAAAGAAGTTTAAATTTTTAATTTAATTTAAATAGCTATTTAATAAAAACGAAGCCAGAGAACTGAGAAAAGCGCATTTACGCTAAAATGAAAGGCGCATTTACGCCTTTTGAAGTCAGTTAATGATTTCACTTTCAAATACCACCAAAATCGATTCATTGAGAGGTTATAATTTTAACCACAGATTAGCAATAAAAATGGGGCATTATATTTTTTCACATATTTTTATAAACGAAAGTAACATCTTTAGTTCGGAACGAAGAGTTCTCGATCCCAACTGAAACGTAAAAGTAAACTCGACAAGAAAAGCCACATTTATTTAAAATCATAGTTCAAATACGATTTTCTTTATTTTTAAGCTAGTCGCTCTCTCACAGTGCTTTACATATTCTATATTGTAAGTATCTAATAAAATTAAAACGATGATTTAGTGGCCCAAACGCCAATGCCAGTAACTATACCTGTTAAACAAAACTTATTCAACTACTGTTATACTTGATAAGCAACATTCTAATTAGGATCTAAATATACCTATGAGAAAATCTTTATGAGTATTTCATTAACTGTAACGTCCGCTAAAAGTTTTATAATATATATCTGCATAGAAGAAACAGTTGCGCCACCAACCGGCCGTAAATAAATATTGTTGCTTAAGTCTCTATCAGACAAAGTAGATCGTTAAACCGCATAATTGAGCGGAAAATTGTTTAATTAACCGTCAGTGTACACTAGTAAGCAAGCCCACCCCTTGTTCAAGGACAACTAACACATCTATACGTTAATGCTGTAACATTGTTCCGACTAAAAACATTTTTAATATAGGTATATTCTTGTTCGGAAAATGGGTCACTCGTTATCCGATATGCGGGAAACTTGCATTCACCTACATTGTTGAAGATTTTAATATTGAACGGTTCTTATGTCTTACACAGTTTTTTTTTATTTTACAGACTTCAAAAAAGGAAGGAGGTTTTTATACGTCTTAAGTTTTTGTGTGTTATAATTCTTTACAGGATGTACTGATATTCGAAAGCTAGTGCTTGTCTTGTTATCCCATTTAAATTTTGGTGAGCTCGCTTTTGTGACGAACAGACACAGCGATTTCTTATTAATATAATAGGGCTTCGTTTTGTCCTTTGGTTAAGGAAACTAAAAGTACCAATATTCAAAATGTAAGTTCAATCCACAGTTCTATGTGTTTTTGACTTTTGATAGACCAGTCTTTGGCCACAATCTGACCTGATGGTAAGTGATGTGGTCAAAGGTGGTAAATAAGAAGGTGGACAGCAGCGCCTTTTGAAAAAGTGCCCTCATACACTGCAATCCCCATGACGCCTACCAAGTGTAAGGATTATGACAAAACCTATCCCCCCAATGTGGGATACCCATGTTCAGCAGTGGACGATTGACAGCTGTTGATGATATGTAATTTTCATATCCTGGAATCACATTTAAATCTCAATTGACTAAATATCGCATGAGTGAAGTGATATAATTAAATAACTTCCTCGCGAGTGTAACTAAGAGCAGAAGCTGTATATATATTAAAATTTTGAAACAATGATAGTCGAGCGGTTATAGCTATGGATTACCGTGCCGCAGGTCCATAATTTGATCCCAACCGCCGTCTTGAGCTTCACCGCATGGTGAGAGGGCATTTTGCGAATGCTCGTCTGGCTAGCACCCTCAAGTAGAAATTCTGCAACTCAAATGTGTGTTCTGGAGGACTGTGTGTTATCATTGAGAGCCAGTAAAATTACAGGCACGTGAGACTTAACAACTGTATGTTGACCGGGTGACGGGTGTAGTGCAATTTATCCCTTGTGACAAAATGCATCTGTTATGAGCAGGGGTTAGTCCGTTTAACATCAGGTGGGCATCGAGCTTGTTCCGTCGCAATAACATTTTTTATTTGTTTGTGATGGAACAAACATGAGGCCTACCTGATATTAAGCGGATGATATTAAGCACAAGTCACGAATTGCACTTCGCCCGACACTCTGAGACATAGTTGTTAAGGCTCAAGTGCTTGTAATTACACTGGCTCTCATGCACAGCTGCCGGAACATACCGTTACGTGCTTGGCGACAGATTTTCTACTTGAGGGTGGTCACAAGACCAGCCAGGCGGGCATTCGCAAAATGTCCTTCCACTATGCGGTGAAGCTCAAGCCCGCGGCGGGATTCGACCCATGGACCTGCTGCGCGGCAGTCCATAGCCAATGCCACTGAGACATCACTGCTACAACACCTAGTATAAATAGCATTAGTAATGTTATAAATTTATATTAAACACCAGCTTCTCCTACAATAATACCAACAATACAAATTTTAAGTTAATATATAAGGTGGATAATTACTATTCAACAATACTGTTGGAGGTGGTGTGGAATCGATGACTAATGTGTAATGTTCCACTCATGTTTAATTTTCACTTACACAAAATAAGTTCAAACTATTAACTAAGCATTAGTGATGTATACTCCAATTTAAAATTTCTTTTAAAATTCAATATCCTAAGAACTTATTGAATTTATTAAGAGGAAACTATAGGGCGAAAGTTGAGTTCTACGAAGTGTCTACGAGGCTCTACGAAGCTCCACGCTGCTACGAGAATTGGAACTAGGTTACGGAGGTCTTGAATTTTTGAACAATTCCTTATACAGCCTTTTATCCATGTAAAGTATGTTAAACGAACTTTAAGGTTGGGCCCTTATGTAACCACATGGCAAATTAATAAGTTAAAGGGTTTGTGACGCTAACCTCTTTTTATTAGACCTTTTTATCTAAAAGTTTCATCAATATTTTCAGGTCTGTGTTTCTTACACAAATACATTAAGCGCAAGATGTAACGGAACATACCTTGGAAAGGAAGTTCCGTCACTAAAGACGAATAATATATATAGGTAAAGAATCTAAAGATCAGAAATAAATTATTCATTCTTAATAAAAAGGTTTTAATAGACAATATTTGTGTATAACTAACCTAACTACTAACCTTATTGAATTTTTGAATCAGTAAAGAGATTCCATGATCTCATTTTATGTTCAAATAATAACAGGCAATGAATATTTTGAAAAAAAGAATACGATAAAAATTCAATCTAGAGGATCTGTCAACAAGGCAGGAATCGAAAGAAAACATTGGTCATAGTAAATTCTCGTGGTTTACATATTTTACTTTTTTTACTACAATTAACTTATGTACACACAATGTAGAGGTGTTGGGAAGAGTACCTGGTATGAAATCTCATGCAATTTATAGATTGTTTAAATTCCGACAAGGAAAGGTGACCAACAAGGTGAGTAGATTAGTAATATACATGAATAAAACATAGCAAAGCAAAACGTAATTATATCTAATATCGTTTGGAAAACAACATGTTCGGAAATTTGTGTTTTCATATAATATGCGGATACTTAATTTCCTTTGCATGGTCGAGAGGCCCTTTCAATATTGATATTTTGTAGAAAATTTGTCATGGGAAATTGATCTTATAAAAGGTATTTAATTCTTTTAAAGATTAATCTGTATCTTAGAATTATTCCGCACTGTTCCTTACATGAATTCGCATTCCTATGTCAAATTACAGAGTTGAAATTACTAGAATAAAGTTATCCTGAGAACATCGTATTCATCAAATAATACCAACGTTTTAAAATAAAGTTATCATAAAACTGTTCAAGTCGATAAATAAAATCAAATATGCAAATGTATGCCAATGCTAAGTCTTGGGTCTTTCAGTTCAAATCTAATGCAATAGTAAACTATATAAATGTTGAGTTCAAATCTATTCCAACGTTTTATGAACATTATTCGAGAGAATTTATTTTGTCTAAGTACTAATGTTAACTTATAAAGGTATACGATTATTCTACTCAAGTATTTGGATTGATTTTATAATGAATGCTTTATGTTTGTTCAACCAAGATGGATTGACATTTTTTACGACAAGAATGAGGCGTATAAGTCCTCGTACAACAATATGAAGTTTAAATTCTATTCAACCATGAAAATACATTGTTGAACATTGGTGCAAATGCGACCACATTTTTAATAAGTCTTTCTGCTGTAAGGATGAAAGATGTTATATTCGACATGAGAAAATCAGAGGGAAGATAATTCCTCTTAACCTTATATATTCATATTTGAGTACTTGAGTCTGAGTAAAAGTATAATTCACTTTTGATATCACAAACACGTGATTTTACAAAACTTAGGCAAAGTAAGTCCTAAAATATATAATCAAACTTTTTCATTGAAATCAATTATAATATGGATTGTATTATGATACTCTGAAATACATTCTATTTCAAACTGAGAAATATCATATAAATGAAAATAACTAACTAGATGTGTTATATGTACGTAATTTGTAAAAAGAAATTGAAAATAAATTAATCAATGATACTCATTATATGGATATTATGAATTATCCAATAATGTGATAAAATAGGAAGTTCAGCAGTATTTGATTTAAGGAGAAGGCTTTACCTAAGTGAACCGATGAGCATTGGCGTCGGGCGTCGTAAAGAAGGCCTTCTTAAACGTACTCCAGGGGTTGCAAGTCCCTGGCACTTAGGTTCTGAACCTTTCCTTATAACTGCTAACTTAAATACGATGGATCCATCTAATTATCAAAGTTGTAATTTCTCAAATAATCAAATTTTACGAAAATAATATCTATAAAATATCTATTTGCTAATTTACTTCCAATAAACGTTATACTTCCAAAATGTAATAGCGTAGAAGTCAGAATCAATGTAAATTAGGAATTATCAGTCTAGTCCATTCTACTGCTCATTTAATTAAACCAACTTTAAAATAATACAATTTAATTTAATCCAAATTCATCATATAATTTTGTACAATGTATTTTCTTATTTTAATATTCATTTTACTCTATGACGTTATGAATATAATTTGATAAGTTCTAAGTAAATGAACAAATTGTACTTTGGAATACAATAGCAATATTTTTGGAATTTTCTTTACATTTTCGTTGAATCTGATAAGTTTGTATAGGTATAGTTATTATTTTAGTTAATCTTTGACGAGTTTTGTGGTGTATTAATTAAATTAATTTTAGTCTATTTCTATTTAGATCTTCGAATGATTGAAGTCAAATATAATACAAGTTAATTACGGAGTTTGTTTTTTATCCTATTGGTATATTTCCTTTGTCAGTCTCTCTCACATAACAAAATTATAGTTAGTTAAGTCATACATCTTAGATTTCTAGAGTTAAGGTCTAGTTTTCTATGTTAGGTACTTTAGAGGAAATATTTTCAAATACATTCCACTTGCTTTACTAGATAAGCAGCTAAGCAACTTAGGTTCTTAATATTAAACAATAATATGTTTTGCAATTTTTGAGGAAATCTTAAGTAATCTTAGGAGTCATGACAATATTTTATGTGAACATCATTCAAGTAAATTCCAGTTCCATATTGTTTTCCTTACAATAGCCAATGCATAGTTACTTATGCTATTTTAAGCCGAATCCTATATTACCAATTTATCTAGATTTTATGTCAGGTTTTCTCGGTGTCTATTTGTAATTTGAGAATATCTACAATATATTAATTTATACACGTGGTTTTAAATTTAGTTACTGTATATTAGTTTTCATATACCTACTTTTATCTGTTTGAAAAAATATAATCATTGTTTTTCATTGTAATTTCTCACAGATTTCTATAAGAAACATATTTACTCCCATACAAAATTATTTAACTTTTAATGATTTTATTTAACGAATCAATTTGGCCCTATTGATACTTCGCTTATAATTGTTTTGCTTTGAATTTATGGTATATAAAATATATACATATAATTATGTTCTATGTAACTTCTTCAACAATGATTTATCTAATTTAGACTTCAGGTTCCCTCATATTCACTATTGGTCTTAGATACCTAATTCCAATATTTTATGAGATATCTATTATTCTCTGTTCACTAATTCGGAATGTCTACGTATTCTAATAATACATTCAAATTCCATAACTTTACATAATCAAGTGTACAAATAATATTCTAAATTATATTAGAGTGAAATTATATAAATTTTCTATAAAATTACTAAAGTATAAATACTTAGGTATATTTATGGTTCTTATTTTATTTATAAATTTCAACTTGATAGATTTCAAATTATCGGTTAAGTAGATATTATATAGGAGTATTATCTGTTAGGTTAGATAGATTATTTCTTAAGTACCTTAAAAGAAAATGGATTACTACAATAGATCACTTCTTAAGGTCCTGCCATTATACTAGACGATTCACATGCCATATTTCAAATCACAATAATTTTAGAATATAGAAATATATTAAATACATTATTTTAGGCTTCTTTAATACTTTGAAATTTTGGGATCAGAATTTTTAGTCAAGCACGATCGTTAAATTTAAACAAAATTATGATCAGTTTTGGGATCAGTTTAATTTAGTTTCATTTAGCTGTTTTAGGTGTATTATTTTATTATAATTCTGCGTATCTTATAAATGTTAATTGAATAATTTATTAATTTCTAATAATATAAAAAAGTGTAACAAAAAAAAAACAAATAGTTTAGGGGGAACGTTACAAAGAGACTTTTCGCAATCCAATTTAATAAGGGGCGAGCCTGTTGTCATCAACCGGTAACAGGTTCATACTAGACTAATAATGAAAAAGCTTTGTTAATGCTTTATGTGAGTCTATAGATTGTATAACAGACATTCAGGAGTTATACATTAATTTATTATACAAAATTGTTGGCGCCGTAACTGGTAATTGAATAGTCAGAAATTTTTCAATTATCATCAATCACAAATTATTTCTTTAACCTTATTTATTATGTATTATCAACTTTTTTGACGTGTTATGTAACTAAACTGAACGGTATGATTCTTTGCGTCCACGAGTACCATTGTTCAGACTAGTTAATAAATAAAGTTATATTATATGGGATACTTTAATTAGACTTGCTTCGGAGAGTAGAATACCTTTTTGGTATTAGCTATATAATAATCAAATAGCAAATGTTCTCGATAGTATAGCGTGAAGAATAATAAATTGATCATGAATACTAATTTTAGTATGAAAACAAGCCTTAAATTCTATGACCTACAAAACCACACCTAAATTTATGCCAAAAAGTTATCAGTTGTAAATTTACAACGCCGGCGGCAACACCAATCTGAAGTTAGAACCAAGTACAATTCGCTAACATATTTTGGTTTCAGTAATTACCTTTTACATTGGTAATGTTTCACCGCTAAGATTTTGCGATGGTGACGTCACGGAGCGTTGACGTGCTACGGCAGCATCTTAATCAAGTCAGTGTGAAACAAGTGCTTAGCATATATATATAAAAAATATTGACTTATTATAATAATTAAAAATATACTACGAACTATATACAACACTACAGCTGCTACAATAAAAGCATTTACACAACCTATAAGTTATTGTAGACTCACAGGCAGTCCAAATGCTCCAGCCCATTACCAGTTGGCAGCGTGCCTAGCATGCTGGTAGCATTGCTCGATTGAATTGCAATAATAACTAAAATTATAATTATTAAGATAAATGTTATAGCCAACTAAATAAAGTTCTTTGATGATATTGGCTACTGTCAAAGAAAAGTTTGGAGAGGAATCCGGCCGACAGCAAGTAACAATACGGTTTACCATGTATTAAAGCTGTATGGTAAAAATTTGGCGTGGAATAATACTGTAGAGGTAGTAGTTGTTCCTACCTACTATAATATGAATAAGACGTGGTGACGCCGCCCGGTAAGATAAATAACAGTTGTATTCAGGCAGCCAACTGGAATTGCCACTTTTTAAATTTATGCGTACAATAAAAAAAACACAATGCTCAACGTTACGTCGAGTATAACACTATTAACCATAAAGTAAAGACGTACAGGTATAGCTAAAAGAATCGACAGTCTCTTAAAACATTAATGTGAGGAATACAGGAACAGAATGAAAGCTACGAAAACTTTGCCCGCTTACTGAGCTGGTTCAAACCGGTTCCGTACTCGAAAGGTTGCCTCTATGCCATGCAACCCCCGCGCGTTTTGTCAGTGATAGTCAAGTTACGAACACATAGCTGTACGTTTAGTAGTGAAGCTTTCATTCTGTACTGTTCTTTATTCATGTGCTCCTAGCGTACAGCAAAACCTATATGCTGTGAATACCTACGCTTAGTATATTTTTAGTTGGCTTACTCTCACCACTATTTCGTCAGTTAATAAATGATGACGAGTGCCAAAACTTTGAATACGATGTACAAGCGTGCTACCTCATAAGCACAGCTATTAAAATCTAAAATCTACTGTACAGCAGATTTTTTTTTAATTCCAAGGATTTATTTATTTATAAAAAAAAAACTATAGCTCCGATCACGCTCAAACCAACGGGAAACGATCGAGGATCGCTGCTCGCGTGTACTGATGTGTGGAGCTATTAAAAATGTTGAGATTGAAATTTATTTGACAAAGATACATAAAATGTTGAATAAAAACTACAGTTATACTTAAATAACTTTGCGACTATTGACTCTATTAACCTAAAAAATACGCAGAACGGACCGCTATCAGCGGCCGCAAACACAAATAATCGAAAAATCTATTATAAAATCTGTACAAAAGTAGGTTTTTGCTGTCTAAATACACATTTAAGTGGTGATAAATTTAACCTCAATCAGATGAAAATTTTATTATAATTGTTGTATAATGTTCTATTACCAGTAGAACACTTTGCGCGAGTTCATCCGGAGAAGTACTGCCACCATACCTATTTCTATCGCCAAGCAGTTCGTATTACTGTGTTTCGGTTTGAAGGGTATATGGGTGCTGGTGAAATTACAGGCACATGAGACAGCAACTTTATGTCTCAGTAGCTCGCCACTTGTGAGGCATTGCATCTTTTAAAAGCCGAGGGTCGAGGTTACCGCTTTAGACCTCGTGCTTGTTCCATTACGATAGCATAAAACATGTTGATATTTTTCTATAATGCTGAAAAAGTTCAAGCCCGCAGCTGAAGGATTAGCGCACGGGCCTTGCCTGTAAATGAGTGCAGTCTGTAATATAAAAATTTTACTAATGATATATAGTTTGTACTATGCTTTGTTCATACTCGTAAGTCAAATATTTCCTCCCGTTTTTTAACCATCGTATACCCATAAGCGACACCTATAGTTCAACTTACGTTGTACAAACAAGGCAAATTTTGCAATTAGCTTTAAATTTGGTAACGATGATGCAATCCTATGATTGTAATATAATTATTTTTGCAATAACGCTTACTCTGCGGATTCTACTACAAAATTACAAATTTACGAGAGGAATAATTATAGTTTTTGTTCTACTTAAAGACTTTCGTCCTAAGAACAGATCAAACTTATATAATGATTTTGAGTTCAAAGAGATATTAAACCGATACATTTGTATATCACGAATATTATAGTCAGGTAGAAATTGTTAGGTATACGCTTCGACTCTAACTGGACATAGACTCTGCTTCGCTACGCGTGTGATGCCTTTTGTGTGTGAAATCCCTGGAATTTCGGTCGATTTCAGATATCTGATTACATGCAAGACAGCAATTTAATTCATCGGATTTGCTAGATAAACGAAAATACGATTGAAAACTTAAAAATGTATATTAGCTAAAACAAATAATTTAAATACCTTTCCTATCGTTCTTTCACAATCGGATTTGAGTTATGACGTCATGTCATGTTAGCTCAATTGGTTAGAGCATACCCCGGTTTAAGGGGTGGATGGACGCGGCTTCGAATCCCGCACATGACTTAAATTTTTCCTATCGTGTATTTGTAATTATGATATGTAATCCGCATAGCAGGCGTTATTGCAAACATAACAATATTAAAATTTAAATACCTGTCATAATGTATCAATTATACCTTCAACTGGTGTAAATCTGTTCTGGCTAATTTGTTATTTCATTGAAATTTGTTTATGCCAAGTGCTTGGTTATTAAAACCCCTTTATAATGTAAACCTTTCATGTGAATTAAATCATTATTATTAGTCTTTGTTTATACAATATAAGAACTGCATTAATGTTCTCTTAAAACAGGCAACGATTGCTAAGTCAAGCGTGGGGATTATGGCAACCTTTTAATGGGACAATTCAGATCAATCAGGAGTTTGTAATTGAAAAGAAAACAAAATATGTTTTATTTGTAATTCAATCTCAATGGGCGCAGCGCGTGCCGGCTACAACCTTTTGTTTCTCCGACATACGCGTGCGCCAAGCGTGGGGATTATGGCAACCTTTTAATGGGACAATTCAGATCAATCAGGAGTTTGTAATTGAAAAGAAAACAAAATATGTTTTATTTGTAATTCAATCTCAATGGGCGCAGCGCGTGCCGGCTACAACCTTTTGTTTCTCCGACATACGCGAATATTAGAGAAAATAGGATGCGGTGCGTCTGTCCTATTTAAAAATGTTCAACACGGATTTGTGAAAAGGTAAGAGTGCTCGTGGCACTTTCCATAAAGTAGTTTCGTCAAATGTTAAATACTTAGTGTTCAAACTCGGTGAAATGTTGTATGTATTTCCTTGAGCATTGCCATATTTTCGTAAAATTAAGTATTATCAAAAATAATTCGTAAATTCGTTTTGTATGAAACTTGTTATTTTGACATTTAGTAATAAGATAAACAATAAATCATAAAACTGGCAAACCATGAGCATAGATATTAGGCTCAGCAACTTGAATACAAAATTTCACCAAGCTTGAACACTTGGTATTTCAAATAAGACGAAACTACGTTGGTTTGGAAAGTATTCCGTGCACTCTACTCTTAATTATATAATAGGTCACACTTTAGCGTAAAGCTTAAGGCCCACCTGATGTTAAGCGGACTTACCTCTGTCTATAACAGATTCATTTTCATCACAACTCACGAATTGCACAGCGCCCGTCACCTTGAGACATATTAGTCAAGTCTCATATGTCAAATTTACGAGAGGAAAAATATTAGCAGGATTCGGATCAGTGTCACCCATCCCTATAGCAGGGGTATGCTCTAACCCACTGAGTTTACATGACAATGACTCTTAACTCAAATTTTTCCTCCCGTTTTTTAACCATCGTATACCCATAAGCGACACCTATAGTTCAACTTACTTTGTACTACAGACAAGACTAATTTTACAATTAGCTTTAAACTTGTTAACGATAATGCAACCCTATAATTGAAATATAATTATTTTTGCAATAACGCTTACTCTGCGGATTCTATTACAAAATTACAAATTTACGAGAGGAATAATTATAGTCATGTGCGGCATTCGAACCAGCATCATCCACCCTTATAGCCGGGGTACGCTCCGACAGCTAAGTGTGTTTTGGCAGTGTCATTGAGAACCAATAACTCTAGATTAGTATGAACAATATCTTCGACCACATTATCAATTACCGTCAGGTGAGATAGTGGTCAAAGGCTAGCCTATGAGCTAAAAATAAAAACAAATTACGGGAGGAATAAGAAGAGCGTATCAATTACTTCAAATAGGTATCTAAGTGAATGTGGGATACTCGAGCCTCATTGCGAAAACATCGCGAAGGTTTCCCAGCCATCCTTTTCCCGTTTGAAAACAAAGAAAAACTTTATCAACTCCGCACTGAAATATGCAACAAATGTTTTATACGTCTCTCCTCAGTTTAGCGCTGTACCGCGAGAACGTGGGCCTAAAAGATAAGCGGATTTGCCTCTCGACACTGGCGACATCAAAAAGGTCGTGTGAAGGATTTAATTGTTATTAATTACACGCTCTAAATACACTAATTAACTCGAGGAATTAACGTAATCCTTCGCTGCCTTTGTTTTATATTTCACTTAACAAGCGTTCATTTGAGATAGTCTAATCATCTACTGAAGAAGGTCGTTCTTTAAATATGTCAAGTTTGTTGTTAATTTAATTATGATCAAGGGCAAGACTCTGTCACTTATTAAGTGTAAACGGAATTCCTCAACTCAGATATATCCTCTTACGTAAATTGACTTACACATGGCTACATAACATTAAACAAGAGGTAAAACTAATTACGTAACGAAACGTTGGCCGAAAACAATAAGACTAAAATAAAAGCATCAAATTACATACGAAGTATAAAGAGAAAGTTAATTTACAGATGGATGAATTTTAGGCAAATTAAGACTGACGTTTATTTCATGGTTAGCTTTAGGCTAATGTAAAACTATAGTTGGACATGTTAGAAATGATAACTTTGGCTAATTACGTTCATCAAAAGAAGTTACGAGTTAGGTGACCACTATATTACATTACTATGGTGGTTAGAAAGTTTTTATCATGTAAGAAATAAAGAGACGGAGAGAGAGAGAGCATCTCGCCTGATGGTTATAGTCACAGCTGTCAATTACAATTACAGTACTTTTGGTTGACATTACACTGTCCTGGATGCTGGGCAGCGCCGTGGGGTGCCCGTTGGGTACCGGGTTAGAATGTCACCCCCTCCTATTGCTACCTGTGGTTGTCGTAAGAGGTGACTAAAGGTAAAATAGCGAAAGGCGGGCAGCAGCGTCTTCTGAGGAACTGATAACTTAAACTGCAATCCTAATATGCTTGCAAGGCGAGGGGATTATGGCAATCCCCCTCTAAGTGGGGGAGGCTGTGTTTAGAAGCCAGCCCAAGCCTTCCACAGTTGAACGACAACCTGCCGTCATATAGCTCCTTCAATAAAAACTTACTTCAAGCCGCACATGAAGATTAATTTTAGGTTAACACCTTTGACCTCATCATCACTTACGGTCAGGTGAGAATGTAGTCAAAAGCTTACCTATAAGTAATAAAAAAAAGATCAATACATTTTTAAGACCTGTCAAGTGCAATATATTCGCACTCCTCTCCCGCCGTGGCCCCTCACCGTCAGCTGTGGTGTCGCCCATACAACACTACAGCCCGCCTCAGATGCGGTGGTGCCCATACAGCACCGCAGCCTACCCGTTGCCGCTCCAGTCTGGACTTAGAGGCAGGCCAGCACGGCCCATGGTTCCTCTTCGCTTCACCGTGGGTGACGAAGCCACGGCTACTAAGCCCCACCGCCACGACAAGGCGGGAACCCATCGGGAGGTTGGCTGGCTACCTTCTTCAACTCACCAAGCAGTTTCCAATCGCTGAAATCACACTCTACTTTTAACAATTGTAGTTCAGTCTTACAAATAAATGCTAAGTTCCTTGAAAATAAATTGTCGTATTTACATGTAGGTGTAAAATTGTGTGTGCGTAGGCCTAATTAAATATAATCAGATGTATTTTGTGGGCGCAGAAAGGACCACGGTGTGTGTAGTTAGACACAAAGGAAGTTTTTGCTGCGGGAATTATGCTGTTGCTACGTGGACTGCTTCTTAACTATTTTAAGGTTCAACAAAATGAACTCATAGAATGATAAACACATTTCCTTTAACAAAACTAAAGCATGTTATTGTATCGTTGTAAATCTACTTGCAATTTTTTTGTATAAGGGTGCTACGCCAGTTTTCATGTTGATCAAATAATGAATAGCAACACTTTGTAACGTATTACGTGAAAAGTTATTTGCTGCTTATCTAGCGTCTGAATTTATTTTAGTCGGCTTTTAAAATCATCCACTGCCACGATACGAGAGTCTTGATTGTTAAGACTGGAACTATATTTCTAATAGCTTGTACTACTATATGTATATAAAGCTAGCTTTCCGGTCGCGACTCCACCCGCGCTTATTTCGGTTATCGAGCAAAACCATTAACATCGTCTTTTGCGTAGTTAGATAAAAACTACCCTGTCCTTCCCCGGGTCTTAAACTATTTCCATACCAAATTTTATCCAAATTGGTCCAGTAGTTTTTATGTTTATTCGTTACATACAAAAATGAATGTCCGACCGGCGAGCTACAAACCTCAAGTAGAATTTTGTACCCATCTTTTACATTAGCACTCAGTATATCCTACTACGGCGTTAATTAGGTAACATTTGTATTTTAAGAAATATTGTTATAACTACTTAACTACAAGTAGTTCGTAGTAGCGTAAAACTGTATTTTATTTTCAAAATTGTATAACATGGTAGGGATGTCAATGTTTATTTCTATCCGCGGGAGGTATCCTGTGATACAGGTTCTTAAAACCCTACTTCAAGCACCAGCCCTTCACAAAGTTAGGTTTAATTTTGGAACTCTTGTCTGTCCATTCACATATTTTTATGTTGGTAACCAACGTTTTAAGGGGGGGGGGGGGGGGATATAAATGTATCTTTGTTTTGATTTGATTTTTTGAATATAGTATATGTTGCCAAACATATAACTGTGTGCTCCGCCAGCTGTCCTTGAAAGCCAACTCTAGAAGAAATTGTAGGCACATCTATCGGCAATAATAAAGTAGAACAACAAAAAAGCTATCAATATATTTTATTCCTATTCTCATTTGAGTACCGTCAAACTTGCAGCCACTTCTTGGTTGTATGTTGATTTTCTGATCTAATAGAGGTTGTTACTGAAGGTTTCATAATTAGATAGAGTAGTATAGAATATTAATAATAATACTTTATTGTGCCAAAAACAGTTTCTTACATTGGTCAGAAAAGATAAATAATAATAATATGGTATATCACTATAAATGTTAGTTATAAGTTAATATAGCAGAAGCAGTTAGTATAATTTTTTACCAAAAACTTATAATCTAAATTATTTTATATTCTATAACATTGCACTCAGTTACTGACTAACTCACACTAGCCCCCACACTAGGATACCCTGTGTTGTGGGTGGTCTAGTTCTCTTCCAATGTACATTACTTTTATAAATTTGTGATCAATAGATGAGTGTAATATATAACTGATTATTCTAAAAACATACTTACAGTTGGTATTTAGTGTACCTACTGTTGTTTTTTTATAAAGGAATACAGTATGACGTGACTTTCTTAAATTATGTATGTAAGTTAGCATTATTTAAAAATTCCTACAGGTATACCAATGTTTTAATATTAAACTGATTATAAAATTGCAAACCGCGGAGAAAGAAGTATACATTTTAATAAGTTCTAGCAAAAACATACCAAAAGTATCAATCCTGACCTGAGTACATAGAGGTTGTGTTAAGGGAATGTATATTAATATTGAAGAACATAGTGGTCGAGTAAGGTCGAAGAAGAAGCTATAGATAGTCTCCTTGAGGAGTGTACGAAAAAAGTGACTATTAAAACTAAAAATACAGTTGTATAATAAGAACACTATATACACTCTGTATAACCCTAACTACCGCGGGATAAAGGCAAGTAGAAGAAGAAAATTCTAGTCGAATTTTAAGGCGCTTAAAGGTAGTAATACTATCTTAGTAGTAACACTACTCTCTTACTATTACAGAACTTTGCCCCTAAGATGTGATGAATGAGACAGGGGTTACTTTTTTCTATTGTCTTTTATTTTAGAGTCTTCAATTTATTTGTTTAATTTTGTAAATCCCTTACATCCTGTTCTTGGAATCCAAGGTTAATTTCATATCGTTTCCCGACTTAAAACAGGCTCTCGAGTTCGCAGCCAATTTTCTTGAGAACACTCGCAATTCGAGAATGTCAATCACTCAATTCAGATTCGAAGTCAGAAATGTCAAGATGAATGTGTGAGTTTTATTAAACTTTTAAATTAAAAGACAGGTTTTTGATTCTTTTTTCAAAATATTGTGACGTACGAAAAGTATTTGGGTCTTAAAACTTGTTACGCGTGCGTGTTCGTCACCAGATAAAATGGTATTTGATTATAGACACCTGTTAAAAAAAATAAGAAGTACAAACCTCTTAATGCAATAAGAAATGCAAACATTTTACTGCTGCGATTCGGTATATACGAGTACATTGAATTATGGTGTTTGACAAACTATTTAAGCTGAAGCAGTGATGGCTCAGTGGCATTAGCTATAAACTGCCGCGCAGCAGGTCCATGGTTCGAATCCCGCCGATGGCTTGAGCTTCACCGCATGGTGGAAGGGTATTTTGCCAATGCCCGCCTAGCTAGCGACCACCCTCAATTAGAAAATCTGTCGCCAAGTACCTAACGGTGTGTTCCGGCAGCTGTCCTTGAGAGCCAGTGAAATTACAGGCACAGAAAACTTAACAGCTATGTCTCACAGTGATGGGCGCAGTGTAATTCATGACATTTGTGATGCATCTGTTAGTCCGCTTAACATCAGGTGGGCCTCGAGATTGTTCCGTCAACACAACATAAAAAATAACATGTCCTGTTCGTTAATGCCAAAGGGCACTCCTACTTCCTACATATATTAAAAGAGCGTACGTTTGCTTTTGTGACACCGCTATGCTTTGAATGATTTTTGAAATATTCTCTAGAATAATATTTATAATGCTTTTTGTTACCCAATAGTCCTTACTACGGGCTTTAGTTTCAAGTTCCTGAAGGAGCACGATTTAACCAAAATCAACTCGTGCGAAACCATGGAGAGAAAACTAAAAATATGTAGAATTAAATCAACAACCTTTAAAAGGATATATAAATACCTAAAACCGGGTTACCTCTAGCTGGTTATTAATTATGTTATTTCGGATAAAACTTGCTATACCTTTTAAAATATTTCTTATTATTATAATTGAGAAGCCTTAAGAGGCCTGTTAAGGTCATTATCTTATGCTTTCTTCACACAAAAGACGTTATAAAGACTTTAGCTTTGATGACGCGAACCGCCTTACTAAGGCTATCCCTCTACCTATATCTTATATTACTTTGATGGTAAAGTGCTGTTGTGTGTATTATTTAAAACAACCCACTAATTATGCTCCTCGTTCATCACATTTTTTCCTAAGACCCCTTTGCAACATTTAACCTGTATGTCACGGTGATTATACTCTTTAGCAGTATCATAATATCCTTTGCTTATATAACTTTAGTGTTGGTTCCGACACTAATGTGTGAAAGTGAAAAAAAAAAAATTGGCAAAAAAATCATGAAAGTAGAATAAATGCAGTGGAGATAAGAGCATTGAGAAGCATGTTTGGAGTCAAACGGAGTGACAGGGTAAGGAATAGTGTAATAAGGGAACGATGTGGTGTGAACTAATGAAATGAGAATTACTAAATAGGTGTACATACATGACAAGTGAACGGAATTGTTGGAAGGGGAAGACCTAAGCAAACGTCCCGAAATCAGATTGAAGACGTTCTGAAAAAAGGCGAGGTCAGGAACCTACAAAGGCCTACATCGACGCTAATGTTTGAAAGGATTGATGTATGTAGATGAAGCGAAAGAGATATGTAAGGTTCGTAGTAAGTGGAAATCTGTGGTCTCTGCCTACCCCAACGGGAAAAAGGCGTGATTTTATGTATGTACATAACCTATATAAGTTAGACTATATAATAAAAATTTCAGATTCATATTACCTAAAATTAACCTAAATATCTAAATTTATTATTCTATTTAGAGATAGCTAACTCAAATACGTGGCTACGGCTATACAAAACAAATGAAATAAGGGCGAATGTAAACAAGTTTATAGTTTAGTAGAGAAAAGAGAGGTTATAAAGGTGAGGGGTACATTCCACTGGAGGCAAGTATGCGGGTATGCCGATGCCTCTGTTAGGGAGCTTGTTGCTACAACAATTTGTGTCACGCGCCGCACCGCTGTTGTCTCTTCATATACCGACAGAAAGTTGCTGCCAAAAATGATGAACGCAGTGAACAGAATTTGCTCTCTATCTAGATGATAATAAGGGACATGTGTTGAAACAGTTAAGTGCTTTAGCTATTATTATCGTGGAACGCAAGGAATTCTTAAAAACATGTCTATTTTCACCATTTCTCTATAGTTATGTCACTCTAAAGATCTATCGATCTATCGATGGATAGATAGATATCTTTAGAGTGTCTGTGTCTATCCATATGTTAAGGGAGCTATAGCTCGTAAGCAAATAGAGTTACAATTCCGAAATGTATTTATTTTGTACCTACTATGTTTTACTTCTACTTTTTTTAATCGTGATCAATAGAAACATTTTTATTTTCGTTTAAACCCGAGTCGCACTTGGTAGGTGTTTTGGTATTGTTTTCACTGAATTAAAATATGCTGTAAGGTTTTGATTGCGATGTGTCTTAACCGGAAATCATTTTTGCATATTTTAATTTTAATATCATTCACTGGATTTAATTGACTTTTTTCATAATGATCTATTAGTACTTTACCTGACATTCGATTACTTCAAACTAAAATGTAGATACTATACCTATATTTGATACATTGGTCTACCTAATGCTCGTCCAAGCTCAAGTATAAAATCTGTAGCCAAGCACCTTACGGTGTGTTACGGCAGCGGGTCAGTGAGGGCCATAAATTATAGGTTATAGTGAGTGTTTGGGAAATGCTGTCAGCAATAAAAAAAAGGAAATATTATCACTTACCAATAGGCAAGTTATAAGTGAAAGGGCGGAAGGGTATTTCGCGAATTATCAACATCTAACAATAACTCCCCTCTAATTAAAATCTGTCGCTAAGCACCTAAGAGTGTATTAATGAGTATCTGTTCCTATTTTAGGCCTATCGTGCCAACATCCTCGAACATAGTAGTTACTTATCAACGGATGACACTAATTTGACTTATATTCGAAAAAGATCACCAATTTTATATTTGAGTGACGAAAGCGTCGCTTTGGAAACTCTTGTTTCTCTGTGAACCCTTGGTTTATAAAGTTATTGGGTTTTTATGTCAAAAAAAATCACTTCATTACTTACCATCAGGTGAGATTGCGGGCAAAAGGATAAAAAGTCGAAATCAGTCCTGTGCACGGTAGATGGGTATAGACTCACTCTCTATTACATGGGACTAAAATATCTGGATTTCTCTGGCTTCCTTTAATGTGGCCTGTATTCCCCGAATCCCTTCAAGGAATACAGGCCAGCATGCGTGACAAAATGTATGTTTTGTTTTGTTTATTATTCGTAAACAAAACAAAACGATGTACTCTACATTTATCTGATCGTACTACATGCAAAAGTTTGTATCTGATCTGTGTGTGCGGTTTTATCCCTCATTTCTGTAACGACAACGCAGACTTGATAAATTTAGGGTGTGTCCCAGTGGGAAGATTGGTGGATACAATAGTCTGACCAACAGGAATATACTAGTTCAGTATTTTGTGGCTAATACTTAGACACGTTCTAAAATTAACAATATTAATTTCCCCATTGGTTTAAATCATTCGTTCTCATTCGTATTCATCATTCTCTCATTATATTTTCCTTTTTCCTTTAAACAAGACATAAGAATTTTTGTGTATTAAATGCACACCGTCCCCTATGACGATGACGTTTAGGTAATACAATTCGAGTACGAATTTTTGACTCGTAAGAGTAAGTTTCTTGCCGAATGGAACAGGCATCCGGTGCGAAATCGGAAGAAGCGGGTTCGAATCCTGTCCGGAACAAAAAAAATGTACTCCAATAATTTGTAGAAGTTGATGAGTATTGGGTGTACTCTTTATTTTTATTATTTCTATCTCCATAACAACTGTCCATTCAATTTGAAATATGGCGCGTCTGTCCAAAAATAAGGGCTAGCTGGTCTAATCACCAGTCACTGCGGGAAACATCGCAATTTGGACTTCTTAAGTCTTGGACTAAAACTAGACTGTTGCTATTAATCCTGATTCTATTAGAATTTTTTATAGTATTGTGACGGATGCGAACGAGGCCCACCCAATGCTAAGCGGTTACTCTACATATAACAGATGCATTTCATCACAAGTGACGTACTGCGCCCATCACCCGGACACATACAATTGTTAAGTTTCATGTACCTGTAATTTCGTTTAATGGCTCTCAAGAACTGCTGCCGGAACACAATGTTAGGTGCTTGGCGACAGATCTTCTACTTGATAGTGGTAGTTAGTAAGGCGAACATTTTCAAAATGCCCTTGCATTATACAGTGAAGCTCAAGCCAGGTGGGGTCGAACCATGGACCTACGGCACGGTAGTCCATAGCTATTACTGCACGGCTATCGTTGTCCCGTGCGGTACCGGGTTAGAATGTCACCCCTCCCATTGCTGCCTGTAAGATTAAAGTCAAAATACCGGAAGCAGCGCCTTCAGAGGAATATATTAAGCTGAGATCTCGAAGACCCCTGCCAAGCGAAGGGATTTTGGCAAACCCTCCCTTAGCGGGGGAGGCTGTAGACAATCCAGCTGATACAGTATCTTTGCTTCTAAAAGATGTTTCTGAATGGGCAACTCCCAACCTAATTCCACATTAGAAAAAAATAGTAATTGATAATTTACTCTGTGTAGCCAAACATGACTGTCAATACAAGAGCGCCAAATTTTATTTTATTCGCATAAACATAGTAGAATAAAATACTAATTACTCGTAGCTGACGTGTATTCTACAGGCTGTATTTCTTTCTTACCTTGTTTTATTTGGAAGTTGGTTTTACAGCTTGACCATTTATGAAGCGCTTGTAGCGAAGTTTGCTCAGCTGCTCTTAACCGATCAGCAAAGTTAAGCAACGTCCGCCGCGGTCTTGAGTTGGATGGGTGACCGCTAGTGACATTACTACTGAGTGCTTCCGTGCTTCGGAGAGCACGTTAAGCTGTCGGTCCCGGTTGTCGTCTTAGGATGGCAGTCGTTAGAGCATGGTGGTAGGGCTTTTTGCGAATACCCGCTAGCTACCACCATCAAGTAGAAAATCTGTCGCCAAGCACCTAACGATGTGTTCCGGCAGAAGTCCTTGAGAGTCAGAAATTCTAGGTTAGCCTGAACAACATCTTCGACCACATCATCCCTTATACTATCAGGTGAGATAGTAGTCAAAGGCTAACCTATGAAGAATGAAAAAAAAAAACCTAGATTTAAAAGCTAACCTTCGTGGAGCATTTGGACTTCTTGTAGATCTGAAGAGATAGAATGGCCTTTCAGTTCCTAAATACTTTCGTTGTAGTGTAGCTGCATTTCGTAGTGTGTTGTAAAGGCAAATATAAAAGCTAACCACCAGCTATCATACCCTTAATTTTACTCCTCAAAATAGGCACAGAAAAATAACAGTAGTTGTCGCTTACAGATATAAAATTTGCCCATAAAATATAAGAGCGTGTGATGTGGCCTACTTTCTGAACAGGCATCCGGTGCGAAATCGGAAGAAGCGGGTTCGAATCCTGTCCGGAACAAAAAAAATGTACTCCAATAATTTGTAGAAGTTGATGAGTATTGGGTGTACTCTTTATTTTTATTATTTCTATCTCCATAACAACTGTCCATTCAATTTGAAATATGGCGCGTCTGTCCAAAAATAAGGGCTAGCTGGTCTAATCACCAGTCACTGCGGGAAACATCGCAATTTGGACTTCTTAAGTCTTGGACTAAAACTAGACTGTTGCTATTAATCCTGATTCTATTAGAATTTTTTATAGTATTGTGACGGATGCGAACGAGGCCCACCCAATGCTAAGCGGTTACTCTACATATAACAGATGCATTTCATCACAAGTGACGTACTGCGCCCATCACCCGGACACATACAATTGTTAAGTTTCATGTACCTGTAATTTCGTTTAATGGCTCTCAAGAACTGCTGCCGGAACACAATGTTAGGTGCTTGGCGACAGATCTTCTACTTGATAGTGGTAGTTAGTAAGGCGAACATTTTCAAAATGCCCTTGCATTATACAGTGAAGCTCAAGCCAGGTGGGGTCGAACCATGGACCTACGGCACGGTAGTCCATAGCTATTACTGCACGGCTATCGTTGTCCCGTGCGGTACCGGGTTAGAATGTCACCCCTCCCATTGCTGCCTGTAAGATTAAAGTCAAAATACCGGAAGCAGCGCCTTCAGAGGAATATATTAAGCTGAGATCTCGAAGACCCCTGCCAAGCGAAGGGATTTTGGCAAACCCTCCCTTAGCGGGGGAGGCTGTAGACAATCCAGCTGATACAGTATCTTTGCTTCTAAAAGATGTTTCTGAATGGGCAACTCCCAACCTAATTCCACATTAGAAAAAAATAGTAATTGATAATTTACTCTGTGTAGCCAAACATGACTGTCAATACAAGAGCGCCAAATTTTATTTTATTCGCATAAACATAGTAGAATAAAATACTAATTACTCGTAGCTGACGTGTATTCTACAGGCTGTATTTCTTTCTTACCTTGTTTTATTTGGAAGTTGGTTTTACAGCTTGACCATTTATGAAGCGCTTGTAGCGAAGTTTGCTCAGCTGCTCTTAACCGATCAGCAAAGTTAAGCAACGTCCGCCGCGGTCTTGAGTTGGATGGGTGACCGCTAGTGACATTACTACTGAGTGCTTCCGTGCTTCGGAGAGCACGTTAAGCTGTCGGTCCCGGTTGTCGTCTTAGGATGGCAGTCGTTAGAGCATGGTGGTAGGGCTTTTTGCGAATACCCGCTAGCTACCACCATCAAGTAGAAAATCTGTCGCCAAGCACCTAACGATGTGTTCCGGCAGAAGTCCTTGAGAGTCAGAAATTCTAGGTTAGCCTGAACAACATCTTCGACCACATCATCCCTTATACTATCAGGTGAGATAGTAGTCAAAGGCTAACCTATGAAGAATGAAAAAAAAAAAACCTAGATTTAAAAGCTAACCTTCGTGGAGCATTTGGACTTCTTGTAGATCTGAAGAGATAGAATGGCCTTTCAGTTCCTAAATACTTTCGTTGTAGTGTAGCTGCATTTCGTAGTGTGTTGTAAAGGCAAATATAAAAGCTAACCACCAGCTATCATACCCTTAATTTTACTCCTCAAAATAGGCACAGAAAAATAACAGTAGTTGTCGCTTACAGATATAAAATTTGCCCATAAAATATAAGAGCGTGTGATGTGGCCTACTTTCACGGTCAGATATGTCGAACGAATAAAAAATCCATAAACATTAATGTTGGTACTTGCCCACACGTGTTACTTCGCCACATTATTTGGTCTGGATACGTGTCAAGAAATAAAGCAACATTACATTTTATAAAGATATTTTATTAAACATTTTTCTGTAAAATAGATTAATTAAAACCGACATTTACAACAAACAACTATAAAATTCTTTGTTTTCCATCAATTCTAACACTAATTACGTTAATAGGTCCTGTTTATGTTGGGAATTTATCTTCAGTATAGCCGAATGAATGCATTGACAGTTCTCGCTCAAGCGACGTACAGGCTACTACTATGTTAACACCTCTGTATCCACGTTATTTTAAATTAAACAGTGACAATCACGATTACAACACTGGGAACGACCTTCTTGTGCGTGTTGTGTGTGCGGTTTTATAATAAAGTTCCCAAATATATTACACCGCTTACAGAAGGGAAATTCAAGTTGCAAGTAAAAACATTTTGATTAAGAAATCCTACTACACAGTTTGTAATTACTTAAACGACAAAAATGCCTGGACAATTCCGCCTCTGCTATGCTATCGACTGTCACCTACGTAATTTAAACAAATATTGTGATAATTTTATTATATAGAAAGTATGTAACTCATTGTTAAAATTATGGCCCCGAGTTTCTTGCCCGTTCTTCTCGCAGTGGCTTTATAGTTATTTTGCTGAATGTGGTAGTACATTTTAGAATATTTCAATATTCAAATTTGTAATTGACCTTCATAAGAGCGTCAGTAGACAGTAGTCAGTAGTAGACACCTAAATTGAATAAATGATTTTGACGTTGACTTTGATAAAGCCCAGATTTTGGAGGTATCATATTTCAAAAATATGATATGGGCATTTTGGATTTTAATAAGTTGAAATAGGTCCCAATTTATAGAGAAATATTTTGTCAACTTAAAAAAGTAATGTGTACCTTAAAGTTCACATTTGCAAACATTGCAAGGTTACTTTTGCTTACAAGCACCTAGTAATCTATTTAAAAAAAAACAAGCGACCTACTTAATACTTATTAATACATATGTCGATGTGTTTGTGTAAAAATTATGCAAGTAGTGTGTGTTGTTAGACTTTTAAATAAAAGATGGTGGAGAGTATAAGAGTATCAGTGTACATTTTAGAAGCATACAGAGGTGTTAACTTATTCGTGTAGTTTGCCATATAATATACTTAAAGACGAACATATGAACACGTAGCATCGTATCACACGAGGATGGGAGGGGATGCGATTATATTATATTACATATAATTACACATTTAATTGTCAATCAATACACATATATTCATAACTATTTATTATTATTTATGTAAATACCTTCTAGCTCATGATGATGATTGATGAAACTAACAACAATAACACTTGAAGTCTATGTTTTAAATAAAAATAAAAATAGAATATATTTACTTTATGATTAAATGAAATGCTAAGACAGGTGTATTGAAAAAAAGAAGGTAACGAATAATGTATGTGGAACAAACTAACGTACTTATGCCTATATTTCCAATATTTGTTACGAAACATCAATATTCAGTGTTTTCCAACTATGATAACTGTGTAAAATTGTATGCAAATACAAGCCAATAGGATTGTTTTAGTCTTGCAATTTCTTCTACTTACTTTTCTCAAGTAGTCACTAGCACGATATTAATCTATTATGACGTTCCCAGTAACTCATTTATATGAATCCCGTAAGATTTTACTTAGAACTTGGACTTTGAAGAGAGGTACAAAATGTCTGTAAAAAGTTACAAACAATAGAGTCTCCACTCAAACCCAAGTTCTTCTCAATAGAGTGCATATACAAAAGTAAAACAACAATATATTATTTATGGAAATTTCTTATTAATATTCATAAGTATCATTGCAGAAAGAACGAAATATTACTATTGATTGTTGATTGGTGGTTTTGGTGTCAGTGTGACCTCGATTTTTATAAGGTATAATTTATTTTGATATAATTCAAGAAGTGCGTGGTCCCACTTTGACTTATAGTAGTAACTTATTTTAGGAGATGCTAATTGCAAATAGGTCATTCATATATGTCAATAGGTCAGTGCCATTTGTAATTTCAAATGGGAATTTCACTGTATTGAAAGATGTTTGCATGAAAAAGCGAAGTAAAAAAAAAACATAAATTTATTCTCGGTTTGGATAAGGATGTTAGAGGAAATGACAATAACTTAAGCATATCTAGCATATAGGTTATATATTATATAAAATAACAATAATAAGATACTCATTAAGTTCTTAAAATAATTCGAATCAGAAATATTTGTGATAACAAAATATATTGTTTTTCAGATACTCCATAACAAAAATGTTGCTTAATACAAATAAAGGCCTAATTAAATATTTGAAGAAACAATGAAAAACTAGTATTGCACAGTAAAATTGTTTAGAGCAGTTGTTAGATGTCCAAAAAGTAATACCTACCTATCTTTTCCACCTTCGAATACTAAAAATAATAGAAACAGGAACGACTTAATTTTGACTAGACAGGTGACTTAAATTTAAGTACCATTTTAGAATGGTAACTATGTTTTTTAACAAAAAATCTAACTACAACTTTTATGTAAAATAAAAAAACTTTTACGTAATACAAAATCTTGTATGGATATAATACACAGTGTTCATAGTAGGAAAACACTTCGGGAATTCTTGCTACTGCATAAAACCTAAGGCCTCACCCACATTAACAGGTCAACACGACGGCGACAAGATTTTTGACCGAGCAAACCTAAACTTTTCTCTGACAAATCAGTCATGGATGAGTTGATTCAATGTTAACTTTTAAACTTGTAATCTGGAAATAATATAGCCCCAGTGAGATAAACTACTTGTTTCATACTTTCAAATATTTCTTGGTCCAAATTTCTTTAAACCGAAAATTGTTGACAGATTTTTCGAAAGCCAAATGTTTTTTTTATTATACAATTTGTTTTCTATAATAAAAAAAGCGTAAATAATTACTTTTTCCCATCATTGCTTTATACCACTTATTTATATAATTTCATTTTGTGTTTATGCAAAAAAGTTTTGTTTGTTTGTTGGGACTGAAAATGTAGCATAATGTAGTCAAATATAATTTGTTGACCTAGATCAGAAAAACCTAGACCGGTCAAATTCGGATCAGTGAACCGAGGGGAAAATACGTATCAATATTATAAGTTAGTTTTTGGGTATAAAAAAGTAAACCAACAAAACACTTTTCGTTATTAGTACAATTCGTTTCTTTTTGTTGAATATTGAAAGGTTGAAATCGAAACAAGAGCCACATAAAATCAGTACTTTCAAAATATGACAATCAATATTTCATTAAATTAAAAAGTTGCAAAATAAACGCGAGCCAACCTACTTTATAAAATAAAAATCGCAGATACATAATTCTACGGTATGGATCTGAAGGTAATCTAAATATTAGACTATTTATTTATGTGTTTAGGAGTTATACAAATATAACTCCTAAACACATGAGTAACGTTATTTTATCTTTCACAAACGCTAGCTGGAAGATTTATGTTGTGCCACGTTAAATTATTGGTTTATTAATCCACTTGGTGTTGTACTACGATAAGACTTGGCAAGCAAATTAAGATTGAAAATAACAAATGAAACTCTCGAGCGGTGCAGAAAGTTACTTACACCGGCAAATTCTTACGTATTGCGTAGGTAACATATATCCTCAGAGCTTATTGAATTACTTATAGGGCTGTCAGCCAACGCGTCAGGAGTACGTGTTTTGCTTGTCGCGTCGCTTACAATTAATCTTTGCGGTATAGGCCTTATTAATATACGTTCTTACAAGATAACATGTCGGTTGAACTGATTAATACCTAACACTTTGTAATAATGCATATATTTATATTTTAACTTATCCGTTAACATCGCGTTCTGAAGTCGACGTCCGAATACAATGTAACCACCAGTTCGTAAATCTCCGCATTTATTTTTTATTTTACTGACAAGAATAACATTCTCCTTTCACCACAATTTATATCTACAACAACTACTATACAAAAAGCTCTTATATTTTAACAGATTGTCAAGCAGTTTAAAAGCTCCTTGGATAAGACTCTGAATAATTGGATTCTAAAAAATAGTAACTCAACATTATCGTGCTCAAGCGTCAGATGACTTAGTTCACATCATAATTAATACATCGTATCATATTTAACATACATTATATTTTTTTAGAATATCATCAACATTGTGTATATCTACAAAGACAGTGTTGGTAAATAAAATAATACAGTGCTTTTAAAAGGCATTTAAACAATTTGTTAGTGAGTAGTAGTACAGTTTATAGTTTAAATATAATATGTATTTAGTTTATTTAGGTCTGATAGATAAGAATTATACAAGTAATATAACTAAAATATTTTATATTTTGGGCATCGTAATTTTACATGAGTGTGCATGCAATCGCACATTTATAACATTACATTGATAAAAATTACAGGAAGAAATGTAACTCACGTCCATGTTTCTAGAATATTCTGTTAATAGAATCGCTCGCGGCACATGAAACTGTTTACGTACAGGAAATAAACTACTGCACGTTCTCGTATGGAGCAAAGTCTTGCTAAATTTATATTTTATCTTAAGCGAGCTGTACTTTCATCCGAATATAAATATTGGCAGCATTCGCATGCCTTTATCTTCATCACCCTTTTCTCACCTGGTCTTATAAGCTTTTCAATCTATTAGTCACGTTAAAATTTCATCGAATTATATTTCTTCCTCTAGTTTGACTTAACAGTACGAAATTACCATTACAACTATCGTGGATATTAACTTTCTGTCTTTTACATCCTTACCGGTACAATTCAACAATGAACATTTTCAATCATTACTCACAATTTCACATTAGCTACCTACACGTCCAACGCGTCACTTTCAATCGCGTACGGGTTAATAGTGTCAATTATTCTCTCAGTTCACACCGTGTCACAGTGTATGCATTTTGTGCGTTCACATCCGTGGCTCAGAGTGTGTAGCGAAGGCTCACGATGGACTCGAAGGCTCGGGAGCGATGGTGGTACTCACCGAGCGAGTCGAGAGCCGCGGAGGGCGCTGCGATGTTGGTAAGGAGCCAGAGAGGGCGTTGATGAGCGGTTCCGCAACCGGCTCGGTGGCAGGCACCGGGTCATATTCTGGTGGCTCTTCTGGCGGCGCGGCGGCCGGTCGGATGTTGTCGAGACGAGGGCGCGGCGAGTAGCGCGGCGTCAGCGCAATCCCCCCAACGACTGGGTGCGATTTAAGACTCCCGCCTGCAGGACGTCTTGCATCATGCGCTCGTTCTCCTGCCGAACTGCGAACAAGTATACCAGCTTAATCATTGTTACCACCGATTTGATAGGGGCGGACTTTGCAGGGGACCTAAGGTGACTTGCAAATCCTTTCACTGTGGTCGCGCTAATATTTGGTTAGGATGTAACATCTAAGGGCGTGATTCTGATTGAAGTAAGTTCATTGTGAACGAACCCATTTTAGTGGGCAGGTTATTCTAATGGAATGTAATTCTATGTAAATGATAATTGTACAGACGGGATTCAATCTCATTATGTAATGGGATGCTGTATATAAAGAGGCTTATTACTTTAATCTACTTGTGTTTCAAGTCTAAAACTGGTGTTAATCAAGTACAAAATTGTTATTTATTTGTTAGTGATAAGATTGCGATAAAGTTTATTAATTGGGTCTAGTTAGTATTCACATAATAGTATTAGTTAAATTACATTAGAACAATAATAAAATACAAAAAGCGTTTATGATTTTTATGCATGTACCTACAATAAAAGTTTTACATGCATTCAGTAAAAGTCTCCGACATCTATGGTAATTTTGCGTCACATCGCGTTGACGCATGACAAGTGTTGAATCTGCCAGATTTATCATAATGAATATCCGACGACGTATTCTGTATCTTTATACAAAACATAGCAATAAATATGTCAAATAGCAGAACAGTTTTTTTATAGCTTATAGGCTAACCTTTGACCACTATCTCACCTGATGGTAAGTGATGATGTGGTCGAAGATGTTGTTCAGGCTAGCCTAGAATTACTGGCTCTCAAGGACAACTGCCGGAACACACCGTTAGGAGCTTGGTGACAGATTTTCTACTTGAGGGTGGTAGCTTGCCAGGCGGGCATTCACAAAATGCCCTACCACCATACTGTAATGACTGCCATCGTAAGACAACAACCGGGACCGACGGCTTAACGTGCCCTCCGAAGCACGGAAGCGCTCAGTAATAATGTCACTATAGCGGTTACTTAGCTGATCGATTAAGAACGGCTAAGAAAACTTCGCTACGAGCGCTTCAAAAGTTCGTTGCTCTGTTGTGTTAATTCAATTTAAACATATAAAATCTTGAAGTCTAATTTCACATTTGCTATAAGTACGTATACCGCATCACTTTTTAACTCAATCGTATCAACTACTTTCTCGGTTCACACCATTTCACATTGCGTGCATTTATAAAATTTAAATAGACATTTTTTAAGTAATAAACGGTATTAAGCAATCTTATATTAATTATCTTTAGAGGCGTTTATCCTATCCCAGGCCTATGCTCACAACAAAAAACATCTACGCTGATATAACAAAGCCACAGTATTTCAAGAATATATAAAAGCAAAAACTAAGCGAGTAATTTTTCCTCATAATGCAAGCATCTACAAATCTTGACTGATTGATAAATGAATACAGCCGACTATCGCTCTTCATGATGTACCATTATCTACCAGCGGGTAAGCGTAAATTCCCTAAACACCGATTCATCTTTAATCTTCTCAACCATTACAGTAATGTATGGAACTTGATTGATTTCTTATGTCAATACGCAATAGTAAACAATGATTTCGACGAAAATGGTCCCATTCTGGACCCGTATTACCTTTGTTACTTTAGTGACGTGTCGAATAATGACGAGGTTAACAAATAGACATATGCGCTCCTTATGACTATGATTAAAACTGAATGTAGCTCTCATATCGTACTTAGGTCGATAAATTAAAGATATTATTATAATTATAATTCTAGGTTGGCCTGAACAACATCTTCGACCACATCATCATTTACCATCTGGTAAGATAGTGGTCAAAGGCTAACCTACCAGGCATAAAATATATATATATATTTCTTAAAAAATAACTGGTGTAGACTTTGAAGGGGATTGAAGATGAATCTATACTTTGAAATAAGATTACAAGCACTATCGCTTTCTGAGCGAAGTATTTCGAAATAAATAAGGGTTGCGTAGATTGCGAGAATTAAGTGTTTGAAAAAGCACTTCTTTCAAGCAAATGAAGTCTAGTAGTCTGGTTGATGACCGCCTATGACTGTTAACAGTCAGAGACAGTAAGAAGTGCTTTTTCAAACACTTAATTCTCGCAATGATGTCGCTACCCTTATATATTTCTAAATAACCGGACCTATACTCTTTACTCCGCCACGAAGTCGGAGGACCCGAGTTCGATACCCACCGAGCAACAAATTTTGTGCTCCAATTATTTGTAAATTAATATATACTTTACAAAATGACAAATATACGATAGAAAAAATTTAGGACATGTGCGGGATTTGAACCCACGTCCATCCACCCCTTTAGCCGGGATATGCTCTAACCAATTGAGCTAACATGACATGACGTCATTACTCAAATCTTTCCTATCGTTCTTTAACCATCGTATTGGGATGGAGCGACATCTATAGTACCACTTACGTTGTACTACAAACAAGACCAATTTTGCAGTTGGTTTTAAACTCGTAAATGATGACGCAACCTTATAATTTTAATATTGTTATGTTTGCAATAACGCCTGCTATGCGTTATTAGGTTGCGTCATAATTTATATACTTATCTATATATAACGCTGTGTTCCGGCCGCTGTCTTTTAGATATACTATCTTCTACCATATCTTCACCTACCCTAAGTGAGAGATTGGTCACTGCTTTGCCATTATTTGTTACAAAATTGAGAATGTGTTGAGACATGTAAATTTTTCCAGTTTTAAACCGTAGATAATTGTAGTGCGTATTCATTAAATACAAAGTTAATATCGCTTAAGAATATTAAGTAAACACACGACTGTGAGGCCTTTCATAAATGTAGCCCATACATTACGAGCTACATTTAGTATCGGAATAAAAATCATGGACTTTATCTCGTTGGTGAAATTACTAATAACATACATTTATATCCATCGTGTACCTATACTCGTCTATAAGTGCTCTTTCAAGCTCAGAGCATATTTTATTTGGACATTTGTGGAGCTCATTTTCAATTCTGATTGTAATCTGTTGTTAATGTATAAGCAAATGAAACTCCTCAACTTTTATGTGTGTTTAACATCACATTATTTGTTTTATTTTTTATATACAGGGATTTTCATCCCCACTACCTTCTTGAGCTTTTGCGCTCGACTACGCAACGGTTCTCTAGAACGATTATGCCGCGTACTATAAAGATTTTCTATTTTTTCCTCTCAGGTATTTCAACGATATGTGGTTGTTTAAAAAGGGCGACCTAAAGTTTCTTTCAGCAGCAGCGCATTGGTACCCCTCTGGTGTTACAAACGTCCTTAGGCGACGGTGAATTATCATCAGGTAGGCCGCCTGCTTGTTTGCCTACTATAAGAAAAACGCATTTTTTATATCATCAGCACTATGGCTTCAACCGGTTCGCCCATTGAGGGGATTTTCAGAATCTCCACGCTTAGCAGGCGTCTTGAGGAATGCAGTAGAAGTTTTGAGTTCTATAGCAGGTGACATCCACGGGAAGAAATGAGGGTTTTTTTTTCATCCTAACCGGCTCCCCACGGTGTTGTTTTTTATATTTATCGCTTTAATGCACGTTTAATACAATATTAGCTTACAATTCAGCTAAGTATAAGTAGATGGTCATTGGTTAGATTAAATGTAGGTGTCCATATGTGGGAGTGTTCTATGAATTCCAAAACATTTTTTCAAATTCATGAAGCAGTGATGGCTCTGTGGCATTGACTATGGACTGCCGTGCCGCAGGTCCATGGTTCGAATCCCACCGCGGGAATCCCCCAGCTTCACCGCATGGTGGAAGGACATTTTGCGGTTGCCCGCCTGGCTAGCTTCCACCCTCAAGTAGAAAATCTCTTGGCAAGCACCTAACAGTGTGTTCCGGCAGCAGTCCTTGAGAGCCAGTGAAACTACAGGCACTAAGACTTTTAACAACTTTGTCTCAAAGTGACGAGCGCAGTACAATTCGTGTCTTAAGATGAAATGCATCTGTTATAGGCAGAGGTTAGTCCGCTTAACATCAGGTGGTGATCGTGCTTGATCCGTCACAATAACATAGCTATTACCGCTTGGCCTTCATTGCTTCATAATTCGTGACATTCTAATATAATTATAAAATAATAACAAATATTTTTAAAATATTTTATGAAATCATCAAATTAATATTTTAATAAAACACTTAAAAATACAAAAATATATCTAGTGACAATTCCGCCTCGATTGAGAAGATCTCGATCGTGCGCTCGTAGAGTCAAGACCTCCTGAGGATGCTTCGTGTAGAAGCGAGACGCGTCGAAAATTCTTCCGGTTTGGCTGCGTGGCGTTTGTGACGTCACGTCGGCTTAACAGGAAAATTAGGCGGAATTGTCACTAGATATATTTTTGTAATTTTTAAGTGTTTTATTAAAATATTAATTTGATGTTTTCATAAATTATTTTAAAAATATTTGTTATTATTGAATATGGATTTCCGCAAAGTAACGCCTGAATATATTTATTATAATATAATTATCTAAAATGTAACGAATTAGGTACGTGATATGCTCCGATTGCTTTTTTGTCATCGGAGCATATCACGTTGCAACAGCAAGTTTCATAACAGCGAAACATGCTTAAACAGCAGTTTACTAGTAAAATTATTTCAACCACCTTATATAAATAGCACACGACAGGGCGCGTCGTCGCAACTACGTTATACCGGATTTTGGATAACCATGTTAAAACTCTCTAAAACAGCTAACGGGTTAAGGGAATTAGAATTCCGTTTTGCCTCCCACTTTCTGTATATTTTATTTAATAAACGTTGTTACCGTTTTTTGCGAACTTCAAAGGATGCCTTTATTCTTTTAATGAAAAGTTTATATGAGAGCTCCTAATACAATATGGCGGAATTTATCTTATGATTAGGTTGTATGATTTCCGAAGGTTGTATAATAAAGAAATAAAATTGAACGGAGAATAAACGTCTTATAATGAAATTATTTGATTATTCGAAGGTTATGTTAGTTTGTTTTGCAGAATAGGTATTGACTGAATTGCGAAACTTATTATAACTCTCGTAGAAAAATCATAAACAAACTAATAAATTCATGAAATGTTCGATTTTTATTGTTTGTTATTGTTGTGTTGAATTGTAGTCCGAATTAGTAAACGGATTTATTTTGAACCAAAATGTTCACAATTGAGAAGGCGGTGTCGAAAATAGATATGATAATAAATCAATATTTACTTCATGTCGATGAAGATACATTCCCAGTGAGGTGCCGGGTTAGAATTGCACCTCCCCATATCATCCCGTGGGTGTCGTAAGAGGCGACTAGGGGAAAAATACTGGAAGGTGGGCAGCAGCGCCTTCTAATGAACTGTAATTTTACACTGCGATCCCCAAGCCGCTTGCCAAGCGTGGGGATTATGGCTAATACCCCCTAAATAGGATGGACTATCCGGCTGATACAGTACAGTACAGCACAGATGAGGATACTACTGAAGTTTTTAGATTTTTTTCAGTTTAAATTGAATTTGTAATGTTTATCGCTTAAGAAACACTTTTTTATACTAATCCAAAAGTTAGTGTGTTGAAATCATGCTGCATTGTGCTTGTATAAATTTTTTTTTAATCTAAATTTTTCTTATTTTCATTCCACGTCTATACGATTATTATAAAAAGTTTTCCGAAAACAAAGGAAGACATAAGAACATACTGTAAGATGTTTTGTCTTTAAATCCGCCTTACCTGTTGGCAACACATTGGAATGCTCTTGTTGTTATGTTCTCACTATCGGTTAGTGGGTGCGTTAAAAAGGTATAGAGTCCTGTTTTACGGCTATTGTGCAGCAACTAATACTGCTCACAATGACGTGAGTATTGTCATGATGCTTATTATGTGCATTTATTCCTAAAGTACTTCTATGATTTTCAACAGAAGGCTTTGGAATAGTCTTTTTACTTTTATACACGACGTCTAACAGAAGGCTATGAAGGCCTTCATATTCTTAAGACTGAAATTGTACGGCTATATGTTTAATAATAACTGGAGATATAATTAGTAGAACATATTTTACCAATAACGATGGCTTTTTATAAAATAAAAAACCGCCAAATGCAAGTTGGACTCGCGTACGAGGGTTTCGTACCAACAGTTGAGATTCCTAGCGGTATTCTTAATTGGCCATTTACGAAATGATGCATGTTAACCGTTAAATATTCAATTATATTTTTAGGTCCTTTTTTGTAATTTTCCGTAGTATCCAAGGTTTTTTGTTGTTTCAATAGAACATGCCTTGAACGATACCTGACGAAACGTCTTGAAACATGATATTATTTAAAAGATCGATCATAAAATCTATGGGTATCTTTTCCGAGTCCTAGCGGGAATTTTACGGCTCTTTATCCACAAATCAATATCTGCATATATCACGTTTCATGAAAAGAGAATGTTTATTATTAAACTATATCCGTTGTGCTTTTCAAACCTTCACGATAAAGTAACTGTAGTAACTTAGACCCAACGACGCGATCCAAAGTGGTTTTAACTTAACATTTACCGGAAGGGCCCTATCCAAAGCTAATATACGCGGACACGTAATCTGATTCAATCGAGTTTCAGCGGTGTAGTGTGGATTTTCAGGTCAGAACGTGAAGAATTTTCAATTTAGTTGTGTTGATTCGAGTATGTTCACTTTTTTTCGTATTGAAGTTCAAGAAATACTTTTTAAATGGAGGAACGTTCTAATGTTATTACATCGCGTACCACCGTGGGGTGCCGGGCTAGAAGGTCACCCCCCCCCATAGATACCTGGGTGTCGGAAGAGGAGAATAAAGGTAAAATACCAGAAGGTGGGCAGCAGCGTCTTCTGAGGAACCGATATCTCAAACTGCGATCTCCAAGACACCTGCCAAGAGTGAGGATTATGGCAAAACCCTTAATGTGGGCGGCTGTGTTCAGCAGTGGGCAATCCGGGTGATATAGTTAATTAAATCGCGATCACAACCGTTATATTGATAGGAATTCATATATTATGACTACTTATAACCAATTAAAAAGACAGAAACTAATTATAAAAAATTAGGAATGACGAATGCGACAAAAGCTATATTTTTACCCTCCCAAAAATACTCATTTAAAAATCTAAAAAATCGAGATCTTTTAAGATGGTAGGTCTCTTTAGCTAGAGTTCAGTTTGGTGGCTATACCACTGCAGTGCCAGGTATTTTGACTGGAAGCACTAGTGTGTAAACGCTATTATAAGAGCAGCGTAGGAAATGCATTTACGGACCACTGAGACAAGAAACCTAACTTCACGGAGTGACGATCGCAGTGCAGTGTGAATCAAAATGGTGAACTGTCATGAACAGACGCGATGCTGGCCATTAAGCTAAAAAATGGGAGGATAAAAGTTATTTATTTTATTCAAAAGTATTTTGATTGTGTATGTAAGATTAAATTAAGGTATATTATAAAACTAACGAAAATAAATTTCCTGCATCCTCAAACCCCAAGTGATACCTCGTCAAATTCTCAGAATATGTTATTTTCAAATATTCCAGACTCTGGAGCAATATACGCCCGTTCCTCTCTAGACTCGAATCTTGGACTACGCAATTTAGCCATGACAAGTTACCGGGCAAAGGGTAGCTTTGAACAAATGCTAAAAATTGGAATCTATTTTTCAAAAAATCCTATTCGACCCCAAAATGTAATTAGTCTCTCTTCTATCGGACGGACCCCATCCAATACATTGTTTTATCATAGTGGACGTGCGTAAGTTACTAAACTGAACTCAGAAATCTTAAAGAAACAGTTTATGGAAACATATTTAAATAAAGGTACTAGACGAGCATAATCATGAAAGAGGTACGTAATAGTGTTTTTTCGCTTTGCGCTTATATCTTTTGGACCCATTAGGAGACGGTACAAGTCTAACTTAGAGAATACTTAGAAAAGCAAAATAAGAATGTATTATTTCAAATAAGGCGAGCATCATCGTGAAATAGGTATATCATAGTCATTTTTCTGTTTATTTCTTTTGGTAGGTCCTTATTATAAGACTGTACGAACATTATCTTTTTGTTTCATCTTAGAATACGTATTACTTTGAGACTTTCTTCATATTAATTAGTGTTAAATTCCAGAATTTATCTTTAAGGTTGAACTGGCCGGTCACTTCTCCATATAAACGTCGCAGGGTGATCACTCCCTTATTTGAGATTTTAGGTCCAGACTTAAGCATAATACTGATTGATATCGTTATTATCTAGGCTTGTATAATGGCAAAATTTTAAAAAGATAATTAAGTTGCAAGTTATGAGCCTCGAAAACTTTATATGAAAATGTTTCGACGCTCATAACTCTCAAGTTAATAATTTTATTAAAATTTCGGCATCATACAAGCCTAGGTAATGACGAGATCAATCGGTATTACATTTTATTTTGGACCTAAATCCTTGAATAAAGGAGTGATCACCCTACTACGTTTGTATGGAGAACGGACCGGCCAGTTCACCCATTGAATAGTATTTTTTACGAAAGCAAAATAGAAGATTTACCTATAGTTTTTAGCTGGTATTTAGTAATTTGTGGCTAATAAATATACCTACCGCTTTATATAAGTGCCTACTATAGAAGATTAGAAAATTCTAGAAGATTACTTTACACTTTTGTCGACGATGCTTTATTAACATTCAAAAATATGTTCTATCGGCATCGATTGGTTGTTTTGTTACTTGATTTTGTTTGGGATTTGGTGTGAATTCTAAATAATATTTTGTTGGTTCCTTTTATCTCACTGAATATTATTATCCGATTATTATAACGGAACCTCCGTTGCAAGAAATATTCAGTGGGATCTATTATATGGGATCGGATAGGAATTAGTTACATAAAAGTAAGTTTAATAAGCTTTTCATTACTTTTTTTAAAACTTTCGCGAACTAAACACATGTTTCTAAATCATAAACGGGTCTATTCACGCTCGAATTAACATCAAACTAATAATATTTTGCTAACCTCGACGTTTCAATCAAGTTGCCGAGTAGACTGAAGAAGTGGATGTCATCGTCTTGAGGAGCGGCGGGAGTGATTTAAATCTACCCTCGTTCGGTTTTCGTTTTTGTCTTTATCACTGTCACCTCGACACACTACACTAACAGTATCAGAACTTGTACGTGAGGACAAATACCTTTAGCTTTTCATTGTTGATAGCATATCGGCTTCGATCACAATATTTAACCGTAGGCTTAATCTAGAATGGTAACCAGCTCTCAGTCCTTGTCAGACGTGCAAATCTCGGAGTTTTCATATAGGAAAATTCCTCCGACATTTAAAGTTTCCTTAGACTAAACCCAGTACCGGCTTATAACGTGCACTCCGAAGCACGGAAGCTCTCAGTGGTAATCCATCTAAGTAGCGCTGCGCACGCACATTACTTAATAAGTTTTAAGAAGATAACACAAGCCCCGCTACTGCATCAAATTATATGTAAAACGTGCTCCGTTTGAAATTATCTACAAAGTTATTCCGTTCTATTACTGGCCTTGCAACGAACAGGAATTCCTCTGTAGTAAAACTCCAACTGATGGCCCAACACAGCACAAGTTTCCTTTTTATTTCCTTCTTAAAAGAGCAATATTTTTCTTTACATTGAAACTAGTTCCTGAGGTATCATTTTATAACAATATGTTTTGTTAAAGTTACATTACTGCTATTTTTAACAGAAAACTTTAGAAAATAAGTGATCATTTATTTAATTGTAATATGTGTCACATAAGAGAAAAAAATTACCGTTTGCTTTAAAATTGTTTTCAAATATAATTGAGATCATTTTACCCCAGCTCGACCGCTCGGATTCTTGTATGGAAAATCAAAGGGTTTGATATGTTAGATCCCGACGCGACCTCGATCGATCAAAGGGCTCGAATATCGTCTAAGGAAATAAATGTATATTAACTCTTACTACACTTCCTTTGATGAAATTTGGATAGTAAAATTTCCACGCATCTTATAAATGTGAAAGTGTGAGTGCCTTTTTGTTTTTTTTTCTCACTCGGTAACATAGTAGTACCTATACGTGTCGTTCCGTCGTCTGTGTTGGTAACAGAAACAATTGTTGTTGTGTTTGTCGTGTTTTTTTCCACATAAACAGTTAAAGAGCCGAGCTGCCCATATTGGGCGTTCATTTTAATGGTTTACTAAGTACATTTAGTTCAACTTTAAAATAATTCCACTTTGGAGAGAAGTTGCAGTCAAAAGTTTATTTTTAGAACCATTAATCGAACTGCGTAGAAGTTATATCTTTTTGTAGGGGAAGCAGGTTAGAATAAAATGTAAATGTTTCCATTTGGAGATAAATAATTTCTAGTTCAAAGTTAGAAGCAATCCTGGTTAGTATGACAGTGCTGGCTGAGTTCCAAACTTAGCCAGCAGGTTTGCTTTCCAAAGGATTCCAATTAAACTGTATTACCTACTGTAAGTTTTTCACAAAGTAAGCAATTCTGAGGTAAGAATTGAGTAATACACTTGCAAACACCTCTAAGTTTATTTTTTTCTTAAAATGACTGGTGGATGGTTTGATTTTGTACACGTCCCAACGAACACACTCATACTACGATGCTACAGCAGACAGCGTCAAGTGTCGTACAAAATTCAAATCAAAAGTGGATACTGTTTCAAAACTCTCTAAGTTACACCGAGTGACAGTTGCAGACACCGCTTACTTAAACGGCACTTGCAAAAATCCCTACGTTAATTGTGTCCACTAACAATAACCCGCCATCTTGGCCATTGGTGTTATTTTGCAATTTCACAATTTGTCAAGGCTCGTCCCGTGATAAACAATGCCCTAGCAATACATTTATGTATACTTGGTTTGAATCAGAAGCTCCAAAAGGAGCCAATCAAATAGAGTCTGCAGTGTATCATAGACTCATAAATACAGAGTATCCAGAAAACGTGCATCACATACGTCTCATGTGTGATGGTTGTGGAGGCTAAAATAAAAACACCATACTATTTGGCATGTTGGCTTACTGGCTTAAAGTAAAGGCCCCTAATCACATACAAAAGATCTCCGTGATATTTCCCATAGTCGGACATAGTTTTCTACCACCTGATCGGATTTTTGGAAACATTGAGCGCCAAATAAGAAAAAATGAGATCATATTAGTACCGAACGAATATTTTGAGCATTTCGCAGTCTACGGAACTGTTTTACGCCTGGGTCACGAATTTCATTGTTATGATTGGAAACAATCAGTGAATTTAACTCTGAAACCACCTGTGTCTTGGCATTTCGGTTTCAAACAGACAAAAATATTTACTATGATGAAGAATGACAATGGTCGTATCGTTGTGAAAGGAGAATGTCAGTATGTATCACAAAATGCTAATTACGGAAGTATAGTAAAGAAAAACCAAACCTTGATGAACATGAACCCAATAAGAATTGGTATTGGTCACCCAGTTAATACTGCTAAACTGAAAGACGTGCGGGCTCTCCTTACAAAGCATTTTGGTGAGCAATGGCAAAAGTTTGAGATTTTACAATTTTTTGTAGCCTTATTAAATCAGGATCTGGCCATTGAACCTCAAAGAGCTGATGACGAGACTGATAATGAGTCAACATTGATGGAAGAATCTGAAGATATTAGGGTGTAAGGAATATTTGACCGTTTATTTGAAGAAAAATAAATGTTTTAAATATTAACGACAAGTTCATGTTAAATTTGCATTATCCTTTAATTTCATTTTGAAACTTAAGATAATTTCACCATTAAATAAACTATTTCATAACTAGCTAAGTTATTTTATTACTGTAACAGAACCCTCTTAGTTAAATATTAACTTTCAAAACTCGTTAAGTTCAATTTTAAATCACAATTATTAAAGCATTTTATTAGTAATCGCGGTTTATTTCTTATCTAAAGAGAACAGAAATAATGTATTCTTCCGGGTAAACTCCTATTAATTACTGGTAACACCAATAATGTCGTTTGACAGTAATTTCTGTTTTACTCAAAACTATGATGTAGAAACTTAGCTATGTTTGCAAGTGTACTACTCAATTATTACTTCTGAAATTGTGGTCATGAGAACTTTTGAATATCGGGTGTTTTATACTTAACCGTAGTTTGAAAATGTTAGCAAAATAAGTGTAAATGATAATAACAAATACTTTTAAAATATTTTAAGAAAACATCAATTTAATATTTTAATAAAACACTTAAAAAATATAAAAATATATCTAGTGACAATTCCGCTTAACTTTAAGCTTACCAGAACTTTGATTACCAGACAACAGTCTCTCACCTCAAAGCTATAATATCTCCAAACCTTTCAAAATAATTTACTTGACCTTATAATATTCTGAAGTAGATGGTAGCCAATAATCAGTTATAACAACTTTTTTTTGTACTGATACATTAGCCTTTGACCTTAATAACAGCTGATGCTAAGTGAGAGGCTATTCGAAGGTGATAAACGGCTTTCTATAAAATTACTGGCTCTCAAAAACAAACATGATATTGATACAATTATGAACTTTTTTTGCGTAATAGCTAACATTATATTTCTTTTTAGTTATATCAGTGTTCAGTATAATGTATCTACACTACAAGTACATCCTAAAGTAAAGTATAGTATTATCTTATACATACTTTTACGTAGGTAGATATGGTGTGCTATGCTGCAACATGTGACAATATGTGACTCGTTTAATATATCCTAGAATATATTTCCGAAGTAGGTGCTGAAAGCGTTCCAACTCTTGGTTCAACCTCGTTTGAAGGTTCGATTTGACCGGAGTTAGCGACTGGCTCACGGGCATCGCTTGGCTATGAACCACTGCTCGGACTAATTGGATTATTTGGGTAATTCAGAACTATCAATGATTACAATGGTTTATGGTTTAAAAAATGAATAAAAGTAATTGCAACGAGTTACGCGATGCATTAGGAAGTTTTAAATTCAAAGTATTACTCAAATGTTGAAAGTTAGGAAACCACCTTGCGAACGAGTATTCCAACTTCTATTATTGTAAAGTGTGTAAGTACATACAAAGTATGCACCTAGTGAGTTAAATTGGATAAATTAGTTTCGACGTTTATTAATATCTTTTCAATCTAAATAATAGACAACAAGGATAATAATTTGCACTCTTGTGCGCATAATCGGCAGCAACATCCTATATTCTGTAACCAAGACGTGGATAGCGTCTTGTTACAAATTTGATACTTAATCTCTTTAAGGTAGCTTTTACGAACATGTAATGCGAGGGTAGTAGTACTTTTTCTTAAGCCCGTCATAAGACTCAAAAGTGCTTCTTATTCATCTTGACTGTCCTAAAGCATGCTTGACAAAGAGCTCACTTGACGAATAAAGAATTGGTGAATCCAGTATTTGACAATATTAGGATTGGATCAGTTTCTAGTTAGACACATCTAGGATTTGTCGTGACTTAAATTTGATAAATAAAGATTTGACAAGTATATAATTTGACAAATCAATGATTTGATGAGTATCTGCGAAATCATTTGTACGGCTGTGTTCCAGACACTCCAAAATAGTAGGTATTGTTTACAAATAATATTTGGTTTATATGGTGAATATAATGAAATAGCAAACTTTAGATCAGGTCATTAGTTGTTGGCACATCTGGCAAAGTTCAGCTGTACTAAATACAATCTCGCAGTGCAATCGTAACGACTAGTTTGATGCACAAACAAACAAACCAAACAGAGCGAACATTGTTTGTATAAACTAACTATAGCCTTTTAAACAAGTAAGTAGATAGTTTCGTCTACAAGACTTCTCTTGTACTGCATTATATTCTGTAATATACAATGAGTTTGTTTGTAATTTGATTTGACTATGATTGATATATAAACTGAACTGGTTAAAAACATTATAGTATAACGTCATATAATAACAACAAAAAACATTGAGAGCCGTAAATACCATTTCATTCTTATTCCATTTGGGTGGGGACTTTATTTTTATTTTTTATTCTTGATAGGTTAGCCTTTGACCACTATCTCACCTGATGGTAAGTGATGATGTGGTCGAAGGTGTTGTTCAGGCTAACGTAGAAGTCCTGGCTCTCAAGGACAGCTGCCGGAACACACCGTTGGGTGCTTGGCGATAGATTTTCTACTTGTAGCTAGCCTGGTGGGCATTCGCAAAATGCCCTACCACCATGCTATAACAATTGCCATCTTTAAACAACAACCGGGACCGACGGCTTAACGTGCCCTCCGAAGCACGAAAGCGCTCAGTAGAAATGTCACTAGCGGTCACCCATCCAACTCATGACCGCGGGCGACGTTACTTAACTTTGCTGATCGGTTAAGAACAGCACTTGGACAGCACTTGTACAGTATGAGATTGTTTCATATTATCCTCTTAATTAGGTATTTCAAATCTTGCAATGAAAAAATAGGAACTAGTTTTCAACCGCCGTGGCGTGATTCAAATAAGTCTTGCTAGTTTTCTGCTATTGTTCTTATGTTAATTAAGTTTTATACGAATATTTATATAACAAAGAGTATATACATATATTAATATAAAATTAAAACACTTTCTTGCACTAGCAATATGTCATAACTTGAGCTCCTTTAAACAATAAAGGCTTCTCACCTTAACAAATTATTATTGAATGCTTTTTTGAGTAAAGTATCGTTTAATTATTTTGTTTGTTAAATTTGTATGGACTGCACTGGATATTTTGCTTGCGTGTATTGAAAATAGTCGTACTAAATTCTCGTCGCATTAATTTTATATTTGTTTTTTTATGGTATCGAAAACTGGACATAACCAAAGTTATGTTATACATATACAGAGTTATTGGTAAAATGCTAACAACATCTTAGTGTTAACTTCTGCTAGTCCTAAGAAACATTTTGAAATGCTTTGTAAAAGAAAATTAAAATAAAAACTTTCAAAACAAATTTTAAAAGATTTTTTTTTATTTTCTTTTGTGTTTTTTTATATGTCTTTGACTGAATAAACAAGAGGGCCACCTGATGTCAATGCCTGTAATGTATTATTTCATTTTTTTTTACTTTACTCGATGTAAATATTCAAAACTCTATTCAAAGAGACCACGGCGCGGTCCAGTGGTGTCGCGGCGGACGCTCTTAGCTAGAGGCATTTTACATTTTAATGCGGTATACGAAGATTTTAAGCGCTTAATTTACTATCATAGGAAATATCTACAAGTTGTTTAATAATTGATAAAAATAGAATAATCTGTTCTCTTTTCAGTTAATGTACCAGATTTACAAACATAACATTAATTATTTTGTAGTGACTCATCTCCCGCACCTTGTTTTACGAATTAAAGTACACATAGCCAACTTCAGAGTTCTATCTCTTGTATAAATATTCATCAAATTAACTAAAAAAAAAACTGTGCATCAGGCATATAGTCCTGTTGACACATAGTGTACTAGAATATCGATAATTAATCGTCATTGTAGAAAAAAAAATAAAGATCTTGCGCCAATTTCCACGAATTATATCAGCAGTTTACCACGATATATTGCGTTTAATAAAGTGTAATTCCAAACAGATGTTATATGAAAAGAAAGTCCATTCTTTTATTAATCTGATCTTCAATAAATTGTGATATTAACTATGTTTTGTTAGACAAGAAAAAATATATAACATAACTCGAAATGCTTATAAATTGAAATGTACAAGCGCGAGGCGATCAGTACCGCGCGAGCGCCCATCGAGGTAGGACCTGTGTTCGTTTTGCCTTGCTCTGACGTTTCGTACGCGGAACGCTTAGACGCAAGTTTATAGTGCGACCACAGAGTTTTGATCATGTCCTTATTTTTTTAAGTAACAAACTATACGTTATATTTGCTGTCCATAATATAAGTATTGTTGTCTTGTTAAGTAACTACATCTTTAGTTTCTGTTCATCCATTGTGTTAAAAAAAGGAAACGTCACAATTATGCAGCCTTATACAGCGTTATTGGAAAAATGCTAACAACCTCAGAGGGTTGACTTCTTCTTTTTGGTCTGCTAGTTTTTATATTATTCTAGTTTAAATTAGTAACTCACTATAACTTTTGTTTTAGGAGGATAAGATGGCAGGCGACTAATTGATTTCCAATATTTTTGAATTCAGTTTATGTCTATAAGTGAACACAGCGATAACTTCAGCTGGAAATTAAACTACCTTCCTCATTTGTACAAACCGGGATACAAGTTAGCGGTCGATAGTCACCATAGACCATTTGGATTATGAAAGTCGGACTTACGCAGATTTTATGGTAAATTTGTAAATACTTACAAATATACCATAAAATCTGCGTAAGTCCGACCATTACCAGTCACCATAGACCATTTGGATTATGAAAGTCGAAGAAGAAAGGTTTCTAAAGGATGCATCCTTGCCCATACAAGAAAAAATCCATATTTTTCTGAGATAACGGAAGTATTTTGAATATTTTGATGAAATCTGAAACCAGTACAAATTACATTTTGGCCCCAAAATATTACGTCATTTCATATAAATCTCGTAACTACTTCAACAGTTATAAACCTAGAAAACCGCAATTTTGCATATGTATAAGTCATTTTTGACTCGATACATTTTGCAACGCAAACACTTACCGATGCAAATTTGCGTATTAAATAATCTCGTAACTAATTTTAAACTTCTAAACCAATAAATCTGAAATAATACAGGTGTATAAATTACATGTAAATAATAATATCAAAGGACCAAAGCCGTAGGTGGTATAGTTTTTCAGAAAAAAATATTGCCCTCCAATACAGTTTTCCCGCCAAAGTTCTTAAAACAATTGGGTTGTTTTAATCTTGTTTTTTTTAAATATTTGGCGTAAAAATCTGTAACAATTCATGGCTAAAGAACAATAGTAAATTATCATATTAAAAGAAGAATCGAAGTTTTAGGTGAGTTAGTTACAAAAAAATAAAAATAGCATTTAAATTACTGTTTCCCACTATTTTTGTCCTGTGTTCAAACCCCATTTCCAGTATTTTTTTTATAAAAAGGTTATTATCATTTATTTTCCATAGAGGAAATAGTGAGCATAAGAGTATATAGTGAGGATTGCATTAGTATCAAGAAGTATATACGTTGATTATAGATTGCATCAAAGATATAATACAATCTTTATCATACAAAAGCGTGCAATTCAAGCCATATATAAAATGGGTCCTAGGGAATCTGTGAGGGATCTTTTTAAAGAAATTGATATTTTAACTTTACCAAGTCTGTATATACATATTTGAAAATATTATGTATGTTCGTAAAAAATTGAGTAAATTTAAATTATACATTAAAATATGAGGGTGACATGTTTAAGTAATGGAAAACCAAAAACGTCATGGGACGTTTGTGGTAGGTACTAAGTTGTTTTCCGGATGCACAGAAAAATAAACCTCAATCCTATGCATGGTCATTATGGCAGACAGTGTTAACGACTGGATATAGATACTGAAGAGTGTGAACGAGGAAAATAGCAATTTTTGGAAAATTTAAAAGAAAGAGCTTTTAGTCCGCAGCTTTTAATCAATCCCGTTACGTCAAATATTTATATAATTTTAAGCCTTATATTTTTTTTATTATTTAAGTTTATTGTTACAATAAATGATTCAAACATATCTATTTTTTATTCATCAAAGATGAAATGTAAATATACGATTCACGATGTAGGTTGACTATTTAACCCATTGATATCTGCGATAATGATAACAATAGAATTTCATTCATAAATATGTACATGCCTACTTCTTTTCTATAACATTAGCAAGTAATCGACAAGAAATTGATTATTTACTCATGCCAATCACAAAATTTTTAAATTCGCAACTTACATTTCTTTATTAATGAGTGCTAGTATCAAAATATTTTATTCACAGTTACGCTATTCCGTCGTCACTTCTTTCGCTTGTGTAAGCAATGCGCTGGCATTTACCTAAACTTCAGTAGCGTGATTTTGTGAAATGGCTCTTAAAAAACAAAGAAAAATTAAAGTTTTTTTTTTCAATACGAAAAAATAAACATCTCAAAATGTTTCTTAGGACTAGCAGAAGTCAACCCTAAGAGGTTGTTAGCATTTTACCAATAACCCTGTAAAACCACAGTTGTGATCTAATTTTTGGGGATCAAAAAATATATCACAAAATATTGTAAGGCTGTAAGGCTTGTCCTCACAGCACCTATCAAAGCCTCAAATAATATGATATTTTCCCGAAATTCGAACCCTCTTTTTAATCCGCTTTGAGGTTGAATTTACGATTGTATATTTTATATCATGTTTGATAAAACCGATATCACACAGAAAGAAAACACTTAAATCAGTTGACAATTTACAATTTGGACTTCTGCATTTTTTCTGCGATCTTGCTTTTTAACTTTGAGCCTTGATAAAATCCCTTAAAACTTCCAAATAAAAGATCTAAAGCACAACATATAGAACTAAAACTAGTTAAAGATAAAAATAAAAAAAAATACTGACAATTTTCTTTCGGTTTATAATATGCAATTAGGTCACCTTCTACTAAAGTGGATGCGGGATTCCCAATGTTATTTCGGTTTTTTAGTGCGGTCAGGTTTTAAATATTTTTTTCTATATTTTAAGTTACATTTTTGTGTATCCCATTACTTTCAAACATAGAACTTTTATATGTTCTTGTGATCCCTTTTTAATTTCCCTAATATCGATAGGTTTGGTTTTTTATTTTTTATTAACGGGTTAGAATGACACCACTATTTCTTCCCATGGGTGTTGTGAGAGGCGACTAATGGAAAAATACGTGGGAATCAGCGCTTTCTGAAATACTGACAACTACTGCTACAATTTTTTAAACTACTATCTTAGGACACGTGGCTTTAAGAGAAATATAACTTCACCTTAACTATCGTAATGAATCGAGCCGTTTAGAGGATACGAGGTAATAGAAAAATATACAAAGAAAAACATACTTGAATACATGGTAAGTGCGAAAAACATAGTCTTTCCTTGGCATTCGGGTTAAAAGTAAATAAAGCATTTCAACGGTTCTAGGTTTTATTGACAATCATCTTACGGTTTTATAAGAAAATCATATGTTCGGGTTTCGAACATACCTTGTACCATTTTACAACATCTATACTCTTTATATGTACTGTACTGTATCAGCAGGATAATCAACTGCTGAATACAGCCTCCCCTATTTAGGGGGTATTTGCCATAATCCTCACGCTTGGCAGGCGTTTTGGGAATCGCAGTTCTTTAGAAGGCGCTGCTGCCCCCCTTTCAGTATTTTCCCTTAGTCGCGGCTTACGACACCCACGGGAAGATACGGGGAGTTGCAATTCTAACTCGCCCCCCCTTGGGGAATATATACTCTTTATCCAAAAAAAAAATATGCAGCACGCTAGTACGCTTACTCTCCGACAGAGCTTAGACGCCTCTGAGATTCATCATCTATACCAGAATCGGTAACAAATATTTCGTGTCTCATAAAAGACAAGGCTCAACGGCTCATAAATAGCTGCCGACAGTTGCGATACCGTTAAAGCTTTCACACAGTGAGTAAATACAAATGATATTTTCATGTCGATGGGTTGAGGTGGCGGTGGCAAGGGAGGGCGAGCGGAAGGCCTGTTGCTTCTTTTATTATAATGTTCGCGGGGTACGGAAGCACTGGAGGAAATTGCACTTTCAACTAAAAACTTTACAGAATACTAAAAGCTCATTTGAGATGGACGCTGGTGGATTTGTGTTGTAAATAGAAAACCGATATTGGGTTTTGTAATACTTCGTCGAGAGATAATTGACTTGAATAAAATATCTCAAGAAATATTTGATGAAACGTTACATAGCAATTTAGTCTCGAATGTATTGTTTTTACATGGATCTGTTCGAAGCATTTAATTACCAGAGTTGATTAACAACGAAATGAATTATCACCGTTTTAAGAACACAGTCGTCGTTTTATTCCAACGATGATGTTATGTAAAGTGAGGCACAGAGGTACTTGCTATTTGCCTCACCAAGTTTGCCTCTACATTAACCAACCTGATAGGTTAGCCTTTGACCACTATCTCACCTGATGGTAAGTGATGATGTGGTCGAAGATGTTGTTCAGGCTAACCTAGAAGTCTGGCTCTCAAGGACAGCTGCCGGAATACACCGTTAGGTGCTTGGCGACAGATTTTCTACTTGAGGGTGGTAGCTAGCCAGGCGGGCATTCGCAAAATGCCCTACCACCATGCTATAACGACTGCCATCCTAAGACAACAACCGGGACCGACGGCTTAACGTGCCCTCCGAAGCACGGAAACGCTCAGTAGTAATGTCACTAGCGGTCACCCATCCAACTCATGACCGCGGGCGACGTTGCTTAACTTTGTTGATCGGTTGATAACAGCTAAGTAAACTTCGCTACGAGCGCTTCGATACTGCCCTACTTATTTTTGTTCATTTAGAACTTTCCATTGTTTTTTCGTACGTAATTGTATCAGAATAAGTTTACTTGTATAAGCTAAGATCTCTTTGGATAGGATAATGATATGATTTAACTTTTTGTTTCATTTGTAGGATACTTGTGTATTTTAAATGTAAGTAAAAATTCTATGCCTAAGATAAGTGATTGGAATTATTATCTTAAGAGTAGAGTTCACGAAGCGCTTTCCATACAAAGGTAGGTTTTTTTATTGCTTTTTGGTACCTAAGCCTTTGACTACAATCTCACCTGATGTAAAGCGATGATGTGGTCGAAGGTGTGAACAGCCTTAACCTAGAATATTTTTCTAGAAATTTCGTCATATTTAAAAACTCAGGGTTCAAACTTGGTTAACGTTGTACGCATATTGCTTAGCCTAATATATCTAATATATATATATATAATATATATCTATGCTTCTGGTTTGCCAGTTTTTCCGAATTATTATTTATTTTATCCCTATATGTCAAAATAACGATTCCCATACAAAACGATTTTTCGAATTATTTTTGAAAATACTTAATTTTAGGGAAATCTGGCAAACCAGAAGCACAGATATTAGGATCAAGGGTATAAAATATACATGCAAAGTTTCTACATTTATACATTTCGACATTTCAACTCAAGAAAGGCCACTGTTTTCGGAAATTGTGACAGAATTTGGTGGTAAAGTGCTTCGAGAACCAATGAATGTAAGCATATGTAATTATGTTCTATGCATACTTTAAGGAGATGCATTGATACGGTTAAAATGTCAAAATGAATTTCATTTCGATTACCATTCTAGTTAGACAATAGGGTGCAGATAGAATTGTACTTAGTATGTGGCTGTTAAGACAGATCTGCCGATCCCTTCAGGGATAAACATTTAGTTTAAAATTACAAGTTACTTAATTGTTACCACATCAATAACCATGATGTACAAATATACCCTCCATATTGCCTTATCTCCATGCTTGACAGGCGTCTTGGGGTGGCAGTTCTTCAGAAGGAGCTGCTGCCCACCATAGGATATTTGACACTTCGTAACCCCCTACGACATCTAAGAAAATAATTTCCGTGCTTATGTTTATATGCATGAAATGTTGTCATTATGTAGGTAATTAATTTCTCAACAGAAGTTATTATTTGTGATCGCCGCCGATACAGAGCTTACAGTTAATAATACAAGTTCAACATTGTTATATTCCTACCGGTAAAACACATGATTACTTCATACAATATGTTGTTCTGAAAAACAACACATGTGTAAAGCATTTGTCTTCGGCTTCTTGTCATGCGCTGTCATATTACGTCTGTCGGAAGAAACAATAAACGTTACAAATGATAATGCTCCCAAATAAAATGAACACAAAAAATTCTACAAAAACCGTAAGCATGTTTTAAATGACGTTTTTTTATGTTATTTTGACGGGACAAGCTCGAGGCCCACCTGATGTTAAGCAGACTAACCTCTGCCTATAACAGATGCATTTCGTCACAAGTCATGAATTGCACTGCGCCCGTCACATTGAGACGTAGTTGTTAAGTCTCATGTGCCTGTAATTTCACTGGCTCTCAAGGACTGCTGCCGGAATACACCGTTAGGTGCTTGGCGACAGATTTTCTACTTAAGGGTGGTAGCTAGCCAGGCGGGCAATCGCAAAATGCCCTACCACCATGGGGTGAAGCTCAAGCCGGCGGTGGGGATCGAACCAGGGTACTGCGGCACGGCAGTCCATGGCTATTACCGCTCGCCCATCATTGCTTAATGTTTTATTATGAAAATTGTAAAATCTGTAAACAGCAGCTAACTGTCAAAATTTTCTCATTTCACAATGTAATAAATCTCCTTCTCACTCCAAGCACGTATACGTAATCCACGTCAGTTATACTCAGAAATTCATTTGTAACTCTTCCTTGAACAATTTTGAACAATTTTTAATCACGACTTCGGGAATTTCAAACGTTTGTCAAGTTATTCATAGCGATTTTCTGAGAGAGAAGTTAAACAAAACAATAATCATTCCTATAGAGTTCCTAGTAGGTTCCTAGGTACTTTATAAAATCGATCGCTCATTCATTTGACGATTCTTTGATATTGTCAAAATTCCTAATAGGTCTTAGTATTTTTGTTTGGTTTTAATATATGGTTAGGAACACTAGTAGGTATTTGGTATTGCATTGATATGAGCTCGCAATACGCTGATGTATCTGTTAACTGTGTCAGCCGGATTGTCCACTGCTGAACACGGCCTCCCCCATTATGGAGAGAGGGGTTTGCCATAATCCCCACGCTTGGCAGGTGTTATTGGGATCGTAGTGTGAAATATCAGTTCTTCAGAAAGCGTTGTCACCACTTTTTTTTTTATTTCTGATAGTCTAGCATTTGACCACTGTCTCACTTGATGGTAAGTGATGATGTGGTCGAAGATGTTGTTCAGGCTAGCCTAGAAGTACTGGCTCTCAAGAACAGCTGCCAGAACACACCGTTAGGTCCTTGGCGACAGATTTTCTACTTGAGGGTGGTAGCTAGCCAGGCGGGATTCGCAAAATGCCCTACCACCATGCAAACGCCTCTTACGACACCTATGGGGAATGACTTTCTAGCCTGACACCCCACGGGCATTTGTTAATTCATCATTGTATTTTCCAAAACTAACTAAAGCGCATGGTCGATGCGACGCTTAATCAAAATGCTCGCACCAATTTGGCTCTACGAATAAGCATTGCAATTTAACGGGTCAATGTTGCAGCAAGGACAGCGTGTCCGGCATGCTGACGCTGCCAACTCGTAGTGGGCTGGAACATTTGGACTGCTTGTAAGACTGTAAACTTGTAGTTTTTCTTATAGTTGTAGCAGTAATGTTGTATCTAGATCGTAGTATTGTGTTAACAAAGGCAAATCGCCGGATAAAAAATATCATTTCGATATGCTATCTATAATAATCTGTTGGACTGTACGAGTACTATTGGTTAAATAAAAATGTGAAAATAAGCTACTATTTTCATAAGTATGCTTAACTTTCAACATAATTCATATTATGAAGTGATAATAAATGGATCTACATAAAGGGTTCAAGCAACTGATTTAGGATCGAAAATTTAGATTTACACATTATGCAACTTCTTAGTGGTAAGTTTTATTGCGGTCGGACTAAAACCAAAACAAACTGCTTACAAATGCATTGAATTGCACTCTCGTAGTAGCAAACCACTAAATGCTGTTCGGAATACTTCAACAGTAAGTATCCAAAACAGTGTATCTCGAAACTTTGTCTTCACGTAACTCCACTAATTTGTTCAGAAATTGTTCACTTGCCCCCGTCACTTTCCAACAATATTTAAGGCAAGTTTGCAAACAACTTGTTTCGGACGCGTCCCCTTCAATTACATGAAACTGGACCTTACGCTGAGTTTTGTTGCTTAGTCATGGATAATTAAGTTAATTAGATTTCAACCGTTCAATGGTACTTCTTATTTCAAGCTAGAAAGCTTTCCAGAGAAGATTATTTAATAACCGTGAAACTTACGACAAAATCCAGTCAATATATTTTCAACAAAATTTAAAAGTCTGCCAACGCCATATAGTTTTTTTCATTATGTTATATCTTGGCACCGTAAACTCAGAATAGGCAAGACCTCGCAAGACCTGCAGCCGGAACTCAACGTAAGGTATTTGGTCAAATATTTAGTTTTTGAGTGAACCAGGCAAGCATTAAGCAAAATGTCCTACTAGGATCTTTAAAGATCAAACGACATGATTTTACCCACGGATTCCCAACAAAGTAGTTGGAAAACTCCATAAAATACGTATTATCGGTTTGAGGTAAATTATTTATTTCCGGAGCTTCAAAATCTACTGCCAAATTATATCACGACGTAGACCCATCTCGATTGGTTATATCCGACGTAAGCATTTCGCTTAGTTTCTTTAAAAGAGCTGTCAAAGATGATGAATAACACCGTTGAAACTCAAACAAAGATGGTTCCCAACCACTCCTATTTAACTACACTAACCTTTTATCAACGCTTTCATAAGTCAAGCTTTGCCTCCGTTTCCATTTATCAAATTTCTAGACAGGTTGAATGCATCCGAACATTCTGAAGTAAAGCTGTACAATATTTATGAAGCATTTTCTTGACGATAAATAATATTTTTGTTTCTTTATACAGTAGGTAATTAATTAAGCTATGGCGTATTTCAAGAAGCTGTTTACATGTAACGGGTAATTACAAGATAATATACTTGTAGATAGACACATAAAGAAGTGGGACAACGGACGCCAAATTTGCACTTCAACAGTTGTGCTGCACAAGAAATTCCATATAGAGTGATCATAGACCTGAACATGGCACCAATCTAGCTCCCCGAGTGTTTCTATGAGAAGAAAATGTCTGAAAAGAACTTGCAGCTTATCTGTTTCAAGCCAATCAAGTACAGAAGCCTCTTCGAGGCTCGTTTAATAGTTGCGGTTTCCATAACTTCACTATCCGTGTTTAATTCATTATTCCTCATTCCCTGGTATCCCTACAACCAGCACATCAAATGCCTCCTAAAAATATCTATTATTTATTCATCACGTTCAGTCAGCGTTGCATACTAGCTTACAATATTTACTATTATTTTGTCTCATTATTATCACTCTTGTCAATCTATTATTCACCTTTGAAAAAGAACACCATTTTTTCTTATTTTTGATCTCTTCCACACAGTCTCTTTCAGATAATATGCAATTTTTTATATAATTGTTGGAGCCAAATTGGTCAGGAATTTGTTATATCCCAGCTACCAGCAGACATTAAAGTAAGTCTTAAATGAGGGTGAACATATACAAAGTGACAAATGTCTATCCATAAAATTTTTCTTATATTAAGCCAAAGTCTTCGAGAAAGTATCCTTTCTCCATGGCCAAAGTGAATAAAATTGCAGTTCACTTGACTAGTGTGACTACGAATAATTTGAACACTCAAGCGTACTATCATTCTGAAGAAAAGCAATACCTCTGCAACTATACAAACTCTAAGCTGTAACTTCTTTGAAGCTAAAAAGCCGTTATTTTTTTTAGAGTTCGAAAGAGTTTTTCACTGCTATAATCCTCTCGGGTTTTTGTATTTATTTTACGCTGACTTATTCTGTCGTAGAGGTTTACAACAGATTATATCTTCTAAATGTACATGAAACTTGAACTATGCCTCTACGAGACAAGGAGTAAGCTTGCTGAAAAGTCTAGCTGACTTCCTAGTTGGTTCAACGGACTGAGCTTCATATCAAAATTTTGAGGTCATGGTTAGAATTCCCGGCTAATAATAAAATCATAGATAGAATCGCAATTATAGAAATATGCACTGTAGATAGAAAAAAGTTTGTCTATAAGCCACAAAACGATATCTGTCAATCCATTTGCGAAAATGTAGCACCACGATGATGAAGATTAGTTACACTATATAAAACTGAGGCAAAAAATATTATTATGATACCTACCTAATGTGGTTATAATCAAAATAGTTGAAGCGCTTAATCGGCCTATTATTTGGTAATTGGAGAAATCGTTATCCGACACAACGTCGTCCCCTGAATAGTTCAGTCTTCAGCGCACCCTTTAACTACAAACTACTTACATTTAAATGCCTGTTAAAATATTTGAGGTCTGCTTTATTATTCACACGTGATTTGCCCTCGGGGATAATTAAAGTTTCTCCGACATAAGCTGACGGATTTAAGCCAACTATAACCTACTTAGACCAGAATTTAACCGGTTAGTGTATATTTTTAAGCGATGTTATTATTGGGTATCAAACTGGCAATACTTTGGAGGGTTTATGTAGAATAATGTATTTTTAAGACGAACAACATCAAATAAGTGCTAATTTTATACAGTTATTGAACTGGATGAACATAAATATGCATGTTTAATTCTTGTATAGTGTTAATTTAATACAATAATTAGATTTAAATATACCTACAGTTTCATCTTGTACCAAACAGTTTTTTTTATAATAGTACAAATTTAAACGATGACATATAATTCATGAGACTTGCTACAAAATAATAAAAACTTGAAAAGAAATAATAAGTCTATTTATTCGTAGCTTAAATGTTAGTATCTAGGGTTTCATTACAAACGTCGCTTGTAGTGGAGCTTGCTGAACCTATCGACTTAGTCATGCAATGTTCTTTGCAGTCAGTATTTGGATGGGACCGCTAGTGACATTTACTTCCGTGCTTTGAAGAGCATTTTAATCCGTTAGTTTTAGGATGGTAGCCGTTGGGCAATGACAAAGGTTTTCGGACGGCTTGAAAACTCCAACAATATTCAGCTTTCGGAGATAAAAAAACCGGTCAAATGTGACTACGCTTTTTCAAGGTTCCACATCGCAACAACCTATGCTAGATTTTTTTTGTTGGTTTGTTTGGATCACTAAATTGTTAAATGGCGTTTTCAGTAATTGTTGGTTAATAGAGAACATGAAATTGAAGATTCCTGACTTATTTAGTTTTTGAGATAGACCCCGTAACAAAATAGTCTATAAATATGAAGCGGTCGTAGCGAAGTTTGCTTAGCTCTTCTTAACCGATCAGCAAAATCAGGCAACGTCCGACGCGGTCAAGAGTTGGATGGGTTAGAGCAGGTTAAGCCGTCGGTTCCCCCCGAAGGGTTCCCGCCTTGTCGTGGCGGTGGGGCTTAGTAGCCGTGGCTTCGTCACCCACGGTGAAGCGAAGAGGAACCAGGGGCCGTGCTGGCTTGGGCAGTCGGCCGGCCCCAGAGGGGCCGCTCCACTGGGCTTTGCCTCTAAGTCCAGACTGGAGCGGCAACGGGTAGGCTGCGGTGCTGTATGGGCAGCACCGCATCTGAGGCGGGCTGTGGTGTTGTATGGGCGACACCACAGCTGACGGTGAGGGGCCACGGCGGGAGAGGAGTGCCGGTATCACGGTGCGCCGCTCTCCCTACCTTCCGTGGCCACGGCGGGGCCGCCACCGTTGGATGGCGGACGCGGAGGGGCCGCAGGGGAGAAGGAGTGTTGGTATAGCGAGGCGCCGCTCACCCTATCCTCTGCGGCCGAAGTAGTAGGCGACGGGGCTACTCATCTGACCCGTCGCAGGGGGACCTTGGGCGTCGGAAGCGGGGTCGTCTGACGCCCATTAGCGGGCTTGGTCCCCGGGTGGTAGCGACGTGCCATGTGTTCTGGTGCGTCGTGAGGGGTAGCACCCCAGGAGGGGTCCGGCAACGGACAACCGTGGCGGGTTCGTGGTTGAGTGCTAAAGCGACCCTGCGATCCCGCCGAGAAGCGGTAGAGATGGAACACCGTGTGTTATTTAGTCGGTAGGGGCACTTGCTGCTGTGGGAGTAGTTGGTGTCGAGCCCGACATATCCCGGCCACCTTCCCCGGGGTGGACGGGAATGCGTAAATGCATTTTTCACACGTTAAAAAAAAAAAAAAAAAAAAAAAGGTTAAGCCGTCGGTCCCGGTTGTTATCTTAGGGTGGCAGTCGTCATAGCATGGTGGTAGAGCATTTTGCGAATACCTGCCTGGCAAGCTACCACCCTCAAGTAGAAAATCTGTCGCCAAGCACCTAGTGGTGTGTTCCAGCTGCTGTCCTTGAGAGCCAGTAAATCTATGTTAGCCTGAACAACATCTTTGATCACTTACCATCAGGTGAGATTGTGGTCAAAGGCTAACCTATAAGCAATAAAAATGAAACTGTGTGTGACTGCCCCCTATTTCTTATTTTCTTATGATAAAAAATGCTCAAACATTTGTGTACTACTCAATGAGTTCCCGGTTATGACTTTCCACATATAAAGGTGCATAAAAGAGCGTTTTAATCTATGTTGTCATATATTGGAGAAGCGGTAAAAATATTAATTGATAATTCAGGACAATATAAATTTTCAGGCCAACATAAAAGTTCTAAAGAATGTCCTAAAAAAAATATATTTTTGATACAATTCGAGATCCTTTTTTTTTCTTTCGATTCGTCCAGTGCCAGTAGCCAGTAGCCCAAGGCGCACTTGCCTAGTTTCTATTATTATACGTTTGATATTGGATTACTTCATATGAAGTTTGACACTTGTATGTATTACCGTTAAGATTGAGCAAAACCACAAATAGAAACGTTTTTTTTTTTCATTTCTTGTATGTAAGCCATTCATTTTTATGTATAACACGACCGCTCAAAAAATGAGTGTTATGTTTTCAGGGTTCATGTATGTATGTTTATGAGTTCTTATTTCCACCATAACTTCTAAACTGCTTAACCGATTTTAATGTATGATATATGATTAGATTCTTCATGTTGGCGCAGGTAAACATGGTGCATAAAAAGTAGAAAAAACTGTCATTAAAACCGCCATATTGTGAGAAAAAATTTTTTTTTCTTCCAAGCCCGTCGAGACGGGTATCAAAGTGAGGATATTTAAGAAACGACTCCATAATAACTTGCATTTTTAATTACAATGGAACGATAAAACGTTTGACGATGATAAATAATTTGCAGTCGGATTTATTTATTTTTAATAATTTATACATGTTGCCCTAAGCTTTCGCAATTATTACACATAGTAATTAAACAACTTTAAACTGTTTAAATCGCGTATATTTATCATTATTTTTGTCCCGCGTTTTGAACACTTTCCAGTGCGTCGTGGTCACGGGGTGACTAGACTGACGATTGGTAGTAATAATTTATACATGTTGTGAATATTTGTTACGTAATCCGCCACACTATTACTTATTATGTGAAAATTTCAACTGCCTGGTTTTCACGGTTCCAAAGATACATCCATTTACAAGTCGGACTGATGGACTGACTGACGGAAGGACAGGCACCCGAAGCATAATAATAATAACGTTTATTGATATAAAAATGTTTTACAATTACAAAATACTTTTGGCCCCCAAACTAGGTAAACCTGTATCTTGGGGACCACCTTCCTATATGGTACAATTATTTGTAAATACATGTACCTATTACCTACATTAACACTAAGTAAACGAATCAACGTAAGTTTGTATTCAAAGTATGTACACAATATACATTTATTACTAAAACTAAATTTACTATTATATTGTACTATGTTATGTTAAGCATATAGTAATAGAGTTCCCATTTCCATTATAACGGACTGAACTAATGATCGTTTTCATAAATAAACATTCAATACATGGCAGTCATAGCATCAAACAATATCGGGCCGTTGCTGCTAAGTATTATTATGTCCACCATTATAGCACTTTGGCTTTGATATGCTTACATTTGGCATCGTCTCAACTCTGTGTATCTAGCTGGTTACAGCTACACATAGAATGGGATCGTGTCAATAGGATAAATGATGGGCCTCTGAAAGCTCGTGATGGCAACAGTCAAGAAGTTTTTAATTAGCTGATATAGGATAGCCTTGATCACTATCTCACCTGATGGTAAGCCAGTTTCCATAAAGAGGGCACAGTCACTCCCTATTTTTAAAAATCAAGAAAGAGAAATACTTCTCGCTTAATAATCCGTCTCTAAAGTTGATTTATTGATACTTATTTTTTTTGTTTAACATTTACTATTAGATTATATATACTCGTATATATAATTATATATACATAAATATAAATATGTATTAATTTATTATGTTTGTTATTATTTAAATATACAGATTTATGTATCATATTATGTAAGTATATTGTATGTGTGATATATATAGTGTGTATATATATGTAAGTATAGTGTATTGTAATTTACATGTTATTACTATAAAGTGTAGGTAACATAAAGTACCTATTTAACATTATTACTTTTAATCTTATTATTATACACCACCGTCATCTATCTTGGCTGAATGTCTCTCCATCCAAAGGTTGTTAGGAAGAGATCGCTTTTTAGCGATAAGACCGCCAATTGTACAACATTACTTAAGTTTATGATATTGTTTATAATTATTGTTATTTTGGTACAGTAAAGAGTTATCTATCTATCTATGTGATAATGTGGTCGAAGATGGTGTTCAAGCTAACCTAGAATTACTGGCTGAATACACCGTTAGGTGCTTGGCAACAGATTTTACACTTGAGGGTGCTAGCTAGCCAGACGGGCATTCGCAAAATGCCCTTCCACCGTGCTATAATGACTGCCATCTTAAGACAACAACTGGGACCGCACTCCGAAGCACGGCAGCGCTCTGTAGTAATGACATTAGCGGTCACCCATCCAACTCAACAACGACGTAGCCCGATCGGTTAAGAACGGCTTAGCAAACTAACTTGCTACTGCGCTCCTTACTAAATATGACGTGATAGTGTACATTTTCTTGCAGCCCTGTTATACTCGCAATGAGAAGAATAGTATTATTTTATCGGGAGCGTATCTCACAATACAAAGGTTTATCTTCTATAACGCCGATCGTCTTGTATAACGAAATTTTCTTTTTATTGCTGATAAACTTGCCATGCTTACTACCACTACTGACGGTAAATGACGATGCGGTCAAAGATGTTTTAAAAGTTAGCCTACACTGAGAAAAATCTAAAGTCAAAAGCGCCCTAATGACGCCCAATTTATATGGTATAAGGCGAAAAACCGACCAAACGTAAATACGTACAAAAACGCCTTCCAACTAGAAGGCGTTAAACGAGGTCAGTGAAGGCAAATGTTTCTTTTCGTCTTCATTTAAGGTGTATTTTGTGGTCTTTCTTAAATGTTGACTTTCCGATGAGGCTGATTAAGTCGTGCGTTATAGTGATAATCACCGTATATAAACCGCCGTAACAGTAAGGTATATTTTATGGTCAATACTGCAATTATTATCGTATAACAAGTTCAATGCTGAAAATACTTTACAGAAGGCGTTTTTGACGGTTGTGTTTATTATAAAACATGGTACATTTTTATTCATTGGTGAAAATCATCTTATGACTTGTGAATACATCTTACGTAGTTACAATTCAACGGTAAAAGGTCAAAATTGATTTAAGCCTTTAAGTCGTTTTTCTCAGTGTACACTACCCCCAGGTGCTTGGTGACAGATTTTCTATTTGGTAGCTAGTCAGGCATTCGCAAAATGCCTTACCAACTTGCTATAACGGCTGTCTTCCTAAGAAACAACCGGGAACGGTCACAACACTGCCTTCAGTACTGGCATATACATCACACAGTAGTTTCCGAAGCACGGAAGTAGTAGATGCCAATAGCGGTCACCCATCATAGTACTGAATGCGGTAGAAGTTGATTCACTTAGTTGATAGATTAACAACAACTAGGCAGGCTCCGCAAAGAGCGATTAAAAACTCTTCGATGCTTGGCTTATGACAAAAAATAGTTGTTTTGTTCTCGTATTCTTATTATTTGGTAAAAGCGACATCTGAAGTTATTGTGAATTGAACTGCCAACCAAACTCAATTTGCCCCTCAAAAGAGAATAAGGACCTATTTGAATAATTTTTTTCGTCTGTCAAGACCCTTTTTCACAGGAACGTGTAGGTAGTTGAAATTAATAACAAATATACGAAGGTCTAATGTAACCCGTATTATAAAGCGCCTGATTCTGTATTAGATTAGTTATTGGTAGTATTAATAATAATACATGTTTTAAGAAAACATTAAAATAACATTTTAGAAAATCACAACATATATGATACTGACAATCAATCTCTTAATATCTTTTTATTTTTTTAGTCATGGCATCTGCAGGGTGCGTTGTGTAGAAGTGAAACCCCGTCGAAAATTCTTCCAGTTTGGCTACTTGGTGGTTATGGCGTCACGCCTGCTTAACAGGAACATTAGGCGAAATAGTCACATAATTTTTTTTCTTGTGTTTTCTAACATAATGTGATGTTTTCTTTAACTATTTGTTAATATTAAATAAAGATTTCGAAAAAGTAACGTGTGAATCTATTAAGTATTGGTAGGTTTAACTACCAATACTAAATTAATAGATAATAAGCATCTTATAGATAAGACAGAGTTCATGAGTAAAAATTGTTTTGTATAATACTTGATATTAAACCATTATTTAATGGCAAAAAGCTATTATTTTAAATTGAAGGGATTAATTAATATACAACAGTTTATCTCTATTGGTTAAAACTAGTAAGTTTATATAAACAACTAAACTGGTAAATTACTAAATGAGCAAGTAGCCAGTCTGATGTTAAACAACTGGCCCTGCAAAAGGTATAGACAGACCAGAACACGTAAATATATCAATATAATAAAATAAAACAATTACAAAAAAAAATATGTGATGTAATGTAACATGACATATCAACGTCAGTATCGACCAACTATCGTAAGTAATATTTTATTATTTATTTTTTATTATGCCTTATAGGTTAGCCTTTGACCACTATCTCACCTGATGGTAAGTGATGATGTGGTCGAAGATGTTGTTCAGGCTAACCTAGATGTACTGGCTCTCAAGGACAGCTGCCGGAACACACCGTTAGGTGTGTAATAAACGAACAATATTTATCAAAAAAACGATATCTACTTCCATCTCTGAACACTCATTATCACACTGACCTTACATTATCGTGGTACGACTTCCACAGGTTATTTAATACTTTTCAGTGTTGGAAGTAACATACTGTTCACCGTCAACAAGAGCAAATACCATCAAATCATCCAGGTATGCACAATTCATTTTTCAGTATAAAGTTTTTTGACTATAACTTAAAAACTACCCAACATATTTTGATTAAACTTACAAGAGACTACCTTGGAGGTATACTCTACCCAACAAAAATCATCATTTCATAATTGTAGGACTTGCCGCGTAACAAACAACAAAAGCCGAGTAGAAAACCTACTACAATATTAGAAGTTGGGGTTGGGTGGAAAAGAGTTATGCTCAAAAATACTCGCTGAATTACGTTCATCCTCCGTGATATTCGAATTCTCATATTTCATGCGCCTAGGTGACTTCATTTACAGAAACAGCATCCATACGTGATTATGTAGTACATGTGAGTTACTCTTGCTCCATCACCCAAATGAATGCTGTCGGGAAACGCTTTTAGCTTTAAATTCGCTGCCGAAGTTTACATGTCTACTTAATAGTGTTATGTCGTTCTAATTAAGTACTTAGGTAATGGAAATAAAGAGCTTAGTGCCTTCGCTTGGTAATAATATGATTTTTTGTAATAACACTCTAAAATGAATACCAAGTAAGTGTGATTTTCTTTTAGTTGGCGATAAAATAAACAAAACATACATCATGTTCGCTATAGAAACGAAAGTAGATCAACTAAAATAAGAAGTCTCCTTTTTTTATTTACTTACGTGCAAGTTGAAGTATTTGAACGAATTTCATATATTATTACAATCATGTTTCTATCTTGCCTGTCTCATTTAATTATAAATCGATTGTTAGTAAAAACAAATTTTAATCTTTTTACGAAATGAGTATATTTTGCAGTCAAATAAATGAAACGACATAGTAAATGGTTATTCATAAAGGCTTATTATATTGTTTGATTTAATCTTTTGTCGATTGTTGTTCTATACAAAATTTCAAGTACAAAATAAATAATGATCCATTTGGTTGAAAATGTTGCAATAATATAACAACTAATTAAAAATACACTATTATAAATAATTCGGTTATGTATATTGTCGGATTTAACCACTTGCAGAATGTTGTTATAAACAGTTTTTTTACTTTGAAACCAATATTGTCTTGTTTGGTTCACAAACGTCACATCAATAATGCAACAATTTTTATAGTCAATTCATGGAACAGCTGTGTACATTGTACTTTATTTTACATATAGTTGTACACTACGGAACATTTAGTTATTCAGTCGTAATTAAGTCAGATAGTTAATGAAGTCAGTATTGACTCTTTCTAAAACACGTAAACGTTTGTAACACGATTACACTTACTTAGGTTTACTATAATATTGATTGATAAGACTCTAGTACAAGTACAAGATAATCGGGCGGTTTTATTTAAAATACATATGCTTCCTTGTATGAATATAAAATGATAAAACTGGATGTAGTACAAGGTAATTTGGCTGTTTTATTTAAAATCCTTGAGCATTCCCTCATCAAATATATTTCATACAACATTCCGTGAAGTAGAATATATTAAACTGACTCAATAATCATCATCATGTGCCGAGATGTCCACTGCAGAACAAAGCCTCACCCATAGCCGCTTTAACCATTGGCTATCCGCGACTTTCGCAATGTCGTCAGTCCACCTAGTAGGGGCCTACCAACTCTCCGTCTGCTGGTGTAATGTAGTAACTACTCGAGAACCATTCTTCCCCATCAGTTATCAGTTCGTCGAGCAATGTCCCGCCTATTGCCACTTCAACTTACAAATTCTGAAAGGTATGTCGGTGACTTTGGTTCTTTGGCGAATATCCACGCTCCGGATTTTATCGCTAAATAAACTCCGAGCCTAGCTCTCTCCGTAGCTCGTTGAGCAACTCTGAGCTTGTCCATAAGGGCCACAGTTAAGGACCACGTTTCAGCACTATAGGATTGCGCTGGCAACACACATTGTTGAAGGTTTGATCCTCAGGCTCTGCGGGATCTTCGACGAGAAGACATCGCGTAGCTCCCCGAACGCTGCTCATCCGAGTTGGGTTTTTCAGGCGACCTTTTTATCAAAACTGGACCTACCTAACTGGACAGGCCAAACCCGGTAAATATACTGGTCAATAATGTTCGTCTTGCCCAAGTTCATTTTAAAACCCACCTACTGAGAAACTCTACTGAATCGTGATTCAGTTTTGATTTCTACGACACTTACAAAGACAAATTATATTACTGAATATATTAATTCTTAGTATCGCATCAAAAATAGGCTCTTTGGTAGGTATTATTTTTATAAATAAACGTTATGACTAATTTTAATAATTAAGATTTAATAAGTGTCATTAATTGGGATATAAAAGTAATAAGGCTCTTTGGTATTCTAATAAACCTATTTTTACGAGCATACATAACCCAGTATATATATTTTATATAATCATTTCTGTAATACAATCATTAGTGATTCCATTTCCACGCTTTCGTAAGACTAAGATGCCTATAATCAGCTGCAGCTCCCCACAATGATACACCTTAAGAGAATGATATGGGTAATACGCAAAATAAACTATCAGTTGTTATTACTACTATTTATTATTACTTCTACACTATGAAGATGCCATTGACATGCCACTTCTTATTGTAAGTCGGTAAAGCTACATGAACCCGAAATATAAGCGCTAACAGCGTTCTTCTTATAAGTTTAGCATGACAGCTAAACATATATCCATATTTTCATACAATTGAAGTTTGTAAACATTCCTATTACAGCAACGTGCTAGACCTGTTTGTACTCTGCGTGAAACAAGGCTAACATTTTCTTGTTTGTTTTTTGCGTAATTTTATTTTTATTTGCATACGATCCGTATTTCAATTATAATTTAAAAACTGCTGGCCCATTTCTTATTTGTCAAGTACTATAATAAACGAGCATACCTGACACTTATAAGTAAAAGAACAGTATACCTAATATACAATTGCTAACGTCCAATGTTTGATAGCGACTAAATTATGTAAGCAATTGAGTAACCCTCAAGTATATTGGCAAAAGAAAAAGTTATTCGAATATCAATAATGTCAACGGTCCACTAAATACGAGAACTTTCTACGCGAGTTCTGTGGTCTTTAATTTTTAAGAAGCAAGTATCTATACGTACGTGACGTACATTCACAGACTTGAAACTGTACAGAAGCTTTTAAGTTCCCTGTTTCAAGCGCTCTTATATGCAATTTCTCCGCTTTAGTCAAAGGCCACACATAGCGTGTTTGAACAGTCATCACGTAGACGAAAATATTTAATATTATATATCAGGGACTGGCTTAAGGATACAGAGATAGATATATTTTACTACAAAACGGATCTATTCGAACACTATTACTTATTATCCAAGTATAATTTTGAGCGCTTGGTCGTTGCGACGCGTGATCAAAATGCTGGCCTACGAGTATTTGGCTCAACGAATAAGCATTGCAATTCAATGGGACAATGCTGCCAGCATGCTGTGCATGCAGCCAACTGGTATTGGACTGGAAAATTTGGACTGCCTGTGAGTCTGCAATAACTTGTAGGTTGTCTAAATGCTTTTATTGTAGTAAGCTGTAGTGTTGTATATAGTTCATAGTATTTTGTTAATAAAGGCACACTGCCGGTTAATTTTTTTTATTGACTAATGTCAATGTTTATCGAGTTGCATCGACAGTGGTCCGGAAGGGACTGAAAATTTGTAGATATAAGAACTGATCCATATCATCCCGTTGGATGTTGTAAAATGCAAAAATGGGAAATAATGCACCTTTTGAGCTACTTGCCACTACTCTTGTCAATGTGAGTGTAGAAATATGCTGCACATTGAGTGCACAATATGGCTCCTTACCCTCCTCGTGTGTTGTCCTTACTATTATTTGGGAAAATAAAAATATACTGATCCTGCATGAGGTGTTACAGGTAGGCAGATGATGACATACGCAAGTATCATGCTATGTTCCCAAGACTTTTGATATAAAGATCCGATTATCAATGTAGCTTGCAAAATGATAGACTGTTACCACTGACTAGACTGTTAACCCACGGACCAATGCACTCTATGTGGACGAAGCTTACGAAGGGCACACCGACACTTATCACATTTATTTCGTTGACAAAATGTATTTTATATTGCTCAATAAAACGGATTTCAGATCGCAATTGCCTTTGCTGAGAGGTTAAAGGGTCAGGAAATATGAGAGTATTGTCGTCGATTCATTTATTAAATAAAATAAATATTCGTACCTTACTCTTTGTACGTAGATTGCAAAACGATATTTTGCCGGGATAGATAAATTGATTTAAAATTCAACTGAAAGATTCTTCCATTTAATAAACAAGTGGGGCACATTGAAATCTGATTAAATCAGGAGATTTTTTTTTTATGCTAGATAGGTTAGCCTTTGACCACTATCTCACCTGATGGTAAGTGATGATGTGGTCTAAGATGTTGTTCAGGCTAACCTAGAAGTACTTGCTCTCAAGGACAGCTGCCGGAACACACCGTTAGGTGCTTGGCGACAGATCTTTCAACTTGAGGGTGGTAGCTAGCCAGGCGGGCATTCGCAAAATGCCCTACCACCATGCTATAACGACTGCCATCCTAAGACAACAACCGGGACCGACGGCTTTACGTGCCCTCCGAAGCACGGAAACGCTCAGTAGTAATGTCACTAGCGGTCACCCATCCAACTCATGACCGCGCGCGACGTTGCTTAACTTTGCTGATCGGTTGAGAACAGCTAAGTAAACTTCGCTACGAGAGCTTCAAAATGTCATGATCATAAAGAAAGCATTTTTACTATAGAATTTTGCACTCATAGCTATTGTACACTCAATATAAAAAGAAATTGTGGTTTGTAAAAGTAATCCCACATCGCGTAAAGACAAACTCTAGTCATACAATCTAACCCCTACACGTGTCGTGCATTTAATCTCAGTCGAGAACGAGCAAGAACGGGTTCATCGCCACGATATGTAATCAACAAACTTTAAGTGTACATTTTCCGTTTCAGTTAACCGAGCATTGCTGGTTTAAAATTCTCTGGAAAGGTCCCGAGTCAACTTAATCTTTATACCTAGAGAAATACTACTACCACCATGGGGTCCTAGAGAAACACAATATATTTTGGTTTATATTTTAGACATTTCATAACATTTATAAAGTCATGGCATAGTTATAAATATGTAACCTACCTTGGAGGATACCTAGGAAATCGTGATTGAGAATCTCTCATTAATTTTCTAGAAGATTGCCAGTTTTATTTTATATTAGTTATTAAACTTGGAACTAAGGAAGTGCCATGGCTAGCACTTCCTTATTTGCATGTGTAGCAGAATATTATTAATGACAGACTAGTTGCCCATAATAATTATAAATCTATATATATTATAATCTTTATAATTAATATCGACATAAGACCCGTGGGGTGCCGAGTCAGAATGTCAGCATCCATCTCTTCTCGCGTGTGTCGTAAGGCTCTCGGGTAAGAGAAAAAAACGGAAGACGGCAGCGCCTTCTGAAGAACTGGCAACTTCTACTGCGACCATCATTCATACAAAGATGCCAAGCGTGGGGATTATAGCAAAACTCCCCAATGAGAGAGACCCTGTTCAACGGTGGACGTTCCGGTTGATTTGATGATGATGGTGATGATATAATCTATATATAATTATAACCATATCTATTGATTATAAACTTCAGTACCATATATAAAGTACGTGCAAAAAATAAATAAGTCATTCATTCAAAATTTTGTTAAACCTATTCAACATCAGGACCTACTAACATGATCCAAACAATAATTCAGAAGTACACTATTATTTATACTACTACCTTCTTGGGTGCTGTGGGACGCCAAATTTAATAGTTTTATAAGATATCCTTAATTGGCAGTAATGTTCGTTTTGCAATAACAAACACAATTTTGAATACTCAATTGATTAAATTTTATAGCATGTTCGCCTGCAATCGCTCTTATTTGACTTCTCATGATTTTCTAGTAATCGGTACACAATGTTTTCTGGCCCATTCCCCAGACAACAGTTTAAGCGCAAGATTTTTATGATTCCGAAGATTTAACCTCTCTCCCTGAAGCAACACGATGTTGGCAAAATGTTTCATTCCATTTTTTGATACCTGTTCTGTTTATAAGCTTCGTAGCGGCTTTAGACGGTTATGATTAGAGGTATACAATTTTGTGCGTAAAAATGTACGTCCTAAATTTACCTTTTTATCACTTATACTTGTAATTATAATCACTTTTCTTCTGAAGTTCCAGCATAGTTAATTACATACAGAACTATTTTTTTTTTAAGTTGATAGTCTATTCTTTGACGACTATCTAAAATGATAATGTGGTCAAAGATGTTTTTCATGCTAGCATAGAATTACTGACTATCAACTGCCGGAACACGTTATTAGGTGCTTGGAGACCGATTGTCTACTTGGGGGTGGTAGCTAGCCAGGCGGGCATTCGCATAATGCACTACCACCATTCTGTAACGACTGCCATCGTAAGACAATAACCGGGACCGACGCGTCGGTCGGCGCGTGCCCTCCGAAGCACGGATGTGAAACATTGATCAATAATAGAAATTAAAAACTATCCATAATATTACTTAGTAGAACAAACTAGTAACAAAGAATTTATCAACCTTTTAAACCCTTATAATGACATCAAATATATATAAAACATTATTTTTTTATTTTAGAAAAATTATCATATTTCTTACTTAACGCATTCATCTTAAAGCACACGTATCCGATTGAATAATCATTAAATGCGACAAAGGAAAAAATGCGCCATACGAGCAGCAAGCCATTACTCACTGTATAGTGTAAAAGGTTATTGATGAACTTTAGGCGCACAAAATAGTTATTTACTGCCTTGACCTTATTGATTAAAAGTTAGCGAGTATACTAACAACGAGGATTCCTAAAGGGGTTGGAGTCAATAAAGCGATCGTCTGTAAAACTGAAGTTACACCTTTTTTACACAACAATGTGTATCTTATTATGTCTATTGTGTTGTTACCGCACAAAGTGTAAAATGTATTCTTTAACCATCTTTTGTGTCAAATTAAGAAAATATATATCATCTTATATTTTCTTAATTTGACATATAATCTGGCATGCCAGATATGTGGGTTATGAGCAGGATGATGATATTTATGGGAGTCATGATAATGAATGAAGATATTAACCAATATATCGGTAGCCGGTAGATACCAAATGATTTATTTTACTAATTGTCCAAAATTGAGTTTTGCAATTTGACGTAAATTCCTCTGACTACACAATTAACACACATTTTAACCTTGTATGTTCAACACACGGTGCTTGTAACAACCACAAATTAGCCGCCGTTTACTTCGTCGGCTAACCGAGTACCGACTGTAATTAAATTTAATCTCGGTTCTACGGTTCCGATGTTTGTAATGCGGGCTCTGTTTGAGGATTTTGTACAGCCGGGCCTTTTTCTCTATCGCTAATTATGCTGATATTGAGTTTTACTTGATAAATATAACTCACGTAGGTTAGTAAAATAATACCAAGGTGCCTCAAAGTGCACAAGATTGACCAGACTATAGTGAGAATGGACGATACCTAGGAACAAAGCATATTAGGATATTCAAGTTAATTTGCCACATGTGACTTGGCGTGCGTGACGTTATAGACAAGTTAACATACATGCATGTATATCTGTTAATAATATATTATAATAATGTTTATATATATTTATGCAGGTAAACAAATTACCTTTTTTTATATTGAATCGGGTAGCTATTGACAATTACTACTATATACTATAGCTATTCTCAGTGATTATGCTATCAATGATGGAGCGCGCTCACCCAGAAGCTATCTATTCACTCACGTTTTGAAGAAATTGTACTTAACCGGAAACACAGACTCAGGCAAGGTATTCCATTCCCTGGCGGTTCGTATGATGAACAAAGACGCAAATCGCTTCGTTTTTTTTTCAATCTTTCCTCCTTACACCATTCATTAGTATAGGGGTAAATTAAATTGACCGTTTCGTTAAATTAGCATCACCTACTTGGTCTAAAATGGATGTAAACTTTTTCTCAAAGGTTATGGTCGTAACTGTGTTGAATTAACCTCTAAGCTTAGTAGTTTTTCGTTTCGTATTGACTCTAGTCACGATTCGTAATCTCTAAGCCTTGAATTAAAAAGAATATTTTTAGCATTCCGCATGAAAAACGGGATCCTATTACTAAGGCTACGCCCATCCGACCTATTTAATTGGCAGCCAGTTGAATTTTTCACAAAATATGCGTTATTATGACAGATATAAAAACAGAGCAAAAAATAGAGCCTATACAAGAACCGTGTTTTTCTTCGTCAATTTTTGGGCTTCAGTTCGATACATACAAGCGATGAACTAAGTGTGATTATACTCGTGGTACAAACAATACACCATATAGGATATACTAACAAAACGGTCTATTTGTGAGTAAAATTCGCTTTAAAAATTTCTCTGAAATTAAAAAAAAAAATATTTTTACTATACATCAAACTAGCGGCCCGTTCCGGCTTCGCACGCGTATTTTCAAAAACATTTAAATAAAAACATTTTTTTGAAAATTATTCTATGGCCTATGAATGACGTAGGCTTCTAATGTTGAAAGAATTTTTCAAATCGGATCAGTAGTTTTTAAGTTTATTCGTTACATACAAAAATACAAATCTTTCCTCTTTATAACATTAGTGTAGATGTAGATATATTGTATATGGTTATGTGATCCGACTCACTCTGGACTATTTTATTGCTAAGAGGATATAAAGGGTCAGAAAACTGAGTGTCTTATGCGGGTAAGAAAATCCAATAATTGCCTACCCGCGAACTCGGTCACGGCAATGTCTTTCTTCTGGCGGGATTTAAATAATGCATTGTAGGTACAGATGTAGATACTTGTTTACTTGTTTCAATACTATGCTTAATAATATCGCGAAACGCTATAAACATATCGATCAATCTTTTAGAAAATTCCATTGAAAAGATCTTTAAGTTTTTATAATCATGTCAAATGAAGAGTATTACCTATTTCTAAATCTCTAACGAATTTAGGATAGGAATATTAATGCCTTCAGAGAAGATGCAGATCAATAAAGAACTTGTATCGTATTATATTTTTGTGAAGTAAAGTGCGAAAGCGATTTCGTAGCCAACCTGACGTAAAATTGTCATATATGATAACTGAACGAAATTTTTCCACTGAAGGAATAAGATGATAAGGTACTACGAAAGAAATATACCGATTGTACGCTCGAAAATTTTACCATTGTTACATTAAGGACAAAGTGTCCTCTTAAAAGAACAATCGTGTCAAACATTTTTTACAAATCAGCAGTTTCTGAGTGACGCAAAGGGGTGGCAAAAATGAGAAAAGGGAAAAGGTTTCATTCTTCATATTTATTATTCTCTCACGCAGGGAAGTCTTTTTTTAATGTAATTGTGACAGAACAAGCTCGATGCCTACTTGATGTTAAGCGGACTAACCTATAAGAGATGCATTTCATCACAAGTTAGCAATTGCACTGCGCCCGTCACTTTGAGACATAGTTGTCTCATGTGCCTGTAATTTCACTGGCTCCATAGCAATTACCGCTCGGCCATCATTGCTTTATAAGTTCTAGTCTGTTACCTTATTTAAAAAGAAAACTATAACCTTTATATAATTCTAAAATATTCTGCGGAATTTTATCAAATATAGTGAAACTTATTTAAGGCGAGGTTGCACCTACTTAAGACATTTTTTAAAATCTGTAACTCGAATAGAATTTGAAAATTTAGAATATATAAAATCATTTTTATAAAGTTGAACATACTCTCCAGGAACGTACAAAGTCAAAAACGTGATTATGAACAATTTCTTCGATAAAAAAAAATTTCAAACATGACACCATATCGCTACTTAAATCAGGTAGAACTAAAAGATACTATCATGAAACCATGTGGAAGTTTTACCAATGTATAGAGCTTGTTATTTATTAGTAACGTTTAAAGGCACATTTTCAAATTTAGCTATAGTTTTTTAACAAGAAAAAATAAACTACAAATCTAAAGATTCAAGCTCTCGCGCACGTCATTCAGTACCCGCCTAGGCGTCATCGAGGTAGGACGCGTGTCGTTTTCTCCAGCAAAATTCTCTCCGGCGATTACGAGCTAGAAATATTTATAAACAGAATTATTATTAGCAGAATGGTGACACTGCAACATTTATGGCTATCCGCTGGCGTGAATCTTCCATCAGGCGAGTGTCTTGTACGTCATTTCAAACCATGCCAAATAAAAAAAATACTTTCTCGATGGCATTGTTTTCACGCGCCACAGTATAAAAAGTACAGTATGGTTTTCTAAACAATTCACTTATTTTAGTTCAGTGAGCTGTAAATAGTGTAGCCGAGCCCGTGGGGTGACGGGTTGACCGTGGGGTGCTGGGCTATGTCACGCCCCAATTACTAACTGTGGGTGTCGTAAGAGGCAACTAAGGGAAAATACCGGAAAGTGAGCAGCAGTGCCCTCTAAGAAGCTACCTCCATCCAGTAAAAAATCTGTCGCCAAGCACTTAACGGTATGTGCCGCTATGAGTCCTCCAGAACCAGTAATTTTGCATGGTGGTAGGGTATTTTGCGAATGCCCGCCTGGCTAGCTACTACCCTCAAGTAGAAAATCTGTCGCCAAGCACTTAAATGTATGTGCCGCTATGAGTCCTCTAGAACTAGTAATTTGGCATGGTGGTAGGGCATTTTGCGAATATCCGCCTGGCTAGCTACTACCCTCAAGTAGAAAATCTGTCGCCAAGCACTTAACGGTATGTATTTTAATAGTAATAGTTAAAGGTTATCAACTGTGTTAGTTGCACTATAAGGGAATAGTCACAAGAATATAATAATTGAGTACTGGATTTAGTAGCAGATACCTAAAGTAGATCAACTGTTTTAGTTACACTATGAAGCTGATAGCGTGCGGCTGGGGACATCGACCTGACGAGCGCTGTGCATCTAAAGCGCAGCGCCGCGTAGTGTCCATAGCCTGCAACTCTCGCACGCTAAATTTGCCTACTGTGCAAGTACAAGAGGCTCTTAACCGTTTTTTAGTAAGACATTTGAAATAATGCTCAATTAATATTAACTTGAATATATATACTATTAACCTGAATCAAACATTTGTTTAATTATTATTTTCTCTTAGTAGAACTTAATTAAATCGTGTTAAGGATTACTATTATCGCCTTTTAAACATGAAAACGTTTAACAGGGTACAATAGACTTAAGAAAGATAAGACGGAAGATTTATCTTTAAGAAAGTGGCTTCTTAATCCAAAAGATAATTGCTTAAAGGAGAGGCGCGGATAAGAAATTAATGTATTTATAAAGGACGTAATTGGCCAGGTGGCAGGCGGATGTAACTCGATTGGGGAAACTTCCTTTCAAAGCGTAACTATTATTTTCATTAGAAGGCAAAGTGTATTGAAATAAAGTAAGTAGATGCTGTGAATATTATAAAACAATATATTTATCAGCTATGGAGTAATAATAAACATGACCGTTTCAAACCGATCACCGTTTTAAGCTCATATCAGTATTGTATCTTTGCCATATTCAATATTTCATTATTTATTTTGGCTAAGATGTTCAACGATTATTTAATTTAATCATTATCAATTTACAACCACTTATTAAAAAAACGACCAAGTACGAGTCGGACTGGCGCACCGAGGGTTCCGTACAAACTTGTAGGTATATAAGTAAAACTTATGGTATTTTGATTGCTAAATTAAATTCGTAACATATTAAAATTATTTAAAATATTTTTATTAGATGATTTAACTAAAAATGTTTACTTATCGCAAATTTTCCTTTATCTGTGCTATAAGACGTTGCTCAAATCAAATTTCAAGATTCAGAGTTCACGGGAATTACTCTGTAGGTTTTGATTCCCTTGCAAGTGTCGAAAATTTCGGCATAAACGGCTGTATCTTTTGATTGCATTGGCTTAGAAGTTTGTTTTTTTCACAGCTCCAAGATACATTATACATGAGTATATGAATTTCAGCTTGAAACCTCCACACGAGACCCCTTTTCTCAGGCTGACAGACAAATGGACAACAAATCCTAAGTGTTCCGTTTTTTCCTTTAGAGGCACGGAACTTTTATCACGAATAATATGAGTATGTTATGAACTGATGCATTAAATTTGTATGAAATATTAGGCGAGATTTTTAATACCACACGAGTTTTCGTGGGATATATTGATATTTGTTATATTAATATTTGTTGTTTGCATAGACGGAACAAAAAAATAAAAAATAAAGTGCAATTGTTTTAAATAAAAGATAGCTGTCGACACAAAGTCGAATTGTAATTAACGTCTTGTATAGTTTCATTTAGATAGATCTTTAAAAGGGGACTTTAATTTAGCAATAAAATATGTAGTATGAAAGGGACTGAATCCCACGACACAAGGCCACCCTAGTGTGGGATTCAGGGATACTTGTTAACACAATACATGTTATTTGTACCTAGCTATATATAAATTAGTTATACTCATAAATTACTTTACACTTTTTTATATTTCAATATATTAGCCAATCACCCGATTTCCTGCTATGGTTTCCGCCTTCTTCAGTGTTTATTACGATTTAACGAGAGCGATAAAGTGAAAACGCACTTTTACTGCTGGTCGTTGTCGATAATGTTTACACTAGAGAGAATGGTTAGTGGAAACTGTATCGTTAGGTTGATTCATGATTTGGAAGAACTATATGGACTGTAATGTTATTAAGATTTACTTATTTTTCTTTAACGCTAAGGAATTTATTCTGAAATAGCTCTAAATAGTAACGTTTGTTTATAGTATGCGTTAAGAGTTGACTTTCTATTGAAATTATAATTTTTGTATATCTATACTAATATTACAAAGAGAAAAGATTTGTATTTTTGTTTGCAGTCATTAAACTTAAAAACTACTAGACCAATTTGGATGAAATTTGGTATGGAAATAGTTTGAGACCCGGGGAAGAACATTGGATAGTTTTTATCCAACTGCGAAAAAAGAGGTTAATGGTTTTGCGCGATAACCGACATACGCGCAGGCGGAGCCACGGCCGGAAAGTTAGTATATTTATAAGGTTACACAAAAAGGGATATAGTAACATAGGCGCGGAATGTTTTACTTGAAAGATCTTTGTAATATATTGTAATAGGTACAGAGTGGTCGAAAGAAGTGTTGGTGGTGTAGTTATGGTCACAGAAGAAAGAATACTAGGTGTAATTAAATCTAAAACTGTGATACATAGAATTCAAATCACATAAACAGCCATAATGATAACGGTTTTGCCATTATCCTCAAACATGGTGTCTTGCGGATCGCAGAGTGAGATGGCAATTCTTCAGCAGAAGGTGCTGCTGTCCTCTTCTGGTATATTTACTTTTGTCGTCTCTAATAAATAAAACTGTCACTCAGGGTATCTTATATCTTCATATGAGATACACTGCACGGGATGCATATCAGGTATATTCTAATAACTATGGAGAAATATCTAATGAATACCAGAATCTATTTTTTTATGCCTGATAGGTTAGCCTTTGACCACTATCTCACCTGATGGTAAGTGATGATGTGGTCGAAGATGTTGTTATGGCTAACCTAGCAGTACTCACTGGATCTCAAGGACAGCTGCCGGAACACACCGTTAGGTGCTTGGCGACAGATTTTCTACTTGAGGGTGGTAGCTAGCCAGGCGGGAATTTGCTAAAATGCCCTACCACCGTGCGCTATAAAGACTGCCATCCTAAGCCAACAACCGGGACTGACGGCTTAACGTGCCCTCCGAAGCACTGAAACGCTCAGTAGTAATGTCACTAGCGGTCACCCATCCAACTCATGACCGCGCGCGACGTTGCTTAACTTTGCTGATCGGTTGAGAAACAGCTAAGAAAACTTCGCTACGAGCGCTTCCAAATCGAAGTCCAAGAGAAAGGAATAGACTTTTGATGATTCAGTTCTATTCTGTCTACTGTTATGAGTATTGTCAGAGATTTTAAAAATTCATAAGAAACCTCTATCATAACCGCGGCGAACATATTACAGCAACCTAATGCCATGGCAGGTAGAGTCAGAGTAATATAGTATTTGTGCACGTACTAAAAACACCAATTAATAAGCTTTCTAACCTCTGAAGTAGTACGGCACAAAAAACGAATATAAAGTCAGCACATAGGTTAATTTAGTCAGCACATAGGCTGATAAGTAATGACGCAGGACCACAGTTTCCACGCGGTTATCGACGTGAGCTTCAATTTATGAAATTTACCGCTGCAAATTCCACTTTCCACAATTGCATCATTCCATTCATATGAAATGATAGGGGTTTTATAAACTTCAAAACTTCTTCACATTTTCATACAATAATCAGAACTTAATTGACATTACTAAGCCCTTTCGTATGAGATGTGTAAATACATTCAGCTGTCTATTGGGACAGTTTACGATAGGCTTAACGAAATATCGAGACCAACTTTTATTACTTGGGTTTTTATGATGATAGATTAGCCAATCCTCATATTTCAGTTATTAAAAATGTGATTAAAAATAATGTAGAGGCTAAAACTAGAAAGACTTTGAATGAATTGTATGGTGGTAGGGTATTTTCAATTGCCCGCCTGGCTAGCTACCACCCTCAAGCAGAAAATCGCCAAATACTAAACCTTGAGAACCAGTAAGTTTTTTTTCTTTTTTTTTATGCCTGATAAGTTAGCCTTTGACCACTATCTAACCTGATGGTAAGTGATAATATGGTGGAAGATGTTGTTTAGACTAACCTAGAATAACTGGCTCTCAAGGACAGCTGCCGGAACACACCGTTAGGTGCTTGGCGACAGAATTTCTACTTGAGGGTGGTAGCTAGCCAGGCGGGCATTCGCAAAATGCCCTACCACCATGCAAAAGTATTATGAAATTACAAGCACATGAGACTTAGCAACTGTATAACTGATAGACAGTGTAGTTCGTAACCCTTGACGAAATGTATCTGTTATAGGCAGAGGTTACCGCTTGACATCAGGTGGACTGCGAGTTCCGTCACAATCACTTAAAACGCTCTACCTGGTGATAGGTGCATAACATTCTTAGCACGCTATTAAGGGACTGCCATCATGGACATAATCCGCAAAATATACCAATTTCCCAACACAGCCCATAAAAAGTTCCCTTACATCGAAAAATCCATCCCTCAGTGAGTATTAGAATTTAGGTATACAGGCAGCCAGCATGACGTATCAAGGATTGGATTTAGAGGTGCGTAAGAAAATATCTAATTAATGCCTATTTGACAAAAAAGTTCAAGCGCCCGCTTTAAGTGTGTGATTATATTTTTCAGAAGGGAGAAAACAATAGTGGGATATAGTCGTCCCAACCGCGACGGCTCCTTTATAGACTTTGGGTAAGTGCTGAAGATACTTAACAGTCCTAGAAGGCGTGGGGCCCAACTCTCACCTTTTAAAAACTATTAAAGAACACGACCATCATTATTTTAAGTTTAAAATATTGATACTTAGATTCGTACTGTGGCTGTCACGAAACAATAATGTTCATATAGCGCTATATCTAACGCACAAATAACTTGATCCAATGCATGCAGCCCGCTCTCACGTTTAAGTTCTAATGTAAGTTTACTATAGTGAGGTGCAGTAGTTTAAATTAAAATAAGGTTAAAATAGGACCGAATTAAGAGATATGAGTTGGCCCCCTGAAGGCGCTTTACCTAATACGGAGATTACTTATTGATAAAGATACAATAGGTAATATATTATCCCGAATTATAATTATAGGTTAAGAGACAGATTGAATTGAACCTGTCTGAAAGTGGAATGTATATGGACTGTCGTAAAGGATTAAGTGGCATTGGAACTGCCCCTGTACCAGATTGTATCATTGAAAGCGACTGCTTCGGATATTAACTCTGGAGCTATATAGTAATTCATTTATGGAAACAAACTCCTGAGCTTGGTGGCATTTAGGTGAATCTAGTCTATATCTCCATACTATACTAATATTATTATGAGGAAAGATTTGTATTTTTGTATGTAACGAATAAACTTAAAAACTTCAGGACTGATTTGAACAATACTTTCACTATTGGAATCCTACACTATTCCTGATGAATATAGGCTATAGAATATTTTCAAAAACTTAGGGATCTGTATGAAACTTTTGATAATGTAACCCAAGGAATCGTTATATCGCGTACGCTGCGATTAGACTAGAACTAGACTGCGACTAGAGACTATTATAGTACTCGTACTTTGAAATCTCATATTCTCGATAACATGTTTTTTAAATTGTTATTACCTTAATAAACGCAATGAGTTCAACCATATTGTCCCAGTAGTTCAACTCCTAGAAGAATTTATACGTAGTTGAACTACTGGGACAAAAAGTCTCACTAGTTCAACGGTTGAACTAATCAGATGTACTAGTGAGAATGACCCAAATACCCGTGCAAACATATAAAAGTGCTGTGACAAGTTAAAACTTTTGTTGTTTTTATTGTTTCCTAGAATTCATTGAAAATGAAACTAATGATGATAATTTAGTTGAAAATCATGCCCGAAGGATAATGAAGTGTATTAAAAAATAGTGTCTTTTAAAAAGTCAAAGTCAAAATCATTTTTTCAATTTAGGCGTCTACGACGCTCTTATGAAGGAGGAAGAACATTTGTGTAAAGTAGGATTACATTTGTGTAAACAGATTCCGCACCCTAATAAACAGAAGTTAAGCTGAGAAGGCATCTAGTGCTGCATCTTTAAACTTCAATTACATAAAACAGCCCGTTTTTAAAAAAATCATAGCAAATTTAAATTGCATTCATGCTGATGATAGTGTTTTTTTACAAAACTCAAAACTTTTACTGTATGTATTTTATTAACTTTTTTTATGAAAGCATAAGTTAGTTTTATATCTAGAGGAACCCCAGTATCCCCGATCCTCGGGTACGTCCCCGGTACCCAGGCTTTATGGCCTGCGCAACAAGTGCCATATAAATTCTGGGCATTGTTGCTACAATTCAAGATTGTAAAGGATTATATAGCTCTTACGTCATAGCGTGATGTAACCCCGTGTTTTCAGGGTTAGCTGCTCATTTTAATTGCTCATATTTAAAGTGAATAGCTAACTATTTACTATAATGATTAATGACCCGCTGCGTTGACCGCGGTGTTTCATAAAATTGTGTTTAAATACGCACTTTTTAATACATAAGTAAAATTAAGCCCAAATATGAATACATTACTAACAAATTCGACATCAACTGTCAATTTGACAGCTGCCAAACCCAAGGCCTATTTTCGTGAAAATATAAGCCTTCACTTACATGGCCAAATACTGAATATTTCTAAGTTATCACTTGATACATTTAAATATTTTATATAAGTGTCTTAAAAAACGGCTTGACCAATCCACTACATTATCGATGACACCAATAATTAAAAGTAAACTGAAAAGTATTTTCCTATCTAAATGATATAGTCATTGACAGTGAATGACAATCGATTCCATGAGTAGCAAGAGTCAATAAAAAAGGCGGAATTCTTTTTATCCAAAAAATGGAACCGCCTTTAACACTCAAATGTATGAAATAATTTGTCAAAGTCGGTACCATGCGCAAAATATTGTGATAAAAGGTACTTTTGAATCATCATGGTACCGACTTCAACAAGTTATTTCACATATTTGAGTGTAGAAGTCGGTACCATTTTTTGGTAAAAAAAAAACCTAAACTATAAATTAGACATAATAAAAAAGTATTTAAAATAAAGTATATCTGAGTTTTTGCGAGACTAACGCACGCCAAGGATAGAAATTGGATAACTGTGTTATAAAATAAAACAAATTATCATCCAGACGAATCACAAGTGATTTCAACTTTTGAAGAGGAAATCAATTGCCACTGATCAAAAATAAAATCAACTCGAGCAGCAGAGGTCGCAAGATCATCTCTCACGGTTCACCTGCCTAAGATCTGCTTACTTTAAAATTACGTAAACGCTTACGCCTACAAACGCGCGGTGCAAGTCGTCCATCAACAAAGCCCGAATAGTTGAGATCGCCATTTGTTAGCCTATACGCAATGGATATGTTACTATTAGGTATTTGCTATTTTTAAATATCAAACGGTTTTGATGGCTGACTCAGGTCGAATAAGATAGAATAAGTTATGTGATAATTTCTTGTAACCATTACAATCATATCGTACAAGTTTCGAATAAATATGTAAAGAAGTAACTCTCAGTACTCGCTTTGATTTTGAACTCATCGCGTGTTTTGTTCATCACAATGAACAAAACAAGCACATTCAATTGGATTATTAAATTGATTTGGCACTAACAAATAATCGCATCCGATTGGTCGTTTCAATATGATATTGTTGCGCGCGATACACTTTTAAAACCACGCCCGCCGCGTTAAGTGTTTTCAGTTTGACTTATTTTCCTTTACACATTTATTCGTATTGTAAAAGTGGGTTATTGTATATATGTCTTTGTATATCATAAAGAACTGCTACAAAGTACAGGTGGAGCTGCAGTTTTCATTTAGATTCAATTACGTCTGACTTGTTTTATTTCAGAGTGGATTACAGTATATCGTAAAAGGTACCTACGATGAGTATGTAATGATGGATTTGGAAATTGAATACTGAAATGCATCCGCTTTAGATTGTTTAAATTACATTTAACGTGTAGTAGTTGAGAATATTAAGTTGATCATATTAGATTCTACAATCGAATAGCAAAGTTGTTGGATAGTATGGCCATTTTATCGTGGTCCTATATACCTACTAATAGGACCACAAGGGATACCACCTTCAGTTCATTCTACTAATTAATTGAACCTAAAATGTAACTCCTGTATAGCGCTGCAGGCGCCACTGCAAACACCATGCCCCTTCAGACGTAAAAATTATTCTTGTAATCAATCATTACGTAATATAAATAAAATATTTTAAACCAAAATGTACCGGGAAAACATGAACCTGTATGATGCTATCAAAATGCCAAAGACTTAAGAGATATAATAATAGATAGAATAGAGCTCAAAAACCTATCGCCAAGCACGCAATGGCAGCTGTCACAGAGAGCCAGTGCCAATTTTAGATTCAGGCTGTTATATGCTTACGACCAGAGAAGTTTTGCAGCTATCAAAAAAGTACAGTCACCGTGAAATGCATATCATAGGCAACAGTTCATAGTTGGATTACGCGTTTGTTAAACGGGCACTTTAACTGCTTTAGAAGGTGTAATACCTGCAGCTTTCCTTATTACACTTATTAAAGACCCCTGTAAATCTATGTCACCAGTAAAGCCCGAAATCTTCCACTTCGGGCAGCTACGGGTATTAGGTAATTCCTTTGATGTCTGCTACGGTAAATGTTGCATGTAAGTTATATGAGTGCCAAATTTAAACACAATTAACTTATGTTAACTAATATTTTTGTCGCTTCTATGTTCTATGATTATTACTAGCACATCGAATAATCAGACTATTATATGCTCAGAATGGACAAACTGTTGCTTCATTGCCTATTCTATAACAATTACTAACAGAAGAAGAAAGAAAGAAGAATAAGCATTTAGTTTGTTTTTTATTCATTTTAGAATAAGCATTGCAACGGGGCATTGCTGCCAGCATGCTGGGCACGCTGCCAACTGGTAGTGGGCTAGAGCAATTGGAGTACCTATGAGTTCAAATGGTTTTATTGTAGTAGCTGTAGTGATATATATAGTTCGTAGTACTTTGTTTAATTAAGGCATACCGCCGGTATAAAAAAAATTACTTACTGTTATATATCTACATACGCAGTTGTCAACAATACAATATTCCGATTCTGATACTGAACTATTCAATCTAGCGACTGCTATACTATATATAAAAAAATCTTTATACAGTTAAAAGTGTTCAAAAGTACAGTGGATCAAAGGAAACCTGTATCTGTATATCCAATGTAACACATCGTTTGTTTGTAAATAATGAACGGTTAGTTTGATGGTGTAGATATTAAAATCATAGAAATGGTTTGCAGATTCATAGGTCATTTTAACGGCGATGACAACAATGATGATTTGCATTTTCGTAGTGTTCCTACCCTTGTTCCACTCATATAGGGTTGGTTTAAATCTTCTTTACGGCACAAAGGACAACAAAAGAAGTTATTAAACAAAATTGAAAATGTTTTGGCTTTGGTTAATTGGCCAGCCGCTGCGTGACATTAACTCTGCTTGTGGATATTCTTGTCCTTGGTGTATCCAGCTCTCAGGACACTATTGTACACTCAATGTATAGTAACACTCCACTCACATCGACGCGAGTGCTAATATTCTGCTCATTTGTCCGCTCATAATTATTTTAGTCTCCGGGAACTACTATTCTAGATGTATGCCCAATGTTATTAATCTGCCCGTATTACAAAATGAGTAAGTGGCCTCCAATCCTAGATATAAAGCTCAGTGAGTCATACCTGAGCGAAAAATATACTCGTTTAACGACAATAGGAAAAATATGGACACCTAGTGTGATAGCTCATGTTTACTATAACCGCCTATCGTGATAGCTCTGGTTAGTCATAACGACCTACTGCGATATCCCAAACTAATGAGAGCGTGCTGGCTTATACATTTCTAAGGATACGTTCCTTCCATTACCTTAGGAATGTATACTCTAAGGTGTATACTCTGGACCCTTGAATCGAACATGTGTGGATTCGAACCCACTGACAGGTTTAAGTTTTCTTACAGTTTTTAATATTCTAATTTGGCATTGTATTATTTTTTTTATTATTTTCAGTTACTCACTGATTGGAATAATTAATCGCAGAGGAGTCCTGTGGGATTAATACCTTCCCATACCATTACCTAACTGGAAAGGTGGAACTGTCAATAGAAAAGAGGAGTTTTGTTTATTGTCTATTTTATTTCAGAAAAAAACACTACTTATCAACTGTTGTTTGTTCTTGTAGTCCGGTCTTCGACTACGTATATTTTAAGATAGAAATACATAAAATTTTATTAAAGTAAAATCTATGCGGAGAATAACATTATTTTTCTTTAGTTTTGGTATTGATGTTAAGTAGTTCTTTTTATGTAATTAACTGTTGTTTTTGATCACATAATACTCGAGATACAGAAAATAATTTATATGATGTTAGTTTATAAATGAGGGTATTGATTACATGTGTTCCGAGTGAACGTAATTTTCAATATATTTGACGGTTTTAGTAGTAACTTAAAAAATCATGTTCCTGAGTGTCCAATAACTTTTCAAGATTTTATATTCAAACGTATTTTAAACTTGCAAATTCCATGGGGATGTAGAATGCTTAATAAACATTTTTGAAGCAGTGATGGCTCAGTGGCATTGGCTATGGACTGCCGCGCAGCAGGTCCATGGTTCGAATCCCACCCAGAGTTTGAGCTTCACCGCAGGGCATTTTGCGAATGCCCGCCTGGCTAGCGACCACCCTCAAGTAGAAAATTTGTCGCCAAGCAGCTAACGGTGTGTTCCGGCAGCAGGCAAAATGAGACTTAAAAGGTATGTCTCAAGGTGATGGGCACAGTGCAGTTCGTCACTTGTGATGAAATGCATGTGTTATAGGCAGAGGATACCGCTTAACATCAGGTGGGCCTCGCGCGTGTTCCATCACAAAAACATAAAAAAAAAAAAACGAATCTACATGCGCGACAAAAATGTTTCAATTTTGAAATTCTAGGTAAAGACGTCAGAGATTCGCGTCTATGGCGTGAATTTTAACATTTTATTAAATTTTATATCAACAGTACCTACCTTAACAAATTATACAAGCCAAAACCGTATGCTGCACTCCATTATATTTTTGTGGTCATACAATATTATTTAAAAAGAATGGGAAGCCAAAATCATATTTTCCTTCTCGGTATTATTGCGTCTCCGTTTTAGCTTCGGCAAAAATACTTTCGTATATCTGCCTGGTTATTTGGATGACCGGATTTCCGGTTGTTCTCTTCAAAATTTTGTGAGAACTTCAATATTAATATGTTTCCTGTACTTAGATAAAAATGTAGGAAATTTACAAAACAACATGTTTTTACGTTTTTGACCCCCATATGCCGCCATCTTACTAAAATAGTAATTAAACAACTTTAAACGGTTTAAATCGCGCATATTTATCATTATTTTTGTCCCGACGTTTCAAACACTTTGCAGTGATCGTGGTCACGGGGTGACAAAAATAATGATAAATATACGCGATTTAAACCGTTTAAAGTTGTTTAATTACTATGTGTAACAATCGCGAAAACCTAAGACAACATTATGGCTTACTAAAATGTTAAAGAAACATATTTCCGTCGCGAAATCTTCAGCTCACAGAGCTTCTTATTATTATTAGTTAAGATGTACGCCCTAATAAAACATATTTTGTGAAAATTTTAAACGGCTACCTGTTATAATGTTGTCTTAGGTTTTCGCGATTATTACACATAGTAATTAAACAACTTTAAACGTCACCCCGTGACCACCATCACTGCAAAGTGTTTGAAATATCGGGACAAAAATAATGATAAATTTACGCGATTTAAACCGTTTAAACTTGTTTAATTACTAGGCTACCTGTTATGATTACAAAAGTAGGCTTTTATAGCTTATAACAAATGGACAGCGTACAGGGCGCATGCTCAATTATTAGGATCCCTTGTACGAAAACAAAAAAAATACAAATTTACTTAACGATATTTTAGTAAGCAGTATCTGTGATAAGTAGTGAACAAGATAAATATGATACATAGCTTGACAAAAAAATTGATACCAGACTATGAGTTGTGGTCAGACCGGTCGTTTATGCCGTGCCCGAAACTTTAGACCGTTTAATTACCAGCCAAAGTTTGGAAACGGTCAGTAAGCTAGGTTTTCATGTTGACATTCAACTCAAACAGATAAGTTCTTGTGGATTCATTTCAGTTGTTTTATGGAGTCCGTTTTGCCGACAAATTGTAGACAAAATATTCTTTAAATAAGTAATCGGAATGTAATGAAATTAGGCCATGCTTTATGTTCACAATATAAAACTACATATTAAACTTAATAACTAATAAAATAGATCTTGTGGAAATGGTTTAATAACTACGCGATCACGTCTTCACTCTGTTCTGTATACTCCGAAAAGCACACTACTTAATAACATGTCCTATGAAATTATAAAGTTTTGTAGAAATAACTTCCTAAATATATTAATCGTGTAATTTTTATGTTTGATATGTAAGCCTTTGAACATTATCTCACCTGGTGGTAAGTGATGATGTGGTCGAAGATGTTGTTCAGGCTAACCTAGAATTAGTCTCGCGGGTATTATGTTACTACGTTCTAGACCCGTTATGCTTGACTCGAAAAATACCTAAAATGTTTCGTAATGCACGAAATCACATACGCGGGTAGTTATGAAGAAAACTATAACAGTGTAATATTTTATTTAACCATTTCAAAAGTAAATCAAGTAAACTTTGTATGTAAATAATAAAATGTTATCCTATTCTTTATCATCAGATGTTTTATCCCGATCCGTCCTGTGGTTGAAGCATGAGTGCGTAACAAACATTCAAACATTGTAACTTTCAAATTTATGTGTAATATTAGCAAGCTAGGATTTGTAAATCTTGTGGGCTCAGGATTGACTTACAGCTTTATTCATAAACATTCTTATTCTTAACTTGTTGCTTGGAACTTCGTTTGTATATAATTCGTCTGTCATTTTACTTTTTGATCTTCAGGACGAGATAAAACAAATTTTAACAGATCCTTAGGAATAGCTCTATACAAATAAAATTTAAATTAAACACTTTCTTTTACCTTCCATTGTTAACGCAGAATTGCGTGCATAGCGAAATGTTTTCGTAAATATTTTTTGAGTCGAGCCCAGCGGGACTGGAGCATAGAGTATAGTATATATATAGTACGTCGTTGACCAGAATGTATATACGTAAGATATATATTCTAAGATATTTCTTTACAACCAAAATCTATCATAAACACTCTTCCTGCACTTGGTACTTAAAATTGGCTTATATCAGGTGCAAAAACATAACATTAGATTGACTAACTAATCATTTCTTAATCAAAAAACTTTAAAGCCATTTTCAAAGCTCTTTTTGTGAGTATATAATAGGAAACAACAAACCAAAGCAAAATACAAGTGGAACTACAAAGGTATGGCGAGATACTAAAGCGCAATTTTCTTACAAAAGGTTAGTGTGTAGGAAAACCAGCCGGAGATTTTCCATCGCCCACTGCAATTTTCATGTTCTGTAGAAAATAAACTATCCATACGTTCGAGACTTACTACTTGATATTGTACTATGTTTTTGTGCCCATTGTAACCATGGGTGTACTGAAGCTATTTAGTGAGTTTGGGTACAGGTTAAGACAGGAAAATATTTTTTTTTTATGTCTGATTGGTAATTGATGATGTGGTCGAAGATTTTGTTCAGACTAACCTAGAATTACTGGCACTCAAGGATAGCTGCCGGAACACACCGCGGAAACGATGTGTTATGAACTCCTTTGCACCGAGAGCGATCAGGGGCGGGTTGTTTGATTATGCTCGTTTTAAGTCTGATTTAAACACTAACAGAGGTTAATCCGCTATAACAGATGCATTACGTCACAATTCACGAATTGCACAGTGCCCGTCACCTTGAAACATAATTGTCTCATGTGCCTGTAATTTCACTGGCTCTCAAGGAAGGCTTGGGCAGGAACACACCGTTAGGTGCTTGGCGACAGATTTTCTACTTGAGGGTGGTCTCTAGCCTGTTGGGCAATCGCAAAATACCCTTCCACCATGAGGTGAAGCGCAACGCGGCGGGATTCGATGGATTCAGGATGCAAGGACCTGCTGCGCGGCAGTCCATAGCCAATGCCGCTGAGCCATCACTGCTTCTAAAATTATATAAATATTAAAAAAAAAATGTTCTATAACGCTTTGAACTAGAATATCAAATGCTAATAACCTTTATTAAATAATTATTATATATAAAATATATTTTGACAGTTCTAAGATAAAAGTACACAATATAAAAATTTTATGAGATATTGTAATATATTTTAAGTAGGGATATAAAAACGAGTCGAAACTGTAATACGCATCTAATCATGTAAGGCAACGACCATCGTTTGGCAAGTTTGCTAACAACGCGGTGACGAAAAGGCTTTACCGTCAAAGCAGGATAATCAACGAGTCGAGTTTGGCACGTTTCCAAAAATATCAACGAGTACCTAAAAGGCATTATCATTGTTAAAAAATTCTGATATAAACATGTTTGCTTAGGGTTTCAGCAGGGGAAAACCTCGCATTGGGAAAGGTTCACCTTAGACCCAGCTCGCTAAGGTGAAGAACAAGAGCCTCAAGGTCCTCAAACGTCTTTCGGTGACCCCTCCAAAGTTGTCATTGTCCAGGTACCACAAGTTCAGAAGACCTTCTTTCTGATATTACCTTGTGTATAGCTAGGTAGCCTCAGCGCATCTTCCTGCTACACTCCGACTCGTGACGACATAAGATGATTGTCAAATGAAATATTCGAAGGAAGATAATAGAATGGATGAAGGCAATAAGGACCGACGGCTTAACGTGCCCTCCAAAGCACGGAAGCGCTCAGTAGTAATGTCACTAGCGGTCACCCATCCAACTCATGAACGCGGCGGACGTTGTTTAACTTTGCTGATCAGTTAAGCAAACTTCGCCACGAGCGTTCAAAAGGACAATCCGCTATCACATCCAGCTCCACCACAACATAGTGGGAGTTTACTCAATCCGAGACAAATACTCAGGTTGCATGAATGGCTGCCATCACAACCCTGCTGCGTCCCAAATACTAGCTGGTGTGGCTGCAAATACCCAGTCATGGCCACCCACTACCCAGCAGTTTTCTTGAAATGACATTATATTGTTTTATGTCATTATTAGATAAATATATAAAGCCCATGGATTTCCCTTGCTGCAAGCTAAGCATTTCGCCCTTCTTTATTTATTTTGATCATATTTTTCATGCACGCCTGTCTGTAAAGGATACTCAATTACAATGACCTAGCCATTTTTAAGAATATTTGTAATCTGGTTAGCATACATTATAAATATACGAGAGGAAAAATGTAAGTCTTGTGCGGGATCCGAACCCGCGTCCATCCAGCCCTTTAGCCGGGGTATGCTCTAACCAATTGAGCTAACATGACAATGACGTCATAACTGAATTTTTTCCTATCATTCTTTAAGCATCGTTTTGGGATAGAGCGACATCTATAGCATAATTTAGAATCCCGCACATGACTTAAAAATGTCCTCTCGTATATTTGTAATTTTGTAATGTAATCCGCTTTGTAGGCGTTATTGCAAACGACAATATTAAAAACTGGTTAGCATACGTTTAGGTCTTCCCCTTCCAAAAGTTTCAGTTACACAGTATAGAAGGTTATTTACTTTGTCAGTCTCATTTCGTCTATCCTTTCTACATGGCCAAACCATATTAGAATAATCGAGAAAGGCCTCGAATACTCAACGTCACTCCTCATTCACTTCACATTGCTTTATCATTAAATCTTTCTGTTTCAAGTTAAACCACATTCGTTATTTTGAAAGCTTTCATCTCAACTGCTCTTTTTATTTATTTTTACTTTTTGTCCCATAAATTAATCCTTTGTTCTCCTGATATTATATTCACAAAATATAATGTCGATACTACTTGATATTTTTTTGTTTACTGTCAGAAAGTGTGGAGTGCCGCATTTACTTGACTTCCAGCATTCACTCTGCTTTCTATTCTTCGTGAATATTGATATCAGATGGACAAACGTTCTCAAGGGTACAACTTTTACTAAATTAATTTTATTATTTCGTGCAGTTACGTCAATATTATTACACACTGTAATGTATCTGCACGACGTATCTGCGACATATGTCAGGTTAGTCCTCTCAATAACTTATGCCTTAACAGAGTTGAAACGCGTAAAATTTTTGCGGTTCTTTTGTCTTGATGGGTTGCAGGCTAATACCCATTACCATGTAAAAGGCCATACATATGAGAATTTCAGAGAACTTGGGCTCAAATAATGTTGACGCAAAAGGAAAACGTATCTTAGATAATTTCAATTCTATGACGATTATAGAGACGAAAAGGTCTTAAGAACTAAGAATAATTGGGTTGCACGTACAACCAGATTTTATAATTTATACATCAGATTTTAATAAAGCTTAACTATTAAAATACATAATATATATACATATAGATACTGTACTGTAACAGCCGACTCGTGCACTGCTGAACACAGCCTCCCCTATTAAGGGGGTATTTGCCATAATCCCCACGCTTGGCAGGCGCCTTGGGGATCGCAGTATAAGATGGCAGTTCTATAGAAGGTGCTGCTGCCCACCTTCCAGTATTTTTCCCTTAGTCGCCTCTTACGACACCCACGGGATGATATGGGGAGGTGCAATTCTAACCCGGCACCCCACGGGGGTATATCTATCATAGTATTGCTCATTGTAACCCCGTGGGGTACATATAGATACTAAATATACATAAACATAGATACTAAATCTATTAAAAATATTTTCTTAGTAAAATACGCTCTATAAATGTTATGTTTTGAAGTCAAGCGTATTTTATTTTCAAACGTTCAATGTCTATAGCATTGCAAATTTACAACGTTACCAAAGTTAATCGTTACTAAAACCTAAATATATCGGTTCGGTATCTTTCTACCTCATTTCCTTTTCTGTTCTACACTTACACATATAGGCCTGCCACTTAGGTATTGAGTTCTTGGCACCCAGTCGGCATTCGTGGGGAAGTTTTCGAATCAAGCGTGAAATTAAAAAAGTTCCATATTCCGAGTTTGTGTAACATAGGCACCTATGAATCTATGAGTGTTGTGTCTACTTTCCGCGCTCTACTGGTTGTTGGCGCTTGTCAGTGGAAAGTTCCAAGCTCCATACTGTTTTAACGAAACTAGACCAACGAATACGGATTACCTTCATAATAGGTACCACAATAATTGAACAACGACTTGAAATCCAGAGAATATGTAGTCATTACTAATACAAATGTAAAATTCTAGAGCATATAGCAGTACTTTAGAATTCAAAAGACTGGTCTTGCCCCGGGTCGGATAATTTTATTACGTTTTTATTTGTAGTACGAAGTTTTGACCTATGATCGCCTGCAGTAACATGGGACTTGAAATGTGGATGTTTCAACATCTTTGCCAACTTAATCAGATATATGAAAACGTGATCATGTATGTATAAACAATCAAGAGCTTCAACCACATAATGATTAATGTTAATAAATAGATACGACATAGATATTTTCTGTAACGTAGATCATAGGTAATAATTATTAAGGTTCTCTTTTTTTCTCTTCCTTAAAGTTATGTGGACTATAAGTCGAAAAAAAGAAAACTGTACATAGTTGCAGTAGCTAGTTTTACGACAAAATTTAGGTTAACCTCAAATCGTTAACAAAATCAAATCACGATCTAACAAAACTAAAGTGAATGTTTTTCTTTGCGGGTTAAAAAAGTGCCATGAAATTTCTACGGACCAGATAAAAAGTATGTCTAACAATACCTATCTCCAGAAATAGATAAGCAACACCAACAGAAATATTATATTGTACCTAAGTTAGTACTACTTTCATAATTTGGAAACACGAACCTACCAAACCAAACTTAGTAGGTATCTCCTACCAAAGTTGTTTTTGATACGCGCAAAATTATCTGAAAGCAGAGTAATTTATAAAACTTTGGACATTTATTTATGTTCTACATTCTCTATAATATAACTTTCCATAAAATTAGAGATCTAAGTTGTTCTCAGCCAAATGAGTTTTGGATTAGTAATAGTGGATTATACACCAGTGCCTTACATTGCGGCATTTAAATGTGATCGTAAAGAAGGAGTTCAGTGTTTAGTATTAAGGTAGATAGAAAGAACACTCGAATGTTGACGAGAAATTCAAGCTCGTCCAAGAAGAAGAATGCTTTATGTATACATAATGCATGCGTAAAACCATGTATGGCAATTTATTTCAGGTAAGTACTAAAAAAGCTAATGTATAAATTGTGAATAGCTAATTTAAATCTAGATTAAATATTCTTGTGAAATAGTAAGTATAATAGAATTCACACTTTTTTACATTTATTGTTATTACTATATAACAGAAAATTAGGATCGATGACCTTCTTATATCCACTTTAAAAATGACAATATTTTGATGCATTAGATGCTTGGTTGACCTGAACAATGAATAGATGCACCTATTATAGACTGCAGCTGAAATAAACCTTTATCAATACAGTCTTCACGGGCATTGTAGCTTTCTTTCCATAATAAGAAATCGTACAAGCTTATCAGGTAAAGTACTTTTCATCAACCTTTTTTGGGTGTATTGTAACTAGTACTAACAATGCTGAAAGAATCTGACTCCATATCTAAATCATAATCATACCAATATTGATATCGATATTTTTTTATGAACACAATAACAAAACACTTTGCTGCAGAGCTATGACCTACTGTAAAAAACTTAATACGTTCCTATTTAATTTTTAATTTGTGTAGTTTTAGAACAATGTGAACATAAAATAGACATAATAAAGGCTTTGTGTTTAGGTGAAGAGTCTTTGGTGTGCGATCGCATCGAAAAACTCTAAAAAGCCGCGGGCAAAGTTAACGATAATACGATTTTCTCCCATCTCTTTAATCTCCGAACGCTAGGGGGAGTAGAGAAAACTAAAAGTGCTATAAATCTTATATTCCTATCAGTTGAATATAAACTACATAGTGCTGAAAGGAAGCAAGTCTAAGGAGGTCATCTAATAATAATGCGGCTCTTTTGTACAAGTCTCGACTTCCGCCCCAAGGCGTTTCCCGTTTTCTCTCAATAGCATGCTTACGTAGCTGCCTGGTTATTAATACTTCGAAGTACGTATGGGCATTGTGATAGTGTCAATCATTCAGCAATCAGGTCACTGGATTTTTAAGAGGACACTCTGCTCTCCTCTCCTCATATTTTCCATTCCTTGGTTTAAAAAGCCGTATAAGAAAATAACAAAAACAGATTGTGTTATAAGATGATATACTTTTAATTTTAAAAAGCGTGCCAGCTGATATCTTTGAATAACTTTTAGGTAAAGTTTAGTATTTATAAATTTTAGAGTGGAAAGTTTATAGCTCATGGCTTTGTTTGGCACATTCGATGCACGTTTAATGCAAAAAAAAAATTTCAACTGCTAGATAGAGTAAAATTGAAGGTAAGACACTATGTGTTCTTGTGTTCTTTATATGTAGCACTCACTTCACTACTTCTCACTGTCACTCAACTACACTAACTCAAAAGGTTTTGTCCTTTTTAGCCTTCTTACAATGTCTGTGTTGTCAAGGAGCTGGATTGCCTCAACGTTCACGTTGTGGTAAAGTCTATGTTCGTGAGCATCTGCGTGTTTTTTTATTATATTCACAACGACATCCATTTTCAGGTCTCGATGAAGGTCGACAGTTCTAATGTACCGTGGTGCATCGACTATACCTTTGAGTACTTTATTTTGGAATAGTTGGATTGTCTGGATGTTACTTTGTTTGGTACATAGCTGAGCTCCATAAGTCCATACTGGCATAAGAACTTGCTATGGCATGAATGAGTTTTTTGGCATCACTGCTCCACGGTCCGGCTGTCTCGACGGCAAACGGCACAAAGTTGTATACTCATTTCAGGCATGTGTTGTGTGCTGAGTGCCAGGAAGGTGGCAGGATGCAAACACACGTCGCATCTAGTAACTAGTTGTTAAAACAGTGAGATGATTCTTAGAGACATAAACAGAACAAGGTAACTTTTTATATCAAAAACCTTAATTTAATTATAACACAAATCAGAGGAGTTATGAGAACGCAAACCCAACCCTTATTAGGTATGTACTCAATGGTTAGAGAGAGGTTGAACCAGATAAAACAAATCTATGTTTCACACACAGGAGCAAGTTGAAATAAAGTTATAATTAATCTTGAAACCATGCCCGCGGCCATCACAGTAGATAAATATTTCAGGCCTGTATTTTGTTGTTCGCCCTTTCCCTTTCAATGGCATATAAAAAGAGCTGAAAAGGGAAACCGCTTCTTCGAACTTATTATGAATGGTAAGGAAAATTTTGGAGATATTCATTGTAAACCTTTCCTTTGTAAGATTTTATAGAAGAGCTTTTTGGCATAAGTCGCCTTCTTAGCATGAGGGATCGACCTCAGTGACATTTTTACCCTTTCATTGCGCTTAAACGATCAAAAGCTTACCTGTCAGCTTAGACAGAAAGTCTGTACTATGTAGCATTATTGTTATAGAGATAGGTATTAAAGTCCAAGTCAAAATCATTTATTAAATTAAGGCGTCAACGACGCTCTTATGAAGGTCAATTACAAATTTTAGTATTGAAATATTGTACATAGAACTGGCACGTTCAGCAAACTGCGGCCACTGCGAGAAGAACGGGCAAGAAACTCGGGGCCATTCTTTTAAACGTCTTTTAACAATGTGTTACAAACTTACTATAAAGTTATTACAATATTACTATAAAGTTAATAAATTACGTAGGTGACAGGCGATAGCTTGCCAAAGGCGGAATTGTCCAGGCATTTTTGTCGTTTAAGTAATCACAATCTGTGTAGTAGGATTTCTTAATCAATATGTTTTTCACGTGCAACTTGAATTTCCCTTCTGTGAGCGTTGTAATATGTAAAACCGTACACAATTACCTTAGAAGGACCTTTTATTTCTCTTTGCTAATCTAAAACCTGGCACCACTATTTGATCTTTATTCCCAGTGTTGTAATCGTGATTGTCACTGTTTAATTTAAAATAACGTGGATACAGAGGTGTTAACATAGTAGTAGCTTGTGCGTCGCTTGAGTGAGAACTGTCAATGCATTCATTCGGCTATACTGAAGATAAATTCCCAACATAAACAGGACCTATTAACGTAATTAGTGTTAGAATTGATGGAAAATCAAGAATTTTATAGTTTTTTGTTGTAAATGTCGGTTTTAATTAATCTATTTTACAGAAAAATGTTTAATAAAATATCTTTATAAAATGTAATGTTGCTTTATTTCATGACACGTATCCAGACAAAATAATGTGGCGAAGTAACTCATGTGGGCAAGTACCAACATAAATGTTTATGGATTTTTCATTCTTTCGACATATCTGACCGTGAAAGTGGGCCACATCACACACTCTTATATTTTATGGGCAAATTTTATATCTGGAAGCGACAACTACTGTTATTTTTCTGGGCCTATTTTGAGGAGTAAAATTTAGGGTATGATAGTAGACCTGGCACCGCTATTTTATCTTTATTCCTAGTGTTGTAATCGTGATTACTGTATCAGTCGGAGAGTCCACTGCTGAACACAGCCTTTCCCAGTACGGGGGGGTTTGTCATAATCCCCACGCTTGGCAGTCGGCTTGGGGATCGCAGTGTGAGATATCAGTTCCTCAGAATGTGCTGCTGCCCATCTTCTGGTGTGTTACGCCTAGTCGCCTCTTACGACACCCACGGGTAGAGATGGGGGCGTGGTATTCTAGCCCGGCACCCCACGGGCTAATCGGATAATCGTGATTGTCATTGTTTAATTATTCAGTATTTAACCAAGAAGGAATTAATTTTAAATATTTAAGAAGTCAGTTTTTGAGAATAATAATGTTTAGATATCTCGTAATGTTATTTTCCCATAGGGTGTTGGGCTACAATTGCAAAAAAAGTACTAACACTGAATTCTTTGTTTTAGTTCCAGTTGCAAGAAATAAATCAGTGCCACGTAAGTATGGTTTTAGAAGACTTAAGTCAGGATTCGAAAAAAATCTGTCCGATCGATACCTTGAATATATTTATTACAAATGCTCCTTTCATTCAAATATCAGTGTTCACATAGGAGTTCCGCACAACATATTAAAAAAAACTTGTTACATACCTGTATGCGTTTCAATTTCTTTACTTTTGTTTTGATTATTATTTGTATTATATACTATTTGTATATTATGTTATCATAACACATATTATGATATCCATTACATTTCAAAATGACCTCTCCATAAAGTAATAGAGCAGGTTGAATGTTTTCGTTTTGTCGTACTGAGCCCTAAAGAGGTCAAACCTATTATACTATAATTACTGCAAAATTATAATAATATTTGTCTAAATGATTTTATTGTAGTAGCTGTATAGTTCGTTGTGTTGTATATAGTTCGTAGTATTTTTTTAATAAAGTCATACAGCTAGTAAAACAAAATGACTATAATTCTAGATTGAACCTTCGACCACATCATCACTTACCATCAGGTGAGATTGTGGTCAAATTTCTACTTATCAGCGACAAAATAAAACCTAGTTTTATTCTGCATCGGAAAATTTTTAGTAAAATATGAGTCCTAAAACCTTGCCACATGAGTAATCAAAATCAAAATTGTTAGTTAAGAATACTTCGTTTCCGCTGTTATTGAAAAAAATATTGTACATTTGTTTATAATAAATATTAAGTTATCATTTAATAATATTACAAGTTACATTTCCTCCATTTAAATAATAGATAAAGAATATAGTTTAACAGCAAATCGAAAATTTGGTTTTATTTATTGCAAATAAAAATAATAAATCGTTGCATTTAGAAAAGAAAGGTCACGTTTGGGTGGATCCGAGCTCCGTCATAGTATTTTGTAATAACAATACTCTGAAGGATTTCAACGTGTACTACACAACCACTTCCAGTTGAAAATGAGTCTGTAATTATAATTAGTCATAAAGAACATAGAGATAAAAATAACGAAAAGAAAACAATAAATTATATTAATGTTGTCTTAGGTTTTCGCGATTATTACACATAGTAATGAAACAAATTTAAACGGTTTAAATCGCGTATATTTATCATCATTTTAGTCCCGAAGTTTCAAACACCTTGCAGTAATCGTGGTCACGGGGTGACTCATAAATATACGTGACAATACGAATATTCATAAATATACGCGATTTAAACCGTTTAAAGTTGTTTAATTACTAAATTATATTAAGTTCGCCATCGAGCAAAATCAAGCCTCCAAAGTATTCGCATATAAAAAGTTAAAAATACCAACAACGACATTGTCAGAACTTACGAGTTGAAATGGCAATGGGTAGGTCATATCGCTAGATGGAACCAATATAGGATTGAGAAAAGAGGATCAGAAATTGATACACCGGAAGACGAAATGTAATTCCGATGACATCGAGAGAGTCGTTGAGAGGCAGTGGTTACAAAAAGCCGTTGTATCATTCAATTGGAGAGCCCTTTGTTTATCAGTTTGCCTTCGGGCGGTTTATTTATATAATTTTCTACAAAAAAATACATTATGCTCCTTGAATACAACCTCATAAAAAAGTTGTAAACGAGTAAGGTTTTCCGTTTTAAAAGATGAAAACTTTTACACAATACACTGAGACAAAATGTAAAAAAAACATAGCTAAACAGGAGTTTATAATTCATTCCACATAATTCAAAATAATTTTCCATTGCGAATGGTAGCGAACAACAAAAGAATTCTCTTTACAGAGAGCAAAAATGTCGAACTGCCTCGAAACATTCCAACAACTTCGTAAGAATTTGAAATTTGCCATGGAATATAAACGGAGGGCAGCGCTTACCTGAGGCATACAGCTCGATTATATTATTAACCTTTACTTAACAAAGATACTTCATATATTATATTACTAATAATTATATAATAAACTAGCTGTATCTGCGACTGCGTTCGCGATTGTCGTTTTTGCGTACTAATAATTCATTTGCGCACTTTTTATATCATATTAAGCAACGCTGTGGTCTGCGGTGAAGCTCTCTTAGCTTCTTTTTACTTTGGATTTGTAAACTCCCGGGCAGTATTTTCCAAAAGTTAGGTAAATTAGAGAGTTCCTTCGCGGTTCGCACAATAATGTTGAAGCATAGTACTTGTACGTCTATTTGGATTTTAAAACGGCGTCTTTTCGCCGAGGTTCCCCTTGTTTGGAGATATAATGAAACTAATCGAAATTTACGAGAGAAAAATATTAGTGATGTGCGGGATTCAAGCCCGTACATACTTTGAAAATGACTTATTACTTAAATAATATCAGCTTAAATATAAAGGCTATACAAAACACAAAGTAAAAAGAACTTTTTTTTTTTCATCAGACAGTATTGTTCTGCGATAAAATCATATTCATATGAAGGTGCAAAAAAAACTGAGATCCACAAATTCACTAGCAGCATTTTATTTATTGCTCTTTCAAGGAGGGCTTCCAAATAATCACTGCATTTCCGGTTATCCGGTTTTTTTTGTTTCGCCGGACTATGAGTTTACCTACAAATAAATTTAGAGGGTAACTATGATAACCAGTAGATTTTATTAGACACAATTATATAAATATACCCAGGGCTACTTTGATATCCATCAATGTCGCCTCGTACCGTGCATCAAAGTAGCCCCATTGAATAAATCATTTATAGTAAACAAAATGTCAGCTGCAGCTTAAAACAGCGATGATGACATTTGAACCCAGTAAGAACCATTTAAGTACCCAAGCAATGATTAAACTATGTAATATAAATACCCACGCTTGCACTCTCAAAGGTTTGGAGCCATAATTTTGTGAATGTTTGTCACTATCAAGTTTATGTTTTTTTTTACTTGGAACGAGTTCAGAATTTTCTCCTATGTCGAGGGTAACCATGCCGGAAATATCAATGATGCCACACAAAAAAAATTACACTGACACGTTCAGAAAATTTTGAGAAATTGATGTAAAAGCTACCAGTAAAGTAATCATCAAAGTCCGAAATGTATCCGGCAAAACATAGATAATCAAAAAATCTGATTGGAGCGAATATTGATTTTAAAATTTTATCCAAGCCAGCTTGCAAAACTAAATAAGGGTGCCGAGCTGCCCGTGGGGTGCCGGGCTGCCTGTGCGGTAGAGTAGATTTTTGTTTTTCTTGTGATGTTTCTATCCGTCCACAGTTTTTGCAACTGAATCATTGAGTGTTTATCCCAATCTTTCTTCGTATTTCAGGCTCGCACGAACCGTTATTACATATGATGGAACACAGATAGACAAAGTGGTCTACGATGTTCAATCTCAGGGCTCCGCTGAGCTGCAGTTTGTTGGAGCAATCCACTATCATGAGTTTGGTCTTCGAGTTGTTTATCCGGAGTAGCAGTTCAGCACTTATTTGTTCCAACCGCTTCAGTAGGAATATCATATCTTTTTCCTTGGTGGCTAGAAGCGTTGTGTCATCGGCGTACCGCAAATTGCTAATCTTTTTTCCGCCAATGACTACACCACCCTCCTAAGGTAAATCACCCCAAACGGTAAATCGAAAGACACATACACACCCACTATAACATAGTAACATAAATAAACAACCTCTCATACACAAGCACACTATTAGTCCTGGTTCAGTTTAACTTATTATCATTACCGGATTCAATATATCTGAAAATCCAAGAAATGTATCTACTTGGTCCTGCATAATAAGTAAACAGTATATACACCAACACTGATAAATCATTTTGCTCTAACTTATAATTAAAGTAGGTATTTTAAGTAAGCAAATATTAGCCTATCGCGCATCACATCCAGTGTTGCCAGCCGTTCCTAGTTTGGGGCCCACTGTCAATTCTAAATTCTTAGAACATAGGTACGTAATGTTTATAAGTTTGTTTAGTAAAATAATAATAACAGTCAACCAAATGCCAAGGATAACCCTGCAGATATGTCATGTTTTCATATGATATCCCATACTTTCGTATCGGATTATTTCACAGCTTTTACAATTAACACTTTTGCATAAAACTTTAATAATATCTTGTAAACCGCTATGATTTGGAAAAAATATAGTAGTCCTAGTAGCTGATGCTTATTAACGACCCTTCTGACAAGCTTTCAGCCTCTTATTGTGAGTAACAAGACCGTTTATAATTCGGGGCTTAGCGAGTTAATTCCGAGAACAAATCTTGGCCTGGGTCGCCCAATCATAGGGTCAGCTAGAGCAAAACGGTACTCATAAATCAACTGAGATAAAGAGGTTTAAGAATATTGAGTTTTATATCAAATATATATACGATAGGCTATGCAATACATTGTAATCCAATAATTCTGCCTCTGATAGACATGAAAAAAAAGAACTTCACATTTTCCAAAATAATTCGTTTTAATATTAAATGAATATATTTGTCTTTACAAATATTTCTTTTGGCTTTTACTGTACTGTCAAAATTGACAAAATCAGTCGGATTTTTTAACTGCAAAACATAGCCATCCGCGCTAAGGGGAGTTTGCCATAACCCCCACGCTTGGCAGACGTCTTGGGGTTTTTTTATTTTTTTTATTTTATTGTAATGGAACAAGCTCGAGGCCCACCTGATGTTAAGTGGACTAACCTCCGCCTATAACAGTTGCAATTCATCACAAGTCACGAATTTCACTGCGCCCGTCACATTGAGACATAGTTGTTAAGAAGTCTCATTGTGCCTGTAATTTAGTAGGTTTGCAGTAAGAAAGCAGATCCTTATGTCGTTTCTTACTACATCCACGGGAAGAGATGAGAGGTAAATTTATAGCCCAACTGAGCTTTTAACCAATAGTTATTAAAAAAATAAACGAATAATTGGTGAGTTTTTCTTTTCACCTTTTATTTTATAATTGTGCCGTGATTTCATGAAGATTTTATTTAAGTATTTATTTATTGTCTGTTTTAATTTTATATAACATAATTCATTCGGTTACCTTTATACTAACTACTAACTGTATGGTCTAGGCACGGGGAGGACTAATAAAAAAATCAGCTTCTACCTAAATTTATATATAATATTTCATTTGCATAATTACGCTGTCAAAGGCGGATAAGTTAAAATTTTATTACTAGAATAGGCTCTGGCAAAAAATATCATAACCTAATAAAAAAAATGTTCTGTTATATCCTAACATAAAGCTGCATTACTTAACGACGTGAACAAATAATCAGAATCATAATAGAAAAGCTTTTTACGTTTGAGAATACGCATAAGTGAGCGAACTTATATTTGAAGAATTTAATTTAGTTTGCTTTTCGCTTATTAGTACTTTTAATATTACCTACCTACTACGAATAAATATTTATTCGTAGCCTACCTATGTCTTTTCCTTGCCCAGATATAGCTTTCCATAATGGATAATGGAGAGTTCACTGTCATGAAATTTGCACCCATCTCACGCGCTATACTCGTAGTAATTTTATTGAATATTGTCTAATGAGGCGCACATTTTTGTACGTAAACGGGTATAGTATGCAAGGGCTGTTCACAGACTGAATATTTTTCTAAAAATTGTATGTAAATTAAGTATTATAAGTACATACAACATAACCTTACCTGTCATGGCTAGAGTGTATATATATGTTGTAGAGATAAATTAAAAATATTAAATCTTACTATTCCTGAATATTCACTCGACCCGCTTGTCCAGGACGGAGGTCTGATTTGCTCTATGAACACGATTACTAAATGCAATACTACCTTTCGAAATATGTTTCTAATAAATACAATTTATTAGAAATATATTTCGAATTATTTAATGCCTCTTGCATTAAATACAAACTCGTAAAATATTATCAAATGTAACTACAAAAACGACGTACAATGAGATTAAAATACGAATAGGACGGGCTCTCGGACTCATATTCACTCTAATAAGTACGATCAGCAGAACAAACTTAAAAATAAAGCAGTGCCATATATTTATACGTAATTTTATATGAGCGACCCGAAATTGTTAATTTTAATAAATTTATATGTTTAAGGTTGACAGCACAGACGCCATCTTGGTTTGATGACAACGCCGGCGTCAGGGTCTTATTTCTCCGACAATGTACTACTACGCGACACGTTTCCGAGTTTTTATTAATCTTTTCGTTTAATAAATTTTTTGACTGTTTAATTTGTCGTTGTTGACGGTTTAACTATGTTTTTGGTGATTGTTATATTTGTTTTTGTTACCCGTTCCGATGACAACGATGAGTCTGACTCAGTTGGACATCAGGACATGCGGCATCGAAGAGCTAAGCGATTCAAATTAAGATACCTAAGCACAAAATATTGCCCACAAATAAAATCAAATATAATTATTTCTGTGTTTGCTGTACCTACAGTCACCTACAACTTCGTTTACCCACCTATGACTACTTGTTTTTTTAGACGACTGCCCACATAAACGTGTGTTAAGTTTTTAGGTTTCATGTATGTATGTTTGTGAGTTTCTTTATATCACCATAACTTCTAAATGGCTTTTAATGTACTAGATATCGTTAGATTTATCTTGATAACTCAAGCGACACTATGTACATAAAATCATAAAAACAAACTGGTGGATTTTAGAAGCCATATAGTGAGAAAAACAATTTATTTTTTCTTCTAAAGCCATCGTGTTGGGTATCAAAATGAGGGGCTTTAAAAAACGATTCCATAAATATATTAACTTGCAGTTTTAATTTCAATGGATCGATAAAACGCTTAACGAAAATTAATTATTTACAGTTGGGTTTTTTTTTTCTTTATTAACTTATACATGTTTTATCGTTTATTTTTTTGGACACCTTACCAAGTTCTAGTTTTGACGTCACAACATGGCGCTAGGCCGATCCTATTCTTATTTTAATCGCATTGTAGTTGATTTTTCATTTTATTTTCCATAAATAGCCGTTAAGTGCTCCCAAACGTGCACGAGTTAAGGTTAAGGCAAGTAATACAAAGTTGAAATACGTGATTATTTTTTCTCAATTTCATAGAAGCTACGAGTAAAAGTTTCTAGAAAGGAGGAAAAGATAACTTACTACTGGATAAATAAACTGACATCGCCCTAAGACGGTATTACAATATTCTTGCCAAAAATAAATATTAAATTAATATTTTCAAAAAAAAACATAAAAAAATAAAAAATCGAATTGCAATTCCGCCTAATTTTTTTATTTTTTACGCCTGATAGGTTAGCCTTTGACCACTATCTCACCTGATTGTAAGCGATGATGTGGTCGAAGATGTTTTCCTGTTTTAAGCCGAAGTGATGTCACATACGCCACGCACCCAAACCAGAAGAGTTTTCGACGCTATTCTCTTCTACATGAAGCATCCTCAGGAGGTCCAGTAGTTAAATATTTGTTTTTATTAAATATGGATTCCCTCTTGATAAGGTTTTGCTATTTTAATAATATATTTTCATACACATTCATACGTAAACACTTAAGATATTTACGTTACAAGCGAAATTTAGAGTCAACTTTGGAATTTTATTGTGTCGAGAAAACTTTATGCTATGGTAACGCGTTTCGGACTTTTCTTGGCCTTAGATAATGTGATCAAGATTAACATATAATTTTCTTACGGCTACAAACTAAATACATTTCGCTGAATATCTGTTCAAGTAAAGTTATTTAGCACTTGACAGAGCCTTAAGAGTTTTCATAATATAGCTAACCTATGGAAACTGTAATTTGTTTCCGGAATAAAAGCTGCCTAAGTAACTTTCTAGCTTTTAAATTATCATTGTGCCAAAAATCACGTCAAACCGTTGCTTCGTCACAGCACGAAAAAAAGGATAAAGCAACAAAACAACAAACACACGTTGGCATTTATAATATGGGATTGAAATATGAGTTAAAATTTGTTCTGAGTAACCGATATCGACACCTTTGAGAAGCACTGAAGCACGTCGAGATACTCAAGATTCTCGCTAAATGCGCAACCTCATTGCACTGAATCCGCACAGAAACACTTCAGATATTATTGGAACCTCTCACCACGAGATTGAACGCCCGACAATAGCCGTACTATACTCCAATAGTTTTGATCTTGGCGTGGCTGAGTTTTAAGATTTATTTTAAGGCCACTTTAATATTTTTTTTCATATGTTGGTACGTAAGTAGTTTCATAAGATGTTTTATTAATTTCTGATGGACATACCTAGTCCTATATTTTAATCAGAACATTTCTACAAAAATTTTCTTCATTCTCAGTTAGGTATCTTTTTATGATACGAATCGATGAGATAGACATAAATCATCCGTACGATGTTAAGCGTCACATATGCTAATTACAGTTGCAGTACCTGCACTAAAAATTGCTAGGAGACAGAATGTCTGGTGGAACCCTAAAAACAAACTTGCTCAATAACTCGACTATTAACCACTTGATTGACATCGGGTATTTCCAGTTATTTTTTAGCCTTTGTCCACAATCTCTCCTGATTGTAAGTGATGATGTGGTCGAAGATGTTGACGGGCATAACCTAGAATTACTAGCTCTCAAGGACAGCCGGAACACACCTTTAGGTGCTTGGTGACAGATTTTCTGCTGGACTTGCTGCGCGGCAGTCCATAGCCAATGCCACTGAGCCATCACTGTTTCGATGATACGTTTTGAGGTTCATAAACACCAATAAAATATAATATATGTATTTGAGTGCCTTTAGAAATTGATTTTTCTTTCGAATAAAAAAAATTTACAACAAAGGAGTAGCACTCGCATAGTATTTACAAAACGGGAGGCTTTTCTGAAGTTCCATTCAGTTTTATGCTCTGAGACTCGCATGAATAAAAAAGGTGCCTATTTTTAGTCCAGCTGACCGTAACTGAACATTGCCAGAAGCAGTTTATATTTCTAAACCTGTATTGTGGTTTTAGTACTGAAATAGACTAATGGTATAGTGAATAATGTGTGCGTGTACTCAGTAAGTACATGACGGTTAGCCGTACTTCATTTTATATGCAACTCTTTGGATACCTAAAATGACGATGGCAAGATTTTTGTCTTTAATAAAATTGTCGATTAACGTAATGAATGCTATGAAGAAATCGCTTGTCATAAGTACGCACAATGTGTCATTAACATCACTAATGGTCTTTATTAACATAAGATTGTAAGACTTTATTAAGATAAGATGTAATGACTTTTATAAATAAGAATTTAACTATTATTCTATTTGGACCAATAAGAGTGTTAGTAATCCTCCTCTCTCCTAATTATTGTGTGCCTGACAGGGTCTGTATAGAACTTTTATTTATTTATAACATCTTTCTCTAAACTACAGAAAACAATAAAGTATTGAGTATTGAAGATTTGCATGTTGTGTGTTCACCAAGACACGTTGTTGTCAGGATAGCTATCAATCAAAAGCCTAAACGTTTTACAATATGTGCTTGTTCCCACTGTAACAAATTCCAAATTTATTTTATTGACACTTGATTTTGGAATAAGGGTAGGAAGTTCTTGATATACCGTTACAAAACTATAAACATACAACGGAGTAACACTCACAAAAATAAGAATAGTAAAACATGGTATTACGGCAAGTTCTGTCGACGCTGTCGATTTTGGATATCCAAAATGATCGATTTCCATTCTTGATACATCTCTACAATAATATTTCATACTTGATTTGATAAACACGATTTGCTAGGAAAACACTCGAGGATTTTTCTTGAAAATGTACATGTGTGTTTTTCCCACTTTAAGTATTAGGCTGGTATATGACACGTCTTCAGGTCATCACACAATCTAATAAGTACCTATCTAAGCATAGGTATAATATAGATTGCACACACAAAATCCAGCTAAGGCACTGTCATAATTTCTAGCAAAACCCTGGATAGAAAGTTTGAGCTGGTGACCGAAAAGAGCACTTCTGAGGGTCTTTCGTCCGTAAAAAAACATCTATAATATTTCTATTAATCTGCTATAGTATGTACACAGATGGTGCCAAAAACAAGACGGGGGTAGGCAGTGACTTTTATTTCATATTACTCAGAATCTATTGCTAATACTAGCACTGTCATTTAGAGATAATTTATGTATGGGTCTATTGCTAGCAGTCAGAACAGTGTCGGTAAAAGACACATATTCAAACCCAGCTAATGGATGTGAATTTGGAGCTATGATATATTTTGTTACTGATGTTGCGGTTATCATTTAGGTACTCAAGAAAACTACAACAAGATCAACAGCAGTGTCTATTACGATATTTCACTACAGGGCCTTAAAGACAAGTACATGGTAATAGTCAAATGGACGAAGAGATACTCATCATGCACAGGTAGATTTATTATCCAAAAAAGGCAGATTAACTAGAAAAAGGGACCAAAAAACAGATCAATGAAGACGTAATAGCTGCAAGCCAACCGCCTTTAAAGGCAATATGGAAATAGATTCAGCTAAAACAAAACTCATGTTCCCATTACTCAACAAGAAAATATTTGTTACTGAGGCAAGGCCTTATGGTTGGTCTAAATACGGGACATTGCAATTTAAACTATCACCAGTTCAAAATTAGAGCCACTGACCGTCCCCTGTGCGTAGGTTGTATGCAACTGTTGAGAATGTGTTATTGTAACGCAAAGCCACTGAAGAAATTAAGCCAAACACAGTATTACAATACCAATCATTGCATAATTAAAAAAATTAGAAGCAATGATGGCGGAGCGGTAATAGCTATGGACTGCAGTGCCACAGATCCCCACCGCTGGCTTGAGCTTCACCGCACGGTGGAAGGGCATTTTGCGGTTGGCTAGCTACCACTCTCAAGTAGAAAATCTGTCACCAAGCACTTAGGTGCTTGGTGACAGCGGTTGGTGCGGTGTGTTCCCGCAGCAGTTTTTGAGAGCCAGTGAAATTACTTGCACATGAGACTTAATAACTATGTCTCAAGGTGACGGACGCAGTGCAATTCTTCACTTGTGATGAAATGCATCTATGCTAGGCAGATATTAGACCGCTTAACATCAGGTGGGCCTCAAGCTTATTCAGTCACAATAACATAAAAAAAGGAATGACTGCATCTTTCGATTATATTTTTTTTAGAAAAGGTGGCCAAACTGTAGACAGTGTTGAGCTAAAACCACCACCTGTAGTCAACTGCAACATCAGCGATGTTTCTTGTATTTTACCGGTCCGTGTACTTATTGAATTATGTCTTTAATTTTTCAAATAAAATGAATTATAATTTAAGAGCAAATAAACTTTAATTGTAGTAATAATACTTGTAATACCTGCATATTAAAATACTTCGAGTACAATTAGTTAATTGTTAATGCTTTTTACTTCAACAAGAAATTAGAGTAGTTTGTATATGTTTACTCGCTTGTGCTGGTCTACTGCGACAAGAGTTAGGCGGTATCGTCACCGTAATAATGATTTGTTTTTAAACATATTTCAAACATGAAAATCATTATAAAAATTAAAATTATATGACGTCTTTATTTTATTCTACGATAAGAAAAATAATTACACATATCAGAATAAGTTTATATTTTCGAATATTTGAACCCCACCTAACCCCTTTATAGGAGTTAAACTTACAATTGTTTTTGACATAATATTTGAAAACTTTTTCGAGTCTATATATTTTATAATATAGACTGAAACCGTGCAGAAACCTGACACCTAAAATTCTTGACGATTTATGTTATTATTTCTTAAAAAAAATTAACATGGGCGGTGTAGGAGCAGAACCAAAATATTGAGTTTTGTGGCTGTTTTGCACTGTCGTATGATTTCCATAACTCTTAAAACCTTTATATTTTAACACTATTATTGGCAATAATCAATTATATTACTTGTTGTTAGTATTTTTTCTCAAACTGAGACATACTACAAATGCTGTATATACTTTATTTGAATTAATCCGACTCCTTAAACTATAATGTTATTAAAATAGCTACCAAAGCTATTTTCGTCTTTGTGAGTAGAACAAGAGCATCAATTTGTCTGTGTATTACTCGCCTTTAACTAATTCACATAACAATTTCTAAATAAAGGCTGGATCAAAAAGTTATTTTAAACTGAAATTACCCTTTTCATTTTCAAATGATCTATAGAAAAAGTTGTGCTATGACTGCTTCAAAGCGACCAACATGAAATTCGAACATTTACTCCGAAATTATCATCCAATATTTAAGGTAATTAAAAGTTTATAAAAACACGCTTATCTCTCGAAAAACTATTACTAAAGTGCTCTTCGAGACCATATCAAGCAAGTCAAGAATATAATACGTTGTTCCGTTATCGAGTTCCTAACTTCCGTCGCCAACACGATATGGGTTCTATGGTACCATACGTATTGTCATTAGAACTAAACACAATTGTCAAGTTTCATGATGATACAACAATTAGAAATGAGAAACATTCAGTTACACATACACATAGACTAACTTACATACTTTTAAAAAGGTGAAACTAATAATATTGAGTGAATATATTTTTTATATTGGTGATACGCTAGCCTTTAACCACTATCTTACCTGATGGTAAGAAATGATGTGGTCGAAGAGGTTGTTCAGGGTAATCTAGAATTACTGGGCATCAAGGACAGCTGCCGGAACACACTTATTGGATGGCGAGAACTTCTACTTGATATTTGTGCTCTGGTCTAGTCAGGCGTACATAGAATTGAGCAATACCTTTTATTTATTGAAAGAGAGCTTACGTATGAAGACATAAATGTGAGTTTATTTAAAAGCTCTTCAGAAATAACTACACGTGCAGCCAATAGCTCTTTTCTATGGCGCGTAATTCTGCGAGTTGCTTGAGGGAAACCATGCATGTAGGCCAAGAGTTTCCAATAATGAGTAGTCTAACGCTAATATACAGTACATTAATATTTCTTGCATCATTCCATTTCATGAAAATATGCAGATAACCACATCCGTAATTAAGTGTAACCGCGAAATGAAATGTGTATTTTTTATGAACAGTAAAATGTTCAATGAATTATGTTGTAAAAGATTTATGGGCGCTTTTATCATGAACTATTTTACAGAGACGTAAGTCAAATTCTGTGATAATTATTAGGAGTAACATACATCATGAAGGAACCTTTTGAAGCAATGATGGCCGAGCGGTAATAGCTATCGCAGTGCCACAGTACCCTGGTTCGATCCCCACCACCGGCTTGAGCTTCGCCGCATGGTGTAAAGGCATTTTGCCACTGCCCACCTGGCTAGCTACCACCCTCAAGTAGAAAATCTGTCGCCAAGCACCTAACGGTGTGTTCCAGCAGCAGTCCTTGAGAGCCAGTGAAATTACAGGCAAATGAAATTTGTAGATCAACAAAGAGTTAATTAAACAAAGCTTAATCTCAATGCGCGCTGCGGGTGGATCGTACCTTTGTTTGTCCAAAGCGCGAAATATAGAGAAAATAATACCTTTGATGTGGATGCACTTGTCCGAACTTTAAATTTTCAACACGGATTTGTTTACTGTTTGGTCACAATTTGGGGAACAATCAATGTGAGAATCAATTCTTGTTGAGGAGAAGTTCCGTAAGTAATTTGAAAACAGCTGCGTTTAAAATATTTGTTTTTACCTATGAATCAAGTAGAAAAAACTTTCAAAACGGAATCGTTGACAAAACTTCCATCTTATAAATTTTACTAGACATATACAACAAAAATAAAAATTTAACAGAGGAAAATTTTTGTCTTGTGCGGAATATAATTTTTCCTCTGGTAAATTAACATATTATATATTTATTATGAGTCCAAAATAATGATTTAGATAGGAGTTCACCTTCAAAGTGACCAAAATTATATTGCAAATTTTAGTGTCTTTCTGGAAATGAATCACATGCCAAACCATCCAAGTAGTAGTTCAAATCCTCAAAGAAATTCCTTATAAAAGAAGTAATACTCGTCATAACTTAATTTTCAATCATCAGATACCAAATAGGTAAAACTGGTAACCGAAATATTTAAAACAAATTAACTTTTCTTTTAAACATCCAACATTCGTTCTTTATATTGGATGTGTATGCATTTATTCATATGAAATGTGACTTTTGTTTTTTACTTTATAAATGATGAGACAAGACGGACTATTCGCCCTCTTGATGGTAAGCCTCACACCTTCGCAGTTGCACTGTAACCGTCCGCGTTCTACTTACACTGCGCTCTTTACGCCAGCACGATAGTTCTTTTTTCTAGTTACCCCATTGATTGTATAAACTAAAGTGCCCTTTACTCTTAAACCCTGTGTTTGCACACTACTGCTTCAAAACAGAATATCTGACGATGCAGCGGTACCAACCAAGTCGGATTCTAACTGCAGAGATCTACCACCTTCTAAAACTCTGTGATAATAGAAAACCAGGACTATATATTTTTTTATATATCTGATAGGTTAGCATTTGACCAATGTGGTCGAATAAGTTGTTCAGTCTAACCTAGAATTACTGGCTCACATGGACAGCTGCCGGAACACATCGTTAGGTGCTTGGGGACAGATTTTCTACTTGAGGGTGGTAGCTAGCCAGGCAAGCATTCGAAAAATGCCCTACCATCATGCTATAACGACTGCAATCCTAAGACAAGACCCGGGTCCGATGGCTAAATCTGCCCCCCGAAGCACGGAAGCGCTCAGTAGTAATGTCACTAGTGGTCACCCATCCGAACAGGACGTTGCTTAACTTTGCTGATCAGTTAAGAACAGCTAAGCAAACTATGCTACGAGCGCTTCAATTAAGCTTTCATTAATTTAGCTTAATATTAACACTGACAGCTGAAGAAATAGAATTTATTTGGTATAAAAACAATATCAAAATACCATATAAAGGCTCTGCCACCATGCCATTCGCCATTTACACACTGGAACAGCGATAAAAGCCTTTTCGAAGTGAAAAGTGTTACCGTAATAGTTTCACACTATTTTCTCAAAAAGGAAATATTTTTCACGTGAAAAGGATCAACTACGAATCAGTAACGCTCTATTAAGTTAATGGAAGAGGTAAAACCCATGTAATTTCTCGGTGGGAAGTAACTGCTCTGGATTTACAGGAAATAGAAAAACAATTTCCAACCCTCGAACAATACGCATGGCAATATTCAGAAAAACATTGGCAAGAATTGATAGGCAATATCAGGCGAAGATCGAGAAGTCTGGCGTCAGTTGACCCATTTACCTAATAATAAGTTTCGACAAGCATGATGTATACTCGAGAAAAGTTTTCCGTGCCACGCATGCACCAAATATCATGACATGATTGAATGCTTATCGACACAGCTAGTTTGTTTGACAGGCAACAAAATGTTCGTTTACTAAATTCATAACAAATATGTAATCATAACCCAAATGCGATCTCATCGATTTGATTTTCAGAGAAGACAACTATGTTTTTTTTTTAAATTTCTTGTCTACTTATAGCTTTCGTTGCTAGGAGCGATGTTATATGCCTACGTTGGAGCAAAAGTGGATAGAATCCCCTTGAATCTGAATTAATCTTCGTTGAGAGTTGTATATTCGTCGTGTATTTGGCGGATATTTGCACAAACAAATCAAACGCTCAGGAATGGTATTAAAGGCGATGTTATATACGATTATACTCGTAATGTCTTCGATGACGACGAAAGCTTATGACGTCTTAACTAGCTCTAGGCAATACCACGGTATTATTGGCTCCACATTGGCTCCAATGTTTGCTCTGGGGGCCTGCCGATGTGGACTCCAGTTGTTATTACAACGTCAAATTAAAACAATAGCAATAATAACAATTGTTTGAATTTTATCAGCATTGACCAGAGCGCCGAAACGTTGCTGAGCAAATAAGTAAACAGGTACGTTTTGGGAAAAATATATCGATATACATTAAAATGTGCGTAACACGGAATACAGCATATACGTAGGTACTAATTTACTTCGTAATTTTTTCAGAATATAAACTGGTTAGACAAAAAACTTATTCATGTAAACCTAGTAATCGAATCTTGACTGATATCAGAAATCAGTCGTGAAATATATATAAATGATGCATAAGTTCCGACCTATGTCAATAGCTCGTAAATTATATCTATACAAAGCCGCCACATAAGTATTTACGCGGTTTCGGCGGACGTTCAAGGTATGGCGAAAAGCTTGCCTCGGATAGTTAATGCACGTTAAAAGGGTACTCAACTCAACTCTGGTAGACTTATACAAAGTTCGTAGTGAAACTCAGGTATCTGTCTGTTGAAAATATCTTATGAGTACGTAGTCATAAGATGTTTTCAACAGTACTTATGTACTACGTACCTACAAACGTGGACTTTGTGAGATTGGAGTTGAATGGACTGATGAAAATAGGTTACGGATAACATTTTCTTTTTGTGTGTGGGATAAAATGTAATATTCTGTTTTATTTATTTTGACTCATAATTTACTCTAGAGTACCCGAAATGGACTACTTAAGAGGATGTAATTAAACATTTGTAAACTATACTGTAAATTTACGTAGCAAAATTGTATAAACCTTCAAGCACAAAGTGCCACATTAGCGTACCGTAAAAATAATCAACATGTACCACCACAAACACGTGACATCTATTAAGTATAGTAACTAATCATGCAGAAAGGGGGTTGCGAACGTGCTGAGCATGTGTGGCCTGTATGTACTGGGGCGTGATTTGACAAAGGCCTGGCAAAACCCCACCAACCGTCAACCCTCTTGTAACTACGATATTAGCTACTTGCCCCTTAACTATTAACATTGTTCGCATCTCGTTGCCACAATATTAACATGATACCTTCCAGTTTATATACGCCACACAAGCAAAGGTTGCAGTCATTAAGAAGGGTGACGTCGGGGATTGCTCAGCATTTGTCTCAATAAGCCCCAGGAAGTTTTTGAAAGAGTGTAGAATTACACAATGTTATATACCGCATTTGGAGGCGGTGGCGAGCAGACGTGACGCCGTGGCGACGTTCGCAGCCCCTGGCACTCAGGGTCGGAGACAGTCGCATGCGAAGCGGGAGGGGCGACGGTGGGGCAACATGAACGGGGCTCACTGAGAGGATGGTGCGGCGGCACGGAGAACGTGTAGTACTTGGCCGTTTGGTTGTGCGCCCGGAGCACCGAGCTGTGTGTCAGCGTCACCACCACCACGAGGACCGAGGCGAGCGCCAGCGCGAAGAAGGACGCGGCGACGGCAGCCACAACCCGCCGCCTTCGCGCCTCCTTGCCGGCGTCTTCCAGCGGCACCTCAGGCTCCGGTGGGGGCAGCGGCTGCGGCTCCGGCGACCTGCTGCGCACGCTGGGTCCTCGGCTGTTGGGCAGCTCGAGCGTGTGCCGGCGGGAGCGGCGGGCGCGCTCGCAGTCCGCGGCAGAGGAGTGGTGCCTGCGCAGGCGATGCGGCGCACCCGGCGTAACGCGGCATGAGGCCGAGCGCAGGGTGCGCACTGGCACCATCAAGTCATCGCTGGAAACTCGCGGCACGCGCGCCGAATGCACCGAACGGAAGGAATGGTCACGCGCCGAGCTGCTCGGGAACGCGAGATCGACGGAAGCGCGGGAAGAATGTCGTGAAAACCTGTCGCGGTCGCGATGATCTACGCGCACCGACATGGTGCGGGCGGAGCGCGCGGCGGCGGCCGCCCGAGTGACGGATCCCCCCGGCCCGGTGTCCACGTCGCCCGACGCCGCCCGCCCTACGCCACCCCATACCGCTCCGTGCGCCGTGTTTACACTCGTCCCCGATTACTACAAAGAACGCTTACAAATATATTCCTCCACATCATTCGCGAGGTAAAGTTAACTTGACGTCTCACTTGGATGTTGCCAAATCGTATTTGCACGATTAAAGATGTTTGGACTTACCTTTTACGCCCAACTTCCACGTGATGTTTATTCAACCAGTACATATTATCGAATTCCTAAATTTACATATACGTGAACGAAATCCAATTGTAGATACGCTATTGCACCTGCATGTCGTACTGGAACTGTTGATTTATTTAAGAAATAAAGTCTTACAAGTTCTAAGGAGCCACAGAAATAAAAATTGTGTCTAGTTACCAAAACCATGTTCGTTAAGTTATGGCAACAGCGTTTAAAATCAACAATTGTCCCATTGGCACGGGCGAGCGCTAAATGGAGCGAGCAGCTTTTGTTCGGTGTCCACGTTGTCAAGTTAAATTGTCTCTGAGGCGGGAAACGAAACAGATAGTAGAGAAGTTGTACACTGCTATATCGACACTATTCAATAGACGCAACTCTACACTGTACAAGTAGGCTCGTGCTTGCATCGAGTATATTACACATTGTACTTAATGAAGGGTGTTTTTTTCTACTTCTACAAGTATCAAATTATGTCACTGGTGTACCTTGAATTACGAAGTAACTAATGATAAAATAAATCGTGATTTTCACCAACAAACCAGGTCAACCTACCTAATGAAATAAAAACTATCATGATTGTTTGTTATACAGCTTATTTTTTTTTATTAAACATCTTAGTATGATATTTTATAATTTCAAAACGAAAGCACGACATTATTGATGTTATTTGGTCAAAATACAATATTTATTGATCAAAATATTAGGTCCTTACATATGAAATTGGCGTTTTTCGTACTGGCCACTTTAATCACGAATTTCTCCTCTTTGGTAAGGAATTCCAAATTCAAATTTGTATAGCTATAGACTCATGTATTTGTGCTTCGATGATCGTCATTCATTTGTTTTTTTTCTTCTGTTTTTTTCTGTTTGCGACACTCATTTTACAAAATGGAAAACCTTAAATATCGCATTATTTACGAGTACGAGTTCTGCCGTGGCACTAGTGCTGCGGAAACAACTCGAAGGGTGAATGATGTGTATGGCGGTCGTGTTGCAAAAGAAAACACAGTTCGTTTTTGGTTCCAACGTTTTCGTTCTGGAAATTTCGACCTGCAGAACAAGCCCCGTGGACGGCCTGAGACTCAAGTTGATAATGAAGAGTTGAAGGCTATTGTGGAAGCGGATCCATCGCAAACCACGTCCGAGTTAGCTGCAGGCTGCAATGTTAGTGATAAAACTGTTTTAATTCACTTGAAGCAAATTGGGAAGATTAAAAAGCTTGAAAGGTGGGTACCTCACGAATTGACTGAAACAAACCGGCAAACGCGCGTCGACTGCTGCGTTACATTACTAAACCGGCACAATAATGAAGGTATTTTAAACCGAATCATTACCTGTGATGAAAAATGGGTTCTTTACGATAATCGGAAGCGCTCAGCGCAATGGTTAGATCCTGGCCAGCCAGCCAAATCCTGCCCCAAGCGAAAATTAACCCCAAAAAAGTTACTTGTAAGCGTTTGGTGGACTAGTGCCGGTATTGTTCATTACAGTTTTTTCAAATCTGGCCAGACTATTACGGCTGATGTCTATTGTCAGGAATTGCAAACCATGATGGAAAAGCTAGCGGCTAAACAACCTAGGCTGGTCAATCGCTCCACGCCACTGCTGCTTCACGACAACGCTAGACCACACACTGCGCTACAGACGGCTACTAAATTAGAAGAGCTTCAGTTGGAAAGTCTAAGACATCCTCCGTACTCCCCGGACCTTGCTCCAACAGATTACCATTTTTTTCGAAATTTGGATAACTTCTTGCAAGGGAAAAAATTCAACTCCGATGGGGCAGTCCAAATCGCCTTCAAAGATTTTATTGATTCCCGTCCGACTGGTTTTTTTAGTAAAGGGATCAATGAACTACCTATGAGATGGCAAAAGTGCATAGAAAATAATGGTTCATACTTTGATTAATTAAATATATTATATTAAAAAATATTCGACTTTTTGTTCCTCCCATACAAAACGCCAATTTCATATGTAAGGACCTAATATATCACTGATGGTTAGCCAGTTGGGAATAGAAGTAAAATCGTCATATGAGTTATTTTCATTAAGTTAGTGTGTTGGTATTCATAAAGAATAAAATATAGCCTAGGTTTTACAGTTACACGACGTAATAATGAAGTGGTGGTAGTGGATTGGAAGAGGATGATGTAATAATGCAGGCGTTTAAACTTTTTGCTTTTTCTTACTACATTTTTCAAAGCTACATCTTCTCTATCATATATTTCCTACCCATTGTATTATACAAAAACTTTCCTAAATTTCCGTGTAGTGCTAATGACAAGAATAGGTTTCACAACGGAAACACAGCTAGAAAGTAATAATAATCCAGAATAACCCACAGAACCACGGCAGTTAATGTGCATTGTGCACGAGTAATGGACTAGTTCTCCATCTCTAATCTGGTCATTTTAAGATATTTAAAAAGGGAGTATCTTTCAAAATTCGTGTAGTGCCAGTGCATGGAGAAGTAATTACATTCCAATTTCAAATTGAACGAAGGTAACCGTCATTTGACGTCTGACTAAGAATAGAAGCCTGTATCACTTTCAAAGGAACGATTTCACAGATGCACTCTATTAATTATAAAGAAATAAAAGGCTACATTTCAAACAAACGCAGCCATGTTTTGCTGTCCCACTCGCGATTGAAGCAAGACTGACGAACAATACCCGCGACACAATGACACAACCGCTCTATCGGACATCCCTTAGATAAGATACGACACTTCACTCAGAACCTTTGACGTGTGGAATACACCATACAGAAATACGTAGGGCATTTCTTCAGGCGGTAGAAAAACCTTGAACCGACCTATTGAAATGTAGCGCCGCAGATAGCTGTTTCTTTTCGGAGCTTCGTATTTATCGGTGTCAATGTAAAAATGTTTGGGATGAAATAAAAATGAATTGGACATAATATAGGAGGGAGGTTATCATTGAATAAGATAGGTTTCATCTATTTCTTGGAGTTAGATAAGGGTTCGAAACGTGAATTGGGAAATTGGTTACTTTTAGCATTTCGTTTTACGCTTAAAGAAATTTTGAAATGAGTTTATAGTCGTCAGGTTTTTAGTGCAATAAGATGTGATGGTTATTGAGAACAGTAGAGGTATTTTTTCGTAACATAATAACGCAAACTTTTCCATAAGACTTATTTTCGGTTGCACTGTCGGTGCCGTGCTGATTCCAAACATTCTGAGCTCAAATTTTCATTTTCTGACTTACACAAGTTATTCATATATTTGATGATTTCATGTAGGTATATTATATAGAAATATTATTCCACAATATAGTGTTAATTTCTTATGGAAGTAGATTTATTATTTTTACTACAAAAAGTTTTAGTCTTAATAAATTTACTATTATTTTTTTATAAGTAGTTAATATGTTTTTCTGAATTGTGTTGTTAATTATGTATTTTAAGATTTCGTTGTTAGCATTCATACATTTTTATTTTATATTGAGTTCAGTAGTACAGTAACAACCTTTTTTTTAACAACGAACTGATTTATTATTAGATAGAATGAGCCAGTTTGATTTATTATAATTTAGATTTTTCTTACATGCACTAGAATTTGACCAAGGTTTTTAGATGTTTTCCTCTTGACACGACAACTGTATTTAATATAAGCCAAACCATTACACTTAAAAGTATTAGTCCATATCACGAAAATCTATAAACTAATGAACCGTTTTTGATGAAACCCCAAGTTAAAGTTCCAATAAAGAAATGGTTACAGTACGATTAATAGTTTCAGAGAAATGCGTGGATCAACAAACATATTAGTACATACATACATCTATAAAAAATTGTTTGTAGCCGTAATACATAATCTATTAATACATTGCAGTTTCAATAATATTACATACACACGAGTCGATTTCATAACCGTATTTTTCAGTCAGTCAAAAAGAAAAGATACAGAAAAGTAGCACCAGTGCATCGTCACATGAAGAGAAAAGTTCATATCATATGGTCGTAAATCCCTCATAGCTGCTACAGTAAGCATCAATATGTTATCTGTCTTTCAGTGCCTTTTGAAGTAGTCTTACATATCTTCAAACCACGAGAGAATCGAAATTATTATCCAACCACTGTCACAATGCACTTAAAATAGAAGCTACTCTAAAACGAATTTGTCTTATCTCCTAATCCGACTTTTGAGTTTTCGAACGAACATTGTTGACAGTCTGACACTTATTGGGATCCTCAATCATGAATTATTCATGGAGTACCATACCTGGGTACCCATAAAATATCTTAACCGCCTAAAGGTAAGGAAAGGCTGAAGGACTTTAACGAACTACGTGTATCGAGGCCGATACCGGACGGCCACAGGTGAAGGGAAATTACTTGTTACATTATTGGTATATCTTCAACAATTTATGCACAAGTAAAACTTCTTTCTTTTTTTCATATCTAGTATGCATTATCATAGCGATTTATACAAATTAATTTACATTATTCAATCTGGAAATCGGTATAGTTTTTCTAATCGTTCATTTATTTTGCAGTTAAATAATATTTGGGTGACTTTTATATTGAAGAAGCATTTATATTTACATAATAACTGAAATAATAGTAGTTAAATTGAGCTACGAATAACAACGGATTGGAGGGAAAAGGTTCTTTTCTTGAAGGTTCTTAAGAGTAACTAGGATATACTTTAGAAGCCAGCTGGCAGCAGCTATTCCACATAGTATATTAAGCTACGAATAAATATGAATTTATTCGTAGATATTAAGCAATTATTTGTTGTAACTGACCTACGGTTTAAATTAAACTTTCGTTAGACTATACTTTTGAATATATATATAAATACTTGGCGACTGATAGTATGATTGACTTAATCCTTCTACAAAAAATAATACTTTTAGGCTTTGTTTAGGAAGCAGTTTTAAAAATGTAAAACATATAATTAGTTAGTGTTGAATCGATGAAGTAGTACGGTTCCAAATGCTTAATATATCCCTCGCAAAGCTCCTTGGCCATTATGAGCTATTGTGTTTGTGACCTAGAATTCATTCCTATACAGTGTTCGAAGTGTCATATTCTCTGGTTTTGACAGTCTTTCCAGCATCTAGTGAAGGAAACACCCAGTCTATCACAATAGCATTCCGCCTTAAAAGGATTCGAATTTATAAGTTTATTTTTACTTCTTTGAATATATGACATTTCTTTTTACATTATTGTTTGATATGTAGTTTAAACTACGAGTAGTGTATTAATATAGATACTTTTTAATTTTCTATTGATTAAACCTAATAAGGCTAATATAGTCAATGTTATCATTAATAAAAAAGTTAGCTTTTAAATGTTTTACTGTATCAGCCAGATTGTCCACTGCTAAACACAGCTTCCCCATGCAGGGGGTTTTCGCCATAATCCCCACGCTTGGCAGGCGTCTGCGGATCGAAATGTTCCAAAAACTGACATTCTTTACAGACTTTGTGACTACATAGTAGTAACCAACCTATTAATTTTGTCACCAAATTTTCAATTTCTGTTTTATCGCTCGCTTACTTCTATTACAAAAAGTTTTATGACCTTACAATAAGCACGGTAATGTTATCAACATTTTACCGTGCAATAAGGCTCGTCATTATTAAAATCTCGGTCAATTTATTAACATTCCCTTAACAGTTTTATTAAAGATTCAGCGTTAAATCCATTTTTAATATTGTTTACGTAATACATATTAATAGAATTGAGCGGAAATCTGGTCAGAATCATATTGCCGTGAATATTCAAATTTAATGAACAGTTTACTTATATTACGCGTTTGAATTATTCATAAACATAACACCGACATGAAAACTCTGACAAATATGAAGAAGGTTTCGATGAAATCTGAATTCTGAATTACTTTGTCGAATATATTATTACATCGGAGATTTTGGCGGCAACGATCCCCGTTCAGAACAAATATTTGTTACAGATTTTGAAGCGCTCGTAGCGAAGTTTGCTTAGCCGTTCTTAACCGATCAGCTAAGTTAAGCTACGTCCACCGCGGTCATCACTTGGATGGGTGACCGCTAGTGGCATTACTACAGAACGCTTCCGCGCTTCGGAGGGTACGTTAAGCCGTCGGTCCCAGTGGTTGTCCTAAGATGGCAGTCATTATAGCATGGTGGTAGGGTATTTTGGGAATACCCGCCACGCTAGCTACCACCCTCAAGTAGAAAAATATGTCGCCAAGCACCTAACGGTGTGTTGCAGCAGCTGTCCTTGAGAGCCTGTAAGGTTAGGCTGGTCAACATTTTCAACCACATCACTTACCAGCAGGTGAGATTTTGGTCAAAGACTAATCTATCAAGGATAACAAAAAATTATATGTTATACATATTTACCATACTTAATTCATGACCATTTCTATCAATCAGATGTTAGTAAGCTGTTACTAGTTACTGCGCATTCGGCGCATAATAAAACGCATTTCCATATTTTCATCCTTCTGAGCTTAATAGTAGTGGGTTACAAGATAAAATACCAACGATATCAAAGGTTAAGACGGTCCAGCAATAATAGCTCATATAATATTTAAAAAAAAACTATTTATTGTGAGCGGTTTTTAATTTCTACTACTAAACAAGATAAAAAAAAGATACGAGACACATACGAAAAACTATAACATTTTATAAAATTTTAAACAAAATATGTCTTACCTTGAGTTGTAGAACCGGGTGATGTTTTGGGAATCGAACCCACATTGTCCGGTTTTCACACCGGCTTCTAAGGATCGCTCGACTTAGCCGAAATTTTGTGGTACAATTTTATTACTTTAACCGTCATAGGGGACGGTACGCGGAGGTGACGGGTTCGAATCCCACTTGAGGTGAGATTTTTTGTGATCTAAAAATTTGTAAATAAGATTTTCTAATAATGTTTATAGCTTAGTACGTATACTGCGTGTACGACATGACCAACCAATGCGCAAGTGAGGCAAAACTGATGGCCGGACAGCATACACGCTTCACTGAGTCAAGCATTGACTCTTGCTTGCATAGCTTCCCCCGTGCTTGATGCAATATTATTATTTTTTTGGTTGAAGCGACGTCAACGTGTTTTTAGTGTACGGAACAAGCATAACTCAATTTCACTATCACTGAGGACGACTCTTGGTCTAAGGATAGAGAAAATAATAATAATAATGAGCAATGGAACGAAATACTTTTTTTCCAAGTACTAGACTGGCGCCTCGAGCTGCTTGAGCTAGCAAAACAAAAGAACATGCTTGCCGTCAAACCACTTGATTGTCTCGGGACCCCTTTAGAAAATAATAATTATAATTATTGTAAACATTAACAAAACCAAAATTGATTTACACAACTGCAAATATAAAGACATGGTTATTTAATTTACTGAATACTACGAACTATATAAAATAGTAGTGTTATATATAGTTGTATTGTATTAGCTGTAGAGCTACTACAATAAAAGCATTTAGATACCCATAAGTCATTGCAGACTCACAGGCAGTCCAAATGCTCCAGCCCACTACCAGTTGATTATTAATAAATAATATAATTGTTTATTACTGACACTTATGAAAAACCCGCACTAACTCGGCCATCAAGCAATGGATTAATGTCTAATTATGCAGAACAATAGCTTGCAAAAGGACGCATCAAGTTAGTTTTAACTAAGAAATTCCATTCTACATACTAAATTATAGTATGTACTGTATCAGCCGCATAGCCCATTGCTGAACACAGCCTCCCCCGGTCAGCGGTCATAATCCCCATGCTTGGCAGGGGCTTGGTGATCGCAGTGTGATATCTGTTCCTCAGAAAGTGCTGCTGCTAACTTCTGGCGTGTTACCCTTAGTCGCCTCTTACGACATCCATGGATGGAGATGGGGGGTTACATTCTATTCTACTCCGGTACCCCACGGGTGCCCGGCACCCCACGGGCACCTGGTACCCCACAGGCTCCACCACGAGGGAATTATGGTATGTACGTACATAAATATGTACTTAGTTGTCGAAGAACTTATATCGGAGCTTGCTTCCTCGTTCTAATTGAATGGGTGACCGCTAGAGCATTTACAACTGAGTTACTCCATGCATTAGACTGAACGTTATGCCATCGGTCCCTTGTGTTGTCTTGTTACAGGCTACCTGTTGGAGGCCCCCCAGCGTCTCTGAAGACTTTAGTGGTAGGGCATTTCGCGAATGCCCGCCTGGCTAGCTACCCCCCTCAAGTAGAAAATCTGTCGCCAAGCACCTGACGGTGTGTTCCGGTAGCTGTCCTTGAGAGCCATTACTTCTAGGTTAGCTTGAACAACATCTTCGACCACATCATCACTTACCATCAGGTGAGATAGTGGTCAAAGGGTAACCTATCAGGAATTAAAAAAAAAAGTCCAGGCTGGCCGCTGGTGGCCTATCCGCCAAGCCGCAATAGGTCTGGCCCATATACGACCCATGCCCGACATGCGGTGAGGAAGTGATGATCTGATACGATACAGTAAAGTATTAATTTTAACTTTAATATGCAAGCCTGCTACTCCGATAATTGTTCTATATCTACATCTACACTAATATTATAAAGAGGAAAGATTTGTATTTTTGTACGACTGCGCAAAAAGAGGAGAGTTATGTCTTCAAGGTTCATGTATGTATGTTTGTAAGTTTCTTTATTCCACTAGAACTTCTAAACGGCCTAACCAATATTAATGTAAGAGAAATCATTAGATTCTTCTTGTTAGCGCAAGTGACACTAGGTGCATAAATAAATATATAAAAATACATACTGGCGGATGTTAGACGCCATAATATGAGATAAAAAAAATAATCCTTCTAAACCCATCGAGTGGGGTATCAAAATAAAGGTACCGGTTTTTTTTTTTTATATTTACTTTAAATACCTGCGCGAAGCCGGGCGGGCCGCTAGAGTAAGCTGTAGAGAAACTGTGATATCGTTCAAATCCTCTTAGTTTTTATATTGCTGATAATATTGAGCTTATGACGTCATACGCGGATATATTTCGCGTATTATAATCTTGCGAGTGGATTATACACGGTAGCAGAATATTGAAAACTTATAAGAGGCTTAGGGGAGACGGTAATCTTCCTTTTTGTAATAATAGCTTTGGTTCCTATTACATTGGAATATATTTATTACAATTTCTAGAGAAGAAGACTTAGTTATATTTTTTACACATATTTGAAACAGAAAGCTGTATTGTAATAGTACATTATGATATAAGTGCGGTTAGTTGAAAATTACAGCTGCAGCGATATTGCTAGCCCGAGCTGTAGGCGAGGGCTACAGGTGCGCAGAGGTTGTAATTTTCAAAGCGCACGTTATATGTCATACGACGTTTTTCAACACACTTGCGAGGAAGAAATACGAAAATTTCGATCCTAAAATATTTACTTTATATTTTTGATGGCAATAATAATCAGATTAAGAAGGTTTATAATTAAATGGTCTAAAGTTCTACTTGAATAAGTAAAAAAATCTTTGGTTTGTTTTTATATGAAAAACTAATGAAACAAACTACAATATCCTTAATGAGAAGTGTGGAAACGTTGTTTTTTTTTTTCTATTTAAACACATGTGCGTTAAAATAGAAAAAAAGCACGAGTGCGTAATATATGCGTAATACATTATGACACTAAAATCGGTACACAAAGACCCGTTACGAGCTATGTGTTGAAATAGTACATTATCATATAAGTGCGGTAAGTTTAAAATTACAGCCGAGGCGATATGACTACAAGAAAGCAGAGACTGTAATTATCAAAGCGCACATATGTCATACGATGTTTTATAACATATTTTCGAGGAAATAAATAAAACACGGACGTTCTCAAACGAATAAATCTTTCATCACTTGTTTATGTACACAATTATAAAAATTTGGACAATTTGCTAAATGTTAATTTATTATATTTTATCAAAAAAAAATATGTTTTTAATCTCCTAAAGTTAATTTTATTCATAAAATGTTGACATAAAAACTCTTTGCTAAGATTTAAAAAAGTACCGTTAGTTTTAGACGGAGCATCTTGATAAGCCGTGCGTTTTACCTTATTAAAAAAAACTCGTGCGTTTAACATTACAATAACGCACAAGTACGTAATGAGGTACATAATGATATTGAAATTGGTGAAATTAGAGACCCTTTACGAGCAAATGTGTTATAAAAACACTTTTGTAGCAATAAGTGCTACGTTTATGCATTAAGCAACTAATAATCACTTACAACTGTATTAACTACTTACTACTATATCAGCCGGATTGTCCACTGCTGAACACAGCACAGCCCCCCACCCCCCCACATTAAGGTTCATATTCACCACGCTGACCGGCGTCTTGGAGATCTTGTGGATGACAGTGTGGTTGTGCTGGGCATTAGCGCCTTCTGAGGAACCACCTTCCGGTATTTTACCTTTAGTCGCTCCTTACAACACCCACAGGAAGCAATGGGGTGACATTCTAGCCCGGCACACCCACGTGGTGATGGATGACGATGAAAAAAAGTATCCTATGCGCTAATCCAGTGCATCATCCATACAAAATTTCATCAAAACTGGAGAAGTCGTTTGAGCGTGAAGAAGTAACGAACATACAATCACACTCACAAACGTTTGCCTTTATAATATTAGTTTGATAAAGAACAATTTTTACTACCAAATATGCATTAGAAATAAATTAACAATTTATACAGTATTTATAGTTCACTATTTTTTCAATACATCTTACATATAAAATATAGATATATGCTGTCGTGGGCTTTTTTGTAGGACAATTTAAGATAAACATTACCGTTATATACTCGTATTTTGTACGTGTGATACTAAAGGTTTTTGCAGCGCACGCCAGAATAGATCGCATATGGCAGATTTTTTCCTACTTACTTGACAGTTACCGTTATATTTTGGACCATTCACACAATATCTTTATAAATTATAGCCTATGTGTTATTATGATGCGTAAGCTATATTATTGTACAGTTTCACTAAAATCTATTCAGTAGTTTTTGCGTGAAAGAGGAAGAAACAACCATGCATACCTACAAACTTTCGCGTTTATAATATTAGTAAGGAGAAGGATTTTCTCCCTAAACGTGAAAATAAGAATGTTTTATACTAACCGAGTTTTTTGTATAATTTTGGAAATAATATGCATAATTTCAGCGAGCTTGAACATATTATTATGATAGTTAAAATGACGAAACTACGGTTGTATGGAAAGTACAATGGATGAAGTGAATTCAAACATATAGTGGAATTAACATTTTATCAGTGTTATATTCTTGATCTAATGATTTTAAAATTAAGTTTAACTACATTATCTAGGTATTACCTACGTTTTTTTTTATGTAAGCCTTTGACCACTATCTCACCTTATGGTAAGTGATAATGTGGTCGAAGATGTTGTACAGGCTAACCTAGAAGTACTGGCTCTCAAGGACAGCTGCCGGAACACACCGTTAGGTGCTTGGCGACAGAATTTCTATTTGAGGGTGGTAGCTAGCTAGGCGGGCATTCGCAAAATGCCCTACCACCATGCTGTAACGACTGCCATCCTAAGACAACAACCGGGGCCGACGGCTTAACGTGCCCTCCGAAGCACGGAAGCGCTCAGTAGTAATGTCACTAATGGTCACCCATCCAACTCAAGACCGCGGGCGACGTTGCTTAACTTTGCTGATCGATTAAAATTGCTAATTAAACTTCGCTACGAGCACTTCAAAATTACTATTATACTACCCGACACTGCCTGACTATTGTAATACGAGTGCTTCCTAAAAGTCTTTTATAGTTTACTCTATTTAAAGTTTTTCACCAACGTCATTTTTGCCGCGATGGAATCTCGAATGTTATTCTCATACCTACACATGTTTTGTAAGACAGACACTTACTAATGGATCTAAAATAAATACTATCATTCAATCTTCAATAGAAAACATTAGTTGGTAATAGAGCGGCCAATTCCAGACTATAAATAAACGGCAGACTACTTATACTTTCATTTGTTTGCGTAAGAAGTTTCGATAAGGTGCACCTTATTGTGAGTGGTTATATTTTTAGTGTTTCGCATAAGAAAGCAGTCTCTATAAGTACTACTATATACTGTAAGCCTACACTGTCCATACGTCCTGCCTTGGATTGCTATGCGAGTATTTTTTTAAATATTTGTAGCTCAAATGAATTATAAATCGAGATATAGCGTTACTTTGGCAGCTGTGACTTTTGATAGGTGGCACATTTGATAGCTGTCACTACAACATCTGCCAGATCTCTTTTTAAAAAAATTAATTAAGTTACGTAAAAATGATCAATAATGCACAACCAGGGGCAATTTTAGTCTGACGATCCATTGGTACCACGGATAATAGAAAACAGCATTTGGCGTGATATGGTGGTGATAAAGGTACTTCGGAAGAAAAAATTACAAGAACAAAACAAACTAAATAATATCATGATTTTACTATCAAAATTAATAAAATACCTGAGGTATAATAATAATAACAAATATTTTTAAAATATTTTATGAAAACATCAAATTAATATTTTAATAAAACACTTAAAAAATACAAAAATATATCTAGTGACAATTCCGCCTAATTTTCCTGTTAAGCCGACGTGACGTCACAAACGCCACGCAGCCAAACCGGAAGAATTTTCGACGCATTTTGCTTCTACACGAAGCCTCCTCAGGAGGTCTTGACTCTACGAGCGCACGATCGAGAAATTTATTACCTGAGGTATTATTTATGAATATTATTACAACTGTTAAAGTATTCCGCTAGCCATTTTAGACCTTGTACACCTCATATCAGTATAAAATTGAATTCACACAACAGATTTCATACTATTGATATTGGACCGAAGCTCCCAATACAAAAAGATGCATGGCCGTTACACGTTGAGGTTCAAATTAACCCAGAGTTAAAAAAACAGTGTCCCATTAACACCGTATTGCGAAAGGAGCTGTTGTGTGATTTACACCATGGACCGAAACTTCCGAATACCCTCATAGAAGACTATTGTATCGTACCACTTATCATCACGCGTATGATCACCACTTTTTTTTTTTTTTTAACGTGTGAAAAATGCATTTACGCATTCCCGTCCACCCCGGGGAAGGTGGCCGGGATATGTCGGGCTCGACACCAACTACTCCCACAGCAGCAAGTGCCCCTACCGACTAAATAACACACGGTGTTCCATCTCTACCGCTTCTCGGCGGGATCGCAGGGTCGATTTAGCACTCAACCATGAACCCGCCACGGTTGTCCGTTGCCGGACGCCTCCTGGGGTGCTACCCCTCACCACGCACCAGAACACATGGCACGTCGCTACCACCCGGGGACCAAGCCCGCAAATGGGCGTCAGACGACCCCGCTTCCGACGCCCAAGGTCCCCCTGCGACGGGTCAGATGAGTAGCCCCGTCGCCTGCTACTTCGGCCGCAGAGGATCGGGAGAGCGGCGCCTCGCTATACCAACACTCCTCCTCCCCTGCGGCCCCTCCGCGTCCGCCATCCAAGGTGGCAGCCCCGCCGTGGCCACGGAAGGTAGGAAGAGCGGCGCACCGAGATACCGGCACTCCTCTCCCGCCGTGGCCCCTCACCGTCAGCTGTGGTGTCGCCCACACAACACCACAGCCCGCCTCAGATGCGGTGCTGCCCATACAGCACCGCAGCCTACCCATTGCCGCTCCAGTCTGGACTTAGAGGCAAAGCCCAGTGGAGCGGCCCCTCTGGGGCCGGCTGACTGCCCAAGCCAGCACAGCCCCTGGTTCCTCTTCGCTTCACCGTGGGTGAAGAAGCCACGGCTACTAAGCCCCACCGCCACGACAAGGCGGGAACCCTTCGGGGGGGCGTATGATCACCACTAGGGTAACCTGATGTATGTAAACACCCATGTTCCACGTGATATTGTTTTGGTTCCGTGTCGGATGGATGCATGTAATAGGCGATAAGCCTATTACCATCTACCAACCATAGTTACAGACTCCGGACTACTCTAAAAAAATCTATTTCTGTACTGTTCATACTTAATGAAGAAATCCTTGCAGCAAAAGGGAGGCAATTATAATTCTCAAAAGTTGTGAGTAACAAGAAAAAAGTACTGCTAAAATATATTGTTGCTAATGTGTCTCAATTTTCAAGTTTTTTTTTACCTCTTTTTGCACTATACTTGAAAAAAATTAACTAAGTACCTTATTTACTAAATGATTTATACAATCAACACAAAAATAAGATAATATTAATAATAATAATATTTATTTATAATAATCACATTGTTGAGGTGACCCCACAGGATGTTTCTGCAGCCGTGGCATCTTTTCGAAGTGGCTCAGCCGGTGGTCTAGATGGCCTGACGCCTCAGCACTTAAAAGATATTTTATCTTTTAGTTCTGGTGAGGTAGGCGAGACACTTCTAAAGGATGTCACGGCTTTGGTTAATTTGATGTTGTCGGGTCAGGTCAACAATGAAATTACCGAAATTCTGTACGGTGCGAATTTATGTGCCCTTAATAAAAAAGATGGTGGTATTAGGCCTATAGCAGTAGGCACCACTTATCGTCGCCTCACAGCCAAATGTGGTTGTAGGAAAAAGGTTGCTTTTTTAAGTAATCTTTTTCAACCACTACAACTCGGTTTTGGTTCTCAGGGTGGTTGTGAGGCTGCTGTACATTCACTACGCACATTTCTTGATCAAAATTGTGGAGATGTGCTTTTGAAGGTGGATGTTAAAAATGCATTCAACTCATTAGATAGAGGCACCCTTTTGACCGAAGTGAAAGATAAAATTCCGGAATTATACCCTTTTCTTTGGCAATGTTACGGGAAACCATCAAAATTAACATACCAAAACAACGTTATATTATCTTCCGTAGGATGTCAACAGGGTGATCCTCTGGGACCAGCCATCTTTAGCCTTGCCATCCACTCAATAATTCAACGTCTCCAATCAAAACTTAACGTTTGGTATTTGGATGACGGAACCTTAGGTGGCGATGCGAACACGGTATTGAATGACTTGCGAGTACTTATAGACGATTTTCGTCTTATTGGCCTTGAACTAAATTTTTCCAAATGTGAACTTTTTGTTTGTGATACTTGTCCGGATAAAATTTCGATTATTGAAAAATTCAACTTACTTGCGCCTAATATAAAATTAGTAGAAAAAAGTTCGCTCCGTCTTTTGGGTTCACCGATTTTTGACGAAACTTTGTCACCATTTGTCGAAGAACAAATTCAAAAGTTTAGAAATGCTTCTAGCAGATTATTCAAAATTAACGCCCATATGGCTTTTACTATTATTAGATTTTGCCTTTTCGTTCCTAAATTTACATACTTTTTGAGATGTTGTCAGCTGTGGAAACACAGTGAGCTTCTTTTAAGCTTAGACAATTTATTAAAAGATACGTTAATTTCGGTTTTGAATGTTGAGATGGATGATAGGGCTTGGGTGCAAGCTTCCCTCCCTGTGAGGTTGGGGGGCATAGGGATACGCAAAATTTCTAGTGTGGCATTACCAGCTTTTTTGTCTTCTGTACACAGTACACACAAATTAGTAGAAAAGATTCTTGCACAATCTTTAGGCTCTTTTGATGTAGCTTATCTGGCTGAGGCCAAAACCACATGGGGACTGGCTTGTCCAAATACTGAGTTCCCAAAAATGTTGTCATCTCAGAAACAGTGGGATCGGCCCCTATGCGAGCTAGCACGGAAAGATCTTTTAAATACGTGCCCTAGTATCGCAGATCGTGCTCGTATTCTCGCTGTTTCTGTGTGGGAATCAGGTCTTTGGTTACAAGCCATTCCTTCTTACAAAACTGGTAGCCTTATAGATCCTTCCGCTTTTCGTCTCGCTATTAGCTTACGCTTGGGTGCAAGGTGTTGTGTTGCACATCACTGCCAGTGTGGTACTGCAGTTGACCAACTCGGTCACCATGGCCTCTCCTGCTCTCGAAGTGCTGGTCGAATTTCCCGCCACGCCAGCCTTAACGATATCATTCGCCGGGCTTTTACCAGCGCCAATGTTCCAGCTGTTCTCGAACCGAACGGTCTGATGCGTGACGATGGTAAAAGACCTGACGGCATGACTCTGGTTCCATGGAAGTTAGGACGGCCCTTAGTGTGGGACGCTACATGCGTAGACACTTTAGCGCCGTCACACCTTTCTGAAACCCACGTGAGGGCTGGCGCCGCGGCTACTTCGGCAGAGCAACTCAAGCGGCGCAAATATGCTAACCTCGGTATGGGTTACATATTTGAGCCGTTTGGTGTAGAGACGTTGGGGCCGTGGGGACCGGGAGCTCATCGTATTTTCCAAAATCTATCAGAGCGCTTGGTCGATGCGACGCGTGATCAAAATGCTGGCACCTATTTGGCTCAAAGAATAAGCATTGCAATTCAACGGGGCAATGCTGCCAGCATGCTGGGCACGCTGCCAACTGATAGTGGGCTAGAGCATTTGGACTCCCTATGAGTCCAAATGCTTTTACTGTAGTAGCTGTAGTATTGTAGTAGCTGTACTGTTGTATGTAGTTTGTAGTATTTGTTTAATAAAGGCATATCGCCAAAAAAAAAAAAAAATAAGATTTATTTTTAAGTACATACGTTATTATGTATAAAATATAAGAATAGAAAATAAAACAAGATTAAATTCGCATACAAATTAAAATGTCAGGTCTGGCATAAAAAAAACTGAGATGGGCGGCAAATCAAAATTTTGCAATAGGTGCTTGTCGTCATCAGAACTGCATCTCTCGTTAAACAATAGCACTTTACCTTGTTAAAATTATAGACGAACAGTAATGTGAAAAATGTTAATCTGCCCTCTTTGAACCCCCGGGAGGTCCACGTCCTGAAGATCGAACCCAGCACATCGAGATTCCCAATCGTTATTATTTAATCTGCTTCTACCTCCGCAACTATCAACATATATTATATTTACATACATATTTATGGAATGTCAAATGAAATAATCTTTATTAATCTAGGAGCTGTCACTCATTATCATGACTACAATGAAGGTAGTAATTAGAGCACAAATCCACATGACATTTCTGGGCCATGTTTATCCGCTCTGACTGTACCTTCCCCTAAATACGGGTGAACATAATCTATCGTACTCGTAGTATGCTTTGATGAAGTAGTATGCTATTAGGAATGATTAATTATCTGTGGCTTCTTGCCGACAGAGGGTAGATGATACATACGATATTAGCTGCCAAGCTCTGTAATTAGAAGTCATAAAATTATTAATGAAACCGTTTCATATCAGTGTTTATAGGAAATCTATCTCACCATACACTAGCAGTAGAACTTGTGGACGAGTTCTTCCGGGAAGGTACCTATGTCTGCTGCTAAGCAGTAATGTTAGTATTACTGTTTTCTGGTTTGAAGAGTATTACATGCACTTTTATATTTCAGGGTGATGGGCGCAGTGCAGTTCGTCAAAATCGCAGTGAAATGTACAAAGGTTACCGCTTGACACTAGGTGGGCCTCGTGCTTGAAACGTCACAAACCCACAAAAAATAAATCAACCTCTATGACGTCCAGCGATGAACATACGCCACCCCTCTTAGGGGATTGGTTACTTTAATCCCCGCGCTTGGCAGGCGTCTTGGGGATCGCAATATGATTGGCAGTTTTAGAAGGCGCTGCTGCCCACCTTCTGGTATTAATCCCTACGTTACCTTTTACACTCCCACAGCAAGATATAAGGATGTGCATTCCTAGCTCCGCACCCAAGGAGGTGCGGATCTACATAGAAATAATTGAAGATTTACCCTTGAAATACTTAATTTTACAAATATATTATTTTGCACCTACCACCAGGTAAAATATTCTGCGAATGCCCACTTGGGTAGCATACCACCCTGAACTAGAACATATGTCGGGAAGCACCTAACGGTGTATTCCGGCAGCTGTCCTTGAGAGCCAGTCCCCATTCTACGAGTAGACTACTCTTAGTCTACTCGTGACCACGGTCAATGCAACTTGATCGAAACGTCGAGGTTAGTCAAATTATAAATATTTTGATGGTTATTTGTGCGTGAAAAGACCCGTTTAGGATTTAGAAACATGAGCTTAGTTCACGAAAGTTTAAAGAAAAGCATACGATAGACGCACATATATACGTTCACTACTGAAACTCAATCGGGAGACGTTGCCTGATTGGATATTGCAATGTTCTAGTTTTGGGTGCCATTTCTCCCGTTTTTTATTAGTTCAATCATAGAAAATTGTATTGTTTTATTTTATGGTAAGGCTAACCTTTGGCCACAATATCACAAGATTGTAAGTGATGACGTACTAGGAGATGTCAAGCAGGCTTATTCTAGAATGGGGACTAAGACTAGACTAAGAGTAGTCTACTCGTGACCACGGTCAATGCAACTTGATCGAAACGTCGAGGTTAGTCAAAATATAAATATTTTGATGGTTATTTGTGCGTGAAAAGACCCGTTACTACTACTGACTAGACCCGTTTAGGATTTAGACACATATCGTATGCTTGTCTTCGTCATTCAATAAAACGTATCATTATACAATTGAAGTGTAGCTGTGTGCCTTATATGCTTTTGTTAAATTTTCGCTACATTATTATTGTCGTGATGTTATAGCGTACCTATCTTCCTTTTATATTTTAATCGATGTCTTTTATACGTTAAATTCGATTTTATTTTGTTTTAACATTAAAGCATTATATGGTAAAATATAATAAAAATAAAAATATGGATGACGATATTACTTTCTTGGTACAGTATGTACCAGAAGAAATAAATATCGTCATCCTAGGGCGAACCACCCTTCTAAGATCGCCACCATGTTGAAAGTCTTAACGACCGTATAAGAAGGTTTACGTTGTTTTATGCTATGTTATAAAAACTAAAAAGAAACTTTACTATAGCTGCGTAGCATCGAATTAAAAAGTTTTGCGTATAAAATATATGTAACTGCCTACCTTATTCAGTTATAGCAGTTTTCGAAGCGCTCGTACCGCAGTTTGCTTAGCTGTTCTTAACCGATCAGCAAAGTTAAGCAACGTCCGTCGCGGTCATGACTTGGATGGGTGACCGCTAGTGACAATCGACAACTTTGCTGTCCTGTGGTAGACAAAAACAGGCTCGCCCTCTATTCATTCTATCTAAACATATCTAGTGAAACGCCGGCGTTTAAAAACATCTGCCGTTTCCTTTGAAGTATGAATATGTTATTTTATTGTTATTTTTTATGCCTGCATCAACATCTAGATTTAAATGAAATCTACACAAAGAAAAACACTGATGTCTAATAAGAAGATGCAAACTTTATGTTTCAAATCAACATTTGTTCCAAGGCAACGCAATGTAACCCAATTTCACGCGGATGTGATCATGCACAAATGAGATAAAATGTGACACACAAACAAAATTATAAGTTAAATAATCCGCCATTTCCTTGTTACGTTCTTATTATTAACTACAACTAAACCAATTATGAAAACTATCGCGAGTTTTATCTATATTAACATATAAGGAACCGGCTAGGACCCGCGTTATATGTGTAACGCGGGTCCTAGCCGGTTCCTAATAAGTTAAACCAATTATGTCCTGTCACTGGCTATTAAAACACGATCTGGAAAAAAAACCACTGATAATCATCACCTATCCATTTTCCATTACATGTGGGGTCAGTGCAATGATCTCTCTAACAGCACAGAGGACGCGACAAAGAATAACATTATTCTTTAGCAGCACGAAAGACGACAATATTAAAAAAAACCCATAACCCATTTGTTTTGTTTGAAATTGTATTCAACGGTATTGTGTTTTACTTCCCATATCACAACGACTGAAGTAACAGGGAGTTTTATGTGTAATTTCCAGAGATTGGCTTCGCTTTTTGGACATCCGGCTCCGTAAATACCTATTACTTAATGAAATCATGACAATAAATATTCACGAAGACAAAATAGGAAACAAAAGGAAAACAAGTTGTTCTGATTTTTCCTTTCGTTGTGATATTTTAAGCTCATTCGCTTAATGTTATTGCGAAATTTACTATAGGTATGTATTAGTGAAATTCATTTTTATTTTCTGCTCAGTTTTGACCAGGTATAGTATTATTTATCTAGATGCAAAAGTATTGTAGTTTGGTTGCAAGCAACTGTTTTCATTATTGTTAAAAAAACTACATACTTCACACATATTTCTAATTGTGTAGGCAAATAATAACTCTAATATCACTCGAAATGTAATCAAACAACGCGAACACCCAAACAAAATTATTTGTAAACTCTCCACTAGTAAAACAACAGGGCCAACTTTAAATGGAAATATTGGAAAATTCCAAAGCTCTTTTCGCCATTATTCTCTGGGAAAAGGCCTCGCTGACCGCTCGGGGAGTTAATGCTTGTTTACTTACTTTCTATTAGGATGAATGTCACTTAGGTCTACATAAACCGGTCACTCAGGACCGTAAAAGATGCCGTTTACTCTCATTTGACCTTATAGGCTCGTTGGTAGCTAATGAATTGAGATTTACGAAGCTACAACAAAAAGTTTACACCTACTAGGAAGTCATGAGGAGGGAGTGGCCACGGTTGCTTTAGAAAGTCGGTGGCTGTTCGTACCCAAAGATACTTGTGTACACTTTTATCTAGCCTATGAATTATTCGACGGGAAAATACTTTTTATTTTTGCATTTGAACCGTATACCCATTTTAATGGACAACACGATTCAATAACTAAGGCTCATACATTACTCATCGTAAATGTAATTTTACGTCCTTTGACTTTTAAGTACTAATTATTTATTCATTCAAATACGTAAACATTTGTTGAATACTCATTCTAATAATTGAAAAGCATTGCTAAAACAGTTTATAAATATCTGGTATGGATTTTATATACATTTGGTTAATAATATTTAAATTATAAATCTAAGTATAGGCGTAGGCCTAACGTGCTTGATAATTTATGGAATCTTTAGAGAAATTTGGCCTACATTTGGTTTTATAGAGAAGGACTTCCAAAAGAAAATTATGTTTTATCTCTCAATCCCTCGAAACGCTACCTATCAGCAATAAAAAAAGTAATCGGTTGTTTTATCTAAAAAAATTATAGAAATTGTTAGACAATCGTAATATTTAATAAAATAAAACGAATTATTGTTTAAGTTTGATTGTGTCAAAATATCTTAATATTTTTCCAATGATATTTTGCACTTAGTTGTGATGACAGCTCATAACAACCTAATAACGACTTTTAGTCATATTTTGTAGTAAAAACGTAGAATCTATGAGCAATTTCTATAATATTATTTAGGTATTATTTCGAATACCTTCTTTCCTTTCAATCTAAACGTTATCGATGAACAGGTGTATGTCATCGCTTGGGTCTCACTGAGTTCGATACAATTCAATACATATTTCGGAGGCTTAACAAAAAAATACGTGGTTTACCGTTACAAGTTGACGAATATATTATTCCGAAATTGAATTGGACTTAAAGACTTATCTTCAGGTAAAATATCTAAGCACCTAAGTGCTTCAAAAACATTCAGGTTGTCTCGTTCGATATATTAGGTATAGGGTACTAGCTGTGCTCTACAATTTTACTCTCGATTATGAGCAATGATGATGATGCGTTCTGTGTTAATTCAAAAACTACATTCTACACCATCTATATTCCAAATTTAATCAAAATCGGTTCAGCTGATTTCGCGTAAAGGAGTAACATACATTCAAACTCATATTATCACTCACACTTTGGCATTGTATTAGGTGTAATTATTAGCTATAAAAATATTATACCTAAATTATAAAATAAAATTACATTTATTATTCAAGGATCCAATGATTTTGTATACTTCATATAAAAGCTGAATTATACTGCCAATCTAATGTGCCCAGATCTTGAAGTTTGAAGAAGATTCTCTCCCTCATTAGGGTTGTTTGCCATACGCTTGGCAGGCGTCTTCTCCACTGTTGAGCAACGACCTCAACCTCTAATATGGTAGGGTTTGCCACAATCCTCACGCTTAGTAGGCGTTTTGGGAAACAGAAATATATAGGAAGGTGCAATCCGAATACACCTCGGGAACGGTTAAAAAATATAAAAACTTTCAATGTAAATAAATTTAATATCCAAAAATAGCCAAATTGAGGTTCTGGTATAAGCACATTACAACGATTCCAATGTTAATCCTAACAAATTTAAAAAAGCTATTTTGTATTCAAAAGACTTCTTTAAACTGAGGAAAGTATGTCCATCAAAGACTCCAAAGGGATTCTTAGTAAGTCCCAGAAATATTTGCCCGATTAGGCCCAATGCTCACCACAGCTCGATCCATGACTTAAAAGTGGGTTGTAATAATCACGAATAAAGGATTGTTTTGTAATTCATTTTCAATTGATTTTGCATGGTGGTAGGGCATTTTGCGAATGCCCGCCTGGCTAGCTACCACCCTCAAGTAGAAAATTTGTCGCCAAGCACCTAACGGTGTGTTCCGGCAGCTGCCCTTGAGAGCCAGTATTTCTAGGTTAGCCTGAACAACATCTTCGACCACATCATCACTTACCATTAGGTGAGATAGTGGTCAAAGTCTAACCTATCAGGCACAAAAAAAAAGCTTATACGCTCTATTAACAATTTAATGGCAAGATTGATCAGAATCGTTGTTTATTTTCCCCGCTCTACAGTTTATTAAAAAGATTACAATATATAGCCCTTTTCAACGGGGCAATGCTGCCAACATACTGCTAACTGATAGTGGGCTGGAGCATTTGGACTACAATGGCCTTTAGGCTGCATACACGATTTTGTTATAGTAGTTGTAGTATTGTAAATAATTTTTAGAATATCCTTTACTACCTTAAATAAAACTCTTTATAACTATTTATTGTTTTTTTTGTAAAATATGTTTGACTCCTTCATGTAGTGCCAGGACAAATAGACATAAAGTGTGACACAGATGCCAATTATAGACACAATTATATTTAGCCAAGTGGAAATGAGCGCCATCATTAAGTTTAAGTTTAAAGCGGGACTGGAGCTGGAGAGAGCTGCAGCATTTGGACTACTTGTAAGTCTGCAATGACTTGTAGGTTGTCTAAATGCTTTCATTGTAGTAGTTGTAGTGTTGTATGTAGTATGTAGTATTTTTCAATACAGGCATATAGCCAGTATTAAAAAACTTTTAAAAAGGGTATGCTGTGCGATCAGCGTTAAGTAAGAAACTCCAAGTTTTTTACTATAATTTCGTTAAGTGTTATTACCAGTACATACCTATATAAGTAAATCAATCTTAGTTTATGCTCAGTTAATAAATTTTTAACGTTTACCATAACCGTTAACCATTTTACTATAGGTAAGATGTTCCTGATGGAGGGATGAACCCATATAACTGATTGCCACGTGGACAAAGGCGCACCGGATGCTAGTAAGCACTAAAACTTACTGTTATATTATGTAGCGTTCGTAGCGAAGTTTGCCTAATAATTCTTAAACGTTCAATAAGGTTAAACAACTTCAGCTGTTCTCATTACTTGGATGGGTGACCGCTAGTTACATATACTAAGTGAGCGCTTTCATGCTTCGGCGGGTAAGTTAAGGGGGCGATTCAGATCAGTTGTAACGGAAAATAAAACAAAACATTAATTAAATAAAGTTCAATCTCAACGCACTCTACACTTAGTGGCTGCAATCTTTTGTGTGTCTAAAACTCACGAATATTAGACAAATAATACTTTTACAAGGATACGATTGGCCAAGTTGAAACATTTTAGCAAAAGTTAGATGTGAAAATTTGTCATCGTTGAGGAGAAGGTTCCAATAAATACTTTTAAAACAGCTGTTCTTCATATATTTTTTAAACCTATTAGTCAAGGAGTGCGATTTCAAGGAGTGGTCGCGTTTCGAGTGCTTGAAAAAGTTTCGTCGTAAAACTTCACACGCTCATAAGTCCATAGTCATTAGAGTCATAGTAAAGTGCATCGATACTGACATATTTCCATACAAAACGTGATAAGACCAGTTCGCCGCCACAGATTGAGGAAGAGTATTCAGAGCATTTGCGTTTCTTGACCTGCACTGAGCCGTGCGTTGGATTATTTATCAGACTAGAAGCTACAAGCATACGAGAATACATTTCGAGTTCGCTAACTACCCTCGGTACGTACGATAATTTAACAAGTTTACAAAATGGTAAACACATGCGCTGCTTGTACAAAACATATTCGTACAAGTGTTTCTTGTATTAAATGCTATAAGTGTAGTAATGTATTCCATCCCATGTGCGTCAATATATCAGACAAAAAAATAACAGAGGACATTAAATCTACTTGGATGTGTCCTATGTGCCAATGCAAGGAGCCAAAAAGGGACAACTCGAACACACCAATACGTGCAGCGGGGTCACCAGCGGCCTCGCTTAGTGATGAGAAAGAAAATACGTTGCAACATGAGGGTCGTAAAATGCCTACTTTTTCTAGCCCATCTGTTGTCATTGTCTCCGAAACTGACGACATACCTGCGTTGACCTCTGAAATAAAATTACTGAGAGGGGACATTGGGGATATGAAATCTCACATAGTAACATTAACAGACCACATAAAGCAATGTTTCTCGCGAATCGATGAACATGAGAAAAAGATAGAAGACGTTCAGTCAAGACTCCAGGTGCTTGAAAAGCGTGAATGCGAAATACTTATGTGTCGCAACAAAATTGCTGGATTGGAACACGAACTCGCCATGCGTGCCCAGGCTAGGCTGCGTAATGAAGTAGAAATATCTGGAGTCAATGAGCTCCCGGCAGAAAACCCGATGCATATAGTAAGTGTCATTTCCCACAGAATAGGCTGCACACTAGACATCAATGACATTGAATATGTCAGTCGTGTTGGGCCAAGAAAACGCGATAATATCGCTGCCCAGGATGACCAAAAAAACATCCGTGACCAGGCTCCTCGTCCCTTAGTCGTTCGGTTTCTCCGGCGCCAAAACCGCGACGCATTTCTGAAATCAGGAAAAGGCCGGCGAAACCTGACATGCGTCGACATAGGATTGGAAGGTGCCTCGAGGTCCATATACATAAATGAGCGCCTAACACAAGAGAATCGACATTTATTTCGTTCTGCCAGGCAGCAGGCTAAATCAGCGGACTACAAATTTTGCTGGGTCAAAGGCGGTACAATATATATCCGCAAACGGGAAGGGAATCCCGCTATTCCAATTCGATCTATGGAGGAACTTCAGCGCCAATTCAGCTCCACATCTACAGACTGAAAGCACGGGCTCTATATACGCTTTACCAAAAGACATTTTCTTTCTATTGCTTAATGTTATTTGTCAACTTTTATGTATCTTGCATAACGGGATATTAATTACGGAAACCTTATTTATTATATTAATTAATTACCTCATCCATATGGCTACGTGCAATTTTTTACGTAACAATCAATATGCACTGTCATTAACCACGCTTCTAACAACTACAATTCACTTACACATACATTCACACTCGCATACACTCGCTACACTTACCTCATTCACTAGACTCAAACACGCCTGTCATATTCTTGCATGTATGGTAGACTGCGGCTCTCTTGAAATGACAAACTGGCTTCAGAAATCACCCTTTTCATTATTTTATTGTTACAAAGATGGCTTTACTTAGTGTAATGGACGAGATCGATGAAGCCGTAAAGATTGAATGTCATACTCTTGAGTCTGTAGATGCTTGCAAGAATATTCTGAGCCGGGGTGATTATAAATTTAGGGTCCTTGCCTTTAATATTCGAAGTTTTCAGAAAAACTTCGATGATTTTGTGATAGCATTAAATCGCGTAGCTGTCAACATTGACGTGATAGTTTTATCTGAATGTTGGCTTTCTGACGCTTCAAAAATAGACTCCTTGCCGGGTTATGATTCTTTTCGTACTTCGACGCAAATGAATAAAAATGGTGGGGTTGTTATATATGTAAAAAGCTCCGTCAAACCCATGGTACATGAGTCAAAAGTGCTTGATGCCGACTCACTCCTCTTATCAACTGATAAAATAGCAGTTCTAGGAATCTACCGTTCACCGTCTACCAAAGTTTTAGACATGTTTATTAATTCGCTAGACGACACGCTTAACACCCTTAAAAGATTCCCGATTATCATTGTCGCCGGTGACATAAACATGGATATCTGCAATCAGTCTAATAATTATGTATCTGATTACTTGTGTGTAATGGCTTCTCATGGCTTACTTCCTGCAATAACAAAGCAGACGAGACTTAAAACTTGTTTAGACCAAATTTTTATAAAATCGAATACGAAATCACTAGGAATAATATGTAAGTCATCAATAACAGATCATGATATAGTTATTTCCGAAACGTCCCTAAAACATGTTACTTCCAAACCACCTCGATTTAAATTTATAACAAACATAGCTGCTGCGACTAGCGAGATAAACTTAGTTAATTGGTCAACGGTTATCAAGGAATCTTCTGTAAACTCTGCTGTATTCTCATTTAATCAAACCCTAACAAATATACTAGATAGACATACTCAAAAAGTAAAAATCGGCAGAAAGTGGGTAACAATGAAGCCCTGGATAACACGCGGGTTAATTAAATGCATGCGCCATCGTGATAAGCTACACATGGACTGTAGATTGTACCCCGATGATATAGTTCGCCGTAAAATTTACACCAGATACCGGAATTATTGTAACAAACTATTAAAAAAGCTAAAAAATGAGTATAATAATCGCCGACTAGAAGAAAATAAGAATGACTCAAAAAGACTCTGGGCAGTCATTAGAGATCTTTGTAATACTTCAGCAAACACCAACAACACATTTGAACTAGAAAATAGTATAGATGGTAACCCTATTCATTCACTTAATTATTGCAATAAATATTTTGTTTCCGTAGGCAAAACTCTAGCAGATAAAATTATAGAAAAACTCGGCACCACTCATGATTCTCTCATATCGACGTATAAACTAGAAGCCTCTGCCACACACTCTTTTTACTTTAGTCCCACAGATCCTTATGAAATTTCTAACATTATTTCCCTGTTTAAAATTAACAGCTCGCCAGGCCCTGACAAGGTTACGGTTGCATTGCTCAAAAAATCCATTCCCTCTATTTTAACACCTCTTACGCATATTTTTAATCTAAGCCTTTCATCAGGAACGTTCCCAGATTGCTGGAAAACAGCAGCCATTTGCCCGATCTACAAAAGTGGATCGAAAAATCTCGCGGAAAATTTCAGGCCTATTGCTCTGCTTAGTGTTATTTCTAAGGTGCTCGAAAAAATTGTCAACAAACGTTTAGTTTCATATTTAGATAGCCATCACATATTATCGGAGAGACAGTTTGGCTTTCGGAGAGGTAGGTCAACCGAAGACGCATCTTCACTTTTAGTAAATCTAGTGTCGACTCACGTTGAGAATGATGAAAACTGTGTTGCTGTATTCTTGGACTTAGCGAAAGCATTTGATTCCGTGTCGGTAGGCCTACTTCTTAGAAAATTGGAATCGCAAGGAATCAGAGGAGTTGGTTTGAACTGGTTTGAGAGCTATTTAAGTGATCGTAGTCAGTACGTCAAAATTGGTTCTCATTCTGGCAGTACCCTACCAATTAACTTTGGCGTACCACAGGGAAGCATTCTTGGCCCTACCCTTTTTACACTATACATAAACGATATTGTGGACTGTCCCTTAAAAAATGCCGACATTATCACATACGCAGATGACACAGTCATTATTTTTCACGATACAAGTTGGAAACAAGTGTACAAACGTGCAGAAGAAGGTCTTCTCAAAATTGCAGAGTTATTAGATAAAAATCTACTTACTCTTAATGTTAAAAAAACCAAATACATTGCCTTTTCTAAGACTAGCGTAAATAGCCCTCCTTGTGACCTATTCATTAAAATTCACTGTTGCTCTTTTAATAATGTCGTCACAAATGTATCTAACTGTAACTGCAGTCCCATAGAGCGCACCCAAGCTATAAAATATCTCGGCATTACTATAGATGAACACCTAACGTACAGTGCTCACATAACTGAATTGGCGGGCCGAGTAAGGAAACTGATATTTATCATGAAAAAGCTTAGAGATTGTTCTCCTATAAATATAATACAACTAGTTTACCAGGCGTTGTGCGAATCGATCTTGCAATACTGCATATTAGTTTGGGGTAGCGCCGGTAAAAGCAATTTCATCGAACTGGAAAGAGCCCAACGTGCCGTCATTAAAACGGCGTTAAGAAAGCCTTTCCTATATCCAACGGATAGACTTTATGAGGAATTCAAAGTTCCACGGGTGCGTCAGTTATACATAATAAAAGCGACTGTTAAAGCACACAAAAAAATTCTGAATAGTCCAGATTATTTGTATCTCATGTCGAAGCGTGTATTTAGTCTCCCTGTACCAAGAGCTACATCTCTTTTAGCCAAAAGAAGTCCAGCATTCTCCCATCCTCACACATACAACAACGTTAACAAACTCTGTGATTTAAAAAATTCTACCGTATTCACATGTAAAAATAAAGTCAAAGAATGTGTTTTAAAGCTTTCATACAAAGAAACCGAGGAGCTTATTTAAATTGCCCCTGGCTTATTCTACACAATGTCAGGCCTCACGTCACTACACACTAATTTCACAAACCCTACTCGCCTTTCCTCTTACATATAATTACCTATCAAACAAACCGTCAATTACAAGTACATTCTGCAATAAATACACTGGGCACATGGCTATACACCCTAATACATACAAACATACTCCCTTCACCTGCTCACACATTTTGCTAACGAAAATCACGAAATATGCACAGTCACACACTTACACAACCAAACACATACACACACAAAAATACTTTGACTCACTTACCTTCTACCCTTTTGTTTAAAATACATACTGGTACCAAATCACAATAAATTTATTTAACATTGTAGTCATAATTCTTGATATGCTTCTTTTAAACATAAGTAAACTCTGAATGGGCAGTACAGTATCGAATGAACAACTTACTTTACAACTAGGAAAGTTGTTCTTTCGATTACCTACTTTTTATTCATAGGTCTATTTAAATCATATGATTCGCATGAAAATGTATCTGTAGGGACTTTTGTATTGTTAACGAGTGTGCTACGCCCACATACGTATCATATTTATTACACCTAAGTATTAAAAGATTAAGTAAAAATAAAAATTCAAGTTTTGTATAATCGCAACTCAGAGCCCCAAGATACAGGCTCACGCTTAGTTTGGGGCTCACTTGTACCTACAATCTGTAAAAATCTTGTCAACTATGGATAATGAAAAGTGTAATAAGTTAAAAATTCTTTTGTGTTAATAAACATTTATTATTATTATTATTATTATTATATATATTATAGTTATAAAAAATCTTCAGCACGGAAATGTGGCCAAAACATCTATACATAACATAAATTTCTTTTCCAAATAATGATCCTCTAAAGAGGATTTCACTTACACCAAAAATCGGGAAATGCCGATGGTCCCGTTTGTTTTCTTAGGATCTTAGTCGTTATAGCAAGGTGGTAGGACATTTACCGAATACCTGCATGGCTAGAGAGGATCTGCCACCAATCACGTAACGGTGTATTCCAGAACTTCTGGAACACACCGTTACGTACCGTAATGGTTACCGGCTATCTGTTTTACGACCACGTAATCACTGAGCTGAGGACAGAGACACGCCGAGGACAGAGACACATGGAAGAACATAGTGCATCAATCTGTCAAATCAGTCTAGACACGACCTTCAGTAATGAAGATGCCGACTAAAAAGAAGAAATCACTTACCATCAGGCGAGATTCTTGTCAAAGCCTAACCATTCAACTGTCAAAAAATTACCCAAAAGTTTTAAATATTTTATTTTATTTTACATTTATTTGGGGGGCTTATAGCTATCATTACAAAAAGGTTTAATAACTTAATTACGAAAAGCCATTAACAAACCTCCACAGATATATAAATAGTATCAATAATATCAAGTAGAAAATCTGTCGCCAAGCACTTAACGGTGTGTTCCGGCAGTTGTCCTTGAGAGCCAGTACTTCTAGGTTAGCCTGAACAACATCATCACTTACCATCAGGTGAGATAGTGGTCAAAGGCTAACGTATAAGGCATAAAAAAAAAAAAGTATGTATATAATAGTATAATGTTTTACATTGGCGGTAAGAAATAATGCTGTAGCACAAAAACTATGCTACATCTGTCAATTACCTACATGAGTTATCTAAGTACATGGTTTTTCAAAACATAAAATTACATGAGAATATATTAAGTTTTCTGTACTTACATGAACTTTAACAACTACTTTTATAAACCTACCTATAAACATGAGCTTAAGGCTCATTTGTTATACTTCCAAGTCAGTAGGTTCTAGTTTATATTCACATCTTCATTCAAGTATATCCATCTCTATAGGTACCAACTCATATTAATTTACCTTGAGTTTGCTTTGTACCAATTTCGATTTGAACGCGAGTAATGAGAAAACTTCGACAATCATTTATCTTCATTATACGAAATCCACGTTACATAATAAAATAACTTATTGAAAAAGAAGTACAAATTTTATAATCTGTCATAATCCCATATCAGTACTGAAATTATTACAATTAATGTAATAAAATATACTGTAAAGCATGGTGTGTTTTGAACATTACAGACGGTTTGAATAAAACATAGACGGAACTTTGAGAACTTAGTGGTGATATTTAAATTAAATTGTTTGAAAACTGAATACTTTATACGTACTCGTGCACTAAAATTTCTTTAAAGGTCTTCCCGGTCTTGCAACCGGGTTAGATAGTTGTAATTTATGTAAACCCTTTGCATTAGGTGTTTGACGATAGGAGATAAGTGAAGATGCAGATTGGCTTACCACTACACTGTCAAGCTCAAAAACCCGTATTGGGAATCGAGGGTACATCCACCTATTAAAGCCTAAGGCAATCTAAACCCATTTTTTTTGTTCAATAGGGCAAACTGTAATTTTCGAAGAGTTACCACAGAGAGCCGTTACTGGAAAACTAAATAAGCTAATAATAGAACTAAACAAATAATATATCAGCCAATGCACTTCTCTTATCATTAACACGAAAACGTTACTAAGTATTTCTTGTTTTATTAGATATATTCAAAAAAAATATTTGAAAAAAAAAACGTAACCGACTTCCAACACTAAAAAGTATGAAATAACTGGTTGAAGTCGGTACCATGCTGAGATCAAGTTTTGAAACACTGACCTCACTTTACCACGGTGCGAGTTCCACAAGTTATTTTCTACTTATCAGTACTGGAAGTAAATTTTTTCCACCTTTTTTATTATTACATTACGGCCTACAAGAAGACACTCGCCTAAAATAATGATCGCCAACGACATAATCCAGATATGCAAATACATTATTCAGTTAATTGACCAATACTTTTAACTACTTAACCGATTTTGATAAAATTTATATGGAACAAATTTGGACGCATACTCAAACCCAAGACAAAATAATCATCAAAATAAATTAATTTGACGGAGTAATCGCGTAACAAAAACACAAAATAAACATCCCGTCGAATTGAAAACCCCCTCCTTTTTTGTTAAATCAGTTAAAATGAAATAGGCCGCAAATCTTAACTAAAAGTTTCATATAGTATATACTGGGAGTAAATACTTCAATGTAATATATGGGCTTCTGATGTTTATCTAGGGAGTGGGTTATTATATTACTCGAAATTAAGAAGTCAAATTAAGCATATTATTAAATCGCCTCATTTTATGTAATAATCCAAAAAAAATTATCTGTAAAAGAAATATTAATATATAGAAATATTTCATAACCAAACGTTCTCCTTTTACCTCAAAATACGGAAAGTACACAAAGAGTTCCGACATTTACGTATTTTGTACGTTATTTTCCCATAACATCACGTCGCGGTAGATATCCAATGCGTACTTAGATCACGTGCTATGGAAGGGTTGCGCACTATTACACATAAACGAGGAAACTACCTCACCAACCAATTTTGAGTCGTAGTACAATATAAATAAGTGCTAGAATGTAGAAATCTTTTAAGTCATAGTAATATAAGTATGATGGTAGAATATTGTGTTCAGGATACTTGATATTTGCATGGCAATGGGACATAATAAAAGTGTTAATTAAGTATTTTTGTGTGGGTGTTCTGACGGCTTGTCTTATGATCCAACGATAATTACATAATATATTATTATATATTTTGATCGATAATCACTTAATATATAAATCTTGAAAATATCGAAAGAATGATGATATTCAAAACAATTTAAAAGAGAATTTAAAATATTAGGCAACATTATAATGTAAAGACAGTTTAATGAGAAGATAGTTAATTTGTTTTTATTGCTTTATCCATGGCGTCTAAAGTTGAGAGTTGTTTAAAAGACAGTGAAGTAAAAAAATTTAGTAAAGTATATATCAAATTTTTCATTTAAAATTTTAATTCGTAAAAAAAATTATGTAATTCTGTAGATAGTATGTAGATTAAGATATTTTTCCTTTTGTTTCAGATGTAAAATTAAAAATTTCTCAGATTAAATTTATATAATATAAAACTCTTTTTACATGATGCTGACAAAAATGGTCTAAACAATAGCCATGAAAAAAAAAATTTCAAGCTGTACGCATAAAATCATCGTTGATTATTAGATCATTTCGTCGTCTTTTTGAAACGATCTCTAAAGTGTGAATTTGCTTTGGGACCTGAAGCAATCGCAGCAGCAAGACGTTCTTTATAGTCAGTATATTAATTCAGTTTATTTACTTTTGACTGAAAAGTTTCTAAAATGTTCATGGTTCTGTGGCGTTCACCAAACACTATTGCAGGAAAATTAATCTTAAACCAAAATGATTTTAGGCTAAAAATAAAATTTGGATGTTTGTACTATAACCATGTGCACTATAACTATATGCACGTGGGGTGCCGGGCTGGAATGTCATCCCCCCAATTTCTACCTGTGGGTATCGTAGGAGGCGACTAAGGGTAATACACCAGAAGGTGGGCAGCAGCACTTTCTGAGGAACCGATATGCGATCACACTGCGATCCCCAAGCCGCTTGCCAAGCGTGGGGATTATGGCAAACCCCCCATATTGGGGGAGGCTGTGTTCAGCAGTGGACTATCCGGCTGATACAGTACCTAAATATCAAAATTAATAACTAAATTTGTTCGTTACAAATTTTGTTATTAACTTTGTTATGAACTTTATCTTATTTCGCATCAGCTGAATAACATTTTTCAACACCTGTCTGACTTCTGAAGCGTTAAATAATCTTTGATTGAATTGTTAGCTTCCCTTGCTAGTGAATTATACTGCAGAATTTAAATTAAATTGCTACCTTGATTTAGGATTCGCCATTATTGAACACGAAGTTTTGAACATAATGTAATATGTTTTACATATCATTTTACATTTCAAAAATGTATTAAACAAATACTACAAACTATATACAACACTACAGCTACTACAATACTACAGCTACTACAGTAAAAGCATTTGGACTCATAGCGAGTCCAAATGCTCTAGCCCACTATCAGTTGGCAGCGTGCCCAGCATGCTGGCAGCATTGCCCCGTTGAATTGCAATGCTTATTCTTTGAAAAAATAAAAAATAACTTTGTTACATTTGTCAATTACATTAGGCATCTACATGGTTTTCTAAACTTAAAATTAAATGAGAAAATAGTGAAGTATTCTGTACTTAGATTAACTCCAACAACTATTTTTATAAACCTACCGATGTACGCTAAAGCTTCATTACCGCGTGGGGTGCCGGGACAGAATGTCACCCTCCCATTTTTTCCCGTGGATGTCGCAGGAGGCGACTAAGGGAAAAATACCAGAAGGTGGGAAGCAGCGCCTGAAGAACATACAACTTCTACTGTGATCCCCAAGACACCTGCCAAGCATGGAAATTATGGCAAATCCCCCCCGTGGGGGACCTCGTTCAACGGTGGACGTTACGGTTGATGTGATGTGCTTTCAAGCAATGAATTTGAACCGACTAACTTAGAAGCAAATGAGGCTTCTAAGTTAGTCGTTTCAAATTCATTGCGATTATCATGTTCACATCTTCATTAAAAGTATATCCATCGCTATAGGTACTCATTTTAATTTACCTTGAGTTTGCTTTGTACAATTTTGATTTGAACGCGAGTAATGAGAAAACTTCGACAATCATTTATCTTCATTATACGAAATCCACGTTAAATAATGATATTAATGAAACTTAGTGAAAAATAAGTAAAAATTTAATAATCTGTCATAATCCGATATGATCTTCAATATAGCTATCAGCGAATTTTGAAAGCGGTTTACCCGTTTTAACTCAATACTTAATGTAGCGTTGATGATGGTAGATCATTTTTTGGAATACTCGCCATGCTAGCTACCACTCATAAGGATAAACCTGTCGCCCAGCACCTAAAAGCCAAAAACAAGCCAATACCGGCAGCAGTCCTTGAGAGTCAGTTCCCACCCAAGGTTAAGTTAGCAGAATGTCTTTAGCAATAGTCTTCCAGCACGTTTTCGTTCCATAAGGGCTTCAAATATGCGGCAATATTCATTGTTTAAGTAACAACATTTACAGCAATAAACGTCGTACCAAAATTACGTTCCTAAACTCACCAATTTCACCGGTAGATTTTCCTTAATTTCAATGCCTATCTATAATTATGTATTAAAAGAAAGCCCTAACTTCTAAATAACAACCTGCAATAATTGGCCTCGAAGGACTACGGGTAAACCTTTTTGATGGAGTTACTACACCAGTCAATAATCTAGTTATCAATATCGGGCTTCCTGCTCGAGTCTGCAAAGACGGTAATCACTTTCGATTCAATTAATTACACGCCCTGTGCCTCCTCTCAGAGTACAAACGCGACGATATGACAACACTATATACATAGCTAAAAGCCATAACGTCATAGACATTTAATAAAATTAGACGGGGGAAACCCACCGAAATAAAGATTTAGGGCTTGCTTCCTATGATTTTGTATTGAATTTATGTCAATACCAAACACCCTTCAACAGCAGCCCTGAAATGAGTGAAGGACAATGAAAGGTATCAATTAAGTTGATCTTGGTATCTATGACATCTTAACAATCAGAAGTACCCGGTACCATCAACAAAGAGTTCTTTGTGTTAAGGAAAAATACGTATAGAAGCTCTCTCCAATTAAATGGAGTGCCAGAAACATGCCAGAGACAAAACTACAAGCTTGCTTGTGACTGACAAAACGGTTTTGGAACCATCTGTTATTGTTCTAAATAGGTTGAGTAGGTACTCATTGTATTTGTAAAAAAATATAGTGTAGCCTGTATTTAAGCTTCAATACGTCAATATAAATAGAATTACTCCAGGTAATCGAGTGCCGAAATGTTTTTTTTAGTTATGGGCCTCTCTTTTTTTAAACTTTTTTTTTAGGTTCCGACGTGTTTTAGGGATAGATGATAAGACCACAGAGTATCGTAGGATAATATAATATTATTTACACCTCACAAGCTCTGAGGTGTTGTTTATTTTTCGAAATCTGTCTGGAAAATTGCTTTTTATCCTTTGGCGTAGAAAATTCTAATATTTGTAAAAATTCTAAAAAAAAAAATTTACTTTCAATAAAACTAATTGTAGTAATTTTAATTCTAACGTTTAATAAAACAACACAACTTATAACCATAATTATTTATGCTGCTTTCCTTGCTGGAATGAGGTGAAAAGTTGTGTGTTTCGCTTGGCAGCTATGTTATTTTGCATCTCGTACCTTTGAAACCTTTGTTACGCTAAGGATTCAATAAAAGTACTCGCGCAAAATAACAACTTTGAAGGCTTGCAAAATAACTATTATCTGTATTTTACCCTCTGGAAGTGACAATTTTTTTAAAAAGCTAATTTCATAACCTATTTGTATGCCATAAGCTCCCTAATAAATCTAGCACACCTAGCAATATGTGATTTTTATACTTTTACATATTAAAATAACCATTACGTATGTATACACGTTATAGTCAGATATTTTGTATTACTTTGAAAAAAACATGATTATATTAAAAATTTCAAGCTTATTTTTAATACTATCAGACATTTTTACCAATGTTTCTGTAGAAATTAAATCAACGGTTTTATTCAATACAGTTTTTCTTGAATGGGATCACATGGATGTATTTTTGATTAAACAAAATTTTCTATTAACTCATTGATAGCTGTAAAAAATGCTAAAACAAGAAATGTATTGCCAACAGTCATTTAGGTGTTTTTTTTCTTCCTTTTTTACGTTATATAAGGTGGCCTGTCCGTCATGGCCTGCTTTTTAAAGTAAGCTGAAATGCGTTCAATGGATGTTTGAATGTTTGAAACCCTAAAAATACGTTTACACTATTTTGAAATTGCGTCTCATATCTACAGTACAATTACGATGATACGTATCAAAGACACCTTATTTATTTACATGTCATAAAAACAAAGGAAAACCTTTGTCTGCCATCGTATATCTCAGATTATAATCTTATTGTTACCGTTGTGTTTCGCGCCTAACATGTCTCTCGTACGAGTACCTATATTATTTTAAGGTTAAAGTGTATTTTTACCATTAAGTAGTTTTATTGTGAATTTATCAAAACAAAGGTAACAGAATTAAATATAATTAAAACAAATGCATAAGCATTTTATACATAAAATAAATTTTGTAAATAGAATATGCATGACCCTACATCGGATGTACCCCTGCTTGCACCACAGCTGTCCTGACGCGATTGACACCGGTATGAAAAAATAATTATTTTATTATTACAAAATTTCTAGTGGAAACATTATAGTTATGTGATTCGACCCACAAAAAAACAAATTTATAGGGTTGCGTTGTCATTAACAGGTTAAAAGCTAATTGCAAAAATAACTCTTGTTGAAGTAGCAACATCTGAAGTTAGGTCGTACTATATTACAACGTAACTTCAACTATAGATGTCACTCCATCCCGATACGATGGCTAAGAACGAAAAGACAAATTAGATCATATGTTATGTTGTCTTAGTATAGTCTAGTATAATATAGTCCTGTGTTGCTCTAATCTAATCGTAGATTGGATTAGAGCAACACAGGACTATAATTTTTCTCTCGTTGTATTTTTGTAATGTATTCATCATTATCATTGCAAAAATAAATGATTAAAATAATTATTTTCTGTATAAACCTAATTTTGGCCCCCGATTTTACAATTCTGAAATTTAGTTAAAATTCTATCAGTGCGTTCTTAACAAATCGGGATGAAAAGTATTATGTGTATTCCAATAATAAATTAATATATGCACCATATTTCAATAAAATCATCGAAGCTCTCGAAGCTATCGTAGAGGAACTTGTCTACGCCGGTAGCCGATCAAATGGGTTACGTAAGCAATGTTCACTGTGGGCACTTAATGGATGAGTGACCACTAGTGGCATTTCCTACTGAGCACCTCCGTTTTTTGAAAGGCGCTTTTAGCCGTCAATCCCATAAAATCTGTACCGTTGTTGTTTTGGGATTGCACACTGAGAAAACCGTCTTAAAGGCTTAAATCAAATTTGACCTTTTACCGTTGAATTGTAACTACGTAAGATGAATTCACAAGTCTTAAGATGATTTTCACCAATCAATAAAAATGTACCATGTTTTATAATAAACACAACCGTCAAAAACGCCTTCCGTAAAGTATTTTCAGAATTGCAACTTGTTATACGATAATAATTGCAGTATTGACCATAAAATATACCTTACTTTTACGGCGGTTTATATACGGTGATTATCACTATAACGTACGACTTAATCAGCCTTATCAAAAGTCAATATTTAAGAAAGACCACAAAATACACCTTAAATGAAGATGAAAAGAAACATTCGCCTTCACTGACCTCGTTTAACGCCTTCTAGTTGGAAGGCGTTTTTGTACGTATTTACGTTTGGTTGGTTTTTCGCCTTATACCATATAAATTGGCCGTCATTAGGGCGCTTTTGACTTTAGATTTTTCTCAGTGCAGTCGTTAGCCGAAGACCTTTGGGCAGCTTGAAAACTCCGACATTTTACATGGCAACTTTCGAATGCCCGCCCTGCTAACCACCACGCTCAAAAAGAAAATTTGTCCCCGTACCCGTGGCAGGTGTCCCTAAAAGCTAGTTGTCTTCGCATTTAATCCATTGGCATCGGCGATAATGATTACAATAGAATTTCATTCATAACTAAGACATAGTGGTCCTGACGATGCCCACTTATTAAGACTGATCTTTGACCACATAATTACTTACTATCAGGTGTCATCGTTGTAAAAGGCTAACCTATTGATATATAAAAAAGACCACCCTCACGCATGTAAGCATAATCAACTGAAACTTGTAATTAAACGACAATAATGTTGGTTTTTTCTTCTATGTAATTCAATGTTCCTTACTACTTTTTTATTTATTGTTGATAGGCTAGCCTTTAACCACTATCTAACCTGATATTCAGTGATAATGTGGTCGAAGATGTTATTCTAACATCTTTGAGGCTAACCTAGAATAACTGGCTCTCAAGGACAGCTGCCGGAATACACTGTTAGGTGCTCCGGACAGATTTTCTACTTTAGGGTGGTAGCTAGTCAGGCAAGCGTTTGCAAAATGCGCTACCACCATGCAATAACGACTCCCATCCTAAGAAAACAACCAGGACCGAAGGGTCAACCTCCGGGTAACTAGCGGTCACCCATCCAACTCATAACCAAAGTGGACGTTGCTTGACTTAACTGATCTGTTAAGAACGGCTAAGCAAACTACGCGTCGAGCGAATAAAAATGAAAGGTCCTAACATGAAAGGTCAGGACAATGCCCAAGTGGTGTACGTACACCCAAATTGTTCGATCACCAAATACGAAAGCTTCATAAAACTTACCACCAGTGGGTATTGATTTCCTTTAAAAGCTTTCAGGGTAAATGTTGGACATCGGGTTATCCGAAAACATTGTGCGTTTGGATTCACTTAGTTGTTAATTGGAGTACTAAAGCTTTCAATGAATAGAAACTGGAAATAAATACATCGTTATTGTAAATACTTTTATGTGTGTTTTTAGGAAGACAGAGATAGATAACACTTTATTGACTCCTTAGAAATTATAAAACTTATAACTTAAAACATATTAACAAGAATATGTGTGACAATGTGCTGTTGTTTCGGTGAGAGCGATCTCTTCAAGGCAACCCGCAACAAAAGGATCAAGTTATAGGGCAGTTTCCTAGGCATTAATAACTTTAACTGGCGTTTGGCGAGGGATTTTAATGTGCGTGTATACTAGCTTATAATATTTGTTTTTTACTTTTTTAAAACCAAAAAACTCGGCCGTTTTGAAAAAAAAACAAACCTTTAATTGACAAAAGTATTCTATATACCACACTACCGCTCACAAACTATCACGTTAATCGTTTAAGAAATTCGACCTGTAGAGAAGAAGAACCGGAAATCTAGACATCCGGACAGACGTACGGAAGCATTTATGCTGAAACCGAAACGGAGCTGCTTGGCGCTTGTTTGGACAAATCTGGATATAACCCGCAATAGTTTCATAAGTGAAAACAAAAACATACTGTAACCAATTACTTATATTTATAACTTTATACCTTGGCTTTATATGGCTTTATAAATGTCTACGACCTTCTATATGTAGTGTTTCTCCACTGCCCTGTACTGTATCATTCCTTATTCATTACTCTCGTATTATAGTCCAGCATTCCTTCAATGTCATCATTAAGACTACTAGAAAATATAGAAAGTAGGTTTTAACTACGATATATTGTGTGTCTCTTTGTCCAAACAAAGTCGGATATATAGCCTAAGAGCAGCAACAAAGATTCTCACTTAGATTGTAAAAGACGTTGACTGACTAAGGTTAGGTTATATCACATGTACCTACGGCAAATAGTAAGTTTTTTTTATGGCTGATAGGTTAGCCTTTAACCACTATCTCACCTGATGGTAATGATGATGTTGTCTAGGCTAACCTAGATTTACTGGATTTCAAGGACAGCTGCCGGAACACAGGTGCTTGGGGCCAGATTTTCTACTTGAGGGTGGTAGCTAGCCAGGCGGGCATTTGCAAAATGCTCTACCACCATGGTGCTTACCCCATTTCTAGAAATGGGGTAAGGGTAAGAAGATGATGAATAGTTACGTAACTATTTTGTTTACTATTCGTGAATGGTTTTTCAAGTCATAAATGTGTCACTTGTGTAAAATCTATAAAATGTAGTGTATGTAAATCACCGCTACAAAATCATTGACTATAATATAAGATCATTTTTATATCATTTTAAAGCACTCGTAGCCTACTTTGCTGTGATGTTCTTAACCGATCAACTAAGTTAAGCAACATCCACCGCGGTCATGACTTGGATAGGTGACCGGTAGTGGCATTACAACTAAGCACTTCCGTGCTTCGGAGGACACGTTAAGTCGTCGGTCCTGGTTGTTGACTTAGGATGGCAGTCGTTATAGCATAGTGGCAGGGCATTTGGCGAATGACCGCATCGCCAGCTACCACCCTCAAGAAAATCCGTCGCCAAGCACTTAGCTGTGTATTCTAGCAACTGAGCTTGAGAGCCAGTAATTCTAGGTTAGCCTAAAGACCATCTTCGACCACATTATCACTTACCATTAGGCGAGATGGTGGTCAAAGGCTGGTCTATCAAGTAATAAAAAAACTGTAATAATTGCAAGAATATTGACGCTTCTTAACTTTATATAGTGATGGTAGATCGATCTCAACGCTCGGCAGTGCTCCTCGAAATCACCTTCCCACATCACGAAAAGCTCGTGAAAACTGATAAGCTCAGCAAGTGCCTACCTTAACAAGAGTCATGAGTGTATCGCCCTATGGGATGTTATCTCGATGATTGTACCGGTAAGCGTATCAACTTAAAGTACAGCTTATAGCGAAGAGCGAACATCTCAGGAGGCCCTCGTGAGACGGTTGGATAAACGGTCAGATTCAGGAAGCCGATCTTGACACGGCACGCATAGCCAGGAGGTTCCTTACTCTGCAGCCCTGACGTGACCCTGGCCACATATATATCTAAGATATTAAATAAATTATGGGTTAATAAATAATAATGCGATTGTTTTTCCACAATAATCATTAAATAAATCATTGACAGTCAAATATTTACAATATAATATACAATATACTCCTGTCCGCACAAAACGATTTACCTTTATAATACGGACAGCGAAGGAATGGAACACCCTCCCAGCGTCTTTGTTCCCCGAGAGGTACAATCTTCAAATCTTCAATTCAAATATAGAGTGAATAAGTATCTTCGAGGCAAGCATGCTGCACCGTCGACCGCGTCGTCACTTACCATCAGGTGAGACTGCGGTCAAATGCTTGTCTAATCCTAATAAAAAAAAAAAACTTCATATTTTCTTACTGATTTGAAAACATTGGCACTCAAACAAATCCTTGTATAATCCGGTCCTGTTGACCTGTCCTGTCGCGAAAATGCCTAGGATAAAAATATAAGTCATTGATAGATACAGGTGTTACTATGCTGAAATCCATATATGATAATAACAAATGTTTTAAGATAACATTAAATTTATATTTATAAAAATAATGTAGTGATAACACAAATACTGCCTAATATTTCTGCGTCACGTCAAAAGCGTCATGTAGCCCTTATGGAAGAATTTTCGCGTTGCACTTCTACACGAAGCATATCTGCAGATCTTATTGAAGCAGTGATAGCCGAGCAGTTACAGTTATGGACTGCGGTGCCGCAGGTCCATGGTTCGATCCCCGCCGATGCTTGGCGGTTAAAGTATATGGTTAAGAGATTTAAAAAAAATTACAAGAAAAAATATGATAATTATAAGTATCTCCCCAACACAGATCTTCATTAATTGTAGGCAATAACCAACTCGATCATGTCAGCTTTCAAACCAGAAAACCGCTTCTAAATCGGTATATTCGCTTAAGAGCTACGTTGCCACAGACAGACACACAGGCACTTATAACCCCTCTTTTTGTATCAGGGGTTACAAAATGGACAATGTGTCATTTGGACACATGCAAAGGTATCCAAACAAAAAAATTAAGTATTATAAAATATTTAGGTGGCTAAACTCATTTTAGTGTATTTACACCCTAACAAATGATACTTTGAAGAGGTCAAATAGATGGGAATAGAGTTCTCAGCAAATCCCTGACGTTATTATGTCGGGTCTCGTAAGCACGATCTGAATACATGATCATAACTTTACACTGTTGCGTACGGATTTACTGCATATATAATACCTACATTTATGTTACGAGCTACTGTGAAATATTTGTAATAGAACAACTATGTAACAACTCTTTTTATTTAATGAGGGTAGGAAGTAACCGTTAGGTAACAAACTACGAATAAATGTTCGTAGGTGACAAAACGGGTCTGCGTCTGGCTTGATGCTGAGCTATTGTCCCTGTATATAATACTTACAGTTTCTAATCATCAATGTATATAAAAAAGGAATATAATGTGAAGAAAATTTAATACAAGCTGTAATGCACACAGCTACACTTCCATTGTACATGATACGTTTTAATTAATGTCAAAGACAAGCATGCAGTAGACGCACCTACGCATACTACTGAGACTCAATCAGTAGACGTCGTCTTGACATGGCTATTTTTGAGATGCCGTTTCTCCTGTTTCTTACAAGTTCAATGATAAGATATCGTTTTTTTTTTTTTTTTGACGGAACAAGCCCCAGGTCCACCTGATGTTAAGTGGACTAACCTCTGCCTATAACAGATGCATTTCATCACAAGTCACGAATTGCACTGCGCCCGTCACTTTGAGACATAGTTGTTAAGTGTGCCTGTAATTTCACCGGCTCTCAAGGACAGCTGCCGGAACACACCGTTAGCTGCTTAGCGACAGATTTTCTAATTCGAGGGTGGTCGCTAGCCAGGCGGTCATTCGCAATATGCCCGCCCTTCCACCATGCTTAAAATATTCTTCCGATCTCGCGTATTACGTACCTATTTGAATTTCGAACCATAAACCTTAGCGTTTGCCTGATTTTCATACTATTTAAGAAAAAATATTTTTAAAAGTCATTTTGTATTATGGAACAACAATATGCATTACCATCTACGAATAAATGATGTTCATGAAATTTATGCAACGTTCATGAATAAAGCAGCTAGTTTTATTGTAGGTATGTGTTTTTAAGTAATAAAATGCCACACGGCCATGTTCCCGTGCGCTTCATATTTCGCGTCTCGTGTAAACTAGAGACCGGACCTAGGGTTACCAGGGATTACATTAAAAAAATTGTTCCGAGCAGTAAATTATAGTGATTTCTGTTAATATCTGGTCTTATGCTGAAATTAAAAGTAGGTAGATCGTAATTAGGTAATGAACTCTTAATCATATTATATTTCCGCGGTATATTATTGCCCACAAAAAAAACTCTAAAATAGTTTGTTTTCGATGAAATTCGGCACATATCTTAAGTTTAACGTTATGTTATGTGAGTAATATTGCTCTTATTGACTCTACTTTCAATCCGTTTCTTTCCTTCGTTTATTGCATATAAGACTTAATCCTCGTACATATTACCAATAAAAAACTCATGTGAAATAATTCGCCCCTTACATTTTTATATGTGCGTAAAAAAGTACTGACAAATATTCAGTAATTCGGTAAAACGAGTGCTATGCTTTTCAGGTATCTTGTTATGTAAATCACTTTGTTTGTAAGGCATGACATAATCCAAAATCATCTTCAGGAATAAAAAAATAGGTGAATTCCGGTCTAGGGTATTTATATACATTTATTTTAAGGACTTTGTCGCTGTGCGATCACGTCGTCACGTAAGAAACTCACAAAAACCAGTACTACTAACTCAAGTTTAAGTTTTAATATTAATATGTCAAATTAGAGAATTATATGAAGGTCTCGCGCATGACTTAAATTTTTCCTACCATATATTTGTGATTTTGTAATGTAATCCGCATAGCCGACGTTGTTGCAAACTTAACAATATTAAAATTATATGAAGGTCTTAAAATCTAGTATTGAGCGGAATTTCCCGATGATATGGTAACCCTTAAGCGGTGGCGGTGCGAAGTCCATTAAAATCCGATGACGTCAGCTACCACCTTCGTCGGGACAAGCGGGCGATGAGCACGCTTTCCAACATATTTACATTTATGCAAATCGGACCAACCGAATGAGAAATCCATTAAAAAGTTATAATTAGTAAAGCGTATCTCGAACCATTGACTAACTCAGTGATAACTCACTGGATAAGTACAATAAGCATCACGTCAGTATATTCTGCAAATGTTCATTGTGTATTCGGTATTAGTGTTTTGCCGAAATAACATGTTTTGACCTTTGTTCGGTTTTATGTCAATCATTTTGAGGTGGCAGTAACTTGTAAGGTCGCATGTTACGTGCCATAAAAACAGTGGTCATGTTCTTACATTCTGCAGATAATGCCGTTTTGATTAAATCTTACTTTTTGCGTTTGTTACCAAGAAGTTTTACTTTTCTGTCCTTTCTTTTAGGGTAAGTTAGTTTTTAAAAGTTTCTACTCGTTTAATTGTATCGAGTTGTATTAACTCCAATTTAAGCTAAGGGTTTGCTAAAGATTTTTGTATGGGATTGTGACTGAACACGCACGCGCACACCACCTAATTTTAAGTGGTAACCTCTGCCTATATCAAATGTATTTAGTCACAAGTGAAGATTGTGACCATCACTGCGAGTTATTTCTATACACGATATACTAAAAACTCGATATTGCTCATACATTTCAGAATCCTATATATATAGATATATTATATAAGTGTATACTAAAAAAATATAATATATTGTAGTAATAAAATAAGATATATGCACATAACAGCAAATTGTGTTGTTTTAAATGTATAAAATCTTAAAACTCCTCAATATTAAAAGATGCGCGGACGTATAAGCGGGAAATTAAAAAAATATAATATTGTTGGGTTTCTTGATGGGTCGTCTAACAATTATACTCGATCACGTAATCCGCGAGATACGAAAAAGTTTTGTTTTTTATATCTGATATATTATTATAATACTAATTGTACTGGTTGCATTTGTCAAGGGTAAATGTAATTTTAAATATTTTGGTGGTGCGTAAATTCACCATAAGAAAGGGTGCGGGAAATGCAATAAGAAAAGCTTCGCATCGAGAAAATAACTGACCTGATTCTACTTGATAATTGGCGTTTTGGATTACCTCATCCTTTATTCTTTGCCCAAGCTGAGATGCGATTCTTTATTCCGATGTTGAATCGAATGTCGGAGAAGAAGTCAGTGTGACCATATTAGAAAAAACGTTAAAATTTTTGCGTTGACACTTACTTGATAGTGACATTAGTTTAGGTACTTTGCTTTCGCAGACTTGTGTGCCGTCCGCAGCGTACTGGGCAGGGTGGCAAGGCACATAGTTCAATCTTACCGTTGGCCGAAAATATAAGGAAAAGATTGCCGATGAAGCCAGCAAACATTTTTTAATTGATATAAGGGTAAATTAAGGAATGGTGCATTGGTGTTCCATAACTTTTTTTTTTTTTTTTTAAGCTCGATAGGTTAGCCTTTGACCACTATCTCACCTGATGGTAAGTGATGGATGTGGTCGAAGATGTTGTTCAGGCTAACCTAGAAGTACTGGCTCTCAAGGACAGCTGCCGGAACACACCGTTAGGTGCTTGGCGACAGATTTTCTACTTGAGGGTGGTAGCTAGCCAGGCGGGCATTCGCAAAATGCCCTACCACCATGCTATAACGACTGCCATCCTAAGACAACAACCGGGACCGACGGCTTAACGTGCTCTCCGAAGCACGGAAACGCTCAGTAGTAATGTCACTAGCGGTCACCCATCCAACTCATGACCGCGCGCGACGTTGCTTAACTTTGCTGATCGGTTGAGAACAGCTAAGTTAACTTCGCTACGAGCGCTTCCATAACTTTTCAAGAGAATACGAGCAATATCCCTTTGAACTCGCGAAAACCACGACTTCGTAGAATATTCCTTAAACTAACCTACAAGCGCAATAAAACTTATATATTTTTAAATTTCCCGCCTTATACTGTTTCCACCTTAACTCAAAAATGTATTATCTCTTCAACTAATTTACTAAATAAACACGTGAGTTGCGACAAGTATCAATTCTGAAATATAATGATAATGTAAACTACATAATCTGTTGTGGTGTACAACGTTCTTGGTAACTTTCGAGGTGTAAGCTGAAAATTGATTGCTGCGAGGGAGCTTTCAACAGGTTTGGCACACGTAGGCCTATGTTTAATGCATAAGGTAGCGTTTGACTGTGTAGCTTTGACGACGAGCGCTAGTACTATTACTTATTCTGTACTAGGAGTAACTGAACGTGTCAAACTTTAGTGCCACTGTTTACTACAGACGGGTATATAACAGAGGACGCGTAAGCATAGTACAGGCCACTGTTTTAGTACGCTATAGTTTATAAAGCAGTGATAGCCGTTCTCTTTTTATCTCGCTATTAGCTTACGCTTACGCAAAAAATTGTGTTGCCTTGATATTATTATAATTTTTGATCATTTTGAGCAATTTATTTACAATAGAGCAATTAATAAATACACATTTTTCGAATACAATTTTTTTTATCTTAGCTGAGGTTCTCCTTGAATATTATCTCACCTGATGGTAGAAGATGATGCGGTCATAGATATATATTCTTCTCTCATGGACATCATGTGAGTCAGTCTGTCCACGAGAGCCAGATTTCTACGTTCACCTGAAGATACATCTACGACCGCATCATCTTTTACCATTAGGTGAGATAGAAGCCAAAGGAAAGCCAAGATAAGCTAAGATAAAAAACTGTATCCATAAAATGTGATTTTATTTATTGCTTCATTGTAGGTAAATTGCTCAAACTATCGATCATAACATTTATAATACATACATAGAGCCAACATCAAAATATAACCCAGAACCATTTAGCTAAATAATCACATTTTCCTTGAGATCATAAGGCACTATTGGCATTCTATTGATACTCATAATCAAATCTCATAGGGTTCTGCGTCATACCATCTTAATCCGTTTATCCCTATTCACTATTATTATTATTATCTGGTACAATATTGCCATAACACTATGTCATCATATAACTAGACATTACTCTGGTACCACGGACAAAGAATCAATGTGCAAAAGCAATATCAAAATTTATAACATACCAATCTGTTTGTCGTGTATGCGAGGCATATCTAATATCACTATCAATATTGCTATCCACCTTCAAGTAACACATAAGCGTGTATATTAGGTACCTGTTTTCGATGTTTATATGCTCACCGAAGCGGCACGGCGGATGTATGAGTATATTTTTTTGATAAAAGTTACATTGATTTGAATCTACTCCATCAAAGTATTCTTTTCAAAGTAGATATCTTAAAGCCTCCTCAAAATAATATTCTTATGAGATTCTCTAGAAGAACTATTTTTTCGTTATAGCACATGCTTTGAAGTCATTTTTAGTGCGCATAATATAACTCCTCGTGTAAAAGTCAAGTAAACACCTATAAATCAATTAAAAATTATTAACCCGAATGCAAATTATTTATTGCGTTCTATCGTTCCTTTGATATTAAAATTGCAAGTTATATATATTTATGGAACCGTTACTTAAAGCCCATCATTTTGATATCACACTCGAGGGGTATGTGGGAAAATTTGTTTTTTACTCACAGTATATTGTCTAATGACTTCCATTTAGTTTTTTTATACTTTTCTATGTACCTGCGCTATCAAGGCGAATCTATTGATATACATTAAAATCGGTTAAGCTGTTTAGAAGTTATGGTGGCAAAACTCACAAACAGAAATACAGACATACATGAATCTTGAAAACACAGCACTTCTTTTTTGGGCAGTCGTGTAAATAGTGATGAAACAGTCTTAATGCACTATCGGGAGGTAAAATATAACGGAAACCACTCTAAGTCTCGTCTATCCTTTCTTAGTCTATGGGCATCACGTTCGCAAGCGACTCAGCGTCGCCTTTCATAATGGCGACACGCGACTCGACTCGCAAACCGTGCGGTAATGAGGGACTAGACTACTCTTACTACTGACCTCGGTAACCACTCAGAAATTATACAGAAACCATAGTCTTAAGTCGTGTTCACAGAGCTGCAACTACAGCTCTCTTGTTTTTACACGAATGCCCAAAGAAAGGAGGAGTGTTATGTTTCCAGGGTTCAGATATTACATACATACGTATTATGTTTGTGATTTATTTATTCTGCCATAACTTTTTAACTGCTTAACCAATTTTTATGTATGATATATTAGATTCGTCTTATCTAGTATCACCTGACTAGATACATCAAAATAGAAAAAATCAAATTGGCGGATTTTAGAAGCCATTCCGCGAGAACTTTTTTCTCTTGAACCCATCGTGTGACATATCAAAATGAAGGGCTTTAAGAAAAGATTCCATAAATATACAGGGTTATTGATTAAATGCTGACAATATCTTAGGGTTTACTTCTGCTAGTCCTAACAAACTTTTTGAGTTGTTTGTTTTTTATTATTTGCTATGTGTATTTGACGGAATAGGCACGAGGATCACCTGAAGTTAAAGTCTCTTGTGTTTTGTTTGAATTTTACCAGTAACCCTGTATAAAGCTTGCAGTTTTACTTTCAATTAATGATAAAACGCTTAACGACGATAAATAATTTGCCGTCGGGTTTTTTATTAATTAATTAATTTATACTTGATGTATGTGATATTCCCCGTGGGGTGCCGGGTTAGAATTGCACCTCCCCATATCATCCCGTGGGTGTCGTAAGAGGCGACTAAGGGAAAGATACTGGAAGGTGGGCAGCAGCGCCTTCTAAAGAACTGCGATTTAACACTGCGATCCCCAAGACGCCTGCCAAGCGTGGAGATTATGGCATATACCACCTAAATAGGGGAGGCTGTGTTTAGCAGTGGACTATCCGGCTGGTACAGTAATTATAAAACGCTTAACGACGATAACTAATTTGCCGTCGGGTTTTTATTGTTTAATTAATTTATAGTTATATGTAATATAGCCGAAATGCTATATTACATATAACTATACAATAAAAAGTACTTAAGTAGACAAATGCAAAGCTTGTGACACTTATGCATTTTAAATATTTATGTCATCTTTGGTGATTTTAAGGACCAAACGGTGATATAAGTTATATTAATGACACCCACTGTCTGTCTGTCCGTCCGTATGTCACAGGTTCGCAAATTGTTGCAAATATATTTTGTAGACTGTTGATCGAAACAAAAAAATGTGTAATAAATTCAATGAAATTATATTTCGAAGAGGCAATAAATGAAAATATTAATGAAAAAGTTCTTTTCAGCACCCTAGCATATAGATACAATAGTTAATCATTCAGCAAGTGAGCAAAGTAGTTTTTAGGTGCGAGTGCCGAATTTAAATCCCGAGCTAGCGGAGTAGCCTTAAATTGAGTAACGAGCATAGCGAGAGATTAGTCATTTTTATTCAGTAGGTCTAGTTCGGTAAAATTGCCTTTATTTTTTCTTCATTTAAATCAGTCTCGTTATTTTGCTATAATTTTATTTTGTTAAAAAAAAAAGTTTTTTCTTTCAAAATAAATAAAAAACATGTCAAATAAATGTTTCTTAGGACTAGCAGAAGTCAACCCTAAGAGGTTATTAGCATTTTACCAATAACCCTGTATATTGTACTCTTTAGCAAATAGCCCGTCTTTAGAGGTAACACTGCAGTGACAGATAATCGGCCTTAAACTAGTGGGCATGCGCTATGGTCTATTTATTCCCTCAATACATAATGACCCACAAGGACCCACTGTGATTCTGGTATTTGACCACAATCTCAATCATATGATGATGAGTTCTAAGCCGGTAGACAAGTAGGCTTAATGTTAGTGTATTAGTAGCTCTTTCCATAGAAACGTAGTTTCGTCATATTTTAAATAAGAAGTGTTCAAACTCGGTGCTATTTTGCATGCATGCCCTTGAACTTCATATATATATAATTGCTTCTGAAATGCCAGTTTTACGTTTTTTAATGTATTTTATGTCTAAATGTGAAAATAAGAATTCTCATACAAAAAGGTTTTTTTTTTAAATATAATGAAACCACGTTTCTACGGAAAGCGCTGTGAAGGTATTACTTTAATATAGAATAGCAACTGTTTCTCAAGGATTGTCACCATTGTGCTTGGTAACTGATTTTCAACTTAAATTTGATAGCTATCCAGGCAGCATTCGCAAAATTCCTTTTCATGGCAATAAGGCTTAAATTGCAAAGAAAGACTATGTATTAAATTACATGTGTACGGAAGGTGTACCCTGAAGTAACTGCTGATACATCGGAGTGGATGTGGTTACATGTCCTGCCAACCTTATTTTGATTCAGAAAGGAAGGAGAAGTTTCTTGACCCCAGTTGTAACGTGCAGAGAAAGTAGCTTAACATGAACGGGGCTCCCTAATCATATCACCACAATATTTTTAAAAAGAAAACCTCAACAGACCATATCTTTCGTCAACATATTTACAGAACAGCTTAATATAATCGACAAAGCACACGCCTACCTCGGTAATTAAATCCAGGACGAGCAGACGTTGAGGCAGATAAATTCGGGCGTGCCTGTGAGCCTGCAAAGCACCTCCTGATAACGTCACTCACACTTGACGCCACCTTGGCTTACTCCCTCACTTTCAGCGTTTTACAAAAACGTCGCCTTTCAACGCTTCAACGAAAATGAGATAAACCGTAAGGACTTATTATGAATGGCTCGAGGACCACAGAGAGCGCTTACAAGGATCTTGGCAACGTAATTTGCTTAACATTTTGTGTAGTGAGTCTATTGAGTTTGGTCTGTGGTCGTCCAACTATGCCTGTATCTTGAATTTTGATTTTATTCCTTTTATTCTGTCAATAAAACGTTATCTTTTGTTAACCTGAGTTATTTTCGATTTAGTAATTCGAGGAAATCATTCAGCTATCATTAATCAACTTTTGTTCAAAATGCAGAAAACAACTGTTACTTTTTTGGAATGTGACGGAATAAGCACAAGGCCCATCATCCATAGACTTGTAGTTGTTAAGTCTCATGTGCCTTTAATTTTACTGGCTCCCAAGAACTGCTGCCGGAACACATTGTTAGGTGCTTGGCGTCAGATTTTCTACTTGAGGGGCAGTTAGCCGAAGGAACATCGCTAAAATGCACTTCCACCATGCAGTTAAACCGAAATTAAATTAAATTAATTAATAATTTCTTCCGCAAGTAAAAATAAATTTGCTTTTAGTAAAAATATCATCTCATGTTGTTATTATACGTAAAGATTGTATTTATTGGATTTGAAGGTAACATATGGTTAGTTTAATTAATGTTAGTTTATTTTTATAGTTAGCCTATTTTCTTTAACTTGGTGATTCTCTATGTTAATTATGTAACACCCTCAACATATTTCCTGTATATCTATCTTCTCCATCAAATGGTAGCTTACAAAAGATCGCAATTAATGTTAAGGCCGCCCATTCTGACAATTTAGTTAAATTTTTGTTAGTATCAAATTAGTATTTTAGTGCTTTAAGAATAACTAATTATTTACCTATAAGGAAAATCATAACGTTATCTGTTTTTTTTAATATATACTTTAATACAGCATCAATGACCGTCAATGTTCAATTTCTCTATAGCATATTACATTAATTCCATCGTATGAAATGTCAAGAATGTATAAATCGTACCACGGAAAGCCGTGTGCTCGTCTACCAATCTGAAGTATGTGAATTATGTGAATGTTCCTGCTACGCTGCTACGTCGTAGCGGAACCGTAGCAAGGTTATCGAATGGTATACCTTCTACATTATATACGTAGCACAGTACAGTTCCTGCATTCCTTTGCAAACGTGAATGTAGTCGGCTGTATGATATAGCTAATTGTATTTGTTTATGTGTGTGTAGTGTGTAAGTGTTGTATCATTACAAATACAGCAATAAGACAAGTATTTACTATATTTCAATGATATGTTATTTAAAATTTTTCGAAATATGGAAGAGGCAAAGGTTACGGACTCCTGAAAGAAAGAAAAACTCAAGTCGTTGCAGCTACTTCACATTCACTTAAAAATATAAATTATATAAAGTATATTGTTTAATGGAATCCATTGTAAATCAAAAACTACAGAAAAAGTATGCTTACTTTATTCACTAAGAATAGTGATTTACAAATTTTATTATCAGGTAACTAATTTGGTAAAGTTTTAACAGCGCCCATCAAGAAGAGAACCCAACTAGGAAATGCTGTTTTTGATATATACCCCGAATCGGATAATCAAGGCCTAATGGTGAAGATACCTGTTTTGCACTCGATGTGCAGCAACACTATACTCGCATTGGCAGGAGTAGTGGAGTGCTGCTCATTCACGGCAGAACTCGCTCTAATAGCTCTAAATCACAACAGCACAACGCAACTGCTATTGCTTTGAAATGCGTTCCAGTTTTGAGACAAGAAGGTATTATATACCTGTATTTCAATAATGAGAAAGCTATGCTCAGAGTTTTTTTGCTCGAGAAAATCCGGAAGTGGATATTAACAAAAGTCACCGATATAGCTCTCAGAATGTTCATGTTGAAGTGGCAATGGGCGGGCCACATTGCTCGATGAACTGATAACCGATGTGGAAGAACCTCTTTTCTCAAGTGATTACCACATTACACCGGAAGACGTAGAGTTGGTAGGCCCACCAGGTGAACTGACGACATCGTTAAAGTCGCGTGTAGCAAATGGTTACAAGCGGTTAGTAGCCGTTCTTTGTGGCGTTCTATGGGGGAGGCATTTGTTCAACAGTGGTCGTCTTCCGGCTGTTGATGATGACGATAATGATTTCAATACCTTTATTGATTTAAGACAGTTACGAGCATTTAATTTCCAACATTAGGTCGTCCAATGCGCATTAGCTCAATCGCACCTCATTACCAGCTAATATTAGTAATGTCCAGTCACCATATCAATCGACGTAGATCATTCAATTAACCAGCTCTGCTCACGACAGATCATTGCTAAAGTCAATTATACCTTGACAAGACCCCTACAATACGAATTAAGCCAATGAAATATTGCATGAAAGGAACTCGATAATTTCGATTGAATTTTATGTAATGATCGGACTTATAAATTGTATTACGAAATTTCCATTTATATTTTAGTCTGTTTTAATAAGGTTAGGTGACGAAAATGGACATTGAAAATGTTGGCAAAGAACATGTGGCAGTGATAGGCGATTAGCAATAGTTATAGATGATTACGGTTCAAACCTCGCCGCCAGGCGTGTGCTTCATCAAATGATGGAAGAGTAATTTACAGATGCTCGTCGGGCTGTATCATACAGTATCAGTACTGTACTGTATCAGCCGGATTGTCTGAATGTCGGATGGGGGCGGGGGTTGTCATAAAACCCACGCTTGGCTGACATCTTGGGGATCGAAGTATGAGATATCAGTTCTTCAGAAAGTTGCTGCCCACCTTCTAGTGTGTTACCCTTAGTCGCCTATTACGTCACCGACGGTAGAGATGGGGGGTGACATTCTAGCCCGGCACTCCATGGGTCAAAGTACCTAACAATAATTTCCGGCAGGTTCTTGAGAACCCATAACTTGAATGTTATTACTTGAATGATACACAGGCTTAAGCTCTAGGTTGTAGTTACTATCTACCTATAGCTTATCATATTTAGAAATAAGCTTGAATATTATATCTAAACATGATAACAAGCACTAAGGGTGCTAAATACATATCACATTTACAAATTTTTAGACCGTAAAGCCCGTTTAAGTCCTCCGTTGCGTTAAAACTGGGTTCGGTTCCCACTTAACTCACACAAATTTGTCAATTGTGCACTACTCTCAAAAAATATAATTTTACCAAAAGGTGATAAAACCAACCGTTCTGAGTTTTCTTGACCTGGTGGTCAGGGACAGTCATACTACTGACAATAGTTTTATACGAAAAATTACAGACATATACGTTTTTTTATATTTATAGCTGCTAAGGCTAGCCCTTTGACCACTATCTCACCTGACTTAACGTGCCCTCCGTAGCACGGAAGCGCTTAGTAGTAATGTCACTAGCGGTCACCCATCCAAGTTCTTCTTTCTTACTTTACTACAAGCGCTTACTTCGCTACAAGCGCTTCAAAGATAAGATAGAAATACGTATTTCCTTTATAGTAGATACGGAAGTTAATGCGGTTTTAAATTCCAGTCAAGATAATAACTAATAAGAACAGATATTAAATTAACATTTTTGAAAAAAATAATCTATTGACCATACCGCCTTACTTTCCTGATAAGACAATGTGACGTCATAAATGCCAAGTAAACAATCCGAAAAATTTCTCAATCGTGCGCTCGAAGAGTCAATATCTGATGGTGCTTCGTATATAAACGAAACACGACAAAATTAGGCGGAATGTCACTTGATATTTTATTTTAGTGTTTTTCTTAATTATAGATTTAATGTTTTCTAAAAATATTTGTTATGATTAAAAATGTATTTCCCCAAAGAAACGCCTGAATTTATTAATTAAGATAATAACATTTATCGCGACAAATACGAAATAAACGAAATTTTGTAAAAATTAAGCGGCACAAAATAAAGGCCTCATTACTTGCTTAGTCCAGGAACAAAAAAAATGCTAGTGGTTTTGTTATAAAAATACATTAACATATTTATCGTCCCTAATGGGGCTAATGGGCAACGAAGAGAAAAGTACCAGAAAGTTAAAAGTAGCGCCATCTGAAGAATTTCCTTCTTACACTGCTATGCCCAAGACGCCTCCTAATAAGCCTTTTGCCATTTGGACACAATTCCAGAAACCGAACTAATAATTTCTTTGTCAGAAAACCCCTGGTCTGACCCAAATTCAAATACATTTATTTGTAAGAATGCAGGTTATGAAGTTGTAACATGGATAAATAGGTAATTCCCAGGTACATTTTCACCTATAGAGGGCATGCAAATACACTCGAGAGCAATGAATCCGGGTCACTTAAAGAATGTTAAAAATCTCGGAAACTAAAAATGATAGGTTAATGCAATAAATTGTATTTAATAGACAATGTAATACTCCTTAAATGAAAGTAAAAAAAAATATGAGTCACCATACATTTTATTAACACAAAATTACATAAAGAAAAAAACTGCTGATCTCTCCTTAAAACAAAAATAGGAAACATGAAATTTTTGAACTTTATTACGATTTTCTTGAATTTTAATACTTCGTATTGCCTCCTCGTGCTTCCATTACTGCGTTTACGCGGTTTGGCATGCTGTACACCAAGTTCCTTATACGATTTTGGGGAATATTCTCCCATTCCTCTGTGAGAGCAATTTTGAGCTCACGAAGCGTGATTGGGGGAGGGTTTCGTTGTTTTACGCATCTGCCTAGCTCGTCCCAAGCATGCTCGATCGGGTTGATATCCGGGCTGCGCGCTGGCCACTCCATACGAGTAATGTTCATCTCTTGAAGGTAGTCATTCACAATCCTACCTGTATGAGGTCGGGCATTGTCATGCATAAATATAGCATCCTCACCTAAATTGACCATAAATGGACCAACGTGATCATTGAGGATTTCTTCCACATATCTTACGCTAGTTAAAGAGCCGTTTTCTATGATCACCAGCTCTGTGCGACTTTCAGAAGAAATTCCGGCCCACACAAGTACAGACCCACCACCGTAGGCTACTTTTTCTTCGATGCATGCTTGCTTGAATCTTTCCCCTGGTCTTCGATACACTCTGTGTCTTCCATCGTGCTTGTAGAGCATAAATTTTGATTCGTCGGAGAACATAACTTTTGACCAATCTTCAATACTCCAATTAACGTGGCTCTGGGCATATCTTAGTCTCGAAATACGATGCCCACGCTCCAGTTTAGGGCCGTTTGCAGGTCTAAGGGGTTTTAAGTTAGATTCAGCAAGCCGACGTCTTACTGTCCATGCACTTGGGTTACTTCCTCCGAGGCGTCGAAACTGATTGGTGAGTTCAGTTCCTGTGAGAAAGCGATTTCGAAGCATGGTGTTCACCAAGTATCGGTCTTCTCGTGCTGTGGTACACCTGGTTCTGCCCGTTCCTGGTCTGCGTAGGTTAGAACCAGTTTCTTCGTAACGTCGGAGAACTCTTTGTACTGTTGACAGCGACACACCGACAGTCCTGGCTGTATCGCGCTGACTCCGGCCGGTTTCCAGCATTGTAAGTATTCTGGTGCATTCTTCAGGCGTAAGCGACATAATTTCAGCTTGAATAATGAATATAGAGCACTATCAACATGGTTTATGTACCCACATAAATGACAGATTACAACCAAATGCTGTAATTTCGTAGTTCCATCTTCGAAAGTGGCCCTTTTTCAAATTTGATTTTTTTATGATATAACTTTACAATAACTAAGAAGTTTTAATACCTTCATTTAAGGAGTATTACATTGTCTATTAAATACAATTTATTGCATTAACCTAGCATTTTTAGTTTCCGAGATTTTTAGGATTCTTTAAGTGACCCGGATTCATTGCTCTCGAGTGTATTAACAACACGATATAGGGTTCGTTATATTTATAGTTTTTAAAAATTATCCAAAAAAGAAGATAAGTAATTTAATAACTTCTTATTATAAATTTCAGGGCTCATACAATATACACTTTTATGCATTATCGTCGTATGGGATATTCTGATGCACAGCTGTGATTTATTTCTCAAGTTTAAGTTGTGTCTCTTACTGATTGAAAGTATCAAACATCGGCAGGCATGGAACCCTGCACCTTGAACCTTAAAAGTGGTGCTTTTTACACAAACACCAACGAAGCAGTTTTGTAATAAAGACAGTAAATGGACCGTGAACGTTTAAGCTTGTCACACAATTAGAAATCTCAACGTCGTCACTATCATTTTAGGCGTGTTTAATTAACTACGATTCCTTGATATGCCATGAATGGAAGTCTGCCGGGGACAGTCACGAGACGCCTCTTGTTTACTTCACAATAACTCAGCTAAGGCTCTTGTTAAGTCAGCTTTAAGTTTGTTAAGTAAATGATCCAAAGACGACGATCTAGTTTGATAATTTGATTACTTAACTTTAGTTACAGAAAAATAACATGTTAAAGTGGAGGAAACAAACAAATGATGTCTTTTTTGAGAGCCAGTAACTAGTAAAGCCTTTTAACACCTTCGATATCATCATCACTTACCATCAGGTGAGATGGTGGTCAAAGGCTTACATATAGAAATTATAGATACCTATCATAAATAGAAAAAAAATGGTAAAATGATGATAGAGTACGGAAAATAATGCATATTGTGAGAACCGTGCTTAATGAAGAGTTAGTACTGGAAGAATTCTGCTCTTATCTTAAGAAGATGATTTTAATATCAAAATCAAAGTCAGTATCATTTAATCAATTTAGGCATCTACAACGCTCTTATGAAGGGCAATTACAAATATGAATATTGAAATATTCTACATTGTACTACCACGTTCAGCAAAACAAAGTATAGAGCCAGTCCGATGAACAGGCTAGAAACTCGGGGCCATTCCATATACTTTGCGATTAGACGATAATTCGGTAAATTTGCAAAGTGAGCGGAGACGAAACCAACTACTAAGCCAAACATGCTTGATAATTTTGTGATACCATCGTTGATAATATCACCACTGTATACTGCATGGATCCGAAAAGAGTTAAGTAGAAACAAGTTTAAAACAGTTAGAACGTGAGAAAGATGAGGCTATAATCCCAAAGTAACAGTGAAAGAAATTCACGTAAGTACATTATTTTATCCTACAAATAATATCATTGTAAACTTTAAACAATTGTTCACTTACTTCCATAATGTTGTCTTAAGTTTTTTATCACATAGTAATTAAAGAACTTTAAACGGTTTAAATAGCGTATATTATCATTATTTTTGTCCCGACGTTAAAACAAAAAAAAAAGTTGTTTAATTATTAAGTTGCAATGCTTATTGTTCAATTCAACGGGGCAATGCTGCCAGCATGCTGGGCACGCTGCCAACTGATAGTGGATTAGAGCATTTGGACTCCCTATGAGTCCAAATGCTTTTACTGTAGTAGCTGTAGTATTGTAGTAGCTGTACTGTTGTTTATAGTTTGTAGTATTTGTTTAATAAAGGCATACCGCCAGTTAAAAAAAAAAAAAATTAAGTACGAGTAGGTACTTCCACTACAAAATAACGTCCGAAGTCATTTTCAACATTCAATATAAGCCAACATTTCTAAGACGTTCATTTACTTGGTAATGAACTCATATCTAAGGAAAAGGTGCGCCAAATGAGCAGCATGCCACTCACGAGGATGTGAGTAGGGTGTTGTGTGCATTAGACGCACAACAGGGCTGTATACCATCTTAGTACCCTGCCAGGGTTTCATACAATATGTTCTTAAATACCGGTCTTATATGTTGTTAGCGTAAACATATTATTCGTAATCTGTTCTTTTGCTTCGGCCAGTGTGTTAGAGAAAACATTTTGTATGACCCTGAAGCTGTACACGGTGAATGGCAAAATGCTCGCCTCCGATCACATTGGACCATAACCCAATTGGCGAAACGAGGGTGTTTACACACCTCTGCCTACCCCTTTGGGGAATACAAGAGTGAGTATGTAAGTATCTAAAGATGTTTTTCAAATCTCATGTTTTTCCAAATTAATCATCTCCATGGTTCCACGCTCCGAAAACTTTATATTCAATATAATTCAATAAACCCTCAGGGCTTTGTTTATCCTCGGGTATAAGTAAACAATTATGTATTGCGGCCCCTGAAATATATTCTTTTGAAAGCTAATTCTGGGAAATTAAGGAGTTGTTAGACCATATTTCAAAAGAACCTGTTTTCTCTTCGAGTGTAATTAAGATAAAGGCAATTAATAATGATTTAGTTCTCGAGAAAATTTAACATTCTTGCACTATTTCGGTTCGAAATAGCTGTAATGTAAACGAGTTTTAAGGACTGCGATATTATAGCGGCGGTTTGGGTACATATCCCGCTGGAACCTGGATGTTCAGAACCTGAAGTTGGGGGTTTGAATCTTGCAAGAAGCCAATTATATGCCCTTGTCCATGTAACTTTAAAAATAGCACGGTGGAAGGGTGAAAGGGTTTCTCTAATGCTCGTCTGACTAGCTACCATCCTTAAATAGAAAATCTTTCACCAAGTACCTACCAGTGTGTTCTGACAGCAGCCCTTGAGAGCCAGTAAAACTACAGGCACATGAGATTTAAAAGCTGTATACGTTCGTCCCCTATGACGAAATGCATTTGTTATAGGCAGAAGTTATCGCTTAAATCAGGTGGGCCTCTGATGCTTGTTACATCACAATTACTCGAAGCACTCGTAGCGAAGTTTACTTAGCTGTTCTTAACCGATCAGCAAAGTTAAGCAACATCGCCCATGGTCATGAGTTGTATGGGTGACTGCTAGTGACATTACTACTTAGCGCTTCCGTGCTTCGGAGGGCACGTTAAGCCGTCGGTCCCGGTTGTTGTCTAAGGATGGCAGTCGTTATAGCATGGTGGTAGGGCATTTTGAGAATGCCCGCCTGGTTAGCTACCACCCTCAAGTAGAAAATCTGTCGCCAAGCACCTAACGGTGTGTTCCGGCAGCTGTCCTTGAGAGCCAGTATTTCTAAGTTAGCCTGAACAACATCCTCGACCACATCATCACTTACCATCACGTGAGATAGTGGGCAAAGGCGTGAGAAAGTGATTAAAGTATCAGAAATAAAATAAAAAAAACATAAAAAGGAACTCCTTAGTATAATACTATGTCTGAAAAATACTTATAAAATGCATTTCATTGTTGACTTGCACTGTACGATATTGAATGAAAGCAAAAATATTCCCGAGAGTAACTCAGCACTGAATAGAGCATGATTACAGCTGCCGGTAACCAGACTGAGCTTCTACTGCGTTTTATGACGGAGAAAATACGCCGGAAAAATAGTTGTATAAAAACTCATCTATCGCGTTTCATACATAATTTTCACCAGAAATAAAATTAAGATTGTTGGTTACAGGCTAGATAGTTGGGAAAAAGTTCAGTAGCAGTTTGTCTGTGAACTAAACCTGGTAGGTAGCAATATACTTTACTACTTACGTACTTGCCCACTATTATGTGGGACTAAAAATATCTCGTAAAACGTGGATGTTTAAACACTTTGGCATATCCTTTGTGGCCTGGCGATATGTATGTATTTATAGCAGTAAAGTCACTTCTATATGTTACGATGACCACTTATACATATACCTCAATTGTTAATATATTTATTAATTTTAATATTTTTGTTTGCAATAATGCCTTGAACGCGGATTACATTACAAATATACGAGAGGAAAAATTTAAGTCATGTGCGGGATTCGACCCTTTTAGCCAGGGTATCCATCCCAATTCGATGGTTAAAGAACGATAGGAAAAATTTTTGTTAAAGTTTTTTTAAGACGTCATTGTCATGTTACCTCAATTGGTAAGAGCATACCCCGGCTAAAGGGGTGGATGGACGCGGGTTCAAATCCCGCACATGATTTAAATTTTTCCTCTCGTATATTTGTAATGTTGTAATATTTACTAATTGTTACTACAAGCGTTTCATGATTTTCTTCATTTCATACCTCATTTACCTTGTCTATCTTATTTATTTTACTAACCTTATTTACTTCATTTACCTTATTAATCTTAATTACCTTTTTTTCTTTATCCAACTTACCAATTATTTTTGTACCTAATATTTCTCTTTTTTCAGCTTCATTGTATCTATGTACCTAAAATATATCTTCTTCAGTTTCTAACAAACTTGAGGGTATAAGTTTGTTAGAAACTGACAATAAAACAAGGGGTCTCAAGTTTGATATCTACAGCGGTTGAATTTTACAGATATAGAAGAAGTTTTCATTAGCAAGAAGTATTAATTATAAGTAACTGATTATTATATAGGTCTTTGCAAAATATAAGGTAAACAATTTCATAAAATTGTTTACCCCTATTCTTTATCTGTAAAATTCAGCCGCTGTAGAAATCAAACTTGAGAACCCTTGTTTTATTGTGAATGGACATTGTCAGTTTACCGATCACACGAATTATTGTTGAAAATAATTATTGTCGTAGCCATAACAAATATTAAATATTTATTTTAGATGAACCTATACAAAAACATTTAATATGTATAAAAATATATCTACTGACGTTTTCATCATAAACGCCATGTCGCCCAACCGGAAAAAAATTCGACGCGTTTCGCTTCTCAACTAAGCGTCATAGATGACATTACTCTTTGAAAACACGATCGATAATATACAAAAATACAGAATCGTTTGTGCCAATACAAAAAAACATTTTTACCGATCACCGAAGATAAGTAACGTCCGCTCGGTCATGACTTGGATGGGTGACCGCTAGTAGCATGACTTCTGGGAGCTTCCATGCTATGGAGGCCATGCTAAGCCGTCGGGCCCAATTATTGTCAGATGGCAGTTGTAGAAAGGCATTTTGCGAATGCCGGCCTGGCTAGTTATCACCCTCAGGTAGAAAATTTATCATGTCTAGTAAGACACAAGATTTTTTACTTTCAATTTGTTGTACATGTAAAAAACAAGTCGTGTCTTACTTTTTTTTTCTTTTTTTTTTTTTATGCCTGATAGGTTAGCCTTTGACCACTATCTCACCTGATGGTAAGTGATGGATGTGGTCGAAGATGTTACTCAGGCTAACCTAGAAGTACTGGCTCTCAAGGACAGCTGCCGGAACACACCGTTAGGTGCTTGGCGACAGATTTTCTACTTGAGGGTGGTAGCTAGCCAGGCGGGCATTCGCAAAATGCCCTACCACCATGCTATAACGACTGCCATCCTAAGACGACAACCGGGACCGACGGCTTAACGTGCCCTCCGAAGCACGGAAACGCTCAGTAGTAATGTCACTAGCGGTCACCCATCCAACTCATGACCGCGGGCGACGTTGCTTAACTTTGCTGATCGGTTGAGAACAGCTAAGTAAACTTCGCTACGAGCGCTTCAAAAAATTTACTATGACAGATTTTCTTCTTACCGTTAGGTATTCCTAACTGTGTGTTCCGGTGTAGCTGGCCTTGAGAGCCCGTAATTATAGGTTAGCCTGAAAAATCACTTCAACCACATCATCAATTATCATCATGTAAGATATTGATTCCCCGTGGCATGCCAGGCTAGAATGTCACCTCCCCATCCCTACCTGTGGATGTCGTAAGCGGCGACTAAGTGTAACTCACCAGAAGGGGAGCAGCGCTTTCTGAGGAATTGATATCTCATACAGCGATCCCCAAGATGCCTGCCAAGTTTGGGGATTATGGCGAATCACCATAATGGGGGAACCTGTGTTCAGCAGTGGACAATCTGGCTGATACAGTAAGCTAGTGATGAAAGGCTAGTAAATCAGCTGTAAATAAATAAAAACACTAAGTTGACAAAAATGCGTTCTGCGTTCTTTTGCTATAACAATAATAGCTTTTAGCGCAACATAAAACTTCCTAAAACAATTATGTACACTCATTCATACAATACAATGTCAGCTTAGACTATCTAATAGTCTAGAGAATCCATCAAAATGTTCCCCACTCATATAAGCTAGAACACGTCGTCTGTCGTCTTCACATCAAACCGAATCCGGCCATATGAATAGGCCTTAATTATTACGCGAACGCCACATGCAAACTTTAACAAATATGTTGCCATATTTCTCAATTCAAAGTTGGCATTTTGCAAATAATAGCTTCATTAACTGTATTTCGTCTGTATCAAAATGAGCTTAGACTAGCTATGGACCTTGATTCGACTACTAACTAGTTATTCGGAATAGGAATAATCAAAACAATTGCTAAAATTTACATTGCATCCAAAAGAAGGCTAAATAATATATAAATCTTAATATAATACAAACTCTTTAATGAACACAAGTTTGAACAATAAACATATGAAACAGAGACATAAACTAAATATATAATAGATATGATGTAAAAGGGGTGTCCTTATCGTTTAGAGATTTCTTACAGAAAATCGTTGCATGGATATAAAAGTGAATGTATATAGAAGATGGCGATGAGCAAGATTCAAAAGAAAAGGAAATTATCAAAAATGTATAAATAATAGATACTATTATACTTAAGAATATTTAACACATACATACCTAATTTCTTGGGCATGAACACACAGGCAACATAGACTTAAGTCTCATGCATCTCAGGTAAAGCTTTCTATAGACGAAATTGTAAAAGATAATTAGTTGAAATACACCGTTGTTTCAGCAGGGGTTAATAATTGCAGTGTACGTAGAATGTAGGGAGATTGTGTAAGAAGGATGTTGGTACGTACTGAATTAGCTATTTGATGAATAGTAATGTACCAGTACGAATGAACGAGAGACGGCGGAGGCGAAACAACATGAGCATCTCGGAGACAACATAACATACATATACATAAACCAAAAAATCATTTATTGACGTAATATCGTGTACAATGTTAATTTTAAGCCTCAGGTGCTCGACTTGCTTAATACTGTGGTTCGAAGACTAGATCCTCCTATATGTGACTATAAAAGACAGATATTATGCTATTATTGTTTTATTATTTTATTTTAATACATTTATGGTTATTATGCGAATATTGTACAACGATTTGGTGACCACAAGCATGTTGCGATATCGAGAAATATGATCTTAACTGCACAAGCCAAATATGCAATAGTATTTTATAGGCGTTCAAACTTTCGTCAAAGAATTACTCCCCATTGAAAAAGTAGGGATGGATTAAAATATGACAGACGTTTTCATCAATTATCACATAACTTCGATACTCGAAGACATGCTTTCTACTTGAGGGCGGTAACTAGCAATAGAGGAGTACCCGCTGATCGCTTCCACCATGTAGTGAAAGCTCAAGCCTGCGCCGGTACTTTAACTGTGGACTTTATATTTTATTCATTGCCACGTTGACCGTCACTGCCACATTCTTTAAGCGACATTGCAAACCTCTTCCAAAGTAGCACAAAATTTCTCAAAATGCTGCTCATCTTCATGCCTAATTATTTATTCAAAACGAAAATCACTATAAATATATTTTTTTATTCATAGACATAAATAAAATTTAATAATGTTATTTTATCTTATCAAATTGTGGTTTTCTTTTTATAACAAGATCATTCTCGCATCTAAAACTTATCTAAGTAATTAAATAATTTTACATCCAAAATATTTCATATGACAATAAAGTTATGTGTAAATATGTAGTACAATTTAAATAAACAATTCCTATATTTTTAACTTTACAAGTAAATTCTTGTACAAATTGTATAAAACCTATGCCTTAAAAGTTAATTCGTTTCCATTTTCAGGAATGGCAACACCAATTCTGACAAAGTTTCCAACGAAGTGTGGAGTACGCGACACGAAAATCGTATGTTAATAGTAGACTGTGTTCTCGCTAATAGAGTTGTAAGTTGCCGCAGAGCGCTCGTGTCGAGTGGCAACACTTACAACTTATAGCGTGTAGTACTGCCTATCGGTATCTATTTCGTGGCTTTGTTAAGAAACATTAATACCTACGTATAAATATTATAAATTGTTATACACGTAGGATATTTTCCAAAGTTCAAATCGTTTTAAGTTCAGTAACCTTCTTCAACGCATTCAGCTTCAGCATTTACTATGAACATATTTATCTACGTATCATAATAAATAAATATAAGTAATTGAATTAGAAAACACAATCTATATCTATACTAATATTATACAGAGGAAGAATAAGTATTTTTGTATTTCTATATTTTTGTATGTAACGAATAAACTTAAAAACTACAAGATCGATTTGAAAAAATCTTTCACTGTTCTTTCACTTCTTACACTGCTATGCCCAAGACGCCTCCTAATAAGCCTTTTGCCATTTGGACACAATTCCAGAAACCGAACTAATAATTTCTTTGTCAGAAAACCCCTGGTCTGACCCAAATTCAAATACATTTATTTGTAAGAATGCAGGTTATGAAGTTGTAACATGGATAAATAGGTAATTCCCAGGTACATTTTCACCTATAGAGGGCATGCAAATACACTCGAGAGCAATGAATCCGGGTCACTTAAAGAATGTTAAAAATCTCGGAAACTAAAAATGATAGGTTAATGCAATAAATTGTATTTAATAGACAATGTAATACTCCTTAAATGAAAGTAAAAAAAAATATGAGTCACCATACATTTTATTAACACAAAATTACATAAAGAAAAAAACTGCTGATCTCTCCTTAAAACAAAAATAGGAAACATGAAATTTTTGAACTTTATTACGATTTTCTTGAATTTTAATACTTCGTATTGCCTCCTCGTGCTTCCATTACTGCGTTTACGCGGTTTGGCATGCTGTACACCAAGTTCCTTATACGATTTTGGGGAATATTCTCCCATTCCTCTGTGAGAGCAATTTTGAGCTCACGAAGCGTGATTGGGGGAGGGTTTCGTTGTTTTACGCATCTGCCTAGCTCGTCCCAAGCATGCTCGATCGGGTTGATATCCGGGCTGCGCGCTGGCCACTCCATACGAGTAATGTTCATCTCTTGAAGGTAGTCATTCACAATCCTACCTGTATGAGGTCGGGCATTGTCATGCATAAATATAGCATCCTCACCTAAATTGACCATAAATGGACCAACGTGATCATTGAGGATTTCTTCCACATATCTTACGCTAGTTAAAGAGCCGTTTTCTATGATCACCAGCTCTGTGCGACTTTCAGAAGAAATTCCGGCCCACACAAGTACAGACCCACCACCGTAGGCTACTTTTTCTTCGATGCATGCTTGCTTGAATCTTTCCCCTGGTCTTCGATACACTCTGTGTCTTCCATCGTGCTTGTAGAGCATAAATTTTGATTCGTCGGAGAACATAACTTTTGACCAATCTTCAATACTCCAATTAACGTGGCTCTGGGCATATCTTAGTCTCGAAATACGATGCCCACGCTCCAGTTTAGGGCCGTTTGCAGGTCTAAGGGGTTTTAAGTTAGATTCAGCAAGCCGACGTCTTACTGTCCATGCACTTGGGTTACTTCCTCCGAGGCGTCGAAACTGATTGGTGAGTTCAGTTCCTGTGAGAAAGCGATTTCGAAGCATGGTGTTCACCAAGTATCGGTCTTCTCGTGCTGTGGTACACCTGGTTCTGCCCGTTCCTGGTCTGCGTAGGTTAGAACCAGTTTCTTCGTAACGTCGGAGAACTCTTTGTACTGTTGACAGCGACACACCGACAGTCCTGGCTGTATCGCGCTGACTCCGGCCGGTTTCCAGCATTGTAAGTATTCTGGTGCATTCTTCAGGCGTAAGCGACATAATTTCAGCTTGAATAATGAATATAGAGCACTATCAACATGGTTTATGTACCCACATAAATGACAGATTACAACCAAATGCTGTAATTTCGTAGTTCCATCTTCGAAAGTGGCCCTTTTTCAAATTTGATTTTTTTATGATATAACTTTACAATAACTAAGAAGTTTTAATACCTTCATTTAAGGAGTATTACATTGTCTATTAAATACAATTTATTGCATTAACCTAGCATTTTTAGTTTCCGAGATTTTTAGGATTCTTTAAGTGACCCGGATTCATTGCTCTCGAGTGTATTAACAACACGATATAGGGTTCGTTATATTTATAGTTTTTAAAAATTATCCAAAAAAGAAGATAAGTAATTTAATAACTTCTTATTATAAATTTCAGGGCTCATACAATATACACTTTTATGCATTATCGTCGTATGGGATATTCTGATGCACAGCTGTGATTTATTTCTCAAGTTTAAGTTGTGTCTCTTACTGATTGAAAGTATCAAACATCGGCAGGCATGGAACCCTGCACCTTGAACCTTAAAAGTGGTGCTTTTTACACAAACACCAACGAAGCAGTTTTGTAATAAAGACAGTAAATGGACCGTGAACGTTTAAGCTTGTCACACAATTAGAAATCTCAACGTCGTCACTATCATTTTAGGCGTGTTTAATTAACTACGATTCCTTGATATGCCATGAATGGAAGTCTGCCGGGGACAGTCACGAGACGCCTCTTGTTTACTTCACAATAACTCAGCTAAGGCTCTTGTTAAGTCAGCTTTAAGTTTGTTAAGTAAATGATCCAAAGACGACGATCTAGTTTGATAATTTGATTACTTAACTTTAGTTACAGAAAAATAACATGTTAAAGTGGAGGAAACAAACAAATGATGTCTTTTTTGAGAGCCAGTAACTAGTAAAGCCTTTTAACACCTTCGATATCATCATCACTTACCATCAGGTGAGATGGTGGTCAAAGGCTTACATATAGAAATTATAGATACCTATCATAAATAGAAAAAAAATGGTAAAATGATGATAGAGTACGGAAAATAATGCATATTGTGAGAACCGTGCTTAATGAAGAGTTAGTACTGGAAGAATTCTGCTCTTATCTTAAGAAGATGATTTTAATATCAAAATCAAAGTCAGTATCATTTAATCAATTTAGGCATCTACAACGCTCTTATGAAGGGCAATTACAAATATGAATATTGAAATATTCTACATTGTACTACCACGTTCAGCAAAACAAAGTATAGAGCCAGTCCGATGAACAGGCTAGAAACTCGGGGCCATTCCATATACTTTGCGATTAGACGATAATTCGGTAAATTTGCAAAGTGAGCGGAGACGAAACCAACTACTAAGCCAAACATGCTTGATAATTTTGTGATACCATCGTTGATAATATCACCACTGTATACTGCATGGATCCGAAAAGAGTTAAGTAGAAACAAGTTTAAAACAGTTAGAACGTGAGAAAGATGAGGCTATAATCCCAAAGTAACAGTGAAAGAAATTCACGTAAGTACATTATTTTATCCTACAAATAATATCATTGTAAACTTTAAACAATTGTTCACTTACTTCCATAATGTTGTCTTAAGTTTTTTATCACATAGTAATTAAAGAACTTTAAACGGTTTAAATAGCGTATATTATCATTATTTTTGTCCCGACGTTAAAACAAAAAAAAAAGTTGTTTAATTATTAAGTTGCAATGCTTATTGTTCAATTCAACGGGGCAATGCTGCCAGCATGCTGGGCACGCTGCCAACTGATAGTGGATTAGAGCATTTGGACTCCCTATGAGTCCAAATGCTTTTACTGTAGTAGCTGTAGTATTGTAGTAGCTGTACTGTTGTTTATAGTTTGTAGTATTTGTTTAATAAAGGCATACCGCCAGTTAAAAAAAAAAAAAATTAAGTACGAGTAGGTACTTCCACTACAAAATAACGTCCGAAGTCATTTTCAACATTCAATATAAGCCAACATTTCTAAGACGTTCATTTACTTGGTAATGAACTCATATCTAAGGAAAAGGTGCGCCAAATGAGCAGCATGCCACTCACGAGGATGTGAGTAGGGTGTTGTGTGCATTAGACGCACAACAGGGCTGTATACCATCTTAGTACCCTGCCAGGGTTTCATACAATATGTTCTTAAATACCGGTCTTATATGTTGTTAGCGTAAACATATTATTCGTAATCTGTTCTTTTGCTTCGGCCAGTGTGTTAGAGAAAACATTTTGTATGACCCTGAAGCTGTACACGGTGAATGGCAAAATGCTCGCCTCCGATCACATTGGACCATAACCCAATTGGCGAAACGAGGGTGTTTACACACCTCTGCCTACCCCTTTGGGGAATACAAGAGTGAGTATGTAAGTATCTAAAGATGTTTTTCAAATCTCATGTTTTTCCAAATTAATCATCTCCATGGTTCCACGCTCCGAAAACTTTATATTCAATATAATTCAATAAACCCTCAGGGCTTTGTTTATCCTCGGGTATAAGTAAACAATTATGTATTGCGGCCCCTGAAATATATTCTTTTGAAAGCTAATTCTGGGAAATTAAGGAGTTGTTAGACCATATTTCAAAAGAACCTGTTTTCTCTTCGAGTGTAATTAAGATAAAGGCAATTAATAATGATTTAGTTCTCGAGACAATTTAACATTCTTGCACTATTTCGGTTCGAAATAGCTGTAATGTAAACGAGTTTTAAGGACTGCGATATTATAGCGGCGGTTTGGGTACATATCCCGCTGGAACCTGGATGTTCAGAACCTGAAGTTGGGGGTTTGAATCTTGCAAGAAGCCAATTATATGCCCTTGTCCATGTAACTTTAAAAACAGCACGGTGGAAGGGTGAAAGGGTTTCTCTAATGCTCGTCTGACTAGCTACCATCCTTAAATAGAAAATCTTTCACCAAGTACCTACCAGTGTGTTCTGACAGCAGCCCTTGAGAGCCAGTAAAACTACAGGCACATGAGATTTAAAAGCTGTATACGTTCGTCCCCTATGACGAAATGCATTTGTTATAGGCAGAAGTTATCGCTTAAATCAGGTGGGCCTCTGATGCTTGTTACATCACAATTACTCGAAGCACTCGTAGCGAAGTTTACTTAGCTGTTCTTAACCGATCAGCAAAGTTAAGCAACATCGCCCATGGTCATGAGTTGTATGGGTGACTGCTAGTGACATTACTACTTAGCGCTTCCGTGCTTCGGAGGGCACGTTAAGCCGTCGGTCCCGGTTGTTGTCTAAGGATGGCAGTCGTTATAGCATGGTGGTAGGGCATTTTGAGAATGCCCGCCTGGTTAGCTACCACCCTCAAGTAGAAAATCTGTCGCCAAGCACCTAACGGTGTGTTCCGGCAGCTGTCCTTGAGAGCCAGTATTTCTAAGTTAGCCTGAACAACATCCTCGACCACATCATCACTTACCATCACGTGAGATAGTGGGCAAAGGCGTGAGAAAGTGATTAAAGTATCAGAAATAAAATAAAAAAAACATAAAAAGGAACTCCTTAGTATAATACTATGTCTGAAAAATACTTATAAAATGCATTTCATTGTTGACTTGCACTGTACGATATTGAATGAAAGCAAAAATATTCCCGAGAGTAACTCAGCACTGAATAGAGCATGATTACAGCTGCCGGTAACCAGACTGAGCTTCTACTGCGTTTTATGACGGAGAAAATACGCCGGAAAAATAGTTGTATAAAAACTCATCTATCGCGTTTCATACATAATTTTCACCAGAAATAAAATTAAGATTGTTGGTTACAGGCTAGATAGTTGGGAAAAAGTTCAGTAGCAGTTTGTCTGTGAACTAAACCTGGTAGGTAGCAATATACTTTACTACTTACGTACTTGCCCACTATTATGTGGGACTAAAAATATCTCGTAAAACGTGGATGTTTAAACACTTTGGCATATCCTTTGTGGCCTGGCGATATGTATGTATTTATAGCAGTAAAGTCACTTCTATATGTTACGATGACAACTTATACATATACCTCAATTGTTAATATATTTATTAATTTTAATATTTTTGTTTGCAATAATGCCTTGAACGCGGATTACATTACAAATATACGAGAGGAAAAATTTAAGTCATGTGCGGGATTCGACCCTTTTAGCCAGGGTATCCATCCCAATTCGATGGTTAAAGAACGATAGGAAAAATTTTTGTTAAAGTTTTTTTAAGACGTCATTGTCATGTTACCTCAATTGGTAAGAGCATACCCCGGCTAAAGGGGTGGATGGACGCGGGTTCAAATCCCGCACATGATTTAAATTTTTCCTCTCGTATATTTGTAATGTTGTAATATTTACTAATTGTTACTACAAGCGTTTCATGATTTTCTTCATTTCATACCTCATTTACCTTGTCTATCTTATTTATTTTACTAACCTTATTTACTTCATTTACCTTATTAATCTTAATTACCTTTTTTTCTTTATCCAACTTACCAATTATTTTTGTACCTAATATTTCTCTTTTTTCAGCTTCATTGTATCTATGTACCTAAAATATATCTTCTTCAGTTTCTAACAAACTTGAGGGTATAAGTTTGTTAGAAACTGACAATAAAACAAGGGGTCTCAAGTTTGATATCTACAGCGGTTGAATTTTACAGATATAGAAGAAGTTTTCATTAGCAAGAAGTATTAATTATAAGTAACTGATTATTATATAGGTCTTTGCAAAATATAAGGTAAACAATTTCATAAAATTGTTTACCCCTATTCTTTATCTGTAAAATTCAGCCGCTGTAGAAATCAAACTTGAGAACCCTTGTTTTATTGTGAATGGACATTGTCAGTTTACCGATCACACGAATTATTGTTGAAAATAATTATTGTCGTAGCCATAACAAATATTAAATATTTATTTTAGATGAACCTATACAAAAACATTTAATATGTATAAAAATATATCTACTGACGTTTTCATCATAAACGCCATGTCGCCCAACCGGAAAAAAATTCGACGCGTTTCGCTTCTCAACTAAGCGTCATAGATGACATTACTCTTTGAAAACACGATCGATAATATACAAAAATACAGAATCGTTTGTGCCAATACAAAAAAACATTTTTACCGATCACCGAAGATAAGTAACGTCCGCTCGGTCATGACTTGGATGGGTGACCGCTAGTAGCATGACTTCTGGGAGCTTCCATGCTATGGAGGCCATGCTAAGCCGTCGGGCCCAATTATTGTCAGATGGCAGTTGTAGAAAGGCATTTTGCGAATGCCGGCCTGGCTAGTTATCACCCTCAGGTAGAAAATTTATCATGTCTAGTAAGACACAAGATTTTTTACTTTCAATTTGTTGTACATGTAAAAAACAAGTCGTGTCTTACTTTTTTTTTCTTTTTTTTTTTTTATGCCTGATAGGTTAGCCTTTGACCACTATCTCACCTGATGTTAAGTGATGATGTGGTCGAAGATGTTACTCAGGCTAACCTAGAAGTACTGGCTCTCAAGGACAGCTGCCGGAACACACCGTTAGGTGCTTGGCGACAGATTTTCTACTTGAGGGTGGTAGCTAGCCAGGCGGGCATTCGCAAAATGCCCTACCACCATGCTATAACGACTGCCATCCTAAGACGACAACCGGGACCGACGGCTTAACGTGCCCTCCGAAGCACGGAAACGCTCAGTAGTAATGTCACTAGCGGTCACCCATCCAACTCATGACCGCGGGCGACGTTGCTTAACTTTGCTGATCGGTTGAGAACAGCTAAGTAAACTTCGCTACGAGCGCTTCAAAAAATTTACTATGACAGATTTTCTTCTTACCGTTAGGTATTCCTAACTGTGTGTTCCGGTGTAGCTGGCCTTGAGAGCCCGTAATTATAGGTTAGCCTGAAAAATCACTTCAACCACATCATCAATTATCATCATGTAAGATATTGATTCCCCGTGGCATGCCAGGCTAGAATGTCACCTCCCCATCCCTACCTGTGGATGTCGTAAGCGGCGACTAAGTGTAACTCACCAGAAGGGGTGCAGCGCTTTCTGAGGAATTGATATCTCATACAGCGATCCCCAAGATGCCTGCCAAGTTTGGGGATTATGGCGAATCACCATAATGGGGGAACCTGTGTTCAGCAGTGGACAATCTGGCTGATACAGTAAGCTAGTGATGAAAGGCTAGTAAATCAGCTGTAAATAAATAAAAACACTAAGTTGACAAAAATGCGTTCTGCGTTCTTTTGCTATAACAATAATAGCTTTTAGCGCAACATAAAACTTCCTAAAACAATTATGTACACTCATTCATACAATACAATGTCAGCTTAGACTATCTAATAGTCTAGAGAATCCATCAAAATGTTCCCCACTCATATAAGCTAGAACACGTCGTCTGTCGTCTTCACATCAAACCGAATCCGGCCATATGAATAGGCCTTAATTATTACGCGAACGCCACATGCAAACTTTAACAAATATGTTGCCATATTTCTCAATTCAAAGTTGGCATTTTGCAAATAATAGCTTCATTAACTGTATTTCGTCTGTATCAAAATGAGCTTAGACTAGCTATGGACCTTGATTCGACTACTAACTAGTTATTCGGAATAGGAATAATCAAAACAATTGCTAAAATTTACATTGCATCCAAAAGAAGGCTAAATAATATATAAATCTTAATATAATACAAACTCTTTAATGAACACAAGTTTGAACAATAAACATATGAAACAGAGACATAAACTAAATATATAATAGATATGATGTAAAAGGGGTGTCCTTATCGTTTAGAGATTTCTTACAGAAAATCGTTGCATGGATATAAAAGTGAATGTATATAGAAGATGGCGATGAGCAAGATTCAAAAGAAAAGGAAATTATCAAAAATGTATAAATAATAGATACTATTATACTTAAGAATATTTAACACATACATACCTAATTTCTTGGGCATGAACACACAGGCAACATAGACTTAAGTCTCATGCATCTCAGGTAAAGCTTTCTATAGACGAAATTGTAAAAGATAATTAGTTGAAATACACCGTTGTTTCAGCAGGGGTTAATAATTGCAGTGTACGTAGAATGTAGGGAGATTGTGTAAGAAGGATGTTGGTACGTACTGAATTAGCTATTTGATGAATAGTAATGTACCAGTACGAATGAACGAGAGACGGCGGAGGCGAAACAACATGAGCATCTCGGAGACAACATAACATACATATACATAAACCAAAAAATCATTTATTGACGTAATATCGTGTACAATGTTAATTTTAAGCCTCAGGTGCTCGACTTGCTTAATACTGTGGTTCGAAGACTAGATCCTCCTATATGTGACTATAAAAGACAGATATTATGCTATTATTGTTTTATTATTTTATTTTAATACATTTATGGTTATTATGCGAATATTGTACAACGATTTGGTGACCACAAGCATGTTGCGATATCGAGAAATATGATCTTAACTGCACAAGCCAAATATGCAATAGTATTTTATAGGCGTTCAAACTTTCGTCAAAGAATTACTCCCCATTGAAAAAGTAGGGATGGATTAAAATATGACAGACGTTTTCATCAATTATCACATAACTTCGATACTCGAAGACATGCTTTCTACTTGAGGGCGGTAACTAGCAATAGAGGAGTACCCGCTGATCGCTTCCACCATGTAGTGAAAGCTCAAGCCTGCGCCGGTACTTTAACTGTGGACTTTATATTTTATTCATTGCCACGTTGACCGTCACTGCCACATTCTTTAAGCGACATTGCAAACCTCTTCCAAAGTAGCACAAAATTTCTCAAAATGCTGCTCATCTTCATGCCTAATTATTTATTCAAAACGAAAATCACTATAAATATATTTTTTTATTCATAGACATAAATAAAATTTAATAATGTTATTTTATCTTATCAAATTGTGGTTTTCTTTTTATAACAAGATCATTCTCGCATCTAAAACTTATCTAAGTAATTAAATATCTTTACATCCAAAATATTTCATATGACAATAAAGTTATGTGTAAATATGTAGTACAATTTAAATAAACAATTCCTATATTTTTAACTTTACAAGTAAATTCTTGTACAAATTGTATAAAACCTATGCCTTAAAAGTTAATTCGTTTCCATTTTCAGGAATGGCAACACCAATTCTGACAAAGTTTCCAACGAAGTGTGGAGTACGCGACACGAAAATCGTATGTTAATAGTAGACTGTGTTCTCGCTAATAGAGTTGTAAGTTGCCGCAGAGCGCTCGTGTCGAGTGGCAACACTTACAACTTATAGCGTGTAGTACTGCCTATCGGTATCTATTTCGTGGCTTTGTTAAGAAACATTAATACCTACGTATAAATATTATAAATTGTTATACACGTAGGATATTTTCCAAAGTTCAAATCGTTTTAAGTTCAGTAACCTTCTTCAACGCATTCAGCTTCAGCATTTACTATGAACATATTTATCTACGTATCATAATAAATAAATATAAGTAATTGAATTAGAAAACACAATCTATATCTATACTAATATTATACAGAGGAAGAATAAGTATTTTTGTATTTCTATATTTTTGTATGTAACGAATAAACTTAAAAACTACAAGATCGATTTGAAAAAATCTTTCACTGTTAAAATCCTACACTATGTCTGACGAATATAGGCTATTTCAATAACTTAGGGATTCGTATGAAACAAACGTTATATCGCGTACGCTGCAAAAATAGTTGACAATAGAGCAAAGTGATGTACTACAATTTTATAGAGTACATCAATATTTACAAAAAAGTCAGCAACACAATATGTTTAACTATTACAGTTAGTCACAATTACTACTTTTGATGTGATTCAATTTATTATTTTGACAACTACCCGTACAAAGAGAAGAAAATTGATATCATAACTATTAGCAAATAAATATACTGTAGGCTCCTTTTCCTACTCAACTTAGCCTCAAGTCTAGTATATAGCATATATAGTAGTAGGATAACGGAGTATGAAAATAGAAAGCCTATTTCATACGATTATTTAGTAGGTGTAAGGAAATATGTCTTGAAATATTTTTTATGCTACAAACTTTCCAAGGCCAATCTATCTTTAGTGAAAAAAGCCTAAAGCTAAATATAGGTGATATGTCACAAACAAAAAGAATTCTGTTTTCTTTTTTCATAATATCCTCGTATCAACGCTTTGAAATTTTAGAGCTTTTCATTAGTACGAAAGCATTAGGTATCGGAATTCGTCACAAACCGTACAAACAGTCTCGTTTATTTTGTCGTTGAAAAGTAGCATTACCTTAGGACGGTTTGACATTTTCGTTTGGTTTATTTTTGCTGATTTAGTACTTGCGTTATGTATAGCAAACTAATATATAGGGCTATAAATTCGCCTTTTACCACAATCTCACCTGATAGTAAGTGATTATATGGTGATTAACCTAGAATTAGGCGTAGAATTAAAAGTTGGTAGGCCCCCCATTAGGTGGTCTGACGACAACGTAAAAGTCGTGGGTAGCCTATGGTTACAAGCGGCTAGTAGCTGTTTTTTGTGGTGTTTTTTTTTTTTTTTTTTACGCCTGATAGGTTAGCCTTTGACCACTATCTCACCTGATGGTAAGTGATGATGTGGTCGAAGATGTTGTTCAGGCTAACCTAGAAGTACTGGCTCTCAAGGACAGCTGCCGGAACACACCGTTAGGTGCTTGGCGACAGACTTTCTACTTGAGGGTGGTAGCTAGCCAGGCGGGCATTCGCAAAATGCCCTACCACCATGCTATAACGACTGCCATCCTAAGACGACAACCGGGACCGACGGCTTAACGTGCCCTCCGAAGCACGGAAACGCTCAGTAGTAATGTCACTAGCGGTCACCCATCCAACTCCTGACCGCGCGCGACGTTGCTTAACTTTGCTGATCGGTTGAGAACAGCTAAGTAAACTTCGCTACGAGCGCTTCAAAACTGGTGTTCTACGGGGGAGGCTGTTGTTCAACAGTGGACGTCTTCAGAGTGATGATGATGATCCTAGAATTACCGGCTCTCAAGGACAGCTGCTGGATTAGCGCTAGGTACTTGTAGACAGATTTTCTACTTGAGGGTAATAGAGGCGGGTTGCAAAACCTCTATTACCATGCGGTTTTAGCTTAAGCCCTAGGCGGGATTCGAACCATTGACATTCTACATGGCAGTCATGGCCATTGCCACTGATCCATTACTGCTTTACTGAAATGTAAAGACAGCACATTATTTTAACACCATAGTTTTAATACGCATATTTTTTATTAGGTACTCGTAAGTACCTTTTAATATTGTAATGTTTGCAATAACGCCTGCTATATTAAAATTATAAGGTTGCGTCATCATTTACAAGTATAAAACCAATTGCAAAATTAGTCTTGTTTGTAGAACAACGTAAGTTGTACTATAGATGTCGCTCCATACTAATACGATGGTTAAAGAACGATAGGAAAATTTTTAGTTATGACGTCATTGTTATGTTAGCTCAATTGGTTAGAGCATAACCCGGCTAAAGGGGTGGATGGACGCGGGTTTCGAACCCGCGTCCATCCACCGTATGCATCCGTTCGCACATTACTTAAATTTTTCCTCTCGTATATTTGTAATTTTGTTATCATATTTACCTGTGATATTAGGAAATATTTATTGTATAAATATTTATTATTACTATTTTGATATATATTATACTTTATTTATTACTATTTTGATTTGATTTTCATCGCCCTATTCTATCGATTAAAATTAAAAAGGATCATAGGGTACGGTCTGATATCACGACAATATAATGTGGAGAAAATGTAACACAAGCATATAATGCACACAGCTACACTTCCATTGTATATGATACGTTTTAATGAATGACAAAGACAGCAAGACAAGCATGTAGTAGACGCACATACGCACACTACTGAGACTCAATCAGTAGACGTCGCCTGATTTGAACATGCCATGTTGAACGTACGGATGTGCTCCTGTTTTTTATATGTTCAATGCCTTACTCTTACCAAAATAAAATAACACATATTATAATGAATAGATTCAAGCGTTACACTGGGGGTTTTTTTTATTTTTTTATTTATGTATGTGTAATGCTTACAAATATAACAAAATTTAACGGATTAACATATTTACCTAAAAAACTTAAAATTACCTTAAAAAAAAAAAACTAATCCATTATTCTGCTACCATTAGGCAGTGTCTCCAAAATGCAAATCCTTATCCTCTGTGCAAAGTATATGCCAGCATTTTGGTCACAAGTAGCGTCAACCAGACGTTTTGAGACGTCTTTGAATAATATTTTGGCGCTCGGTCCCCACGGTCAATTGGGGAAATCCATATTTAATAATAACAAATATTTTTAAAATATTTTAAGAAAACATCAAATTAATATTTACTCAAGTTAGGTACTTTAGTCAAGACCTCCTGAGGATTCTTCGTGTAGAAGCGAAATGCATCGAAAATTCTTTCGGTTTGGCTGCATGACGCTTGTGACGTCACGTCGGCTTAACAGGAAAATTAGGCGGAATTGTCACTAGATATATATTTAAATTTTTTAAGTGTTTTATTAAAATATTAATATGATGTTTTCTTAAAATATTTGTTATTATAACACATATTCTTAACTTCCCTTTTGAAATCAAGGCGGCTTATATCACCCACAGCCAAATTTGAAGTCCAATCTAGCGATTTAGATTTTTGTGAGTCACAATTTCAAAAGACAATCTTCACCATAATTTACAAAACAGAATACCTATATTTTAACTAATAAAAGAAATATATTTCAACAGCGAGTCCACAAGAAAATTTCATCTTAATTATTTTTTAGCTAACAAAGTTATTACTCTCTAAATATATTTTACTACAAGAGCTCCCTTATTACACTTTTTTTACGCTAAATAAGTAACAGAAAATTTAATAACGCATTTTAGAGGTTAATAATATGAAGTAGCTAGGTTGTAAGTCATAATTAGGTGGATCAGATCTTATAGGAGTATCTATTATTGTATATTGTATCAGCCGGATTGTCCACTGCTGAACACGGCCTCCCTCAGGGGTTTGCCATAATCCCCACGCTTGGCAGGCGTCTTCTATCAGATTACAGTTCATGAGAAGGCGCGGCTGCCTACCTTCCGGTACACGACACCCTTAGTCGCGTCATACGACACCCAGAGGTAGCAATGGGTGTCATTCTATCCCGGAACCCCACGGCGGTTTTGGTGGGCGGTAATTATATATAAAACATGTATTTACCCAGTTAAGTACATACTTATATGCAATTGTTAAAGAAAACAGCATTACCTGGACAACAAAGACTCCTAATATTCTAAAGGTCAAATGAGAACAAATCTCTAAACTTGTGATTTTATCGCGCATTGTTCTTTTTTTCACGGGAGAAAATATAATAAAAATCCTACAGAGGTTTTTGTAATCTGACTTTTCGATCTTCTTTGATGACTCAAAAGCAGCTTAAAGAATAAAGTGAGATTGAAAAGTTTAGAATTGTTATGTGAAGCCGAAATGCCATCGGAATTACTCATATATTTTGAAGGATGTACGAAAAATTACTGTATAGTTAACTCGTAGCGTTATTAAACGAGAAGTGGGGGTCCATATTAATAGAGGAGCGTCCAATATATCACAAGTGAGAAACTGCTCACTGTTGCGTTTTAAACGTTTTCTTTGATCATATATATATTAGTAGATGAATTACGCATGTAATTTGTTTATTTCTCTAAATATCCTTAACAAATTAATTTCACCGCTTCAGGCTTATACAAATACCTGTCATTATATCCCTACATTTATATATATTTATAATATATATATAATAGCGGATGGAACACTTTGACCGCTATCTCACCCGATGATAAGTGATGATGTGGTTAAAGATATTGTTCTGGCAGCCAGGTTTTTTTTACGCTGATAGGTAAGCCTTCGACCACAATCTCACCTGATGGTAAGTGATGATGTGGTCGAAGGTGTTAACAGGCTTAATCTAGAATTACTGGCTCTCAAGTACAGATGCCAGAACACACTGTTAGGTGCTTGGCGACAGATTTTCTACCTGAGGGTGGTCGCTAGCTAGGCGGGCATTCGCAAAAATGCCCTACCACCATGCGGTGAAGATCAAGCCCGCGGCGGGATTCAAACCATGCATCTGCTGCGCGGCAGTCCATAGCCAATGCCACTGAGCCATTACTACTTCAGAATTTGCAAAATATTCTACCACCAAAGTATAACGACTTCCATCCTAATAAATGAATACATCTCAAAGTTAAGATCCTTTTTTTAATGATGTACCATATGTTAATCGTCAACACTGCAACTTAAGATCGAGTTCATTAATACGAGTCTAAGACAACAACCGACGGTTTAGCGTGCCCTCCGAAGCATGGGAGCACTCAGTAGTAACGCCAGTAGCGATGACCCATCCAAGTTACGACCGCAGCAGACTTTGCTAAACTTAGGCGATTGGTTAACAACGTCCACGCTTAGAGCATATCAATACATTCAATGCATTGTGTTAATACAATGTACCAACCTATTTCCTGGGTGAGAACAACTAAATATCTCGGAGTTACCCTTGATCGGCCTCTTACCTTTGACGCTCTAAGTATCCGACCCATACTTCAAACCTCCCCGTCGCCGACCACGGTAGGTATTGGACGACCCGGATGACCCCATCGCAGCCATTTCGTTGGCAGATTTAGCGTCATCCGCAAGTCGTCCCGGTAACATCCCCAGGTGTGCGGTAAACAGTGGTTACACAATCAAACACCAAGGTCGACGGCGAGCTAGAGGCATAAATTAGTCCCGATTAGTGTCTTTTCAAATAGTCACAAAGTAATTTTCCGTAGGGCCCATTCTCAACGGTACAACACTACAATTGTGCCGGGGCATTTAGTTCCGACCCCCCAATGTCTCTCGGCAGAGAGCTAGGCCGAGGTCCGAACTACAGTGGTGCTCTTGAGTTCGCTGTCAACCCAATAGTAGCGGAGCGTTTTCGGCGCCCGCAGGAGACGGAGGTAGAAGGCGCTTTTCGCCTTCTACGCCCGTCTCGGGAGAGCCCCCCGGGCTATAAGAAGGCCTTCCCTCGGCCAAAATCCGGTGGAGCTGAACGACCGACAGCGGTAGTCAGCATCTAAGTCCTCCCTAAATAAAATAAAATATAATGCATAAGCATATTAGGTATAAGTACATCAGAAATTCTCGCTAATGTCCTTATGTTTGCTAAACATACAAAGTGAACTATAAATTAATTTATGAACAGTCTTCATGCCTTTGTTTGTCGATTCTGTAAAATGTGTGCATTGCTGGGTGCGCCCAGTAAAGGTGTGTAAGGTTGTCCATAAAACTGTGTTATTTGAAGCTATATAATAGATTGCATAGAAGGAATTGAAGGACAACTAGAAGGCAAATTATTTTAGAAGCACTCGTAAAGATGTTTGTTTTGCTAGCCGATTAGCTAGGCTAAGCAACGTCCGCCGCGGCCATAACTTGGATGGGTGACCGCTAGTGTTACTACTGTGCGCTTTCGTGCTTCGGAGGGCAAGTTAAGCTATCGGTCCCGGTTGTTGTCATAGGGTGGTGGTAGGGCATTTTGAGAATGCTCGCCTTGTGAATGATTTTTAAAGAAAATTTTTATAAGTAAAGATTGTTGCTGAAATGCACAAACAGAAGTTTACCAAAAACATATCAACTCAAGTTTTGAAGTAAATAACCAGTGCCTATTCGTAAATTGGTATAATTACAATTTAAAGTTTTAATAAATATTTTATATAACTAAATATTATAAATTAAACCGGCAAAAAACACTCACGTTGAGGATCGAATACGTCGACCCGGGTTTCGAGCATATCAGATGCTCATCATCAGGGTGAGTGCGCAGCTGCGTCTGCGAGCTCCCGGCGGGCATATTATATATAACATTGAAATGAGATTCGATAATCTCATAGTTAACTTATTATACTTAACCAATTTCTAAGAGAACGAATCAACTAGCGTTATTTTACATTTCATATCAACAGTAGCATATTGACCCCGAAAAATGTTGGCTTGGTATACATGTTTTCTTGCGTAATTAAGATAAGAAAACGAATAAATGTCCGAACAATTCTAAAATATTCCATGTACGAACGAATAGTTACTGCAAACATATTTTATACAAATTTAAGCTCGCAAAGTTTGAAAAATAAACAACGTTGAATTTTAGTTTCAAAGTTCCCGTGAGTATGAGACATATTAATGCTTTCAATAACCGGCTGCACTCACCTACCTAAACCTAGGTCGAAAATCTCGACCAATACGCGTGAATACTTTGGAAATATTAAAACGGTTAAGTTTTACATTAAATCCAAACCATCACATACCAAGCGATGTAAGATATTACAAACAAGGAACGCCGAGACTTTGCTGTAAAAGAATGAGGGGTATACAATTTGGCCCACTGTGGAGATCAATTGACGTCTTGTCAAACAGTGTACGGGAGACCCTCGTACGGCTTTGTTTGCGGAGGCAACCCTAAGCTTCAAAGAGCATACCAAGCGACCATTCTCGCTAGATTACGGTCATGAAGCCTTAAATCTGTAAATATCCACCATTTTGAAACCCAATATCACTTGTGAGAAGTTTTGCTCGAAAGCGGATTAGTTTGGTTGTTAGCTGACAAACTTTGTTAAATGTCCGAAATCAAAGAACAGATTGTCGTAATTTAATACTGTTGTTGCTGTGCCTACTTGGTATGTGAAAGGTTTAATCGATTAAACTTTCGTTATTTGAATTAATGTAAGAAGAATATAAGATCATTAAAATTATATTAGGAAACAATGTCCTCATCTCTTATACGGGGATCGAGTGTTCCCATTTTTGCTGCCGAGACCGATAGCAGACTGCCGTTTTAGGCTGATCACACTGATCGCATCTCGTACCGAAATCAAACCTGCATCTTTCGGTTATACGCACGAAAATAATAGAGCTAGTTTTCAATGACAGTCAGTTGTTTTAATTGGCCTTACTTATACTTAATACTTTTTATCTTATGACGATTCTACTTAGGGCTCGCTAAATGTAGACGTAAATATCTAGCTGATACGAATAATGAGAGAAATTTTCACGAATATTCTGTCCATTAGTACACAAATTCACAAGTTTCTAATAGATAAATACATTTATTATATCTACTCAATTTACTTAAATATTGTTTATAAATACCATTCCCACGTGTCTTCTTTGGTAGAATACAACAAGGTACTCACCATGTCTAGTGACTGCATATAATAGAAAAGTGGCCACCAACATTTCGGAGCAACTTGTGCAGTTAAAGGAATTCCAATAAATAAACGACTCGAAGCTTCTCACTTACAGCTTCTTCACTTATAGCTTCGCTCGACTCGAAGCGAAGCAATAAAGTGCACTTCAGCTCGCAAAACACGCAGTACCCAATATTTATATTCACCTACAAGGCGTATCCCTTTCTATGGCGTAGCCACGCATATGCGCACCCTCTGATCTCTTCTGCCGCGGCACGCATCGTAGAATAACCGCGTCCGGACGGTACCTTTGTACCTTTGTTCATATCACTGCTTAACTAATACTAAGTTGCTGTAAAATTATTGATAACTTTAAGACTTTCGCGACTTGAATACATAGTTATTAGTATTTAACGGGACTAAATCGCGATAAAAAATTAATATTAATATACCTCGACGTTTCGACCAAGTTGCATTGGTCGTGGTCGAGCGGACTGAAGAGGCGGGTGTCAATGCCTTGAAGGGCAGTTATTTTCTCCAACTAGCCGCATTTGATGAAGAAAAATATCGTCATAACACACAACACTGACAACGTCCACAAGTCTAAATAAAGGTAGAACGCGTTTGGTACATTTCCTTAGCACTGGATTCCAGGATGCAGCTAACTTGAAACCATCGTATCTATTGAAATTACGATATTTCTTTATTTCAATAGCTTCTCGTACTAGTCTAGAATGGTAATGACATTCCGATGAGAGGACTTTCGGTTCGTAGAGTTCAATCCAGTGGTCAAGTCATACATAGACTCTAATAGATGTTCAGCTATAGCAGACCTGGCGATTTTTAACAGCTGCGATATGCTCTTTGACCCGTTCACTTATAGTTCGCTTGGTTTAACCGATATATGAACTACCGCTGCTGCAATCTACCCTGTATACACCAGGTGTCTTTTTTTTTATTGCTGAATGGGTTGGCCCTTCACCACTATCTCACCTGATGGTAAGTGATTATGTAGTCGAAGATGTTATTCAGGCTAGCCTAGAATTACTGGCTCTCAAAAAAAGAAGAGGAATAATATTCTAATAAATGTTATCTATCAAAAAAAAAGGTTCAAGAGTAAGGCTTTCGATAATTTGGATGAAATGGAGATAATCTTTTACATAAGACGGAGTTTTACCTACGAGTGGCTGCAGCACAGACGCAACGTGCCTTGCGAGATCGTAAGTCGGGAGTCTATCTGGCTCATGATGAGACGCAGAAGTATATTCGTTTTGTGTATTTTAGGTAAACCGTATATCTTCGGTGGTTGAGCCATTTTAGGTTTATATAAACGTTCATAAATGTCTTCTATAAAAAGGTATCTATAGTCTCTAATCACAGCTCGAATACGACGTGTCAGTCTAACTCTAGGATTGTATGACACCGGTCTGTAAACATTGCTGTCACTTCACAAACTCAGCAACTTAAAGTTGTAATCACCGGAGTTCAATACGACAGTAGCGTTACCCTTGTCGGCTTTTAAGACGAGAAGTTCATCGTTACTACGAAGCGCTAAACGCTCTTCTATGGTAACATTACTCTTTGGCAACTTAGCTTTTCTCAGTATAATAGCAACATCCTGTCTCAGCGCTTCCACGTCATTAGACGGCACCTTGTTACGTATTATTGCCTCTTCTACGTTGCTAATTATGCTTTCGTACGGAATTTGTTTTGGTGTAAAAGCAACATTCAATCCCTTGACCAATACTTTGTGTGTTGCATCATCGATCGTTATGGATGACAAAATAACCACTGTGTCTTTAGATATTGAGGGTAAACATGCGTTGTTAGAGTTTTTCATGTTTAGAGTACTCGTGGCGAAGCAGTAATTTCTCAAACTATTTCTCGTGCCCTACACTACACAGTTGATAAGTACGACTAGCTTGTTCTTGTGTTATACGATCACATAAATCGTAGTTATGACGAGACAGCACTGCACAACACTTCGAATGCACCTCGTATAGTTCACAGTTCACTCTGTTTATGACAATCATGGAAGTAATAAGTACTATACGTACAACTAGTACTTATTACTTCCATGATAACAATTCTGTATTAATTGTTTCAGTAGACGGACACTCGCCTTTCGCAGAATTTCTCCAGAATGCGCAATATCACTACGCGGTCTAATACGAACATACGTAGGTTCCAAGTCCTAATCACGACACTTCGTTAGAAAAGTCAGTGAAGTATTTAAGCGCGCCCGTTTTTTACGGAGAAATTCATGTCGTAAATAAATATATTCATAATAACAAATAATTTAAAAGTATTTTAAGAAAACCTCTAATTAATACTTTAATAAAACACTTAAAATCGAGACGTCGTCTCGATCGTGCGCTCGTAGAGTCAAGACCAAGAAACGCGTCGGATACTCTTCCGGTTTGGCTGCGTGGCGTTTGTGACGTCACGTTAGCTTAGCAGGAAAATTAGGCGGAATTGTCACAAGATATATATTTTTTTATTTATTTATTCTATTTACCTTAGTGGGGTGGCAACCTTTTTTATCACACAATGTCAACGCACAATCTAAAAAAAAAGATAATTCCGTTCACATCTTACGTACTTTTTGTACTTCGTGTGCGTAGTCCCATTTCGGTGTCAGCTGGAATTCTCCAAGTAAGAAATTCTCCAGAAATGTATTACAATGTTAGCTTAGTATACATAAATACTTACCCATATCGTCAATAAGTGGCGCCATGCGAAGCGTAACTCCAACCAATAACAGGCACAGGAAGAGGAGCAGGCATGCTGTCACCATAATAGTGTAGCGCGCCCGCCGAGGTAGTTCGTCCGGATCCAAAACCTGAATACAAAAGAAAATATGTATGAACTGAATGATAATATTTTTGACCTCGATAAACATTATAATGTTATCGTAGATAACGAATAGATTCAGGCGTTACTTTGCGTAAAACCATATATAACAATAACAAAAAAGGAATAACAAAAACATTTAAGGAAACATTAAATTTATATTTTAATAAAACACTTATATAATATAAACGACATATCTAGAGACAATTCCACTTCCTGCTAAGCCGACTTTACGTCACAAACGCCACGCAAACAAATCGGAAGAATTTTCGACGCGTTTGACTTCTACACGAATCATCCTCAGGAGATCTTGACTCGTAGAATGCACAATCGAGACTAGATCATCTTTTATTTTTATGATTAGTCTCGATCGTGCGCTCCATTTTATAAATCTTTTATTAAAAAATTAATTTAATATTATCTAAAAAATAATTATGCTTTATAGCTTAGCCTTTGACCACTATCTCACCTGATGATAAGTGATGATGTGGTCGAAGATGTTGTTCAGGCTAACCTAGAATTACTGGCTCTCAAGGATAGCTGCCGGAACACACCGTTAGGTGCTTGGCGACAGATTTTCTACTTTAGGGCGGTAGCTAGCCAGGCGGGCATTTGCAAAAAGCCCTACCACCATGCTATAACGACTGCCATCTTTAGACAACAAACGGGACCGACGGATTAACGTGCCTTCCGAAGCACGGAAGCGCTCAGTAGTAATATCACTAGCGGTCACCCATCCAATTTATGACCGGGCGGACGTTGCTTAACTTTGCTGATCGGTTAGGGACAGCTAAGCAAACTTCGCTACGAGCGCTTCAATATTGTGATTTTTTAATATTTGTTATTATTTAGTGTAGTGACCGTAACGATTTAGAAATGACGTCACATGCGCGTCACTTGTTGCTAAGAATTACGTAGGTAAAGCAGACTCTTGGCACTTTGTAACATCTTCAAGAATTCTTTACCTCTGTCTTGTCTGCAGTTGTATGCAGCCGCATCGCTCTAATTAATTTTACACTTTTACTAAGGGTCGAAATAAACATTTATATAATTTTTTACCGACTGCCAAGGAAGGGTTATGTATTTCACGCGTATCTTGTATTTAAATAAGTTGTTTATGAATTTCTTTAGTACCTCGTAATACCACGTATCTTTCAAACGGCTGCACTGGATGGATTTCAACAGTTAAGGAATCGTTATTTTCGTTCTAAAAACCAAAGTGTGCTTAGATAGCATATAGGTGCTTAAAAAAATGGACGATTTTCGATGCGAAGTACTAATGCGTTAATAAAAAAATAATAACTATACCTATCGAGTACAATGTTTCAATAGGTAAATGAAATTAAAAAGACATAACAAATATATATATATATATATATATATAAGTTGTATGTTTAAATTTAATGGGATACAACAAATTCAATAATTAAATACATTTAAAATCCCACTGTGCTAAAAAGACCAAAACAAGATTGAGAATCCAATTTAGTAACAGGTAGGACATGGGACCCAATTGCAAATTATAAATCGAAAGAAAATGTTATATTAATTAAATGTTATATAATTATATTATACCGAAAAATTATTTCGCCATAACATTAATTTTATGTATCAGATTATACGTAATTATTTGTGAGGAAGTGGATGAGTAGTACTATGAACAATATAGAGGGCGTTTTTGAAATAAGACACGGAACAAGGCTCATCCTCTGCTGAAAGTTAATATAGTAAAAAAATCTAATTTATTCTAGTCATGAATTTATTTGTGTCGTCATTGAATTATTTTAGAATGCTTAGCGTATAAAACCCACATTCTTGTGTTGTTCGTGTTACATATGTAGTTACGACCACACACACATGTGAATAAAGGAAACATATACGATATAACTCATACAAGAAACATAAAAAGAAAAATAAAACATTTTTGCACACTAGGGTATGCTTAAACGCTTTTAAAGCTATTATGATAATAAAACAGCCTTAGGGTAAATCATAAAACGGCAATTTGCTTAGAACGACGAAAAACATCGCGGTAAATAAACAAAAGCTCCCATAACATGTGTAAGTACAGTAGTAACCATGACAAATGGTTGGTTACAAACGGCGTAACCACAGGTGGCCCATAAATAACTGCAGGTGGCGCCATCTTTGACAGGGTGCACACATTATAAATGTATACTCACTTTAGTTTGCAGGATGTAATGCCTATTTTGCCTTATGCCATCTCTAGGATAGCCTGTGAACTATTACAAAGCTAATGAATTTGGTTTGTTTAATGCACAAAGCTTTTGGCACATTCCCATAGATGGTGCTGTTTGTGATTAATTTCATGAGCTCAGTGGCAGCCTGGACATGAAATCTGAGAAGTTACGAACAACCTTACATTTTTTTTGTAAATTAGTTTTCATATAAACATAATATACTTAGATATACAAATTATAGGAGCACACATTTTTTGTGAAGGGAAATCGATCCCGCGTCCTCCGATTTCGCGCCGGATGCCTAAACCATTCGGAAACGACAACTACAACGCGGGACAATAATTTTGTGCTCCAATAAATATATAAATGTGATTTTCACTTACTCGTAGCACGCGATAGTGGTAATCATATTTAGAAATATTATTTACTTAGTTGCAGGTTGATAAATTTTTGTTAAGATGTGTCTTATTTATTTTTTTATTCCTGATAGGTTAGGCTTTGACATCTCAGGCTAGCTAAAATTACTAGCTCTCAAGGACAGCTGCCGGACCAGAACATTTCCTACTTGAGGGTAGTAGCTAGCCAGGCGGCCATATGCCCTATGCATGAATGCCCTACCACTATGCAAAAGAACATATTCAGCTTAGGATCGGTTAATTTGACACAGAAGTTATAAACACCAAGACACTTAAAATTCTAGGGTTTTTCCTAATACAAAATCGTTGAATACATATTAAAATATAACATATTAAGGCTAAAAAAACAAGTATTAATTCAATACAGTAGTGGCATGCCCAACGGAGATTCTTAGGTTGCAACAGTTATTTTTCTGGCCGTCCAGTTTTGGTCCTTCCAAAGTTACTATTTCATTTTGGTCGGTTAATCTATTTAGACTGTAAATTTCGAACTTTTCATAGCTTGGTTATGTGCCGCAAATATAAAAAAAATCGGCGTTATGGTATCCACAACGGTGGTTAACGTCCTGATCAATACCCCGGCTAGATAACAGAAAAGTGAATTATCTCCTGTAGAACTTATCAGAAGAAAATTAATGCACGGACAGACAAAAGAATAAAAAATCGGTAAACATTCTAAGTCGTGCTCAAAACTTGAAGGATAATCTGTTTTTTTGTGGTGAAAAATCAAAGTCTCACTACAATAACTGAAGTATATACACCCTGGCTGGATGAAGCTGGCAATATGAATGATTTATCAATGTATATTGTATTAGTTTTAAGTTAAAAATTACTTGTACAATGTAGCGACCGGGGCAACCCGATAATTTTGGAATATACGGTAAATGATTCGTCTGCAAATGTTTGAATTATTTCAAATCATGAAGCATTCTTTCTATAAATTTAGTTTTCTACAACAATTATAATACCGACCTACTTTTTATAATTATCGATTTATTATTTATTGTACTTTACCAAAAAACATTTCATATATTTGTTGTACTCGTATTTAAGTATGTATTGTGTATTTGTACTACTCTACTACTCGCTTTAAAGCACGGTTTACGAGGCATGTCTCGTATGAGTCGGAACCCGCAAAGGCATGGCCGATGGCATGTCAGTTTTGGCTCTAACTTATACGCTTGAATACGGAATATAACTCAACTAAGGCGCCAAGTTCTGCAAGGAGGAATTACAGATGACTCGAAATGATGACTGGATCAAGAACAACCTAGCCTTTACCCAAAGGGACAAAAACGCTGTTGAGTACTCGGTGAAGTCGGTCGAGTAGAACTTCTTTTACATTTTACACCAGACACCTGACGAACTCAATTCTCTCAAAACTCGTGTGTTGGAGATCTGTTATATAACCTGATTGAAATTACCTCATCATCGGCGGAGAAAACACTTGCCGCATTCATTCTTGATCCAATACCTCTACCCTTAAAATTTGGTAAACAATTGTGTTTAAGTTAATTAAACAGACAAACATTGTGGTGTAACAACTTTTTCGATACGGAACTAATCGGTGTAGGTCCCGTGAATATGCCACGCATGTGTGTACCTACGTGGCTGTAGAATGTCTTGATAGTAACTCCAAATGGTTGTAAAAACCAATGTTGCACGACGAATGCGTGGTGAGGGTGCAATGCCAGCCGGAATCTAGAGCCATCAATCCGTGTGAGAAACCATGATAGTTAACGAAAATACCATCTGTCCACTTCATACTGTCCGTATTGTAGAGACTAAGTGGAAATTTCTGTCTTCGCCAGGGTTCCTTACTTGGACATAACTGAGTTGTCCTCTCCTCCACTTTCGGGGAGTACCTATACCATCAGCTCAGACCTATTCTTAGCTGCGTACCTCATGTCGGCTTTGGTACATATCAGATAAATAAATCAGCTGAAAACCCCGTAAGCCGGTGTGCAGCTGCCAATTTACGCCGCCTATGTTACCCCTGGCATAAGTGGCTGGAGGAATCCACGTCTCTATCTGCAATCCCTTTACTATTTGTCCGTCAGTGCTAAGCTACTATATAAAAACTGAAATCAACATAACGAAGTGGTCGCAAGTAGTACTTTTTTAGGTAAAGAATCACACCCATGAGATATATACTTGACCGAACGAGTGCAAAGCGTGAGCGAAGCGTCTCTGTTTCAGCATTTAGACATAAATGCTTTCGTATGTCTGTCCGGATTTCCGGTTTAACTTCTCTACAGGTCGCATTTCTCAACTGATTCTTGTGATATTTTGTGAGCAAGTTCGATAATTACATGGAATTGATGTAGTGATAAAATTTTTAGAAAAAATTCAATGGTGAGAATATGGCGGTAAAAACCATATTGGTAAACAATAACAAATATTTTTGGGACTAGACCTATGATGACGAGACCGATCGAACGCTCGAAGAGTCAATACCTCCAGAGGATGCTTCATGTAGAAGCAAATTCTTCCGGTTTGGCTGCGTTTGTGATGTCATTTCGACTTAACAGTAAAATTAGGCAGAATTGTCACTAATATATATTTTTTTTATAGTGTTTTACTAAAATATTAAGAAAACATCAAATATTTTATTTAAAATATGGATTTCCGCAAATTAACGCCTGAACCTTTTACTACTATCTCACCTGATGGAAAGTGATGATGTGGTCAAAGATGTTGTTCAGGCTAACCTAGAATAAATGGTATCTACTGGGCAAAGCTTCTAACTTCCTTAAATTGTCGTAAACCTACCTACTTTAAATACATAACCCACAGAAAATATAAAGCAATATATTTCTCAATGACATAACCCGCGCATGTCTAAAATTTTAATAAATTTACTACAACCAGATGTCTATATTTCCTTTGGTACGCCCTCAACCTGTTAGATAGAAGAAATTACGATTACATTTTAAAAAGATATAGAGCTCGTAGGATTTGCTGCATCAGAATAGAGACTGAGTTGGCTGCTGACTTCATACATCAACCTCTTTAGTCAGGGTCGTCGAGTAGAGCGGTCGTGTTTGAACAGTTCTAAGTGTCAATATTAGATATCATAAATACATTTTACAACTATGAATTTAAATCTGTGCATTACTACAATAAGGATCAAGAAGTTACATTCGTGAGTGAGACAGTTTTTTTTTCACACTCTAGTCTAGTCAGTTCCTGCAAATATAAAACATGAGTAAACGAACTTGGAATGTTAAAGCTCTATAGCCATCTCACTACACCCGGCCTTCTGCTAAAAGCTGTAAGTAGTTGGAACACTCTCACAACTGTACTGCACTGTATCAGCCGGATTGTCCACTACTGAACACAGCCTTTCCCATTATGGGGGGATTTGCCATAATCCCCACGCTAGGCAGGCGTCTTAGGGATCGCAGTGTGAGATCTCAGCTCCTCAGAAAGCGCTGCTGCCCACCTTCTGGTGTGTTACCCTTAGTTGCCTCTTACGACACCCACGGGTAGAGATGAGGGGTGACATTCTAGCCCGGGTCCACACGTTGAAACTGTACATACACAGAGACGAAATTAAATGCATGATGACAGTTATGATAATGAAACAAACTGAAAGGATTGAAACCATTGAGAAGCATCTGAAAACCTTAAAAACAAGGACAAAAGGAGTCCAAAGATGTCAAAACATGGATGGACCAAATGCAAACATCTAACACGAACATTGAAAGTAATCAGAGGTTTCTTGGGGATCAGATAAAAAAATTTAAGAGAAAATGCATGATTTCGTCTCGAAGTGCATATAGCTACAAGTAATTTATCTTCTACCATGATCTTCGAGCTACATAATGCAATTCCAATACATTGACTAAGAGTCGAGTACTACACGCGGTTAAAAACTTTAGAACAAACAGATCATTTGCTAACTCCGATATACATCTCAGAACGCCTAACCACGAATGTTGAACGACTTCATTTCCTAGCCTGCGAATTTACTAAAGCTGAAGATTATGCACACTGCTGGGTCACTAATGGGAAGGTGAGGCTCTGTTCAATCTGCCCGATACAGACTAATGAATGTCTCTGAAAAACCATCGGTAAATCTCGATTTATTGTATCAGCTATTGTAAATGTTTGTAAGCGTGTTACTTTATTTGATCAACACCACTGCCGGTATTACTGTCTGGTTCTAAAAAAATGACATAGAGAACTGCGCTCAAAAGTTGTGCTTTGAGCAATACTAAATGACGTTTGTAAGTAAAGCAAAGTTTACAAGTAGGGGGTAACTATGTTAAGTCGAACTCTTTTTCATGGGATCCCAGCAACTGAACTTCACCCTGATAATTCTGTGATCATGAAACTACAAAATTGGATGTAAAACGGAACAATTCAATAACAATGATTTGGGCTCATTACCTGAGACCTTAGCAAGTTTTATTAATACCACCGCCTTTTTTTGTTATAAAACTAACGGGATTTTCACTCATTCTAGTAAATTCGACCACCACCTACACTTTTAATTTTAAATAACGGAGAAGGCCTGTATTTTAATTTACAAAGTTTTTATTTGATCTTAACTTATATTTTGTCATAGCCAACTAGATTCAAATCTGTTTTGTTCTGAGTTCTTTGTCTGATAATACAAATTACCAACGATTTCAAGCATTCATTTGGTATAAGCCTTCGACTGTCGGCTGTTAGTTGTCACTTTTTCTCTAAATTAGATGCGTAACAGCCGACAGCCGAAGGCTTATACCAAATGAACTTTATTCCACACTTCGACATGTTATTGTAAAATCGATGTTGCTACAAATTAGGCATAGGGCTCAATACCATATCTTCACCTATTTTCCAACTGAAAGTGGGAGTACTACCAACGAGAATTCCAAAAGATGGTATTTCAGAAAAGTGACCGACCATATAAGCAAAGCCAAAACTAGCAATATGTTTTGTTGTTTGATTATTCTATATGGTATGATCCCCAGGGGTATCGGGCTATAATGGCTCCCCACTGTGGGAGTCGTAAGAGGCGATGAAAGGAATAATACTAGGAGGTGGGCAGCAGCGCATTCTTACAATTATTTTTCTACAAATACGGAGCCAACTTCCAACACTGAAAAGTATGAAATAACATGGAAGTCGATACCATGCTGATTTAAATACCGACGTCACATTAGCATGGCTTACTTCCTCAAGTTATTTCATACTTTTCAGATATGGAAGTCTTTTTTTTTTTTAATTTCTTTTTTCTCTTATCTTTCATATATACCTACCGCTTACAAGATCATTCACTCCGTTCATCAGTGTTCATCGTCGCTAACAGCAAATACCATTAAATCGTCGAATTAAGTATAATCGAATACATTTTTCAGTTAATTGCCTATAACTTATAAACTACTCGACCAATATTGGTGAAATTTTAAAATCCTTACAAATAAAACATTATCAAAATTGGATTACTCTGTAAAAAAAACTTCCCCATAAAGAGTTACTCGTAGTCATACATTGAAAAAATACACACGTAGACTTGTGAACCTCCTCCTTTTTTGGAAGTCAGTTAAAAACTGCCAAAATAAGTGCTAATATACAGTAGGTATACATAAAAGTGCATGTGATATAGCAGAGAAGTTAATATAAATAATTTTATCTGTTCTATTTTTAGTATTATAAATTGTAAGTACCTTTTTTTCTATTCTAATTTACTTTAGTATTATTTAGAAATGTGCTAACACTTACTTTTTAGTTTGCAATACGAATTAAAAGCAAACACAGGCTTTTAATTCGTATTGCACGTAGTATATAACCTCCTCATATTGGTACTATAAAATATCTTGAACCCGTGTAACTAGTGTAAGCAAATCTATTTAATAAATAATTAAAAACTTACGCTGCGATTGCCAAGATGGCTGCCAAGCTTGGGTATCATGACTAACCTCCCCTCATCGGGGAGTTATTTGTTCAACGGTAAATTCGGTGCTGTTGATGATATTAAGGCAGATTCAGATCGTGTGTACTTACCCATCTATAGAAGTTGAATAAGAGTAGATAGATGATATCTTACATGAATAACTTTAGCCTGTTCATCTATAGCCGAGACGAGCAGCGTGCGATGTTTCCGTGGCTTTTGGTCGGGGTTGCGCCTCCGTCGCCTCTTCCTACGTCTATCTACTTCTAGATCTTCTGGACCGTGTTCTTTACTGAAACATAAAACAAAAATATTTTTATGCATCCTCAAAGCATAAGATTATCTTTTACATGATGTACTGTTGTACAGTATCAGCTGGATTGTCCACTGCTGAACACAACCTCCCCTATTATGAGGTGATTTGCTATAATCCCCACGCTTGGCAGGCATCTTGGGGATCACAGTATGAGATATCAGTACATCAGACAGCGCTGCTGCCCACCTTTTGGTGTGCTACCCTTAGTCGTCTCTTACAACACCCACGGGTAGAGATGAGAGGGTGACATTCTAGCACGGCACCCCACGGGCTATCGCCTATAGCAATAGCCCAGTAAAAATTTGATGCCAAACCCCTACTGATGTGTGCGGGCAGCTGTATTTAAAAGTCAGTAGTCAGGTAACCTTCTAGAATAAGCCTGTTTATCATCCTTGTAACATCACCTATTAACAGGTAAGATGGTACTAAGTCAAATAAATATGTATAGAAAACTGTACACGTATTTAAAGTTCCACAATGTTCCACGACAGTGATCTTTACTGCTTGAGGATCGAAGCAGTAAATCAGTTCGCGTTTACTACCAACCCTTCTATTTTCACACAGACGTGGTGAAATTATTGCAATTGATAACCCCAATAAGTCGTAAAATTGTTGTCACTTGTTGCTATGCTAGAGAGCAAGGTTGTTATTGAGCCCAACTATTAAGTTTTGAACTGTAATTTTAGATATTTTTTCTATATATTTCCAACATATCTCAATCAAGAAGAATGAAGAAGCAAACTAATAATATTTTTTTAAGCAGTGATAGTCAAGCGGTAAAAGCTATTGATTGCCGTACAAGCGGTGGGGATCACACCTAAAGGCTGGCTTGACAGGTTTAAGCTTCACAGCATGGTGGAAGGGCATTTTGCGAATGCTTGCCTGGTAGCTACCACCCTCAAGTATAAAATCTGTCTCCAAGCAACAAACAGTGTGTTGCGGCCTAGTCCGTTTACCACCCTCACCCACATCATCACGTGCCAATAGGTGGTACTAGTGGTGAAGGGCTAGGCTAACAGCTGTAAAAACAAATCGCAGCATGACATTTTGGAAACAGTATCCAAAATGTTATGCTGCGATTTGTTGACATTTGGTGCCATATAGCACTTTTACAAGCTCTAAATTTGATAGTTTCTGATGTGAAATATATAAGGAAGTTCGAAACCCAGGTCGACGTATTGGATGTTAGTGTTTTTGCGCCTTAATTTATAATATTTAAATGTGTGTGAAACTCGGGAGAATTTCATTTCAAATACCTATATAAGGAAAGTTCTGAATTGCAAAAAAATCTTCTGTTAAGGCCATCTATAACTGTGATAAGCAGTGATGTAAATGCAATACCGAAATTTGGACTATAAATTCAAATAAATTATTTTTCAGGGGAATCCAATACATAATAATTAAGCTGAAAATAGTAGATTTACGGCGAGGGTGCTATTTAGGATCCAGAGCAGAGGGAAAGATTCTATAGTAGTGTCCTAATATGTACTGTATTCGCCATTCTTCAATTGTTTTATATTCGCGCGACTTTGATAACCGGGTAGTTACATTCTTTTTTCATAATATATGATTCTCCTAGCAAGTCTATGAGCAAGATGTTCTGCAAGTAACAATATTTATGTTTTAATGTACCTAATGTAAGGTGCAAATAATGTAATCCGCATAGCAGGCGTTATTGCTAACATAACAATATTAAAATTATAAGGTTGCGTCATCATTTACAAGTATGAAACCAATTGCAAAATTGGTCTTGTTTGTAGTACAACGTAAGTGGTACTATAGATGTCGCTCCATTTCAATACGATGGTTAAAGAACGATAGGACAGATTTGAGTTATGACGTCATGTAATGTTAGATCTATTGGTAAGAGCATATAGCCCGGCTAAAGGAGTGGATGGACGCGGGTTTGAATCCCGCACGTGACTTAATTTTTTTACTATCGTATATTTGTAATTTTGTAATGTAATCCGCATAGCAGGCGCTATTGCAAACATAACAATATTATAAATACTTATGTTCCTAATTCAAATTCTTTTCCGACCTCTATAAAACTCTCTAACAGAAATAAACTTACCTACTTTGTTTACACTTAGTGACAAACTAATAATTGTTCTTCGAACAGAAGGGTTGAATAAAAACCCTAGCATTCTGGGTACTTGCGTTTAGAAGTGATTGAGTAGAAATGCATATATGTTATATTTTTGTATTTAAACGAAGGCAATGTGGCACCGGCAATTGATTGTTTTAGATCGTTTTGGTTAGAGAGTCATCACAAAAACGATTATTATCAGGAATCTGAAATTTTTGAATGTTTGGTACCGCATTCCCTATTCAACCAGCATTTATACAACAAATGCGGAAAAGAGCCGATCTATGATATATTCAAACATTTTGCTGTGTATCAAAAGCAATAAACCTTCTTTTTCACGGATTATAGAGATGTGGAGCCATAATACATATTCATCTTCTCTGCGATACCTACTTACAGAATCAGGGATGCACGTATTCCCCCCTCGGGAATACAGACTTATAACAGACGGTGGGTTGCTAGCAAATTATGTCATAGGTACTTACTTTCGATGCGTTTGTAGTTTGAGCTTTTTGCGCTTATGCCTGGCGATCTCATGTTCACACCAGTGTGAAGGCAATTCTTCCCCAGGGCTGCCGATCATGGACGCCTCCTCTGAAATGGTATAAACAGGTCTTTTATAAGTCAAATTATTATCGTAGATCCTCTTCTTTTTACACGACTGCCCAAAAAATTAAGTGTTATGTTGTGATAAACCAATCGGTACTATTTTATTTACAAAACATTTTTTTTATTCATTTTGTCAAGTAACGAACTGCACTGCGCCCGTTACCCTGACACATTCAGTTGTTGAGTCTCTTGTGCCCGTAATTTTACAGGCTCTCAAGGACTGCTGCTTGAATACACTGTTAGGTGCTTGGCGACAGATTTTCTACTTGAGGGTGCTAGCTAGCCAGGCGGGCATTCGCAAAAAGCCCTCCCACCATGCGATGAAGCTCAAGCCGGCCGTGGGGATCGATCCAGAGACCTGCGGCATGGCAGTCCATAGCTATAACCGCTCGGCCATCATTGCTTCTAACTAATCAAAACTGCCAGCTGACAAAATAGAAGATGATTATATATTAATAGAGGCTCGATAATAAACAACATTATATATATTGAACCAGTTAGCAGTATTTTATTTACAAATATACTAACTACATCAGTAACCGTTGCCCATAAAAACCGTAAGCGAGACAAGAAAGTAATAATCTTGTCTCCAATATCGCACAAAAACGTTTCATTAACCGATAATACCTTGTCAATATGCGGATATTAGGGATGTTGCCGAACTTATCGGCTAACGATGTCTTGATTTACTGCTTTACTTCGAGACAGGAAGTCTTCTAAAGAGTTTATTTTTTATTATTTGTGTTTCTTTAAGTAGCTTATAAGCATGAAGCAAGCGTTGTTATTAATACAGTTAATTATAACATTTACTAACATGTACGTAGGCACATTATTAGGCTAAGCGAATGGAGAATGCACCTAATCGAAAATACTGGGCAGAACTACAAGTCAAAATATTTATCCTGTCCTTCCGTTTTTTATGTTATTGTGACGGAACAAGCCCGAGACCCACCTGATGTTAAGTAGACTAACCTCTGCCTATAACAGATGCATTTCGTCAACGACGAATTGCACGGCGTCCGTCACACTGAGACGTACAGTTGTTAAGTCTCATGTTCCTGTAATTTATGATGGCAAATAATTAAAACTTTTTGTATTGCTTTTGATAAAATTCAGTAAATCAGAACTGTTTCATGATTAACACGTTCTATAGAATAAGGTATAGGGTTTCTTTTTTAGGCTGAATGGCCCCTTAGGTAACTATTTATTTCAGGTGATTTACATAGAACAACATAGTGGCCACAAGATTATCTCTCACAAGACACTTAATGTTATGAGTTAATTCTTTAAATATTTGATATGCTCGTGACTATAAGAAAAATTTTAAGAAAATAAGAAAACAATTTTGAAGCAGTGATGGCTCAGTGGCATTGGCTTTGACTGTCGCGCAGCAGGTTCATGGTTTGAATCCCGCCGCGGGCTTGGCCCACGTCCATCCACCCCTATATCCAGGGTATGCTCTGAACGCTTGATCTAACATGACAATAATTCATAACTCCAATTTTTCCTCTTGTTCTTTAACCATCGTATTGGGATGGAGCCTAACCTAACGGTGTGTTCCGGCAGCTGTCCTTAAGAGCCAGTAATTCTAGGTTAAGTCTGGTAACACCTTCAACCACGTCATCATTTACCATCAGGTGAGATTATAGTGAAAGGCTTACCTACCAGCAATACAAAAAAACATTATCCAAGAAACATATTTCAAAATTTACGACTATTCGAGCGCACGATCTAGATGGTTTGAAATATATTTTGATATTTGTTAAAATTAGTAAATGATTTCCGCAAAGTAACGCATCTATTAATCAGATATAATTCGTTATTTATTTTCAGTTTTGGGCAATGAAATCGAATCACTTCGCTGGTATCCAAGAATGACGTTTTGTGTGCTCTATTGGTCTGCACAAAAGTAAAAGTAAAAAAAGTAAAATAAAATGTAATAAAACATACATACTCGTACAGTTAAAATGCCACAAATCCCACGTGACCTTTTACACCTATCGGTAGTAAAATTTATATCACCATGATCCACCTTGTCGACTCATTCATCGCCAATCAGCGATACGAGTATGTCAAGCTTGCCTAACTAGCTGCCAAAGTCAGTAAACAATCTGGCACCCTGACAGCGAGTTCCGATAGCTGTCATTGAGAGCCAGTACCAATTAAAAGCTTAGTTTGCACTAGCATATTTATATAACCTACAAACAAACAAGGTGAGATAGTGGTCAGAAACTAAATATATACAGAAATAGTTGTAGAAATACCGGCCAACAGAATTTTTATAAACCTACATGTAAGTAAAACGAGCTAAGTACAAGTGACCTAAGGATTCCATACCATCACAGAATTTATTTCTTGTTAGTTGTAAGTTGTCCTTTCAGTTCTTCCTAGCCAGTAAGACTCATTTTGGTCGGTTTTTATTATTTGTTTTTATACTTTGAATGCATAACCGTTTTAAAGATGAAGAAAAACAAAGTATCGATATCAAGGAGTAAAGATACGTTTCTTATATTTTTTATTTTATAATCATTTGTAACGCAATTTGGCAAACTATGATTTAGTTTATTCTTTAAAAAAATCAACTGGCGTTATTATATTCCCAAAGACGTTTAGACTTTTAGAAGTCTGACGGACTGATAGTGGGTACTTAGCAATATGGTCCTGATTACTAATATGTGAGTACTGACCGTCCGGCAGATGGCGTAGCAGCAGGAGTAGCGGATGCGTGCGCGCTTGCTCGGCGTGCAGCGCGCGTGCCTTGCGTTCTACCATCGCGACCAGCACCGCCTCCAGCCGCGCCGCGCCGCTCTCCTCCGTGCACACCGCCACGTCGACCGTCTGCAATTCAACACATTTTGCTTTGAAATTCCCCATAGTTTTCGACACCTAGGCCTAGGTTAAACCTAGTAATCAAACAATTTTTCACGGGGTGACCCCGTGACCACGATCACTGCAAAGTGTCTGAAACGTCGGGACCAAAAATAATGATAAATATACGCGATTTAAACCGTTTAAAGTTGTTTAATTACTATGTGTAATAATCGTGAAAACCTAAGACAACACTAGGTTAAACCTGTTTACCACATTCAAACACTTAAACTATTACAATCAGATGAGATTGCGAAGTTAAATACTTATAACTATGTGTTCAAGTCGCGAAAGTCATAAAGTTACTTTGTGAGATTTTGGTCAAGAGTAATTAAAATACTTGTTAGGGCTACATTGTACTACTCGTGCGGTTTGTAGTTGTATTCCGGTCCGAACCCATGAAGAGATACATACCAAATATGAAGAGATAGATATCAGTTATATAGTCTTTTTTATACCATTCTGGTCCCACTTATATACTTATAGTATTCCGGTCTGAATCCATCTAGATACTCGTTAATACGTTTAGGCACTTACACTCTCAAGGACAGACAGGACTCAAGTACAGTTTGCAAGATAAACTCACCATTTCACAGAAGTTTATATTATGTCACTAATTATAAAAGTACAAAATAGTTCGATACGATGATACGATATACGATAAATTTACACAAACTTATTGCCTCCTCTCCTTTTTTTCATCGGACAACAAGATGCACAGGAACACGGCATCCATACATGGTCGATATCCCGAAAATATGCACAAAGCGTTTTAAATCTAGTTTTATAATGCGTACGGCCGAATTATGGAACACCCTACCAGCGTCTCTATTTCCCGATATATATAATCTGGCAGTCTTCAAGTACAGAGTAAACAGGTATTTGCTAGGCAAGCATGCTCCATCGTCGACCGCGTCGTCACTTTCCATCAGGTGAGACTGCGGTCAAATGCTTGCTTATTATAATTTAAAAAAAAACTATGAACTTTTTGTACTTTGTAAGTTGAGAACGTCATACGATGCAGTTTTGACGTTTAATGTATAGAATATCTGCCAAAAACTGCATTTTAAGATTGATCTCAACTTTGAGATGCGTTATACATCAGGTCGTCATGTAGAAGTTGAGTCCAAGTCATGTAATAGTAAAAAAATACCAAGGACTTTAGACTAAAAATTTATTGTAACATTATAGATATTGTACTGTTTGGCTACCGCTGATATCGGCACGATCAAAAACACTTATCATCTATTATCTCTTGCGGGTAGTTTTGTTGGTAGAATAGAAAATGTGTCATTTTGACATGGGCATGGCCTTGGGGCCTTGGTACTTAAACAATTTTTCACAGCGGTAAAAAAAAAAAAAAATAACATAGTAAGTACCAACATTTTGGACGTATTTTTATTATAACTCTGGGTGTTAATTTGATTCTAATATAAGTACCAAAATGCATTCGGAACCCACAGACTAAACTTCAAGATATGTGTTAGAAGATTTTAAGTACATAATACGGGATAACTCACGTGAATAAGAAGATAGTACGACTATAGTTTCAACCACATTCGGTGGTCTTTTTCAAGGGGAGCTCGGGACGCCCGCGTTGACGTCTGGCTTAGCACAGACTAACTATAGTCGGAGCTGTCTGACTTATTCTCGTGAGTTATCCCGTATTATTTACTAAAATTCATGAAAACCACGTTAGCTTTTACAACAAAAGTCTTAGAATATATAGAAATTTTCTCGATCGTGCGCTCGAGGAGTTGGGACCTCCTGAGGATGCTTCGTGTAGAAGCGAAACGCGTCGAAAATTCTTCCGGTTTGGCTGCGTGGCGTTTGTGACGTCGCGTCGGCTTAGCCGGAAAATTGGGCGGAATTATCACTAGATATATTTTTATATTTATTAAGTGTTTTATTAAAATATTAATTTGATGTTTTCGTAAAATATTTTAAAAATATTTGTTATTATTAAATATGGATTTCCGCAAAGTAACGCCTGAATATATTCATTATCTTAGAAGATATCTTTTATTTTATTTTCACATGCTTATTTTCACCAGTTCCAAAAACACCTCCTTTCCGTGTTTTCCCGTTTCAAACACACAACTAGATCTCGCGTTTCCACACGCATTCGCAACGACTGAGCACCGTCTCATCTAGCTTTGTACATTATTCGTTTTTTTATGTGTGACATTGGGAAGAATATCATCGAAAAACTCCAATGTTTGAATTGCTGTATTTAAGATGGGTTCCGGTGGCTAATAAAGTAACAACCACCTAAAATCTTTTTGGGTGTCCCTTTTTTCAGCAATAGAAGACAAACTTTTGTTAAAAAAACATTTCTAATACAAATAAATAAAACTTATATTCAAATTCAAATTCAAATAATTTATTTGCCAGAATACAAACATTTCATATTACATTTTGAGTTGTTGTACAAATGTGCCGCATTAGTATTCAGTCTGCAAGCAGACGTGCAAATATTTGTAAAGTCGAAATAATTATTACTAAAATTAAATATTGTCTGTTAACATTTGTAAATCCCTTGAAATTCTAAATACTCTTTTACACTATAAAAGCTATTATAAGCTATATTAACATGTGCTATTTTTAATACATAAATACACAATAGATGGACCTTGGTGAGTACGAGATTTTTTACATCTGATTTATTCGGAGTGAGAGTGACACAGAGTAAGAGATTCGGTGAAGAGTTTACCGTAAGATGGATCCTATGTCATTACCAAAGTTATTCTTAAATGTAGCTTTGTATTTTATTGCCTTCAAAAATTCTACTTATTGGAGTGTTCATGCGAGAGATAACATTCCCATCAAATCGGGGATTGAGCCAACCAGCAGTATGTTAATAATAATAACAACAACAATTATAATATATTTAAATTGTAAATAAATAAATAAATAGTACACATGTATCCTAAACTAAGTGTAAAACTAAAGCTAAGTATAAACAAAAATGATGCTCAAAAAAACTCAAACAAAATTAGTTTCATTAATATAATTAAATGAAAGCCCTTGCGAGAGATACAATTTCCAGCATATTGAGGATTGAGACAACCAGCATTATGTAAACAATAATATAATTTATTTGTAAATAGATACATAAATAGTAGTACACGTATCCTAAACTAACTATGAAACTAAAACTAACTATAAACAAAAATTAATGCTCCTGCACAAAGTAACTAAAATTAAGTATATACGAAAGTTCTTAATCTGTCTACGCTAAAATCCAATATGGTAGATATAACGCTAATCTTAAAATTTAAATTCTAAATTTATTTTAAGATTATTAACTTTCGGTATTCTACCAATTCAAAGTTTAGCGCAAACAAAATAAAAATTCCTAAACAATAGGAATTAATATCGCTTAACAAAAATATAATTGAACTCATTTGTTATTTTAATTAATACATTATAATTAACATTGAAGTACAATAATTGTATTAAAATATTTTATGAGAGATTTATGACAATAATAATCATTAATTGATAATCATAGCTAATATTACAAACTTTAATACTAGAATAGGTTTTAGTACTGTATCAGCCGGATCGTCCACTGCTGAACACAGCCTCCCCTATTTAGGGGGTATTTGCCATAATCCCCACGCTTGGCAGGTGGCTTGGGGATCGCAGTGTAAGATGGCAGTTCTTTAGAAGGCGCTGCTGCCCACCTTCCAGTATTTTTCCCTTAGTCGCCTCTTACGACACCCACGGGATGATATGGGGAGGTGCAATTCTCACCCGGCACCCCACGGGGAAGGTTAAAGTAACTATGCTAAAATGTGCTACTACTAATCTGCCTCTGGAATAAACGTAGTCAATGTGAAAAACAAAAATTAACGTATGTAGCTGGGTTTGGTAACCATTCTGCATTAATATGGTATTCGAGAGTATAAAACATCAGAGCTCGAACTATTTTGAAATATTATTGAACACTTCTTCACACAAGAATCCATACATTACTGTGGGGAACTGTCGGTGAGAATCTTTATCCTACAAAAGCGCGCAATTCGAGCCATATATAAAATGGATACTTGGGAATCTCTGAGGGATCTTTTTAAAGAATTTGATATTTTTACTTTACTAAGTCTGTATATATTTGAAAATATTATGTATGTTCGTAAAAATTTGAGATAATTTAAATTAAATAGTGACAATCACGATTACAATACTAGGAATAAAGATAAAATAGCGGTGCCTGGTTTTAGATTAGCAAAGACAAATAAACGGTAATTGTGTACGGTTTTATAATAAAGTTCTCAAACATATTACAACGCTCACAGAAGGGAAATTCAAGTTGCACGTAAACTTTATTATATAGTAAGTATGTAACACATTGTTAAAAGATGTTTAAAAGAATAGCCCCGAGTTTCTTGCCCGTTCTTCTCGCAGTGGCTCTATTGAATTTATTTGCTGAACGTGGCAGTACAATGTAGAATATTGCAATACTAAAATTTGTAATTGCTTTCATAAGGCGTCGTAGACGCCTTAATTGAATAAATGATTTTGACTTTGACTTTGACTTTCCCCTTAAAACTGTCAAATAAATTAAAAATTACTTTTAACCACAAGAATAAAGAACCGTATTTTATTATTCATGTGCTTTTAACTGTAACAAACGTCAAGTACAAATTCAATTAGTATTTAAAAAACATATTAGATATCAAAAAAAACCTCCGAATATCGCGTAGTCTCAAAATTATAGAAAACGGCTTTGGGTGATTCCCAAAAAAGGAGAACGCTCAAATCCGCCCCACTACCAGTCTATAGCCACAACGTCTCTGTTCTCCAAGATAATGGAATCCATTATCAACAACCAAGTCCAACATTACCTATATGGGAACCCGAGCTGATTAGCGATCGCCAGTATGGTCGCTCAGCCGGTAATCTTATAGTATACCTTACATTGATGCCATCAATTTAAGTTATGAAGTCCAAGGGTGAGGCGTTGGCGAACAGTTTGGACATTGCGAAGACCTTTTATCTGGTATGGCATAAAGCGCTTCACTCAACGTTTTCTTCCTATAGGCTTTCTAGATTTTTTTTTATAATAGATCTCCAGTTTAATGGTAGATCGGAGCATGAAGGTCGTTGTCGTCGGTGGATGCTCCGATTTAAAATCAATGTCTCTTCGCAAGGCTATGTGCTATCTCTAACTCTGTTTCTTTTGCACAACAACGACATACATGATGACAACAACGACAGTTTAGCGACATTTACCTATTGCCATGTGGATGACAGGACGAAGATGTCTGATATACCGGCTGTAAAAAAAGTTATCGAGACCAAACTGTGAGAATCGGAACAAACTGTCTGAAGTCGAGATGCTGTTTAATGTCACGAAACCGACTTGTAGCTGATTGAACTTGGTCCATTTTAACCATAAGAAGAAACAAGTTTGAGCGTTTACCGCTAAACTTTGGGTATAGGTTACTTTTGGTATCTTCGTTTTGAAGACACCAACAAGACACTCCCCTTGCCGCCTCTACCAGTATATAGCGTTATGAAGTACTTAGCGTTGACATACCGAGCGTCGTTCAATGTTCAAAGCGGTCAGCAGATTGTCACTATAGGGAGATCATTGTGATTTATTAATTTTCTTTAGAAAAAAAAATAACATGAGGTATCGTGTTTTCGAAGTTAAAAATAAAAATCACATTATAACCGCCTTGATTTTTTGCGGTAATAGTGCCAAATGCATTGACGTTATTGTCCTATTGAATGTATTGAAAATATTCATATGACACTCGTGATTCGTTAATTATTCTAATATCGGCTTGTTCTAGTTTATAATATCGTAGTTTCGATTAGAATAATTAACTTTCCACACATAATTTACTCATGCCAAAAAGGTAACAACACTGACTGTTTTTGTGGTTACACACAGCAAGGATTCGCGCTCCTTGATATTGCCTGCCCAATGCGATCTTTCATGAAAGAGATAATTTTGTTTAGCGGCGATTCCAGAACAAACTTTTGCCAGTTCACATTTATTTGCCGTGTTGAAATATGGTAATGTCATAAAAGTTTTAAGTTATTTGGAAATAGATTCTCAATTTCTATCAAAATATTATTGGCAATCACTTCCTTATGGCCCCGCATGCACATCGTATATTCTACTATAACATGTGAAATTCAAAGCTATTAAAACATGTATAACATGGTATACTCGTATATCTAAAATACAAACGGGAGCCAACTAGGTCACTAGCTTGTTTTGCTGACTCAACATATTGAATCAATTTGTATGAATCTTTTAAAAGTGACACAGCGTTTTGCAGCATTTAACTCAAATGAAATATTTGTCAAGTCAACGGTAACAACATCAACGCATATTGAGTTGTTATATAATATATTAAATAAAAAGAAACGACTTTATACTCGTTATTGGGAGACTATTGCAGATATATTTATAAGTGACTATCAGCCCGCGCCGGCTTTGTACGTGTATTTAACAAAAAATATAAATTGAAACACATATAAAGTAGTTATTGTGTAGTACATAGCTGTAATAGTAATACCATATGTCTAAACATATGGTATTGCGAATTTGTTTGTAGATATTGACGTCCTCTATAAAATTGTATTATATAACTTTGCTTTATTGTCAACGATTTCCGCAGCGTACGCGATATAATGAAATTTTTGGTATTTTTTCACACGTTTGGTTACATTATCGAAGTTTTCATACGAATCCCTAAGTTTTTGAAAATATTCTATAGCCTATGTTCATCAGGGATTGGTTTAATGGTGAAAGAATTTTTCAAATCGGTTCAGCAGTATTTTAGCTTATTCGTTACATACAAAAATACAAACCATTCCTCTTTATAATAATATTATTAATATATATAAATAATATTATAGACGTATAGATATAGATAATGATATAAAAGCTAAATCATGTAATGTTTCTTGAGAAAATATAGAAATAAGTATGTATTAAATGATTATTAACTACATATATTATGTCATATGTTATAAAACATAATGAAACAAAAATGTTCCAAATTCGTTTAGTTTTCTTGGGTGGTAATATATCTTTGCCGGTTGTAGAAACTGGGAGGCGGGAGCTCATTTTATTTTCCAAAACGTATCAGAGCGCGGTCAATGCGACGCATGATCAAAATGCTGGCACTAATTTGGTTCAACAAATAAGCATTGCATTTCAACGGGGCAATGCTGCCAACATGCTGGCAAATGGCAATGGCTGGTAGTGAGCTGAAGTATTTTGAAGTTTTTTAGTCTTAAAGACAGGTTTAATTAGTATATACAGGTAGGTTCGCTTACATCGGTGGACTGGTCTCGCATAATGTGCGCGCGACTGGCCCGTGTGGCCGCTCATCGCCCCGATGCCGACGCTACGAAGCGCCACACTTCACCTGCAACAAATCACCATAGAATTCTTATGACGAAACTCTATTTTAATAGCGCTCGTAACGAAGCTTGCTTAGTCGTTCTTAATCTTTAAGAGTGCATTCACGGAGCGCTTTCCACACAAACGTAGTTTTGTCATATTTTAAATACCAAGTGTTCAAACTCGGTGAGAATTTTCATGTTTATTCTTAAGCCTAATATCTATGCTTCTGGTTTGCCATTTTCGAAAATTTGTAATAGACATTTAACCCATTATATTCCTTACTTAAATCTGCGTGAAGCTGTCGTAGTTACGTCATAGTTTAACCGATCAAATAGGTTATGGAACGGCTACTACGGTCATTTACTAGTGACAAATTGCTAGTGTCGTCTACTTCAGAGCACTTCAACGCTTCATCATATACTCTTAGATGAGGTAGTGGTCAAAGGCTAGCTTATCAGCAATAAATGCAAAAACAAGAGTGAGAGTGTCGATTTGAGACAAACCGGTCACTTTTGACGCGTGACTAAATTTATGAGTTTGCACCAGCTTTTCTATTTAAACTATATACATATTTGTCTTAATAACACTTGTTTCATATCAGGATTTATTAAGTATATGCTAAGTGCAATTCAAGCTTGCTCTATTATCACAGTAACTCGTCACAGAAAACATATTTTTGTTGAGATCTCAACTAAAAAAGTATACCATATTTTTCCGGGTTTTGTCATAAATTATGATCCTATCTATACTAATATTATAAAGATGAAAAATTTGTATTATTGTATTTATGTATGCAACGAATAAACTTAAAAACTACTGGACCGATTTGTATGAAAATAGTTTGAGACCCGGGGAAGGACATATGATAGTTTTTATCCGACTTTAAAGAGGTTAATGGTTTTGCGCGATAACCGAAATACGCGCGGGCGGAGCCGTGGCCTTAAAGCTAGTATCAAATAATTGAAGAGAATTGCCTAAATTAATATCTGCACAAGTCCTACTACTCTATTCAGCCACCATAAAAGCTGCGGTAAAAGGCTACAATTTAAGCTATAGCTAACAGTGTTTGGCAAAAACTATGAATAAAAGTACCTACTTACAAACATAAATTACTTTGAGCTATAGATGTCGAAATTGAATCACAAGTGGACATCACATGACTATTATATATTATATAGTGGTATCGCTTAACTTTAAAATACCCACCGTACCATCAGGGATATGGCTGGGAGTACGGTGAGTCTGTCACGAAAATTTTCATGTCATAGTGAAATAACGCATGCGTTTTAATATTTTGAGAATGGTAAATATAAATAAATAAGCTTTAGATCAAACTCATATGAAACTTATTTTTCTCTCCACAACCATTCGTGGTTTTGCTGCGAATGTACGGAAAGGGACTAAAATTTTAAACATTTACTTTTGGACTAAATATCGATGTTGGACCGACGCGTATTTACGCATTACTAATATTACCGATTTAGAATCTGTTTTTTTTTTATTGGCGGTATGCCTTTTTTAATCAAATACTACAAACTATATACAACACTACAGCTACTACAATAAAAGCATTTGGACTCATAGGCAGTCCAAATGCTCAAGCCCACTACCAGTTGGCAGCGTGCCCAGCATGCTGGCAGCAAATATAATTATAATATAATTTGACTGGATATAATATAATTTAGTAGCAATTGAACTCTTTGTGCGATTTCGTCCGGGGAAGGACTCCCACTATACCCATTTCTACGGCCGAGCAGCAATGTTTACATTACTGTGTTCAAGTTTGAAAGGTATGGGTGCCGGTGAATTACAGATACATGAGACTTAACAACATTATGTCGCAACGCGATGGTTGCAGAGCAGTTACTGCCTTCATTCTGTTAACCTTAAACCTAATATTTCTCTCACTGGCAGAGTTGTATATTTCATACAAGAGCAATTTTTAGTTTCATGCCTATATACGCACCATGTTCGTAATTCAATTCTAACACCTTTAAACAACTTTGCTCACTTGCTGAGCAAATAACTATTAGGCTCGGTTATATAATACATAATTTATTAAACTGAGCTCGTTTATACTCCAACTCTTCTTGGGAATGCTCTCCTTATATAGTATACATGCTATCTTTACGAGAATCAAGGCATTATGACAGGAAAAAGCCAGGCCTTGCGCCCAATATGCAGTAACGAAACCTTTCTTGAGTGGGAACCACACTATATCTACTGGAAGACGAAGTAGGTAGGCCCCTCACTAGACTTAGACTACTTTACACATGGACTGACGGCATAGAGAAAGTCTCGGGGAGCCGATGGATCCAAGCAGCTAAAAGCCTTTCTTTGTGGTGTTCAATGGGCGAGACTTTGTTTAACTGTGGACGCCTTCCGATTGATGACGATGCAATAACACCCCACTCACATGGACGTGAGTAGTCGCATCCGAGAAATCCTATATCATCTTTGATATAGTTTGAGGTTTTCTTATGATTTTTATATACGATCCTCCGTCTGTCGATTAAAAAGGGAACTAAGACGCTTCAGGCAATATCTTGGACCTACGACAGATTATGTTGCCAGCGACAACACTATACTATAAACCTTTACTCAGTATAGGTTGTTTCATTTGAAAAGATACCCTGTCATTATATGATACCAATTCAATGGTGTATCGATTGATGTTTTGTCGTATCAAACATAGCCGGTCGGTTGTTCGACGCACAGAGTCAATAATTGTGTTTGAACGACTTCGATGAATGGATATTATTCTATGGTGAAATGGAATTGATTTGATTGCTGCGTGCGGTATTGTTTAAAAATACGCCTGTTTGTTGTTTTACCCATATGGGGAGTCGTTTTATGACTTATATTTGCTAATAGTGTAGTTGTGTAGGACAACCGTTAAGAGTGTCAAAGCCAAAGTCAAAGTTTAAATCGTTTATTCAATTAAGGCATCAACAACTCTCTTATGAAGGTACAAATTTTAATATGGAAATATGATACAAAGTACTGCCACATTTAGCAAAAAGCCGCTGCCTGAACAACGGGCAAGAAACTCGGGGCCATTCTGTCAAAATGCCTTTTAACAACATATGATAAAATTATTACAATATTTATTTAAATTACGTAAGTGACAGGTGATAGCTGTGCAAAGGTGGAATTTCCAAGCATTTTTGTAGTTTAAGTAGTCACAAACTGTGTAATAGGATTTCTTTATTAATATGGTTTTCACGTATAACTTGAATTTTCCTTCTGTCAGCGTTGTAATATATTATTTGGGAACTTGATTAGAAAACTGCACATAATTCTCTAAGAATAAATTTATTCGTAGCTAAGAAGGGACTTTTTTTGTCCTTGCTAATCTAAAACCTGGCACCGCTATTTTATCTCTATTTCCAGTGAAAAGAGATAATGGAATGGAAAATGGAATAGAGTGAATAATTACTTATCCACTTTTCTTCTAATCTTCTCTATAAATCTTTTCACGTAATAGGTACTTTAATAAGCGACGTCTTAGTCCACAATAACCTTTGATTTTATTCATCCAGAATTTCCGAAGTACCTAACCACCCTAACAATCTCCTTCTGAAACAGGTGTACAACAATTCATTCCAGGAATGCGACCTTGTTTGATGGATTATTGGCCTCTATTTTGAAGAATAAATACTAATTCTATGTCCAATTCTATATGGTAGGAGGTTAGAGGCAAAATCACATTCACATACACACAACTCAGCAGGCACTTATGTATTGAAAATATTAGTTATTATAATAATAACTAATTATAAGTTATATCTGCTTTATACTCGTAAAGTGAAAGAATTTCTCAAGATATGCTCATATCTTTAAATCTCAACAGTTTATCTTAAAACAGCATCAATAGCTTTATATTTACCAACAAAAAACAGATCGTAATCTCTTAACAAAATGTCACAAACCGTTCTGTTTGAAAGGCGTGTGGCATGTTTCCCATCACCGACTTTCAACAAAAGTGGAATTTAAATTGCATTAACTGAACCGCACGCGGTAGAGATGACATAAAACCACTGGGTTTTATGTCATCTCTACCGCGTGCGGTACGTCTACCTGCACACTATACGGCGGAATATTCACCGCATCGTGTCCAAAACAGAGGCTTTATACCGTTTTATAATTATGCGGTTTTATCCAAAATGCAAACACTACTGGAGTGCACAGCGCAAAGTTCATTTGCATGAGAATTACGGGATGTTATTGGGGCACATGCTGCAATGTGCGTTGTTAATTCAAACCCAGGTTTTCGTAGGTAATGTGATTATTCGAGTACTAAAGGAAAGGCTGACATAGTATCGTTTAGTGATGATGTGGTCAAAGGTGTTAACAGGCTTAACCTAGAATTACTGGCTCTCAAGGACAGCTGCCGGAAACACACCGTTAGGTACTTGGCGACAGTATTTCTACTTGAGGGTGGTCGCTAGGCGGGCAATCACAAAATGCCCTTCAACCTTGCGGTGAAGCTCAAGCCCGCGGCGGGATTCGAACCATGGACCTGCTGCGCGGCAGTCCATGGCCAATGCCACTGAGCCATTGCTTCACACATTTATATAAAAAAATACTGTACATCAAATGATGTGGCCGTTCCAAACAAATCGAGGCAACCAGGGCTAGAAAAAACTTTTTTTTTAATTGGGTCGTGATAGAAAAGGCCAGATGGCCACCTGATGTTAAGCGGTAAACTCTGAATATAACAGATTTCATCACAAGTGGTGAGCTGCAGTGCGCCTGTTGCCCTGAGATATACAGTTGCAAAGTCGCATGTGTGCCTGTAATTTCGTTTACTGGCTCTTATGGACTGTTACCGGAACACACCTTTAGGTGCTTAGCAACAGATTTTCTACTTGAGGGTGGTAGCTAGTCAGGTGGCAATCACAAAATACCCTACCACCATGCTACGATGCTTATTATGACAACTGTGTTAATGTTACGACTACCGTGATGTGCAAAGATTTCTTTTTTTCGTTTTTGTTATTTATTAATATACACGTTCAGTCACATTAATCTCACAAAATATAGAGCAAAATATAAAAAAACAGTAATACGCTACAAATTATGGCCGTCGACATTATTATTGAATTTTTAAATTCATATTCTGCTTACTATGCATTTAAAAATATATTCTGTTAATTGTCAAATATAAGATATAAAGAATATATTCATATATATATACAATAATACCAAATAATAGAATTGTTTGTATAAATAAAATTATCTAAAATATAAATTATACAATGTTAAGACCGACAAATAACAAAAGCAAAAAAAATTTATATCGAATCGCCAATTTCGATAGACCTGTCAAGCTTTTTGTTTCTATCCCATTGATCAATTAAACTTTCATGTCATTAAAACAGCCACAATAGCTTTCCAGTTATCAAACATAATATCACAATTAGTGTTGGTGGCAAGGAGTTCATAGAGATGGCGGCGGGGACGGATTAGCGGTGACATGGCTTGTGCCACAGTGCGATTTTTACCTTCGTCGAATAAATCGCGAATTTTCAAAATCCTCCGAATTTCTTGATACAAAGCCCAGTCGACGATAAGCTTCTTTGGCGATATCTGACACCTGGTCATGAAAGGTCAGAGAGCGATCAAAAGTTCCCCTAGGTCCAAAATACAATTTACCCGGTTTATAGGCAGGTCGTCAAAGTGATATCTAAAATGAATTCGGTCTCTTTTACAGTCAAAGGTCATTACAATACATTTACTTATATAAAATTTTATTTTATTAGTCACACTTCAACTAAAAAAAAATGTATATCATTTTGTAAGCGAAGGCAGTCAGAAAGAAAAACTTTATGATCGCCAGCGTATAGGAGACACTTGGCGTTACTCAAGACATTAGAGAGGTCACGCATCAGGCTGACTCAGGAGTCCTATAGTGCTGTACGGCTTAGATGCATAAGAGCCTTCATTTAGTCAATGAAAAAATTAAGAAGACTCCGGGTAAAACCTATAGCTGGAGCCTTACTCAATATAGCTGAAAGCTGGCTATTTTGGCAATTATTATTTGTCAAAGAAAGCTATTTGGTAGCTCACATGTGAGATATTATCAAATTTTTTGTATAATTATTTTTCTGCTAAGAAATTGGTAGTAACTGGCAGAAGTGTAGCACTATGCCCTATAAATATCAACAGACTCACCCTGTATTAAATAAATCCAAAACATATATGAAGAATCGAAAGTGTTTAGTTAGTATGTGCCTTGCCTAGCCTTGCCTATTGTCTATACCCCTTAAACTCTCTACCTGCACCTTATGAAGTCGTGGAGTTTTTTTTATGTTATTATGACGTAACAAGCTCGAGGCCCACCTAATGCTAAGCGGTATCCTCTGCCTATAACAGATGCATTTCATCACAAGTCACGAATTGGACTGCGCCCATAGAGAGACATAGTTCTTAAGTCTCATATGCCTGAAGTTTCACTGGCTCTCAAGGACTGCTGCCGGAACACACCGTTAAGTGCTTGCCAACAGATTTTCTACTTGAGGGTGGTAGCTAGCCAGGCGGGTAATCGCAAAATGCTCTTCCACCATGCGGTGAAGCTCAAGCCGGCGGTGGGGATCGAACCAGGGTACTGCTGCCGGCAGTCCATAGCTATTACCGCTTAGCCATCATTGCTTCAAAATTATATGAGTAGTACAGACAAACATATAAAAGGGTACAGTGTAGTTTTATCAGTATCGTTTTGTGATATCTGGCATATCAATGGTACGTGGTTTTTGAAACTCATCTAACTTAACACCCATGTAAAAGTGGCACCTCTAAGCAATTTTATATTGAAGCAAGCAGATGTCTGAAAATATGTTTGCTGTCATGAATATCAGTGGCTGTTCAAACGAATGTTATCATATGTTCCGGGTAAACCGCATCTCATAAATTATGTAGACGGTGAGTAACGTGTCAACTGAGAATCTACATTTTGATGAGATGCGTTGCTTAGTTAATTCTGGATTTGCGCTAGGTAGTCTAAAAGCTGAATTTCTATATACACAAATAACAATTTCTCGCTAAAAGTGTATTTGTATGTCACACGACTTTCTCTTTATCACTCTATTCTTATTGAACAAGTTTTATGTCAAAAAACGGAAAATAATACACACAATAAACAGCAGCACACTACGCAATTCTTAGAGTAGGACGCAGAGCTACGATACACGAGACACGCAAAATGGTCATATCAGCAGAAACAGCTGCAAGTTTAAAAAGAGAATACTTAATAATCATTTCAAGGCAACTGTCATAAAAAAGTCTTAGAAAAAATATTTTATAATGTTAGGTAACATTACAACGCCTACGGAGCTACGAAGTGCTACGGTTTGCTACGCGAGCAATTTCGTTTTCAATACGTCATGTTGTTTTGTTAAAAGCTCATTTCCCTCCATGAGATATACATGTAATTTACGATGTGATGTGTTGTGTACTTTTAAAAGTAAATATTGTGCATTTCTGAGATTTATGTCTTAAATTTTTATTTCCCGTAATGCTACGTACCAAGATTGCTTGCGTTTCATTTATCTGAAATAAATTTTACATATTTTCATATTAATACAGACCATTGCTCAATGAGTTGTGTTACGACGAACTGTTGGTACAAGTTTATTTGTTATATTCGATTTAAATCATCTTAAATTTAGACTATACTTATCAGCATTTTAGAAATTGAGGCACTAAAAAACGTTTCCATAAACAACGTGAAATACTGATCAAATTATATAATTTTCTTTGATTATTCATAAGTACTGTTGTTTTTTAGTTTATAAAAATTTACCCAGGTGAAGTTTCATAAGTTTTTAATCAAGGGCCATAATCTGATATGATAATTCCAGCCAAATGTTACTCAGTCACAACATAAGCAACCCTGCTAAGTGATTGTGTATATGTACAGCAAAAGATATACGGAGTAAAATACATTTTTCTGGATTGGATAAAACGAAGCTGAGATTACAACTTTTGTCAGCAAGTCTGACCGTCCATCCGTCTCTCCGTCCGTATGTCACAGGGGTCGAGCTAATGAACGTAATTAAACATGAAATTTTGATGTTTAATATAGGACGTAGACCCAAGAAGAAAAAATAATGTTGTACCACACCCACTCAGGAAGTGTCTCATTGCTCGTTTATAAACGGGTTATAAAGTTCGTCATATCTCCCTTGTAATTGCGCGGCGGGAAAAGTTATATAGCTTTTTTTCTGCCCTCCGTAGCAGGGCAGGAATTTTGTATGAAAATCAACTCCTGCCCTGCTAGCGTACTTTTGATTTTTAGCAGCGAACATAAATAAATACAAACGTCCAATCTCAAAAAGGTTTTACATCAAATGTTTTAAAAAAGAGGTGGGTATTTTTTTTGTTCTCGATTTTCAATGAAAGGAGGTTAGCAAACTTTTTTTGCACTTTAAAGTCAAGAATATATAGCATGTCCTAAAGGTCCTACCGGTTGGAGAAATCAACACGAGGCATAGAAACATCTGCTCCTACTAGATTCTTATCTCGGGAAATCCGTTTATGATGATGGAACTTTCAAATTCTATTAAGTATGTTTCATAAATTGTGACCTCTAAATTGTAGTAGGAAGACAGTATAAATATTAGGAATATAACGTAGGAAAATATCTCAGTAAACAGACATCTACACGTAACTCATTTTGTTCTCTGTCGGTGCGCCAGCACACCTACTAACATTATTAGTATAGTATTAATTTCATTAAAAACAATAGTGCACAGGACATTTAACAAAGCAGCGAACACAAGTTTCCTGTTTACCATAACCAAACGTATGCATAGAAACTCACTATTCATATATTGGGAGTTAAATTATGAAATTGCCGATTGGTACAGAAAATTAGAAATTCGTTTTTTTAACATATTAAAATAATAAAAATAATTACCATTATTGTCTATACATTGGTGCCATCTAAAAGGAAGGTTATTTATGCCTTTGCAGTGGAGCTGTGGTGATCTATAATATTGGTGAAGATCGTCATTCATGAGTCAGGGCTGTTTCACTGCTAGTTTTGCTATCATTGTTCGGAGTTCTGCACAGTAGACATCTGCTGTTGTTGCTTGACCAGATCGGAGAAAGTTATAGTGAATAACACAATGCTGAGATCACCAAACAGTTACTATTACCTCTTTATTGATAAGCTTTGCTTTAGGACACAATTGCGGCGTTTGACCTGGGGTCAGCCATTGCATTTTTTGCTTACAGTTATCGTAAAAAAATCACTTTTCATCACGTGTTATAATTCATTACAATCCCTTCCTTTTTGTATGGATTTAACAAAGCAACAAGTTCCAAGTTTTACCACTAGGTTTTTTCTGCAGATCAGTCCAAACTATGAGGCACCCATTTTTCATATTTTTATTGATTTGACACAAATGAGTCAATATTGTTGGTAAGGTCACGTTAAATCATGCCGCTTATTCTGGGTAGTTTGGCTCGGATCGACTTCCACCAACTTTTTCATTATTATTCACCTGTGTGGACGGTCTTCCTCGTGGTTCTTTCTTCAAATCAAAGTTTCCATCACGAAAGCGTTTAAACCAAAATCACACGGTGCGTTCATTAGCAATCCCCTTTCCAACCGCAACATTGATATTGCGAGCTGTTTCTGCTGCGTTAGTTCCGCGTCGGAACTCCTATTGAAAAATCACTCGAATTTGCGAACTTTCCATCGTTCTTGTCTAATCTGAATAAAAAAAAAACAACTGAAAGTCGATAATCAAATGTTGCACATTTTTTAAAAGAAGAATCTCATAAGTACATTAAAAAAAGTTAAAAGTTTTACTCTTAAATCTCAAACCATGAAGGTTCGGTCAATTCGGAGTACCTATTATAATGAAACGGCAATTTCATACTTTAAAATTTTTCATATTATTAAAAAAACTAATATATCTGAATCGTATCTTCGTTATACTAAGACTTAGGTTATTTTTCTAGCAATAAATAAGTCATATTAATTGCACTTGTTTTATTGCTGATTTGTTAACCTCTTGACCGCAATTTCACCGTATTTTTGCAATAAGTGATATTTATAAGAAGGTATGAACAGGCTGAGACCATTTTTCTCATTAACGTTATTGACTAAAATACTATAAATATTTAAGGAACATAAGTATTCATAGTTCCTAACATCATCCAATTCCCTAAAAGCTTAGCTACAACACAAACATCCATATCTTTATGAGGGAAATTTAACAAATTACACCTTCCCAAGAATCAAAGGCTAAAAGTATTCTCATTTCCTATGATATATGAGTGGCTATATCATTCGTATATTTTTCCACGAAAATAACAAAGAGGAGTAAGCATGAAGTACTATTTCCATCAAAGCTTAATGGTTGATAGAATGACTGGAGTTTTTCATCTCGCCGACCCGTCAATAACACGATTGTGTTTGTCCCATAAGTCGCCGCACTTTTCTTTCTATACATCAAATATGATTTCTTTTTTTATCAGATATATCAATCGCTTTTGTCAACTTTTTACCCATTTTGATCCAATGTTTATGAGTCCACGGTACTATGATACATAATCATCAAAAGTTCTATACACCTAATATAGAAAATTTATGCGTTGAATGGAATACCTCTTCTTTAGGAAGTCGATTATAATTTTCTTGAATTGTGTATTTTAAACTACCTTAAAATAACAACAAATTACTCAAGTCTGTATGGTAGCAACATAGAGAAATATAATACTATTCTTTTATTTGGATACGAATCCTATATAACAGATTTAACCAAATAATAATCGTGTAGGAGTTGGTGAAAGCTGGACAAAGACTGTTTAATTTTCCCCAAACATACCTCGAGATGTAATCTGTACCTTGAGGCATCCTCTTCGTCTATTTTCATAACTTTTTTAGATTGCGATCGTAGATTTTACTTTAAGATATGAATTGGGAATTTTTCAATCCAATACATTATTTTCCTATCATATTATTACATCTCTGAAGTAGGGGTTGGTTTGGTACAGTATATTGTATCTATTACTAACCAGATATTTCCATAATAGTTATTGTAAAGATATTGGCTTCTCACTGTGAATTGCCGCCTTCTTCACACTAACCAAAATTGGTTGCTATTAAAGTAGTACGTATAAAGATTTAACGTGCCAGTATTGTGCGCCAAATAATAGATATATATTTAACAAGTCTTCTTGATATGAATCAAATTGTATATCTTACAACTCCTATACCTAATTACTTACTCGTAATTAGTAAATAATTTTCATTAGCGTGTTATAATAAAGAAGCGCTTGTAGTAGAGCTTGCCTGAGAGAGCCGCTTAGCTTCTTTGGTCTCTTCTTGGATGGATAACCGCTAATGGAATTTGGAACTAAAGAATGGTTCATACGAAGACAGTGGTCTGGCGTCAGTCTGACAGACAAGCCACCATTGGGCCAGCTCGTATTGTTTAGATGCCATTTATTCCTAGATTATTATTGTAGTGTACACACGAATGCCGTTCACAAAAAAAATATTAGGGACTAATCCGACTATTGAAAAAGAAAAACTTAATGAACATCTCTGCACTAATATAGCGAGTCAGTCCTTTTATTCATTACTTCGCGAAGTGGTTCTAGTGCCAAAGCTCTATTTTTTTATTATTTTGTATGCATCACAACGCTTATCTAACAAACTTGTTCTTCATATAACTGAACAAGTTTTAAAATTTCGAATGCTTTTTGCCTAAAAACTATCATACACGTGTCCGCAATACTAGCGGTCATTGGCTTGAAAAATAGACGGGCACTCTATTCAAACTAGCGCTGACTCCCAGTGATACTGGCAGTCAAAGCTGGCTTCGTATAAATTATGCTTTAGGAATGCAGTTTCATGCTGTAGGCCTGCGGGCCGCCTCAAAACTACAAGACTTTGCTTTCGTGACAAAAATATGAAATTTTAAAGTGATATGGCATAATTTCTGATTTCTCGCCTGGAAAGCTGAAAATCAGCCATCTAAACAGTGTGTTCCGGCAGCTGGTTTGAAGACCCTTTCTATGTTAATTCTATTTACCATTTTGGAACACATCATCACTTAGCATCAGATGCGCTTGAGGTCAAAGGATAACTATAGATATATAAAAATTAAAAATAAAACTCATGGATACATATTTGTGTCTAAATATAGTTTAGGCCTATAGATTGCCTAAATATATCTTTGTAGCTGTAGTATTTTATAGTTTAAATGTAGTGTTTTGTTTATAAGTTAAAATATTCTCAATGGAAGTGTAAGGTGACTTTCGGAACAACGTATCCTAATTCTATTTTTTCTGAATACGATTTGTCTCGATACAAATGCGATGTTAGTGGAAAATAACGTTTCATGTTATTGAAACTGAATAGCAACCGCTTTGTTCACTCATTTTCCTATTAACAGTCTACGAACAGATATTTCTTTGATGTAAAAAGAATTAGCGGTGTGTTGTGGGCGTAACGACGTTGTTTTGTTTTTGGAAAACTTGGAAAATCAGTAGTATTTTAGTTAGTGAAGCTCTTTGTTATATTAAACATTCCTATTCTATACAAATTTGATTAAGCTAGCAGTGAGCATCACTCACAATATAGAGGGCAAGTAATAGGCTTGCGTGTTGCAAATATAGCTTGTAAAGAATAATATCGTGAGTGTAGAGAGACACTTCTGCCCACTACTTCGGAAATATAGGCGGAGATGAAATTTTTTTTTTTTAAAACAAGTGTATTGCCAACATTATCCACTCTACAACTAGTTTATCCAGACTGCAACTGGATAATCCAGTCTACAACTGGAGTAATGTTGGCAATTACTGAAAAGACCTAAATTTATGAGATTGCACCCGTCCCATTAGATAATTTCATGTGGTAATTTAAGTATAAAAATAACACAATTTACCATTCTCTGCTCTCTATTCTGTGCTTTTATTAGGTCTTTATTCCAGCAGTGAACGAAAGGTTCTTATTTTGTCTCTACACACTTGTTTTTTTTATGTGACGGAACAAGCTTGAGGCCCACCTGATGTTAAGCGGACTAACCTCTGCCTATAACAGATGCATTTCATCATAAGTGATGAATTGCACTGCGCCCGTCGCTTTGAGATAGCTGTGAAGTCTCATGTGCCTGTAATTTCAGTGGCTCTTAAGAACTGCTGCCGGAACACACCGGTGCTTGGCGACAGATTTTCTACTTAAGGGTGGTAGCTAGCCAGGCGGGCAATCGCAAAATGCCCTTCCACCATGCGGTGAAGCTCAATCCGGCGGTGGGGATCGAACCAGCGTACGGCAGTCCATGGCCATTACCGCTCGGCCATCGTCGTTTTTTTTTATGCCTGATCGGTTAGCCTTTGTCCACTATCTCACCTGATGGTAAGTGATGATGAAGATGTTGTTCAGACTAACCTAGAATTACTATTTAGTTGATAGTCGAATATCGTAGATATTTGCACATCACGTTTCTGAAGAGCTAATGTGACCATGCAGGGTTGTTATTGATACTGTATTCTATAAAATGGAGGAACTCCCTATTATTAACTGATATGTCTATATATTGAGATTATTTTATGTCTCTGCCCATTTGGGTAATATATACAGGAGGCAAGCGTGATGGAGGATACATTGTTTTTGTCGCCGAAAACGGTTGCTTCTGTGTGCTTTATTGAGTAAACTAATTTATGTTTAATGTATATTGATCATCGATATATGATTCATCGAATAGTATGATTCAAAATATTTTTAATATATGGCCCTATATTATAAATACCTTAATATAGTTACATTAAAATTTGGCGAACACATTTAATAATGTCTAAAAATATTAAAAGGATCTACATCCTTTTAATATTTTTAGACATTATTAAATGTAAAAAGGATGTAGATCCTTTTAATATTTTTAGACATTATTAAATGTGTTCGCCAAATTTTAATGTAACTATATTAAGGTATTTATAATATAGGGCCATATATTAAAAATATTTTGAATCATACTATTCGAGACATAAGTATGAATAGTAAAAATATGCAGTAACTAAATAATGGACTTACACGTAACTATTAGATACTTAAAACTGCAACCTACGATGAACAATGTATTTCTTTTCAACTCTATAACAGCAATTACAAAATTACAAATATACGATAGGAAAAATTTAAGTCATGTGCTGATATCTATAACAGCAAATTGGAGAATGGAAAATAATAGATTAATGAGGAGAAAACAATGAAATTATTTGTCTAATTGAGTGTTATGTATTATAGTATATTGTCTTTTAAGAGCGGTTAGTATGAAATTACGATCTATGCTCTAATAGAAGCCCGAAGTAGAAGACTTTCTGAGTCGATTCCCGTACCGCTCGTGAAACACACAATGTTTTTCATCACACTTGCGAGTAAATAAATATGAATTATAGCTTTAACACAAGTGAGCATAAATATTATGACGAAATACGTGAACTTTTTTAAGTGGATGGCGGGCTTATTTCCCACACCACAGGTTATACAAATGTTTCTTTCAGAAACGTTAAGGGAAAATACTAACGTAGGTATACAGCCATGACAGAGTGTAAAAAAAAAAAAATTTCGACGTTTGATACCAAAAACTATTAAAATCGATTAATAAGAATATTAGTTGAGTATTTAAGTAACATGTAGCGAGATTGCAATGAAATTCCTGTTCAGATAACATTTTAAGACATTTTTTTTATTTGCGTGTAAACTCCTTGCTTTAACTTGCATGGCCTGTGTGCTGTGATATAAATTAAAAAAAAAACTTTTCAACACTGATTTTCAAGACAAAAGAAAGCAAGAGGGGCATTACGGCCAAGTTAACCTGTATGTTTAAATACAGGTTATCTTGGCCGTAATGTATGCGTGCAAGTGTGATGAAAAATAATAATCAATATTATCAGATGGAATAAATCGATTCCAAACTTACGCGAAAATACAAAATGTTGGAGACCTTGAATATAACTCTCCCCATTATGTACCTACCCTCTCTTTTTATCATTGAACATTGAGGAAGGAAGCAAAGAAAACGATAAGTTCGAAGCGATGACTTCCGTTGCTTGATGCCATAAGAAATGGACCCATCCAAATATATCGATAACTCTTAGTTTGCTTAGTTTTATTTTCTATTTTCTAGTGGAAATTCCAAATTTTCTGATTATAGTTCCGTTTTTAGTACATCATGATATGTTTTTTTACTATGATATCACCAGATGGAAAGTGATGATATTAACTGTTGAGAATGATTCGTGCGATCGATGAGTCAAGAGCTCCTGAGGATGCTTAGTGCGTGTAGAACCGAAATATCCAGAAAATTCTTCTGGTTTGGCTTTGTGGCAATTGTAACGTCTCGTCAGTTTAACAGAAAAATTAGACGGAATTGTCACTAGACATGTTTTTTATATCTTTTAAGTGTTATATTAAAATTTTTGTGTAATGTTTTCTTAAAATTATTTTTCAAATATTTGTTTAAATGTTTATGTAGTATGGTGTCTTGCTGTGAGGCGCTGCTGCTGAGAATCTTACAAAAGCGTGTAATTTGAGCCATATATGAAATGGATCCTAGGGATTCTCTTAGGGATCTTTTTAAAGAAATTGATATTTTATCCTTACCGAGTCTGTATATTAACTTATTAGGAACCGGCTAGGACCCGCGTTATATTTACCGGAAAGATTCCGACCAGTTTCGGACTGTTTTGAAGTCCTTCGTCTGGGAGTCACGATTGCGCGAAGCGACGAGCACGGGCCTCAGCGCGTAACTGACTGGTCAGTTACTGGTGGTGTTACTGGTCAGTCTAATAAGTTAATATGGATAAAACTCGCAATAGTTTCCAAAGTGAAGAGTCTGTATATATTTGAAAGTAGTAAGTATGTCCAGAAAAAAATAATTAGTAAGTTTAAATTAAACAGTGACAATCACGATTACTTCACCTAATTCCATTTCTTTATTTTCTCGATGACAGCTCCTGTGAAAACTTGAACAAGCGTTCTTTTTTACACTATGTATGCATTATATTATAAAAATATGACGTTTACGCACGTACAAGGTTATACCAGAGTTTCTCCAACTCTTCAAGTTTTCACAGGAGCTATCATCGAGACAATAAAGAAATGGAAATAGTATAAGAGTAGAGATAAAATTGTGGTGCCAGGTGCACCTACGTAATTGAAACAAATATTGTAATAATTTTATCATATAGTATGTATGTAACACATGGTTAAAAGACGTTTAAAAGAATGTCCTCGTTATTCTCACAGTGGATCTATATTTTTTTTTGCTGAACGTGGCATAACAATGTAGAATATTTCAATATTAACATTTATAATTGGCCTTCATAAGAGCGTCGTAGATGCCGAAATTGAATAAATGATTTTAACTTTATAATGAATAAATGAATTTAACGTAATTAAAACAAATATTGTAATAATTTTATTATATAGTATGTAACACATTATTAAAAGACGTTTAAAAGAATGTCCTCGTTATTCTCACAGTAGCTCTATACATTTTTTTGCTGAACGTGGCATAACAATGTAGAATATTTCAATATTAAAATTTATAATTGGCCTTCATAAGAGCGTCGTAGATGCCGAAATTGAATAAATGATTTTAACTTTGACTTTTGATTTTGCCAAAATAACGCCTGAATCTATTCATTACCAAATACATACCTGTTTACGGGAATTGAATATGTGTGGTAGATTTGCTGCACTGTAATGGGAAAGATAGAACGATGGAGTGCGCTTGTGATGCCATTGTGACCCGAAGCCAAAACAAAAAAAAAAAGAAGATACTGATGCCTGTCACTGTCAAGCTCCAAGCTGTGGAGATTTTTCGACCTATGACAGCAACTCATCTGAAGAAGAAGAAGTTTTTTCTAGCGACGCTTACGCATAAAATTATATATAATTTGAGTTTTCACGAAAAACAAACGCATTGAATAAATCAGATCAGACATCATAATATTATAAGAAATCGTTGACAGCCACCGTTATTTGAGGCTAAAGGAGGAAGACACTCGAAAGTCGCAGAGCGTGCTCGGCACCGTGGTTTTATTTGGAGGCACCAGGTTAGTGCTCTAAGTTCTTTTTTAATTAGCGTATATTTATCATTAAACCGTTCAAAGTTGTTTAATTACTATGTGTAATAATCGCGAAGACCTAAGACAAATGCCTATATTCTTAAATAGTAGAATCTGGGAGGAAGCGATATAAATGAAACAGCGACTATGCGGTAACAGGTATGAATTTCGAATGCCCAACCCAAATCCTCGAACTGAGTCCATCATCTACCCGCAGATACTATTTATAATTGTATATCTATTACGAATCTACCTACCTAACACTACAGTTAAATTAGTAGTTATAGCGGTCTCCTACATAATATACACGTTTTTATTATTGTTATGTTAGCAATAACGCCTGCTATGCGGATTACATTCCAAAACAACAAATATACCAGAGGAAAAATTTAAGTCTACTTACTAAACTGTATCAGCTGGATACTCCACTGCTGAACACAGCCTCGCCAAATATGGGGGGTTAGTCATGATCCCCACGCTTGGCAATCGGCTTGGAGATCGCAGTGTGAGATATCAGTACCTCAGAAAGTCTGCTGCCCACCTTCTGGTATATTACCCTTAGTCGCCTCTTACGACAACTAAGGGTAGAGATGGGGGGGTGACATTCTATCCCGGCACCCCACGGGCCTAGCCCAGCACCCCACGGGCACTAGCTAAACATAACTTATAAAAGAGTAATAATGTCTGAATAAATTTACCTGTATATGGTGTTTTCTGAATTGCGCCAGAACCTCTGCGATTTGGAAATCTCTGTATTAGTTTAGACTTCAGTACAACGGCAGGTCTGCTCTCCAGCAATTAATCACCCTATTTAATACGATATGTTGGTTAGCGACCACCCTCAGGTAAAAAATCTGTCGCCAAGCACCTAACGGTGTGTTCCGGCAGCTGTCCTTGAGAGCCAGTATTTCTAGGTTAAGCCTGTTATCACCGCCGACCGCATAATCACTTACCATCAAGTGAGATTGCGGTCAAAGGCTTACCTATCAGTAATAAAATATTTATATATTAATATTATCAATATCTTTGTATTGACCCCAAATAAAGGCTCCAAATCTAATATCCATATTTGTTGATAGCCACATAATATATTGTAGACTGTACTGTACTGTAACAGCCGACTCGTCCACTGCTGAACACAGCCTCCCCTGTTAAGGGGGTATTTAATCCCCACGCTTGGCAGGTGGCTTGGGGATCGCAGTATAAGATGGCAGTTTTTTAGAAGGCGCTGCTGCCCACCTTCGAGTATTTTTCCCTTAGTCGCCTCTTACGACACCCACGGGATGATATGGGGAGGTGCAATTCTAACCCGGCACCCCACGGGGGTATATTATATATTGTAGACATTGTACACATTAATCCAAATGACTTAAACGATACACCGTTCGCAACATTATCGATATTTAATAAGGGCTCCAATAGAGAATGGATAGACAATATCTCTCATACTGAAGAGCTCATTCCTGGAGAGATTAATAAAGCTAGGATACCTATACATCAGTTTGCTCAGAGCTTGCCACTAATCAATCAAATTTCCCAGGCCGTACTAATATCGGAATCTTGCCTGAGGTCACATAAGTAATGAAGGTAAGTATACCTTAGAGGTGGGAGTTAATCAATCTAAACTAGACAATGCAGATAAGATTTGACCACGTTTTTAGTAGATTTGATCAAAAATGTTGTTGAAGAAATGACCATTTATTATTTATATATATGAATATTACTGACTAATATTATTAATTTGTAATGTAATAGTTCAAATAATACAGGGTCTTATGGGTTCTGGGCCCAATTGTCTTAAAAGCACACTAAAGGCAACGATGTATATTTTTAATCACGTCTTGAATCTGATAGTTTATCAATATCGCTTAATGAAGAGTGAACGTAAATAGCTACTAAATACGGTAGTACTTACAAACTACATTCAGATATTAGTATTGCCTTCAAAAAGACATTACTAATTTGGCCAAGACGAAAGCACATCTTTTTGGCCACAGATAAGTTACAGCGTAATCTTTGACTACAAAAACGATAATATGAATAATAATATATAGAAGTACAACGCAAGTTGTACTATAGATGTCGCTCCATACCAATACGATGGTTAAAGAACGATAGGAAAGATTTGAGTTATGACGTCATGTCATGTTAGCTCAATTGGTTAGAGCTTACCCTGGCTAAAGGGGTGGATGGAGGCGGGTTCGAATCCCGCACATGACTAAAATTTTACCTATCGTATATTTGTAATTTTGTAATGAAAAATATGGTTTAAAAAAAAATTGATTTAACGTCCATTTTTACTCTTCACCTTTGACTATGCCCATTTTGAAATAAATCATCTGAATAGCGTGCTTTATTGCGGCAAAATAGTATACTAGGCAGCTGATCTGGGAAAGTTGAACGCTGCGTAGGTACCTACTTTACAAACACGACTTTCGCGAATATCAAGCATAACCTGCAAGAATATTAGAGTAGTCCATAGCTGCTGAACGTATTTTATATTTTTATAAATTTGTGTGATTTTATTGAAGAACTGAAGATATATATAACTTGCATGTTCTTTTGAGTAGATTTTTGTCTACAAGAAGAAAATACTTTATGTGCTAATACCGTATAAAGAAAAATGAAACGAAACAATATATCAGAATCGAATGAAGTTGAGTAAATGATATCGCCAAACACAATGTACTTATCAAACATTTACAGCAAAAGTTTTCCGAAGAACGGAAACGCTCAGTAGTAATGTCACTAGCGGTCACCCATCCAACTAATGCCCACGGGACGTTGCTTAACTTTGCTGATCGGTTGAGAACAGCTAAGTAAACTTCGCTACGAGCGCTTCATTAATTTTTGTTCAGTACCTCGAAAAAATAAAGCTAATATAATTTCACAAGCGTGCACTTATCCTTTCATGCTTTTTATTTTTGACTGTAATATGTTGATTATAAAGCAACATCAATTGAAATCAAAGAAACTCTACACACCCCATAAATAAGGCTTGAGATTAGATATTTTATTCTAAAACCTTACAAACGAGCCATTCAAAGAATTTTATGATTCATTTCATTCCATTTCGTCTGTTAACACCAACCATACACATATTTCACAAGGGAGAACGCAATAAATAAGCATTTGCTTGAGAACAACTTTCAATGAGAACGTTATTCTCAAGCAAATGCTTATCTCGTCTGTTGTAATCTCTCGTCTTTTCGACCTTGCTGTAACGATCTGAATTTCTAGTCCTAAAGGACTCCGTCTTTTGACTCAAAGTGTTTAGCCACAAACACGTTCTGTTTCCAGCTTTAAATACAGCAGCAGAAGTTCCAACAGAGATAATAAGCTTTATAATACTTGTTCAACTACGCGGGGCTAATTACCGACCAGAGGAAACCCGAGACACAGTGAATAGCAGCAGGAAAAGTTAGCACTTTGTACGAAAATTCGTGACCGAAACACAGATGTAGGTATATTAGATTTTGTATTGTGTTACGTTAAATAGATCTATTCTAAAAGTACAACCACAAAAGTTACTTAAAGGTGGGTTAAAAAATTGTATTAATAATTTTAATACGTTACCTTTGTCACAGCCCACAGTATTATTCTGTCAGATCCGTAATTTTTATCGGTAAAATATAAAACATATCTTCACTCATGTATTTTCCGAAGGACTAAACAGAGGTGTCTAAAATCGCAGGAAATGTACGTTTCCCCAGAAATGTTTAGATTATGTAAAATATAGTATACTTAGTACAGGGACATTATTCATATACCATTTACTTTTTATGCTAAGCCTTACGACTCTTGCTCTAATCATTTTGAGATTTTGTTTTTTGTTCCGTTAAATAAATCTATTCTAAAAGTACAACCACTAAAGTCACTTATTTAGGGTTTAAAAAAATATTTATAATTTTAATACATTACCTTTGTCACAACCCACAGTATTATTCTGTCAGATCCGTAATTTTTATCAGTGAAATATAAAACATATCTTCAATCATGTATTTTCCGAAGGATACAGAGGTATCTAAAATTGCAGGAAATGTACGTTTCTCCAGAAATGTTAAGATTGTGTAAAATAGTATACTAGTATATATATAGGGAAATTATTCATATACCATTTACTTTTTATGCTAAACCTTACGCGTCACTAAAGACGTGTTACTGTTTGTCTTTACTTATCTTATAACGCTGTGGTCCGTATCCACGCCACAGATTAGGTAACTTATGCCTCTAGTCACTAACTAGCTATTATATAACTTTATCAGTTATTACCTACTATTAAGAGCTGGGACTAGAGGGGGTTATATAGACAATTAAGCGCCTATCTCATTTAATTTCTAAGATAACATGAGTAACTTCGCTAAAATTACTATTGCCGCATCTGTGCCAGAGTAACTTTTAGCTTATACGTATGAAAAGGTAGTCTTACTCTTTTTATCATCTTAGTTTAATGGTTCATACAATGACATTAAATATCCTTCAAAATATATTAGATTTGTAGAGACACGCAGGTTATGAGATCGGTGGACTTACGTTCGCTAATTGTCGCAATTATGCAATTTATGCAAAACATAGAATGAAATACACACACAAAATCATATACTAAAGACTGACTTACTGACTGTAAGAAAATACACACAAATCATATACTCATTATATCCAAAACGCAGAAATATAAAATGTCGTAGACATAGACAGGCCAAATAAAAACGAAACATTAAAAACTATAATAAATGAATTTCTATGATGAAATATATATTATTGATCGTGCGTGGAATAACGAGCCTCGATCCTGAAGGGACCCAATTTCTAGTTATCACGATAAAATTGATTAAAGATAATTCTTGCTTAAAAGTAGGTACCTCATTTATAATTCTTATTATTGAGCGAGCGCGAAGCACGAACGATGCGTCTCCGTTTCACCTTGATCAAAAATCATTTAGTATATCTGATTTCAAACCTTTAAATAATTCATCACACAAGAACTACTCTCGTTTGAAACATTAAACATAACTGTTTCTTATTTATTTTTTCTTACTACTTCCGACTCACACGCTATGGTATATACATGATGATGTAACCGACAGTGGTATATAAGAAGCCTATACCTAGACCTTGTTACGACTACAAAATATACACGCTACAAATATACGATAGGAAATTTTTTTTAAGTCATGTGCGGGATAAATAAATTTTTCCTTTCGTATATTTGTGATTTTGTAATGTAATCCGCATAGCAGGCGTTATTGCAAACCTAACAATATTAATACTTGTTACGACTTCGTACTTCATAATGTCTCATTTATTGAACCTAACATTCGAGTAATGGAAATTCATGCGCTGAATGAGCATACTATAACATGGCTTAATTTGAATAGGATGTTGATGCTCATCAGAATAGCTAATATGGTATAATGAGCCCTGTTGCACAACTTATATATTAAGGCGGAAAATTCCGGGTACAATACCAACTAGATTTTATTATAAGTAGCTTTGATACAGATTTGTTACAATGCAATCAGTCTTCTATATAACCACTCGTGCTGTTTAAAGTCAGGTTACTGTAATAATTGGAAAAGTTGCGCATTAAGGAGCTATTACGGAATTCGTGAGAAAGTCTCATTATATAAAGATTCATAAAGCTGGTTCGTAACTTTGCCATTTCCAAAGTTTAAGAAGATTTGGCTGTGACTGATAGCCGATTAGCCACTTTGGAGGGGAAAAAAACGAATATAAGAAGTAATTCCAAATAGTCGCACAGAAATAAATACATTAGTAGGTACATCATCTTCTTTTTACCACAAAAAACAACACTAAAGATGACATTAGATATATATCGAATACTGATATCAAATACTAGACTATTTTACCAATATCCGGTAGATATAGAATAATAATAAAAAAATAATATTTTATTCGTACGAGTAATAAAGTTTGGAGTAATCAAATAGAATTCAAAAAATTGCAAAGTTTGGATTTTAGAGATACCCAAAATGTTGGGCAGTTATATGCATGTTTAAAAATGCAACAATGAAAATTGACTTGTTATGTCTACTCCTTTTGAGTTATTAAAACATTAAATTTGGTTCGTTCTAATAAAAGTTGAGAGCTCAATGTACGCATTCGTTACGTTCGAATCGATCGATCTCTAGTACGTTCATTACGTACTAGAGATCGAGTGTGAAAATAAATTGAGATCTAATTCCTATAAGACATTAAAACGGTACATTGTGGAATTAAACAATGTTAGCTATTACGTCAAACGTTAAATGTAATGTCCAATAAGTGCGAAAATTAGAGAAAACAATATTTTTCACATGAATACGGTTAACCGTATTTAATTTTTTAACTACTGATATTTTAAGGCTATAACCGGTCACATTTTGGTTAAATTAGATGTAAAACTTCACTATTGTTGAGGTACAAAGATTTTCAAAAAAATACAGATTCGTTTAAAAATATATTTTTACCTGTAAATCACTTATAAAAATGCATTCAGGACGGATTTATCGCCACAATGTCCGTACATGGTATGTATTTATTTCTAAATTATAACTCATCCCCTAAAGAGAAGATCCCCAACAACATGACCAAAATCAGAGAATCGACCCCTTAATTAGTTTATTATTTCTACATACTCAGGTACAACAAAAAACTAAAGCGACAAAATCAAACTGTGATTTTAAGTATGCCTTTCGTGCTCTTTTAGTAAAAATCAAAGCATTGGCATGGTTCCGACTGCGTAAATTAGATGTGCTTTTAAGAATATATATTTCTGTTTATCTAATAACAATAAGACTAATAGAAATAATCAAATTACTTCTCAAATTATAACCTATTTTTTTTTTAATAATAACTCCTCTATTTTAGACGAAATGTTGCGTCAAATTCACGTATCTTTAAAACCTTTTAGAAAGAGCAGCCTTATATAAAAGATCTATATAATTTGCATTACTGCCATACTTCAACGAAATAATATATCGAAATAATATTATCAGAATCGAAGGGAGTTGAGTAAATGATATTGACAAACACAATGTACATATCAAATATTTACAGCCGAAAGTTTGGCAGCAACATAATAACAATGCGCGTCATATGAGGAAACTATCAATCACAGCTTTCATATAGCATTCAATGTATCGTGTATAATATTTCCTGTACTGTACGCAAACTAAACATGCACATTATATATTTGTCATTAGTTGGCGATGTGTCATTCTCTGCAAATAATTTTCTCCGAGGTAGAAATGTGATACGTCACGATATAAGACATTATAATTATCTACTATCACAGTGACATTGCGCGTAGTAATTTCAAAATTTACTACGCATATATAAACATGTAGACAGCTTTATCGATACCCACACCGAATATCAAAGAACCTAATCCAATTTCAACCCAAGTTTTTCTTCATCCATATTATTTTAAACAATGTTGCTTGAATAATATAGCAGTTTAATATAATCTTTACTACGTCAGTAAATGGTCATAAAAAAGATGAAAAAGTATAGCTGCGGTGACCTTGCAAGATATATCTTCTAATCTTCCAAATTTTCAATTCCTCAAAAACTCTATTCATTCAAAAACATCGAAAAAAGCGACAAAAGTGCTAAGTTTTCTTATTTCTCGCCACATACGTGGGTTTACCTTACTCGAATAGTAGAAAGCTCAATTTCTGCTTTTTATTTTCGCCGTAATATTATTAGATAGCAAATTTATATGAAGATATTCAAAGATCACTACCCATCACATAAAAAGGCTTGGGATCATATTTTTTATTTTTATAACCTCGAGACAAGTAATATACAGACTTTTATGATTCCTATCATTCCATTTTATAAGAATTTAATCATAAAAATAATTCACAAGCATTCGGCAATAAAGTAGGCATTCGCATGTGAAAAAATTTCAATAAGACCGAACCCGTCTGTTGTAATTCTTGACTGCATTTCTGTAACGATCTGAATTTTTAGTCCTAAAGGACTCCGTCCTTTCAGAAAAAGTTACCAGACACAAAAATATTCTGTTTGCAGCTTTATATACAGTAGCAGAAGTTCCAACAGAGATAATAAGCTTTATAATACTTGTTCAACTACGCGGGGCTAATTACCGACCAGAGGAAACCTAAGACACAGTGATCAGCAGTAATACAAGTAGGTAAACGCTTTGCACTAAATTTCTAGGCCGGCACACAGTAATAGTATATCTGCTCTAGCAAATCATATTATGAGACGAATTAACTTAGCATTCCATGCATTCACCCTGTGGATGCCGGCATCATTGGAATGGAAAATTATACTTTAACTACAAATGTTTTCAAGGGAAGGAAAACTGGAGAATCTTTAGCGCCATAACTCCAGGCATTATACACACACAGTATGAAGAATCTTTGTAGTGTACCTTGTTACTGACTTAGGGTAGGAACATGTCTTAAATTCTACCGAGGATAAAATCTAAAATTCTACCAGGAATCAAAGTCACTTATAAGACTTTTGCAAACGTTAGAAAAGTAATTTTACTCCTAATAATAAAACCAGAAAAAGTGGAGGCCCCGAAATCTTGTAGCGTATTCAAATACCTTGGATAAACACGATTGGTTCATAACTCTATTTTTTTTTGTTTTAAATATGTTCATAGATCTCTTTCAATATATTAATATTCTCCACAAGTACTTGTCTACGAAATGTACGAAGATCTCAGCTTTACCAAAACCATAGAAAATATTATAATACTACTCAAAACTACAAAGTAGAATAAACACTACTATATGCACCGGACAGTCCGGCTGATAAGACATATTCCATTGGAATTTTCGTTTTGCCTTCAACCGTGTTATTTTTATTTCTTTTATTTATCATGTACACAAAATTAATTTTAAAACAATGTTGTTTTAAAACAACTTTTAAAAATGTATTTTACTTCTATAAATTTAGTGATACAACTATCACTAAATTTATACACCGAGAACGATACACTTAAGTTGAAAGATGATCTATTCTGTTTATGTTGAATAAACAATAATTATTTATATTTTATGATATAAATCATAATAAATTACTCAAGCAGAGGAAATATTCACCCTTGCAAAAAATTTAAACAGATCCTAGCTCGGTAACGTCTGGCCACAAAACATGGTGAATGACGCGTGCATTGCAAAACATATGAATAATAGATAAAAACTAGCTGACCCGGCAAACGTTGCTTTGCCATATAAATAATTTTGGCTATTAAAAAATAAGGGTTGATCGTAGAAGGGTGAAAATTGAGGATTGTATGTATTTTTGTATGTTGTATCATAAAAAAATAGAAATTAAAAATTTTGTCTAAAAAATAAAATATAAAATTTAGGGGTGGACTACCCCTAACATTTAGGGGGATGAAAAACAGATGTTGGCCGATTCTCATAGATACCGGATAAGCACAAAAAATTTCATCAAAATCGGTCAAGCCGTTTCGGAGGAGTATGGCAACGAAAACTGTGACACGAGAATTTTATATATAAGAAGATAATAGTAAATGTAATGAAACAATCGATTGATTTAAAAACAATAACAGTTAAAAGTAACAGAAATAAATTTAATACATGTTAAAAATTAAATGTACTTATCTAATATGCAAATCATACTTAAATTGATATTTTTTCTGAGTAATTTTTTACTTATTGTTTTTTGAACAGGTACACGGAATGTAACTAAAACTGTAATTATTTCAGATTTGAATGATATATTTTCTATCAGCAAAAAGAGAACACCCCGCTTGAAGTCCATGACAAGACGCAAGAATGATTTGTTTGTCTAAGAATATATATGACAATAACACACGAGCATTTATCAGCCGGACTATCCGGTGCATATTATTAAGTGGTGCCCGTGGTGGTGTATTATGTAGAAAATGTTTGGCATATCATAATATCACATAATCACCATACACGTTCCCACCTAACCCATGAGGCATAGATGCGATTTCATATTTTTCAACACCCTTGCTCGTAAAGTGAGCTTTATTATATCGTTCTTAGGGCCATAAACTGAACTATAACACCCTCATGCATAATAATTTTATAAAATTATACACTAGTGCGTAATAGAATTATCCCTACAAAGTTAAGTTAGTACCTAACTGCAAATTATATGCGAGTAAACAGAGCATTTTCAATTTAATCGGGTAATTGATCCCTACAAAGTTAAGTTAGTACCTAACTGCAAATTATATGCGAGTAAACAGAGCATTTTCAATTTAATCGGGTAATACAGATTTGTAACATCAAAGAGGTTTATATGTAATCAACCTTCATACATTTGCCACGAACAAAAAAAAAACTTGCGCGCTATTTTCCATAATTTTAGTATGTTGTTTGTATCGCATTTGTGCAATATATATTTTTTTTCCTCGCAAGGGTTTTTCAACAGTCCGTATGAAACTCGTGAGCAACTTGCCCATTATACACTCGGATGATTTACGCCCTCGCCTGTGGCTCGGGCTGCAACACACAGCCTCGTGTATAATGTGCAACTTAGCTCACATAATATGTGAGCTAAGTTGCACATTATATATTCATAATAGTAGATTATGATATATATTATATCATAATCTACTATTATGAATATATGATTAAGTAAATGCGAAAGTTTGTGAGTAAGTGAGAATGTGAGTTTGTATGTATGTTACTCCTTCAAGCTAAAACACCTGATATGATTTGGATAAAACTTAGAATAAAATAGTTTAAATCCATTAACAGAAAGAGTACGTTTCATTATAATCATATTTTAACATTATCTACGCGGGTGTAACCGCAGAACCGTATGAAGCGCAGCTAGTTTTGCATTTAGGATAAATAGATAGCTGCGTAACGCGTTTAACTGATATTAGTTTCTAAATATACAAACAATCAAAAATAAATAAATAAAATCTAGAAATAATTTGTTTTATCACAATTTTTTTCAGTCCTGCTTCAAACGTAAGCTCATATAGAAGATTAAGCTAAGTTGCACCCATACCGTTGACATCACGGCCGACTTGAAATGGTCAAGGCTGACTTACATACTTCTACTCCTTTCCCCTCCTTTCTTCATATAAATCAAAAGTTAACGTAGGTAATTATTTTTATTTATAATATCAATATTATTAGCTTAGTCACCGCGCAGGCTTAGTATTGCGTAATATTCTGGTGATCCGTATTTTTTTTTTAGTGAAATGTATAAAGTATCGTCACAAAGTAAAGTAAGTCTACACATAGCAAAAACCCACATTTCGCCAGAAATGTTTTAAAGTTACGCTAAGAATATAATTTAAAGGGAAATTATTCATATGCCAATATAGTTTTATGCTTATAACCGTACGTATAAACGTCATTAAGGGTGAACTGGCCGGCCCGTTCTCCATACAAACGCCGTTGGGTGATCACTCGCTTATTTGAGGTTTTAGGTCCAAAATAAAGCATAATACCGATTGATCTCGTCATTATTTAGGCTTGTATGATGCCGAAATTTTAATAAAATAATTAACCTGAGAATTATGAGCCTCGAAACATTTTCATATAAAGTTTTCGAGGCTCATAACTTACAACTTAATTATCTTATTAAAATTTTGGCATCATACAAGCCTAGATAATGACGAGATCAATCGGTATTATGCTTTATTTTGGACCTAAATCCTCAAATAAGGGAGTGATCAACCAACGGCGTTTGTATGGAGAACGGGCCGGCCAGTTCACCCTTAAGGACGCGTTACTGTTTATCTTTACTTATCGTATTATGCTGTAGTCTGCATCTAAGTCACATATTAATAGAAACTAAGTGACTCGTCCCTTCAGTTACTAACTAAGTAGCTAATACAAGTACCTGTATTAACTTTATCTGTTATTATATTACCTCCGGGACTAGAAGGGGTTATATAGACCATTAAGCACCAATCTCATTTAATTTCCTAAAGTAACAAGGCCTGCTTGATAATGACGCAATTGCCCAATCTATGCCACAGTAACTCATAGCTAATGCCTATGAAAATCAAAAGACATGAACCCATTTTATTATTTTACTAGCAAATAGCTGAGCTTTGTGAGGGAAGAGTAATTCTAATAATCTAATTTTAATATAATCTAATATTTTTGAGGGGGGAGTAGTACCTACAATAACATTATATCCAATGAATACCAAATTGTTAATGTTAATTTTTTTAATGGTTATAAAATTTTATTTTTTTGACTGATAACATATCTAAATATGAAGTTAAATTACTATGTTAACGCACAAATCTATAGGCATTACAGTGAAAAAGGAGCCACAAAAATTTTAAGTTGTGGGATAGTGATAGGGCTGGCTTTGCTCGCCCTAACTATGTGACTAACTAAGTGAATGACTTCCTTGCGATTGTGATATGTTCATATTATTTTGTTGTATTCGTAGTAGCAACTTTCTCTATTTGAGGGTAAGGGTTGCAATATTTTTTCCTAACTAACTACGTGGCAAAGGGGCACAGTAAAGATTTTCTTTTGAGGACTGCATTTATTGATAAGGCGGTGGTTTTGTTTGCCAGATGCCTTCTTCACGAGAAACCCCGCTAAAAGGTCGAACAATCATATTATTGAGGTACTGTAGTGCACTCTTCAGAAGTTACTTACTTCATGTCTTCAAGAAAATCGCAGGCAGATTCAGCACCTGTTGAACACTAATAGTCTTGCAGGTTAAACTTGGTATCGGCGACAGGCGTATATGTAAAGTAGGCAAGTACCTACGCTGCGCTCAACTTTGCCTGGTATTATTTTATCGAAGTGTAACACGCTGCTCTGTAGTTTTATTTAAAAGTGGTCTTATTATTTCAGAGACGAAGAGTAAAATTGGACGATTAACCAAACGCCTTTTTGAAAATATTATTCGTTTATTATCGTTTTTGAAGTCTTGTCTTTCGCTGTAATTTACTTGCAGATGTTATAGTAGACACGTTTGTGGCCAAAATAGTATAGCCTTTTGAAGATACATAATACTACTTCATGTAGCTTGTAAGTACTCCCATATTTAGTAGCTATTTATATATTGACGATCTAATCTCGATTCAGGACGTGATCAAATATCGATAATGTTGCCTTTATTGTGTCGTTAAGGCAATTTTTCCCACGATTCATAACGTATTAGGTAATTACGTAGGGGGCGATGCTGGGGTCGATTCTATAAGAATTGCCTTTATATCAAATTATCTAAGCTATAGTAGTTCTTATTCAGTTCAGACAAAAAAACAAAGTTGCATAACACTTAGAATGACAATTCTACAACTAAGATTATTCTATTCATATGTGGGTATTACACGAATGCCTAAAAAAGGATTGTTATGTTTTCAGGGTTCATGTAGGTATGTCTGTATGTATGATTGTGAGTTTATGTATTCCACCGTAACTTCGAAACGGCTTGTCTGGTTTTAATGTATGAGATATCATTAGATACGTCTTAATATGGCAAGTGACACTAGGTCCATAAAAAACATAGAAAAACAAGCTTTCGGATAATAGCGCCATATTGTGGGAAAATAAGTTTTTTCTTCCAAACCCATTTAGTGGAGTATCAAAATGAAGGGCTATAAAAAACGATTCCACAAATATATATATAATTTCCGTTTATAATTTCAAAGGAACGATAAAACGCTTAACGAAAATAATTCATCTGAAGTCAGGTTTATTACTATTTTAATCCATTTATTTGCTGTTGTTTTTAGACCACCAATATACCCAAAATTGTACAGAAATGTCATAGTCGAGGACTGTCATTAGGAAGCATTCGTTATACTTATTTGTCTTTTAGTATGAACACAACAAGAACTAGGTTCCATAATTTAGAATTTTAAAGAATATTAAATTTAGAGAATTCTCGTCAAACGTTGTGAATGTTGAATCGACAATAAACTGAACTCGCAGAACTAATACAGACACATCTATTAGCAAAGAGGGTAGAACATATTGATTTACATTTGCAAAGTTTCCGCACTTGGTTATAGCTGCAGAAGACATATACATAGGTACATACATGGGTAGGGACACTTACGCAAACGAAAAATATTAAAACACTTGAGACCTATACCCTAAAGCTTCACGTTTCCAAAATCACGTTATGACAACAATGATAAAAAGAAATTGCAGATAATTTTACGCAATAATACGCAAACCATTTCATTCAAACATTACTTTCTATGTTGATTTAATTATGGATTACAAACATAATAGCACAAAAGAACTACTTTCAAAAAGTTAGTTGAGATCAAACACTTATTTTCAACTGTACCTCCATATTAACGCAGAATCGAAGAATTGTGTCCATAGCAAAACTTTTTAGTAGATATTATACGAGCCAAGCATAGCGGGACTAGAGCATAAGGGTACTAACCGAATTTGGTTTGTCAAAACATACTTTTATCCATAATTGGTGAGGTATACTAATAACAAAACGCGTAATATAGATACACATGATATATTTTAGCAAAAGGAAAACACAACAGATTGTACTATCTGGGTACCTAACATGAGATAACACTTATATGAACAAATATCTACCAACTTCGTTTTTATTCGTTTCATAGGGGCCACAACGGCGTTACCGGCGGGTTCAACGGGATGGCACTTCGCACTTTGTGAGTTGGGAGACAAACCAATCACCGTGGCACGAATTGCCTCTATATATATACCTACTCGTACCTGCTTTAATAAAATAGGCTTTCATTGCAATATGATGTCAATTAGTAACTTAAATATTCAATTAAATATTTAATTATAATATTTAGATGCTACATGCGTTTACACTTTAGGGCCGTCACATCTTTCTGAAACCAACGGGAGGGCTAGCGTCGCGGCTTCTTCGGCAGAGCAACTCAAGCTGCGCAAGTATGCTTACCTCGGTAGTGTCCATTTTATTCTGTGGTAGTGATTACATATTTGAGCCGTTTGGTGTAGAGACGTTCGGTCCGAGGGGACCGGGAGCTCAACATATTTTCCAATACACGCTTGGTCGATGCGACGAGTGATCAAAATGCTGCCATCTACAATGCGATTAAAATAAGAATAGGATCGGCCTAGCGCCATGTTGTGACGTCAAAACTAGAACTTGGTACAGTGTGCAAAAAAGAAATGATAAAACATGTATAAAATAATAAGGAAAATATAAAACCCGCCTGCAAATAATTTATTTTCGTTAAGTGTTTTATTGATCAATTGAAATTCAAACTCCCAGTTAATATATTTATGGAATCTTTTTTTAAAGCCAATCATTTTGATACCCAACACGATGGCTTTGGAAGAAAAAATAAATTGTATTTCTCACTATATGGCGTCTAAAACCCACCAGTTTTTTTTTTTTATGTACATAGTGTCACTTGAGCTATCAAAATAAATGTAACGATATCTCGTACATTAAAATCGGTTAAGCCGTTTAGAAGTTATGGTGAAATAAAGAAACTCACAAACATACATGCATACATGAAACCTCTAAACTTAACACACGTTTACTTGGGCAGTCGTGTAAAAAAACAAGTTAGTCTTAGGTAGGTAAACGAAGTTGTAGGTGACTGAAGGTACAGCAAACACAAAAACAATGTGAACTGATTTTATTTGTTAGCAATATTTTATACTTAGGTATCTTAATTTGAATCGCTTAGCTCTTCGATGCCGCATGTCCTGATGGCCCACTGAGTCAGACTCATCGTTATCATCGTAACGGGTAACAAAAACAAATATAACAATTACCAAAAACATATTATTATTTTTTTAATATTGTTATGTTTGCAATAACGCCTGCTAAGCGGATTACATTACAAAACTACAAATATACGATAGAAATTTGTTTTTTAAGTCATGTGCGGGATAGTACAACGTAAGTGGTACTATAGGTGTCGCTCCATCCCAATACTATAGTTAAAGAACCATAGGAAAGATTTTAGTTATGACCTCATGTCATATTAGCTCAACTGGTTAGAGCATACCCCGGCTCAAGGGGTGGATGATCCCGCACATGACTTAATTTTTTTCTATCGTATATTTGTAATTTTTTTAACATATTAAAACAGTCAACAAGAACAAATTAAACATTCAAAAAAAAAACCAGAAGATCAATAAACACTCTGAAACATGTCCTGTAGTAGTACACTGTCGGAAAAATAAGACCCTGACGCCCGCGTTTTCATCAAACCAAAATGGCGTCTGTGCTGTCAACCTAAAAAATATGAATTTATTTAAATTAACAATTTCGGGTCTCATTTAAAATTACCTATAAATATATGGCACTGCTTTATTTTTAAGTTTGTTCTGATGATCGTACTTATTAGAGTGAATATGAGTGAAGTTAGCCGAGAGCCCGTCCTATTCTTATTTTAGTCGCATTGTATTTAGCTCAACGATAAGCATTTCAATTCAACGGGGCAATGCTGTCAGCATGCTGGGCACGCTGCCCATTGGTAGTGGGCTGGAGCTTTTGGACTGCCTGTGAGTCTGCAACTTACAACTTAGAGGTTATCTAAATGCTTTTATTGTAGCAGCTGTAGGTAGTGTTGTATATAATTCATAGTATTTTGTTAATAAAATCATACCACCGGTAAAAAAAGTATATTTAAGAAACACAGATATTAGAATTTCACTTATTCACTTGACATTACTGCATTTTTTATTATTAATTATTGTTACTGTCCTCATATTGAGATATTTACCTCCAAATATTTCGGAATCAGGACACTTTAGAGTACGTACTGCAGAACTTTTTTTGTTTGTATAAGTGTCATCTAACTAGGTATACCTATGCTATAAAAATTGCCGGCGGGTTGGTATGCAAGTTTACGTACAAAAATGTTTGAACCCCTTTAACTTGTGTTATTCAAAAAAACTGTTACGAGAAATTACTAGATTAGAGATCATGGCATCGAAAACAATAATCAAGTTTGTGATTTCTCTCGAAATATTGAAAAAGTCCAAATTCTGGAGAACCTTAATACGTATATTGTTATTAATTACGGGATTTGTACCGTAGCGATTTTTATTTTTGAGCTCCCGATATTTCGACGCAGTTGCATGCTTCATGGTCGCGTGGTGACTGGAGAAACGACCGGTTGATAAAAATCACGAACCAACGAAACTGTCTACCCTCTTTCTTTGTCTTTTGCTACGCGTAACACTGGAACTCGACTGAAAGTTTCAACACATAGTGTCGTAGAAGTTATTGTGTTACATATACCTAGCTTGTAGGGTATTTAAAAAAAGTTAAAATAGTCAAAATTTAAGTGTAAAGTGACTTTCAGGACAAAGTATCCCGATTTTTTCTCAATATGATTTGTCTTGATACAAAAGCGATGTTACTGGGAAATATTGCTTCATGTTATTGAAATGTATAGCAACCGCTTCCTTCACTCATTTTCCTATTATAAGTCAAATAGTAAATATTTCTTTGAAGTAAAATGAATTTAGCGGTGTGGGCGTAACGAGTTTGTTTTTGGAAAACTTGGAAAATCAGTTGTTAAAGTGAGACTCTTCAGGAACACAGACGAGATGATGACCTGTTGTTTTTTTAAATAAGGTATGTAGAAGTTTCAGCCGATTAATGGTATAAATTAGTGAAAAGACCTACTTTTATGAGCATACTTAATTATAATATTATGGTTTCTTGGGTTAACCTATTTAAATAGTAGAAAAATAACACACCTTACCATTTTCTGCTCTCTATTTTGCTATATTCTGCCTTTTGTTAGGTCTTTATTACACCCGCGCAAAAGTATTTTGCCTCAACACCCTTGATAATAGAAGGTTGTAGATCTTTTGCACATCACTCACAGTTAACGTTTCTAAAGAGCTAAGGTGACCATGCAGGGTTATTATTGACACTACAATCTATCAAACGGAGGTTTATTATTAGCTGATATAGTGTCTGTACAATGCGATTATTATATCCCTCAAACGTGATTGATGATTGATTGAATCGATTTCAAACTTACGCAGGACCACAAAATATTCTATTAATAATAATATAAGGGTATTTTCGATCCTACCATCTTTATCATTGGATATTGAGGAAAGAAGTAAAGAAACGATACGTTCTAAGCGATGACTTCTGTTGCTTGGTTCTATAAGAAATAGGACTTTCGAAAAATATAGATGACATGCTTGGTTTTATTTTCTATTTTCTTTATATGCAATTTATTTTTATTCTAAATTTTACGATTGTAGTTTGTGTTAGTAAATTACAATATTTTTAAGGAAAGTGGATGATATTGGCGAAGTTGGAACGAGCTTGTTCAAGTCCCATGTTCGATTTTAAACGCGGGTATATATGTGTACTGGTCTAAGTATATCTATATCTACGAGTACCAACTCGTAGATACGCTGATAAATATTGAATCCCATTTCGGAATTGTAGTGAATTTTGTATGTGTAAATGATAATTGATAACTATGGTTATACAATTTACCTATTTGTATAATATGTATTATTAATGACGCTAAGCATTTGTCGGTTTAGTTCTCTCGCAATATAGAACTATGAAAGAAAACTTCAAATGTTTTAGTTAACAATTTTCTGGAAATATGCAAAGTTTTGCCTTCTTTCCTACTTGCATCTGGCTATGTAGGAGACACCGTGGAGGGCTTACAGTGGAATAACCGCAGCTTAAGTAATCAGACTCCTTATTTATTGAGTTTTGGAAAGACTTTTATTACAAAATAAATAAATGTATTTTCTTTACCTTCAGACCTTGACCTTGGAAGGCATTTTGCGAATGCTCGCCCAAATAACTACCACCCTAGAGTAGGAAATCTGTCACCAAGCACTTAACAGTGTGTTCCGGCAGCTGCCCTTGAGAGCCAGTAATTCTAGGTTAGCCTGAACAACATCTTTGACCACATTATCACTTACCAAGTGAGATTGTGGTCAAAGGATAGCCAATCGACTGGGAAAAAAAACCAATAGTTATTTGTTAGACAAGGCTACGAAGTTGTTATTTGCGCGAGTACTCTTATTGAAACCTAAGGAACCAGGAATATTGACACCAGGAACAGCCCCTACGAAATTACCTAATAGGTTACTGATTGTGGGATAAACTGCTATAACGACACAGGAAAGGCAATATTATTTATATTTGATCACATCTTGAAACGATCTTAGATCGTCAATATGTAAATAGCTACAAAATACGGTAGTACCTACTTACAAACTACAAGAAATAGTATTATGTGGTATTATCTTCAATAATACTATTCAATAATCTGCAAAACAAAAGTAATAACAGCGAAAATTATGACTTCAAAAACGATAAGAAACGAATATTGATGACAAAAATACCGATTTTGAATACGGTAGTACTTACAAACTACATTGAGAAGCAGAACACTACAAACTTGTCCAAGATGCAAACACATAGTTTATAATGTCTACAGATAAGTTACAGCGAAAGCCACTGACTAAAAACAACATATTGACTACAAAAACGATAATAAATGAAAACTATAATTAATTAAAAAGAAGTATTCTTAAATTTCAAATTGTATTCTTCGCAATAATATGCCATATTTTAAATAACACTCTACTGTGCAGCGTGTTACTCTTCGATAAAATTACACCAGGAAGTTGACCTGGGAAAGTTCAGCCATATGTTCTATGGTTGTGCGCTACGTAGGTACTTACCTACTTTACATATAGCTACGTCTGTCACCGATACCATGCATAACCTGGAAGACTATTAGAGCATTCGACAGGTGCTGAAGCTGAATGCGATCTTATTGAAGACATGAACACCTTTTACAATTTGCATGGTCCCTAGAGAAGAGCAAGGATCTTTTGAAGAGTGCATTACAGTACCCCAACATCAAGATTATTGGACCTGTTAGTGTGGTTTCTCGTGAAGAACCGCCACTGCCTTATCCAATGAATGCAGTGCTCAAACAACGATCTGCTCCTTTGCAACAACGCCACCTAGTTAGCACCTAGTTAGTAAATATTATAGTCATGGCGAACCTTACCCTCATAAAAAGAAAGATGCTACTCCCAAACTACAACGAAAACAACATATACTAATATGAAACTAAATAATATGAAACAACGTATAACAATCGCAGGAAGTCGAGTAAATGATATCGACAAACACAACGTGCTTATCAAATATTTACAGCCAAAAGTTTGGCAGCAGCATAATAACAATGCGAGTGATATGAGGAAACTATCAATCATAGCTTTCATATAGCATTCAATGTCTGATATAATACGTATACGATACGTTGGCTATGTTTTAACGCAATTCATTCAATGCGAATAGTTTTCTTATACACGAGGTTGGAATGTGGTTGTACGTTAGTGAAATGAATTAAGCATATTTCTATTAGTGAGATGACTAAGGAAAACGTGCGCCAAATGAGCAGCATGCCACTTTTCACGTGGATGTGAGTAGGGTGTTCATTGTGTTCATTAGATGCACAACAGGGCTGCATATCATCTTAGTGCCCTGCCAGGGTTTTGATACAATATGTTCTTGTGTTCCTGTATTATATGTTGTTATAGCGCAAAAATATTATACGTAACATGTTCTTGTGTTTCGTAAAGTGTGTTAGAGGAAACATTTTATATGACCCTGAAACTGTTCCCGGTGAATAGTAATAGGCTCGTCCCCTACTACATGGAACCAAACCCCAATTGGCGAAACGTGGGGGTTTAAATACCGCTTCGTGGGTGTTTACATACAGGCGTAATTATATGTATGTATGTAAGTTGTGCGTGTTTGGCTAAAACTATATTGACCGCTTTATCGATGTACAACAACTGAATATCCAAGGTATTCCACTACCTAAGTTTTCTTTACGTTTTTCATCGTCGTATTATTTATTCTTACCAACCATAACCATTTTTGCCTGAATAATGATACCTTAATAGCCTCTTTACGTCAATCGTCGTACAAATACGTAAAAGTGTAGCTATAGTGACCATACAAGTTATATACCTACTTAGGTCTTCAATTCATCAGATCTTAAATTCCTCAAAAGCTCTATTCCTGCTAAAACTTGGTGAGAAAAGAGTTTACTTTCCACAGGCGTGCGTTTTTAACTTAAATGCAAAGAAAAAGGCTCAATGTTCAGTACCCAATGATTTTTATATTTGACCGTGATATATATTGATAGCGTAGTAACATGAATAAAAATCAAAGTTAACAAGTCTACACACCTCATAAAAAGGCTTGCGATTACATTTTTATTCTTGCAGACGAGTCATTGAGACTTTTATGATTCCTCTCATTCCATTCCATCAGCCGTTAACCATAAAAATAATTCACAAGCATTCAGCAATAAACTAGGCATTCGCTGTGAATAATTTTCAATAAGATCCGAATCCCTCTGTCGTAAATCTTGTCTGCATATCTGTAACGATCTTAATTTGTAGTCCTAAAAAACTCCATCACTTAAATTTACCAGCAACCAACACATTCTGTTTTCAGCTTTATATACAGTATCAGAAGTTCCAACAAAGATAATAAGCTTTATAATACTTGTTCAACTACGCGGGGCTAATTACTAACTAGAGGAAACCCAAGACACAGTTAATAGCTGTATACACTTTGTACGAAAATTCTTGACTGACACACATATCTACTCTAGCAAATAATTTTGATATTGTGATATGTATTATATTAATTTGAAATACAACAAAAGTTAGTTTAACGTAATTGTTTTTATATTTAGTTTTAATATTGTAACTTTGTCACAGGCAGTGTTGTGTAATATTTTGTGAGATCCGTAATTTTTCTTGGTGAAACATAATATATACAATAAAATTATTACAATGTTTGTTTAAATTTCGTAGGTGAGAGGTGATAGCTTATGAAGAAATCTTTCACCGTGTAAGGCAAATCACTCATATACGCTAACTAACGCGCGTAGCGCACACGTAACGCTAAATTCATATACGTACTATTGTAATTAAAACTGCAAGTTATATAAGTTATTTATATATATAACTATATTTATGGAAACGCTTTTTAATGCCCCTCATTTTGATAACCCACCCCATGGGTTTGGAAGAAGAAAGATTTTTTTATCTCACAATATGGTGTCTAAAATCTGCGAGTTTGTATTGTTTCTATATAGCTAGTGTCACTTGCGCTACCAAGACAAATCTAACGATATCTCATACATTAAAATCGGTGAAGCCGTTTAGAAGTTATGGTGCAATAAATAAACTCACAAACATGCATGAAGCCTGAAAACATAGCACTCCTTTTTGGGTTAATAACAAGGTCCTAAAATGTATCTTTGCGGTACTCCTAATTTTACCAAAGACCCGCAAGATGTATTGCTATTAATTTCAACCTTCAGTAGCCTGTCTGACAGATATGACTGTATAAGGTCCTAGAGCTTTTCCACGAATACTATAGTTTAATGTGTTTTTTTGTGGATCTGCTCTATAAACCTTACGCGTTTTTGAGGTCGCTTTGTTGTTTTTCTTTTCATACAAGTAAGTTCTTGCTGAGGTTTGCTTCTAGCCCACATATAAACTCGCACCACCACTTACTAAGAAGCTATTGTTTATCTTAATCAGTTATTTTATTACCTACTATTAAGGTCCGGGCCTAGTGGGGGTTGTGTAGACAATAAAGCGCCTATTTCATTTAATTTCCTACGATAACATGGGTGCTACTTGATAATTACGCTAAAGACACAATTGCCCAATCTGTTCCACAGTAAGTTATAGCTTATGAAAATCGAAAGGCTCTTCACATTATTTTATAATTGGAGCCGATACAATGAAATCAAAATACACCTACTATAAAATATATTTGATTGTACGTAAAATGCCTAACACGCAGATTGTGAGATCGGTGGACTTCTTCGCAAATTAACAATTACGCAGAGTCAGATACGCACAAATCAGATATATACATAATGTTACACGCAGAATTCCACACAGGTACAAACAATGCCATAGAAATAATTATTGAAAACCTAATAAATAGTTAAAAAAAAAAGATCAGACGTATTGTCCACTGCTGAGGGATTTGCTATAATACCCGTGCTTGACAGGCGTCTTGGAGATCGCCGATTAAGATATCAGTTCCTCAGAAGGCGCTGCTGCCCACCTTCCGGTATTTTACCTTTAGTCGCCTCTTACGGCACCCACAGGCAGCAATGGGTGACATTCTAGCATTTCACGGGGCCATCAGATATGTTGAAGCGTAATAAGCTATCACATTATGGTAAAAATTAATTAATTATAGTTATAAAATATATGTTACTGATCGAGTGTGAAATTGAAAACCTATATATCACTATTTTAACATTATTATTTTTTTGCAATTTCGCATGTTCAGCGGATTTTAGAAATCTAATTTGTCTATAATTTTTCCTCTTGTTGTAATTCTGTAACCTTATACAGGTTACAAAATTGCAACGTGTGAAGAATCGAATAGTAGATAGGTTCGTCACACCAAGCACGCGCTACTCTAACTTGGAAAATTGAGTACAACTTTTTCTTCAATTTTATTCTTACTCTCTTCAAGTACCACATCCTATGTTATGTGATGATATAACTGAAGGTGAGAAGAAGCCTATACCTTTTCATATTCTCTCACTGATTGGACCTGAAAGCAGAGTAAATAAAATATATGCGCTGAATGAGCAGCATCACTAAAATAGCTCAATTTGATGGTAGGGTAGGTAGGATGTTGGTGCATATTAGATACACAACAGGGCATAACCGTCTTCGTGCTCTTTTATGCCGATAAGTCGTGGTTATACTACCAACTGCACTGCGCCCGTCACACATACAGTTGTTGAGTCTCATGTGCCTGTAATTTTACTGGCTCTCAAGGACTGCTGCCGGAACGCACTGTCAGACGCTTGGCGACAGATTTTCTACTTGAGGGTGGTGGCTAGCCAGGCGAGCATTCGCAAAATGCTTTGTTGTGAAGCTCAAGCCGGCGGTGGGATTGGAACCATGGCCCTGCGGCACCGCAGTCCATTGCCATAACCGCTTGGCTATCATTGCTTCATGTGAAAAGATGATAATTTAGAGAAAATATGATTTGAAAAAGGTTTAATGTCGATTTTTGTGTTGTAATAAAAACAACTAACCCCATATACGAGGTTGAAGAGTAAAAAGATGATGATATAGTTACCCACTTATTTTAACTATACGAAATAGTAGATAAGTACATCATATATCGATAGTAGTTTTTTTCTCCTCCAATAGGCGGCTTAAGGCTATCAGTTGTAACCAAATGTTGCTACACCAACCTCCTCAAACTTTGTAAATGGCAAAGTTACGGACCAGCCTTATGAATCTTTATATAAAGAGACTTCGTCGTGAATTCCGTAATAGCTTCTCAATGCGCAACTTTTCCAAGTTATTACAGTTACGTAACTTTTACCTACACGAGTGGTTATTTAGAAGATTGATTAAATTGTTTGTCTTGCGCTTTAAAGGTCTTAGCGATCGTTGTAAGAAAAATATTACGTTGATATCATAACGATTACCTGATTTCAGTTATAAAACGTACTAAATTTGTTATGATTTCTATGTCTGATCTGTGAATCTAGGATAGATTTTGGAAAACTGTGACGAACACTTTGTACATCCAATTCGGACAATATGGAACAGTTCCAAGAACGGTACAGCTTATAGAACAATTGTGTTAATTATATATAAGATTAAGCAGATAAAAGTGTAAGGCCATGTTATATGCTATGCCACATTCACTTCAATTTACCTGCTGTGTGAGCCTAATGTGCAGAAAACTGCACATTGTGCGCTGAAAAGGTTCCCTTCAACTCCCATTTTAACGCCCTGGTTACTCGAAGTTTATCTGCGTACATAAATAATAATTGCTTGACATTAATGTTGAAAGCTCATCCACATATAATCGAGTCCTGGAAGTCTCACACAGCTCGATTTATGCGTTCCTTCTTACCGCATACCTGCAAAATGTGGAATGATCTTCCATGTAACGTTTTTCCGCAGACCTACAGTATGGATTCCTTCAAAAAGGGTGTTAAAAGAGTACTACAGGGTCGGCAACGCATTGGTATCGCCCCTGTTGTTGTAAATGTCCATAGACGACGGTAACCGCTTACCATCAGGTAGGCCGTCTGCTTGTTTGCCACTCCATAACATAAAAAATAATAATAATAAGAGTCAGTTATAATCACCTCTGAAGTACGACCTACATACTCCAGAGGTGCTCCCATTTAAGTTGTAAACTTCTGGAGTATGACTGGAAAATAACAAAAGAATCATCAAAATTGATAACAACAATCAATGAAATATACAAATGTGTAGAAACATACAGTCGAAATGAAAACCTTCTCCTTATTTGAAGACAGATAAAAATATTGATATTCTTTGACCTAAAATCTTAAACAATACAGGTCATGCCATAACTTCTGTGAAAATACTCTCACTCTCACTTCATCGCCGATTGCAGCTTCTTATGGTCACAGATCAATGGTGAAAATAGTGCGGCTGCCATTTTTAAGCTTCATATGCAAATTTGTTGCAAGTTATTTTATGACAATATGTTTCAAATTTAGATTTGATGTTCTTAAAGCAGTGATGGCTCAGTGGCATCGGCTATGGACTGCCTCGCAGCAGGTCCTTGAACTTCACCGCATGGTGGAAGGGCATTTTGCGAATATCCGCCTGGCTAGCGACCACGCTCAAGTAGAAAATCTGTCACCAAGCACCGACCGGTGTGTTCCGGCAGCTGTCCTTGAGAGCCAGTAAATCTAGGTTAAGCCTGGTAACACCATCGACCACATCATTACTTACCATCAGGTCAAAGGCTCACCTATAAGCAATAAAAAAAAGTTATCTCAGTTTTTTTGTTTGTTTCTTGCATATATATGTACGTTTGTTTATTATAACCCAGGACAATTTTTAATTGGGTGCGTGACCTGTCGTCCTTATTAATTAAATGTCATCAGGTCCGTTCATATTTGCAGGTCCATATATCTTACTGAGACGTTACTGTTTTCATTTGCCCGAAGGAGGTTCTACTTGATAAATTGATTCAAGATTGACATTAGAACTATTCATTACTTTCTTTGTGGTGCTACATACTCAGTCTACGCCTGCGCTACCTCTAACGGTATAAAATGAGCGGTACAGCGACCAAACCCAAACATTATTGACATTTAACGCAAGGCTTTGTCAGTAATTTATATAAAACATGTTCTTTATTTATACAAACAACACAGTTGTTTGTAAAGCGATAGGTTCGACTTCCATTACGGTCATACAAAGGCCTCGTTATTACTTGTAAACTCCGTCATGGTTATACCGAACCCGACAAACACAACCGATCCGTTTTGGAAACTTTCGTAACAACACATGCTTTGTTACAATTAATAGCTGAATAAGTTACAATCTAAATGTCAACCATTATTAGGGGCTGTTATTGTTCAGCTGAATTATAAGTGCGCATTCCGTTTTGCGCTCTAAGCTCTTTAAGCAGCGAGGGCGTGCTGAAAATCGTTCTGAGATGCACTAACAGCTAGGGTACGTTCAGTACCTTCGTTAGAGCGCACTCGGAGTGCAACTTTTCACTCTAACGCCGTTCACAACCTTCGAGTAGAATAATTTGTCCTCTCTACCGTTCATCATAAGCATTAGATTAATCATAATTTCCATCTGAATCTGGAGTCCCATGATGAGCATGAGTGCTAAGTGTCGGGGCATAATTGTCGGCTTCTTGCAATATGTCCTAAGGAACTAGCAAAAAGACGACCTCTACTGTAAGCAATAGCTGAATATTTTATTTTAAGTATTTGTTATATTACTGTAGGAACCTGAGATTAGAAATAACCAAAGTGCTGCTAGAAGTTGTTTCTAAGGACTCATTAATTTGATGGTTGGTTTGAGTTTGTTCATGGGAGTTAATTGAGGAGGGAAAATCTTCAAACCTGTTTCAAATATATGTGAAAATATAACAGTAGGGTTAAAACAAATAATGAGTTAAGTTTATAAAATATTATAGGTGCCGTCATGAGTAAGGTCATTTAGGTATTCTTATATCTGATTTATCTACCTGGGGTTACACGAAAATGTTCTTGAAACTGTGTTGCTCCAGCGATTATCCGTTCAATATAATTTTCGATGAGGAGGGGTTTGATTCTCCCAATCATTAGAGATGTGATTTCTACGAGGAGTAGCCTGCACATTGTAATTAATTTGTCCTCTCTATCGTCTATCATGAGCATTACATTAATCAAAATTTCCATCTGAATCTGGAGTTCCCTGATGAGCAAGAGTGCCAAGTGCTGGGAAATAATGGTCGGCTTCTTGCAATATGTCCTAAGGAACTAGCACAGAGACGACTTCTCCTACTGTAAGCAAAAGCTGGATATTTTGTTTCGCTTGTTATAATTGCCAAGTTTAAGTAAAGCAACATATCAAGATCCAACACCAATCCACAACAAGCAAACAGAAGGATGAACTTAAATCTGTCAATGTCTGAGTCTGTTTGAGGTTGTAAAACATCCGTGATCATTCTGTACCTTTGATAAGGTACATATCCTTCCGTACCATTATGTAGGTTAAAAGCGACCAAACAACTACACTCTAGGACTCTGAACGTAGCCCAAACACAAAATCCATGTGACGTAATCCGTAACGTCATCACTAGTGCTCATAACTTCGTGGTAGAGCAGTGTAAGCACTATCAAACAGTCATTACTAACAAAAGTTGCCTTATTGTACATAAAATAATATCGTTATGCCATAGAAATTAGAGTAAAACTTTCCGTTTTGTTATTTTGGTAAAAAAATCTTACTAATTAAAAAGTCATAAACTGAAGTTTCATTCGCGCACTTTGACACTTCATAATCGTTTCGGTTAGCTTGTGAACGTCAGTATTGTCAATAATGAACCAATGATTGCCGAGCGGTTATAGCCGTGCCGACTGCCGTGCCGCAGGTACCTGGTTCGATCCCCACCGCCGGCTTGAGCTTCACCGCATGGAGGAAGGACATTTTGCGATTGCCCGCCGATGCTAGCTACCACCCTCAAGTAGAAAATCTGTCGCCAAGCACCTAACAGTGTGTTCCAGCAGCAGTCCTTGAGAGCCAGTGAAATTACAGGCACATGAGACTTAACAACTATGTCTCAAGGTGACGGGCGCAGTGCAATTCGTCACTTGTGATGAAATTCACCTGTTATAGGCAGAGGTTAGTCCGCTTAACATCAGGTGGGCCTCGAGCTTGTTCCGTCACAATAACATAAAAATAAAACAAAAAAAAACACTTCTCAATTAGGAATAGCTACATTCTTAAGTACATACGTTTACATTATAAGTGCAAATAGGAATACACCACAATTGACCCATCTCTTTGCTAAAACTGAATTGCATTTTAGATACCAGATAGTGATCAAAATCTAGCAGATTACCTAGAACCCACTTTCGCAATATCACAACGTTCTCCCTTTGATTGTGTTAGCGCGGCCACCAAGCTATATGGCAGAGCACGCCGAAACTGCGGGCGCGGGTTGAAAGGACACTGGTAAATCGAAAGAATGCGGAACAAGGTGATGAAAAGTGGACTGTATAGGAAAAGGGGCGAGAAACGAGCGACTAACCTGGATATCCTCGGGCGGACGAGCACAGCTGCGGCACTCCAAGGCGTCCTGCTGGTATCCAGATGTAGTGGCTCGAATTATTTCACGCTGTTGTAGACTCGCGGCGCGAGCGCGGGAAGCTGTTAGTACACAGCTACAAAGAGACGATCGCGGATATCCCAGTGCGATGGGGCACACACGAAAGCAGCGCGAGCGCGGTTAGTAACAAAATGGCGGTTTCCTTGGCTTCGAGGGAGCTCACAGGAACAGACGCATCCGCCGTCAACAAGGGTCGACCGCAGACTACTTGCAATGACAAGTAGGTCACTCATCAGCCACGAAATGTCAACCGTAGATAGTCGTCGTTTTCGTGGGAAAATGAGGGTAGGAAAAGGTAAGAGGTAGAAAGAAAGTGCCAATAGATGGCGCGAACAGATTGAATGTAACAAATTAAGCATTTTAACACCTTGTTTACCTTAAATGCATCACCTTACATAAATAACAGTTGCTTAACTCTAATGAACACATTTTGTAAGGCGTAAAATAGACAGTGATTGAAGCAACAATTGAACCTTGGCCAGAACAAGTTTCTTCCATTTCAAGATCATGGTTATTAGAAACAGCATATTGTCCGTGTAATTGTTTTTGAGCTCGGTAGTATTTCGGGTGGACTGACGACCCGGATACACGGTGAATATACCGTTTCAAATGATAGCTATAAAGCAATACAATTGATCCTGACAATTCGAAAACTTGTATGATATTATTGTATTAAATTATTTGTTATTAAGTCAAGAAATGTAAGATAGTGAATAAAGTATACAAAAGTTTGTTTTCTTCCATGCTAGCTTTCCCGTAAATTATTAGGGTTTTCTTCTCGAAAACAATTTTATTTTCAAGATTATGTTGTTTGTCGTTTCGGCTTGAATGGGTATGTTTTCTCTCTTTATGATATTTTTACGTTCAAAGATAGTTTGTGAAAGTCGTTTGTTTTATTAGACCGGCTCTATTGTCGTACTGTTTGCATTATTATATTGAATCAATACAATGCGTAAGTATGTACCTACCTAGCTTATTACCCTACCATATATTTATATAGTATGCGACGTCAATTACACATAACTTTGACACTGCATACGAGAACACCATACATTGTATACAGTGACAGTGATAGTATTCATTTGAAACTGATATATATATATAGTCTAGGTAGGCCAAAGATTTACGTAGTTTTAACAACAGATGTACCCAACATCCGTATGCAATCTGGTAACACTACGCTGCCTCGAGAATTACTTGGTAGATATCCCTATCTACCAAGTAATTCTCGAGGCAGCGTAGTGTTACCTATTATGATTAGTATGTAACACGAAATCGGAAGAACTAGGCGGTTTACCAAAATAGGTTCCCTGGTTTAGATGTAAAGAACTCACTCAGCTGTGAGTTATTCACAAACTCCTCTTCGCATTTACAGTTGTCAAGATATATCAGTTCCTTGACATTTCTGAGGTTAAAAATCATCATTTTAGGTACTTTGATCTACACCTATATACGAGACACAGAGCTTAAAAGTGTCAGACAGTACTAGAAAATCTTATTGTTTTAAGTTTTGAGTATCGTAGTAAAAGACAATGCGTACTCCGAGCAAGCAAAGCGCCTGCCGCGGCAACACTGGACCGCGCCGCGCTCCCTTCAAATAGAGTTTTGAATATTTACATCGAGCAAAGTAAATAAAAAATTTGAAATAATAAATTACAGGCAGAAAAGACTTTTAACATCAGGTGGCACTCGTGCTTACCGTCAAAACAAAAAAAAATCTCAAAGTGTTTGTTAGGACTAGCAGAAGTCGTCAACCCTAAGAGGTTGTTAGTATTTTTCCAATAACCCTGTATATAAGTACATTTAGTGATATCATACCTAGAAAAAAATGGTAATTATTGTTACAAATATTTACATATTTGACACAAATATATGTTAACTACATTAGTTAATTCACGTAAATTTAAACATAAAACAAATTAAGCCATTCTTTAAGGCTAACAAGCTAAGAAATCTGTAATTTTTAGGCCTTAGAAACTACACACACGGTGGGCATGTGCCGTGTGAAGCAGAGTATTAGTGTCCGTATGTTTGTGAAAAACCTAAAACTCGGTACAATAGAGCGAAAAGAATCTAGCAATAGATATGCTTGTTTAAGCATATCTGCCTAAACTGCTAGCTAGCAGCCTTGACATATTTATGAATGGGACTAGTTGATTATCAGGATAAAGGTTGTTATGTTAAGCACATTAAGTCATCACTCCTAAGGGGTACACAACTGATAAATCTAATTGCAGCCGGCTCCTCAGGAGGTCTTGACTATACGAGCGCACGATCGAGAAAGAGGAAGAGTCAAGACCTCCTGAGGATGCTTCGTGTAGAAACGAAACGCGTCGAAAATTATTTCGGTTTGGCTGCGTGGCGTTTGTGACATCACACCGGCTTAACAGGAAAATTAGGTGGAATTGACACTAGATATATTTTAAATTTTTTAATCAAAACATCAATGTTTTCTTAAATTATTGTATAAATATTTGTTACTATTAAATATGAATTTCCGCAAAGTAACGCCTGAATCTATTCATTATCAAATATATGTTACCTACATTAGGTAATTATAACACGATATAACATAAAATTAAACTTAAATCAAATTGAGCCACCCTTTACGGCTAAAAAAACTGTAATGTTATATAGTTCTTAGAAACCACACACACGGCCGGCATGCGCCGTGTGAAGCATAGTATTAGTGTCCGTATGTTTGTGAAAAATCCTAAAACTCGGGACAATAGAGCGCAATTACTGGACAAGGGTCAATACACCCCGTTCTGGGACTATCCCGGATTTCCCGGAAGTCTGGCAACCCTATTTACAGTAGGTGTGAGTAAATAAATAATATTATATGAACACGAGTAATAAAGTTCTGTATATTGAAATAGTTGAAACAAATCAACTGCGAATGTTTGTATTGTAGAGATATCCAAAAGTTTATAGTAGATATGCTTGTTTAAAAATTCAACATTGGGAAATAGAGTCTTGTTATGTCTACTCTCTTTGAGTTATGAATAAATGCAATTTGGTTCGTTCAAACAAAAGCTGATTGCGCTCATTGTACCTAAATGATTGAGGATTGAAATAGAAAAATGAGATCTGTTTCCTATCGATCATTTAGACGGTTCATTGTGGAATAAACCAATAATATTTATTAAATGTAAAACGTTAAATGCGGCAATGAATATTTACAACACGCTTTTATTTTTAACTGTGCGATTAATAAATAAGTAGTTTTATATATTTTAAATGTGGTGACAGAACCAAAGCTCTTTATTAGTTCAGATGCCATCAGCATCAAACAATTTATTTAGTCAACAAGGTGCACATGTGTACTTATGTTACTATACTTTACTGTTACTTATACGATGACTAAAATTTATATACTAAGTAAATTCAAGCTGAAAGTTGTCAAACTTATTTTATGTTATATTCACCTACGTATATTCATATTACTTAGATATTAGTTTCATACTTTAATTGTTATATTATATAGTCTCATAAGTTATGTCAATAAACATTATTATTATTATTCATTATTATTGCTATCAGCCTTGGCATCTTAATGAATGGGAGTAGTTGATTATCAGGGTAAAAATTATTATGTAAGAAAAAAAAATAGATTAGTAGGTATAAAATGAGTAATTTTTTTTGGCTACGTTTTAAAAGTCTGACACAATAGATACACCGAGATTTCACTGATCAAAACAAATCCAATTCTTCTTGTTAATTTCATTCAAAGTGGAATCCTAGACTTCGTAGTTAATCTCACATGTCACGTTCGGAAGTTACCGTAGTTACAAAATATCATAGAGACATCAACATTCATAGCAAAGCTGGTGAGTGACGACTAATGGGACACTCTAATCCATTAACTTTTCCCGACACTTGGGCGTGCCGTGGCGACTATCCCTTGAATAACAATCCATTTTACCCGAAATCTGATTAATGTCCTAAACAATAGTCATCAAAACTTGCTGTTTCGTTCAGCAGAACTCAAATCTTATTGTATTGAATAGTTTTACGATGCAGTAATTTATCTGATTCAAATCGGAAAAGTAAGCTATACTACTGTTCATTATCTGATAGTAACATAAAATTGTTTTTTTTTTATGGGATATGAGGGCAATCGAGCAGGCGACTCACCTGGGTGGTAAGTGATTACCGTCGCCCACGAGCATTCGCAACACCAGAGGTCTCGAGGATGCGTTGCCAGCTTTTGGAAATATGCTCTCTTTTGAAGGCCCCTAAGTCTTATCTGTTCGGGAATTCTTCACCAGGCAGCTGGTTCCAAATTTTGGCAGTGCGAGGTGGGAAATGCCGTGAAAATCGCAAGGTTGTGGACTTCCAGACGTCGACATGAAATTGATGAAACATCATGCTCAACGTCCGATGGTGATTATAATTATGATGTTCATCAGATGCACCTATATTAATTTCGTTTCTTGATTATAGAATAAATAACGGTCCTGGAAACCTTAATTAACCAACTCAACAACGATTAAATTTTAATTAATGCCCACATTGTTTTTTCACTCGATAAAGATGAGATTGTTTCTGCAAATGTTGCTATCTGTCTTACTAGGACGCTCGGAGTATTGCTAAGCTTATGCAGTTTACTGCTGTTGTTAACTTGTCTACCCTACATGTATATTTTTTTTTTGTTTACTGCAGTGAGAAGAGGTATGAAGTGCTGGATGTTGTGTTTATTCAAAAACATGTTTAATGTGCCTATTTAAAAACACCTAAGACTGTTTCTGTTACTGCACTGGAGGAAGACATTGACAACTGTAACACAGGTACGACCTAGCACAGTTTGTCAATGTAAATAACTGTACTGCACTAGATGACTATTAAAATAACAATATCGTAATTAAAGTATAGTTGTAAATATGCTATGTGATTTTTATAAAATAAATATTTGCATTTGTTTATAATATAATAGAAAAATTTGAAAAGGAAATGAAATTGTATAATTGGTATACCCGAATGAAATGATGTATATAAAATAGCTCGACCAACAAAAATTAGTGAATCGCAAATGAAAATGCAAAGTAAAGAAAAACAGTGCAGATGAGGCTCAACGGTTCGCTGAACACGAACAGGTCTGCTGGTGAACAGATATAGGTCAGGTCAATTTCGTTAATTGATGTCAGCAACAGGTAACTGCGGATAAGCGGGACTTCTAAACGTGACATGTCGTTAAACTGTCACACCAGCATTCTTTATACGGAACCCATACATCCTACAAGATAGCTCCATGCATGCATATATCTTAGACAAACATAGAAGTTCAAATGGAACTCGCTGAGATATCCACATGACGTGGGGGCATAAGAGCATGCTCCTTCTGATAATACCCATACCCATGGACATAATATCCATTAAAAAAAGCGGCCAAGTGCGAGTGGGACTCGCGCACGAAGGGTTCCTTAACTAAATATTCTGTGAATAGTTAAAGCGTCTACCTGTCACTGTTATTAGTATCAAGCAAGAAACGGTAAAAAAATCAAGTTTGTTGTATGGGAGTCGCCCTTAAATATTTATTTTATTTTATTTTAGTATTTGTTGTTATAGCGGCAATAGAAATACATCATCTGTGACAATTTCAACTGTCTAGCTATCACCGTTCTTGAGATACAGCCGGTGACAGACGGACGGACGGACGGACAGCGAAGTCTCAGTAAAAGGGTCCCGTTTTTGCCCTTTGGGTACGGAACCCTAAAAACAAACTCATAACTGGTTCATATCCTAGTACGGATTTTTCCGTCATCATCCTGCGACGAGTCCTGCTATAATCCTATTTTTCCTAACTCAACGAATATCTATTCCTTACTCAACCACAGAAGCTATTAGGTATTTTATACTAAACTCCATCGATATTGTAACTATCAATAAGCATTGGCGTTTTTTTTTATGCCTGATAGGTTAGCCTTTGACCACTATCTCACCTGATGGTAAGTGATGATGTAGTCGAAGATGTAGTTCAGGCTAACCTAGAATTACTGGCTCTCAAGGACAGCTGCCGGAACACACCGTTAGGTGCTTGGCGACAGATTTTCTACTTGAGGGTGGTGCTAGCCAGGCAGGCATTCGCAAAATGCCCTACCAACATGCAAGATTTTAAAATGTCTGAGGTGTAAATTCATATACCATATTCAAATCAGCAGTTAAGGGTGAACTGGCCGACCCGTTCTCCCTACAAACGTCGCAGGGTGATCACTCCCTTATTTGAGGATTTAGGTCCAAAGTAAAGTATAATACCAATTGATATGGTCATTATCTAGGCTTGTATGATGCCGACATTTTAACAAAATAATTAACTAGATAATTATGAGCCTCGAAACATTTTCATATAAAGTTTTCTAGGCTCATAACTTACAATATAATTATCTTTTTGAAATTTTGGCATCATACAAGCCTAGACAATGACGATATCAATCGGTATTATACTTAAATCTGGACCTAAAATCTCAAATAAGGGAGTGATCACCCTGCGACGTTTGTATGGAGAAGTGACCGGCCAGTTCAACCTTAAGCAGTAAGGCGGCAGTGGCTGCGTTCTGCCTACAGCAGCATAGTAAGTATAGTCAAAGGTGTACAATGATTAAACTGTGACGAACAATTAATTAACTGTGCAGAGCACGTCTATATGAACATTATTTAGTAGGGAGGTGTACTCGTAAGTGCACATTAGGCACTAATGGCTTAATCTGCCGCAGCGTTGTGGCTGTCTGCATCTTTAAAAAGTGTTGTATACAATATTTCTGTAATACTCATACTAACTAAGTATATACTAGTAACAATTGTTTCACAGGCAACATCTTTACATGGAAGGTGCCAGCTTTGTCCTTTCTGTTACCATAGGTACAACAACATTAGGTTGATCAACCTGTCAAAATTTATTAATATAGGAGTGACTACGTGGAAATCCATTAATAATACGACACAATTTACTTGTCGGTCTAACACAATAAGAAATTGAGACTAATCACTAGATATGTTTCTTTCAGTTATTTGTGATTGATAAAGTATGCGTGGAATGTATTTTTTTTTTATTTTTTATTGACGAGGGGGAAATCTTCAAGAAGATGGTCCGTTGCATTGAGGGTATAGCGGAGTTCTGTGAGGTTTTTGGGGCTCCAAGGACTCACTAAAAGCCCCCCGCCGGCCTCGATGCATGTCAAAGGGCACCAGGATCTCCTGTGGAACACACCGATGTCCTTTCGCATATCGCCATTAGCACTATCCAGAGAAACTATTTCCACCACACTCACACGACAACACTCGCCACATAGTGTTGTCCTCCCTGGGTCCGATTTTAGACAGTCGGGACCCTCACTTTAACTGTCCATGGACCCAAAGGACCTTAACGTTGTATAGATAATTTAGTTTCGTGGATGCAAGGGATGACAGACATGCTGATTTCGCCGTACTGCGTATGTACAACAGACAGATTAAGTGATGACGATGTTAAGTATTCCAAGTAAGATTAGCAAAAATAATCATATTATTCTCGTATTATGAACTCGTTCCTGTATGGAAGTTTTTGAAAGCTGCATAGAAAGCACGGAAGTGGCTGACATTGTTCTTCAACGACTTCGTTCACGATTGCCGTGCCTGCAGATTAATTATTTGACGAATTATAGCACTGTTTATCTCATATTAAGCAACGCTGTGGTCTGCGGTGAAGCAGTCTTAGTAAAGCATAGCTCAGAAAGGAGCTTTTTACTCTGGGTTTGAAAACTCCCAGGTTATATTTTCTAGAAGACAGTAGTTAAGTATTTCAGAGAGTTCCTTCGCGGTTCGCACAATAAATATTGAAGCAAAGTACTTTGTGCGTTTCTTTGGAATTTCAGAGGACCTGGACCCTAAAACTTGCAACTTAAGATCGATACCTCAATTTTGAGATGTATTATTGATAGAAGCCCTAAAATGTAATTACCTCCACTAAACGCGATTATTTAAATATGTGTGTGTGTGCATTTTACTGTGAACTCAGACACGTTCGCGCAGATCGCACGCACACCACGATGACTGAAAAGCCAATGATATTGGCGAGCTTGCGTGTATTACGTATGTATACTATTTTGTATGTACGTGTAAAACTTTGGAGGGGCGTGCAGTTTTAGACTGTAAGATCTCATATGACAAGCAACAAAAAAACCCCAACATTTAACCTTTTTTGAAACATAATAGGCCAGCCTTTGACAACTATCTCACTTGATAGTAGATGATAAGCTAACTTAATATCACTTGCTTTCAAGAACAGCTGCCGGAACACACCACAAAGAATTGAGTTACAAATTTTGAACTTCAGGGTGGTAGCTAGCCAGTGGGCAAAAGTTTATTATTCAAACTCCTTCCATTCAGCAAATTTGGAGGAAAGATGATGTACTCGTAACGGACAACGATGGCTATTTTTTGTTCGGGTGTACGAGCAAAAAAGAGTTGAAAACGATAAATATTTTTTTTAATAAATGATTTTAAATGATTGCTTTTAACTTTTATTTCCGTTGAATTCCGTTAAAATAACGTTGTGCTCGTATGTTTACGTTAAAACTTTTTCACACTAATTTCCTGTTCTGTTCCGTCTTTTAAACTAAAAGATTTTTCTACGTTTCCTAGTCTGTTATGAACGAAGTAAACATCCATTCGAGTAGTGCTTTCCGGTTTATAATTTTAGTTTTATGTCGAATTAGGTAAACGTTGAGAATGTTTAATGTAGATATCTATTTCACCTTAATTTTACCTATTTAGAAAACTTTCTAATCCTTCCAAAATATTATGTAACGAAATAACTTTAGTATTGCTTACTTGTTTGTAACGTTGTATTAGTATGTTTATATATAATTTCAATATATAATAATTCGATTTTTTATTTATTGCACATGCATATAGAAATGTTTTAATTGGAGGAAGTGTGATTCAAAACTACCAGCAAATGGGCATTCCATACTAGTAGACCATGAATGTTATTTATTAAGAAAAATATGTAAACTTTTGTTTTATCAGTACATACTTACTCGTAAGTTACTCAATACCCCACAACCTAAAGAAACCTACTTAACAGTTAAATAAAATGTATAACGTATTACTCGTATACTTACGAGTACATAGGTATCTACGCTACTTATTTTATACCTACGAGTACTAAAAGTTTATCTTTGGAAAAGTCAACCTACTTCTGACACATACAAAGCCAGAGTACAGAGTAGGTTCCTATTTTGAACCATGTTCACTTAACAAAACTGTCAGTTAAAGTCACGTCCACACTGCAGTATGTGACAATGCACTCGGATTCCCCCGAGATCCGCTCTGAAACTCGGCCAACGTCGTCCGCACCGGAAACACGGCCGCCCGAACAAATAGATACGTGTAGAGTTGGCCTAACCACATCGCTAAGCTTAATGCCAACTTATAGATATATATAAGTATATTATCTGTGAAGCTGTAATTGAAACTAGGTAGGTACTTTATTTTTAAAGGAAAGCAAAATTATAAGAGTGCCTGTCTGAGTATTTTCTTTCACAGATTGTCGACTTCATAAACAGATCACAAAACTTTATGAACGTTTAATCCGCTTTGACAAAAAACCTTCCGTGAACATTAACCCTTCTTGGTAGACCTTGGAATATATTTTTCATTAATTTTAACAGAGTGAACATTTTTGGAGTGTTTTTAATATAATTATAATATACTAGCTTCCCTCGCAACTTTGCGTTTAAATCGGTTATATCGCGCTTCCTCATGACATACTCAGTTAATCTGATAAAAAGTATTGGCGAAACCTAAAGAGGCGCACGTAACAAAAATAGTGTTGACTCATGAACTGTCAAGTATCATGGAAGCAGATTTTGGCCATTAAAGGGTCAAGTTCCGGCGGTTCCTGGTTATCTGACACAGCCCACAACACATCTGGCTAACGTGATGTCAATTTTACCATTTAATATAATGTCATTTTTACAGTCGCCTGCATATATAAGTATACACTTCGTTATTTTCGTAACGATGTATGTCACTAAATTGTTAGTGATTGAAGTCAATATACACATGAGTGAAACAATTCAATTTATTATTTGATTTTAAGATACTTCTGTGTACATAGATAGACACATAAGTCCTTTCCACAATTTTGAAAATTACAATGTGTATACTCATTATTGCAGGCGACTGTACCTATGTTAATGCCCATATGCTAAGTATTTATTTTATGGAAATGTGTAACACTTTGTTTGAAATAAACGAATTATTAATTACACATATATCTATTTTCTAATTACTTATGATAAGTAAGTAGCACTCAAACGCCCGTGAAACGATATCTGCTCTTGCTCTAAAACTAGTCAATAATCCCTGTTATTGACATCACCTCGGCCTGGCACCGGCGACGGACGCCGGAAACTTCAGCTAGATATGTGTGGAATCTCCATTTTCTATTATTACACTTCTAATTTGATGAGCGGAATTTGTGGTTAAACGTACATTTCTTTACTAATATGATTAGGTACTTAATTTCCACATAATAACGCAGATTATTCGATCTGGACCGGTAGTTCAGTAATTATAATACTAACGTAATGTAAACGACACAAATAGAACTTATTTATATTAAACTAGTTTTCCAGCCGCGGCTCCGCCCGCGGGTATATCTGTTATCGCGCAAAACCATTAATCTCTTTTTGCGCAGTTGGATAAACACTATACTATGTCCTTCCACGGGTCTCAAACTATTTTCATACCAAATTTCATCCAAATCGGTCCAGTAGTTTCAGAGCCTATTCAAGGCAAACAATCAAATGTTTCCCCTTTATAATATTATTATATGGTTAAGATTAAATATAAGAATTTTTGTTCTGTTTTTCAGTTTAAATTCACGTCTTGTCATTCCGAAAATGTCACTAAGAAAAAATCCGAATTATGAAGATGTAATTCATTCCTCTAGACATGTAACTACAAATTAGCTTAATATTATTTGAAGATAGTATTTGTATATATGTATTAAACTACCTACCAGTGAGTTTCTGTATGAAGAGCATAGGTATCTTTAATTTTTTAACGATTTTATTATAGTAAAATTTCTTCAGTCCAAATTATTTTTTTAATGTATACAAAACGACTACGTATAACTTTTAATTGTCCCTTAATCAGAATCATATGTTTAAAAATATGTTGTTACTTCAATGTTTTTTAATGTACTAAGTGTAGATTTAGTATATAAGCTTAACTTGATTTTGAGTTGATTCTATTTTAAATCTATCAATTTTCTTTTAGTAACACTCAAAGATTGTTTAAAAAAATAAATCGGCTTCTAACACTGGAATGTGTGAAAATGCTTGTAGAAGTGGCCATAGTAATTCAATAGATTGGCCCCCCACTTTCATTATTAGTTCACAAATAATTTCATACTTTGCATTGTTAGAAGTAAAAGTCAGTTTCGTTGGTTTTTTTTCTATCGTATATTTGTAATATTTTTTTGTGTTTTAGTGCCTACTCCGAACTAAGAGCGCCCGTCGCGGCAACACTGGACCGTGCGGTGGTCACTTTGAATAGAGTTTTGAATATTTACATCAAACAAAGTAATAAAAAAATATGAAATAGCACATTACGGGCACAGTAGACTTTTGACATCAGGTGGTCGTCGTGCTTATGTAGTCAAAAACATATAAAAAACGCAAAAGAAACTTTAAAAATAATTCCATATTTATTTTTTTTAAACATAAAAAAATCATCTCTAAATTTTTGTTAGGACTAGCAGAAGTCAACCCTAAGAGGTTGTTAGCATTTAACCAATAACCCTGTATTCTACCCAAAAATAAATAAATTTCTAGATGAGATTATTCAGTAGAAAAATATGCTTGGTCACACATAAAAAAATATACGCGATGATTAGACAAGTTTCCTCCTTTTTTGGAATTCGGTTAAAAATGCTGATTTTTATTGATAACATATTTAAGCTTATCTCGAGGATAGGCTTAATATTTGATTTTATTTATATTTCATCGAGTCGTATGCACTTGGCTAGAAAATGAATAGCTAGATTATATTGAACTGGTTGGAACCGTTGTAGTTTGATATTCAAAATAAACAAGCCCTACGCTAAAATGAAGTAACGTACGATAAAACGTCCAAACGTTGGCATGAAATAAATAATCAAATGAAATTATAATTAAGATACTGATTTAATATGGTTTTGTGCATTAGATAGTAGGTATACGCTTACGATAAAACGTTTCCAGTAGATTAATTCGCGCGAGAAATGTGAATTGATTGCATTCATGAACGAAAAGGTAACTGCAAACAAACGAGAGCAATTCACGATTTGACACTAACTTTCGATAGAAAAAACTACTAGTCTACATCTACACTAATATTATAAAGAGGAAAGATTTGTATTTTTGAATGTTTGTATGCAACGAATAAACTTAAAAACTACTTGACCGATTTGGATGAAATTTGGTATGGAAATAGTTTGTTTACCCAGGGAAGGACTTAGGATACATTTTATCCAACTGCGCAAAAAGAGGCTAATGGTATTGCGCGATAACCGATATACGCGCGGGCGGAGCTGCGGCTGGCAAGCTAGTATTATATAACTTCGAATATATCTATCTACATATGAATCAGTTTGTGGGGTCCAGAAAACGTACTTCATTTTGTCAAATCATTATTAATTTGCATTGGACAAAACTGGCCTTGTTTTGTTCAATACAAATTTAACTGCATAAATTGTGGATATAGAAATCAAAAGTTGGAATTTGTTTCAAATGTAGTCTAATTAGATTAATATAATTCTATCTAGAACAATTTCTGGTAACCTGATTATTTTTCAAAAAGGTTTAAGTCTTTTAAAGTACAAATTCTATTTATGTGTATTAATTTTTTTTAGCTCTCACCAAAAAATTTATCTAATGACAAAAGACTCGGCTCTTCTTGCTATTTTTAGTTGTACTAAGAACATATTTTTCTAACTAAATCTTTATTTCATTCAGAAATTATATTAGTAATAACGATTACGCAATTTTGCGTATCAATATCTCGTGGTCCATTTTGTCAAAAGTCTTTTAGAAATATGTTGTTACTAAATACGTCTACCTAATTCCCCAGCGCAAAAGTTTTCAATAAGTTGACTAAAATAAAATTCAAGTTTAGTTTTCGTTTAACGCCGTTTGACGAGACCGTGATATGGAGCAGTGCTCTAACGCAACGGTATATTGCGTTATGAACAAGCTTTACAAAGGCAAGCTTTACAAGGTGGACAGGAAAGAAATTGGCTGGTAGTATCGTCATTTTTTAATGCCCTTTGAACAAGTGTGTCGGTATCGTGTATACATCAGGGAATAAACCTTACGAGAGGTATACCTTATATATATCTATATTATATCATTAGGCATGGTATATCAATCAACAGATATTTACTATTCCTGATAATAAAAGTAAACACAGCCAATATATAAAGAACGAATATTAGTTGATTAAAAGAAAAGTTTATTCATCTTATATTTTTATCTGATGATTGAAAAAATTGTCTTACAAGCATTAAATAAACAACGACAAGATGCCAGGACAAGAAATCTATTTGGAATTAAAAGGGCTTCAATTCATGCTTCACTAAAACCTTCCCATTTTAAATATAATGACGAGCAATAAAGATATCGTTATTTTTAAAATTTTCAGTTAACGAGCTGTACGTAGACGTTCATCGAGCAAAAATGACGGAAAATATATAATATAAATATTAGTATAGATTCAGGATACTAACAAAGCTATCAGTAAATTTAAAAGTGGATTGGATGTTCCATTTACTCCAGTAATTAGTATTATATGAGTCCAAAAATGTTTTTGATTACAAAACAATCAAACTAGTTTTTCTTATGTAGTAGTATTAAAATAAGTTTGCTGATTTATCTGAACTTTGATAATGAACTAAACTACTTTCACTTAATTTAAAAACAGCCGCACCGGTTTTTTTTTTCAGTGAGTCACTCAGATGTTTATAGTGATTCTCTGAGAAAAAATAGATACCTAAACCATTTTGGCATATTATTGTGAAACGGTGAAAATTGTGTATTAGCTTGTCTATTCTCTCCTAACCGATCAGTAGTGTTCTTTGCGATTACTACTTGGATTGGAGACTGCTAATGGTGTTTGTAACTAAGCACAGAATCATGCTTTCATAAAATATCTTACAACGATGCATAGTGTTAGAGTTAGTTTTAGAGATGTAGAGCTTCTGTGTTACGGAGGCCACGTTAAGCCCTCGGTCCTGGTTGTTGTCGTACAGTGACAGTCGTTAAATTTTGTCTTCGCAGGTTTCCAAACCTGAAAAAGCTAACACTTTGCATCAGGGTAAGGTATTTCTGGAAGCAATGATGGCCGAGCGGTAATAGTTATGGACTGCCATGCCGCAGTACCTTAGTTCGATCCCCATCACCGGCTTGAGCTTCACCGCATGGTGGAAGGGCATTTTGCGATTTCCCGCCTGGCTAGCTACCTCCCTCAAGTAGAAAATCTGTCGCCAAGCAGCTAACGATGTGTTCCGGCAGCAGTCCTTGAGAGCCAGTGAAATTTCATACACATGAGAATTAACAACTGTGTCTCAAAGTGACGCGCAGTGCAATTCGTCACTTGTGATGAAATGCATCTGTTATAGGCAGAGGTTAGTCTGCTTAACATCAGGTGAGCCTCGAGCTTGTTCCGTCACAAAAACATAAAAAAAATATATGAAAGGTAGTCTGGGTTCAACAGCTGTTCCTAAGAACCAATTCCCCATTCTAGGTTAAGCCTGTTTATCATCATCGACCACGTCATCACTTACCGTCTTGTGAGATTGTGGTCAAAAGGTACGATTTTTCAGTACTATATCAGCCGGATCGTCCACTGCTGAACACAGCCTCTCCTATTAAGGGGGTATTTGCCATAATCCCCACGCTTGGCAGGCGGCTTGGGGATCGCAGTGCAAGATGGCAGTTCTTTAGAAAGGCGCTGCTGCCCACCTTCCAGTATTTTTCCCTTAGTCGTTTCTTACGACACCCACGGGATGATATGGGGAGGTGCATTTCTAACCCGGCACCCCACGGGGAATTGAAATTTATTTTTTTAGTGCTGATCATTAAATAACAATCGTAAGCTGAATATACTTCCCGTTAATCTCAAAGCGATATTCTAAATATATTTTGTTACTTATAATGTTTCAACGAAAAAATTCGTTATTTTTTTAATTTGTATCAATTTATTAGTCTGTGACGGTTTGCTAATGAGAAGTTATTTTGATATTAAATTCTAATATTAACGTGAATTTGAGGTCTGCTAGTAATTTTCTTTATACAACCACATTGTAAAACAAAACAACAAAGTTTGATTATTGTGAAATTGACACATCTATAGCATTTTCTGGAATCGCTTGGATAAATACATACACACACAACAGCTATCAGAACGCGGTGGTCGAAGAGAACGTTCGTTCTACCGGAGGTCTAATAAAGTCTGTTTTAATGTAGAATATTTTTAGAAAATTATGTAGCCTTTGTTTTCGAAAATGTCGTTACCCGATAGCTATTGTTATTCATCTCTCTTGTTATGTCAATGTAGACGAAAATGATTGCACCAAAGAACTCGATCACACGCTGTGCGTGCACAGTGCGAGGTCGAAACTGAATAATGCCGGTGTTGTAAGAGACGACTATGGATACAATACCGGAAGATTGGCAGCAACGCCTTCTAAGGAACTGCTGACACTGCGATCCAACAGACACCTGCCACGAGTGGGGATTATGGCAAAGGATGTGTTCAGCAGTGGATAATCCAACTAATACTTTCCTAATTCTGTACATATTATCAATACATGTAGAAACATCTTGGATATTTGTTGTAAATAATACAATGTGAGTATTTTTTGTGTGCCATACCAGACGATCTAATATGCGAATGTGTTTATGTGTTTCCGTTTTACGGATTGCATAAGTGTGAAATAAGAGTGTTCTTATTTATTTTATAACCAACCGAAGTATCTTGCACAGCTCGTGTTAAATTTTCAACAAAGATTCGAGAGTTCCGTTTTACAACATTAACGGGCAAAGAAAACAGGGTTGTCAGACAAAAGAGCGTCATTTCATGCCGTGCGGCACAAGACAAGGGCATAATGTTCATAATGCCGTACTCTGCGACAAAATTACTGAGAACCGCCTCCGCAATAGCTAACACTATCACTATTGTGAAACAATCGTGGCTCTGAATTTTTGCATAAAGGCGTGGTATTTTTTGATTTTTTAGTATGTGATTATTTCAATACGATTTTGTAATATTATATATGGTATTACTCTTTAAATAGAGTTTTGAATATTTGCATCGAGCAAAGTAATAAAAAATAATAAATTACAGGCATAAGAAAATTTTAATATCAGGTGGTACTCGTGCTTAAACCGCCCAAAACACATAAAAAAAAAACAAAAGAAAAAGTATTAAAAAAGAATAGAAGTATTAGAAAACATTTATCTCAAAATATGTAACTAACAGAAGCCAACCCTAAGAGGTTGTTAGCATTTTTTCTAATAACCCTGTATATTACTATAAAAATATGACATAGTGCATGTGCGAAAATATTTATACAGAGCTCATTGAGACATACATCACTACTATATCTCTAGTCGTAATAAGTTCCTTGCCACGAAAGTCTTAGTGAGATGTATCACATGTGGTTGGAACAAGTAGGCCTGTTGAGTTGTCTTCTGAAATGAAGATCAATATACAATATACTTCAGATTCAATATACTATAGTTTAGGAAATGACTGTAGGTATGTAATTAATAGATACAGGTTCAGGCGTTAATATAATTAATAATTCAAATTCATATATTTCGGACAACAATAAATCCACTTTGTTAGCAGCAATATTAAAAACTACATAGGTATTAAAGTTAGTATACTCGTACACTGAGAAAAATCTAAAGTCAAAAGCGCCCTAATGACGGCCGATTTATATGGTATAAGGCAAAAAACCGACCAAACGTAAATACGTACAAAAACGCCTTCCAACTAGAAGGCGTTAAACGAGGTCAGTGAAGGCGAATGTTTCTTTTCGTCTTTATTTAAGGTGTATTTTGTGGTCTTTCTTAAATATTGACTTTTCGATGAATTATAATAAAGCTCAAATCTATTCTCGATCGTGCACTCGAAGACCCAAGACCTCCTGATGATGCTTCTTCTATAAGCTATACTCGTCGAAAATTCTTACGCGTTAACGCCACGAAGCGTAACGTATAATATGACGTTGGTCGGTTTAGCAGGAAAATTAGACGGAATTGTGCCTAGATATTTTTTTTTTTTTTTTGCTCGTGGAATGTCATCCCCCATTGCTACCTGTGGGTGTCGTAAGAGGCGACTAAAGGTAAAATACTGGAAGGTGGGCAGCAGCACTTTTTGAAGAACTAATATCTTACAACTATTATCCTCAAAACGCCTGCCCAGCATGGGGATTATGGCAAATTCCCTCTTTATGGCTGTTCAGTAATGAACAATCTGGCTGATACTATGTACAGTATTGCCGAAATAAGCAGACTAATTAATTATCTGACTAATTAAAAAAAGGAAGCAGCTTAAATGAAAGAGATAGACACGTAGCTAATTGTTTAATAGTACAGCTGTAGAGACGAAATAAAGCGCTCAAGAACACTTAGCTAAGATAATTGCCTTTAACGATTGCTTTACTTAAGAGATCACTGGAAGCTTTGAGTGCAAAGATCGTTTTTAGCTTTAGTTTTAATTAAACTAGCAGCAAATTAAGATTGTAGAGTGTATAGGCACAGCAAAGAAAATACAATTTCTATCATGTTTGTATTTTTGGGTTTTGATATGTAACGTGGCATTTTACGCCTCTATAAGACGTACACTTTATAATATGAATAAAATATACGATATTCTACAGGTTATGACAAATAGTATGCCCGATCCGAAAAAAAGATTTTCACATATTTCTCTAGATAGAAAAAAAACCTTTAATGCAGCCCTAAAACTTCGTTTAATCGAGTGTATATAAATCGTATCTATACTCATTTTATTTCTTATTATTAGGTAGCAACATGTGAAAAAGTAACTTAATACCTACACTGAGAAAAACTACTTTAGAGCTTAAATCAAATTTGACCTTTTACCGTTGAATTGTAACTACGCAAGATGAATTCACAACTCTTAAGATGATTTTCACCACGCAAAGCGAAATCAATAAAAATGTACCATGTTTTATAATAAACACAACCGTCAAAAAACGCCTTCCGTAAATTATTTTCAGAATTGAACGTTATAACGATAATAATTGCAGTATTGACCATAAAATATACCTTACTTTTACGGCGGTTTATATACGGTGATTATTACTATAACGTACGCTTAATCAGCCTCATCGAAAAGTCAATATTTAAGTAAGACCACAAAATACACCTTAAATGAAGACGAAAAGAAACATTCGCCTTCACTGACCTCGTTTAACGCCTTCTAGTTGGAAGGCGTTTATGTACGTATTTACGTTTGGTCGGTTTTTCGCCTTATACCATGATCTCTTCCATGCCGATTTCGGCAACGGCGACCTTCTTCTGTCTTAAAACTACACCTACGAGGAAAATAAAATCATTATACGTTTTCTCGTACTTACCTCGAGACTTCTCAGGCAGTAAGTTCTTCATGACTTCTTGAGCTGCATTTCTTATTTCTGGCTCATGGCGTCATCATTATAAAATCGTCACTTTCACTATCAGATGACATTTTGGAAAAATATTTAGAATAATTAAGAGCGTACTTCGTACGTAATTTAATAAAAAAACAAAATTAAACCAAACGTAATAAATTGCCGCGCTTATATTCTCGTATTGCAAAAAAAGGTTGCCAACCTCCTTTCATTGAAAATCGAGTACAAATAAAAATCACACCTCTTTTTTCTAATTATTTGACATAAAACCTTTTTGAGATTACTGCTACGGAGTGAAGGAATGAAAATAGTTTGTTTCGTTCGTTTTTCATATAAAAACAAACCAAAGAGTTTTTACCTACTGAAGTAGAACTTTAGAAGATTTAATTATAAACCTTCTTAATTAATCAGATTATTATTGCTACCAAAATGAACAAGAAAATTATATTCGTATCGAAATTTTTCGTATTCGTTCCTCGCAAGTGTGTTTAAAAACGTCGTATAAAACTCGTGCGCGTTGTTTATTACAATATCTACCCCATTTAGGCTCTATTATGTAGCGAGTTTTTATAGTGTTTTTATTTCGCAATATGGTAAATTCAATGTTCCCTAATAATCTATGAATTGGATTGGCCAGCACCCGATTCCATAGCATAATTGGAAATGTATTCTATGATTACGGGTGTATTCCCAGAATACCGTCAAGGCCCGCTGAAAGTAATTTTTGCCATCCGAAATCATTTCTGTGCCTAATTATGTCTAGGTACGTTTTTTTTCTATGAATGCAGGTTTTCAACGTTCCTTTCTCTTGTTTAATATCTATTCCATAAATCACAATATTAGAAACGCCGTATGTTCTTGTGATTCGTCCGGTGTGTTAAAGAAAACATTTTGTATGACCCTGAAACTATAATAATAAACTAAGTATAGCTCCTCAAATATTCAATCTTCCTACCCTAAAAAGGATTATATATTACCTACAAATACAAGAATAGGGAGATATATCCCCGTAATCGATAAAGAAGCAAAGCAATTTAATATATTTATTCGCTATAACAACACATTGAACTACATAAGAACAAACATTTAAAAGTGCTTGATTCGATTTTATCATCCACAACCAACTTTATTAGTTGGCAGATACCGCTAACTTTCGGGCCATCATCGTGACATGAACTGTTTTGCACCCAATGTCCAAACATCCTATATTGTTATCATAACATCCTATATGACCAAATATCCTACTCACGTCAACTTGAATAGTGGTTATATATAATACGGAAAACCCTATACGAATAATTGGGCCCATTATTACCCTTTGTTGTTGCCTTTTAATACATCCAGTAGGAAGATATAGCATAGTTCTTATATGTGGTTAACGCTTCAATAAGATCACGAAAAGTACGCATAATATTAATTTCATCATCCATATCAATATTTGGAATTGGATATTTCTACTTGATATTTTATTTACGATTTATTAACAGAGTATCGTCGTGTTTAGTTTTTTGTATGCCTCCTTGAAAATAACCTCAATAGTAACTAAATCAGCTGATCTGAAATATGGGCGCCATCTTGTTATTTTATATTTTAAACAAGGGTGGGAAGGTGTTTAAATTAATACCTGATTTAAGCAGTACTTAGGTACTCGATAAAGTTATGTAGCATTTATGAGTAAAAAAATTTGCTAAACAGCATCTAAGTAATGCTTAAAATTTAAGTAGCCTTTAAGTAAGACTGTTAATATTTTAAAGCGCTCGCAGAAAAGTTTGCTTAGCTGTTAACCGTTCAGAAAAGTTAAGCAACGTCCGCCGCGGTCATGAGTTGGATGGGTGACCGCTAGTGACATTACTACTAGCAGCGCTTCGTGCTTCGGAGGGCACGTTAAGCCGTCGGTCCCAGTTGTTGTCTTAGAACGGCAGTCGTGATAGCGTGGTGGTAGGGCATTATGCGAATGCCCGCCTGGCTAGCTACCACCCCCAAGTAGAAAATTGGTAACTAAGCACCTATCGGTGTGTTCCAGCTGCTGTCCTTTAGAGCCAGTATTTCTAGGTTATCCTGGACAACATCTTCAACCACATCATCACGTACCATCAGGTGAGATAGTGGCCCAAGGCTAAACCATCAAATATAAAAAAACATAGGAATATTATGGGAATTCAACGTAATAATACAGAGGGCGTCATATCTTGCCTTTATAACGAGTTCAACGAATATCATGTATCAAGTGATATTCTCTTTTTTGTCGTGGTTTTGTATTTTTAACATTTTACGCTGAAATTCTTATTTGCAGAAAGCCTCCGTTTTGCAAGACGGGTTTTGTGACCCATATCTCTTAGATATGATGTAAAGCTTTACATTACAGCTTTACTTTGCAAAAGGAACGTAAAATAAAAGTTAATTCTGAGGGTAAATTCCCCGTGGGGTGCCGGGCTAGAATGTCACCCCATTGCTACCTGTGGATAATCGTAAAAAGCTAGATAAAATACCGGAAGGTGGACAGCAGCGCCTTCTGAGGAACTGTTATAGTGTGATCCATAAGACGCCTGCCAAGCGTGAGGATTATGGCAAACCCTCCCGTGATGGTGGAGGCTGTGTTCAGCAGTGGACAATCCGGCTGATACAGTATGAGAATAAAAAATGTTATACATATTTTAAAATTGTAGTTTTACCAGTATTTGATTATTAAAAGAACCAAATAAATTAGTAGAAGGCAAGGAAATAAAAACATGTATATTTTTTTTATGAAATGTAAATAATAATACAAAATAACAACGAAAGGAAAAATGTTAATTACAAGCGGATTTCGTACCACCGCCTTCCGTCCCTATAGCTGAGACATGCTCTTCCAACTGAGCTATCGTAGTAAGTGAGTCATAGTTCAAACTTTATCCCTTCACTCGTATCGTATATGGCCAAAATTTTGTGAAAACACAAAATGAATATCTTCATATAAAATCAAACAATAAGCACGAAAAAGGTACTTTCATATTTTGTTTCATTTGTCGCTTTTGTATACATGCTTACTGACACATTTTTAATTCTGCCCAACCAAAAACTACCTACTATGTGTATTTTTATTGCAAATTGAAGAATTATAAAATAGAAGACGTTATTTACCTCTTATAAAATATATGTGAAGAAACAGGAAGCATATATTTCACAACGTCCCATTCGTTTTATCGCGTTTATTCTACTTTCCTCGCTAAAACTTTTATACCTGCAACTTGTAACCGTGCCAACTCGCACAATAAATCCATTTGTATATTCTTATTTCGACATATCGTGCTACTTCATCAATATCACTTTGACCCTGATCAACTCAAGATGATCAGAAGGTATTTCGCAGTTCACTTGAGCAAACATACTTTTTTTTTTTTTTATGCCTGATATGTTAGCCTTTGACCACTATCTCACGTGATGGTAAGTGATGATGTGGTCGAAGATGTTGTTCAGGCTAACCTAGAAGTACTGGCTCTCAAGGACAGCTGCCGGAACACACCGTTAGGTGCTTGGCGAAAGATTTTCTACTTGAGGGTGGTAGCTAGCCAGGCGGGCATTCGCAAAATGCCCTACCACCATGCTATAACGACTGCCCTCCTAAGACGACACTTGATATTGAAACAATACTACCGTAGATTAATACCTACGCAGACGATCCATCAGAGTCTAAAGAACTGAAGAAATCGAAAGATTTGAGATAAAGAATATGTCAAAACTCGGAACGTATAGCCGTCATGATGCCTGAAGGTTTGCACAAAGACATAGCAAAAACTTACCGTAGTCTTATTGTTGTTTGAAATTAGAACTCCATTGGCGTCGATGCCTAAGGAAAATGTCAAAATTAAGTCCACCTTCAATAACATTTTGTTAGATAGTAAGACCCAAGGTCCTACTGAGGATAAATTGATTTCATATTTGAAATGTCAAGAGCAGATACATAAGTGGGAACATTACATATCTTCATGACATAAAAGTAATATAGATCAAGTTAAGTTTATTCTTTAGACTTCGAAAATCGCGTCGTTACATCTAAATGCTGACTGAAGAATCGACCGGAATCACGGACCGCAAGATAAAAGAAAGTTGGACCGGCTTACGGTTTATTTACCAGTCAAGTGAGTAAAATTGATGTCTAAAATGATGAGAGAAAAATAGGCTCGCAGAGAACGCCTCGCGTCTCGCTCAATACTCGGTGCGGAGGGTTCCATTTGACACAGGCTTTGTAAACATCGTGATTGTATGTGATTTTTCACTCGTTATTAACACGACAAGAGCCGAATTAATATTACTCTGTCAAAGGAAAATGAACAGGCGCTTTGCGTATATCAATGTTGATTTATCTAGTAATGTACTCGAACACTTTTTTTTAAATGTTATTGGTTACCCAACAAGGACAATATCCACCTGGTCTTAGTTATGCAGAATTAAACAGATGTAATTCGTCCTAATTGCAGAACTGCTCTGCTTCCATTTCCTGCGTTAAATAGATCTTAAGTGCCATGTGCATGTAATTTCATTAATTACTTACTGCTCCTCAAGGACTGCTGCTGAAACAGCATCTGACAGTACTCAGATGCTTGGCGATATATTTTGTACTTGGAAGTTAGCTAGCGAGGCGAGCATTCGCAAAATGCCCTGCCACTATACGGTGAAGCTCAAGCCGCCGGTGGAGATCGATCCATGGACCTGAGGCAAGGCGTCCAGTCCATAGATATTACCACTTGGCTATCACTTCTTCAACCTATATTTAATAAAGCCGTAATATATGTTTTGATGCGATTTATTCACTAAATGCTCGGTTACATAATGATCCCAGTAGATTACAAAAACAATTAACCTAGCGCCCATATTTCCTTTTGTTTTTCATTGTTTTCTCCGAGACACAGCTATGAGATAACTTGATGGTACCAATGTAAACTGCGATAGTTTCCAACCAGATGTGTTCCTAATTAGGATTCGTACAAAATGTTATATACAAACAGAAAACATCATGTAACTTTAATTCACGAAGGTAGGTTATATCGTACACATGAACTTTAAAAAAAATTAAGGACTTTGTAATGTGAATGTATAGACTACCTTAAAAACATCCTTCAGACACATGCAAAGCCTATTTCATGAGAAATATGGAATCTATACCAACTTGATCTCCCCATAACAATAAACCATATGACAAAACTGATGTGAAAATATCCGAAGTAAACTAGCGAGCTAAGTATATTAGATAACTATCTTATCAACATAAACAGCAGTAAACAACTAAGTCTCCCGGACACATCATTCAACATCTCACTGTAAAGTTAAATCCATTTTTATTAGCGCGAAGACTTTTGCTTTGTCAATTGAAAGTTTTACTCTGTTTAATTCTCCATAACTTAAATTAGATAGGTTGAAACAGACTCCAGAAATACAATATTATGCCCACAGAAGTCTTTGGTATGAGATTTATGGAACCAAAGTAACGTATCTATAATATTTCCAAATAAGATATTTAATATTATTTTTTGGTTTTTAAATACATTACTAGCAAGTTGTTGTAGTTAATTAATTAGGTATCTAGCAAAACACAAATTATCAATACTTGCATTGCAGTTACGTTTCATAGAAACGTTTTTATTCATTTCATTTCCATTCATTAAAAATTCGGCCCTTTAAATCAAATTTGACAAAGGGCGGCCTGTGTCCCTAATTGCGTTATCAACGGTTCTGTCGGGGTCGCCCTTTCAGAACGATTCGGTTAATTTTCCAATGAAAACAATAATCCCTGAAAATTGTCTCCAAATAAAGGAAACAATTTGAATGAAAACAGCAATCGTTCTGTGATTCTTTAACGCCATAATTTACTTTTATGTTCAGGAAGGAAACAGCTCCAAATACGCGTAATGTGTGATAGAGGGGCGGAAGCGTGAACGGCTGAGTGGGGAAATTGGCGTATATGAGTATACATACTTGCCGTGTGTTATGCTCCTACTCTTAAGGTTTGGGGCAGTGTTATCTTAGCGCAGTTTCCCGTTTTTAATGTTTTCGACCGGTTTATTGTGTTATCAGAGTAAATTTGCATAGCGGTGATGTTGAAATTAAGTATATACAGGATTATTGGTAAATGGCTAACAATCTCTTAGGGTTGACTTCTGCTAGTCCTAACAAACATTTTTATGTTTAATTGTTTTAAAAAAAAACGCGTTTTGTATGTGTTTTTGGCGTAATAAGCACGAGGACCACCTGATGTTAAAAGTTTCTTGTGCCTGTAATGTATTATTTCATATTTTTTTTAACTTTGCCCTATGTAAATTTTCCAAGATGTGGTCGAGGATATTGAACAGACTTATTCTAGAATTGTTACTGGTTCCCCATGGGGTACCAGGTTAGAATTGCACCTCCCCATATCTTCCCGTGGGTGTCGCAAAAAAATTATTTTTACCGATACATTTTTTTCTTACATATTTTTTTTAAGTTTGAAAGACTCATTTAATGAAAAAAATGGATGGAATAAATGTTGATTAGAATACAAATTGCTACTCGAGACATTTTTTTATTTTGCGAGTTTTTGACTTAATGTCTTATGTCCACTAAATCTCCATTTCGGAGCACTGTATGTCGTAAGAATCGACTTAGGGAAAAATACTGGAAGGTGGGCAGCAGCGCCTTCTAAAGAACTGAAATTTTTCACTGCGATCACCAAGAAGCCAAGCGTGGGGATTATGGCAAATACTCCCAAAATAGGCCGTGTTCTGCAGAAGACGATCAGGCTGATATAGTACAGTACAATACTGGTTCACAGGAGCGCAGCTGTTTGCTTTAGGTAGCTTAGCTTTAGCTTGAAGGCAGATATTTTATTGTAGAATGTGGCAATAGCCATAAGCATTCACATAATGTCTTGCATTAATTTCTGTGCTTAATTCTTTCGACGTTACGTTGTGTTATATAGTGTGAAATGGAAACAACTGAGAAAATCCACTATGAAAATGTTGTTTCTGTTAAAGTTACAATTCGTAAAATTCGTGGTACCTACCTGTTTCTCGCGAGATGTTAACAACTCAATTTTGGCCTATTATTGATGACGTGGATATCACTGACATGTGGTTTCAACAGGACGGTGCCACAATGTCACACGGCCAATGAAACGATCAATTTATTGCAAACGAAATTTCCCGATCGCATAATTTTACGATATTCAGCGGTTAAGTGGCCAGCCAGATTGTGTGATTTTATATCACTGAATGATTTTTTGTGGGGCTATGTTAAGGACAGAGTCGGTACCTTAAGCCTTAAAACTCATAATCAGTCATGTGATTAACGAAATAGACCCGCCATTTTGCCAAAAAGTAGGTAATAAAAAACTTTGATAAAATAATCGTCATTCGTCAGCGTGCTCGTGGTGGACATTTGCCAGATATCTTTTTTCATTCATAATTGCCAAACTTTTCTCTTCATAATACAATAACATTTTGAATCATCTTCATCTTAATTCTTTGTTTTATTTTGTTTTAGAAAACATAGTTCTTGTTGAAAACCCTATTATATTGCATTATATTATTAGGTAGGTCTATAAACTTATCGGAGCGCTTGGTCGATGCGACGCGTGATCAAAATGCTGGCACTTATATGGTTCAACTAATAAGCATTGCAATCCAACTGGGCAATGTTACTAGCATGCTGGGCACACTGCCAACTGGTACTGGGCTGGAGCATTTTGGACTATATTTGGGCCTGCAATGGCTTAGGTTGCCTACATGCTTTCATTATAGTAGCTGTAGTGTTGTTTTTTTTATTATAGCTTATAGGCTAACCTTTGACCACTAACTATCTCTCCATATGGTAAGTGGTAATGTGGTCGAAGATGTTGTTCAGGCTAGCCTAGAATTACTGGCTCTAAAGGACAGCTGCCGGAACACACCTTTAGGTGCTGGGCGACAGATTTTCTACTTGAGGGTGGTAGCTAGCCAGGCGGGCATTCGCAAAAAGCCCTTCCACCATGCTGTAACGACTGCCAGCGCAAGACAACAACCGGGACCGGCTTAATGTTGTATTTAGTATGTAGTGTTTCATCATTAAACATAATATTATATCGTAGGCACTTGGCTAAACGAAACTTATTTTTGTCCAGTGCCGTAGTACATATACAATTAAATAAGTTTTTAATGAATGAACAAAATATTACAAATCCAATTATGTTACCTAACTTCTAACATTGCTACGAAAAGCAGACAAATAAATATGAACGGGCTCTGATTTGTTCTAACGTAACAGACAATCAAGAACACAATTGAATTCGAGGAAAACCTTACTGCTACATTGACCGAATCCTAGCACGGAGAAATATATATTACATTGTGCATAAAACAACTTATTACTTATTATAAAAGATAAATATAAAATATTATTAGAAAAACCCTCATAGTTAAAAAAAAAAATTAATAGTCAATGAGGATAAAAAATCTGTGATTATTATTTCCTTATATATGTTTTTTCTTTTACTTTATACGTGTAGAGGTTTTATACGCATATACGGTTTTGTGCTCATAAGTTATTTATTTAGGAAAAGATTTTAGTGCTTGTTTAGTAAAACTAACAAATATCTAATGTGGTGATTTGTAAATTTATACTTTTTATGGAAATTTTATTTATATGTTACTGATATATACAGGATTAACACTAATAAAACCAAATGTCCCTATCTAATCCACTAGTTATCTAAGCCACTCTAAATACAACTGAGCGTGATGGTTATTCTTTAGCATTTTAATTTGTATCATGCATTAAAGCAGTAATCTTCCAAAACATTAATATAAGACACCAAAAATATATTCTACTAGCTTCTCACTTTTTAACTCATTACGTTTAAAATGTTACTCATACTACATTATTTGATAGTCAAAATTATGCTGAAATTGTCATCAAATAGTAAATTATGGTCACTAATATTACCCATAAACTATTGGCATGTATTTACAGTTCGTTTTAATTTTACAAAGCAGCAAGCAAAAAAATCTAAACAGTTATCTTTTCAGTGATCCTCTTGCTAAAAAATGCTAAAAAATGCTTCTTGCGTTGTGGTCAAAGTAACCTAGCACTCCTCCTCGCTTCGCTCCTCGCCGTACCTATATATGAGTTTACCCTAGCACTGTACTAGAGAGGGGAAGCCAAATAAAAGACTTTATTATTGAATAATCCATTTGTATATTGAAGTACCATCATATCACTTCAAGTAATTAATAGAAACATCGTAGGTACCTAATCAAAAGAAAATAATCCATAATTGGTTATAAACGCAGCTCGCACTTTAGCTGGCATTCCACGCTTTCTTTTTAAACCGTGCGGTTGCGCCTTTACGACTAACAAAGGGTGGTGTCACGTATTTTAGTCCGATTGCAAGGCCTACCATATATACTTCCAGATGTACTTGCGATAAAATTGGTGCAAATGGCCGGCTGCTGTCATCTCGCACACTCGCGCCAAATCTTGCAGTGGCTATTTTCAGGATAAAGAAATATAGATGTAGGCCTATTATTTTACATGATTAGTTATAATATATGTTGTTGTCTACAGAAGCTTGAAAGATATATTTTGAAGGCCTTGTATTGAATCTGTAAAACGTATAATAGTGATGATATGTAAAATTAGTGGCTGAGATAGTAAATTAGGTGGCAGTGAATAATTAAGAAGGACAAGTTATGATAATTGTTGATCTTTACTTGATGCTTTCTATAGAATAGTTAGTTGGCGAGGTATATAAGTAAAAAATTGTTTATTAGAAGCGAAAATGAGATATCATTATCGCGTCGCTTAGTTAAAAATCAGAAGTTTGATCACGTGGCCAATAAATAAATCTGCGGCTTAACTTATAATTTCTCATAAACTAATGACTTACAGTGATATACGCCCATTGAACAATTTTTTAAACCTAAAACAGTCAATATATTTCATAAGTATTTTATCTGATTGTAAAAAACACATTCAAAGTTTTGATAGTGTCCGAATGGTCAGTAAAAAAAAATCAAAATGTGTCGACTCGAACACTTGTCCGAATATATTGCGTCCGAATCGTCAGTAAGCCATGCCTAAACACCTCGGCATAGCCTAACGTCTGCCATCTTAAAACAAAATTCGGGAACGTCAGCTTTACGTTCTCCCATAACACAAAAGTACTATAATGCCACATGCCACTAACGGCCCTTCATTCAAGTAGTGACGGAAGCGAACGTGCCTAGTTGATCGGTTAAGGCTGGACAAGCTTCTCTAGGAGCGCTTCGAATTAATATAGAGCCGTAAATCTAAAGCTTACAAGTAACCACCAGTATACGGTTACGTGTACGGATTAAATTCACATTATTAGGTGTCTAATTCACTATTTTATAGCATTGATATCAATAAAAGGTTTATCGCGTCGTTTCAGGGGAAGTGAAAAAATAAAAATTATTTATTCAGTACGGTAGGAGCGTTATGAATATCCAATCAGTGGATCGGAAAATGGTCCCTGTTCTGAGAAAAGAGGGTACGTATTTTTGTTTAAATGTAAAATGTTCTGGACAGAGTTTTACACAAATAATAGAAATAAAAACACGTAGGAGAAGCCTGTGAAAGGCGTACATGTTAAGGGAAAGTTTAAATAAAATCACAACCTAATTATCAATTAAAGTCTTTGCACTTTTAGTTTACACTATGTTTAATCATCGTTAGGAAATTCTATGCAACATTTAAAAACTTTAACAATATCTGTACAAAAAATATTGGATAAAATGAAATGGGACATAATTGGTATTAGTTAAGTAAGAAGATTTGGGGAAAGAATACAAGACCGTGGAAAATACATACTACTCCATATTGATAAGATGCCCGGATTATACGGAGTCGGATTCATAGTCAAAAGAAACATTGCCAAAAATATATAAGAACTAAGTTTCAGGGATTTCAGAACGGATTGCACTTCTCAAAGTTCAATTAAAACAAAACGAATCAAATAAAACAGAAGACATTATAAAAGTCCATCGAGAAACTAACCTCTAAAAGTCGAAAACTTCTACGAAGACCCACATTTCAAATGCATCCAAAAACATAATAGTTATGGGCGACATTAATGGACAGATTTGACAGATTTTTCAGATGATGTTTTACAAAATCATACTAAACAGAATTACTAATATACTAGATGAAAACCAACCTAAGGAACAAGCTGGTTTCCGAAGCAAATTCTCAACTATAGATCACATACACATTTTAAGACAAATTCTACTTCTATTCTAATGTATTACATAGGATTTGTTGATTTTAACAAATACATTGAAACATGAGTATATATAGGACGCTCTTAAATGACAAGGGGTACAAGCATGAATACCTACATACGAATAATTAAAGACGTATACACAGCGACCACATGCAGCACAAGTTAAACTTGAATCTACGGGCAACGAATTTCCTCCAGATAACCGCACTCCAGATCCTGAAGATGGCTTCCTTATGAAGGCGAAACAATTGTCGATCCTTACATCGACAACACGTAAGTATTAAATAATATCACGTGAATAACCTGTCCTAATCAATAAACGAATTTCCTATTAAAAGAGGTGTTTTTCTAGAAGGTGTTTTCCCAGAAATGTCCATCGCGTCCTCTCTCCCGGTTGCCGACCGGCGTGATGGCGCATCTCTGGGATTTTTCACAGTTGGCAGGACAGCCTTTCATGAGTGGCTAAGTCACAATTGGGTCCCCTACTGACTGCGGTCGGCCAGCGGTGCACCGTGCCTCGGATCCCGCTACCCTCCGCGACTAGTCGCCCAATGCGGCCGAACGTTGTGCTTCTTATCCAGGCTACTTAGGATGCTACTGTTCTGACCCGACTTTCATACGGCGTCACTGGACAACACGCCGGAACATGACTAGGTCGTTTGGCGGCGTGACTTTGTCCAGTGGGTGGTCACTAGCCTCGGCCGAAGCCTACCACCAGTATATCATCTGTTTAGCACCACCCGGGGACCACGTGTAGGGATTCGCTCTAGGGTACTCTCCTACGGACGCGGATGACTCAGCCCCCAAATAAAATAGGTAAAAGAACATATATAGTGAAATTACAAGGAATTAACTGTGCCAAAAATCACGTCGGACAGTTGCTCCATCGTAGTGTAGAAGAACAAACCTACAAAAACACTTTCACATTTATAATAAGTGAGGGGATACTAGTAGTAATAATTTCTAAGTTATGTCTACAATTATTTTACCAAAGAGTTATGAGAAAAAGGTAAAATTAAGTAAAAAAGTTAAAAGACATTAGACCACACTCTCCTCTAGGATAGACATTATCCTAGAGGAGAGTGTGGTCTAACGTCTTGTCCGTCGCGTTTATATTGCGTTATATTATCACAAAGATTTTAAGACTTAATAACGTGAGTGCTATCCAAGACATTTATTTTATGAAAATAATTATCTATCTATATTCTAGTTTCATGACATCACGACACTGACAGGCGTGTTATAAGTTTCATTTCTGGGTGTGCGTGTTGGGTAAGTAAAAGTAGCACTATAATTTAATAAGTATAATATCATAGGGAGACAAAATTAAACCTACAAAGTATCTCATTGACATAGCAGAGCGCTCAACTGAATTGAAAATAAAATACTGGAACTTCAGTGTACAGTTACATATAACGTAATTTAATTTCAAAAGTCAGTGTCTTGGCAAATGAGTCTCGCAAAAGTTCGGAGTCAGTGAATCCGTAAATGAATATTCTTTGCGGACTTTTTAACTTTCGCAGTCGGATAATTTCTGCCAAACTCATACATATTTAATAGAATAGAAACGCCTAGATGCAGTTAGTGACATGTCTTTATAAAAAAAGAAAATGCAATCACATACTCATGCAATTTTTTATATCATATGAAAATCTTTTATATCTCGAACGCTTCATTTTTTCCTGTATTCGTTAAGGTAGACAGGTAGATTTAGACAGATCCAGCGACTGGCGCCGAAAACGAAGACAAGCCAGCGCTGACCTGAAAAAAACCGCAAAATTTTGCAACAAGAAACCTAATCGTTGTTTTTTTCGTCCGTTTCGCGAATTCATTTTTCTTCACTGACTTCACAAACGTGTGCTCACCGTGAAAACTAGCCGTGACTACTGATACCATGTAAACAGTGGAAGCCAGTCTAGGCGCGGGCACTGGCACCGATAGCTGACTTGTGCACTGACCCTGTCTAAAATTGCCTTTATTTCGATTTACTTGTTTGGAAGTTATTGGAAACAAAAGAGGTACATGTCTACTTATTTGCTGAAAACTTTAACTCTGCAAGCGATTGTTCTGTTGGGAATAATCTATTGTTCCCGTTCTTTTCTCTTTTGTTCTATAAGTCCAATAATTGTTTGTAAAAATCGTCTCCAACTAGTTATCAGCTACCTAGAATACTCTTAGGAAGGTTTACTAATTTTATTTGGATACTTTTGATGCGCTCGTAACGTAGCTTGCATAGTCATTCTTAACCAATCAACTAAGCGAATCAACGTGCGCTGCGGTCATGCCTTGGCTAAAAATCTATAAATCTTTCAAGTTGTTTAACAGAACACTATTATAAATACAAAATCAAAATATTTGGATGATGGAACCTTAGGAGACGATGCGAACACTGTATTGAATGATTTGCGAGTACTTATAGATGATGTTCATCTTATTGGCCTTGAACAATTTTTTTCTAAATGTGAACTTTTTCTAGCTTTCACAAGAAACTTGTCCGGATAAAGTTTCCAATATTGGAAACATGGATTAATTTATAGAATATATTAGTATACCTGGATAATTTAATAGTACTTGCACCTCTGGATGAGTCTTCATCTTGATTAATAATATGTTAGGCAATGAAATGGTATGCATAACTGAAAAGAGTCAAAATAATCTTTTTATAATGACAGAACCGATCTCCAACACTGAAAATCCGTGTATCGGTGATTGGTACCATGATGATTCAAAACACTGACCTCACACTTTTATGGTTCGACTTTCACAAGTTATTTACCTAATACATTTCAGTGTAGGAAGTCAATATTTTTTTTTTATATTTGGGTTCGTATTATAAACCCAATGTAATTATATTATTCACACTCAAAAAATAACGAAAAGCCAACATTTGATTTAACATGTAATAATGACTGTCATCTTTTTTTTAATTATATGTTTGCTGAACTATGTACATTTACTTATATTTTTAGTGTAGAAAAGGCAAAAAAACTGCTTAATTGTATAAAATAACGTATAGGATAATAACGACAGACCACCTAATTTAGCTCGTAAAACTAAGCTGAACTTAGACAAAATATTACTAGAAAACTTACACGAACAGTAATTTAACTAAGTACTTGCCCTACCAACCTGGCGTGGTACAGCTAGCTCTGGCGATATGACACCCATTGTTCCATAATTGCGTCGGGGACAAAACAAACAACACCCAGCCTGTTACGAGACACCCCGTCTTAAATGAAGAGTCACGGGGAATGAGGGTAAAATCGAAATGGTTGACACCTTAACAAGCCACTTGTTTGCTTATCATATGGAAAAACGAATACCTCTTTGACCAGATGAGAGAATGCGTTGCAGGAGACGGAAAATATGTGTTAAATTACAAAATTACAAATTTAAGTCATGGAAAATTATAGTCATGTGCGGGAGTCCCGCGTCATCCTACAACGTAAGTTGAACTACAGGTGTCACGCCATCCTCATACTATTGTTAAAGAACGAGAGGAAAAATTGGAGTTATGTGTCATTGTCATGTTAGCTCAGTCGGTCAGAGCATACACCGGCTAACGAATGGGGGTAGATGACGCGGGTTCGAATCCCGCACATGACTATAATAGGCTCGTAAATTTGTGATTTTGTTATGTAATACGCAGAACATGCGTTATTGCAAAAGTAAAAATATTGAAAATAAGTGTTAAATATTGAAATTAACAGAATATAAAGAATTTTCTAATTCTTGTTATATTATCTTTTAACCACTACTTATTGGTTAGTGGTGTGCTCGAAAGTCTTGGGTAGTAGCTAGTTAGGCAAGCATTTTCAATATAGCCTACTATAAAAAAGATCTAAATCTTGGCCAGCCAGATGCCACGCTGCCGTTATCATTGCTTCAATTCAAACAGAATTCAAAAATGAGGTACTTTTATTAGATATCATTTTAAAAGTCCTATCAAGAAACCAGAGCTCCACTTAAGGTATTTTTCACTAGCACCCTAAGTTACCTACTTAGTTTCGTGCAGCTCGTCACGCTGCCAACTGGTAGTGGGCTAGAGCATTTGAACAGCTTGTGGGCCTAAAATAGGTGGTATAATTGTAGTTGCTCTAGTATTATATACAAGTAATTTGCAGTATTTTGTTAGTTAGTAAAACCATATCGCCGGTAATAAAAAAGTTTCGTTCATGGTACAAAACCATAATTTTCCACATATCTATCAAGACAGTACACCGTTAATGTTGCAAAAACATAGTAGAAATAATCTTATATGGAAATTCTACTAAAACAATTTTTTGCAATACATGTTTGTCACTGCGATGATTCTTTATAACCAACCTGATACATTTACTTGATGTAACGAGATGACTTATGGATGACTGAAGCTTTTTATAATCTAACTCAAAACTTGAAAATTGTAGTTACACATACAAAAGTGTGAGCTCGTATTCGCAGGAAAGTAAAATATTCATCTACTTGACTCCATTGTCCCTTAATTGCGTCTAGGGACAAAACCAACAACAGCTTACTGTCCCAAGGCACCTCAGTACGTGCCTATGTACTTGAATATACGAGGAGTGAATTGAAACGGTAGACGACATCTTATCTGAGCACGCCCACTCGAGGGAGACATCTTTATCGACGTCAGACGTCGACACCTACCCTTGTCCCTAAAATGAAACGTACTATGCCACAGTGTAATGCAAATTTGTATTTTAATTAATGGCATGGAATTCATCGTGACTTGGATATACTATTAATTTATAGTATTGATTTATCGCAGTTGTGAGTCTTATATACTCGTAGATTACAGTAAGTAAATTACAGGCTAATGAGACCTACTAAATGAGACCAACTGGACGTCTCAGTGTGACGGGCACAGTGCAATTCGTATATCACGACAATAAAATGTGGAGAAAATTTAACACAAGCATATAATGCACACAGCTACACTACTATTATATATGATACAATTTAATGAATGACAAAAACAGGAAGACACGCATGCAGTAGACGAACATACGCACACTACTGACACATGAATAAAGAACCGTACTACTGAGTCTCAATGAGGACACGTCGTCTGATTTGACATTGCCATGTTCGAGGTACGGGGTACGGTTTATAAGTCCATGGGTTGCGATCAAGATTCTCGCCTATATATACTAGTAATACTAAATATACAATAGGTGTTTCGAACCGAGTGCGAGTGTAGCTTTTGCTTATTCACAAATCACACGTCAAAATAACTCGAAACGCACCTCTGTGAAGTTATCAAAATTGTCTTTGATCTAGCCTTGTGAAAGTTTATTGTAAAGAAATGAGCTCTTAAATTATTTATAACCTTGAATAATTGCGTGTTTTATGAAAATATTTTGTAAGCCTCGCTTTTGATTGGTAAGTGAAGTTGTTTATTTGAGTTTAGATAATCTAGACTAGAGAATAATCGATGAGCGTTGAAGCGAATCGCATGTAATGATCGCATTCATAGGTTTTCGTATTGGTTTATATTCTGTGAACTGGATTTCAATGATAGTTTCCTTGGAGACTGATTATTAGATTACAGTGGCAGCTAGCCAGGTGATTATCCGCACAAAATACCGTAAAATTGTCATATTCGAATTGTTAGATATTATGATGAATTATTTTCATATGTCCTTAGTTGGACTTGCTAAGTCGTTGTTAACCGATAAATTGAGTTAAGCAAATAAGTTGGCATCGTCAGGACCACTACGTCCTAGTTATGAATGAAATTCTATTGTTATCATTATTGCCGTTGAAAATGGTTTAAGTTATTTAGATGGATGACTGTTAGTAGAATTTACTGTTGAGCTCTTCCGTGCTTCGGAGGGTAGGTTGAGTTATCGGTCCCGGTTGTTGTCTTAGATAGTCGTTACCACACGGTGGCAGGACATGACAAATGAACGCATGATTAAGTAGCATCCTGAATTAAAATTTCTGTCGCCAAACACCTAACTGTGTGATCCTGCAGTTTCCATTATAGGGTAAGCCTGTTCACCGCCTGAGACCCCATCATCTACCATAAAGTGGGTTTATGACAAAAGGCTATTAAAAAAAGATTAACTCAGCAAGTAACTCGAAAGATGTTAATCAAACCTTCGTGTTGATTATACCTGATAACAATATCGATACTGTATATCATGTCGTTCTATCTGGGGAAACATCTATTTTCTGTCATAATATCGATTTCTAATTTTTTGTTTAAAACACCTAATCGATAATTGAGGATTTCTCGAATGTAACTTATATGTTTATCGAATGTAACTTATATGTAAATAGTACCTTGACTAAAACAGAATATGGTTTAACCTACGATTTATTCGTAGGGTTTAACTATAATAAGGCTTATTTTCACGGATAACTATGTCTAATTAAGTTCAGTTTTAGTCATATTCGAACTAATCCCGAATTAACCTTATTGGCTAACTAGATTGGTGACGGGAATACAATTAGATACGTGTCATATGTAGTTATGATAACATGTTGTTATGTAGAAATTGTCTATTTAATTTGTTTATTTGTTACAGCTTTTATTACGTAGGCGATTCAGATCAATTAGGAGCTTGCATCGTAGAATAAAACAAAAATAAAGTTTAACCTCAATGCGCGCCCCACGTGGGGGCTACAAACTTTTGATTATCGAATTTTTTTTTTTTTTTATATGGTTTAACCTACGATTTATTCGTAGGGTTTAACTATAATAAGGCTTATTTTCACGGATAACTATGTCTAATTAAGTTCAGTTTTAGTCATATTCGAACTAATCCCGAATTAACCTTATTGGCTAACTAGATTGGTGACGGGAATACAATTAGATACGTGTCATATGTAGTTATGATAACATGTTGTTATGTAGAAATTGTCTATTTAATTTGTTTATTTGTTACAGCTTTTATTACGTAGGCGATTCAGATCAATTAGGAGCTTGCATCGTAGAATAAAACAAAAATAAAGTTTAACCTCAATGCGCGCCCCACGTGGGGGCTACAAACTTTTGATTATCGAATTTTTTTTTTTTTTTTTTATGTATTTGTGACGGAACAAGCCCGAGGCCCACCTGATGGTAAGTGGACTAACCTCTGCCTATAACAGACGCATTTCGTCAGCGACGAATTGCACTGTGCCCGACACACTGAGACGTCCAGTTGTTAGGTCTCATTAGCCTGTAATTTTTCTGGCTCTCAAGGACTGCTGCCGGAACACACTGTTAGGTGCTTGGCGACAGATTTTCTACTTGAGGGTGGTCGCTAGCCAGTCGGGCATTCACAAAATGCCCTTCCACCATGCGGTGAAGCTCAAGCTCTGGGCGGGATTCGAACCATGGACCTGCTGCACGGCAGTCCATAGCCAATGCCACTGAGTCATCACTGCTTCATTAAAGAAATGCACGAATATAAGAGAAAAAAATACTTTTTACTTGGATACAACATAAAATAACATAATTGGTCACTGTCCATAATATGAAATCATCATAGCAATCTACTTCGAAAAAGTTCATAACTTTTTCGAAGTAGATTGCTAACAATGTCTATAACAATACTTCATAAAGATCGTCCATTGCTAAACGCAGCCTCGCTCATTAAGGCTTTGCCATAATCCCCACACTTGCCTGGTGACTTGAGGATCACAGTATAAGAAAGAAGTTCGTCAAAAGGCGCTGCTGTTTTTTTTTATTGCTGTTAGGCTTTTGACCACAAGCTCACCTGATGGTAATTGTTGATGTGGTCAAAAGTGTTAACAGGCTTAACTTAGAATAACTGGCTCTCAAGGACAGCTGCCGAGACACACTGTTAGGTGCTTGGCGACAGATTTTCTGCATGAGGATGGTCGCTAGTCAGGCGTATATTCGCAAAATGCCCTTCCACCATGCGGTGAAGCTCAAGCCCGTGGCGGTATTCGAACCGAAAGTGGTCCTGCTGCGCGGCAGTCCATAGCATATGCCACTGAGCCATCACTGCCTCAAAACACTCCTACCTTCCGATATTTTTCATTAGTAGCCTATTAGAACTCCCATAGGGAAAATATGCTTGCTATATACTAGTAATCTGTGGAAATATGAGGGAGTACCCCGGCACCGCACGCAAAAGTAATTTATATGATTTTTGCGCCTTAAGCGTCTTTATTCTGATACAATCACTATCATCACTCTTTTTTTTTACTACCATGGGGTTTTGAGATTAATTGGAGGCTTTTTACCATTGCATTTTTATCCTGTTCATGACAAAGAGATTCAATTCTCATTTTAACAACATTTTCCTGTGGAAGGGCATTTTGCAAATGCCCACCTGGCTAGCTACTACCCTCAAGTAGAAAATCTGACGCCAGGCAACTAACAGTGTGTTCTTGCAGCTGTCCTTGAGAGGCAGTAATTCTTGGTTAGCCTGAACAACATCCATCACATCCTGAACATGGTTGCCATCAGGTGAGATAGTGATCAAAGGCTACCCTATCAGCTACGAATAAAAATTAAAAGCATGTTTTCTAGTTGTTGAATGCAACTTAAGATTAATTTAGATTATGGTATCCATTCCATTCATTGCATCCATTGGCTCAAATGTTCGAATAAGATATTTTTGTGTAGTCTCTATGGTAACCGGAGATTTTCTCTTGAAAGTGATAGCTAGACTAGCTAGCATTTGAAAAATAGACTGCCACTATGGGGTGAAGCTCAAGCCCGCGGCTCGATTCGAACCATGAACCCTCGGGCAGAAATCCCATCAAATCGCCAACTTGGCAATTATTATTTTAGAAGAGACTGCTCAAAGTTACGCAATCAACCAACCGCGTACCTAATCATAAAATTTCGTCTCCTCAGACTTGTAAAATTAATGAGAGGAAAGCGAAAAACACGGTCAGGAAAAATATATGAACGTAATACTGGCTTGATGGTATGAATTTTAAAAGATCCTCGGAGCGCAATGACTCGTAAATTTGCTTCTAAAATTCACCACATTGGTGAGATTGTTCCTGCTCCTACGAGTTTAACCGGCGTATATTTCCCTCTTCTAGCAGCGTTCTGTTTAGATACTACAGTTATTTTAAACGAACTCCAAAACAGACGTAGGTTGTGTAATCCACAAATACATTATAATTTTTTATGAACTCATGACAACGCATATTTTTTACTGGATCTTCCGATTTGGTGATACTTCTTTGTAAGGTTCAATAGAGAGTTAATTTTTTAGAGTTCCGTAACTCAAAAGGAAAACAACGAAATCCTTATAGGATCACTCTGTTGTCCGTGTGTCTGTCTGTCAAGTTCCTTTTTCTTAGGAACGCGTGGAGGTATCGAGCTGAAATTCATATCAAATACTCAGGTCTACAGACCCTTCGAGCTGTGAAAAAATCAAACTTCTAAGCCAACGCAATCAAACGATACAGCCTTGTTTATTTGCATCATAAGCATGCTGCAAATTTTCTAAGAAAACCTACAGGGTAGGTTACTTCCCGTGAACTCAAGAATCTTGAAATTTGGTACGAAACAATGTCTTATAGCTAGATAAAGGAAAAAGTTGTGATAAGCATAAATATTTAGCTACATCGGTTTGTACGGAACCATCATCGGTGCGGAGTCTCCCTTTTAGCCTTTTATCCCGACGTTTACTCGTAACACTTTGAAGTGATCTGAGTTAACAGTTTAAAGTTGTTTAATTATTATCAGACTTCATACTTATAATACTAATATTATAAAGGCGAAAGTTTGTGAGTGTGTTTATTACTTCTTCACGCTCATAACGGCTGGACCAATTTCGATAAAATATTCGATAGGTAATTTTCATCCATCACTACACGGGTGAAACCGCGGTGCGTAAAATATTATAGAGGTGAAAGTTTGTGTGTCCGTTTGTTACTTCTTCACGCTCAAACAGCTGGACCAATTTTGACAAAATTTGGTATGGACGTAGGCGCTGGATAAACACAGAAAATACTTTTCATCACCGTCACCATCCATTACCACGCGGTTGAAACCGCAGGGCGTAACTAGTCTGTAATAATAGCGAAAACCTAAGACAACAGTTGGGTCCTCCTTATAGGTCGCATTATAGTATCATCAACTTCAGTCAAGCAGTTTTCAATTGTTTCCTAATTACTAGAAAAAGTGTTATTCAAAGCATTGTTGCTACTCGAATATGTCTGTGATTGCTACGTAATGATGTTGATAATTAATGCTGATGTTGAGGCAGTACAATGTTGTGTCCCTATTATAATTAATGTTACCATAGCTTTGTACTAGAGATATAAATGGAAAATGAATAGATTCAGGCGTTACTTTGCGGAAATTCAGTCTCGATCTTGCGCTCGTAGAGTCGAGACCTCCTGAGGATGCTTCGTTTAGAAGCGAAACGCGTCGAATACTCTTACGGTTTGGCTGCGTGGCGTTTGTGACGTCACGTCGGCTTAACAGGAAATTAGGCGGAATTGTCACTAGATATATATCATTTTTATAAAGATTTTGTGTAAGTGTTTTATTAAATAGTTAATTAAATGTTTTCTTAAAATACTTTTAAAATATTTGTTATTATTATAAATGGAAAATTAAAATAGTGAAAATAACTGTTATATTGCGCTCAAAGTGTTTGAATTCAATAGAGTAATTAAAACTATTACAAAAGAGTGTTTCAACTGGGTGGTCATAAAGCTGTAAAGGAGATTTCTTCCAGACAACACACGTACTGGATGTACAGATTCAGAAGTAGGGAATAGGCGGTTGGTGAAAAAAATACTTTTTAGGAATGGAAAGCGTTACAGAGACCATTTTTATTTTATATTCAGATAAACAAGCAATATTTTATTAAAAATTCTAAATTTTACCTGTTTTCGTCACAAAAGCGTGGGTAGGCTGGGCAAATATTGTTTTAATTTGTAATTCGATATGTTTTTAAGCATTTTGTAGTTAACATTTTTATCATTTCTTTCTAAATTAGAAAAGAAATATCCTCAAGGGAAAATTCTCATTGCCGTAAAATTTATCAATTTTCGAAGTCATAAATAATACTTTTGATACTTCAATATGGTTTTTGACATTAAACTCGTTATTTTAGTTGATTCTCTTACAATAAGATTAGTCTTACAGAGCTACCTGAATAAGAATTAGCATGACCATCTAAATGTAGCCGCACAATTTCAAGACTTCTTCTTTTCATACTCTGCAGTACCCATCGATAACTGGCCCCAGCCTTGGTTTGGTAGCTCTTGTAAAATGATTCCTGCCCTAAAGCTAGCGCGTTAACAAGCTTGGACCGATTTACTAATCTAAGGATGTAAATACCAGCGAACTCAAAATAAAGTAAACTTTGCGTCTAGGCAATCTAGGTCCTTCAAAAAAGTTATCGCAAAAGATAAGGCTAAATCAACCCCTAAGAAGCTTATTGTGCTCTCAAAGGTGGGGTGGTACTTCATGTCGACCAATCGCCTACAACTTCATAAGGCTCAGGTTCGGCTTTACATAGAGTAGTGCTCTCACTTCTGAGCGGGATCTCACCTGTACCAGCTCCTTCCTTTTGACCGCATTCAACGCAGAGCACCTCGAATCACCGACGATGAAGCTCTCTCTGATCGGCTTGACCCTTTGACACTGCGTGGATATGTTGGATCATTCAGCATCTTTTACCATATTTGTCGCGAAGAATGTTCCAAGAAACTGTTCGGTTTAATACTTGCAGCTGAATTTCCCCATCGGACTTCCCGACAGAGCGTGATGTTCCATCGATTTCATGATGAAGTCTGAATTCTCTTGGTATTTTCTGCCACAAATTATTGAAAATACTTTGTATTGATGTTTTCTGTTCATGGGCAAAAGATCGTGCAAAAATACTTTTATCTACTTACTAATAATAAGATATGTAGACAATAATCACAAAATAAGGTTGCGTTTAAAGTACGTGGAATGTTGTCACTAGATATATTATTTATATTTTTTAGGTGTTTTATTTTATCTTTTCCTAAAATATTTTAAAAATATTTGTTATTATGAAAAAAAATATTGAAAGATTCGGCTCAAGAAGAAACAACTGTACAAATGGTTGGAGCATCTGATACACCATTTTTTTTTTAATTTACATAATCATCTTGGCATGACTTACGTTAGCACACGGTGGATTCTCTATGCTCTCGCCACCGGAAAACAAACAGCGTGTCGAATGTTCCGGTGCTTTTATGGACCTCTGCAGTGAAGACAAGGAACATTTACTATTGGTTTATTAAATTTAACAGTTACTGGGGATGAAACTCGGGTTTATCATTATAACCTGAGTCCAAGCAAGACTCCATTCAGTGGATAAAAGGGGTTCAGCGTCTCTAAAAGGTAAAATTAAAGGTGTTACAGTCGCCTGGAAAGAAAAGACGACGGTTTTTGTGACTCAAAACAAATCCTGTTAATCGATTAGGGTAATTGGAGAATACATGGTATCAATCCTAGAGTAATGAAAAGAAGTTATCAAGGTTATAAGTTATCAATTTTAAGGGGAAAATTTACAAAATATAAATTTGACGACGAAAAAATTTACCACACAGTCGTATTGCGCTTGTTTCTCTGCATAGGGTGGGTTTCAATATTTTAAATCACCCACCCTATGGTGCAGAGCTGGCTCCGGTTGATTATTACTTTTACCAGAAATATCATATTTAGGCATTTTATTTTGAAGGTATGCCCCTCTATCCAATAATTTAAAAAAACCCCAACGTATATGGTATGATCATATCATCACGCATGTATATCCGTGAAGGGCAGGTTCATCCACGTTTAACCAAACATATTTTATTTCATGTAATTAAAATCAAGCCTATTGCCATCTCCAGACAGCTACTAAAAATTAATTTAACAGAAAACCTCAATATTTTTTTCAATCCGTGGATATTTTTATTATCTCAGATAGGCTAGCCTTTGACGACTATCTCACCTGATGGTAAGTGATAATGTGGTCGAAGATGTTGTTCAGGCTAGCCTAGAATATAACTTCTATATTGGTTTTTATACATCTATACCATTTTCAAATGTGCTAGATCAGAACTTTTTGTCTATTTATATAAAAGATAGGCCTTCGGAGGATAAAAATCGTCATAGGATCACGAAATTCAAATTAAAATTAGAGAATAAACTCACAACTGTTACCTAATTACTCCGGGCAAAGGCACCTCCGTCCGTACCTTGTGGTAATAATTAAGACAAATTCATTTACTTACGTACACCGAAGCGAAACTTGATTAACTGTGTGTTTGATTAGTGCCTATCCAGTATGTACCCCAATTAGACACTGGATGGTCGTTGAATCGGAATGAGAAAATTTATTAAACATACAAAATCACAAGGAAAGGGAATATTTAAGAGGAATAAAATATACTGTACTTTGTCAAGGAATGTTGAAGGTATAGTGAAGAAAATTCACTTTAGCTATTATTGCGAAGAATGCGCTCTACGTTTAGAGTACCTACGTACCTCGTAGCGAAGTTTGCTTAGCCGTTCTTAACCGATCAGCAAAGTTAAGCAACGTACTGCTACTGCAAGCTACTGAGCGCTTCCGTGCTTCGGAGGGCACGTTAAGCCATCGGTCCCGGTTGTTAGCCTGAACAACATCTTCGACCACATCATCACTTACCATCAGGTGAGATTGTGGTCAAAGGCCAAGCTATGCGGAATAAAAAAAAGTATTTAGTCACAAGTTATGGAATCACTATTGTATTTTTTATAAGAACGCGAATACCTGTTTTTTGTGTTCTTCTACTCCTATACTCTAGGCTTTCCATAAACTAGATTCGCCCCGCGGTTTCAACCGCGCTTAGTTATGAAAAGTGATGACGATGATGATCAAAAGTATTTTGTGTGTTAATAATGTTACCTATTCATGTTCCAAGTTTCATCCAAATCAGTTGAGCTATTTCAGCGTACAGGAGTAACAATCATACACAGTCACGTGGTTACTAACAAACTTTTGCATGTATAATATTGGTGCGTTATACATATATAATATTATACATGTATTATACGATCCATTTTATAGAAAGGATGGTAAAAATTAAATTTAAATTAAACATGAAATGGAGTACTGTACGTACTCTGCTGAACACAACCTCCCCTATTAAGAGGGTATTTGCCATAATCCCCACGCTTGGCAGGCGGCTTGGGGACCCACGCGATAATATGGGGAGGTGCAATTCTAACCCGGCACCCCACGGGGTAGTAAAATGGAGTAATGATTGATTGTTTTATTTTAAGAAAACAATTTAGGGACTGACCTAAATTGGTTTATTTGCATAAAGTAAGTAGGTACTTATCTATAATTTATGACAAGATAACTGTTGCACTTGTGATATTTTCTCCAAAATAGTTTCTTATTACGTAATAATGTTATACCTAAACCAAATAGCAAAGTTTCACCGAGAGATCGCTTTAGTCAAGTGAATGATTTCATTAATTATGACGCCAGGATGCCTTACCGCGCCCTTTAGAGTTGAGATAATTACCCACCGCTGAATGGCAGAACAACCGCTTATAAACGCATTCAAAACTGAAATTTACTGAAAATTGGACAATAATTTGCCGTGAAGAAAAGGGAGGGTCGGCTAATGAAAAGGGGTAGAAAGAGCTTTATAAGTTATAAAGGATTTATTTTTACAAAGATGTTTATTACTTACAGATACTGGAAGTGGAACATCTATGAGAGAAGGTGACACGTTCATTATTTATATTATTTATTTTCCTCATTCCTTTTTCCTTTGACCACTATCTTACCTGATGGTAAGTGATGATATGGTCGTAGATGTTGTTCAGGCTAACCTAGAAGTACTGGCTCAGAAGGACAGCTGCCGGAATACACCGTTAGGTGCTTGGGACAGATTTTCTACTTAAGGGTGGTAGCTAGCAAGGCGGCCATTCGCAAAATGCTCTATCACCATGCTATAACGACTGTCATCCTTAGACTAAAACCGCGACCTACGGCTTAACGTGCTCTCCGAAGCACGAAAGCGCTCAGTAGTAATGTCACTAGCGGTCACCCTTCCAACTCATGACCGCGGGCGACGTTGCTTAACTTTGCTGATCGATTAAGAACAGCTAAGTAAACTTCGCTACGAGTGCTTCAAAAAATTTGACGTAGAACTGTTGTACCTACTCACCAAATTTATTGTATCATTTTGACCATTTGAAATTCGGCGTCTGTCGTTGGTAGGTATATCTGCATATACTCATCCGGATTTTGTGTCGGATTTTTAAAAACATACCTATAAGCTTAAATTATAGCTACAATATATGTAATCAGCTTTTAACATTATTACAGAATGGGTTACCGCACAGCAAGTAATGTCAATGACTTGCTAATTGGGATCACTTAATAATAATGTTATATCCGCACATTTATAGCTTCTATACATTTGCTTAAACATCAGTTAACGTATATATAAAACAATTATAGTGTAACAATAAATCGGTGTTCGAAAGACTATCATCGGGTTTGTTTCCTACATTAACTTTCCCTGGTCTTCGTACTCGTCCCATATATTATGTGTTATGATGATTATACCACAGTGATCAAAAACATCCAACAGTTTCTTCAACTTTCGAGAATATACAACAGTATAGTGGTCCTTCGAGAAAACTACAAAATATCATGTCCTCGTCGATACTTAGAAAACAACTACAATGGTGACTGTATGAAACTTCAGTGTTCTTTATCTTCTATGCAGATTTTGTACGACTTGCGAATCGGTTGACTGGCTTTCCAGAAGCGGGATCCCCCAGTTTAATCTGAATCTCGTATGTACAAGGTAGCGCTAGGTTAGCTAGGACAAAGAGAGGTTCAGATCACGATACGAGAATAAAAATTCAATAAATACTTTCTCTTCGACATTCGGGAAAAATCAATAAAAGCATTCAATGAATATTTGACCGAAAGAGCGCAAAGAAGCTTGGTATGGTTCTTCGAATCACCCATCCCGAACTAGCTTCATCAAAGGCACGCTAGCCGATTGTCGCTTTTAATAAAAAATCATTCGTCGAACGAACGATTCCACCCCTCCTTGACGAAGGTTTGTTTTACGAAAGTATCCTTCTTCATTCAAAGGTTCGCCGAAAACACTTATTGCCGACAGATCGTTCGACGAAATAATCTACTTACATTCACAGTCTCGCCAAAATCACTCTTTGTCCGTTTCACCGAAACTCCTCATCGTTAACGTTCGGTGGATGATTTATTTTACATTCTGTATCAGCCGGATTGTCCTCTGCTGAGGCAGAGCCCCTCCCATTAAGGGAGGATTTGCCGTAATACCCACGCTTAGTAGGCATCTTGGGGATTGCAGTGTAAGATAACAGTTTCTTAGAAGGCGCTGCTGCCCACGTTCCAGCAATTTTCACTTAGTCGCCTCTAAGGACACCCACGGGAAGAGATGTGGGGGGAGGAGGGGTAACATTCTATCTCGGCATCCCACCTTACATAACAGTGGTTTCAAATATAGCAACTGACATATGTCTATATACACACGATGAAATTGTGTAGTAGTCAGATTTTACTGATGATTCAATGTCAGCTGTAAAAGTGTCAGTTGACTCAAACGCCGGTGGGAAACTTAATAAAACATATTTCAGTCGCGAGGTCTTTAGCTCCAACAGTTGATAATGTTAAGTACAGACGGAGGCTCGCAGACGCTATTGCGATTGATGGTAATCTGATATGCTCAAAACCCGGGTCGATATATTCAATCCCTGACGCGAGCGTTTTGTCAGGTAAGTAATAATATTTACATATGTGAAATACGAGAATTGGATTTCAAAAATAACTCGGCTTATCACAACAAGTTACATATTCAGTGTGCACGTAATAAGAAAACTATAACTAATTTGGTATTGATCGAATAAATTAGTCACATAACCTTGATACTGGTGCTCGATTCATAATTCTCTGAAATGTTAAGCAATATCATTAAGTGACATAAATCAATATAGGTAACATGGTGATTTATGGCGTGTCAATTTATTATGTATCTACTTTCATTACTAAATCTCCCAAATATCTTTTACATAGCTTCTACAGTTATTTTCTGTTCTTTTCTGTGATTGAATGTGAGTGAAAAACTCCACCTTATTTAAAAATAAGGTGGAGTATTTTAATATTGTTATTAGGTTTGCAATAACGCCTGCTAATCGGATTACATTACAAAATCACAAATATACGATAGGATTTTTTTTTCCCTGCACATGACTTAAATTTTTCCTATCGTATATTTGTGATTTTATAAGGTGGAGTAACTAGGCAAAGTCAATTTAGATACTCTTATATAATGAGTATCTAAATTGACTTTGCCTAGTTAATTCACCTCACCCTACCAAAAACGTAGGGCTACGTGATTAGGAAGTGGCGTAGGGAGTCAAGTCGAGTGGACAAAAAGTTTTCAAATTCAAAAAAATCAAATTCAACATTGTTTATTGTCAGCTGCGTGTAACATGTTGGTCAAAATGATGAAAGTATCAACAGCTACCTTTTCAGGCGTACATAATTACATTAATCAATATGATACAATTAATTACATTCTAATTAATATTATGTCATGCAATCATTATTATTTGGGTAAAATGTCAAGATTATTATCATTTAAGAATTTGTCAATTGTATAATAATTGATTGTGGAAAATAAAATTGTATTGCCTTGGTTTTAGATAGATTAACAAGTAGATTATTATTGTCAAACCAATTTATAATACTTTCAAGTGCTTCGTTTATAGTATTTTCATATTCTGACGTATTAATTCCTTTAACTATAAGGGTGGAATCATCCGCGAAAAGAACCATTTGGTGATTTACGGTGTTTGGTAAGTCATTAATGTAGACGAGGAAAAGTAATGGTCCCAAGATGCTTCCTTGAGGCACACCATGTTCTATACGCCTTAATCTGGATTTAAATGCTACTTCCACTTTCTCGTGTATCTGAGTTATTTCAGTATATTGTTGACGATTGCATAAGTATGATTCCAGTAGGTTGTACGCTATACCTCTGATTTCGTATGATTCTAGCTTTAGTAGCAGCTTTTAATGATTTACGAAATCAAAAGCTTTTGACATATCTATGAATATTGATGTTACCGGTGAATAACTGCTTGAGTTGTACATCTATTTTTTCTGAATCCGTATTGTACATTAGTTAAAATATTATATTTTTCAAGATATTTAATGAGTCTCTTATAAATTAATGTTTCGTATATTTTTGATATGATAGGTATTAGCGCTATAGGGCGATAGTTCTCACATAGTTCTTTGTCACCTTTTTTGAAGAGTGGTTTCACTATTGCAATTTTAAGGAGATCAGGATACTTTCCGTGTTTAATTGACAGGTTAACCAGGTATGATAAAGGGGTTGCTAATATTTCTTTACAGTGTTTTATTACCCTTGTTGACCATTCATCGTAGCCTACGCTATTTGTATCTTTAAAAGATATGATTTTTATTATCTCGTGGGGCGATGTTGGTTCTAAGTAGATCGAATGTGGTATTCGGTCAATTTTGTTATAGATTTTATTTGTTTGTGGTTTGTTATTCGTCTTTATTTGTTGGTTCACTAAATATAATAATATGTCTGTGTCATTAAATGCATTTGCTATTTGTGCTGGGTTCTCTATTAAACCATTGTATCTAATTTTAACTATTGGGACTTTAGGCACATTTAGTTCATAACTGCTTATCACCTTTCATGTTGCTTTAGTTTTATTATCTGATCGGTCAATTTCTTTATTATTTTGTATTTTCTGTGATTTTTTAATAACTTGATGTAATATATTGTTATAATTTTTGTATTGTTTTTTCATTTGAGAATTATGTCTAAAATCAACATAAATGGTTCTTTTACGTTTGCATGATAGTTTAATTCCTCGTGTTAACCAGCGGGGTCTTTGTTTCGCGCTTATTTTAATATTTTCTAAGGAAAAACAAAGATTATAAAATAATTTGAAGGTATCACTGAAATTATTATATACAAGGTTGACATCATTTTGTTCATAAACATCCGTCAGAGATAAGCTTTCAAGGCACGATTGGAATTTATCCATATTCTCCTGAGTATACATGCGTCGTTTGACATACCAATACTTCAAGTACCTTTGTTTCACCGGACACTTAAATATCAAGGTAGAGTGATCGGCAAGCTTTAAATGATGTACTTTACTCATACAATTTCTGATGTTACTGTGTATAATATTATCTATACAAGTTTTTCTTTGCATTCGTGTTACTTCTTTAAATTCTAATTTAAATTTGTATTCTGAAATAAGTTTTTGAAAGTCAGTAGAGCTTTTTGTTTTAGATAAGATATTTATGTTGAAATCTCCGCAAATTATAATATTCTTATTTTTTATAAGGCATAACATTGACAAGAGTATTTCTAAAGTTCCCATAAACTCTTCTAAATACTTTTCCTTAGGAACTATATACACTGATATGACAATAATTTTATAAGTAATAAGTTCGATAGCACAACACTCGAAAATCTAAACTTTCGAAAGTTTTTTATATTGTGGTAGTTCCCTGAAATCTAGATTATTTTTACAAAAATGCAAGATCCTCCTCTACTCTGGTCTCGTGCGAAGTAGCTCGCAAGTTTGTAATTTAAGATGTTGATGTTTTTGATGTGATCTTCCTTAATGAAATGTTCTGTGAAACATAGTACATCCATTTCTTCATTGTTTTTTTTTCAAATTCCTCCAAGGTTACTTCTAATTCGTTCGATTTTGCTATGAGACTTGCAATGTTTTGGTGTAGTACTCTTATATAATTGTTACTTTTGTTATTGGGCTCGAAAAAACGACCGTTGGTCATTTACCGTAACTTGAGTGGTGTTTGGTTTAGTTTGATCGAGTCTGTAAAAATAAAATGGTATCGTTCCTCGTCTTTCGTCAGAAGTATTTACGGTGTTAATTGTTTTCGTATGTGTGTTTGGTTTAGTTGTATTAGTTCTATCTTTCGTTTCATTTATTTTTATATTTTTATATTCAATCTGGTAATTTATAAATAGTATAAATTTCCTCATTCTATCGCATATGTCTTGAGCGATTTTATTTTTTTGACAAAGTAAAGAAGTGAAATAGTAAAGATCTTGCCAGATGCTTGACGTTAAACATCTGTGAAATACTTGTTGGTCGTATACTTGCTACCAGTAGTGGGTAAGTTAGGGTGTTAAAAAATATTAGGTGTCATGCAATACGCAACTAATACTTTACAGCCATGAGCTAAACCAGAACGCCTTAGTTATCTGCTACGACATCGAATTCGGAGGATCACGGACAGCTACGAACTGGACTATTCCAGGTCAACTTACACTGGTTCCCAAGACGCATGCCATGCGTGGAGATTATGGCAACTCTCCCCGATTAGGAGATGGCTTTTTGTTCAACTGCGTTTACAGTGGCTGTTGATAACGATTATTAGCTATAACGTTGTAGCTGGCTACATACTACAGACAAAAAATACATAAGGCGTTCATAGCATGCTAACAGCTACCGTTAGTATACATTTACTCGTAATCACTCGCCTAAAATAGAGTTTATCGTCGACAACAGTACAAACCATTAAATCATCCAAGTAAGCGAATACATTTTTCAGTTAATAGACTATAACTAATAAACTCCACCTCAGAGCCCTCTAGTAAAAATCAAAATCAGACTACTCTTTAAAAAGTTATGCGTGGTCATACATAAAAAATATACACGCGACGGCTTGAGAAACACCACAAGCTATGAAAACGGTTTGAAAAAAAACTACACCTTATAAATGTATAAACCATATCTGTTTAGCTTAGTACTTGACAGTAGTATGTAACTTTAGAACAACAGGTCATTTGGGTTTTATTACAACGCGTGTACTAATTTATTTTAACATAACAAATTTGAACTGCTCACTTTAAGACTTTCGCGACTTGAACATATATTTATAAGTAGGTACATGTTTTTATCGCGATTAAGTCCCGTTAAATACTTATAAATATTTGAACTGCTCATTTTTCTATGCTCTCTGCCAAACCTATGGAATCCAACCATCAAATGCACGAGTAAGCAAAATAATTTAAAATTAAAAACTCGACTACCCTGTAAAATAATGTATAGCTAGTGTCACTAAGAATCCTAACATCTAAATATGTTCCAGCATTTAAATGTAATCTATATTATACACTTCTGGACACATCTATTGGCCCACCTTAGAGTTTAGGTTTCGATGGCCCCTACCGAAATATGATTGCTAGATTGAACATAAACTGTTGATGCAGTTTTAAACCTGATACATTTCACCATCTTTTTCGATCGTATTGTTTTAAATTTGAATTCAGAATACCATACGACATGAAGCTACGCCTAACAAGTCGGATATGCGCCTTGTTAAAGGCAATTGATTTTTGAATAAAAAACATGTTTTATCAAATAAAGGTTTAATTTAATAACGCGTGTTGCCTCCATGGGCATCTACCACAGCTCTCATACGATTAGGCATAGAGTTTATCAACCGCTCTATGAAATTTTGAGGGATCATCTCCCATTCCTCTTCTATGGCAGTTTTCAACTCCTGCATCGTCTGGGCAACTGGCTGACGAGCCCTAACACGTCTTTTTAGCTCGTCCCACATGTGCTCAATAGGGTTCATGTCTGGGCTTCTGGCTGGCCAGTCCATAACTGTGATATTCACATCCCGAAGATATTCCCTGACGATGCCGGCCGCATGGGCTCTTGCATTATCATGCATAAAAAGGAAATTTGGGCCCACATAGTCCGCGTATGGTATCACGTGAGGTTCTAAGCACTCACGAATGTACCTTTCAGCATTTAATGTTGGCAGCCGTGGTCCTGTAACAACCTCAAGTTGAGTTTTGCCGCTCGCGGATATACCGCCCCAGACAGTCCATGAGCCACCGCCATAAGCAACCCTCTCTTCAAAGCAGCATTGTGCAAAACGCTCTCCCTTACGTCGGTAGACCTTCTTCCTTCCATCATTGCCATGTAACACAATTTTAGACTCATCAGAAAAGAGTACACGGCTCCAATCTTGCTGTGTCCAATTTAAATGACTTCGTGCGAAATGAAGGCGCGCTGTTCGGTGGGCTCGCGTTAGTTTGGGCCCATTAGCTGGTTTGTGTGGTACCATATCGCGTTCTTTTAACCTTCTCCGAACAGTTCGAGCGCTCACAGATACTCCGTGGAAGTCGCGAAGTTGGTTTTGTATCTCAATGGAGGTAAGGTGACGATTTTTCAAGCTGGTCGTCACGATGAATCGATCCTGCCTTTCAGTTGTGACCCGAGATCGTGGCCTTCCTTGGCGACGAACAAAGCCGCCAGTCTCTAGGTACCTCCGATAAACATTTCGGACCGCAGATCGACTCAAATTAAGTTGAGCACTCACGTTTCTTTGGCTGTGTCCGGCCTGAATAAGTGCCACAGCTTGGGCGGCGACTTCAGGTGAAGTATCCATAGATTATTGATAGAACCTCACCTTAATGTTAAGAATAAGTAATGTTTGTTGCAAAACCAAAGATATCTCAATCACTTTTTCAAGAATTAAATCCAAGTAAACCAATAAAACCAAGTTTTCTTAGTATTCGATTGTTTAATATCAACAAACAGGCTCCAAATTGTCTTTTGTTTCTTTAAATTCTGTGTTCGAAATTCAAAAAAAGACTATTGAATGAAATTGTGAATGTGCCAGGTTCAAAACTGCATAAAAACTTTTTGCTCGAACTAATATAAAATTTTAGCTAGGACCAAACGAAACTGAAAATACAAGGTGGGCCAATAGATGAGTCCAGAAGTGTATATACTCGTATATATAAGAATCAAAGTCCTGGCTCACTGATTGACAGTCAACGCACAGCCTAAACCGCTGGTCGTAGAGACTTGAAATTTGGAGGGTGTATTCATATTCATATTTCATATTCATATTCATTTATTTCATAAAACATAGGTTAACAATGATGACAATTAGGAGAAGTACAGCCATGTTTCGCCTTATCAGCATATGAAAATTATATTATAAAATTGACTAAATTATGACATTAAATAAAAATAATAATTAAATTAACATGAAAATTGAATAATTAGATAATGGTATACGAATATTACACAATAAAAATTCAAGAATGAATACGAGTAATGTCAATAGCTCACAAAATAATATATAAAATTATTCACATTGCAGTCATTATATAATATTTAAATTATTATTGTTCATTTTTTTCATTCAAAAAATCTCTTATGTCATAATATGCTTTTTCAGTAACTTTTTTTGAGTGCAGTTTTAAATCGTTTATTATCGTTAAGAGACCTAATTGATAATGGAATTTTATTATAGATTGTAGGTGCCATACAATTTACACTTATTCTCTTAAGAAGGCTTTTGCATTTATGGGTTGTCTCTAAGTTACCTTGACGTCTGCTTCCAGTAGGTTTAAATTTAAAGTAATGAGGGTTACATTTAACAAAATTAGCGACTTCACTTATGTACAGCGATGGAACTGTTAGAATCTTAAAATTACGAAAGTAAGGTTCACACGAATCGTCTGTCATAATACCAAACATAGACCGTATGCATTTCTTTTGGGCTACGAAAACGCTCTGCTTGTCAGTAGTATTTCCCCAGAACATTATGCCAAATCTTAGAGTAGATGCTACATATCCATGATATGTTGCTAAGAGTGTTTGGACATTTGCAACTTTTCTTAACTTACCAAGTGCGTAGGAAAATTGATTTAATTTTTTTATTATATTACTAATATGATATTTCCATGACAGCCTATTGTCTATGATTAAGCCTAAAAATTTTGTAGATTCTATTTTTTGAATTGGATTGGCTAGGTAATTAATGTTAAATTCTAGTGGGCTATTATTTCTTAGTTTAAAATTAATAAAATATGTTTTCGTCAAGTCAATAGTCAAGTAATGCAATGTCATCCAATTCATTAAAGATATTAGTGTATTATTTATGTCATATTCTACATTATTCAAATTGTCATAAGTGAATAAAATGGTACTATCATCAGCAAAAATTGTCATAAAATGGTTAGTCACATAAGGTAGGTCGTTTATATAAATGATAAATAGGAGTGGGCCCAACACGCTTCCTTGTGGAACCCCTTTACTTAATATTCTTTCATTCGACGCGTAACAAGTGCTAGTACCAGTGATAGGATCAACTCTGTTTATGTGTGTGATTTGTCGTCTATTAGATAAGTATGATTCAATAAGTTTGTTGGCATTGCCTCTTATACCGTATTTCTCTAGTTTTTTGAGTAGAGTTTTATGATGTACGTTGTCAAACGCTTTTGACATGTCCATAAACAAAGCTAAAGTAGGCTTACGCCTCTCCACATTAGTGACAACCTTTTCTAAAAATTCAACGATTGCCATGTTTATCGACCTGTTCTTCCGAAAACCATATTGACATTTTGTGAAAAGGTTATTGTTCTCAAAGAACCCATTGATTTTTTGGTATATTACATTTTCTATGATTTTTGAAAATATGGAAAGTAAAGCTATCGGACGATAGTTACGTTGCACTATTTTTGCTGAACCATAACCTGATATAAATCATATTTAAACACGTATTTGGTGTAAAATATAAGCAGAATTTATTAAGCACAAGACATGACATAAAAACATTTTTATAACAAGCAACCGAACACAATGTCAGTCATTTCAATAAATTGGAGTCAGCCAGGATTAGCAATAAGGTTTTAACCCTCCAACAGATAGTGGTCAAAGGCTAAACTATAATGCATAAAAAAAAAAAAAAAAAAAACAATAAGTTTGTTGGTTATTTATTTAGGTTCTGAACATTATGGACACTGTTCACAATATAAGTTTTTAAAGAGTCACGGACGCTTACATTATAGTCATTGTTAGAAACGGGCTATTATGTATTTCATTTGAGCTCTCGATATTTCGGCATTGTTGTAAGCGCCATGATCAGTGGTTAACTGAAGTCTATGCGATTGGATGGTCAGCACTAAGAGCAGACAAACCGGTCTACCCTCTTTCTTTGGCGTTTTATCAGCAAGGCGATTGCTAAAATTGTGCCTTGCCGAAAAAACGTAAATATCCCGTTTAGAATGCTTATTACTGGCTAGTAGGGTATACAAGGGCGAAAATATTAACTACGACTCTACTGTTGGTAAGGCTTTACAGTGTCGTGGGCAAGGACCGGCAATATCCTGGATTATATTTTGTAACCATTTGAATAAGGTTTAATTTAAATGTGATTATAATGCTTGTAGTAAGGTTGGTCTAAAAGCTATGAACTGCAGCTAGAGGTTACTAGCGGCTAGCTACTGCTAGAGGGTCAAAGTTCAAATTCTGCCAAGGAGATTTAACTTGAATGCTCGCTGGGCTAGCCTTAAGTAAAAAATCAATCGCTTAATAACTGACCGTGTGTTTCAGCAGCAGTTTTTGAGAGCGAGTTCTAGTTCAATACTGATCCTGATCATCTTTGTCCACATAATATTGTATTAGGTAAGACAATGGTCAAAATCTAGTCGCTCAAAAAAAACTCAATACATATGTATGGTTTTCCATCTAACAAAATAAATTTAAATTTTTCTTAACAATCGAATTGGTAAATAAAAATCAAATCAGAGTCTAAAATAGGTATTCTGAAAGCATTCGACTGTATAACTACAATATAATAATACAAAAAAGAATAATATATGGTGTGCGTAGCATGGATTTGGGGATAATAAAATCTTGTTGGCAAAAAACATTGGTTTACTAAAATATCAGGAGCATGTCATATCAATTATATAGAAAACCGATGTTTAAAGACACTTAACGTCACGTAATTTGTAAAAAGAATCTGTCGCCATGCATAATGATGTGTTTCAGTAGCCCGCGAGTGACACACTATTTTGCATCACTTCCTGTGAACAAAATACTCGAAAGTCATATGTATTTAATACTAAAATTAAATTATATTAGCAATAAAAAATTAGAATATCATTAATCAATAACAATGATTTTCTAAGAAAGATTTGTAAGCCGTTATTTTTTTTCGGAAACGTAATTGTCAATATATGATTAAGTTTTAGCGGCGACTTTATTAATCATATTCAATAATGTGCAATAACTTTTCGAGGCAGTAGTGCAATAAAGTGCAATAATATTAGTGCATCTGTCGAAAATCCACGATAATGTACAATGTTCGTATAACAACAAACTAGGTCAACTATAACAACAAGCACCTGTTTTTAATTCTGACTTTCTTGCCACAAACAAAAGTTCCCACCTTACGTCAGTCACGCCCATAAGTCACTTGTAAGATTTATTAGCTTATTAGTACCATAGCATTCCTCCAATTCAACGCTCCGTCAAATTTAACCAATTTAAACCAAAACCATTAGAATACCGATGAAATGCTGCGCAAAACAGACGATAATTTATTACTCACAGTATTATTAATATTGCCTCGTTACGCAGTGGAGAGTTGTTATTATATTTTCTAGCAAATAGCCTCAGTGGCAGTGGGTAGAGTTTGGAACTGTGATACAGATAGTAGGTAATAGGATAGTAGGCTCATCCGCTATCACAAGTAACAAAAATAAAACTCAAGTTTGATACTTTTACTCACAGGCTTTATGAAATAGCAGGATTAATGCTATTTCTTAGAGCCCATTGAGAGCTGACGTATCTATAAATGAACTAGCTGTAGGACACATTTCTTCCCCTCCTTTGTTGCTTTCTACAGCAAGTTTCATAAAATTTTAAGCTGATGTCTACAAAACTATTAGAAATTTAGATACCAAGTTTCAGCATAAACATAGGACTTTCTCATATATTTTTATCCCGTATTTGTCTTTTAATTATTCCCTTTCTTGAAAATCTAAGCACAGTACAGTTACAAAATCCATTCTTAACAAACGTCTCCTATTTATAAACTAACAAATTTCCGCTACAAAGGAAAAGTCGTTTTCAGGTTTATATTATTTATAATATATTTTAACCCCTTTATTTGTCTCACTTGTAAATAATTTCGTACAGTTAGTTTTTAAGTCATTAAACGTAATAATATATCATGTTCCTAACGTCTTAAAAATAACTTTCATACATATTTAAAGCCCTGATTTGAACCAATTCATACGGCTATATTGCAAAAACCATTTTTAACTGACGTCTCTTACTTATAAACTACCTACCCAGTTTCATACTCCTAACTCCTTCATATACGAAAGTGGTTTTTTTTTATGCCTGATAGTTTACCCTTTGACCACTATCTCACCTGATGGTAAGTGATGATGAGGTCGAAGATGTTGTTCAGGCTAACCTAGAAGTGATTTATAATAAGTGGAATGCTGAGACGATGAAAAATGTCTCACTCACCCACACATGATACCTATACATATATATTATATACCTATTCTTCACAGTATTGTTTGTAAATCTACACTAATATTATAAAGAGGAAAAATTTGTATTTTTTTATGCAACGAATAAACTTAAAAACGATTGGGATGTAATATGGTATGAAAATAGTTTGAGACCCGGGGAAGGACATAGGATACTTTTTACCCAACTGCGCAAATAGAGGTTAATGGTTTTGCATGATAATAGAAATACGCGCGGGCGGTGCCGCGGCCGGAAACCTAGTACTAGATATTTTACTCGAGACAACTTGGTAAAACGGAATAATTTTATTTTTGGAACGGAACTACTTCTAATACGTAGTGATAAATGTAAAAAGAAAATTATTCAAAGTCGTGTTTTTCACTCTTTTGTATATCTATACTTACTCGGTGTACATACAGTCACGAGCATAAGTGAGTTAACCTGTGTGAGGAGAATGTAATGTGAGAAAAATTTAAGTCATGTGCGGGATTCCATCGTCCATCCACCCCTTTAGCCGAGTATGCTCTAATCAATTGAGCTAACATGACAATGAGTCATAACTCAAATTTTTCATATCGTTCTTTAACCATCGCATTGGGATGGAGCAACATCTATAGTTCAACTTACGTTTTACTAGAAACAAAACTAATTTTGCAATTGGTTTTATACTTTTAAATGATGAAGCAACTTTATAATTGTAATATAGTTATGTTTGCAATAACGCCTGCTATGCGGATTACATTACAAAATGTGTTATAAGTGAGTTGCCATGAACATCTCGGAAATAATACATATCTCCGCCAAAATTGAACTAAATTATTTCCGTGTTAAAAATGACAGGATTTATAGTATCAATAATAAACGGAGAAGAGTTCGTTTTAAAAGAATACGATCGTTCTTTGTGTGCAAAAATATGTTTGATGTTGAGTTTCCTTTAATATTCAAAAACGTGTGACAAGACTTTATAAGCAATAGTATATCACAGTCTTTAATTAGATATCTGGAATAATTTAAATTTTGTGAAATATACTTTATATTATTAATTATTTAAATTATGTGAAATATATTACAAATATAGGAGAGGAAAAATTTAAGTCATGTGCGGGATTCGAACCCGCGTCCGTATGTGTAATATACTTTACTGATTATTGAATATTGTGTCTTGACATTTACAAACACATTTTTTTTCTTTTAAAGTCCTTTAACATATTTTGAATATAAGGAAAAACTTAGGCTTTAGCCTTTATAGGCTTATCACAATTTTTGTAGACAGGAAAATCACATCCTTTTGAAACGATCTTGTTGTTAATTATTATTGATACATACATCATCATAATATACTTTTGTTATCATTTTACTGAGATAAAATGTTACAATCTTTTTTGGCACCGATATTATTGCTAAGTTGTAAATTGTTACAAATATATGCTCATAACTATACATTACTCGGCCAAAGCATATATGATCGACTGTGTCTATTGCTAACAATAATACTTTTTTATTTCTCATACTCGGAAAGTAGTGTTTGTTTAGTCCTAGTAGCGGGCGGAAGATGCTGTTCATCACCTAAGGGCAATAAGAACTCATAGTAAATGCTTCCTTCTCTAGGGCCGGAATGTCTTGTAACCATATGGCAACCATTATTGTAAGCAAAATTAGATGTCTTACTTCTTATTGTCTGAGTACGTTTGTGTTTATGTAAATGCTAAAAGAATTAGTTTATACACACTAATTCTGTTAATGAGCAGTGTGAATAAAAAAACATACCCATAAATATACCTCTTAGCATCCGCAGTGGACGATATCGGCCATTTCTATTGTTATAATTATCTATACGATGCGCGTGGTTCGAGCGGGATTGCCCGACTATATAATTTGTGACTATGTAAAAATGAAAAAAAAATAACATTATTTTAAATTAAAATTCACAAATTGTTTTATATTGTATCTTCTCTAACTCCTCAATTAATTGTATATTGTATCTTCTATACACGTTATCATTTTCAGTAAATATTTTAGAAAAGCTAATATTTTATACTTTCCTCCTATTTTAAATAAAAAATAGAGTTAAACTATCAATTTTTTTAGGTTTTTACACGAATTTATGTCATCGATTCCTACTTGGACTATAGTCGCATTAATTTTATATTGGTACACTATTCATGTTATTATTATCAATGAATATTATTGAAAAATAAAACTAATATTTTAACTTGCCATATGTTCATAGTGAAAAGTAGAGTGTTTAACACGGATGAAAGTCATCAATTACTATTCGGACTATAGCTACCCGTAAATAATCCAAACAAAGTTTAACCTTTAGTTTCACAGATAGTTCTAACCTCTCAATTAACTTTAAATAAGTGCTACTCGTGCTTATATTTATAATGAGTAGGTATTTTAGCATTAATAATATAAGTTTATACATATTTTACTTTCACTATATTCGAAATGTCGTGTTTAACTCGGGTGAAGGTCATCAATTCCAACTCGTCCTATAGCCTGTCTTAATACCTCGTATGGGAATCGATTCCTTTCGACCCATGTATGACAATCAACTATTTATGAGAACTAAGCGCAACATTCGATCATCTAGATAACGAATACATTTTCCTGTTCGTAACTACACGTAACAAAAGAATAGACGAAAGCTGATAAAATGTATAGGGCCCAGTTTGGACCAAAACTTTCCAACAAAACAACATCGAAATCAGATGATTTAGTAATAAGAAAAAAAGGTACGTTTCGACGAGAAAACCTCTTAGTGGAAAGCAGTTTAAGAAGTTAAATAATCGTAATAAGACTTCAATTATATTTTATCTTACTCGTATATGCAAATAGTATACTACCATAAAAAGTTTAGTAAATAATACAGGATAACTCATGTGAATAAGTTAGATAGCTCCGACTGTAGTTTCAACCACATTCGGTGGTCTTTTTCAAGGTGAGGTCGGGACGCCCGCGTTGACGTCTCACTTAGCTGTGGTTGAAACTATAGTCGGAGCTATCCGATTTATTTACGTTAGTAATCCCGTATTATTTATTAAAATTAGTGAAAATCACGTTAGTTTTTATAATACCATCTAAATGGCATCATAATTCGGCATTTTTATAAATTTTGCTGACAAATATTTACAAAAATACGAAAACGCTGAAAAGTTAAAAGTTTATTTCAAAAGTTGTAGTTGGTTGGTACATACGATTATTTCAGAACTGTCTACATCAAACAGCTACGCCAAAGAGCATCCCTAACAAAACATTACTGTAAGTAGTGCCTACGTAACTTTTTAATGAGAACAACGCGAGCTTTGCCTTGTAAATAATCATACCATCTACTATTCAGGCACATGATTTGTATTGCAAAACTTCCTTGACGTATTAAAACGTAAAGCAAACTTATCCCACGTACCTAATATATGTTTGTTTATGTAACAATGCTAGTATTAATCATAAGTCATAGTATAACGAATACAGTTATATCAATTTACGATGTTCTTAACGTACACATGCCAAAATCAAACAATGGCTTCTATCAAGCGAATCAGCCACGCGTTACGCCTTGATTGCTTCGACTACGTGTTGTTGATATTTCAACGAAAAGCGCAGTTTTAGATATATATAGAATGATTGACTAAGTTCGACTCGAAGTTTCGGACTTAAGTTCAACAAATCTCTTTTTGCGATGAGTGAAACTTTACCTGCTCTTGCTCGTGCACAGAGTAAAGATTTGCAAACTTCATATTAGTATTTACTTCTAATTCATATTAGAAATAACAAAATTTCAAATTTACGAGAGGAAAAATTATGGTGCTGTGCAGGATTCGAACCCGCGTCATCCACCCAGCCGGGTATGCTCTGACCGACTGAGCTAACATGACAATGACTCATAACTTTAATTTTTCCTCTCGACCTTTAACTGAAATATATATATATATATTGATCACAGCTTCTTAAATATATTTTTCAGTATTTGTCAGTAAATTAATGGTACACGTTATACCGAAATTTCAGATTTCCAACTAGTTTGTTTTTTGAGCAGACCACGTTATTTGTATAAAAATTATAAACACAGATCATTATCTGTATACTATATATAACGTAGTTATACATTTTATACCAATTGCTGTAAAATGTATAACTTTGATGGCTGGATTATTTTTTATTTCTTAGATTTTTTAATATATTTTTTATTATTACTCGATGAGTTATGTACTATATACATACTAGGATTAAAAAAAAATTTTGGCTGGCTCCATATATTGGATCTAAAAAAATATTGTATATTATTTCTAATCAAATATTTGTTTATAGCTCACAATTCAAAACAAAATATGTAATTTTCAGGTTTATAATTTTCAGATAGAAGTGACCCGAGACTTACGGACGGACGGACAGACAGACAGGAATCATTAATAGGCTCTGTTATTCATTTTGAGTACGGAACCCTTAATTTTATTTGTTTGTAGCAATAACTTCGAGATTCATTTCAAAATTTTTATAGACGTAAACCGCTCTGGACCGTAGAAATACCCCATAATCCAAATTTCGTCACAGATTCGTTGCTATCGTCGTCATTTGTCACAATATAAATAGTAGGTATGGAACCCCGTGGGGTGCCGGGCTTGATTTGCACCCCAACGTATTTTACAGTGGGGGTCATAAGAGGGACTAAAGAAGAAGAAAAAGAGGGAGGAAAAAAAAACTGTGCAGCAGCACCTTATAAATATCTGCCGTCTTATACTGCGATCCCCATGCCGCCTGCTTAGCGTGGGGATTACTACTCAAATCAATACAACAATATTATTGTAGTCAGTTGTCCGAACAACTGTTTGCTTCAAAGTCAAAGTGCTCGCCTGATAGCGACCACCCTCACGTAGAAAATCTGTCGCCAAGCACCTAACAGTGTGTTCCGGCAGCAGTTCTTGAGAGCCAGCAAAATGACAGGCACATGAGACCTAAGAACTGTGCGTCTCAGTGTGACGGGCTCAGTGCAATTCGACGAAATGCGTCTGTTATAGGCAGAGGTTAGTCCACTGGGCCTCGAGCTAGTTCCGTCACAATGGCATAAAAAAAAACGGTTCAAAAGAAATACCGTTATCGTAATTTCTCAAGTTATCACGATCATTAAAAATATTGCAAAATATCTGCACGTTTTTCATTATAAGTTGGTTAACGAAGTAACTTCATATTATTCAACAAAATACAAAGCATTTCTGGTATTTTGCGAATTGTTGTTTTCAGCGGACAACCGCATAACTTTTAAATTAAAAAAGTAAACAACCATGGACACAGTGAAACATAGGGACTAGGTACTACATACGTGAATTTGTAGCATCAAGATGTTTTGATATTTGACAGTAAGTTTTTTTTTATGTTATTGTGACGGATCATGCACGAGGCCCACCTGATGTTAAGCGGACTAACCTCTGCCTATAACAGATGCATTTCGTTACGAGTTACGAATTGCACTGCGCCCGTTACCTTGAGACATTCCTGTAATTTGACTGTCTCTCAAGGACTGCTGCCGGTACACACCGTTTGGTGCTTGGCGACAGATTTTCTACTTGATTTTGGTCGCTAGCCAGGCGGGCATTCGCAAAATCTCAAGCCCGCGGCGGGATTCGAACCATAGACCTGCGGCACGGCAGTCCATAGCCAATGCCACTGAGCCATCACTGCTTAGTAAATGAAAAAGCAGTCATATTCTTACAAAATTACAACGAAAGGAAAAGCTTGAACTTCAAGCGGGATTCGAACCCGCGACCATTCGTCGCTATAGCCGGGACATGCTCTGCCAATTGAACTTTCATAGTATCTAGTCATAGCTCAAATTTATCCTTTCGTTCCTATTGTTTAACCGTCTTAAAAAGATGGGTGGTCCCGTGTTCAACTCCCGCTTGTAGTTAAAAAAAATCCTTTCGTTGGATTTTGTAAGCCTATATAGATTAGGTTCATGTAGATGGTGATCAGTGTTAGTAGAAATAGGGGCTTTCTTAATATTATTGGTATTTAAAGTACATATCTACCCACTTATGTAATTTTCAAAATATTCATAGCTGAGTTTACTATTTTTCAATCGATCGATTTTGCTAAGTGCCTGAGGATTGTTAAGTACTGTATCAGCCGGATTGTCCACTGCTGAACACAGCCTCCCCTATTAAGGGGGTATTTGCCATAATCCCCACGCTTGGCAGGCGGCTTGGAGATCGCAGTGTAAGATGGCAGTTCTTTAGAAGGCGCTGCTGCCCACCTTCCAGTATTTTTCCCTACGTCGCCTTTTACGACACCCATGCACGGGATGATACGGGGAGGTGCAATTCTAACCCGGCACCCCACGGGGAACTTGAATTGTAAATTAAGTCCCAAAAAACTGTAACTCTGAACCTACAGAACTACTCAGTAATTTTTCACATTAATTACTTCTATCCTTATTATATTTTAGGAGCTTATCTAATTTTCCCTAAAATTATCAAAAAGCTTGGTCGATACGACGCGTGATCAAAATGCTGGCACTTATTTGGCTCAACAAATAAGCTTTGTATACCAACGGAGCAATCCTGCTAACATCTGGGCTGCCAGCTGGAAGTGGGCAGAAGCATTTGGACTACCTGTTAGCCTGCAATTGCTTTAACGTTGGCTAAATCCTTTCGTTGTAGTAGCTGTAGTTATTTATATATTACTTATTTATATACTATATACGTGTAGTGTTGTATATAGACAGTTGTGTTTATTCTTGTTTTTGAAGTATAAAACTCATTAATTTTAATAAAGCCTTCAATGTGTTTCTTTCTGAATATTTTTCTCTCTGGTAGAGGTGAAAAGTTGTTGTACTCGTATACAAGAGAGCTTTTTCAGGACTCACGTCTTTAAATACATGTGCTCAGTAGTCTATATTAAAATTTCACTCACACACGTGATTAAACTCTAGGTTACTTCCTTAGGCTTCGTAGGGAAAAAATCTTAAGTCTATGGTTAGTTCGCTAACTCGGCACCAAAAATCAGCTTGCCTGGCTTGTTGAACCAATAATTAGGTATTCCCTAACATCACAAAGAACAAGACACAAGTGCAAAGTGAACAGGTTTTGGCTTCCGTTTTATGGGCGGCCTGACGCTAATCCTTCTTCGGATGCTCTTGTAAGGGGCATACCCGCTGCCTTCTGGTTAATGAGGGTGTTATATAGTTAATTGCATTGTTGTGCGATTGACCGCGGAAGAAGTGAGTTTTCTTTTCACGTTGGTTGGCACGCGTTAACACATATTTTAGACTGTTTTCACGTAGGTATTTTTTTTTAATATGAAGTTCATTCTTCAGAATTGCAGTTTCTTATTGGTATTTGTGTTTATGAGCTAAGTATACTTTTAACGTAGGGTATTATAAAAGTTGATAAACATATTCATTTAACCAATGTTTATAAAGACCAGAAAGACTATCTACTTACCTGGATTATGTGGGTGGGTACGTAAACATACATTAATGTACACAAATAGGTAGCAACTACCTGCTTGGATAATGATAAGGGTAGCTTTCAAGTATGACTCTTCGCATCCAAGTATCAATTAAATATTCAAAAAGCTCATTCCGAAACCCGTTTTCAGGTCAGTCCGAGGCAAATTGAAATATATATAGTTGCTGTACGGATTTCAACATTTATTTCTCACTAACTTATCAAAGTGACGGTGAAATGCCTTAATATTAATGCCTAATTAAAATTCGGTTTAAATAACTGTAAGGTAAAAGTATGATATAAATTATTACATATAACAATTATGATGCGAAACAATTGTTTTAGTTAAAACGTATCCATGTATGTATCATGGACACAATTCCATTCACGTGGTGTGTTTAGTTAAAATATATAATTTTCACTCACCCAACATCCTTTGTATACCTCGATTTTCTCATCCGTAATTTTCATAGAGTTTTTCAATTAAGTTGCCTGCGATGACGGGACACAAAAGCGCGCATGTTTGATCACTACATTTTAAAATTGAAACGTTGAAAGATATTCGACTGGATATTACAATAAACCTTTTTTGCTTACTGTTCTTTTGTTGTTAATGGACGCAGGTGCCCGCGGCGAATCGTTCCAAAAAATCAATTTGTATAAAACCCCTAACAATTACACAATTTCTCATTAACCACACGCGGATTCACATATACATTTATAATACATTAATTTTAATTTGGGTACTTTTACACGCTTCTGAAACGTGTAAATAAATAATGAAAGCGTGAATGGAATCATCACTGAAAACGTCGCCGCGACCGCGTGAGGTTTACCCCAAAGACGTTTTTCGTGGGTTTAGTGGTCGGTAGTGAAGTTTCGCGGGTTTGTGGTAGTAGTGCTTACCATGGGTCATAGTTATAGTGCGGCGTGTGGGTGCGTGTGGCGAGCGTGGGCCCGCACGAGCAGACTGTTGCTTGCGGCCGGGCCGCGGGCCGCGGCTGCGTGCGCACCTCGCCCCCGCGCCGGCCCGCAGCTCTTCAACCGACGTTCAGCTACGTTCAACTCATGCCTCCTAGCTGACACTTCTTTGTCTCCGACTTAATTGTAACTCTGTCTAGGTATCTGCGAATCGCAGCGTCTGTAATCACTAATCCCACTAAGCACATCTGCTCTCGTCGTGCAGTTTTATGCCTATGTATTATCAAATCACACTAGTATTCTAATTCTAAGCATAACATGTGCTTGTCTTCTCCTCATGCAGCAACGTTGAGACGAATTCGGATGAATCTCTTTATAGGGTACCTAAAGGACAAAATGAAGCCCTATTAATGAGACTACGCTGTCCTTATGTCTGCCTATCTATCTGTCCGTCAGCCCGTCAATATGTCACGGTTCTTTAGCGGTAAAGGAGTGAGTAACAAACCTGAAATTTATATGTTTACGGACAACGTTGATACAAACACTACAATTGGACAAAAATCAATTTAATTATTTTTATGGTCTCCAGTACCTACTTTAGAAAGTAACTGTAACTGAACTATAACTGAAAAAACTGTACTGCATTGTAGCAGTGTAGTGTCATCGTCTAGAGCTCTTTGAGTAGAATATAAACATATTTTTCATACGTTTTAACGTAAAAAGGGAAGCTGTCAAAATTGACAAAAAAAATTGCAGGTGTCTACGTGGAGTAATCCTGGAATAATTAAGTTATGCCTATTTTATGTAATCATTAAACTCATTTTCCATTTCCATTATATGTTTTTTCATTTTATTGTAAGTCATATTGTGACAAAGACCTTTATCACGTGGGTCAGCCCACCCACCATCACTCTCTGTATAATCGAATATAAAATCTTCGTTCTTTTCCAAATCTATATTGATGTAGACTTCCACATGAGGTGGGAACCAATCGTATTCTCTAAAGTGTTCAAAATTCATGATATTTTTAATCTCAGTTTGCCTGTTACACCCGAACAATCTATAGTTGTCACACATTGTGCTAATCCTATAAGCTCTCGCTACAACGCTAGCTATCACTTTAAACATCTGGCCGTTTTTCCTATTACAAGAAATATAATGTAGCGACCGTAACCACGACGCATCGTCAATCTTGCAGAAGAAATCGTAATGAGACAGGATTGTGTTCCAAGTTATCTTGTCGAAAGCTAAAATACTCGAATGATATTTCGGATCCCATGTAGAAACCTCCGCCGCGTAAAACTGTGCTTCGCTCTCGTCCGTATTTGGCACGGAGTTACTCCCCATAGATAGGAATTCGCATTGAGGCAGCGACCCCGCTACATTTTTCATGTACAGGGCCATATAAATAAAATCCTTCATGAAAATAAAATCGTCCTCCAAAAATATGAAGAGTCCAGTATGTGTCGTTGTACATTTCAGCCTTTCGAAGACATGATTAGATGTCCACCACCAGTGATGTTTTCTTTCAGCTTGTTCAGGGTCTCGATAATGTCCTCGAATGTCTGGAGAAAATGCACCTGTACAATTTATCGTCTCTGCCATTTTTTTATATAAATTTGGAGCACAATCACTTGGGTGGTGACCTGGAAACTTTCGTGAATGTGTTTGCACAGAATATGGATAAAATATTTGCAAAACTCGACTGAAATCTATACCTTCAATGATTTTGTTAAGGATTTCCTCGTAGTTTGTATGTGAGAATATTATTAACGCTTCATCAATGCCGTGTACTTCGGATAAAGAATTCAGAAAAATGTTAAACTCATCTCCTAACTTATCCACGAGTACGACGAAAATGACTGTATCTTCTTTTATGTCTCCATATATTTCTGTGTTTCTAATTTTTTGTTCCGAGTTCATTTTGCTTATGATTTCAGAAATATTCGTGTTATACGATATGACATTAAGAGGTGCACTTTTATAACTATTTTTGTATTTATGAATTGAAAACAAAGCCAAAATTATGAGAAATACGATCAAAAATTGTGGTGTAGACACAATGTAGCGTCGAAATATTCTCAGCACCATAACAACACAAGTAGTATTTTAGAGTAATCTTGAAAGTACATGTGAAAGTACTGATCAAATATTTCGAACAATAACTGCACACTGTTTCCAATTTATCCTCTATAAATATGTACAGAAATTCCTTTAATAATTATTTTATTCTTATTTCTTTGATGACCTCTACCATAAAGTAACTTTGTTTATACCATGACAGGAGATTGACAGTAGTTTACGTGTAGTCCATGGTAAAATAATATGTTTTCTTGGCTCATGGTTTTAAAGTAAACCAATTTGTTGGTGTAGTCAGAAACATTTTACATATTGTGTAGTGTAGCCCAACAGAAAATACATGGATATAACGGATTTTTTCATTAAGTTGCTGAGATAATGCAACAGCAATAAAGCGCGAAAGGAAACGAGCTTCGTGGTGGTTGTTCTACTTGTAATATGTCCCAAGACGTTCTGTTTTATGCTAAATAAAATAATTGTATGAAACAGAATCTTTTATACTACAAAACTGTGTACCTTGTTATAAAATATAAAAGTTTCCTAGTATTAAACTTTTTTTTTTTTCTTTTAACTAGAAAAATGTAGCTACACATATAACTATAATATCATGGTCAAAAGTTTTGTTAGACATACAACTTGAGAAATGGTTACTTACTATCATTAGTAAAAATATTCATTTATGTTTTAAAAGCTTTTTCCTAGGGGCCATTTTTTTTTTTATACGTTGACACTAATCCCCGGTTTCCGGTACGCATGTCAAAACTCGATTCATGTAACAAGCCGTCATTTAGCAATTTGCTAACTTTCAACGGGTTTCTGGAACGCATATACATAGCACATGCTTTTTTATCTATGATTACATGAAGTTTGAAAATGTCGTTCATATTAATTCATTCCAATAGTATTTTGTCTTTTTTTTAACGCATAGCGTTGTTAGCAAATTTTTATATTTTTTATGGCTGTAAAATTAACAATTCTGTGGTACGTATGTTGTAGTATTTGCTGTGGAATATAAATATTACTTTGGTTCCGTAAGTTTTAGAAAATACAATGAGATCCCGGTCCCGCTTATTTGGCTCAAAGAATAAGCATTTCAATTCCACGGGGCAATGCTGCCAGCATGCTAAGCACGCTGCCAACTGGTAGTGGGCTGGAGCATTTGGACTTCCTGTGAGTCTGCAATGACTTGTAGTATGTCTAAATGCTGTCATTAAAGTAGCTTTAGTGTTGTATATAGTTTGTAGTATTTTTTAATAAAGACATACCGCCGCCGGTAAAAAAATACAGACTTTACAATACTAACGCGATACTTTACTTGTTTATATTTTCCTTATACAAAATGTTCCATTAGACTCAGTCGCAAAATGATTAGATTTATTACAAAATTACAAATTTACGAGAGGATAAACTATAATTTTCGAACTTTTTAGATAAAAAACCGCGCCTTCCACCCATATAGACTGAGGCCCAGATGCTCTGAACATGACATTATGACCCATAGCTTTACATTAGCGGCAAAATTGCGGAAAAAAGCCCACACACCAAGTACCAAGTATGACTCTATGAGTTTATCGTAAGAACGAGAGGAAAAATTACATTTACGACTCTAATTTGTTCTCTCGTTCTTTAACCATGATATGGGGATGGAGCCTATAGTTAAACTTACATTGCACTACTCTCGTAAATTTGTAATGTAATCTGCAGAGCATGCATTATTGCAAACATAAAAATATTAAAATTATAGGGTTGCGTCGTCATTAACTAGTTTAAAGCTAATTGCAAAATTAGTCTTGTTTGTAGTACAACGTAAGTTGAACTATAGGTGTCGTTCCATCTCCATACGATGATGGCTAAAGAACGAGAGGAAAAATTTTAGTAATGAGAAACGTTACTGTAATTAAATACATCATGGATATATTGTGATATTTTTAAGAATATAAATTATAATTATTTTCGCATCATTTATTGCAAGTGTTCAGAATTTTCCCAAAAAGGACATTACTGGTAACGCCGAGATCCTCCGTCAAGCATGTAAGAAATTATTATGTCGAAGCATAAGCCAACATCGTCTTGGAAGTACAAAAAATATATGCATATAACTCAAGTGACATTTTAAACGTTATACCCCGTGACCATAATATAATGTGTCAAACTAGGGTTGAGGAAAGTTATTCCTGGGTATGAAAATCGTCTGGTACATTTCAAATTTCAAAGTCTTATACATAGACGCAAAATCACTGACATGGGTGTACTGCACAGGATCGTCAATGGACTATTTAGTGATGAATTACTAATGGATATTAACATTATCACTCGTAAGATTGCAACTCGTAAATCACCTCTTTTTAGTATTCCGCCCTCGAACAATAAGGGTATAACAACCCACTTTACCGTATGTGTCGATTTTATGATGAGATGATGAGGTCTGCATCGATGTATGCAATGAACTCGACATTTTTCATCAAACATTATTTAATTTTAAAAAGTCACTTCAAAATTTGAACTTCTAAACATTCTACATTATGACGTTGTATACCTTTAAATTACCTACTTTAATTATCTGCAAAGATGTGTAAAATATTTAGTTTAACAAATTTAACATGTTAGTTTTAAATTTTTTTTTTTTTTTGCCTGATAGGTTAGCCTTTAACCACTATCTCACCTGATGGTAAGTGATGATGTGGTCGAAGATGTTATTCAGACTAACCTAGAAGTACTGGCTCTCAAGGACAGCTGCCGGAACACAGCGTTAGGTGCTTGGCGACAGTTTTTCTACTTGAGGGTGGTAGCTAGCCAGGCGGGCATTAGCAAAATGCCCTACCACCATGCTATAACGACTGCCATCCTAAGACAACAATCGGGACCGACGGCTTAACGTGCCCTCCGAAGCACGGAAACGCTCAGTAGTAATGTCACTAGCGGTCACCCATCCAACTCATGACCGCGCGCGACGTTGCTTAACTTTGCTGATCGGTTGAGAACAGCTAAGTAAACTTCGCTACGAGCGCTTCAAAAAGTTTACATATAAGTTTCTTTAATTTGTTAAATGTTTTTGTACCAAATTTATAAAAATAAAATAATGACTGCAAAGTGTTTGAAACGTCGCACAAAAATAATTATTTAAACCTACGCGATTTAAGCCGTATAAAGCTACATAATTACTATGTGTAACAATCGCGAAAACCTAAGACAACATTATAACACACTCTAATTACACAAATAATGAATATTATGGTAATGATTACAATTTTAAGGTATTTTTTTACCCGCCGTAGCTATGCCTGTTTTAACAATTTTTTTATGGGACCAGCGCCTGGTCAACTTCTTTGAATAGCAAGGACTCCTCGCGATGAACTCCTTCTTCAAAAACCCAACAATTCAAGAATTAGACGTGGTTAATACCCTTCGGTTAAACCAAAATTTCAACGACCGACGCCTCTGTGATCACCAGGGCGAAAGCCGGTAGCGATCTACAGTATACTGTATCAGCTGGATTGTCCACTGCTATACACGGCCTCCCCATTATGGGGGGATTAGCCATACACGTTTGGCAGGCTAGGTAGTCTTAGGGATCGCAGTTTACCTGCCCACCTTCCAGTATTTTACTTTTAGTCGCCTCTTACGACATCAACAACTAGCAAAGGGGGAGTGACATTCTAGCCCGGACCCACAGGGAAGGGGTACCGATCACCGGCATTTAAAGGCACATTCAATATTAACTTGAATGGACGCGTCTGATAAACTCCACGCTTCGATCTAGCTTTGCCAAAACCCCGAAAGCTTTCAACTGAACTACACAACCCCTTTCAGTGCTATCTTGGTACGCTTATCTGCAGCAAATATACAATTGAATAAGAAAATTCATAAGAATCTTCGTGACAGACCCACCGTACCCCTGGCCATACCACTAGTGGTACGGTGGGTCTTTTAAAGTTAAACGATACCACTGACTAATAGTGATGTGATGTTGACATCATTTGCTGAAAGTAATAGAAACACTCGTGTTTGTAGGTATCTACTATATTTTTTCTTTAAATAATTATCTATTTTGCGTTATTAATGATAACTTATTAAAACACCCCACGGTGGAAAATAAGACTAAAACACAATACCAGTTACTTTCTGAAAAATAAGTAAGTATATGAATATTAATAATATGCATAATGTATATACATAGGAGCATTTTGATAATATAATCATCGTTGACTATTTGATCTTTTTGTCGTCTTTTTGGAACGATCTCCAAGGTGTAAATTGCTTTAGGGACTGAAGCAATCGCATCAGCGCGTGGCGGGGTTCTTCAGGTCTCTTAGGCATATACTACAAAAAAGTAATATATAATACAAAAAAGTACTCGTATTTCTTTAAATTATATTAACGTGGCTCTTGCACTATCAATCTTTATATATTGTGTTCCTATGTGGGAAGGAGCATCAAAAACTATATTTACAGCAGTTGAAGGGGCTCAGCGAGCGTTAAAGTGATTTATTTCAAAGGTTTTTATTAAACCAATAACTTGCTTGCGGTTAGAAAACTTTATCTTGTTAACTTAGTTTTCAAAAACTATAAATCTTCATTTATTCATTCCATTTGACGCCAACATCCAGAATCATCAAGAAAAAAATTATATTTCCGAATTATTTTGAAAGTACCTACAAACTTTCACAGAAAATTGTAAACCAGAAGCCTAGATATGAGTTTCTAATACATGCATGCTTCCAGCAAATTAGTGATAAATATGACGAAAATACTACTTTTACATGGAAAGCACTATAAATTCATTTCCCAGCGACTTGTAAAGTGATCAACACGGTCAATTTTCTTCAGTAATAATTAATTGCTGAAAAAGAGGAAATGACCGGGGCGTGTATATATTTGGGTGGGTAGGTACATATTTGCTTCAATACTCCGTTAGACTGCCTCGTGGAGTCCAGGTCTAGAATTGCACCCCTCCCCTCATCAAGAAGAATCGGCAGCAGCGCTGAAGACGCCTGCTAAGCGTGGGTATTATGGCAAACCCCCCCATAGTGAGGGAGGCTTTTGTTCAACGGTGGACGTTAGGACTGTTGATTATATTATATTAGGACAAACAGAAAGAGCCTACCTCATATTTTTACTTATGACAACAAGTAGACGCCGGTATTTTTGGGGTTAAAAATTTTTGAGTCGGACCAAAACTTTGCAAGCGTGATATTGTTTTAGTTTGGGATAGGTAGGCCTTTGACCACAATCTCACCTGATGGTAAGTGATGATGTAGTCGAAGGTGTTAACAGTCATAATCTAGAATGTCTGGCTCTCAAGGACAGCTGCCGGAACACACCGTTAGGTGCTTGGAGACAGATTTTCTACTTGAGGGTGGTCGCTAGCCAGGCAGGCATTCACAAAATGCCCTTCCACCATGCCGTGAAGCTCAAGCCCGCGGAGATTCGAACCATGGGCCTGCTGCGTGGCAGTCCATAGCCAATGCCACTGAGCCATCACTGTTTCGAAATTTTGGGAGTAGGTGCTCCCTCGGGAACTTACATACGTATATACTTGAAACTTTATTTATAGATGATAAGCTATCCTTTGGTGCTATCAGGTGAGATAGTGATCTCACCTATACATTTACATACGTATATAATAACATTCTGTCGAAATATATAATACGTATCATAAAATATGTCAATCGTTGAGCAACGTGACTACTCTAGTTCTTACCACGAACAGTGTGCAGATGTACAATGTGCAGGTGTCAATTGGCGTGGCAAACAGTTGGCGGAGGCCCGCGGACCGTGCTCAGTGTTAGCACCGCGACCAAAGTGCGGCGGAACAAACAGCACCAGTTGCTCTAGGGCTACCGGATTATCAACTTTGTTATGAACCACTTGATAATAATGCATGACGAGAAGCATCTTACGTCTAAGTTCTATATGGTGTATAGCCCGACCATACAAGTTACAAAAAGAGATGGAAACATGTACGGGTAGTATCCGTACATTTTTTTATAGATATACTTAGCAAATTTGCGCTGTATCTTCTCAATCATGATAGAGATAGAATACTTAGTTTCGTAGGGATCCCATACAATTGAGTTGTACTCCAATCTACTGCGCACATATGCTGTATACAGTGCAAGCGGAGCATTAATATTTTTAAAATTGTAGGAAGCACGCATAATAAAACCTAACATTTTGTAAGCTTGCTTACAGATGCTAGTAATATGGTCTCTGAAGTTGATTTGGGTGTGCAGTGTCAATCCCAGGTCCTTAATCTTATCTACGCGTTCCATTGTTGTATCAGCGAGCTGGTATTTATAGTTTCTTGGTTCATGTAGTCTAGAGATGGAAAATTAGTGACATTTTGCATAGTTAAAATGGAGTTGATTTTTATCACACCATTGAGCCACATTATTAATATCAACTTGCAACGTTTCACAGTCGTTTATGTCTGCGACGGATGCGTATATCTTCAGATCGCCAGCAAAAATAAGACACTTAGCATTACAGATACTTTGCGGGAGATCATTAACAATGATTAAAAATAGGGTTGGTCCGAGATTTAAGCCTTGACTTACACCCGATCTAGTACAGTAGTTCATAGTTTTATAGCCTAGTATTTGTACATATTGTGACCTATTATGTAGGTAACTCGCTATGAAATGTAGCAGCATTGAACTAAATCCAGCACATTTTTGTAGAAGAATATCATTATTCACTCGATCAAATGCCTTTTTCATATCAAAATAGGCCGAATCCACCTGTAAACCGGCATCCATCTTTGCAGTACATAATTAACAAAGTTGACGTGGTACAGTCGACCACCCTGACCTGAAACCATGTTGACTATCGTCTAGATGACTTCCAATTTGTTTGATGATACGATCGTTGATAATGGTTTCAAAAATTTTTCCGAAAACTGACAAAACTGCTATAGGCCTATAGTTACGTACCTCTAGTTTACTACCATCTTTGGGGATTGGAGTAACACGATTTTTTTTCATAAATTAGGATAAATAAATAAATTTGTGTATAGAAATATTAAAAATATGGAAAAGAGCCTTTGACCACTATCTCACATGATGGTATGTAATGATGTGCTCGAAGATGTTGTTCAGGCGAACCTAGAATTACTGGCTCTCAACTTGAGAGTGCAGCTAATCTTGAGAGTCTCAAGATTAGCTGCCGGAATACAGCGTTAGGTGCTTGGCGACAGATGTTCTACTTGAGGGTGGTAGTTAGCCAGGTGGGCATTCGGAAAACGCCCTACCACCACGCTACTGAAATTTTGAGCTGTCCTTGAGAGCCAGTGCCCGTTACAGGTAAACCTGCTGAACACCTTCAACCACATCATCACTTACCATCAGGTGGAATTGTGATTCAGGGCCAATAATCGGCAATTTAAAAAAGAAACCATGGCTAACTTGAAAAATCCACTTGTTACTGTATCAGACGGATCGTCAACTGCTAAACACAGCCTCCTCTATTAAGGGGGTATTTGCCATTAAGGGGGTATTTGCCTTACTGGACTGTTCTTATTATAGTAGTTCATCGAGAAACTAAGTAACCTCGAGAGTAGAATTCACGGTTCGGTCAATCTGGCAACTAGTGTGTTATATCGGACACATTCCATTTACCACAATTTATTATTATTATTATTCAATTTATTATATGTATTGTATAAAAGATCTTTATTTTATGTATATCTAAACACACCCAAATACTTATTTTATACCTAAACCTGTTACACTTCGAAGGAAGCCTTATATGTATATAATAAACCATTTTTAATATTTTCAAATACCGAATTTCTTAATACTCAGCGATCTAAATTTTTCAATAATGTAGTTTGATATTTGATTAGGTTATTTAGGGAGCTATTTAATATTTTACTTAATTTAAGAGATGCGAATCATAGTAATTACTTTATTTATAACCTATTTATATAACTTAAAGCTTATAAAACAATATTTGGTAAGCTAGAATGAGTTTGGAAAATCATACGTTTTTTTTATGATATTGTGGTGGAACAAGCCCGAGCCCCACCTGATGTTAAGTGGATTAACCTCTGCCTATAACAGACGCATTTCATCAACGACGAATTGCACTGCGCCCGTCACACTGAGACGTACAGTTGTTAGGTCTCATGTGCCTGTAATTTTACTGGCTCTCAAGGACTGCTGCCGGAACACACTGTTAGGTGCTTGGCGACAGATTTTCTACTTGAGGGTGGTCGCTAGCCAGGCGGGCATTCGCAAAATGCCCTTCCACCATGCGGTGAAGCTCAAGCTCTGGGCGGGATTCGAAGCATGAACCTGCTGCGCGGCAGTCCATAGCCAATGCCACTGAGCCATCACTGCTTCATATTTCTTCTGTATTTTATTCTCTCTTATTGATAGCTGTGAAAACTAAAATACTTATTAACTTACATTATGTGGCTTAGCTAAAATGCGCTGATTCATTAAAAATAGACTTAGTAGAATAGACACGGTAAGTGACTCATGTTAATTTATAAGTGTTAATTGATAAGTATCCCGTGGGGTGCCGTGCTAGAATTTTACTCCACCATTGCTATCGGTGTCATTGGTGTTGTAAGAGGCAACTAAAGGTAAAATACCGGAAGTGGGCAGCAGCGCTTTCTGAGGAACTGATATCTTAACCCATTGTCATCGGCGATAATGATAACAATCGAATTTAATTCATAACTAGCCCATAGTGGTCCAGTACGATGCCAACTTATTAAACTGCGATCCCCAAGACGCCTGCCAAGCGTGGGAATTATGGCAAACCCGCCCTAAATGTTGGAGGAAGTGTTCGGAAGTGGACAATCCTGCAGCAGTTTATAAGTGTATATGACGTTGTAATTTGCTAACATTAGGTTTTGTTACACAGTAGTTTCCATTGTTTACCTACTTCTTACAGCCAAGCATAAATATAATTCACACTCAACGCTTAAGATGTTTATAGATATATTACCACGTTGATGTTCTATATATGCACTATATCGATATCGATTAAATTTGCACATTCATTACGTCCCATCACTATAAATCACGTGGTGGTGGCTTAGCCAATTAGAACGTGTTTCGATATGAGAAAAATTGGCGGAAATTTGTTTCTTGGGCATTTTCATTTTAAATGGTGCAGGCTGTTTTTTTGGTTGTCCCCTAAAAACAATCCGATGAAAAATATGTTTGGAAACATATTCTTTTATGAAAAAGTTGACGATATTTGAGATACCTGTTTTTTCTGTATAAATCTGATTTATTGTACCCTGAAATATTACATTTTATATTTTATTTTAAATAAAAATTATTCGAAAATGTGTAAAACTATGCTGTCCCAATGACAGTTTGCCTCCTCGAATTTGATTTTACGGAAGTTTTTTGTACCCTGGGGAAAGGTAGCGACAATTTATTTTCATTGTTAGATAGTTATTGCTGCATTTTAACTAAGTATTTTACATCAATAATTATCTATAATTATTTTATAATATAAAAAAGCTTGTCTCACGATTTCGCGATTACAGGACATGTCTGGATAGTCACGCGTTTTTTACTACTAAGATGTCCCATTTATGGAGTAAATTTGGTTTATATGGCAAATTCAAGTACAATGTCAAAGAATGAAACGCTTTTTTTAAGTTTGTTACGCAAGGTGTCCTGTTGGCGCGGAACTCTTTAGTTTCTGAAATTTTGGGCAAGAAAAATATACTGTGGTTAGTAACGTTTTTTAACGAATTTAAAATTTGTCTCTATCTCTTCTTGAGCTGTATATATACCTCAAAGCATGCTGAAGAATGTAGAAGTTGAATTATGTAGTTTTTAATAACATTTTCAAGTATTTCAAGATATATTTAAAATGAATTCGACATTCGTCACGTCCTGTTAGCAACCGTTTCTATAGGATGGACAAAAATGTTACGAAACAGACATTATAAAGCTTATTACTCATTCATGACGATTTACCTTAACGGAGTTTATAAAGTTTGAAAACAACAACTGTTTAGAGATCATATTAATATTATGCTTTTCAAAGTTTGTATGCTTGGATGTTTTTATAGTTATTCACGCAAATACAGCTGAACGAATTTGAACAAACTTTTTTAAAAATAATGATCGATAATATTTTTTTTAACTTACAGGTGGTATAATTGCTTTTCGAAATGGTGATATATTTTAACAGGGATATATTTCTGGAGTAGAAAGATTTTTATGATTGTTAATCGGACAATCTTAACTGGTCCTGGAAGTCGACTCATTTTATTTTATCAATAGGTACGCTGTCATGACTGTGGGAATGTTAATATTTTTCATAATTTATCGTTAGTTCAGTATATTATATTTAATAAATGTCAAATTTATTTACTCATTAGAAGAACTATATTATAAGATTTTAACCAAACAGTGAGTACTATTCTTAATAATTCTGTTTCGTCACTTCACATGTCCATTTAGTGACTGTCCCTAAAATATTTCGCCGTATTTCTTTCAAAAAACTAAAGTTATATAAGCTAACCAATATTAATATTTTTTTATAAAAAAAGGATAAAAAACAACAATATAGATTCTATTTATAAATTATTCATTTATTAACAAATCAAAAATGTATTACAAAGATAAACCTTTTATTTGGACAAGATGTTACGATACTGACCAAATAGTTGAATTTGAATAAAAAATAATATCTAATGTTTTAGTATTATATTTTGAGTTTCATTAATTGAAATATAAAAGCTCATTAGGAAAGATTTTCTCATTTAATTTCCAGCAGTTAAATATTTATCGCGATTTGATTTTTGTTACTAACGAGACATTTTTTTCCCAATCCACTACTAATATATTAAATTAAGACATAAAATAGACATTTCTGCTTGGAACTTTTACATATATCACATAAATTATAATATTTTTTACCATAATTCATAGTTCTTAAATCCTAAAAGAATAATGTATTTTTAAAAGCTGTTTTTAAAACCAGCACCATTTAAAATGAAAATGCCCTCTTACAAAGCTAGTAGAACGGCGTATCTTCGGGTTACTTTCTCGAAGTAGTAGTTATAATGAACCAGGTGTAAATAATTATAGGTACCTAACTAAGTATATTCTTGGCACATTACCATCATGTTACATTATTCTTTATATATTACGGAGTTACATTACATTGTCCTTCCAGGTCAGCTAACGCTGGATAACGTCATATAGCTATCGTCTGTGGTTATGCCCGCCCAGTTTCCACCGAAGCCCCAGTGGAATAAGAACCTATAGTAACAGCGGCAGCGACCAAAGTTGCACGGTACTATATCAATTGGAACGTCAACTGCTGAACACAGCCGTCTCCAGGGAGTTTTGTCATAATCACCACGCTTGGCAGGCGGCTTGGGAAGATACAGTTTATTTCGTATTATTCGGTTTCCCATTAGGGACGATAATTAAATCGTTAATAATCAGGAAATAGGTCTTCAGACGTGACAGCTGTCAAAGTTACACTTTATCTGTATTTCTTAGATTTTGGTTGCTTATACTAATTCGCCAAAATTAACTCTGGAAATAATAATAAATTAAATGTGAAAAATTACTTTTAACCATTTGCAATGATTACGTTTTAATTTATTTAATTAAAGGTCTTATTTCGAAAACTATTTATCCTAGATATTCTGGTTTTTAATTCGAGATCAAAAAAGTAAACAAAGAAATGTCAATTTATGTCATTGTTAAACAGACAGATCAGAGGTATTCAATAGTTTTTCTTCAATAATATTCTATATAAAATCCGTAGCGGCGCACCCTGCTGCGCTAAGTTTCACACATTTTTATCACATTGAAATAATTCCATACCTATAAGTCTAAGGTATAAGGGTGGAGTCGGACGGCCTGCACGCTCTCGGTTGCACTCTTTGAGCTGGACGAAGGCCCAGGCATCATGCCATCAACGATATCATTAAGAGGGCCCTCGTCTCGGCAGAAGTCCCATGCGTGCTCGAGCCTCCCGGCCTTTCGCGCTCTGATGGCAAGCGTCCGGATGGGCTTACGCTGATCCCATGGCAGAGGGGGCGTTGTCTCATCTGGGAGGCTACGTGCGTGAGCACTTTTGCCGCTTGCCACATGCCGCTACCCAGAAAGTCGCCGGTGGGGGCGCAGAGGCGGCCGCGTTGGGCAAGCACAATAAATACGCTGCCTTGGAATTGGCGTACGAGTTCGTGCCGGTCTCTGTGGAGGTGATGGGGCCTTGGTGTTCAGAGGCCAAGAAGTTCGCGGCGGATCTAGGGCGGCGCTTGCGAGATAGGACACGAGACCCACGGTCAGGAGAATACCTCGTACAACGGATTTCCCTCGCAATACAGCGGGGGAACGCGGCTAGCCTAATGGGCACGTTTGGGCGAGGGAATAATATAATGACGTAATCTTTTAGATTTAAGGTTTTTGTTTTCTTTTGACGAAATGTATCATTGATACCTATAATATATTATATATTTACCTTAGTCGCTTCTTACGACACCCATGGACGGAAATAGGGGTGACATTGTAACCCAGCATCCCATGGGTTGCTGGGCCACAAAAATACCGGAAGGTGGGAAGCAGCGCCTTCTAAAGAACTGACAACTTCTACCGCGATCCTCAAGACGGGCGTCTTGTGGGGCCAACTGTGGGGATTTCGGCAAATCCAGCCAATTGAACAAGGTACTTCAACGGTGGCCGTTTCGGTTGATGTGATAATGATATATATATTTTCTGTACGTCGCTCGTTAAAAAATTAACAAAGTTCCTAATTTTCGAGTCGCATATCTAAACTATATACCTGCGTACATAATTATAAACTTCCAAAAATGAATACACTACTTTCAAGTAAATTTTAATAATTTTTATTTAACTTTCTAATTTTAAAGTCATCATTTTATTGGTGCCGCCAGTAAAATGTTATTTTATAACTTATGCAAGTATTGTTGGTATATTGTCCATATGAATTGTGAATTAGCATAATTTAAACTCCACTAAAAGCTAATATATATGATAAGAGTTAATGAAAACACAACAATAATTTAATATATTTATTTTTCAGCAGACAAATTCTTACCTTCTGTAGATGCACCATGCGCATGCTAAGTCTATCCTATTGCAGAGGAAGAAGCTAGAGTATATTTGAGAGTGACAACTCAGACCTCAGTAGATAAGAGTATGCTTACCATGCTAAATTCAAGACGTAAAAATACAAGATCTGTGAAGTTAAAAACAAAATTATAAAAAAATCTAGGTAGAACATATTTTGCTCGATTTGTTTTTACCAATTGGGGATTTTAAAATGCAAACATCTCATGTCGACATTGTACGATTCTCATGTCAACAAAACATAAAAGTAAGAAAACAATTTGTTCATACACAAATATTTCAGCTATTTAAAGTATATTCTGACATATTGTATGATTCTGAAATATGGAAAATATATAGAAATAAACGTTTATCATTATTTAAAGATTTATCGAAATTGAAGCAGTGATAGCTCAGTGGCATTGGCTATGGACTGCCGTACAGCAGGTCCATGGTTCGAATCCCGCCGCGGGCTTGACCTTCACCGCATGATGGAAGGGCTTTTTGCGAATGCCCGTCTGGCTAGCGACCACCCTCAAGTTGAAAATCTGTCGCCAAGCACCTAACAGTGTGTTCCGGCAGCAGTCCTTGAGAGCCAGAAAAATTACAGGCACATGAGACCTAACAACTGTACGTCTCAGTGTGACCGACACAGTGCAATTCGTCGTAGACGAAATGCGTCTGTTATAGGCAGAGGTTAGTTCGCTTAACTCAGGTGGGCCTCGAGCTTGTTCTGTCACAATAACGTCACCACAAAAAAAAAGTCAAGAAATTTGTACCTAAGTTTTTTAGAGTTATAAGTTCTAAATAAACAACTTTATAATGAATATATAGAATTAAACGTTTATCATTATTTAAAGATTTCATCAATCAATCTTTAATATCGAAATAAAATATCATGATTGCAGCTTCAGAACACACCTTTATAAGAGTAGCGGGGAATCACAGTTAAAACGATTACATACAAAACAATTTCAAATGTGAGTGAGTCCAGTGTCTAAGACATAATTTAGCACCAGAGGAAATAAACCAACAAGTTAAGAATGCTGAAATATAATTCCTTGCTGAAAAGTCAAGTGAATAATAAGTAACTACATAAAAGCCTTAAAATTACCTTTTAACTGCGGGTGCGAATTCGCACACTGGTCCATATATCTGGACCGGCGTGTAAAATCGCTCGATCACCATTCACCAGGGAATAAATACCCTTTAACTATATCATATAATGATGTATGTCGAACGTACATAGTAAGTTGTATGAGCAACAAGATACCAAAATTTTTTACATCTTGTTCTTTAAACTATGTCGATATTTTTAAAGCAGTGATGGCTCAGCGGCATTGACTATGGAATCCCGCGGTCTTGAGCTTCAACGCATGGTGGAGTAGCATTTTGTGAATGCTTGCTGTGTGCGTCCAGTGCCTGGATAAGGCCAGTTCAAGTAGAAAATCTGACGCGAAGCACCTAACGGTGTGTTCCGGCAGCTGTCCTTGAAAGCCAGTATTTCTAGGTTAAGCCTGATAACACCTTTGACCACATCATCACTTACCATTAGGTGAGATAGTGGTCAAAGCTACAAGAAATTAATAAAAAAATACGTTCAGGATTCTAAGTTAGAGTGTAATGATGAGCGATTCAATTGTAAAATCCTACGCTTACTCGGGATCAAAGTTGGGCACTCACAGCATATATATATGAAATTCTTCAATTATACATATAGTCAAATATCAAAATGCTACAGTACTAAGAAGATCTTACTAATATTATTTTTTTATATATGGAACTACATTTCACTTTATTTTTAGGGTTCCGTACCTAAATAATAAAAACGGGACCCTACCACTAAGACTCCACTCCATCTCCGTTCTTGTCTGTCTTACTGTCACTAGGCTGTATCTCATGAACCGTTATAGCTTGACAGTTGACATTTTCACAGCCAAAACATGGCCAAATGCAAGTCGGACTCGCGCTTGAATGGTTCCGTACCATTATCTATACAACATTAAACACTATATTATAACCTTTTTTTAGTTTACAAGCAGGGTACGGAAGCTTTAGTGCACGAGTCCAATTCGCACTTGGCCGATTTTTATTTAGGTAACGACTTAGTGTTTATTTGTTGTTTCGTATAATATTTTTATTTAATAATGTTTTAATACATACATTTATACATTAGATATAAATACCCGTGGGGTGCCGGGCTAGAATGTCCCCTCCCATCTCTACCCGTTGGTGTCGTAAGAGGCGACTAAGGGTAACACACCAGAAGGTGGGTAGTAGCGCTTTCTGAGGAATTTAATATCTCACAATGCGATTCCCAACCCAAGACGCCTACCAAGCGTGGGGATTATGGCTAACCCCCCTCATACTGGCGGAGGCCGTGTTCACCAGTGGACAATTTGGCTGATAGAGTACCTACACAATATAAAATTTAAAAAAAAAATGTATACCATTGTTATAAATAATTATTATTAGGTCCTTACATATGAAATTGGCGTTTTTCGTACTGGCCACTTTAATCACGCATTTCTCCTCTTTGGTAAGGAATTCCAAATTCAAATTTGTACAGCTATAGACTCATGTATTTGTGCTTCGATGATCGTCATTCATTTGTTTTTTTTCTTCTGTTTTTTTCTGTTTGCGTCACTCATTTTACAAAATGGAAAACCTTAAATATCGCATTATTTACGAGTACGAGTTCCGCCGTGGCACTAGTGCTGCGGAAACAACTCGAAGGGTGAATGATGTGTATGGCGGTCATGTTGCAAAAGAAAACACAGTTCGTTTTTGGTTCCAACGTTTTCGTTCTGGAAATTTCGACCTGCAGAACAAGCCCCGTGGACGGCCTGAGACTCAAGTTGATAATGAAGAGTTGAAGGCTATTGTGGAAGCGGATCCATCGCAAACCACGTCCGAGTTAGCTGCAGGCTGCAATGTTAGTGATAAAACTGTTTTAATTCACTTGAAGCAAATTGGGAAGATTAAAAAGCTTGAAAGGTGGGTACCTCACGAATTGACTGAAACAAACCGGCAAACGCGCGTCGACTGCTGCGTTACATTACTAAACCGGCACAATAATGAAGGTATTTTAAACCGAATCATTACCTGTGATGAAAAATGGGTTCTTTACGATAATCGGAAGCGCTCAGCGCAATGGTTAGATCCTGGCCAGCCAGCCAAATCCTGCCCCAAGCGAAAATTAACCCCAAAAAGTTACTTGTAAGCGTTTGGTGGACTAGTGCCGGTATTGTTCATTACAGTTTTTTCAAATCTGGCCAGACTATTACGGCTGATGTCTATTGTCAGGAATTGCAAACCATGATGGAAAAGCTAGCGGCTAAACAACCTAGGCTGGTCAATCGCTCAACGCCACTGCTGCTTCACGACAACGCTAGACCACACACTGCGCTACAGACGGCTACTAAATTAGAAGAGCTTCAATTGGAAAGTCTAAGACATCCTCCGTACTCCCCGGACCTTGCTCCAACAGATTACCATTTTTTTCGAAATTTGGATAACTTCTTGCAAGGGAAAAAATTCAACTCCGATGGGGCAGTCCAAATCGCCTTCAAAGATTTTATTGATTCCCGTCCGACTGGTTTTTTTAGTAAAGGGATCAATGAACTACCTATGAGATGGCAAAAGTGCATAGAAAATAATGGTTCATACTTTGATTAATTAAATATATTATATTAAAAAATATTCGACTTTTTGTTCCTCCCATACAAAACGCCAATTTCATATGTAAGGACCTAATATTTAGAAGCGAAGTTTACTTAGCTTTTCTTAACCGATCAGAAAAGTTAAGCAACGTCGCGCGCCGTCATGAGTTGGATGGGTGACCGCTAGTGACATTACTACTGAGCGCATCCGTGCTTTGGAGGGCACGTTAAGCCGTCGATCCCGGTTTTTTGTCTAAGTCGTTATAGCATGGTGGTAGGGCATTTTGCGAATGCCCGCCTGGCTAACTACCACCCTCAAGTAGGAAATCTGTTGCCAAGCACCTAACGGTGTGTTCCAGCAGCTGTCCTTCAGAGCCAGTACTTCTAGGTTAGCCTGAACAACATCTTCGACCACATCATCACTTAACATCAGGTGAGATAGAGGTCAAAAGATAACCTATCCGGAATTAGAATATAAAAATAATTGTAGGAATTAATTACGCCCTCAGTCTAAATTTTTTTAAGGACCTCTTCATCTTTATGTTAGCACATGGTTGCTGCACAATAATAAGAAATAAAATTTGTATTGGTACGATTTTTATTTAGACACAAAACTTTAGTTAAGCGAAATTTTAGAGCTGTATTCATATAGTAATTAAACAACTTTAAACGGTTTAAATCGCGTATATTTATCGTTATTTTATCTGTATTCATATGTTTTTTTTCTTTCGAGATAAATATATGGAAACGTGTTTTCGGATAAAGCATCGTAGTTGTCATAACCTCTAGAATATATTCATATCAGTGAGGCGCACACTCTTTGTTAAAAATATGTTAAATTTTCCCGTTTGCGACTTCACTCACCAATGCTTTTCTAAGAGGCTGGATATTGACAATATGCGGAGATAGGTATATTTCATTCGCTACACTGCCTACCTAAAAATATCGGCATTCATTATTTCATTTTCATAATGAAGTTTATATTTCGTTATGTAAATATTTTAGAATGACTATGTAGGGTAAACTGAGGTAATGTTGTCTTAGGTTTTCGCGATATTTACACATAGTAATTAAACAACTTTAAACGGTCGCAGCAAACACTTTGCAGTGATCGTGGTCACGGGGTGACTGTGTGTTTGAAACGTCGGGACAAAAATAATGATAAATATACGCAATTTAAACCGTTAAAAGTTGTTTAATTACTAAACTGAGGTAACTTGGCGATTGTTACCAACTTGGTGATATTTACAATATTGCGGATGTAGCCACTAGTATATTCGTTTATTTTAACGCCACCTAGTGTGGATTATAAGATTTACTTCACTATGGTCACAGCTAGGACTCAATTTTAACTACAGTATTTTAACAATTTTGATTTATCAACGGATTAAGTTGATGTGCTTCAGTTTATTAAGATGACAAATACTTCTCTCAAAGAAAACAATATTACAAGAGTTTATAGTACAATGAAACGGATTAAATAGCGGAATTCAATTAACGTAAGTTTGCCATTTTGAATATTTTATTAATATTTTCTCTTATTTCATTTCATATGTATAATTAGTAGTAATAAAATGTTTACTTATTTTTTATGTTTGTAAAAAAACAAAAATGATGTGACTGACTCACTAATGACCTATTTGTCGCACATAATGCCCATGGACTAATTATTTCTGTTATTTTGTTCTAGTTCTTTTTGTGTTATACTTTCCATCTACTATCAGTGGCCAAGTTAAGCAGATGTGTTGTAAGCGTATTTTCAGGTAGAGTATGTCCTCCACGAGTACATCTCTTCATTTTATTATGGACTGTCCTGGACACTTAATGGGTACCTAATACTTGTTTCCGTATTAATCTTCTATTATAACCATGGGTAATCAATTGGGCTGCCAAGGTGTTCGGGTGTTTCTTGAGTCGCTGGTTCTAGAAATATGTCTACAAAGATTTTAAAGAAGAAAACCACGTTAACCAACCAACCAACGACGCCAAGTCTGGCAATTTGCGACAAGCTCTTAGTAAAATAAAAATGGCACATCAATGTATCAATGTTCACGAAAGTTTAACATTTATTAAAAATGTATTTGATCACATAACCAATTTCTTAACGATACGGCAGATTCGATAGTTAATTAGTTAGAACGAAACAATTTATGCGCAAATATTTCTAAAACCAAATACGTCAACTTCCACAACTATAACTCAGTAAAAGAAAAAGCTACAACGTTGTATGCAGGTCATGTTATTGACGAAGCTGTAGCTGTGTCTGAAAGTCTATGAGCATTGTAACTGGAAGTCTCATATGAAAGAAGTTGCCCTGAAATTAAACAGATTTGTATTTGCGATTCCATTTGTTTATTAGAGATTACAAGAACATTCCGAAGAGAATAAGAGAGCTCCCTCTAAATTATTTTAAAATAAAACTACATCAATCATCACTGCTTTTATGACATGAAAGATTTTTTTGACATAAAGGACCATTGACGTTTTTTATTTAAATCGACTTTGTTAAAATTATTCAAATATAATGGTATTTTAACTTTTTAGAATCTGTTTGTTTTTCTTTTTTACTTGATTTTAATGTAATCTCGTATAAGTAATGTGATTTTAATTGTATAATGTGTAATTTATATTTGTATATTTTGTAATGTGTAATTTATATTTGTATAATATTATAGAAATGGTGAAGCACGATGAACTACTTTTTAAATTTGACCTGAATAACATGTAATTACCGTGTTTCTTACATATAACTATGTTTCAATTTCAATTTCATAAAACAAATACAATTTTAGATATTGTTTTGCTTTTATTTCATATATCACCAAGATAGGAGCCCTATTACTAAGTTATCTCAAGTCACCAAGTCAGCTCAGATTCAAGGTAGATTTTAGAAATGTCATAAATTAATATATATTGATAACATTTTAATATTAGGTCCTTACATATGAAATTGGCGTTTTTCGTACTGGCCACTTTAATCACGAATTTCTCCTCTTTGGTAAGGAATTCCAAATTCAAATTTGTACAGCTATAGACTCATGTATTTGTGCTTCGATGATCGTCATTCATTTGTTTTTTTTCTTCTGTTTTTTTCTGTTTGCGTCACTCATTTTACAAAATGGAAAACCTTAAATATCGCATTATTTACGAGTACGAGTTCCGCCGTGGCACTAGTGCTGCGGAAACAACTCGAAGGGTGAATGATGTGTATGGCGGTCGTGTTGCAAAAGAAAACACAGTTCGTTTTTGGTTCCAACGTTTTCGTTCTGGAAATTTCGACCTGCAGAACAAGCCCCGTGGACGGCCTGAGACTCAAGTTGATAATGAAGAGTTGAAGGCTATTGTGGAAGCGGATCCATCGCAAACCACGTCCGAGTTAGCTGCAGGCTGCAATGTTAGTGATAAAACTGTTTTAATTCACTTGAAGCAAATTGGGAAGATTAAAAAGCTTGAAAGGTGGGTACCTCACGAATTGACTGAAACAAACCGGCAAACGCGCGTCGACTGCTGCGTTACATTACTAAACCGGCACAATAATGAAGGTATTTTAAACCGAATCATTACCTGTGATGAAAAATGGGTTCTTTACGATAATCGGAAGCGCTCAGCGCAATGGTTAGATCCTGGCCAGCCAGCCAAATCCTGCCCCAAGCGAAAATTAACCCCAAAAAAGTTACTTGTAAGCGTTTGGTGGACTAGTGCCGGTATTGTTCATTACAGTTTTTTCAAATCTGGCCAGACTATTACGGCTGATGTCTATTGTCAGGAATTGCAAACCATGATGGAAAAGCTAGCGGCTAAACAACCTAGGCTGGTCAATCGCTCCACGCCACTGCTGCTTCACGACAACGCTAGACCACACACTGCGCTACAGACGGCTACTAAATTAGAAGAGCTTCAATTGGAAAGTCTAAGACATCCTCCGTACTCCCCGGACCTTGCTCCAACAGATTACCATTTTTTTCGAAATTTGGATAACTTCTTGCAAGGGAAAAAATTCAACTCCGATGGGGCAGTCCAAATCGCCTTCAAAGATTTTATTGATTCCCGTCCGACTGGTTTTTTTAGTAAAGGGATCAATGAACTACGTATGAGATGGCAAAAGTGCATAGAAAATAATGGTTCATACTTTGATTAATTAAATATATTATATTAAAAAATATTCGACTTTTTGTTCCTCCCATACAAAACGCCAATTTCATATGTAAAGACCTAATATTACTATAGCTGATAAAAAGGTAATGCTTTTGTTTCTATATTCTTTAACAGATAATAATTTATTTGTTACAAACAATTGTTTTATAATTTAAATTCCTTAATGTCACCAAGTAAGTCAGTTTACATTTTTACTTTCCTTATATTTGAAATGTAAAGTACGGTGTGAAAGTCGTCAACCCTTACTCGGACTAAAGCCGCGTTGATTTTATAAACGTACTGCACATGTTATTGTTATCATTAAATATTAGGTCCTTACATATGAAATTGGCGTTTTTCGTACTGGCCACTTTAATCACGAATTTCTCCTCTTTGGTAAGGAATTCCAAATTCAAATTTGTACAGCTATAGACTCATGTATTTGTGCTTCGATGATCGTCATTCATTTGTTTTTTTTCTTCTGTTTTTTTCTGTTTGCGTCACTCATTTTACAAAATGGAAAACCTTAAATATCGCATTATTTACGAGTACGAGTTCCGCCGTGGCACTAGTGCTGCGGAAACAACTCGAAGGGTGAATGATGTGTATGGCGGTCGTGTTGCAAAAGAAAACACAGTTCGTTTTTGGTTCCAACGTTTTCGTTCTGGAAATTTCGACCTGCAGAACAAGCCCCGTGGACGGCCTGAGACTCAAGTTGATAATGAAGAGTTGAAGGCTATTGTGGAAGCGGATCCATCGCAAACCACGTCCGAGTTAGCTGCAGGCTGCGATGTTAGTGATAAAACTGTTTTAATTCACTTGAAGCAAATTGGGAAGATTAAAAAGCTTGAAAGGTGGGTACCTCACGAATTGACTGAAACAAACCGGCAAACGCGCGTCGACTGCTGCGTTACATTACTAAACCGGCACAATAATGAAGGTATTTTAAACCGAATCATTACCTGTGATGAAAAATGGGTTCTTTACGATAATCGGAAGCGCTCAGCGCAATGGTTAGATCCTGGCCAGCCAGCCAAATCCTGCCCCAAGCGAAAATTAACCCCAAAAAAGTTACTTGTAAGCGTTTGGTGGACTAGTGCCGGTATTGTTCATTACAGTTTTTTCAAATCTGGCCAGACTATTACGGCTGATGTCTATTGTCAGGAATTGCAAACCATGATGGAAAAGCTAGCGGCTAAACAACCTAGGCTGGTCAATCGCTCCACGCCACTGCTGCTTCACGACAACGCTAGACCACACACTGCGCTACAGACGGCTACTAAATTAGAAGAGCTTCAATTGGAAAGTCTAAGACATCCTCCGTACTCCCCGGACCTTGCTCCAACAGATTACCATTTTTTTCGAAATTTGGATAACTTCTTGCAAGGGGAAAAATTCAACTCCGATGGGGCAGTCCAAATCGCCTTCAAAGATTTTATTGATTCCCGTCCGACTGGTTTTTTTAGTAAAGGGATCAATGAACTACCTATGAGATGGCAAAAGTGCATAGAAAATAATGGTTCATACTTTGATTAATTAAATATATTATATTAAAAAATATTCGACTTTTTGTTCCTCCCATACAAAACGCCAATTTCATATGTAAGGACCTAATATTTTAGAAATGCTTTCTTTTCTCAATTTTCCTATACTACTTCTACTTATTCAAATTTAAAAATTGAATGCTTGACACGAATAAAAGTTATCAATCCCTACTCGGACTGTAGCCGCATTAATTTTAAATAGGTGCTATTCATGTTATTATTATGTATAAATATCTTAGAAAAACTATTATTTTTTTACTTACCATGTACGAGAAATGAAAAGTAGAGTATTTAACACGGATGAAAGTCATAATTCCTACTGGGAATATTGTCCAAATATCTACGTACATAATATCGGGTATTGATTCCTTTCGACGACCCTTGTACAATAATCGACTATTCCACATGGATGCTGTTGGTCGAATGTCAAATTTTCAACACGAATTTGTTCAGGATATACCTACCGGTCACATTTTAACGTGAGTTAGATGTGAAAAATCATCACCGTTGAGGAGTTAAATAATAAGAAAACAAGTGCATTTTTTTATCTTTAATCAAGCAGTTATGAAACAAAATGAATTTATTGCCACTATGTCTGTAGATAGTATATGTTTTTTCTGAATCCAAACCACCACCCTCTAAAGACTTTACCAAAATCAAGAAATTTCCTTCTGCACGACAATATATACATTTACTGTACCATCTGTAAATACCCAAGTAATAAATACACAATAATATAAATAATTATTCTTTTTCCAGTCCTATCCAATCAATGAAGATTGCCTTTTTTATGTTATTGTGACAACATAAAAAAAGGAACAAGCCCGAGGCCCACCTGATGTTAAGTGGACTAACCTCTGCCTATAACAGACGCATTTCGTCAACGACGAATTGCACTGTGCCCGTCACACTGAGACGTCCAGTTGTTAGGTCTCATTAGCCTGTAATTTTTCTGGCTCTCAAGGACTGCTGCCGGAACACACTGTTAGGTGCTTGGCGACAGATTTTCTACTTGAGGGTGGTCGCTAGCCAGGCGGGCATTCACAAAATGCCCTTCCACCATGCGGTGAAGCTGAAGCCCGCGGCGGGATTCGAACCATGGACCTGCTGAACGGCAGTCCATAGCCAATGCCACTGAGCCATCACTGCTTCAAAATACCTATCGTGTATTTGTAATTTTGTAATGTAATCCGCATAGCAGGCGTTATTGCAAACATAACAATATTAAAATTATTAGCAGAACTCTAAATTAATATGTTGGAATGGGACTCTTTGGAGTCATCGTATCATAAGAATAGTGAATGCTATGAAGTCCCCTGGGGGCAGTCCCCCAGGGGACTTTATAGCACTCAAATAAGTGACTTTAGTGGAACGTTCGGAAGAAAATACTGTAACTACTGTGTAACTTTATTTACAATATATTTTTTCAATTTATAACTAGTCTTTGACCAGTAATAATGATTTTCAGAAATAGACTTGGGTTGAGTATTTCACCTAGAATTACTGGCTCTCAAGGTCAGCTACTGGAAAACACCGTTAGGTGCTTAGTGGCAGATTTTCTACGTGAGAGTGGTAGCTAGCCAGGCAGCATTTGTATAATGCCCTACCACCATGCAAAACTACGTCAATTCAATTTTTTTAACACATTAAACTCGACAAATGTACAAATAATACGAGTCTAATTTTAAACTAAAATTAAAAACTATCTGACTTTTTTTTGTGTATAAAGGGTTAATAAATATGTATTTATTAAATGTAATATTGTACAATAGGTATTTATTTGTACACATCAGATGTTCTCTAAAAATAAGTTTATTTTTACTGGCAAATAAAGCAGTTATATATCCGGTATCACTGAAATTTCGTAATAAACAAAAACTTATTATGAACTTATCAAGAAAGTAAGATGATATTAAAATTACCGGTGTGTACACAGCAACATATTGACAACAAAATTTGTAAATACCGCTCTTTTGAAATCAGGCCGGCAACTAAACATACATACCAACTTGACCACAGTCAAAGTCGATAAGAATATGATACAAATATACTTAAAATAAACGTAATATTGACTAGTTGTTTAAAACAATTTATTTAAACTACTGCAGCTAAGTTTTGACCAAAATAAATAAGAATTAAACAGGTTTTAATGTTGTAAGTATCTCAGTTGTACTGCATCCGGTCGCTCAAATTTGTCGCTAGAGGGCGCCACATGTTCGACGTCATTCGTGTATCTATAGTTTCCTTCTGTTTTGAAACCCAAGCTTGGTGATTTCGTTCATTGAAAATTGGTAGAAAGATAATTTGAAGTGTTTCAGAGTGTGAATTTAGAGTGCTCTCAAAATGGAAAAAAGAGTCGCCTTAGAATTGAGGGGAAGGAATCCTTCACAGGTAAATAAAATCTATTTTTCGATATGTTGGAATGTTTTGTCGATACGTATTTCATCTGGTACAAATATGTGATAGTTATTTATTAATACTGGGTATTGTAATTAACGTAGTGTTTCAGCATTTAGCTCAGGAAAAGGTTATTAATGCAAATTAACTTCCTACAAGATGTGGCATTACATTGAACAGAAACTGGCCATTCCCGATTGTTACGTTTCATTCATGTGCACGTAATTAACAAATAATTTCGTGAAATATAACATTCTAAATATTTTATCATTATATCTGGATGTTTCCAACTTCCAGAGGCTGTAGGTAGACCACATTTGAAGGCAGATATAACGTTTCTTCAATAAATAATATCATATTGAGGTTAAGTGTCGAAACTTATGGATGTCAAGACGTGTTATGTATTAAATTATTTTTCTAAGAAAAAGAGCTAATAATGAGAAAGTTTCTGTAATAGTTATGTTTTCTAAGAATATCTGTGTTATTATGATAGGGAGAAATAATCAAAAACTTGGCGGTTTCATTGTAAGGGCTCATTGATTTACGAGTTGTCAATGTCATTGAATAATTACAGAAAATTTACGAGTTGTCGGTTTATGAACCAAAATCTCACATTATTCTGTAATAATTCTTCATTCAATGCATCACAATGTAATTTTTCATATGCATACGTTATCAAAACTATTATGATCTACGTAAACTTTGATTCAAGTACACAACGTAATTTCGCGCCCTTTCACCCGTACGTGGTTTCACCTACGAAAGTCATGGGCCAAGGCAAAGGTACCTCACTGAAATATAATAATAGGAGGCACGTAAACATCTTGCTTCTTTCACTGAAAAACATAGATCATTACACTTTCATCTGCAGGCATCATTGACGCACGCCTTACCAAATCAGCGGCCATTTTTATTGCGTCGCGATGATTCGTGTCATCCGCCATTGCCAAGTGGAAAACAATCTTGTTTCTATCCGCGATAAAACCACGAGAACTACATATTTTTCTATAAACGGTAAAATGAACACATCCCTTCTATGTTACAATGAATATTTCTTCAAAGGGATCACTCATTAACTGGATTTTCCAAACTACGCCTGTGCCTTTGACAACTGGATAACACCATTTTGGTTTGACGTTTCTCTCTCTAGCGGATTTGTCTTGAAAAATATGTTGAACCAATTGCATTACCATTAATACATACATACATCACCTTGACTCGACTTTGTATTCGATAAAAAGATAAAAATTTCATATAATTTGTAATGTTAGTAAAAGTTGTCCATTGATGATCAGTCCTCATACGTACAGTGTTCTTGTCTACAGACTTCTAGTAGGTACATAAGTACATCAACACAAACCTATTCTAGTCTACTACGCATATTTTGTATGTGTGTGTAAGTACTGCCTACAAAAATACATATACAATGAACTATCTGCAGAGGATCCAGGAGAATGGTGTCCATGGTCCCCCAATTAGGCATTAGGACCATAAGTACCTACTAAGCCATAATTTTTTTGTACAGACTCCCTTCGTCTAAGCAGGAGCAAAAATCATTATACCATAATATCAATACTACAATACCATAATATGAAGACGGTTTCGGCATTAAATATTATCTGGTTAACCTGGTGGATATTGTATAACTGAGGTACCTACAGAACAAAATAAATCATTCTTGTAATAAATCAGTCATGGAGTTTCTCTTATAGATTGCAAAAGACCTTCTACTAGTGATCAAAACATAACTTATGAAATGTGGCTTCTGATGTGAGGTGGTGCGTGCCATAGTGGCCTATCTTTTTAAGGCATAATGAAAATCAATTGTGTCTGCAAAAGATAGCCCACTCTGGTACTCACTTCTTTATATAATTATAATGATAATATCTATGTCTACATTCTAGAACTTTGCCTACCCGTTTGGGGTTATAAAGGCATGATGATTTTTGTGTAGAAGAAAACCTAAAGAATTGTTCTATCTTTTTCAGGTGAAAGAGCTTAATCTTGACAACTGTCGCAGCACAACCATTGTAGGGCTCACCGATGAGTACACAAATTTGGAAATCTTAAGCCTTAACAATGTAGGTTTAACAACACTAAAAGGGTTCCCCAGCCTTCCAAAGCTGAGGAAGCTGGAGCTCTCCGACAACAGAATTTCAAATGGTCTGAATTTCCTCAATGGATGCAAGAAAATTACACATTTGAACCTCTCAGGAAATAAAATTAAAGATCTAGATACATTGAAGCCTCTGGAAGGATTCCTGCACTTGAAAAATCTTGATTTGTTCAACAATGAAGTAACAAGCATTGATGAGTACAGGAGTAAAGTGTTTGCACTCCACCCTTCATTGCAGTATCTTGATGGGTAAGAGATTAGCTTCTAGATAATCCTTAAAGTTTACAAGATTATTCAGTAACTAATGTATTATAATTTTAGTTGTCCAGATTGTATAGGTTAATAAATTAAGACACCTACCTACTCTTCTGAAATTTCTAATATAATTTACAGTACTGTCAGCTGTTCTTTAATATTTGATTTATAGTTAATATGCTAGCCTTTGACCACTATCTCACCTGATGGTAAGTGGTGATGTGGTCAAAGATGTTATTCAGGCTAACCTAGAAGTACTGGCTATCAAGGACAGCTGCTGAACACACTGTTAGGCGCTTAGCTACAGATTTTCTACTTGAGGGTGGTACTAGCTAGCCAGGCGGGTATTTGCAAAACCCACCTGGCTAGCTACCTACCACCATGCTGTAATGACTGCCATCCTAAGACAAGGACCAACAGCTTAACATGCCCACCGAAGCATAGAGCGCTTGCTCAGTAGTCATGTCACTAGAGGTCACCCTCCAAGTTACCCAAGTTACGACCACAGGGGATGTTGCTTAACTAGCTGATCAATTAAGAACAGCTAAACAAACTATGCTATGGTGGCTTCAAAGTAAGCAACAAAAGTAGCATGAATAGGGCTCTCAGAAAGTACTGTCATGAAATTTATTCAACCCTGCCCAACCTTGCCAAGGTATTGTTGGCTCCCAAAAAAGAATGCAACATTATCTGTAACTAACTTATATTGCCTAGATGAGCCAATGTAATTGTATAATGATATAGAAGTTGTTGTATCTGTAAAATATTGTTTTTTTTTTCATTTTGATGTTCCAAATAAAGTTATATGTGCTGTTCAAAGCTGGAAATGAGAATATATGGTACCCAAGTTGAACTATTACTATTATTATCTTAACTGCGTGGTCAACAAGTAGCAAAACCTTACATGACATGGTATGTCATATTGACTCATTCTTAGAATATAGTTAAATTAGTCATCATTTCAATTTCTTATATGCTTTGAATTAAAAGTTATAATTACTGATTAGTGTGGTTCTGAAAAGTATGACAGGATATATAAATAAATTAAAAGAACCCTATTCTGTTTTCAGATTTGACAAAAAGGACAGAGAAGCTGATGACAGCGATGTTGAAGAAGAAGATGAGATGAATGGGAACAATGACAGTGACGAAGATGGTTAGTACTCAATCTCTATTGACTGCTTTTTATTTATATACTGAGTTATTTTCAGTAACAGTTTGGTATCTAAAACTGTATGGTAGGTGGAAAAAGGCATTACATGGGCACAGAGATAATAAGCATTTTACTATACCTGGTGCAATGTAGGTATTTCGACATCTCTACTTAGCACTATTGGAATGTCCAGGCATAATGAGTATGTCTTCTTATCAAACATGTGACACATCCCTTTTTGAGCTATTCCTTCTGCCATATACATGCTACTCAGGCAGAAATTTAGAAATGGTTTTGCAGTTCCTACATCATTTGCATCAATATGTAGGCCACAGTACGCTATGGGCAGAGCTCTATAATAAAGTTGGTGATGTTTATCATCAAAAATCTAAAAGCAGGTCTGGTGATGAATTTGAAAACAAATCAACTCAACAGACAAAATTCAATTCTTATCAATTAGACAAGGTGGATTGCCTGATGTTAAGCTATTGTTTCTGCTCAGACGCTCCACGCTGAATTGCATTAGCTATATAAGATATTTTTTGTTAAATCTCACCTGCCCGTTATTCATTATTGATTCATAACTTTTTGATAGGTTAATTGAACATCATCAGCAGTACTCGGTAACGTTGATAAACTTATCATAAAGTTATGAAGCTATGTATTATAAATAAGAGGGTATGTGTTTTTATATGTCCTGATGATGTATACATTGTCGCTTCTTGCTCAATAAATAAATAAGGCGGTCATTTAGACATTTTCTTTGCAACAATCTTACCACATAGTAAATATGCCAAAACTACCATATAGATTGCATATATTTAAAGTTACTGCACTTAAATTGGTTCTATAGATATATGCGAAGGTCCTATAATATAAATATGTTATAATAAATCAATTTAAAATATGGTTAGTAATTAAGTATGTCATTGAAACAAAGAGTTTGAACAATTATAGATAGCCCTTTAAATATTTACTGCAAACATACTACCAATTCTTTATTTTGTGGTTCAATACATTCTATAGTAAGCTATACATAAGCTTCCCATTACAACACTATCATTACAGTTGTTTATTCACGTTAACCACATGTGGTTTTAGCATCCTGAGTTGATTATTTTTGTACCTATATCATAAGGTATTGCGTTGGCAGCTTGGCCACCTTATCTTTATGATATGAAAGGTAATTGTAATAGTTGTATAATACATTCCAGATCTGGACATAGATTTGGGTCCGCTGATCATTGATGATGGTAGTGAGTTGAAAAGAATGGCAGAGGAGCACAGTTCGCTGCCTGTGTTGTTATACACTGTGTATGGTCTTCTTTTCCACATGGGGTTCCTTTTGAAAAGTAAGCTATTGTATGACTTCTTGGTTGTATGGCTTTTGTGGCTTAGGCACATTTCGGCCAATGTCCATACATGTTAATTTCCAAAATCATGTGGAGTTCATATAATCTAAAAAAAGTTTGGTGATTAGAGCAGGGAACACCCATATGCATCTGTATGTGTAATGCAACTAATCTTGTATTTTATAGTAATTATTTTAATATTTTTTCATGCCACCTTATTTGTTTTCTGTTTCTGCTATGGCTAGACGAAAATAAGTGTTCATATTATAAATAATACTCTTCCATGTTTTGGAATATTTTATTATCTTAATTAGTGGTGCTCCCTTGCAACTTTGCTTGCCGTTTTCTTATTTTTCTGTGCACTTCCAGTAACTGTCCAACATGAGAATTATGATAACTGCTGTATAATTTAATTTTGTGGAACAAACAGGCTTTCTAGAAGTAAAAGTATTTTAAAATTTTTAATCATCTTATTAAGTAGTCTAAACAAAAGCAAATCATCCTTACATCCCTGATTGTGAAGTTCCATTATGCAGCTATACCTGGGTTACACTCATTTTCAAAAGTATTGAACCTATATGTATAAAGTATTTTAATTAAATAATCTCATAATTATTTATAATTAAATAATCTCATAATTATTTTTAATTAAATAATCTCATAATTATTTTTAATTAAATGATTACATAATTATTTTTAATTAAATAATCTCTTATTTATTACTTAGAAACATCATTATTGTGTATTATAGACCATCATGTACCATGAACATGGTGATCTACAATACAAAATAAATATTTTTCATTTTTCATACTCGGAAAGTAGTGTTTGTTTAATCCGATTAGCGGGTGGAAGACGCTGCTTCCCACCTAAAGGCGGGAAAAACTCATAGTAAATACTTCCATCTCTAGGGTTGGAGTGTCTCGTAACCATGGTAACCATTGTTGTACACAAAATTAGATGTCCAGGTTTTTTAGTTGTAAAATATTCTGCTGTTATTAAAAATAATAACTATGTTTTTTGTTTATGTAAAGGCTGAAAGAACTAATTTATAACAGAAATAAACTCATTTTCTCAAGTTAGTGTACCTAGCTTCTATGAAAATTTTAGTCACTAATTCTGTTTTTAACATGAATAAATGTGTGAAATTGAATAAAAAAAAACCTTTAAAATGGGATGGCCCCCGCCAGTGGGTAGATACGCAATGTGTTGCATATTTAAAATTTAAAAAAGTCTATATTAATTGCCAGGGTAGAAAGTAATTGGAAAAAAAAGTAATAATTAAAAAAACAAATTTGCCAATTGTTTTAAATGCTCAATTAATTTTATTTAAGTATTTTCTAGTCTAGTTATCATTTTCAGAAAATATTTTAGAGAGTCTAAAATTTTTTACTTTCCTCATATTTTAAATGAAAAGTAGAGTATTTAACATGGATTCAAGACTTCATGTAGGAACCTGGGCTATGACTGCTTTAATTTTAAATAAGTATTACTTATGTTATTATTATCAATAAATAATATAGAGAAACTTTATTTATTTTCCACATATTCGTAGTGAAAAGTAGAGTGTTTAACACAGGTGTCAGTCATCAATTCCTATTCGGACCAAAGCCGGCCGTAAATAATCCCAATCAAAATTTTACCTTAAATTTCACAAACATTTCTAACATCTCAATTAATATTACATAGGTACTTCTCATTTTATATTAATGAATAATTTACAATAACATTTTTTTTTTTACTTTCCTTATATGCGAATTGAAAATTAGAGTGTTTAACACTGGTGAAAGTCATCAATTCCTACTCGGACTATAGCCACCCTCGCTGCTCGTATGGGAGTTGATTCCTTTCGACCCTTGTATAACAATCTACTATTCCACTGCCTAAAATAAATGTGAATAATGACCCATGTTGTTATTTATACATATTTTAGGTTCTGATGTAGAGGAAGAGGAAGAAGATGATGGTGAGGTGTCACTAAGTGCTGTTTACAATGAGAACCTTGGTAAGTGTCTCATATCTAAGCAAATATTTTTTTTTTTTTTTTTTTTATGCCTGATAGGTTACCCTTGACCACTATCTCACCTGATGGTGAGTGATGATGTGGTCGAAGATGTTGGACAGGCTAACCTAGAAGTACTGGCTCTCAAGGACAGCTGCCGGAACACACCGTTAGGTGCTTGGCGACAGATTTTCTACTTGAGGGTGGTAGTCAGGCGGGCATTCGCAAAATGCCCTACCACCATGCTATAACGACTGCCATCCTAAGACAACAACCGGGACCGACGGCTTAACGTGCCCTCCGAAGCACGGAAACGCTCAGTAGTAATGTCACCAGCGGTCACCCATCCAACTCATGACCGCGGGCGACGTTGCTTAACTTTGCTGATCGGCTGAGAACAGCTAAGTAAACTTTGCTACAAGCGCTGCAAAAAATCTTAATTATATTACTCATCTTCTAAGAGTTCGCATATGATTTATGCATATTTAATTCATGACATAAATGCACACAATTGCATAATTTGCACAAAAGTAGTTTCACTCAAGTTCAGCTTGCAAAAAACTTTATAAGCTCTGGCTGTCATATGGTGTCAACCAGAGCTTAGCCTGCAGACCTGCACAGTATATAATTTGTAGAGCTTATTAAGTTTTATGTGAGCTATAAGTGAGGTGGTGAATACTCGGCCACACTATCAGATACTCAGTTGCTTACCGACTTGCGAGTTAGTGGCCAAACGTAAGTAAAACTTTAAGATGTAGAAGATTGGTCAAGAGCATAAACATTGCTATTGTACTATATGCAGCCCTCAACATTCAGAAACACTTAATTAACCACATGAACACTCAAAAAAACACATATTTCGGATAATTACAATCATAATATGATACAAAAGAGTATTTTGGTGGACAGTAAAAGTTGAATGCATACTTAATTGTGCCAGTGTTTTATTAAAATAATCCATTAAAAGTAAGATGTTTGTCTTTATCAATAATATGAGTATTTTAATTTGTTTTGAATAATTAATTTATCTATCACAACTGTATATCCTCAAAATTGTAGCCTGAGGCATTAACACCTACAAGCTTATTATTGTACCATACTACCCACATACTTATTATTATACCGTATTATTAGCTACGTCCACAGTAATAGTGGGTAAATGCCATCCCAGGCTCAGTGCAATACTGGATATTTACCAAGAATTTACTATAGGAAAACCTATGACTAGGCTTATTTGGAGATCAAACCCATGATATTGAGATTCTGAATGACATACAATACCATTTGATCAATCAGATAACAGTAATTAATGAATATATAGTGGGAGATCCCATTAGCAAGAGTCTGTTGTGGTGATACCACAGTAATGTCAGATAGTCTGCCTCCAAGCACTACTGTGTTCACACTTTGCTCTTTTAGTAAGTAGTGTAGCAGTGAAAATACTGAGTGAACAAGACAAGAACATCTTGTGATGACGAGAGCAATGCAGTGCCAAGCACAATGAGCAAAGGGACACTGGAACTGTAATGGCAGACTTGACGCTTACCATCTGGCAGGCGACTGTCCATCTCAATACTTTATGACATAAATAAAAACAACTAAATGTATTCAGTAAGAAAGGTATGTATCTAAATTTAAAACTAAGAAAATCATCTGAATGTCTATAAGAGTTACGTACAGACAACAAAATCATTGATTGTGGGGAAGGTTATCTATTATTGAATGGTTTTTTTTGCAAGAAGTTCTCATATTTATAATAATGAATTCCTTTTCATTTTGAGATTATAAACAAAGCCAATCCACTGTAATCCAAACAAATTCAATCCACTGCAGCCCTCTCTCACCGTCACAATACAATATAAAAAGAGGGCCCAATCATGTCACTTCAATGCGGACCTAGAATTACCACCAGATTCCTCTAGTTATTTATGATACTTACGCAATTTTCCATTCATTACACAGAAGAAGAAAGCTCAGCGAGTTCTCTGTACGACGGCAGCGACGTTGAAGAAGAAGAGGATGTCGAAGATGAAGATGGCGAGGGAGAAAACGATGCTGACGGCGAAAACAACGCCAAAGCGCAAGGTACGTAAAACAACAACAAGGTGCAAGATAAATAAAAAAAAAACTATTTGGCGCAAGATGAGAAATGTTACCAGTGAAATTACAGCTACATTTCTTGGTTTCTGTCTTGTATAATCGAAGCACTGATAGATATGTGATAACTAACTTAAAAATATCTTGGGTGACTAATGGATTGTAGCAATGGGTTATGTATTCCACAATTAAACAACTGATAGAAGTTAAACCGGCAAAAACACTCGCGTTGAGGATCGAATACGTCGACCCGGGTTTTGAGCATATCAGATGCTCATCATCAGGGCGAGTGCGCAGCTGCGTCTGCGAGCATCCGGTAAATATGTGTGAAACTCAAGAGAATTTCATCTCAAAAAGAACTGATACATGAATGTGACAGAACAAGCTCCAGGCCCACCATTTGCATGGTGGTAGGGCATTCGCAAGAATGCCCGCCTGGCTAGCTACCACCCTCAAGTAGAAAGTCTGTCGCCAAGCACCTAACGGTGTGTTCCGGCAACTGTCCTTGAGAGCCAGTACTTCTAGGTTAGCCTGAAACAACATCTTCGACCACATCATCACTAACCATCAGGTGAGATAGTGGTCAAAGGCTAACCTATCAGGCATGAAAAATAAACCTGATGTTAAGCAGACTAACCTCTGCCTATAACAGATACATTTCGTTACAAGTCACGAATTGCACTGCGCCCGTCACCTTGAGACATAGTTGTTAAGTCTCATGTACCTGTAATTTTACTGGCTCTCAAGGACTGCTACCGAACACACTGTTAGGTGTTTGGCGACAGATTTTCTACTTGAGGGTGATCGCTCGCCAGGCGGGCATTCGCAAAATGCCCTTCCACCATGCGGTGAAGCTCAAGCCCGCGGCGGGATTCGAACCATGGACCTGCTGCGCGGCAGTCCACAGCCGATGCCACTGAGCTATCACTGCTTCAAAACTGCTTGTTTAATAAAGGACATGGCATGCCTTGTTTTCTATTTAGAGAACAGTGGCTAACATAATGTATGGCCATGACCTTGAGAATCCAGCTGTGGGACAGAAATAGCCTGAACAAGACAGTGAACAATAGATAATCAGTTCACTTTCATATAGTCACATACTTATCGCATTTGTTTACATGATCTTTGTACCTCGTATGATTTAATAATTCGCCGCCATGTGCAACGGGCACTGCACGCGTGTCATCTTTGGGTAATCTTGTAACAAAGTGCAAACTTAATTCTTAGTTTGATATCTGGTTTAAGGTGTGCGTGTGGACTGAGTGACCACATTTTTTTTTTGTTTATTTTTGTTAAGTTAGTTACTTCAAGATTTAGTAAAAGTCATAATATAATTTGTAAAATGCGAACTGTAATTTGTAATGAATTAATAATAAAGTTATGACTCATTAACTATGGTCTCTCAGTTCACACACTCAAAATTCCAAATCTGCGTAAATACATAACTTATAGTCACGTATTGTATACAGATATTTAGTAAAACATATTTTAAAGTGTTTAGAAGATAACAAACCACAACGTGGAAACTAAAATTGCAAATTACAAAATTCTTCCTGGTGTCACTGAGAGACCACTTATAAAACACATATACTTTATTAATTATGCCACAAAAACTATATATTTTAACTGCTAACTTTAGTAAAAGATACATGTAAATTTGTAAAAGTAAAATAAGAGCACCGTTTTTGGCTACTTTAGTAAAATTAACATTTAATTGTGGTCACTCAGTTCACACATGATGAATATGTAAATTAATTGAAAGTTCTTGAATTATAAGTAATAGATTAAAATTAAATATATCAGTATTTAGTAAATCTTTTTTACTACAAGGATGTGTATTTTTATCATGTATTGATTGCTCTTAAGATCAGATAATTGCTATTTAATATTTTCAATACAATTTATGTAGTAGGGTGACCACACAATGAAAATTCATTTGAGTTATTAAGCTTATTTACGCTAAGTATTTCATTACTCAGAACCACCAAGTTCGCCAGTAATGAAATACGTTGATGACGTTTTTAATAATAGCATAAATAAATTTCACCACGTGACATCACACACACTAATACCTGTTATAAATCTGATGAAATTCACGATTATGGGTATGTATATATACCTACATATATATATATACATGTGTATATTTAGCCAGTGTCATGTTTTAGAAATAACAGTTTTACAGATATTTTCAAGTACAAAGTAGGTTAAGTCAAAATCAGAGCTTAGTAAAATATTGTGGTCAAGACAAAGGTGAGTCATTCATGCCTTCTTGAAGTGGTGAAAATTTTACAGGAATTTTTCATGGAGCTCAGAATAAATCACCAAAAGTTATGTTTTCTACGTTGTAGTACTTGCTTACACTTGTGCACGATAATGAACACTCAATGAATCATTCTACATCATAATTGTACATAATATCAAAACTCAAAGGAACACTAGTTTCAGTAAAAAATACAAAGTCCCCAAAATTGACTTTTACTCTCGTACTCTTTCCCGCCTAAATCTTCCACTCCACTAGATGTTTTGGAGGGCAGTAATGAGATTTGAATTTGGAACATGTAATATAGTGCCTTTATGCACTCTACGAGATTATTCAAAAATATAGTATGAAAAACTTACTGACAATTTTGAACACTGTTAGGTACCGTCGTCGCTGCGTCGGTATGTGTAGTAAAAAAAAACAAATCAAACGCGCGAGCACCGAATACCTATTTCAAACAAATTAATAACGCGAAACTTTCGTTCTCAAGTTTAATAAGAAAAATTATAACGACAAAGCAAATATAACCGAATTAGACTCTAATGTAAAAAAGTTGTTTATATTAGGTTTTCGCGATTATTACACATTGTAATTAAACAACTTTAAACGGTTTAAATCGCGTATACTTATCATTATTTTTATCAAATTAGTCACCCCGTGACCACGATCACTGCTAAGTGTTTGAAACGTCGGGACAAATATAATGATAAATATACGCGATTTAAACCATTTAAAGTTGTTTAAATACTACGAATTATACTCACTGAATTTAATATTACGATAAAATGATATATGGAATAAAATATAAAATAAAACTGGCTTCTTATACTAAAAAGCGTAAAATTACTCGTGAAAGTCGGTATCATATCGCTACAAAGGTGGATCTCAATATTCTGTTCGATACTGAACCGATTTTAATGAAACTTGCACTGTTCCCTAAAAGTGAATACCATTAAAAATCGTCACATAGTTGTGGAGAAATGCATGGACAAACATACATACAAAAATTGAATACACCTATAAATTCTCGTAGACAGGTAGGTACTAATATTTGTATGGAGGCCCTAATAGATCACTATAATTATGTGAATAAGTAGTTTCTATAATTTTACAAAAATATGTGTCTAACTATTACCCTAATTTCCCAAGTCTGTTGAAAATGTCAAGGGTGTAAAAAAGCAACTATTAGACAACGGCAGTAAGAACACGAACACAAAAGCCATAAAAAAAAACCTGAAATTTGGCGCCATTAGGAAAATAGCACAAAAATCTTAAAACTTACAAAGAAGTGTTAAAATACGAATAATTATTGCTAATAGCATTGGTTTTAAACATTGTAAAACAGTAAAGTGATGCAAAATATTATCAAGGGTTAAGAAAAACCCAAATTGTATTACACTTGCATAGTAAATTATCAGTGCGGTCACCCTGCTTCATACATTTTATAGAACATATTGAATAGCAGTTATCTTGTCTTAAGAGCAATCAATACATGATAAAAACACACATCCTTGCAGTAAAAAATATTTACTAAATACTGATATATTTAATTTTAATCTACTACTTATAATTCATGAACTTTCAATTAATTTACATATTCACCATGTGTGAACTGAGTGACCACAATTAAATGTTAATTTTACTAAAGTAGCCAAAAACGGTGCTCTTATTTTACTTTTACAAATTTACATGTAACTTTTACTAAAGTTAGCAGTTAAAATATATAGTTTTTGTGGCATAATTAATAAAGTATATGTGTTTTATAAGTGGTCTCTCAGTGACACCAGGAAGAATTTTGTAATTTGCAATTTTAGTTTCCACGTTGTGGTTTGTTATCTTCTAAACACTTTAAAATATGTTTAACTAAATATCTGTATACAATACGTGACTATAAGTTATGTATTTACGCAGATTTGGAATTTTGAGTGTGTGAACTGAGAGACCATAGTTTATGAGTCATAACTTTATTATTAATTCATTACAAATTACAGTTCGCATTTTACAAATTATATTATGACTTTTACTAAATCTTGAAGTTACTAACTTAACAAAAATAAACAAAAAAAAAATGTGGTCACTCAGTCCACACGCACACGGTTTAAGTATTTTTCATCATCAGCCATTGAACAGAGGCTTTCCTATTAGAGGGGTCCGCCAATTCTGCTATAATCCCCTCGCTTGGCAGACGTCGGGGGATCGCAGTGTAAGATGGCAGTTTTTCAGAAGACGCCGCTGCCCCCTTTCCGATATACCTTATCTATATTTTCCTTCGCTGTTTCTTACGCCTCCCATGGGAAGATATGGGAGCCAAATCCTAATTCTTGAGCCTTCTAGCCCAGCACCCCAAGGGGCTGTATTGGTATTTATTATTTACTCTGGGTTTTTCTTCACACGTAGATGGTGAGGAGAACGCCGACGGCGAGCCAGAAGAAAGCACTCGAGGTAAAAAGCGAAAACATGAAGATGAAGATGAAAATTGAGTGTTGCCTTATGCGGAGTTATCTTACTAGTTTGTAAGTGTACAGCGCTCCGATACATCGGACAATAAACTTGATCACAATCACCGTACACTGCAGCCATCCCTAGACTAGTTGTCATTCGTGAGATTTGTCACCCCATGAGGCTAGGATTGACATCGCTTACTTACCTATCATTATTACACTTGTGAATCATATTGTGACATGTGATAATCAACAAATGTTTTTTTGTCATTAATGTTGTCTATTGTGTGAAATCTGTAGTTTGTTGTCCGACAAGTTAATGTTTCAATTAAATTGTTCATGTAATAATCATTTTTTATTCTATTGACATGCTTAATTTTAGTCTAATCATTGAAACGGAAGTGCATCATATAGATTTATAATAGCTCTCGTTTAAACAGTTAAATTTAATTGTTTTAATTAGGTGTAAGTGAAATGCGGATGAAATTGTTAAAATTAAATTATTTCATGCCCTTGGAACCTTGCTACGACAATTTTGAAGTGGGCCTCCGCCTTTTATGACCAAATTAGACTGATAAAGACATACTATGACGTAATGTCAATTTTCATGTAGACAATTATTTATATGTTTACTACCACAGACAGATTCAATTATTGAAGTACAAGAGGGTGCCACCAGACCTTCATTAATAATTTAATATGCATAGTAAAATATTTAGCCCTCATGTTTTGTTTAAAGTATAGTTATTTGTTGAATAGCTTATTCCATCGTTATCGAATACGTTTCATTCCATAACAAGATAGGTTCTTGTTAAGTTTGGAGCTTTTATGAAGCACGAAAACCAGTTTCCTCATAGTAGGATTGTTTTTGGTGTAAATATTTTCATTACTCATTTGTTTTAAGCAATCTCACTAATGATAACTCAAAATAATAATTTTTCAAAAAATCCAATTCAAAGGGCGAATTATCATAATCTGAATATGTAATTAGATCAAATTTTGATGTCTAATGAGTTCAGAAAGTATTTTTCTACAATCTTTTTAAATTTTAAAAGAGCGATTTATGCACTTGATAATATCAATGTATTTGGTTGATGCATCGGTGAACGTGCCAGATATGTTAAAGAGAATTTTAGTTAATAATTTTATTATTATTATGTAAGTCATTAAGTTTAAGTAATTTACAACTTGGCCTGTTGAAATATATATAATCCTATTAAGACTTTATTTCTGGGATTGTAAAATAAAAGATAAATATAAGATTCTTGTTTCATTGAGTAGTAAAACCATTTAGATCAATTTTAAGCATTTATTGTTGAAATAATTTAAGAAGTGATAGGTTATCGGTGGGTTCGTGCTCACAAAGTATTTTCGTCAACTTTGCTGTTCCAAAAATTGTTGTAGTAAGGTAGTTTCGATAGGTATGACCAAGTTTTCGCTGCCATCATAAGTTCGCTTCATTTTTACAAGTTTGTGGTCTAGGAACTCTGTTAATTGAGCTCTCAATGCTAGGTCAGAACTGACAAGGAACTGCTCACGAGATTTTGAATACAGGTCTCTGAAAGGCAACCCTGAAACAAGAATTAATGTTAGTCAATTTTATATTAAACAAATGTTTTGATATGAATAGTAGATGGTACAACAAGTGTTTTTACAGTTGATATTGAGGCTATAATGGGTTTGACCATTGAGTTATATACTCTACTTTTCATCTTTAATTGAAAGGAAATAAAACAATTACATTGTAAGTATGTATGTTTAATTAAAACTGCTATTTTTAGCAATGTTCTATAAATTATTTATACAAAATAAGTGTTTTTACAGTTGATAAAGTTGAGGCTAGAATGGGTTTTTTCCTTGAGTTATATACTATTCTTGTCATCTTCAATTTAAAGGAAATAAAACAATTATATTGTAAGTATGTATGGGCATATTGTTTAATTAAAACTGACATTTTAACAATGGTCTATAAATGATCTCTACACAATTTATTTCTTACTCATTCTTTGTGATTACACTCATTGCCCCGTTAAATAGTTATAAAATAGGAAGAAGAATGAAATATATTACAAACTCAACCTCTGATCAGTTTCACTTCTGAAAATGCAGACTTATTTATACTAGAGTATAAACTGTCGTTTTTGGTCTGTTTAGACCGGGGTTACTTAGTCGCCTCTTACGACACCCACGGGAAGAATTTGGGGGATGACATTCTAACCCGGCACCCTACGGTGTAATGAATGACTACATATTTTTGGAAGATTATAAATAGCATTGTTTGGCTGTGTCATCAATTCATCAAGGAGTTCTCGACCGAAGTCTCTTCAAGGTACGGGAGAAAACATACCTGGATAATGCGGCTGCTTCTGATTTTCCAGTTGATACTCAATAATGATATTAAATATCCCTTTAGCATTGGTCGTAAGTGACTGGTAGACGCTCTTGAGAGATGATAGTTGAAGTGCGCCGCTCCTCTGAGTCATCAAGGAGTTTTCAAACGAAGTCTCTTCAAGGTAAGGAAGGAAGGTCGTCACATCCCACCAGGTAAACTTGAACTTACTGAGCTTTGAATGGTCCCACACTGAAAAACAAAAATAAATAATTAGCTACCACGCTCAGTTTCACTCGCGTTTAATGCGTTTTTATCGCGGACTCACAGTAAATAGCAATAAAAAGTATTGTATGTACTATGTCCTAATCCAGGAACGATATAATATTGATATATGAAAGTTTTTAAATGTTAGTATCACATATAAATAAAACTATAAAAATGCACCACATCGCACGGAACCCTATGCGTATACATGTCGATTTGTATCACTAGTAGGGCGAGTTGTACTGTTCAGCCACTGAAAACTGTTGGGACTGTCTCGCACTCGCCTCAACAAAGAAGCCGTCTTCTTCCTGAGGATAGCGTGGAAGACATCCGTCCGAGCCTGAGCAAACATCTCGGTCGCACTACAGAAACGAGGCAGACCCAACAGCATTCTGAACGCATTATTATATTGGACTCGTAGGGCATTTAACGATCTTTGAGTATGATTGATCCATCAATTGGCGGTGTAAAAATTTTGATAGTATGCCTTGTACATTGTGATCTTAGCTTCGTCACTACACCGGGAAAATCTACGAATAATGAAATAATGTCCGTCTGCACTAAACTTTGACTGTTCCTAAGTCCATACTTATCTCACGGTTACAACAGTTTTTGCTCACTTTAGTACAAACGGGCAGTCTCATTGGAAATAATTGTTGTCAATAGTAAGTAATAGTAATATAAGCTTATCTGAAAAAATATGACACCTATTTCAAAAACTTAAAAATTTTAACCATGCCATATATGTGAGGTTGCTATATTTGCAACACAACAATTAGACTTGTATGCGCATTATGCTTTAGGTAGTAGGCGAGCGGGGAAATTGTATCAGTCAAAATAATCCTCTAGGGCAAAATCATATATTACCTCTTATATATGACACAACTCCTCGCAATATAAGTGCTGAAGATAATATTGTGATGACATCCAAAAAAATATTAGTTATTAGAGAAAGCTTATATATATTGACGAATTAAAGGATAGACTAGGTATATGAATTATTAATTTGTAAATTCTGTTTTATTTGGTTTAACTATAGATAACTGCATTGTATATTTTAAATTTATTATTTATTTATGATTTCACTATTAAATGTATGATTTTGATAATTTGATATTTCTAATGAATTCCTAATAATTCAATAGCATGAGATATAGGCATACAACATGAAAATATTAATAATGCTAATATTATCTAGCATGCTATGATGGTAAAGATAGAGAGCTCATCTGTTTTAGGACCATTACTTTAGTTTACCCATTCTCCTAAGACTATGAATAAAGGAATTAATTAATTATTGACAATGTGGTGCACAAATGAGTAATGCATAAAAACCCTTTCACTTAGAAAGAAAGAAGCTTGGTTTACTTGGAAAGGTGAGACGGCACTTCACGTGGCAACTTAATAAGCCTCAAGATTGGCCTCATATGGAGAACCTGCTCTCACTACTGAACGAGGGCTCCTCAGTACCAGCTTCTTCCATTTGACCACATTCAACAATACGACTTAGGAACCTTCAAGAAAAGATCTTGTTCCCTCTGCAAAGGCCGGAAACGCATCGTTGAGTTGAGTCCTCAATACAAATTGAGGATGTCCGTGGGCGACGGTGATCATTTACCATCAGGTGAACCGCCAGCATGTTGGCCGTCGTATCCAATAAAAAAAAGCTATAGTTCGGTAAGGTAAACTCATAGCAAACGATAAAATCTTGTTCATTTTGACTGTCATGTGCTTGTATATATCGTAGAAACGCGCTCGCGTCTCGATCGGCCCTTGCAACCTAATTTTATATTATCCTCTTTTGAACCGAATAAAGTACGGTTAAGGACAAATTTTATGTCCATTAAACTACCATGACGACAATATTTTCACTTTTGGGTATTACAGTGAACCCAAAAAACGCTCGTCAAAATAGCCTGTGAAAATTCTTTACGTATACCGTTATTGTGGCTTACACAAGAACTAGATACAGACTCTCGCGGAGAAAACGCCGTTTTGTTCAGAGATTAGCCCGTACTATCACACAGACACACAAAATGTTCTTTTACAAAACTTTATCTCTAATATTAGTGTTGTGGTGTAAATTATAATATTTATGTAGATGTAGATAGTGGACTCTCAAAGAATAGACTTTCACGACGTATTTTTAAGATTCCCTATTCAAAAGGCGTAAAACAAATAAATTAAAAATACTTACACAAAGGAGCATTGATATGATCAACAGTAGCTATCATGTGTACATTATTTATCTGCGATATACAAGCCAAGGCGGACTGCGCTCTCGCGTTCCTCAGCATTGCTCCATCAATGTTGTGTACAATCAGAAACAATTCCGCTTCGTTTTCCAACAACTGACTATCTATCAACTTTACTGTATCGCCTATATTTGAAGGTACATTGGTATTACCCAACAAATCTATGACTATAGACTCCAAAATGCTTTTGATAGTCAAACTGGGAAAGAATCCGTTGACAACAATACAAGGGAAGTCTTTTAGCTTCTCCGTTTGAAACTGGTGTAATATAGACCGTTTCGATCCGATTCCATAAAGGATTATGTTGAAGTTTTCACTGAGAACATAGAGCCATCGGTTGAAAAGGTGTTTGTAGGATGTATTTAGTTCCATTATTTTATCATTGTGCTCTTTTGATATTTCGATATCTTGGGCTTCGTTTTCATCGATATTTAAGTTCTTCAGTCTCGCCAAAGTGTGATCTGATGTTTGGATCTGGAAGTTTATAAAATATTACTTACATTACTGCAGTGGTAAACAGGCACTTAACCCGGTTTAGTAAGGAAACTTATCGAATCAATAATAAAAATATAGTGTATATATTTTGAAGCAATATCAGCCGAGCGGTAATATCTATGGACTGCCGTGCCACAGGTCCCTGGTTCTATCCCCACCACCGGCTTGAGCTTGTTGGAAGGGCATTTTGCGCTTGCCCACCTGGCTAGTTACCACCCTCAAGTAGAAAATCTCTCGCCAAGCACCTAACTGTATGATCCGGCAGCAGTCCTTGAGAGCCAGTGAAATTACAGGCACATGAGACTTAACAACTATGTGTCAACGTGACGGGCCCAGTGCAATTCGGGACTTGTGACGAAATGCATCTTTTACAGGCAGATGTTAGTCCGCTTAACATCAGGTGGGTCTCGAGCTTGTTCCGTCACAATAACATATACCTATTAAATTCGTCATTGTAGACCGTGACAAAAACAAACAACTATGAAATAACAATATTATTATAAATTGGAGAGTCAAAGTAGAAAGATTCCAAGTTAAAGTAGTGTTTCAATATATATATTTTTTCGAATTAGAAACATCTTTCTATTTGCAAGTCAGTACGGAATAGAAGTTAAACCTTTGGCAGCCATGTTAGTTTTGGGGATAATATTCTGTAGCAGATAAATAAGCCTATTATGAATGATCCCATAGGAGTATAATTGATTCATTGGGTGGACAAAATCCCTAAAAACATCATGCTTGTATATATTTGAAGGAGAAAACAGAGAAGTAGCTGTCGCCGCATTTCTTAGACATTTACAGGCACATGAGACCTAACAACTGTACGTCTCAGTGTGACGGGCACAATGCAATTCGTCGTTGACGAAATGCATCTGTTATAGGCAGAGGTAAGTCCACTTAACATCAGGTGGGTCTCGGGTTTGTTCCGTCAAATGGCAATAAAAAAATAAAAATAATAAATGTAAGTAAAATGCCACAATATTGTTATCCACACATCCATAATCCAAACTGATGTAAATTTATATTCAGAAACTTCCTGCCAAAAAAAACAGAAACTTAAGTGACATTGAGTGCGCTAGACTTTGATAATGTTATCGTTATCAGCTTGTCTAGCAGATGTCTATCTAAGTGCTTACCTGGATTATGCATGCTGTCACGGTTATGATAACATCACATAGATCATGTTATTGTAGTTCATTTCATTGATATATAACACGAAAATATTAATTTGTATTTTGTGAGGCCTAATAAACACTACAGATATTTTATCTGTTACGGCCAAGCGGTTATGGCCGCTTGTCTTCCAGTTGCCAACTCTCTGTGGGAAACCTTGTTTTTAGTGTACCTGTGTAACTTTGGATTTAAAACGCATCTAATCCGATCGTGTGACTGATTGAGATATTTTATCCAATCGAGAAATTGTCCCAACGTGTCACACTGTTACTCGATGAAACCTTTTTCTAAAAGGTGTCTCAACGTGTATCACAGTTACACTGAGTAAACGATAATACCTATGGTAAAGAGTTGGGTTGAAATACCCCACTATTTATTATTTTATTTTATGTTATTGTGACGGAACAAGCCCAAGGCCCACCTGATGTTAAGTAGACTGACCTCTGCCTATAACAGATGCATTTCGTCAACGACGAATAGCACTGTGCCCGTCACACAGAGACGTACAGTTGTTAGGTCTCAAGTGCCTGTAATTTTACTACACGTCGGCTGCTCATTAGGCACGTGTTTCCCTTTTTTCGAATCATATGATACACCCAAAAGCAAATAATATTGTCTAATGGCTCTATTCAAACAAGGAGCACAAATCCAGTGACAGACTTGGTACGGATGGACAGACGGCGCATGGTGAAGTCTGATCCCGTTACCAAACTTAAAGTAAACCAAAAAAGTGCTAAAAAAAAAGATCGTGTGCATGATTGCTATGAATATTTAACTTATCCCTGGAAAAAATATTTCATTGACAAAGAGAGTTACACAACAGAGATAAAATATCAAAAGTCCTAATCGAGTTAGTTTAGTTTTACCGTGTTGAAGCATACCATGTTTTTGTTTTTTCTTTTTGTTTCTGTTATTGTGACGGAACAAGCCCGAGGCCCACCTGATGCCAAGTGGACGAACCTCTGCCTATAACATTTCGTCAATGACGAATTGAGACGTACAGTTGTTGGGTCTCATTAGCCTGTAATTTTTCTGGCTCTCAAGGACTGCTGCCGGAACATACTGTTAGGTGCTTGGCGACAGATTTTCTACTCGAGTGTGGTCGCTAGCCAATTACCAAAGGGATCTCGGGCAAAATATCTACCAATTTGTTGTTATTTTTTCAAACACCTATTTATGGCACTTGGGTTTTTAATGCACGCTTTTATGGACAGTCAGAAGGTGTCTAAAAAGGCTCGTCTGGCTGTTCATGGGGGAGTTTTGGTTCCGACACTGATGTATGGTAGTGAAAGTTGGGTGTGGCAGAAAAAGCAAGAAAGTAGAATAAATGCTGTGGAGATGAGAGCATTGAGGAGCATGATTGGAGTGAAACGGAGTGACAGGATAAGGAATAGTGTGATAAGGGAACGATGTAGTGTGAATGAGGGTGTAGTGACAAAAATCGAGAAAGGTATGTTAAGATGGTTTGGACATGTGGAGAGAATGAATGAAATGAGAATGACTAAACAGGTATACATGGGACAAGTAAACGGAAGTGTTGGAAGGGGAAGACCTAGGCGAACGTTCCGAAATCAGATTGAAGACGTTCTGAAAAAAGGCCAGGTCAAAAGTACCCTAAACCGACGCTTATGTATGAAAGGATTGATGAGTATAGATGAAGCGAAAGAGATATGTCAGGATCGTAGTAAGTGGAAATCCGTGGTCTCTGCCTACCCCTACGGGAAAGAGGCGTGATTTTATGTATTTATTTTTTATGGGTTTTTAAGAAGAATATAACTAACATGTCGAAATCTATCAAGGCAGTTTGGAAGATACGAGGTAATAAAAAAATTACAAACAAACATACATAAAACGCGGGAAAACATAACCCTTCCTTGGTGGTCGGGTTAAAAACGAAGAAAAACAAATAAGATTTATAAAAAGTTTTATATGCTTACCTTTTTACCGGAATGCATCATAAAGTAGTTATCAGGTGTGATAAAATATTCAGAATCTTTGGCTTTGGTTTTGCTCTTGTTCCTGCTGAAGTGCGCCTTCTGTGGTAGTTTATATTTCTCCTCTTCTTCATCAGAAGATGCTTCGTTGTTTGATGATTGAGAAGATTCATTTGCTAACTGAAAAAATATATATATTTGGGTGTGGGGTTGCAATACATGTTCTATATATTTAATCTTAAATAGAATAACGAGAAAATTTCTTCAAAAGCATATTTCATTATCATATTATCCGGAACGTCCACCGTTGAACAAGGTCTCTCCTATTGGGGAGATTTGCCATAATCCCCACACTTGGCAGGCGTCTTAGGGATCGCAGTAGTAATCAGTTCTTCAGAAGGCGCTGCTTACCACCTGGATTTTTCTCCAACTCATATAACGTATATTTTTTTTATTTTTTCACCATAACAGCAAAACCTCACCGCGGCGGGCGTGGTTTCAAGAGTATACAAAACTAATCCAATTGAATTTAGAAAATTGTGCCTGGTTTTTTAATCGTAAATTTGATGAGTCTGAATCTGTATGAGTGTTACACATCTTTACATAGTTATTCGTAGTGTATACTTGTTTCTTATAAATATTTTTTACGGTTTTAGGGGTAATTTATGGAATCATGTGCATTGATGTTCAACAACTGTTCAAGATAATACGAGCGATATGGTTTTAAACTCGCGAATACCGTTATCTTGTAGGTAATAGTTACGAAAAATAGCAACAAACCTAAAAAAACTGTTTACCTTTACGTCTTCATGCATGCTGTTTCAGGTAGAGCGTTTTGCGAATGCTCGCCTGGCTAGCTACAACCCCCAAGTAGAAAATCTGCCACCAAGCACCTAAGGGTTAGTTTAGTTAGTTTTAGCTGCAATCCTTGAGAGCCACTAATTCTGGGCCAGTCTACCACATCGGTCGAAGATGTTGTTCATCACTTACCAGGTCACATAGTTTATCACATATAAATATAAATAATAACACTTACAAACGTGAAATTGTGATTTATGGTCAAACGCTAGCCTATCAGCAAAAAACCGGTTCGTATCTATTCAGGAAAAAGCTTACAATAATGCTTATGAAGGATAATTTTATTTACCTCGTTATCGCTCCCTTCCGGTACGAAATCACTGCTGCTGCCTCCAGAGAAATCACTCACAGAACTGTCACTTTCAACCTCTTTTATTATCCCTGGGAAAAAATAAAATTAACCTCTTTACTATTGGCGGTATAGAGCGATATTACCAAAGCCGAACTTTTTTTATATAAACTTTGCTCGCGCACATTGAATTAAAATACTGTACTGTATCATCTGGATTGTCCACTGCTGAACACAGCTTCCCCTATTTTTTGTTTGCCTTAATCTCCAAGCTTGGCAGGCAGCTTAGGGATCGCAGATTCCCTAAGCCGCCTTAAGATATCAGTTCTTCAAAAGGCGCTGCTGCCTTGCTAGGATTGGGATTCTTATAAGACTCAATAAAAATAACATTAGAATTGATGTTAATATTTTTTTTGCTCCCTGACTGTATCTTAACTTATCTACTTTTTTAACTAAGGAAGCCTCAAAGAGAAAGTCTAAAAAGATCCCATTACTAATGTCGAATAACTCGAAGCCGAAGTACATTTACTGAACATTAAACCTATTTTTACGCCACAATCCCCTACTCACAGGTATTATCCAATATTCACTCCACATCCAGTATTCATTTTGAATAAGAAATAATGAACTATTATTAAAAAATTGGTCAAACCAAAGAATATATATGTTGTGCATACTTACGTTTTTTTATGATATTTTTCACATGCTTAGGAGTAGCTTCAGTCAAATTACTCATAGAATTTAGCATGGCTTGCGACAGCACTGACTTCCTCGGTGTTATGGGTGACTCTGTGACTTTTGGAGAATTACTGATTGCATCTTTGACTTTATTTTGAAGGCGTTGTTTATTCTGTCGTGACTTAAACTGGAACATGTTTTGCCCTTCCACGTCATCATTGCTGAATAAAGCTGTGGAAAAATTAAAACATATAACTTAATAATTACATAATAAAGACATGAAAATTATTAAACTATTTTGACACACATAGCAGGAGCATACCAGAAGAGTAATCCCAAACAAACTGGAAGTTCTTTTAATAATTGTGCTTAATCAATAATAATTTGATATGTTATATTGGATATATGGTAACCTCGGTATGGGTAACATATTTGAGCCATTTGGTGTAGAGACGTAGGGCCCTTGGCGACCGGGAGCTCAAATTTTTCAAAACTTTGAAGCGCTTGGTCGATGCGTCGCGTGATCAAAATGTTGGCACCTATTCGACTCAACGAATAAGCATTGCAATTCAACGGGGCAATGCTGCCAGCACACTCAGCACGCTGCCAACTGGTAGTGGGCTGGAGCATTCGGACTGCCTGTGAGTCTGCAATCACTTAAAGGCTCTCTAAATGCTTTTATGTAGTAGCTGTAGTGTTGTATATAGTTCGTAGTATTTTGTTAATATAGGCATACCGCCGATTAAAAAAAAATATGCGTTAATATAATGATATGTGATGATATGATTTTAGTAGCAGTAGAACTCTTTGTGCGAGTTCGTCTGGGGAAGTACTGCCACCATACTTATTTCAACCGCCAAGCAGTAATGTTTAAATCACGTGTTCCGGTTTGAATGATTTGGGTGCCGGTGAAATTACAGGCACATGAGACTTTATCTTAGGGTGATGGGAACAGTGCAGTTTGCCACTTATGACGAACTGCTTCTTTTATAGGTAGAGGTATATATGTGGAGCTTATGTGCCAGCAAATATGAGACCACGCATTACATCATATCAGGATGTGTCAAACTGTCAGGGACCTATTATGTCAAACGATATAATAACCGAGGTTATCCAGTATGTCTAATGTTGTCTTGCCAAAAAACACGCAATAGCCGTTTCGGATCGTTTTGGTGGAAAGAAACACTAAATCAGCCACGTGTATAAGAAAATGATTTCACTAAAATAATTACAATAGACTTTGATATACGTTGACAAAACCATAATCACACATATTTTATAAACGTTACAGTACCTTCTGATGAGAATGAACAAAGGAAATAGAAAAACTGAACTGACTCAAATATCACCTCCTTAAAACCGAAATCAGTCGTCTGTGGAATACACAAACGATTGTCATACCCATATAGTGATAAGCTCTACTGGCATTTTAGCAAAAAGCATCCAAGAACATCTAGATAAACTGGCAACTTATACTGATATCAGCATTCCACAAAAACAAGCAACCATCTATAGTTTACCATTAAAGATAAAGCGCTAAGAGATACCGTGTTCGTACACAATACACAGGATCATAATAATACACGCAGCTGGTGACATACACACAAGATTCGCCAAATAAAACAAATCCAGCGAACACAGCTCATACACCGAACTCATAACAATCGATTATCCCACGGCATACCAGTCAACTGAGGCATAGGATAGTATAATAAGCATTTAATAAATGGGACATACTTAGATACCTTCTTTCCTGTGGGTTACGAGACGTGGTATTTTTATATATACCAATTTATGAAAAAAAACAACGAAAGTAGAGAACGCAAACAACTAATATAATAATAACAAATATTTTTAAACTATTTTATGAAAACATCAAATTAATATTTTAATATAAAACACTTAAAAAATACAAAAATATATTTAGTGACAATTCCGCCTAATTTTCCTGTTAAGCCAACGTGACGTCACAAACGCTACGCAGCCAAACCGGAACAATTTTCGACGCGTTTCGATTCTACACGAAGCATCCTCAGGAGGTCTTGACTCTACGAGCGCACGATCGAGAATAAAACTAATATAATATAATATGCCCAAAAAATTCGACCACAGGATTCCACCATGAAAATCGAAAAAAGTGATCACACGCAGAGCTGAAGAAGCTGATGTTTTTTTACTACACAGCCAAAGCCGGAGGGATAGGCTTTTGCGAATGCCCGCTTCGCTAGCTACCACCTTTAAGTAGAAAATCTTTCGTCAAGCACCTAAAGGTGTATTCCGGCTGTCCTTGAGAGCCAGTAATTCTAGGTTAGCCTGAACAACATCTTCGACCACGTCATCACTTAAGATCTGGTTAGATAGTGGTCAAAGTCTAGCCTAATAGATATATAAATAAAGCTCAATATTACGGATGTAAGTAAAATTTTACAGGAATATAATTTGTTCGCCTGTACTTAATCAAGGATTAACATTACACTCTCTTGGCACACATAATTAAGGGTGGTCCTAACAATTAAATTAATAAGTGCATTACAATGAACACTGCATACACACAGACGAAAAAGAAAAAAACTACCAACCTGTTGATTTTTGCGGACATATTCCACCATCTTCCTCCATTTCATCATCAGATGATGTGACACATGTGTTAGTGTTCTTGGTTGGTGTTGGCTGCAAAAAATCGCCAAACTTATTGGGTTGTCTCCTCACTCTACCGGTTCTCCTTGCAGAGGGCTCCATTGTTTTTTGATTTTCTGAAATAAACACGGCAAAAATCATGTTTATCGCTCGTACAGATCTTATTCTTTAAATAACGAAATATGGCATAAGAATATCGGATCAGGCCTTTTTTCGCCTGCTATGCGGATTATGTAATGTTAGCTCAATTGGTTAGAGCATACCCCGGCTCAAGGGGTGGATGGACGCGGGTTCGAATCCCGCACATGACTTAAATTTTTCCTATAGTATATTTGTGTTTTTGTAAGATAAATATACCTGGTTAAAACTATTTCAAAAAACGAAACAGATAAGTAATGATATTAATATATGCATAGTATAATGAAAAATTTTAATATGTGCGTAGTGATATATATTATAATAAATTACCAGATGATAACAAAATTAAGTTATTATTTATAAGTATAGTAAGTAATTATTAATTCAATTAATTAAGCGGTATAATGTTTTTAGGTCTTCATTTAACACTTATTTGGTTGACGGACAGTTATTTTTACAGCATGAATATAATACATAAACTGTACTAAGTAATTGTAAATCTAATTACTTCATATTATTGATTATTTAAGATAAACTTGACATTATAACTTGATTTTCATTGAAAAAACATAACATATAATGATATTTGCATGTCTGCTTGCATGCGGAATACAGTGACCAGCTAAGATTACTACTAAGGAAATTGTGTTTATAGAGGGGATTTTAAATGAGTTGTGTACTAATTGTAAGCCTGTCACTGTTGTGCTAGCAAGATGATTTACAATCCAGTTACTCATAATAAAAGTAATCATATAAATATAAAGTACAATTATGTTAAAGAGTTAGCTGAGGCAAAGGAAATAATTATAGATTACTGTGAAACTAGTTCCATGCCTGCTGATGCTTTAACAAAACCTGTAAACAGGTTTAAGCATAATTTTTGTTTTAACTATATGGGATTACAAAGACTATAAACTTAAAAGGGGGTGTTGAAAAAGGTTTTATTACTTGTAATTTAAAGTTATTGTTATTAGTAACTAAGCAACGGTTTTAATATTGTTACGTTTGCAATAACGCCTGCTATGCGGATTACATTACAAAATTACAAATACAGGACAGGATTTTTTTTTAAAGTCCCTCACTTGACTTTAGTTCGTTCTCTCGTATATTTGTAATTTTGTAAAGCAACGGTTGTTAGAAATTTTTCTTATTAAGTGATGTAATGTTCTTCAACAAATAAAAAATGTTTACAGCTTTATCACATTTTATAGGCCTTTTACTGCGCTGCTCCCTGCCCATGTCCATCATAAACATTTGGATTTGAAAAATAAAAAACATAACCAATGAGATATATGAAAGCACCTAATTTCACGTTTTATAACCTTTAACACCAACTACATAGTAAGTTTCGTCTTCATAAATAAGAAAAATTAAATTAATTTTATGAATTCACTAACTACAAATATTTATTAACTCTTAATTGGAACAGTATGGTAAAAGAACTTTTTTCAGAAATATTTTAGCCATGGAGTATTTTTTTTTCGCGTAGTTTAATTTACACAAATATGTTATTATGTTGGGAATTTTATTTTCAGCCTTCATCAGCTGGATTTTTGTCAGTATAATTTCATTCTATAAATTGCTAATGAAAAAATTAATATCCACAGTAATTTTTTTTTATTTTTTTTTATTTTCTGCATTGATAAAAACATGTTGACTGGTTCACGCCCCATATGTTCTCATAGTAAATGGTTTAGAAATTCTCTTTACAACCTACAACACATTTTCCTATAATAATGTTCACTTAATTTTAATAAACAAATACAAACTGTTCTTAACCCACTTACCCCGAGCAGGTGTTATAGCACTGTTTAAAATGACATAAATCTACCCTCAAATTATGATTAAAAAATGTGACATTTCTACAAATGTATTCTATTATCTCATTCAGTACCATATAGATCCATTTTCAGTACACATCAAGCTCGGATTGTGTGCAGGGGTAATAAGCATATATGAATATTTTGAGTCATAAATTAAGTAATAAAGTAGCAGAGTTATTTCGATTTACTATGTCTGGCAATAGTTATATATGGAATAAAAACTTATATTTGTGCTATCTTGTTGGGATTGATTATTTACAATATGACTGTTGAAATAAATATAAAAAATTCTGTAGACCACGCCAAAAATTCGTCACCCTCAAACACAACGCAATAGAAGCGACAAAGCCCATAAACTTCACAATCAACGCATTTCCTCGAGGTCGTAGCGATTGAAAAAGCCACGCGGGATGTAAACCTGGCAACTTGCAAAAATATCATGCAAGCCTATTGTTGGGAAAGGGAGGATTTGTTGGACGTGAGGCTTGCTGAGGCGGAGGCGGCTATACATGATAACGATACTTCCCGAGTCATATTCGTCTGGCTATTCATGCCGATGATTGCCATCTTTTCCAAGAAATATACCAACCGCTGGCCCTTCTGCCCAATATCCAAATGGCCCAATTCTTAACTCATAGTAATTTTGTGTGTCTTGGCGTCAAAGTCCCTCATAACAACATTGAAGTATGTTTTGGAGGAATGTCTGGTTTGAGATATCTTCTTATACAGACCTGTACGTGAGCGTCTGAGCGTGTCTAGCTCGGTGCCTAAACCTGTACCTATTTGACTTTTTAGAGCAGATAATACAGGCAAGCATAAGGTACCCAGCTCAGTTCAGTACCACTTTCACTCAAGGACTCAATTCGTCTGTTTTTTTTTAACAAGAGACTTCCGGATGATAATCCCCACAGCACTTTGTTATGACAATCAAACAAATATCAAGGATCACATTGTCCTATCTCTGTCGTGCAACATCTGATAACCCTATCAATGATTTGCCTCTTCCTCTGCAACGCGATGGATTTCATGCTTAGTTGTTTAATTTTTTAAATGTTTCTGTGACGGAACAAGCCGAAGCCCACCTAATGTTAAGTGGACTAACTACCTATAACAGATGCATATCGTCAAGGACGAAATGCACTGTGCCCGTCACACTGAGACATACAGTTGTTAAGTCTCATCTGCCTGTAATTTTACTGGCTCTCAAGAACAACTGCGAGAACACACCGTGAGGTGCTTGGCGACAGATTTTCTACTTGAGGGTGGTAGCTAGCCAGGCGAGCATTCGCAAAATGCCCTTCCACCATGCGGATAAGCTCAAGCTCGCGGCGGGATTCGAACCATGGACTTGCTGCACGGCAGTCCATAGCCAATGCCACTGAGCCATCACTGCTTCTAAAAATTGTAACAAGTCTAAGGTATTATTGTCAAGAAGAAGATATGTTATTTCTAAATCTCTCCACACGATAACAGTTGAATTATTTCTCAAGCTCTACAAAACATACATTAGACCATTGCTGGAGTATGGATTTCAATATTCTGGAACCATGCAAATCTTGTAATCTATATCTGCAAAGAAAAGTCACCAAGATACCGCAAAACCTTACACGCACAAATCGGAAATTCTACACTTGAAGCAACTACATTACATGGTGATCCCATAAAGAAATTTAAAATCCTCAATTAATTTTACAAATTCCCTGATAATACACAAACTATTTGTAAAAAAATTAACTACCACAAAAAGTCAGAAGCCACAACCAAAACCTTCAACATACACTTCTTAACAGGAACATTGCGCACCATATCCTTACCAGAGCTGTTCACAACTGATACGGGTTGCCCGAGAAGGTTGTTAGTGCAACATTTGTGAATGCCTTTATGAACCAACTAGAGGACTTGGATGCATAAAAAAAATGATCTTGCCAACCTCTAACTAGTGAATTAACTCAATAAATTGTGGACATAACAAAATTTTATCACAGCATGATATAGGCACATCAGCATCCTAATGCTTGCCTATAATCAAATAAATAAATCATTGTGGGCTTGCTGGCGTAATCCCAATCTTGGTGATCACAGCTAATGGTGTTATTTATTTTACAAACAAGGTGAAGAATTTATATTCTTTACCTTGTTTGTGAAAATATTGTAATGAAACAAAACGTTTTATTGTTTCTTATGAAACAATTCAATAAAACGTTTTGTTTCATTGAATTGTTTCTTATATTCTGCATCCTGGGCATAGCTTAGCTTAGTAGCTTAGAAATGTAGTATTGTATATTAGTTGCAGATTTTGGCATGAGCTTGATGATGGTATGGTTGATGATAAAGTTATATAATCTTGGAGCCATACCATGTAAACAATGCTGATGAATATGATGTTCCCGTATGTGATTTTGTATTTTTAGCAATTACTTTTAAGTGTCAACAAATTCCTGTTTTTTATGTAAGAAAACATCATATGTATAAGTATGTATAGACATGGAAGTGTCAATATGTTAAGTAGTTTAAAAAGTGGTTTACAAGAGTCTGTTGTTTGTAAATTACACACTAATCTTTTACACTTATTTTGGGTCTTAACCCATTGGCATCGGCTATAACGATAACAATAGAATTTCATTCATAACTTGGATGTGGTGGTCCTGACGATGCCAACTTATTAAATATTGTTTTTCCCTATTCATACATAAACAGCCATAAGGTTCTCCATTAGGGAGAATTTTCCAAATAGCAATACTGCTATGAATAATTAAGATTATTTGTTAAAGTTTATGAGATCTGCAAATTGTGGGATTATCAGTTTCAATGCGTCTTTGGGGATTGCAATGCCAGCTCTTCAGAAAGCGTCACATGCTGCAGGCCACCCCACTTTCACTTTCTCCTGTTTTTGCTACTCTCACAGCAAGACATGGGGGAGTGCAATTCTACACCAGCACTCCATGGGACTCTATTTATACAGTTCCACCAAAATATAAAACCATAGTGTAGGATACACAATACAAAGGCTCCATAAGATGTGAGTACCTACTGCTGATTGGCATATAACCTTTGATAGCATAATTTACTGCATACTACTTCATGTTGTACTAATCATGTCACTAACTTATATGAAGATTATATAATTGCGAAGAAAATGTAGGGAGCACTATAATGCTCAGATAAACATCAGTTAGATAATAATGACTAAAGAACAGAAAGTGAATACATGTTACTTATTTAATTCCCATAATATTTCCATGAGAACACTATAGACAGTTGACAGATCTCACAAGTGCAGTGGCAAGTTGATTCAAATTGTTAGCGTGGAATCAGTGAACATTTCTGGATTCCTGAACCAGGCACTTGATATGTACTTGAGAAATCAAAGGTAAAAGTAAAAAATCCGTGTATCACATGATATACACAAGCAGCCTAAAGATAGCCTTTCAGCTTAAATTTTTGTGGTTATTTCAGGGTTTTCATTGCTAACACAAACCCAAATCTCATTCAGAGATATAAGATTCATCGCATCTGAGAGTCGAACAGGACACAGTGGCACTCACATGCCTGCCTAGAGTGTGACAGTGCAAACTACATAATATAATCTTATGGAGAATGCACTTCCATTCAAGCCTACATCAGGTTATGTAAATAATATACATGAGTAATGATTTCTTCTCATCATATATTTTACGCTATTGCAAAATAATGTTTGTAACCATGGTATTATTGAACAGCGAATAATAAATAATTTAGGAACCCCGATGAGTATTGTATGGAACCCTTAGGCATCCGGTTGAGCAATGGCAGAGAAGTAGTTGTCTCCAACCGACATTTAGCACCTGGTTGATTATTAAAGATTAGGCTATTGATACTGATTCAAATGATGACGAGTTTATTGATGCGATCGATGATGATGAGTCCAGAGAGAATCACAGATATGTTCAAGAAGAGTCTGAGCAGCCGCAGCCTACTATAATTGTGGATGAATTGAGACGTTCAGAAAGAGAACGCCGCCAGCCTGTATATTTGGCTTACTATGTGACACAATAAATGAGTCCGGAAGAATGTGGTACTTAACATAAACTTCTTGGATTGTCATTGAATGCCAAGTAAAGATTAAGTATTTTATGTCATATTATAATTGTTATTGTCAAGCAAAGTTATGTGATATAAAGCCTAAATTATGATAAAACAGGTATCTCATTTATGTACGAAACCCTCGGTGTATGACTGCACTTGACCAGTTTTAATTACATACCTGGTGTGTCATCCTGCGTGGAAATACGTAGTCTAAAACCATTCTGAGCCATATTAACTAAAAATACAATAAATCAAATTAATATTTCTTCCAAAAGTAAACTTAATAACGGTACAAAAATCAAAGCAGCGCGGTGCGGCGCGGTTTTCTACAAAATGTAAACAAACAAATGTCAAGTAATGTCACTGTCATGTGCATGAGTGTTCCCTGGCCAAACGGCCTGAAGCTGACGACCCGATAATGTACGACCAGGTCAATTATCAGGTCAGTATTTCAAATGCTACATTAATTGACTGAGTTTTCTACCACGTACCTACTGTTTGTCTTCATAGGGTGCTTACCATTTGAAGTTAGATTCGCTAAAAACGCTAAAAACGATCACACTTCCAAAAAGTTGTTCCACATGGGTCTTGGCGTTATTTTCACCATAAACATCTAGTGTAAATACATCTAATGTCAAAAGTGACAGAAGTGGCAAATTTTAGTAGCATTCTTATCGTTCTTATCCTAAATGGAACAGGGGAGAACAGTTACAAACGATCACAGTGATCACAACCATAGATGCAGGATGTGATCAAAATTATCGAAAATAACGTTATTAGCGTCAAATGGAATATACCCATAATACCCGGCCACACGGCCCACGTAAAATACCTCATCAGTGTACTTCAATTGTCAGGATGGTAATACCTGGATCGCATATTCCTCAGCCTAAATTGCGCAGCCCTTGAAATGTCAACCTGATAATTCATGAGTCATGACCACCTATTGGATGATCGGCTTTACAATGCGATTAAAATAAGAATAGGACGGGCTCTCGACTAAATTCACTCATAGGGCCTGTTCCATTAGTCGCTAAGAACGTAAATTTCGATAATTTTGATCACATTCTGCGTCTGTGGTTGTGATCACGTGATCGTTTGTAACTGTCATCCCCGTTCCATTTTTTGATAAGAACGCTAAGAATGCCACTAAAATTTGCCACTTCTGTCACTTTTGACATTAGATGTAGCGTTTAAGGCGAAAATAACGCCAAGACCCATTTGGAAAACTTTTTGGGAGTGTGATCGTTTTTAGCGTTTTTAGCGAATCTCACTCAAATGGAACGTACCCATATTCACTCTAATAAGTACGATCAGCAGAACAAACTTAAAAATAGAGCAGTGCAAAATTATTATATGTAATTTTAAATGAGTGACCCGAAATTGTTAATATTAATAAATTCATATTTTTAAGGTTGACAGCACAGACGTCATCTTGGTTTGATGAAAACGCGGGCGTCAGGGTCTTATTTCTCCGACAGTATACTACTACGCGACAAGTTTCCGAGTGTTTATTGATCTTCTCGTTTAATTTGTTTTTTTGAATGTTTGATTTGTTCTTGTTGACGGTTTAATATGTTTTTGGTGATTGTTATATTTGTTTTTGTTACCCGTTACGATGATAACGATGAGTTTGACTGTGGGCCATCAGGACATGCGGCATCAAAGAGCTAAGCGATTCATATTAAGATACCTAAGTACAAAATATGGCTAACAAATAAAATCAGTTCAAATTATTTCTGTGTTTGCTGTACCTACAGTCACCTACGCCTTCGATTACCTACCTATGACTATTTGTTTTTTGTATGTATGTGAGTTTCTTCATTTCAATATAGCTTCTAAACGGCTTAATCGATTTTAATGTACGAGATATCGTTGTATTTATCTTGATCGCTCAAGTGACACTATGTACATAAAAAGTGAAAAACAAACTGGTGGATTTTAGACGCCATATAGTGAGAAAAATAATTTATTTTTATTTCCAAAGCCATCGTGTGGGTATCAAAATGGTTGGCTTTAAAAAACGATTCCATAAATATATTAACTGGCAGTTTTAATTTCAATGGATCGATAAAACACTTGAAAAAATAAATTATTTACAGTCTGGTTTTTTATTTTCTTTACTAATTTATACATGTTTTATAATTTATTTTATTGCACACTGTACCAAGTTCTAGTTGTGACGTCACAACATGGCGCTAGGCCGATCCTATTCTTATTTTAATCGCATTTTATTCCTGTTGGTCAACATTTATAGTAGAACTACCTGAAAAATTACTTCTGTAGGTAATCTATCTCACCAGACGGTAAAGTGATGATAACTTATTTTCATTTAAACAGTAAATGAGACAGTAGATTTAAATCTTTTTTGTAGCCCTATAGGGTTCCCATAGATCAAAGAGACACTCAGGGTCTTTGCTGAAATACGAATTTATTTATTCACATTACATTATGTGGTGCATGGCAGACTTCATGCATCACTGTTCAGTGTTCACGCACCCGTTCTTCTCGCATTGGCTTTATACAATTTATTTGCTGAACGTGGCAGTACAATATAGAATATTTCAATACTAAAATTTGTAATTGACCTTCACAAGAGCGTCGTAGACGCCTAAATTGAAAGAAAGATTTTGACTTTGACTTGACTGGGGACGTAAATTATATGCAAAGGAAAAGCGTTGATGACTATAAAAAATCCTTTCGAATTTTGGTACCTACCTACCTTAGAGACTGCTATCTTGTGGCGAATAGCAATCTATGTCTAGCATGTCATGTTCAAAAGCATATTTTAGGTAACCTCCTCGTTGAGGACTATTTTAATCCCCTACGAATATAACAAAGATAATTAACAATTGAGACTGGGCAACTATAATATACAGAAGAAGATACGGCACACAGTAGTGATCTTATGGTACCTATGTACATTCCGGGCGGCTTGCGGCACGCGGCACAGCAAACCACTGAAGAAGTGAGGTGGAGTTACTGTGTATGTTAAAAATATCTTTACGACGACGACGCACAGTAGATCGAAACTCGTCTTTCATAGACATAGAATCTTGAATTATTAAAGGTCAATTTTTTTGCTTGGGACGAGTTCTGTTAATCATTGTTATACTATAAAATGGGATGTGCGACAATTGTGAGCACAAATAGGCAAGATATAATTTTTTTTTGAAAAATTTGTATGGGACTAACATATAAAATGTCAATATCTCCGTAATCACAAGTTTGGCCGTTATATCCTTGCACACGTATATAGTACTAATTATTTATGATTTTTTGATATACTTTGTTTTGCGGCACCACTTGCGATTTTTTTTTTAAAAATCGTCAAAGTTATTAATTTTTTTTTATATTGATGACTGTTTGTAATGCTAAAATATGCGATTATTAGTTCTAGTTTAGGGTATTTTATAAATCTTAACAGAAAACTTTCTAAGAAATCACAAGACTGTTAACCAAAACATTTTCACGTCTCAATACAACTTGCACGGTAATAATAAATTATATATTTTTGAATCTAATCTAGTCACCAGTAATGGTGACTAATAACTAACTTAATGACCTCCGTTACTTCTAATGGTTAAGTAGTCATTTGTTAATGACCTCCGTTACTTCTAATGGTTAAGTAGTCATTTGTTTATGACCTCCGTTACTTCTTATGGTTAAGTACTCATTTGTTAATGACCTCCGTTACTTCCGTTAATACTAATTAATATTGTACCTAATTAAGTAAATGAATATAACATCTAAAGTGACAAATGCTGCTTAATTTCAAAATTAGTTGTGATAATGATACCCTCATTACCAAAACTAATTATAAATTAAGAAAAAATAGTACCCTCATAATTAGTCAATACCTATAAATAGTCAAAAATCAAATTATGTAGCTTCAGTTCATTTTGAGTACTTCTACTGCTAACAACTAATAGTATCTACCTACCCGCTTACCCCGTGATTGTGAATAATGGAAAGTGTAATTTCAAACTTGGACTTGTTTGTTATTCTGAGTAGTCAGAATACTAAATTCGATCACGAAATATTATTTAACACGCTTGTTAATCGACTAGATTCTAGCCTTTCCGATGAAGACCGTGTTACCCTCAAGGAATTTTGTCGGAAATTCACACGGGCTGTTCAGAAGAGATGGATAAGATCCCACCGCAAACCTGATATTTTTAGACGTGATTATTCCAATTGGCTTGAGGCAAATATTGACTGGCCAAGCTGCGTACAAACAAATTTGCTCATACAAGAATCGGTAAATGAAAGTACTTATGCTGAACCCTTACCATCAACGTCAACGATGATATCGGCTTCAACAATGACAAAAAGGTCGCGAAAGCCCTTTGAAGATTTAAGCAACAAGCAGAAGAAGAGGAGATCAAATGAACATAAAGATGAAGAACCTGTTGAATTAGCATATTCAGCTGCAGCACTTTTAAAACAAGATGGTCGTGAGGATATTGCATACGTTATTGAATACATGTTAAAAAATCCAGATGCAACAGCAAGAATTAAGGAAATGATCAAAAAACCAGTCCCTAAAGTATTATTTTCACCAGAGAAAGCACTGGGTTTGTTGCTTTCATTAAAATTATCAAAATGGCAATACATCACTTTGAGGGAAACAACAACTCGAGAAGGTTCGAAAGATATATATCCGTCGTATTATAAACTTCAAAAGGCTAAGCTTCAGTGTTACCCTCCGGAGACATTTGTGACCATAACGGATAGCTCAGCTTCGATTGCACTCCAAGCATTACTAGATTTAACAGTGACCAGGATTATTGAAAGTCTTCCTAGTACTAGTGAAATACAAGGCAAGCAATTGATTTTAATATCGAAGTGGGGATTTGACGGTGCATCCAACCAAAGTAGATATAAGCAGAAAATAGACAGTGAGCAAGATGATTCCAGCATATTTATGACCTCTTTGGTTCCTCTAAAGTTAACAACAGGAGAAGGTGATACTATTTGGATAAATCCAAAACCCTGCTCTTCTACATATTGCCGCCCAGTGCAGTTCAGTTTTTTGAAGGAGAGCAAAGAAGTTGTCATGAATGAAAAAACTAGAATGGATAATGAAATCCAGGCTTTGATTTCCACAAAATACCAAGCAAATGAGATTAGTCATCAATTGTTATTAACAATGATCGATGGCAAAATTTGTACATATCTCTCGGAAGCTAAATCAAATGCGGCCTGCTACCTGTGTTTGGCTAAGCCAACCGAAATGAATCAGTTAGATAATGTAACGTCAAAGACCGTTTCTACTGGTTCCTATGAATTTGGATTGTCACCACTACATGCCCGTATTAATGTAATGGAATGTCTTTTACACATAGCTTATCGCCTCGATTTTAAGAAGTGGTCTGCGAGGGAGGAATCTCACAAGATACTGTTACAGACCAGAAAAAAGCTTATCCAAGATCGATTCAGAGATGATCTTAATCTCTTGATCGACATCGTTAAACAAGGGTCAGGCACAACTAACGATGGTAATACTGCGAGAAGGTTTTTCGAGTTTCCTGAGAAAACTGCAGCAATAACAGGACTGGATGAAAACCTTATCTACAGGTTTGCCGTGATTCTGCAGGCAATCACTTCTGGTGAGATAATTGATGTGCCTAAGTTTAAAGAGTATACCAAATTAACTGCCGAAAGATATGTAGAACTTTATAATTGGTATTACATGTCCTCAACTGTCCACAAATTATTAATCCACGGAGGTGATATAATAGCCGAAAATGCTATTGTGCCAATTGGGAGTCTATCAGAAGAAGCTTCAGAGGCCCGCAATAAAGACTTCAGAAGATTCAGGGAACATCATTCAAGGAAGAAGAGTAGACAAACATCTAACGAAGACATCCTCAACATGCTTCTTCTCTCATCTGATCCTCTGATTTCTTCAATAAGACCAAAACTGGATGCCCATAAGAAGCAGGTATACTTTAGAGAAGCTTTAGATCTACTCAAACTTCAGGAACCTCCGATAGAGTTCTTGGATGTAATGGGAACTGTAGAGTCAGATTCTGAAGTGGATTCTGATGGTGGTGAAGTATTAGAATAATTTAACTTTTAATATTATAAGTAGTTACTTAATTATTGTAATTTTATTTTCACTTGTATTTGACTTATTTATTTATTTATTTTACTTATATTAATTGTACTTACCTAAATCATTTTATTTGATTCCAATTTAATATTTATTGTGTGTAATAATTTCAATTTATTTTAAATTTCAGTTGATTTCATCTTTTGTTAGATTTAAGTATTTAATTTAATTTATTTTGAAGAATTTTATGATTTCTGATATTTATATTTGATATTCATGATTTTATTATGTTTTTTACATTAATAAAAAAATCAATTCTTTCTAAACTTCTTTTTTAATTTTATAACCCAACTTATCTAAGTATCTAATACTAGATAGTTTAAATCTCATATAAGATAAAAGTTTTTATCTTAATTTAATGATAGTTTTATACTATGGATCTGCATAGTATAAAACTGATAAATTACGTATATTTGAAGCATTAAATATAGCCTATAAAAAAGAATGATAATTCTGCACTAATTATTAAATTACGGAGCTCTTAAACTTAATACATATTCTTTTGAGTGTATCCTTTCGCTAATTGCTTTATTAGGTATTTAGTCTATCTGATCACCTAACGGAGGTCATTAACAAATGAGTACTTTTACAGTACTCATTTGTTATTGATTACCATACCATTACAGGTGACTAGATTAGATTCAAAAATATATAATTTATTATTACCGTGCAAGTTGTATTGAGACGTGAAAATGTTTTGGTTAACAGTCTTGTGATTTCTTAGAAAGTTTTCTGTTAAGATTTATAAAATACCCTAAACTAGAACTAATAATCGCATATTTTAGCATTACAAACAGTCATCAATATAAAAAAAAATTAATAACTTTGACGATTTTTAAAAAAAAAATCGCAAGTGGTGCCGCAAAACAAAGTATATCAAAAAATCATAAATAATTAGTACTATATACGTGTGCAAGGATATAACGGCCAAACTTGTGATTACGGAGATATTGACATTTTATATGTTAGTCCCATACAAATTTTTCAAAAAAAAATTATATCTTGCCTATTTGTGCTCACAATTGTCGCACATCCCATTTTATAGTATAACAATGATTAACAGAACTCGTCCCAAGCAAAAAAATTGACCTTTAATAATTCAAGATTCTATGTCTATGAAAGACGAGTTTCGATCTACTGTGCGACGCGACGAGTGAAACAAAACCAAATTTCGTTGATACCAATTGTCTTGTTGTGACTACAGAAAAAACTTTTAATACTAGTGGCTCTCCGAGCTGTAGACCTCGCGAGTCTGCCCTTGCATAGCTTACAATTAAATAAAGGTTTACTGCGCACGCTGACGGGGAATGCGGCACAATTTTGTCCAAGAAAATTATTTATTATTAAATTAATGACCCGCGGGCCCCAGCGAACGCTAGTTGTATCTGAAATAAGTAGGTAAGTAGTATACAGGGCGTCCCACGGCGATGCCACATGGAGGGAAAGTACCTTGAATATTGTAGATGGAACATTTTACTGAAAGAAGACACTATTTAAATTTAAAAAACAATTTAAACTGCATCCATAAATATCTAAATAATTAAATGGTTGAACCGGGAATCAAACGCGTTACACGAGAAAAAAAAACAACCTCTAGTTTAATCATACCGATCGAAATTTATGATATATTTTGTAAAATACATTTTTCCTAGGAGATACATTTCCTAAAGAGCAGTCGGAAATGTATTACATTCTGGCGCATCGCCGACCGCTGCCGCGGCACGCTCGCTTCGCTCCTCGGCTCGCGCGATATATATATAGGATATATAGGAGGAGCGTTAAGTTACTTGTGACCATAGTCACAAGTAACTTGTGACCATAGTCACAAGTAACTTAACGCTTCTCCTCGCTTCGCTCGTCATCGCACCTAAATATGACTTTAGTGATCATTTACTACATTTGGTATTCGATTACAATATATGATTGTTAACCTACTTGTTAACTTATATATTATGTCAACGAGAGCCTTAATAAAAAGTCTGATTTTAGTTTACAAACGTGTTTTGTTTATTTCAGTCACAGAAAACATTACTTTTTTATATATTTCGCAGTATCATTTTGGAATTGCATACAATTCCTAGGAAATAAATATATTTCACAGGAAATTTGTGTATTAAGGAATCTTTGAATCATTATTTCACACTTTTCCTAAGTAGGCTCGGAAGGCCTGGCTACAAAAACATAGAAAATAAATAATTGATTATACGAAAGAGAGAGACTATCACTTACAGGCAACTGGCGTGCGCATCAGGGACATTGCCATTATATTAAGCGTAGGCGTCCATACTTTCAACACCTTATAATGTATATCTCTGTCATTTTGAAAAATTTCCAAAGACTGAATCGACAAAAAAAAATATAGACTTACAAAACCTGCTCACAAAATTTCGTGATAATCGGTTGAGAAATGCGACCTATAGAGGAGAACAACCGGACATACTTACTAAAGCATTTTTGTCTAAGTTGAAGCAGAGACGCTTCGCTTGAACTAAGTTCTCGCTCGGTCAATTATAGGTATATGCATACCACCATCAGTCACTGATCTGGATAGCTTTATTGCCTCTCTTGAAAAGATATTAATTAATCAATACAAATAACCAAATATCTACCTATCACGGGAGTCGTCACTAAAAATTACCTGTTGCGGATTTCCCGCAGCTTAATTAAACTAATCAGTCTCTTGGCAGAACATTCTTTTTTTTCTCCTAGCGAACCTTTTCACCAAAACGAGCCTTTCTCACCCCGCCACCGATTCTGAGCTGTCGCTGAGCTGACTTGAGTACGGGACGCGCAACTCGCGCACGATGACGTGACGATTGTACGAGTATTTTAAAGGTTGAGAATGGGGTACTATTGTACTGTTTACGGTTGCTTATCAACTAAACGAGTTTATATAGATTTCCTAAGGATAAAAAGAGGTAAGTAATTCTTGGTAACCTACATTATGTACCTACCTATTTGTCGTTCTTCAGTTAAACAGTAGGTTAATTATAAAAACCGGTAATTTATGGTAGTTATTGAAAAAAATACAAACATAAATACATTATCTTTGTATTTTATTCAAATTGTTATTCAAATAATGATTATTTTAGAAGATTTTCGTTTGCAAAAAAATATCCGTGGATATCGACTTCGTTTGCAGCGAAACAAGTGTAAACTATACCTAGACCTATACCTAGCATACAGAAAAGCAATACACATACCGACCTTCGCTACGGTTGGCACACTTCGTGATTATTTATTATACCTACGAGAAGAACATTTGTTTTATTTTATTTTATTTTATTATGTTTGCAATAACGCCTGCTATGCGGATTACATTACCATTCCATCCCAATACGATGGTTAAAGAACGATAGGTAGGAAAGATTTGAGTTATGACGTCATGTCATGCTCAAATGGTTAGAGCATACCCCGGCTAAAGGGGTGGATGGACAAGGGTTCGAATCCCGCACATGACTTAAATGTGTTCTATCGTATATTTGTCATTTTGTAAAACATAAATTATTATTGTGATTGTAATCATTATCATTACTTGTATAAATAATAATGTAAACTTGGAATGATACTTTTTGTATAAGTAATGGAGTGAAATTTGATGTAATGTTACCTACTCAGTTGTGTGTTGCATATTCCTACGTCGTACATGGAGTTGGATTGTTGTGCTTGTAAATTTTCTGAAGGTAGGTAAGGTACGCATAACCTACGAAATCTAATAAGTCATAATAACAGCATCAAAAGATTGTTAGGAAGGTAAGTACAACAATTATACATACGATGACAACCTTAAGATTTCACGCACACATTAACGCGTGTACAAAAACAACATTTGTGTACTGTCTGTGTAATAGGTAGTTATAACGCGGCTCTAGTATAGAGAATAAGTCGAGTGTCCAGGATGTAGTCATGTGCGGGATTCGAACTCGCATCCATCCACCCCTTTAGCCGGGGTCACAGCTTATCAAATGAGCTAACATGACATGACGTCATAACTCAAATCTTTCCTATCGTTCTTTAACCATCGTATTGGGATGGAGCGACATCTATAGTACAACTTGCGTTGTACTACAAACAATATCAATTTTGTAATTGATTTTATACATGTAAATGATGACGCAACAAATAATTTTAATATTGTTATGTTTGCAATAACGCCTGCTATGCGGATTACATAACAAAATTATGACAGCGTGAGTGTTTTCAGCGTCCCATAGCTCTCAGTTTAGTCGCCTAAATGTTGGTACTTGATTTCTTAGACAGTTTAAAACATAAAGATTTTGTACTAATGGTTAATTTAAATAAATATGATTTAATTAGCTTGTTTTTTGGACCAGAATCTAAACTAACGAAATGAATTACTAGCACGAAAAGGCCCATTTCTTAAGTATAATTTGAAATCATGGATCTATATGTCACATACACCTCATTGTGTAAACCGTAAGGTGCTTGGCACCAGATTTTCTACTTGAGGGTGGTAGTTAGCCGGGCGGGCATACGCGAAATGCCCTACCACCATGCTATAACGACTGCCATCCTTTAGACAACAACCGAGACCGACGGCTTAACGTGCCCTCCGAAGCACGGAAGCGCTCAGTAGTCTACCACCTAGTATGTCACCATTCTTACCAGTCTCCCATCCAACTCATGACCGCGAGCGACGTTGCTTAACTTTGCTGATTGATTAAGAACAGTTAATTAAACTCAGCTACGAGGGCTTTTAAGTTCAGTTAAAGTGTTTTTTCAGTGCGTCCACACATTGAGAAGTTAGCCAAAAAAATACTATTTTGCACCTGAGCATGGGGATTCGGCGTAGAGCTCATTTAATGGAGTAACCATTTTTTTTTTCTTTCAAAGATATATTTTTTATTATATTTTATGTATGTTTGTTACTTCTTCACGTACAAAAACGGCTCGAACAATTTTGATGAAATTTGGTATGGAGATAGTAGAGGCGCTGGATTAACATACAGGATACTTTTAATGATCATCATCATCCATCACTACGCGGGTGTAACCGCGGTGCGCAGATAGTAAGAAATATTGGGGGTACGGTCCGTAATGCGCCAATAGACTAAAGGTGCTAACAGTACCATAGCTAGTAGTGTATTAATGTTGTCTTAGATTTTCGTGATTATTACACATAGTAATCAAACAACTTTGAACGATTCGTAGTGTATTTCTCTATGACAGTACTAACTATTTACATTTACACGCTGCTGGCGGTTTGCATTACTAACAATCCGGTCTCGGACCAAGCGATAGCGTGGATATGACGTCATCCATCTATCTAAAGAAAACAACCTCTGTACCTTTTCAAAAACTTTAAGGGATTCTACTTATTATAGAGTATTTGATAAAGATAATTACGAGCACTAAAACATATTTAAAAGGTCTCTTCAGATTTTGAACTTTTCATTTATTATGACAGTTGACGGCGGTTGAGGCGGTTGAGCGGAGTTGAGACGGCGGGATGCGAACCATAGACCTGTTGCGCGGCAGTCCATAGCTATTCCCACTGAGCCTACATTGCTTCCCGTTCAGTGTTTAGTGACAGAATTTTTATACACGAGGGTGGTAGCTAGCTAAGCGAGCATTCGCAAAATACCCTTCCACCAAGCGCTGAAGCCCGCGGCTGGATTCGAACCGTAGACCTGCTGCGCGGCAGTCTATAGCTAATGCCACTGAGCCATCACTGCTTCCCATTAGGTGCTTGGTGACAGATTTTCTACTTTAGGGTGGTTGCTTGCCAGGCGAGCATTCGCAAAATGCCCTTCCACCAAGTGGTGAAGCTCAAGCCCGCGCTGTGTTTCGCCTAGAACAAGCTAGCTGGACAAAAATATTTTATAATGGGTTTCGATTGCTTTTGCCTTAGACAATGATAATTTGTTAATTTCATAATTTTCAGGTAGGTACAGATTAAATTATAAGTCTAAAAATGAAAAACCAAATACTTTATAAAAAAATGTATTGTATTTCTTACAAAGGCACAAAAAAAAGCAAAAATACAGCAGAAATAAGTACATTAAAATAGAAAGAAACAATCAATAATATATTACAACATAATTATACAATAAAAAGTAAAAAAATACATTATTATTTATAACTTAAATATTATAAAAAAAGGTAAACTCAAGATTTTACAAAAATGCTACATCATACTCGTAATTATCCTAAATATCCTCATCTGATGATTCGTCACTCTCACATTCAGTCGAGTCTGGTAACAAGTAATCACCTTCATCAGTCGGACTCGGAAGAACGTTACTTGTAACCCGATGTGATTGTATTGAAGGCGGAACAATCAAATTTAAAACTTCTTCAGGTAATTTGTCAATTTTCTTTTTGGGTACCTCTCTGAGAGAGTTGATTAGAGGATCAGACGTTATTAAAAGCATATTCAACAAATCTGTATTTGTGGCAATACGTGACAGTTTCCTGGTGTGGTGTTCACGGAATCTCCGGCAGTCTTTATTTCGAGCCTCTTGAGCTTCTTCTGAGAGCTGTCCGATTGGAAGAATGCAAGTTTTTATCACTTCTGTGCTATGTACAAGTATTTTGTGTACAGTAGCTGGCATGTAGTACCACGAATACAGATTTAGATAAAGTGTTCTGGTTTCAGAACACACTTTCTCAAATTCATTGTAATTAATATCGTACCCAGAAGATAAAGTTCTTAACAAAATGCAGAATTTTTTAATGAGGTTAACGTCTTAGCCTGTAATCTCTCCACTCAGTTCCGGGTTTGTAAAGAATCTGCGAGCTGTGTTCCCATCATTTGTGTTACCATAACCAGGTTTTGGTTTGTCTACAATAAGTCCCATTTGGGTTTTAAACTTTTGCTTTATGTCGTCTGAACGCTGTTTCACACTAGCTTTATCGTCATCACCTCTAACCTGCCACTTCTTAATATCCAAACGATAGCTAATGTGCAACAGACATTCAAAACAGCGAATCCAAGCATGTAATGTAGACAAACCAAACCCATAATGTTCTACATTACTTTACAATCCACTTAAATCACCATTCATCATCTTAGGAGTCGCACCACAGATATAACACTTTTGTGCAGATCGTGTGTCAGTCATAGCATTGCATACTTTGCCGTCTGTCATTGTTAGCAAAAGAGTGTGCTTCACAGAAATTTGTGATTCACCAACACTACATGTTGTTGGAAGAAGTTGAGATACTTCTTCCAACACTCTGTTAGTTTCTGTAGTCGTAAATTCATTTGTTTCCTTTGAAAAAATAAATTTAATTGGCCTGCAATATAACGTGGAGGAAGGTCGTGGGTTTTGCCAAATAATATTTTGACCATCACCCAATCTCAAAGGCACAAATGAAAATACAAACAGAAATTCATCAGTAGCCTCAGTGTTTTCAAACTTCTGCTTGTAGGTACTGTGACCAGAACTACCATCACATCCCCATTTGCTAACTAATGTGAATGACGAACTGGGCAGCACACTTTTAATGACTTCACTTTGTGCTTCAACTAGTCGTTCAGTTGTTTTATCCAAAATAGCTTGGAGTTTTATTTCCGCGCGCGATTCCGTTATAGATATATGGTCATCAGAAGGATAACAAAGTTTTTTTGACTTACATAGGCTATGGTATGATGGAAACACTTGATGTCCAGCCTTCATTGCCCACTTTCTCGTCTGTTTGTAAGAGTGAGAAGTGCACTTAGAATCTACGTAATAAGCTAGCGCTTCGTCACTATTTAACTGCCTAGCACTACAAAGAGATTCTTCAGATGCCTTTCCTTCTGTGCTGGAATGATCGCCACTTTTTCGGATTCGAGAGGCAACCGCTCTATGACCCGATAAACGATTTGCCACTTCCGCAGCTGTGGTCAATTCACTAGCACTCCGCAATTTCACCAAGTCTTCAACCCTGCGTTTTTTTGTTTTGAAACTGGCGTCTTCGAAGTCTTTTCGGGGTCTACCTTTAGGTCGATTATCTTCTGATGAGGAGGAAGCAGAAGGCCGATGCATACGAACGGTAAATTGTATGTCTGCTCCGTCCAGCCAACTTCTATTTTTGTTTAAAAAAACATCCATTGTTTTCGAAGCAGCCCACTTTTCAGCAAATTTTGACGATATGCTGACAATTTTTGTTTGCATATCTCTTCTTGAATCGGAGGCCACATCTCTCAGATTGTATTTGTTAAAAATAAACTCCATCAGGTGAGCATTTCTTGCTTCTTTGTCATATTTACGCCATTCTTCAAATAACTCCATTTTCGAAAAAGTGTACACATGATCTGAAAAAAAAATAAAAAAAAATGTTTAGCATTCGTTGCGGTCTCCATATTATATATCATTTCAAAGGTTAATGTTGTGGCTGTAACATACATAAAAATCAACTTGGATACACGTGGATACAAAAAGTTGCGATCCTTGAAAGTTTAGATATGAAGAAAAACTTGACATTCTTTTAACAGATTTTTCAATTGGATATTTAAAGCACATGTTGGCAAATAATATATTAAGTCGATATTAAGTAAGAAAGTACTTACCCTCAAAGGTAAAATCCATCACAGAAAATACTAAAATAATCACTACAAATTTTAAGAGATGTTATCATAAGTGCCGCAAAATTGCAACTAATTTAATTTCACAAATGCAATTAACTTATCACTTACCTTCAACCCCTTATAACTCACCACTATGGAATGTTTGCCCTAATTATTACCTGTTATCGAGACCTTGGGGGTTTTGTTAATGGCATGTGACCCTTAATTACCTGATTAGGTAAATGACTTTTGTCCACCTACGTTGTTCTAGGCAAAACACTGTGCCGCGGCGGGAATCGAACCATAGACCTGCTCCGCGGCAGTCACTAGCTAATTCCACTGAGCCATCAATGCTTCCCGTTAGGTGCTTACTGACAGATTTTCTACTTGAGGATAGTGGCTAGCCAGGCGAGCATTGGTAAAATGCCCTAGGCCCTTCCACCAAGCGGTGAAGCTCAAGCCCGCAGCGGGTTTCGAACCATAGACCTGCTGCGCGGCAGTCCATAACTAATGCCACTGAGCCATCACTGCTTCCCGTTAGATGCTTAGTGACAGATTTTCTTCTTGATGGTGGTAGCTATCCAGGCGAGCATTCGCAAAATGCTCTTCTACCACGCGGTGAAGCTCAGTATCGTGGCGGTATTCGAATTTTGGCCTGCTGCACAGCAGTCCATAGCCAATGGCACTGAGCCATCATTGCTTCCCTTTAGGTGCTTGGCGACAGATTTTTTACTTGTGGTGGTAGCTATCCTGGCTAGCATTCGCTAAGTGCCCTTCCACCACGCGGTGAAGCTCAATACCTATCGCAGCGGGATTCGAACTATGGACCTGCTGCGAAGCAGTCCATAACCAATGCCACTGAGCCATCACTGCTTCCCTTTAGGTGCTTGGCGACCGATTTTTTACTTGAGTGTGGTAGCTATCCAGGCGAGCATTCGCAAAATGCTCTTCTACCACGCGGTGAAGCTCAATATCGTGGCGGGATTTGAATTTTGGCCTGCTGCGCAGCAGTCCATAGCCAATGGCACAGAGCCATCATTGCTTCCCTTTAGGTGCTTGGTGACAGATTTTTTACTTGAGGTGGTAGTAGTCTTTTTTTGCTAGCATTCGCTACGTGCCCTTCCACCACGCGGTGAAGCTCAATACCTTACGCAGCGGGATTCGAACTATGGACCTGCTGCGAAGCAGTCCATAACCAATGCCACTGAGCCATCACTGCTTCCCTTTAGGTGCTTGGTGACTGATTTTTTACTTGAGGGTGGTAGCTATCCAGGCGAGCATTTGTAAAATGCCCTTCCACGCGGTGAAGCTTAAGCCCGCGGCGGGATTCGAGCCATGGACCTGCTGCGCGGAAGTCCATAACCAATGCCACTAAGCCGTCACTACTTTACAAAATATGTTGTAGTAAATGCATTAAGTTATTAATTATATAATAAATAATTATTATATTCGTTTGTTCTTTTATATCGAATATTGATGCCTTTAGTGTGTGAACTATAAAATATCAATAACAATGATGTTATCGTTTTTTATTTACCAACCCGGCAATTTATAAGTATTAGGTAGGTAAATACTTATATGTTTCAGAGATAAAACACAATTTTATAAGAAATGTAATCAATGACAATCATGTCACTTGGAATATTGAAACACTAATGTTATTATAAAACGAAGGATGACTAAAAACAACGAACAGCAGAGGGATCGCCCTAAATAGGTAGGTATGCAATATATTACATATTTATTTAGGGCGATCATATATTTCCTATCATCAATTCATCATATTATCTCACACGACGTAACATAAAATGTATGTACTAGGTACATTTCTTCCTCTTCGTCCATTCCTCTGTGAATATATTATTTTATCTGAAGTACCTACACACGTTACGTAGCTTGCTAATGAGTGCATTATCTCCGTCGGTCTATCGTCAAATATCGTAATTCGTTCGGCATGTTTCGGCTTTCATTGATAGTTTGCAAACAAGTGTGCGTAATTAGCGTAGATGCATTACGGGTGTGTGATGCGCGAGCACTATCTTCTTACTACTCATCTCATCACGGAGTCTTACCCTTTCCCACAAAGATATAGGTGAAATAGCATGCTTTGTTGCCTCGCCCGCTGATAAGTTCGGGCCGTCGGCAAGTACATCCTTCAGTACTAGATACGAAGGAAAATTAAAACATAAATTACATCATTTCATTTATTTGCTCAACTTACAGACAATTTCGAAAAATCACAGTTATTTTTGACATTTGTTTTGTAACTATTTAATTACACAATAACAGCTGTCAGCTATGTAAACGGGAAGTGGGTACAAAATTGGTATTAAATATTATTTATTGGCCGCCATACAATTACAATTTATTATTTACCTACTATTGAGTCATTACGATATAAATACTTATAAATGGATAGATTCGTTACTTTAAATTGCTTGTTTGTTGCTGATACTAAGTAGACATTTAATAACGTTGTAAATTATAAACATCAAACATTTCATGGTCCAACAATGGTCGGAAGGGAGTGAGCAAAAATGAATGGCAACTAACTCGAACAGGACTTGACACACAATCTATATACAATCGACAAAGCGAAATCAACAACAACAATACATTTATAATTTAAATTATTCGGGTGATACATATAAGAAAACAAAAGCGTGTTTTAAACCTATGGAAATATGAAAGAAAAAAATCACATCATGTGTCATTGGAATAACATCCTACTTATGTAGTTAAAAAAAATAAAATGGTGATCACCTGCGATACCACTTACGAGTTAGTACTTACTTAGAAATATTTAATGGTGGGATCGTAGCTTTTCTATATACAATACCGACAATTCAAAAGACTTATACACATCACTCGAGTCCCCTACAGCTTCTACGCAACAAATCTTTGTACAAATATTGTCTACAATTAATCTAAAACGGCAACCAACCCAGTGGCACCTCTTATTTTATGTAATTACACAACTTGCGTACTATATACCTAAAATACACAAGTGCCAAATTAAATTGCATATTGATATTGCCAAAGAACAATAGTATATCAGTATTGTATATATTTGTTACAAACCAGTGTTTAAACTATACAAAACTGATTCTCAACTCCATCACGCTATTTACTTAAACACCATTTGTACAAATATTTGCTGTCACTTTACACATTTTTGCGTTCGAATACCACACTACTTCATAATATTTCCAAATGTTCTACTGTTAAAAATACCTAACGAGAATTTTTCGAAAATTTCTATGGGAACGCGAAACATCGAGATAAATTTCGATAAAATTCAGTTCAAACGAATACATTATACGATATCTGTACATAGCTATCATTTACGATACATTAGCCAATGAATATTACAATCACATTATGATAAGAATTTTCATGAATTCGATAATTTCTTTTAGACACGAGTTTTACATATTCAAATACATAGTAATAATTTACACATTAAACATACCTAGCTGCAAGAGAAACGTTCACAAAAACGACATACGTAAATATACCGAAGCCTATCGATACTACAACGCGCAAAAAGCGTCCTTTAACATTAAAATAAAGCGGTCACACAGAACCACCGAAGGAAAAATAATAATAGGATCGAATATCGTCTTGAGATCATTTTATAACGAAACCACTATCATACGAACACACCCACAGGCCACTCTCACTCACAATATACTAATGTTATTATAGTAGTTGCAGCCTTGTCGTCGATTACAGTATGGTCGGGCCGGCGCGGCGCGAGCTCAGATAGCGTTGTTGCCAGGATACCCTCTCTCATACATTACAGTAATTCGCAGGTTCCACGTGTATCGCCCAAAGAAATAGCGCGAATCTTCACCGAATCCCTCACAATCATAGCAAACAAAATCCCGCACATGACTTAAATTTTTCCTATCGTATATTTGTGATTTTGTAAACTAAATGCATTTATTTTCTAGAAGATTTTTTTCTTCTTTATTTTACAGATGCGCATTATTAAGCTCACTCATCGACAACGTTCCAATGGACTCAGTACAATTCAACTGAACCTATCGTGATTAATCAATTATAAAAGGATTTCTTTATAAAATTCAATAAGTCTAAATGATCTGAAATCCGGGAAACAACGTTAAACTTACGCCGGCAAAATGGATAGAATACAATCGTTACTCTGGGAACATCTAATCAACTACAATTGAAATGCAAAACGTAGTAATTGTTCCTTCAAAAGAATCATTCCGATCTGTGTGGTAATTTAAAAACACCAAGGAACTTTTCAAGTTCAGTGATTATTCGCAATGCGAAACACACAATGAAGAGTATTGCGAGATGTTTTCACTGTTTTGGAAAAAATATCAATAAATATTTAATTTAAATATGTATTTGTTTCATCGACCTCATAGACCTGGCAACAACGCTTGACTATCACATCAAATTAACCGGCGTAGAATTCGAAGATGACATTTAACTAATAACACCGCATGAAATCAAACGGCGTCGAATTCGTAATCACGTAAAAATCAACCGGCGCAAAATTTTAAAACCAGTATGAAATAATTCGGTGTAAAATTTATTCGAATACACCGTACAAATTTAACCGTTGTAGCCGTAACCCGTTACTAATCGTTTCAAAAACTAGTATGGTATCTATTGGAGTAGAATTCGAATACACCGTACGGTAACTACCAGTGGCTTAGAATCGGAAAATTTTGTATGAAATCAAGCAGCGTTGAATCCGTAATACCGTTTAGAATCAATTCAATAACATGTTATCAACTAGTGGCTTACAATCCGAAAACTCCGTATGAAATCAAGCGGCGCAGGATCCGAAAACACCGTAAGGTATTAGCTGGTGGCGTGAAATTCGAAAACACCGTATGGTATCGACCCGCGGTGTAGAATTCGCAAACACCGTACGGTATAAACCGGATGGCGTAGAATCCGAAACATCCGTAAGAAATCTAGCGGCGTACAATTCGAAAACGCTATACGGTATCAACCGGCGTAGAATTCGAATATGTGCGTACCGTGTGGCGTGTCTTTGGTATAGAGGCGGGTGTGTGCGCGATGGGCGTGGGCGTGGGCTGTAGGCTAGGCTTGCTTGACGCGCTTCCGCGGCGGCCCGATGGGAGGGATTTGTTGTTGCTGCGTGGCGAGCGCTCGGAAGGCCTCCGCGATCAAGTGGGGGTGGGACGAGATCATGTTCTTCCAGCCGGCCGTGTCCATGACGTCCGTCGCGTGACTTCTGCAATATATAAAAGCACTTGTTAAAACGCTGTCAAATACCGAAATTCGATCACTATCAGAATGCGTAGGAGTGAAAGAGAAAGCTTATTACTAGTAACATAAATCGAAAATATGAATTAACTTGTGCTTCATGATAAGGTAGGTTTTGCTAATTTATTGTTATATATTTAGACACATACATAAATATTAAGAGCGTCATTTAGAGTTAACTTCAAAATATGATCTTACATCTTACAGCTACAAACTAAATATATAATGCTAAAAATCTATTTAAGTAAAGCTATTTAGCACTAGCCAGAGCTTTTTTATATGATGGATGAAGCAGTGGTAGCGCAGGGAGCAAAAAAGTCGACTGTCCTTCGGGTGGTCGTAGACTCGAATCGATCGTGGACAATTGCCCTTACAGTTTCAACCCTATGTTTTACCAAACCAGGTACCTAACTACCTACATAAAAGGTGCGTTGAATGAGCTCGTTTGGTAGGTTACGATCCATTAAGACTATACTTTTCTTACTCTCTCTGGGAACGTGATAGGCTTATAGGGATAAGTAATAACTATCACCCAGCTTTATACTTTTCATGGTGGAAGCCATTTTGCTAATGCCCACCTGTCTAGTTACCACGCTCAAGTAGAAAATCTGTCGCCAAGCACGTAACGGTGTGGTCCGGCAGCAGTCCTTGAGAGCCAGTGAAATTACAGGCACATGAGACTTAACAACTATGTCTCAATGTGACGGCCGCAGTGGAATTCGTGACTTGTGACGAAATGCATCTGTTAATTAGGCTACTAGGCAGAGGTTAGTCCACTTAACATCAGATGGGACTCGAGCTTAATAAACAGTTCGAAATTTGTCACCGTACTAACATACAAACGCCTGAATATATTTCTCGCCTGTGCGAAAATAAAATTTGACGCGCGGTATATCTTGGCCGACTCGAACATAGCTTATCCAAGCTTTTGGGTATTTATACTTTTGGTTGGTGCACACTGAACTACTCGGTGCCGTATCGCCTCAAACTCAATACTGGACTTTGAGGTGACGGAACTTCATATTACAACGCAAACGAATCAATACGGCATTGATAGTCGGCATCGCCTTGACTATATACTATGACTATGGTGACAAATGATACTGTCACGATCCGATACGTTTGCGTTTTCAAAGGAAGCCCTGCATCTGCAATCGCATTTCGGTTTACATTACTCCGCGAGTACTGTAAATCCATAAATATTTAAGGTAATATACTAACGTGTTGATAAAATCTATGGTCTGCGCCTTCAACTGGTCAGCAGAATGCAAGTCCGCCAGTATAAGCGTGTCCGCAGCGGTTTCTATGGAGAGGCTCATGCATAACGCTTCTTCGCACATCACTTTTAGTCGCTCCAGTGCGTACTGAAATAATACAAAAGAGTTTGTTAGGTCCTTGAAATTTCAAAACTACTGTGAAAACCGCATAATATAAATAATAATTTAAATACTTTGTTTTTCTTGACTTTATATTTATGACGTTGCATTTGAATGATTAAACAACAAAATATAATGTTTTCCTCATGCAGTAACCACATTTAAGGAAATCCCGATTTTCACCTTACGTCACACACTATAATAAAATACTAGTAACTGCTACTACTCATGGGGTGCTTGGCTAAAATGTTACCTCCCCATTGCTAGGTAGCGAGGGTGGCGTAAGAGGCGACTAAAGGTAAAATACCGGAAGGTGGGCAGCAGCGCCTTCTGAGGAACTGATTCCTTATACTGCGATTCCCAAGACGCTTGCCAAGCGTGGGTATTATGGCTACCCCCCCTCCCTTAATGAGCAATGATGGCCGAGCGGTAATAGCTATGGACTGCCATGCCGCAGTACCCTAGTTCGATCCCCACCGCCGGCTTGAGCTTCAACGCATGGTGGAAGGGCATTTTGCGATTGCCCGCCTGGCTAGCTACCACCCTCAAGTAGAAAGTCTGTCGCCAAGCACCGAAAGGTGTGTTCCGGCAGTAGTACTTGAGAGCCAGTGAAATTACAGGCACAATGAGACTTAACAACTATGTCTCAATGTGACGGGCGTAGTGCAATTCGTGACTTGTGATGAATTGCAACTGTCATAGGCAGAGGTTAGTCCACTTAACATCAGGTGGGCCTCGAGCTTGTTCCGTCACAATAACATAAGAAAAAAAAATGGGGGGAGGCTGTGTTCAGCAGTGGACAATCCGGCTGATACAGTAACTGCTTCAGTTACGGCATTCGTATAAACCCTACTATTGTTATTACTTTACTGTTCGTAAATATAACACCCACAAATGATAATACATTATCACATTGAGCGTTCGTTTTGGGACGTACATACATACAATCACGCCTGTATTCCCCGAAGAGGCGTGATAATACTGGGTAATAGGGACTGGGTAATATGTAGACAAATATTACCCGACTATTGATACATCCTTAATATTCTAGTGTACTTACTTTATCTGCTGCTGCTAATAAGTCATCGGCCATTTTGTCCAGATTGGGCGCGCGGCCGGTATATATGAATCGGAGCATTTCACGCAACACCTCGTGGTCGACGTCCGTGATATCTACTCTGTTTCTTTTTCTTTCCTCCATTTCGTGTTCAAACATCGCCGCGAACACCGGACTTCGGGCTGGAAACAGAGAGAAATGCTTGTTATGTAATGTCAATTGATCATTCTTGTATTCAATAGCTTGGGAAAAAAGGTTTAAAAGGGCCAGCACTCGATATAGTGCACATACTTGTGTCTATTTAGCTATGTTTCTAGAGCAAACTACAGTAAAATTGAATGATTATGTCCAACTCCATTTCCTCCTCGTAAGACTGATAGGTTTAATCCAGACCAATGTAACTTGAATCACGGAGGAGTGAATGTAAATGTCGGCACCGAGACACTTTAGACGACTTATTCTTATCAATCATCTCTTCATTATCTAAGCCTCGAAATATTCCCATTAAAATTGTTCGTTGCTGATACCTTGCAATATTGCTTTCTTACAAATTTGTAACGATACAAGACTAGATCATTAATAAATAAATCAAACTCAGTTCTGGCTCTAAAACCTTATTAAAGCTTCTATAAAAAAATTCTAAAGCCTTAAGCTGTGTATTGACCAGTGGGACTAGCATGGACTGGAAACAATTTTTTATCCCCTAATATTATACCCTGATTTTATCCACTTTCGAGGGACGACATGATCTATAGATGTGAAACAAGTGAAACTTGTCTCTATTTGATATTTCCGTGGAAATGTCTTCATAAAGAATTGACACAGAACGTGGATAAAATAGTCTCCGTCTGACATAAGAATGGGAGAAGTTATACTTGTTCCTAGGAGGTGACTATATAATTACTATTTGAATAATATAATTTCGGGCGCGTATTGTAATTATCATTATAAATAAATACTATGTAACACCAAGTGTCATAGTGGTCAAGGGCTAAAATCAAGTTGCTGACAACTGACAAAGTTGATAAATGCTAGGTAGTTTTATTTTATATTATTATTATGTACGACATTAGTAGAGGGAAAGGATCCACCGTGAATACATATTCAAAAAGGAGGCCACGCTCGTAGGTAAAAAACTAAGTCGAGTAGATTTTTATGCTCTCCCAAGAGAGTCCCTCTTCCTTGCATATATCTAGTCGATACGCAGCCTAAGGGTGATCTGGCCGGTAACTTCTCCATAGCAGAATACGCAATACATAAAATACGACACTAGTCCTTAATTAATATAAAAGTGACGTTACACTCAGATACTAAGTTCAAAAACCTCACAAGTGTATATTTTTCGCTAACACAGATGTATTGATAGAGTCTGGCCACTGTAATCGTGTCCTGAATTGTAACCGGAAAGAAAGAGACAAGGATATACACAAAAGGTGACTGACATTTGTAAATATTTAGCGGCTTGCTATAAGGAAGGTGATAGGAGGCCTTGATTGTGTATGACATTTAATGGATGCAGATGTATGTTAATGATTAACATTCCTCCTGTCTACACACATGAAGTGACATCGTTGCACATGCATTTCAACTGTTGTCTAATTCAATTTGTATTTGTCTTAGCCTTTGTAATCACGAAAGAAAACGTTGAATCGTTTACTTCAAGCATGACACTGTTTAAATCAGTTTTAGACGTAATATGGCAATTATTTTCAGAAACAACAAAAGATAGATTAGCTTTCGACCACTATCACTTCACGCCTGCCATCAGGCGAGATAGTGGTCGAAAGCTAATGTGGGTATTCTTTTTTTTTTTTTTTTATGTTATTGTGACGGGACAAGCTCGAGGCCCACCTGATGTTAAGCGGACTAACCTCTGCCTATAAAAGATGCATTTCGTCACAAGTCACGAATTGCACTGCGCCCCGTCACCTAAAGACATAGGTGTTAAGTCTCATGTGCCTGAAATTTCACTGGCTCTCAAGGACAGCTACCAGAGCACACCGTTAGGTGTTTGCACGCCCTACCACCATGCTATAAAGACTGCCATCCTTAGACGACAATCGGGACCGACGGTTTAACGTGCCCTCTGAAGCACGGAAGCGCTCAGTAGTGTCACTAGCGGTCACCTATCCAACTCATGACCGCGGCGGACGTTGCTTATCTTTGTTGATCGGTTAAGAACAACTGAGCAAACTTCGCTACGAGCACTTCATGTTCTATGTGTATTCCTCATAGCAACAATCAATGAAAGAAAAATACTTATTTTGATCACAGCATAAAACACCACATTATTAATGAATAGATTCAGGCGTTACTTTGCGGAAATCCATTTTTAATAATAACAAATACTTTTAAAATATTTTAAGAAAACATCAAATTAATTCATTCTCGATCGTGCGCTCGAAGAGTCAAGACCTCCTGAGGATGCTTCGTGTAGAAGCGAAACGCGTCGAAAATTCTTCCGGTTTGGCTGCGTGGCGTTTGTGACGTCACGTCGGCTTAGCAGGAAAATTAAGCGGAATTGTCACTAGATATATTTTTATATTTTTTAAGTGTTTTATTAAAATATTAATTTGATGTTTTCTTAAAATATTTTAAAAGTATTTGTTATTACCACATTATTAATTGCAGTTTTCTGTTTTGTTGTTTATTTAAAGTATGATACATTATACACAGAATTAGTTCGTGATGGTTATTGAATAGACTCAGTAAGGAAAAAATATGGGGACTAGGACTGATTTATATATCATTGAAGAAATAAATTTCCTATTCTACTCGATTCACTGTAAACGATTATAACTCGTATACTAAGGTACCTACGAAAAATATTTCATTAAATCTATAATTCAATATTTGCTTTCGGGTCACATTCTACACCAATCGGGTTTATAACCATAAATAGGGCCCAGTTCTGCCTTTGATTAGGATTTAATTTCACGTCTTCAGTTTTTTTAGATTTTATGACGACATTTCTGTAAACTACATATAATTCCTATACCTACAAAATGTGTATATATATACCTACCTATACGTTATGTACTCGTCGCTATAAAACCGGACAGTTGGCAACAAAAACAATACTAATTTTGTGACGTCATCACATCACAAATAAAATTCCAACATTTCTATTTATCGTGAGCACGTCACACTGTAGTCTATTTTGTGTTTAGCACGATCTACATAAGACTTCAAATCGGTGTATTTAGTATGGAAATTTTGGCGAAAATCGTCACTAAATTTATTACTTTTTTGTTATAATTATAAAAATGCTAAGGTGTTTTCAAGATTCTCAAAGATTTTTTTTTTTTTTTTTTTTATTATTCCTGATAGGTTAGCCTTTGACCACTATCTCACCTGATGGTAAGTGATGATGTGGTCGAAGATGTTGTTCAGGCTAACCTAGAAGTACTGGCTCTCAAGGACAGCTGCCGGAACACACCGTTAGGTGCTTGGCGACAGGGGGTTACTTGAGGGTGGTAGCTAGCCAGGCGGGCATTCGCAAAATGCCCTACCACCATGCTATAACGACTGCCATCCTAAGACGACAACCGGGACACCGACGGCTTAACGTGCCCTCCGAAGCACGGAAACGCTCAGTAGTAATGTCACTAGCGGTCACCCGGTTTCCGTTGTTAGTGCTTAGTAGTGGGTCAGTCTAATAAATTTTTACAACCTTTTAGTTTCACAGCCGTAAGCTAAGTGAAAGGCCCCTTACTGCATAGTTAATTTTGCTTTATACCATGGCAGTGCTGAGTATTTTCCATTCCAATACTTATTCTCTGAAGTATTCAATACTACTTGTTGTTTGTGCATGCCTAGTTTTTTTTATATTCATCCATTTGTGAATAGAATATTATTATTTACAATTGAGAATACAAGTACTTAATATGATTTACTAAGCCAATGCAAGAAGGTTGGTATCACGTTTATATATATTTTTATTCGACCATACAGAACATGTTTGCTCAAAACGAGGAAACATTAATAACGGAAATTCCATTGGACATAGCTTTACAGTGTTGTTATCATTTATTCAACCTCATGACCGCCATATTGTATTGTAACACATTCTAATCATTTTATTATTACGCTCTTAATATGGCTCAATTACTTCTGTTTAGTGTTAAAATAAAAACAACTTGTTTATACTATCTAATATCTTTGTTTTGCTAAACGAATCACGAAACAAAAATATTTTACAATGAGCGGGATTTTATACGACCAGTCACTCGATCTTCGACATATTTTTTTTTATTGGTGATAGCTTAGCCTTTGACCACAATCTCACCTGATGGTAAAGGATGTGCGAAAGTGTTGCTTAGAATTACTAGTACCAGTGAACAGCTGCCGGAACACAATGTCAATTGCTTCGCAAAAGATTTTCTATTTGAGCTTGGTAGCTATAGCCAGGTGTTCATTCGCAAAATTGCCCATCATTATGATATGAATTTTAAGCCCGCGGCTGGATTCGAACTATGGACTTTCTGCACGGCAGCAGTCCATAACCATAGTCCATTGAGCCATCACTATTTCAAATTGCGTTGTATCATCATACAAAATTAGTCTTGTTCGTAGATCTATTCACATTGACTATAGATGACGCTTCGTGTTTTTACGATGGTTTATTAATAGGAACGAAAGGACCTATTCCGTTATAGCTCAATCGGTATAGCATGTTACAGCCCGAGCCAACGTGGGTTCAAATCCTACTAAAACTATGAGAGAATTGTATATATATTAAATTAATATTCCAAAGCGAAGTGTTGTTGTTCGAAAAATTCAACACAAAAATTTGTTTCAGAAACACGAATAGAGCTCAATTTTTGTTCTCACCATAGACAAAAATGTTTAAAGAAACCAAGTTTCGTTCCGTGCCTTTATGTAGTGTTTCGAGAAAACATGAGCAATGGACAGGCCTTCAAATCAACAAAAACACGTACTAATCATTCATGTACGTTGTGTGTACGTAATGTGACGTATCATCTACGTATTTTCATCTTTTGTCACACAAGCAATTTAAGATTTTCCAGCATAACTCATTCTGTTTTACCTACATAGGCTTACGTACAGTAACACGTCGTAATGAAATTGTTTTCACCGCTCTTATTATGCTATCAGCATAGACAAAAGACTAACGAATAATTAATTATATTTCTCATAAGCAATTAAAGCCGTATAAGTGCTAATAAGTTATTTTATACTTCACTTTTTCAAACAAAAAACAAACAAATTATTTTTATTGACATAATATAAGATACAGCAAATACAATGAACCCATAGGTTCCCGAACTAGTATTAAACTGTATTTCAGGAACCAGTGGCTTCTCCCTTAGTAATTTCAATACAAAAAAAGAACATTATGTCATTGAAGTGTCTGTTTTGTATGCAAGGTTAAACGAAAGTGGCGTAGGTATAGTTAATGCTTTGTTGACAAGTTATTAACGTGATGGGAAGTGAGCATATAGAAATATTTGCTTCCAATAACATACTGTATTTAGCGATAAAAAATAATTATTAGGTAGTGGCATTTTCATTTGTGGGTAAGCCCCAAAAACGATCGAGGTTATCATAAAAATAACCTAAATGGGAGGTTATATTGGCCAACTATAATCATTTAACTTTAATTAATTTTATCACTAAAAATCCAATGTTTGTTTTTTTTTATTTCTGGTTAGCCTTTGACCACTATCTCACCTGATGGTAAGTGATGATATGGTCGAAGGTGTTGTTCAGGCTAACCTAGAATTACTGGCTCTCAAGGAGAGCTGCCGGAACGTACCGTTACAAGCACCTAACGGCAGATTTTGTACTTGAGGATGGTAGCTAGCCAGGCGGGCATTTACAAAATGCCCTACCGCCATGCTATTACGACTGCGATCCTAAGACAAAAACCGGGTTTTTTTTTTTTGGAGAGAACGTTATGCTCATAACACTGTTTTTCCAGAAATTAACACCCTTAAGTAGAATATCTGTCGCCAAACAACTAACGGTGTGTTCCGGCAGCTTGAGATCCAGTGATTCTAGGTTAGGCTGAACGAAATCTACGACCATGCCATCACTAAACATCAGGTGAGATAGTGGTCATAGGCTAGCTTATCAGCAATAAAAAAATAATTGTGGCATCCGTACCAAAACGAAGCCTTATTAATGAGCTGTTTTTCCATCCGTATTTCACGCTTAAATCGCTCGTAAACGGAATTAAATACATACCTGATATTTAGAATATGTTGTGTAGGGCCCCAAACGAATATTTGACTATAAAACTAAAAAAAAAAACAAAAAAACAGCGTGTTTTTAAACTTGAGAAGGTAGACGAAAAATAAACTGTTTTGTACCCTAGCATGTATTTCAGGGGTGTCATCGTCTAGAGATCATTGAGTAGAATACAATAATATATACTTTACAATAAAAATCTAAGTTAAATAGTTACAAGTGCTGAGCCGTCTATGTAGTAAAATATAAACCTTTTTTATTTTGGGGTCTGTATAAAAAACTAATCTAGTTATAAATATAAAACTTCGGTACTTATATTATGTACCATATATTATGCTCTACTTAACAAATTCTGAGTTTTTACTTCGATGCGGTACTCTAATGGAGCACGGCTGACCCGCATTGGCCAGTTGTTTTTTTTTTGTTGAGCACGGTACTCACCTGCTAATATAGCTTTATGCGCCTGGAATTCCCGTCCTCCGACTGCTAACGTGACGTCCGAAAACCTTTCGTTGTCAAAGAGAGCTCCTAAATCGTCTGACAGTCGACACTCGGGCACTTTGAACTGCACTACGTTGCTCTGCCCACTAATGTTTATGCTGTCCGCTACCACTGACACTTCACAGAATATCGTCAGTTTATCTTCGGGTAGGAGGCCGTTAGCTTCGTCTAGTAGGAAATCTCTGGAATTGAGAAATAGGTATTGTTAAAAATTGGAGATATACGTAACCCTTTAATGATATGTAAGGTTGATATTGTATCTTCCACGGTGGTAAGACATTTTGCGAAAGCTCTCACCTGGATAGTTTTCACCATCAAGTAGAAAATCTGTCACCAAACACCTAACGCTCGGGCAGCTGATGCTGCCCTGAGCCAGTTTCCATAGAAGGTTTCATCATCAGCCGGAAGACGTCCACTGTTGAACAAATCCCTCCCCCATATAACGCCACAAAGAATTGCTATTAGCCGCTTGTAACCATTGGCTACCCGCGACTTTAAAGATATAATAGCCTGTTTTAAATATTGGACTACATTATCACCCACCAACAAGTAATGATAGACAACAACATAAAGGCTACACCCAATAAAATATACTTTTATAGCATAGCATCCGCTAAGGAACGTAATAAGATTTGTATTCCTTTATTTTTTTTTCTTAATTCTCATTCATAATTCATAAATCTTATAAGAACTTTTCATTGGATCACAAATATTTTTAGATGTTATAATCGAATTTGTTCCTTTTCTAGCTTTCGATTAGATAGCATTGTAAGTGAAGCCTTGTGAAATCACTATTACTTTAGGTAAAATCCGAAAGAAAGCTTAATTAAACACAAAACTAGTAACGTAAATTGAAAATGTAACATTCTTTGTCCCTCGTGATAAGGTTTTGTTATTTCATTATATATTAAAGTATAATGTCACACACATTCATACGTTACAAGCGTAATTTAGAGTCATCTTTGCAATTTTATTCTATACAGAAAATTTTAAGTAAACTTATTTCGGACTTTTCTTGGCCTTAGATAATGTAACCAAGATTAACATGTACTTTTCTTACTTCTACAAAATAAATACATTTTGCTAAAAATCTGTTTCAGAAAAGCTATTTAGCACTCGTCAGCGTCTTAAATAGTATGTACTTCTTCAATGTCAAAATCGATGTACAATTGACATTACAATGTTGTATTCGCCCAATGTCACAGTTAATTGAAGTCAATTGACACTTCCTACACGTATAAGACTGTATCCATGCAGCGATCTCCATCGGTGCGTCGATTAGGCAATTTACTAAAGAAAGTGCATAATTAAAATTCATCTACCATTGGGTATGCCACTATGCTTGTAGTTCAAGACCATTAATCGTTTCTTAACCCAAACCACGTCATGGAGTTATCGTATCGTGGCTCGTATTCCAAAACTCCTAGGGTAAGTTCGTTAACCTGTGTAATAAATTCGAAGCCTGTTTTTGCTTTACATTCACTACCAAATTAGTCAACCGAGAATTTTTGCAATAGTCTATATTTTAGGCGTAAAAACACCTATAATGTAAGCCTATGTATTTTTTTGGGACGAAAAGGATAAAATTCTGGACTATGGGTATCAAGAGTTGGTGATTAACTGACTACAAAAAAGAAATGCAAAATTCTTACTTCATAGTGATACTTCGGCATCTACAAATTTCCGTCTTATAAAAAAATACATCTTATAAATTTATTTGGAAGCGAAATCAAAGTCTACACTTCATAGTCTTAAAAAATGTAGGTTTTATAATAACATAATCATGGGAAGTTATATATTAAACGGTTACCACTACGCGGACCATTTATATTACGTCTGTTAGATTTAAAATATATGTAAAACTTTGGAATAAAAGCAGATATTTCTTTATCAATACCTGAAGAAGAATAAATTTCATACGTAAATATTTAATCTATAGGATGAATTTTTCATCAATTTCATATCAACGGGATTTTATTTCGTCCCTTAACCGTAAATTGAAAGGGTTGATTTAGTCCGCCACACAATGGAGGACCCTCAACAACACACAAGATTGCTTCAAATTATTATGCTATAGAAGGGCGGCTACGGAACGGTGTTTACAGCCCTAAGAGTAACGTGTAGGGAAAATTATATTGCACCATTAAAATAGGGGTTGCCCCCATTCGATTGAATCAAAGTTAAAGCGTGGGTAAGAGTAAGCCCTAAGCAAAATAGAGCAGGGGTATTCACGACGACTTTCCTAAGCTAGTTTGACAACTTGAATTTCCAAAATTATTTCTTTAACATTCCATGTTTTTAAATGGGATGAAGTTCTACGATTTGGTCTTCACTGCCAGCTTGATCTTCAGCGCATGTGGATAGGCATTTTGCGAATGCGTGTATATCTAACTACCACTCTCAATTAAAAAATCTGTCACCAAGCACCTTACAGTGTGTTCCGGCATCAATTCTTGAGAGTCAGTAATTCTAGGCCCAGCCCGGTTACCATCCTTGACCACATCATCACTTACCAGCAGATGAGATAATAATCAAGGGCTAACCTAATAAATGAAAAAAAAAAAAGAAAACAAAAAGAATGCACTGAAAGAGCAGCACTCACTGTTTATGTCTACTGGAGTACTGCATATTGGGCGCACATCAAATATTTTTACCCTTTACATTATTAGCGGAAAGGTAGCAGATATAGCATTCACAGGGTTAATGTCAGGAAGTTGGCTAGCCATAAAAACTAAAGCCGTAAGTTTAATTATTTTTTATAATTATGAAACATATTTTTAAAGTATGTTGAGTCCTTCTCTGTGTTGATAGATAGATATAGGGTAGACAAGCCTGTATGTGAAGTATGCTTACTACTATTTTGTGCTTTTAATAATTAAGAAGAGCTTCGGACGAGAAGCATACAATTACCCACGTACTCGTTAGTATGACGAAGACCATTGAGTGCACCACAGAGCTCTATAAAATTTTAACGCTCTAATTAACCGAATGTTGGGATCTACTACCAACAAGATAATCCCCAAGGAGGTTCACGTCAGGCAGGCGGCTAGTCGCGAAACAGAAACGTAAACTTTTAGTATGTTCTTGTGTCGTCTTTACTATTGTTAAATAAAACATATTTAAACACGACTGCCCAAATAAAGGAGAGATAAGTTTTCAGGGTTCATGAATGTTTGCGAGTTTCTTTATTCCACCATAACTTCTAAACAGTCCAACCGATTCAAATGTAAGATATATCGTTAGATTCGTGAAAGCGCAAGTGACACTAGGTACATAAAAATTAATAAAAAAAACAAACTGACGATTTTAGACGCCATATTGTGAGTGGGAGAAAAATGTGTCTTCTTCCAAATTTTGCGAGTGGGGTATGAAAATGAAGGGCTTTAAAACACGATTTCAATAATATATAAATCTTGCAGGTTTATGTCAAATGGAATGATAAAATTACAAAAATAAATAATTTGCTGTCCACTTTTTAGCTTATTTAATTAATTTATACTTGTAGAAAATATATTATTGTGCCATTCTTTGTGTTGCTAGAGCCTATCAACCCCACACATTATTGGCTGACGACAAAAAGATGATGGGTTTTCAAGAATTCCGTATCACGTTTATATAAGCAACGCATTTTTAAATTACGATTTAACACGTAACAACATCAGGTTGTACATCCTCTTTAAGAACACATCCGGATGGCAAACGTAATGATGAGCTAGCAGAGCTCGTCTATTCAAAGCGCTATTCTAGCACAACTTATGAGTTGGAGACACTACATCTGCCCTTTTTTGTGTATATTCATTATATTGATACATTATCTATCATCCTTGGGTTAAAGAGAAAAATAAGTAGTTGGCAACGTTGCTGAATTAAAATCACCCTTCCGTAGGGGTGTGTAGGGGGCCTTTTTTTTATGTTATTGTGACGGAACAAGCCCGAGGCCCACCTGATGTTAAGTGGACTAACCTCTGCCTATACCAGACGCATTTCGTCAGAGACGAATTGCACTGTGCCCGTCACACTGAGACGTCCAGTTGTTAGGTCTCATTAGCCTGTAATTTTTCTGGCTCTCAAGGACTGCTGCCGGAACACACTGTTAGGTGCTTGGCGACAGATTTTCTACTTGAGGGTGGTCGCTAGCCAAGCGGGCATTCACAAAATGCCCTTCCACCATGCGGTGAAGCTCAAGCTCTGGGCGGGATTCGAACCATGGACCTGCTGCATGGCAGTCCATAGCCAATGCCACTGAGCCATCACTGCTTCAAAGCTGTCTGAACACCCGCGTTTTGCCAGTGTTATTTTAGTCCCTTGTAATAGGGGGCGTGCCAATTTGCGATTTACCGAGCAAATACCATATTACGGAGTGCTACTAAAAAAATCTTTGGCAAGAAAAAATACTGTCAGGTATCGAACTTAAACAAAGAAAGCTTTCGCCGACCTATCAAAGAGGCAGTCTCAGTGAAATAATATATTTGACAATAGATGACGAAGAAGGAATTTGCAGCCAGGAAGTGGTTAACGAACAGAATAGGTGCGGTGACTCACCTCCTTATGAACTTTTTGAATCCCCAATCCTTGCCTTGAACAAATCTGTATGCCCGCTGTGACTCCATCGCCTTCGTTTCTTCACGCTTAGCATTTAATATTGAAAACTTAAACTTTGCACGCACTTCTGATTTATTACACGACACTAATAATAGATATAACGATAAGTAGTCTTTGCTCTCTTCGTCGAGTCCTTTTGGGTTTACTCGGAGACACCACTTTAATTTATCACTAGCACCAGCTGAGAAAGTCGATGATTTTAAAACTTCACCCATTTCTTCCCTACAGAAACTAAAATTGTTTATTGTCCACATGTAACTGAACTTAACCACTTTGACCTGAAACAAAGAAAAGGAAACAGTTATTTATTGTTACATATTGAGATCAAACGTTTTACGGTGTTAGGCAAGTTGGACGGAAGAAGCGCGGCTGGTTCATCGCACCGAGTTATAGACCTCGTAAAAAATGGAATTAAGTTTTCTGTGGTAGAATAAAGCTCGAGCTCGTTTTCGGAAGGCGTCCTCGGTCAGGCCCGCCGCCACTGCGACGACGATCGTCTCGATCTTAGAGGAACAATAAATCTCCCTCAACGAGAATCCACCATTCAGTCGTCATAAGTCCTTTGTGCCTTTGTCTCTAATTGCTTCGCCGATAGGTCTCGTGGAAACAAATGGACGCGTTGGACGTGCGTTTAACGACTTTATTTATGGCAAATAAAACTTTACGGCACAACATGGCAAACTTTAAACATCTATTAGGTATGTCATTCACGATTCAAGGTTAGGTTGCTATCGGTAATATTTTTATGGGTCTGTTTATTACACTCAATGCACCGTCTGTTAGAGCTTCTTAAGTAAGTATTCGGTATCGTATAACGAAACAGCTGTAAGTAGAATAGGCAGTTGGATAATGCAATATTCTGCAATTCCAAAAGGTTTATGGGACACTGTGAAGTGGGTGTTGGTTTGCGCTGTCGCCCATAAAACTTACACGTGGAATTCTGAGGTAATGGTAGCTCGTGCAATAAGCGTATGTATATATTGAAATAGACAACCGAAAGTAGGGTTGATCTAAGTTATTGGAATAACGTATCATTACAATTTGTGTCGTGTAAGAGTTTAGGTCCATGTCTATAATATCTTGGAAGGTGGACAGTTGGATAGCCTGAAGGTCATGAGGACTAGGTGTGTGAGTGCGCGGGCGCAGGCTGGCCGGCTGGTCGTTGCCCCCGACCGTTGCTGGCTTGCGGTGCTGCTGCGGGGTCTTCGGCCGGTCGCCGACCCGGACCAAGGCCGCCCGCATCATCCCCGCTCGTCCACGGCTCAGATAACATCCGCGAACTACCAACATTCCTATATTGCCATCGACACGCATCGGCAATAATCTCAACAGTGATTTTTTTTCAAAAAGTTATGTGATAGTCACGTATATCACCAATTACTTAGAATGCCTACGTAATATAGGTATCAGAATAGAACGTGATCAGTAGTCTAAACAATGTTGTAGTTACTTCGCGGTATCGAGAAACTAGACAACAGCAAATATAATGATATAAAAATTTGAAAAGGTGTACAATTTCTCCTTCATTCAAGCAGTAGGCGTTTACTTCGGAGAGTCATCTAGCCTAACTGCAACAATATAGTATGATTGATGAATGATGTTTACAGTCTGAGTATTTCCATATGACGAAGTGAATTATCGCAAAAGTGTGCACGTGTACTTAACACGGCTTTGTGTGGAAACGTGCTGGACTACCTCACGTTACCTATAAGCCGTAGTGCCACCAGAAACAATCATAGCACAACCAATTATACCTGTAGCGTTTAGGTACGGACCCGTTAATAACGGTCCATATGAAGATCATCATCAAAATTCTGATGGAAATCTTAATAAGGTGTACGTGCCATTCTGTCGGACATCGGGCAAAAAATACCGCTAGAGCTCGCAAACTCAATAGATTTTTGGGCAAAAAACGTCAAAAAAGGTAATACCGGGTCGACGGCGAAGTCGAACAACGGTCGTTCCAATTGTTTGAGCAGTGAGTTAGTGACCACCAGCCCAAGAAAATAACGTTAACGGGTTCACATCTGTAGCCATAACCAGTAATGTTTTAAAGACCCGAAAAATATCTCTATTACATACTACATTATTTTAAATTTCTTATCAGTGCAAGTTGGATACCACAATACTGATACGTAAATGTGCGAGGTGACGACCAGGGTTATGTAAAGATGATTATGACATAAGCGAAACCGAAGGGCAAATGTTTCGCAGAAGTCGGATATTTTTACTGTGCACTGCGAGTCGTCAAATTTATCTCATGCTAAATTGTACTCGTGTATATCGCTAAATGAGTAGCCGTCACGTTGCAGATGCCTGACCGCAGCGCGCTTCACAGCCAACGGCTAGCAACGTGATGCCACGACACCTAGCCCGAGCAGACACGTTACTTCCTAGTATGTTTAAATATGTACAATTATTAACACAATATGTACGTGTGCGCAACATTTCAAGTTCACCGATAACGGCCTCGGCAAACAATATTATCGCTCATTCGCTGGCTTCACATTAGATGATTTGTATATTTACGACAGCGTAGCGGCCGTGGATGGAGGTTTATGAGCACTTTGCTGTGATTTCACTCATCGGGAGAATCTATTTCGATGAAATATTGTCTCGAGGTCGTCAAATATGAATCAATAAGAGATCTCTTTGATCAGGAAGTGTTATTGCGTAACTTGTTGTTTAACAAAGTACATATCTCATTTGAAATATGAGGCTGTGACCTTAGTATCTCAATTATCTTAACAATCAGTACAAGGTATTGTCGAATCCGTTGAAAATTTCCGCACCATCTTTAATATCATTGTTAGCCTTTTATATTTGAACTGAGAAGGTCGCCTATCCTGTCTCATAAGTATCGATTTGTGTCGCTGCAGTCATAGCGGTATTGATCTCAGAGCCCCTTATCTAGTTCCTTAGGTAGTGGGCAGAGCAGAATAAATCTAACATGTTCGTTTTCGCAGAAGTATTGGTTTTAGACTATTATAATACCAAAGTTGAAAATTCAACAATACTTAAGTTTGCTTGAGAAATCGATATAAATGTAATAATGATATAATGACGTCGATGGTGTTTTATGAGATGTTACGAAAGAGCTCTTAATATTATTTTGATGATTTATAACATTAGTGGTAAATATTGAAACTGATATTTGAGTAAGTCTGTTACAATTTTAAAATCTTGTTTTACGACTTTTCTGGAAACCCCTCACACAAGAATAGCTATATTTGTGTGTTCTTCTCGATGGCTAATTAACTAAGTATTGCTGCGTAGATGTCTTAGTAGTAATTACCAGATCTACGCAGGAAAAATTTAGTTACAAGGGACTGCTATTGAACATATATTTAGAAGTCGTATGATGCCAGAAGAAATGTTCCAGAGGAGGTGCAATAGCGCTTTAAGACTGCGATTCTCAAGACTGATGAAAACTTCTGGGGAATGTTGTGTTCATTAAGGGCTGATCCAGCTGATTCATTACTTTACCTGTGTAAAGCACCAGTTTTCGGCGACGGGCGTGTTCCCGTCGTGTAACGGGCTGGGCACGCGGCTCACTGCCATCCCGCCGCCGGCGCCGTTTGAAGAGACGCGCGCCGACTGTGGAGCGGGCGCGCCGCCGCCCGTCCCGCCACCGCCGCACTCGCTGCCTGACCCGAGCCTGGCGACAATACACCAAAAAAATTGTTATAGCTTGCAAGTAATTAAAAGCCTCCATGCCCCTTTTATCATCGGACAACAAGACGCTCTGATGGCCGTCATCCATGCCTGGTTGACATTCCTCCAGTTCGCTCTAAGCGTATCGCTTCCACATTTATCATCCGTACAGCGAAGGAGTGGAACTCATTGCCCGCGTCTTTGTTTCCCGAACAATATAATTTGGGAGTCGTCTTCAAGTCTAGAGTGAATAGGTCTAGGCAAGCATTCTACATCTTCGGCCGCATCATCACAATGAAACCGCCTATTACCCATGTTCCTTCCGAGTCGCCCATAAAGGATTCTACAGAAGAATAACAACAACATAAAACAACAAATAAGTAGAAATTCGCTAAATAATAATGATGCACTCGTAGCGAAGTTTGTTTAGCCGTTCTTAACTGATCAGCTAAGTTAGGCAACGTCCGCCGTGGTCATGACTTGTTTGGGTGACTCCTAGTAACATTACTACTGAGAGCTTCTGTGCTTCGGAGTGCACGTTAAGCCTTCGGTCCCGGTTGTTGTCTTAGGCAGTCGTTATAGTATGGTACATTTTGCGAATGCCCCCCTGGCTAGCCAACACCCTCAAGTAGAAAATCTGACGCCAAGAACCTAACGGCGTGTTCCGGAAGCTGTCATTGAGAGCCAGTAATTGTAGGTTAGCCTGACTAACATCTTCGACCACATTATTACTTACCATAAGGTGAGATAGTGGTCAAAGGCTAGCCTATCAGCTATAAAAGAATAGTAAAAATGAAAGAGCACAAAAAAACTCGTTCTGGTTCTACTCGTCCTAGTGATTGTGATAGGACTTGTTACTTCAACGAGCGAAAACATGATATTTTAGTAAACATTCAAAGATTTCAATGGTTTCCTATCCACCTTCCAGCTCCATTCTCAGACCTGTATGAACGCGACCAGTACTAATTTATTTTTAAAATACGAATATATTTGCAAGTAAACGATGCAATTAAACATTTTTGGAGGAACATTGAGTGATGAAGAAAGATAATTATGTCACCCTTTGGCGACTGTTACATCAACGCTGATATCTATCGTGAGTTTTTTTTTAGATTTCTTGTTACGTGTCTTTTGTACTTGATCACGCCATATGCATGATTCGGAGAACATTTTATTTGATATAGAATACAATTATTTTTAATACTTGTTGAATAGATCCAACATGTTGCGTTATTTTTTTAAATTATTCTTGATGAACTTTTGGATTCACGTGAATTGGTGTACAATCACTTTTCAAGATATCACGAGCAATATCATTTTAAACTGGTGGATAACATGATCATGACGTATTATTAACAAACCTAGCTACAAGAGCGATAAAACTAACTTTGAATTTACCGCCACAGCGTTCCACCTGAACGAAACTATTTGAGTGGTGAACATTTTCGTTGATGAGAATAAGCGGACTAGGGTTATTGATAAAATGCTAATTAACTGTTAGGGTTGACTTCTCCTAGCAATTTCTTTAACAGATTATCTAGGACAAACATTTAGATATAAACCTGTTAAAAAAAAAGCAAATACCCGAAAACTTTTTTTTATTATGTGTATTTCACGGAATAAGCACGATGACCACCTGATCTCATGTGCCTGTAATTTAATATATCATATTTTGAATAGAGTTTTGAATATTTACATCGAGCTAAGTAATAAAACATATGAAATATGAAATTAAAGGCGCAAGAGACTTTTAAGATCAGGTGGTCCTCGTGCTTATTCCGTCAAATACACATAAACAAACACAAACATACATTTCACAAAAAAAAAATCCTCTCAAAATGTTTGTTAGGCCTAGCAGAAGTCTACCCTAACAGGTTGTCAGGATTTTACCAATAACCCTGTATATAAGAGATTCGAAGAGATTGGAACGGACGCGTACACGAGATTCTAAGTTAGTACTTAGACCTTTTTTTTTAGCATAACTAAACTTTCCGAGTGCAACACATGTACAGGTCGACCAATTAAAGCGTTCAAAAACTATACCATCATCACCATGGATTAAATCAAACATAATAGAACATGTAATAACCAATTAATAACAGTTCAAACAATGAAAAGACAACAAACAAACGTACTTAGTAGTACAAATAAACGTACTTAGTAATGTAAACTTGGAATGATTAGCGATAAAAATAATATAACATATGAATTACTTAGTACGAAGAATACACGATCCATGTTTGTGTCCATCCATCCGTCCGTCCATCCATGTCTCAAACAGTTAATAAATAATACATAAGCAATGAATGTCTACATAAGTATAGATTTATTAGGTACAAAAATGATAATAAAATATAGAACATGAATTAAATGGGATTCCACTAAACCTGGACAAAATTGTGTCGCCAAACATGTATGCGTCATGGGTTATTCATATATTCATTACACATTTTAGTACCCAATTCTCGTTTCAAGTTGGTCGAAATAAACAATTTTATTATTATTATTTAATTCTCAGATCCTTAACACCACATAATTTTGAAATACACATTATTTCTATATTAATTTAACACTATAAGCACTATAAAGTATAGTACCATGTAACAACATAGATATGCCAGATTGTCAGCCAGTTACCCAGCATAGCCCATAGGCTGCAACTTCTCATGGAATGAATGCAAAACGAAAATGAACCAACGTCGTTAATGCGCCAATCAACGACCGCAGTTCTGCTGAATGTGGGACGCGAACACAATGCCAGCATATTGCTTTATAATAAAAGTACTGCTGCATGTATACTGAGATACGGACGCTGGTGTACCTACATACCGCCAATGACAACGCGGCGAAAGAAGACATACGCGTAAGTGGCTTTCAACTTTTAGGTTTCGGTGCCGTCAAAATGTCGAGAGTACGTCTAAGTGGGACACGTACAATGCGAGATACGACCGTCCTGCGAGACTTTCACGAACTGTATTTCGATTACCAAATACGCGTTAGAATCTGTGCCAGTTTCATCACAGCGCTGCATCCGCTCGAGGGCCGTGCGTTCGCTTTTGTGAAGGCTCACTTTACACTAGCTGTGCGATATGTGGTTTCCCAAAGCAGGATAACTTCATTTGTACTGGCAGCATTGATTACCTGCACAGATTTCAACTTCGCAACATTTCCTCGGCTATTATATAGAGAAACACAACGCAACGTTTCGAATAGGTGAAGAATTTGATTAGTTTGATGAATAGAATAAAACTATATATGTAACATAGTTTATAGTACTGACGGGATTTGTAAGATTAGCCCGGTTGATCTTATCGCATAACAAAACACCACACGCACCAGTTCCAATTGACAATAGTTTTGATTTGGATACCATGTCAGCAAATTCTTATAGCATGGACCAACAAACTTCAAAAGTATTCAGCGGTTGCTCATTCATATTTAATATTTTTGCTGTCAAGAAAAAATCTTGTTACCTCCATTGAAAGACTAAAATTACTGGTTAATTGGTGTCTATACTAATAGTTCAAATCAAAAAGTATAACGTATTATAATGATTAATTTGTGCAACCATGCAATGGTAAAAATGTATGTTGCTATAATCGAAACCACGACGCAACGAAATTTCCTTATGAGGGCAGCAGAACATGACTCTACTATGTCGACACAAACTAAAAGCAAATATGAATTAAGTAAAGCTGTAGGGCAGCTAAGATGCCCTGATAAAGAAGGAGAGTAAGTATACATAGTTGCAATCAAATAATGTATATCAAACAGAAAAAGAATGTCACAGCACTAAATAAAAGTAGGGTAAGTGAATTAATCGGCACGACCCAGAAACTGGCTGCGCCTACGGAGACTCGTTGCGCAGTGATAGTATTGAATGAGAAGTATGGAGAATAATTTCTATTATAACCAAAAAATAAATCCCCTAGTAATAACACAACAGGCGTGCCTTTAATTTTAATGATTTCTTTTTTAAACCTAGCTAACTACGATCTGTGAAAAATGTAGCAGTGTAATAAACAGTATCAACAAGTTGTTCTTCGAGCTTGTAAAATGTTTGGACCGACTAACAACAATAACAAAGGCATTATAGTTAGTTTGAATAATTCCGATTCAGCCAGAAATAATTTGGTATAGCAACAGCACTGATAAGTACGTTTCAGGAAGATTGCGCCATAGGATTACCAGTAGGTCACTCTTCACACTTGCGGACGTTTTATAGGTGACCAACATTTTTATAGTATAGTTGATAAGATATCGCACGCACCGTTCCATCCGAGGTCGATCAACAATTTGCGACTGTGGCAAATGGAGCGGCCCGACCTACATACACTCAGTAAACCGCTCCTATGGCGATTAACAATAGATGAATCATCATATCAACTCATCTATTACTTTTGACCTACATAATATAGGTCATAATTACTCGGTTGTAACGAGAGAGATTGATGAAAAAGATACGCGTCAAAATTGAACAGATAGCGGAAAAAATTACATTGGTATTGGATATAAAGATGATGTACAGACAGTACGGATGCTACCTTTGTATGTTGTGGGGTAGGTAATGCTCAAGTATTGGAGGTGCACTGAGGCGAGGTGGGTGACATAAGACGCGAGTGGGCAATTCGTCACAGCTCCAATGTAAGGCTGCTCTGCGCCTACACCGGCCGGATAGCCCTTGCGGTAGACCACCCACCGGTGTAGACCCACCACACTCGTTCACAACAAAAAATAACGTTATTGTAAATGATACGGCTTTTGTCAACGCCCCTGATTCATCATTAGTTAGACGCGCTTATCTTAGGCGAATCAGGTCCATGTTTTGACTGCTCTAGAAAAAAACCTGTGTATATTATTATTATAATGACAATTTGGAACGTAAGCATCCAAAACTTATTCATTATGTCAGTTATATCAAAGACCGTACAATTGTAAATGAGAGATGTTGAAATGTGACAGGTTAAACCTTCTTACTGAGAAGTCGTGAGTTTAAAAAGTCAACAACCCGTAATATGTTGAGCAATATATACGCTGTAGAGTCGTATCATTGGTCTCCCGTGGTCTTATTATAGATGTCATCCGACCTGCTCCCATCCTCTGCTATATTTAAGCCCTCTCAGCGACGTTTCGCTTAGTATACGAGATTTACAGTTGAAATTTTCTACAACGAATTAAAGAGTTACATTCAATTTCAGAACCCAACGCTATACAATGAACTCAATTCTTCAAGTATTTAAGTGATAGAAACGGCTCCAAAGGTGAGCTGTGCCAGATTTTGATATTGTGAGCAAATTATAATAAACCAAACTATGTCAAATAGCTGGTATATTTGTGATACATTTTGCAAATAATATCCTTGCCGTTAAATGATATTTTAATAATAATATGAATCTAATTATATGTTCATCGTATATTAATATTTAATTTAATAGTAATAAAACCACAATAAATATTACAACAGCAACAGACATAAGCAAAAGCATATCTATGAGTAATATTTTTGTAACAAGGCTAAAGTATTTGGATTTCTGTGTCATTTATACGCAATGGACAAAGACTAACGCGTTACAGAAAACAATAAACGGCATGATTTTCCGTATTATTATACATACATGAGCTCAGTTAGTATATTGTTTGAATCAAACAGTGGCGTTCTAAGGAGTGTTAGACCCTGAAAGGTTGACAATGATAATGGCACAACCATAAATTTGCAATCAATAATAATAAACGGGCAGTTGTTAACGAGACAATGGAATCGGAATAAGGACGATAGAACAATGAGCGTCCTGATACGCATATGAGTGTGGTTTTATTCGAAACAGTGCAATGGTTAGTCCGACTGAGCCGCGCCAAGAGGGGAGTAACCAACTGAGCAATGCCCTCTTAACGATGACTGCGTGCTGTGACTCAGACGCCCTGAGGACGACCCGACATTATAGGGTCCTCGACTGGATTCTGAAGGACGGTGTGTTTACCGCGATCAAACAGTCCTACGATATCGCCTTATTGTTGCAAACACTTGTCATCTTTAGTAGTGAGCCATTAACTGCATTAGAATAGAACTTACACTGTTGACGTGTAAAGAAATAATAGTTGACATACCAATACAATTTACATTGTACTGCTACTGTTGCATAGATCTTACAATATTTTATGATGACATTTCTGAACAACTTTCAAGTACTCCTAAACAACGTTCAAGTACTCCTAAAAAGTATCATAGAAATATGGTGTCCATTTAAAATGAAACAAATACATTGGACATTCAAGTGAAATTGCATATAATTTAGACACTAACAAAAAAGAAAAAGGTATAAGGTGGTCATGATCACGAAAATTGTTTTATTATATTTAAGCTATAATCACTATGTTAATGGCATGAGATCATTTCATTATTTATTCAGGTACTGATACGGCATGCTCTTTTTAATGCTTGCTAGCTTAGCCTTTGACCACTATCTCACCTGATGGTTAGTGATGATGTGGTCTAAGATGCTCCAAATAATTATTAACATAAGTAGGTACCAGTATGTGCATGAGTCTGAAGATGATTGTAATATAGCAACAATATCAATATTCAATGCACAGAACAAGATGGTAAACTGAGAGAGGACTTTAAGAAAAATGTAAATGTTTGTACCACATCCGGTGATGACGTATGTGCCATATTATATATGTACTCAAAGTATGCAGGTTAGGTATAACACAATTAAATGTGTCAAATGGTAAACCACAAAACAAAAAACCTAACTGTGTTTTCAATGTTGTATTGGGAGCGGATGTAAAGTTGCTATTAATAATAATTCTTATGAATGTATAATGGAGGCATTTTGATTACATATGAATAAACCTTTTATTATACCTAACTGTCATAACGAAAAAACCTTTAAAAAAGAAAGCTAAGTTATGAAAATTAATTTAAGAATGATTGACATTGGTATAGACGCCAAAATAAAATTAATGATTATAAAAAAAAAACGCTTCTGTAAAGATCGAACCCAAGTCTTCCGTCGATAAGCACCGGAACTATCATAAGGAGCCGGACGGCGCGGCCATCCTTCAGACTGCTAAACTTCTTGTCAACGGAAGAACTTTTTTTGCAAATACCTACTTACGTACTAATGTACCACAACTAACAACCACAAAATTTTACGCTCTAAAATTTGTGGATGTAATAACTCAGCAAATGCACTAAGCATGCAATAACGCTTGGAAATCATATTAAGAAATATAAAATTTGTCTATATTTTAAGTATTATCCTAAACTAGGAACAGAAAAGATGACACAGAACTATTTGAAATGCGAATAACAAACGAATATGCATCTCATATGTATGTGTATTGTGTAACCAAAAATAGCCTATGGAGTGGGTAATGCAAAGATAAAAACAGCGCAAATTGTAGGTGACGTGGGGAATGATCAAACACATGATGTGTTCAAGGCTGCTCTGGCCGTCATCATATATATACTGTAAATATACTCGCATTTAATTAAACAATAACTTTTGAATGTCAAAGCAAGCGTTATAGTTAAAGCAAAATGGTCTTCCTGGAAATCATAGGAACCCTCAACAAGATCATGAAAACATTGATCATTAACGTCAGAAAAATAGTAGTACTTGAGTGGTAACACTAACAGTAAATATATCTATACTAATATTATAACGAGGAAAGATTTGTATTCTTGTTTGTAACGAATAAACATTAAAGTACTGGACCGATTTGAAAAATTCTTTCACCGTTACATCATGTTGGATCATTATCCTCGATGAACATAGGCTATAGATTATTATCAAATTTTAATTAAATAACCACGAGAAGCCTGGGCGGGCCGCCAGTATGATTTTTTACTGGTTGTGGTTAACATCCCATCGGATGTTGCAGAATTAACGATAACGTTCATTGTCAAATAAATAGTCTCTTGCACCAACCACATTTTATGGTAATAGATGAAGGGCAGAAAAAGATTCTCCCATAGGCGACAAGCTTACTTACTTTATTTATTGCAGAAGAGGCGAACTGTGTCTTTCTTACACAAAAAACATTTTGAAGAAATATAGAGACTAGTGTCTGCAGAATCTATTTTAATACAGTTTTCAATGTTCTCGTTCTACAGTTTACGTTCGTAGTAAAATATAATTTTATAAACAACACAAAACAACTAATGAAATCCGTGACAATGCTGGTGCTTTATGATAAGAAACATCAAAAAGGCAGGTGTAGTAATTGCGATGTTTATAGTAAACGTGTACGTCATGTTTATTTTAATGTTGATGTTCGATAAGGAATGTCATTCGTATTATGCGACATTAATGAAATTAATTACGTGCAAGCAACGTGCAAAGTAGTTGCATAAATTGTAATAATGATATTACGAACGCGGAACTGAGTGGCTTTTCTGTGCGGCCACCTTTATTTGTCCGAGAATCGCGAGGACGAGCAAGGTGACCGTGCTAACCACATATATACTTTATGTATGGGTCGTGACGTCATAGCTTTTATGTGGCTGCGAAACGATTCTAACCTAGAACATCTTAATTGTTACATTACGCATATTATGTATGTATACACACATACGAATAGCTGATGCAATATTCATTCTATTGATTATGATATGACCTACGATTCATGAGCTTAAAGTTAAGTGTTTGCTTAGTCGCTTTATTGCGAGTTTACAATAATGCTTTTAATTTTTGTTATTAACATTAGATTGGATACCTAAATTTCTAATAACCGTAAACCCTTGAAATTATCACTATCATCTACTGTCGTACCCGAGAAGAGCCTATTCTGTGAGACTTGCTATCTAGTTGACGGACTGAAGTTATTAGATAGACGCTTCAAATACCTAAGTTCTTAACCTCGTTGTTTACGAGTATATTATATACAGGGTATATACTCGGAACACTTTCATCCAACTAAAACATGGTGCACATAAAATTAACATTAAAAATAAGTAGGTATAATATTTGTCTAAGCACGTAAATTGCGTAATAAACCCTTTAAACAAACAAGTATCAGATACTATCATACTTAATAACCAGGAAGAAATGAAAATGATTACATTGAACAATGTTATATTGAAGAAATGAAGGTATATATAACTAACTTTTATCGTGTGGCATTGAAAGATAGATGGAAGCGGTAATCAATAAAAGTCATGAATCGGTAGACAGATTATATAAAAATAAGTTTCAGTACCTACACTAAATATAATCTAAAGAAAAGTAATGTATATATAAGCAGGAACCTACCAAGAGTTAAAAGGACCAAATGCTTTAAGAGAGCATTGGCAAACGTCCAAAGTCGTATTAACGACATCATATTACTGCATTACGAAACTAAACTTATTTGTCCGTCTTGCCATGAAAAATAGTTCTTTTCTAAACGAGATTCCATTGAATAAATGTTGGTAAGTCTCAATAATTAACCTGTTTAAGTAAATGGGATGTAAAAGCACAATTTGCATAGAGCTTGATCGCTAAATGTTAAGGCCGAACTAAACGCGACGTATACAAAGCTAATATTATTTCCTGATTGTTAATAAGGTTAGTGGTTTTAGAGTGAATTGTGATAGCACAACTGTCGCTATTGTGAGATCTTAATATTAAGGAAACGGGACTGATAATAAAAGCGTGTACAACCTCAGCTGCCGAGAGATAGAACGTTTCGACCTCGCCAAGAATCGAGCGATGGATCGACAAACTGAATAATGGTGAGACTACGTTCGTTACGTCATGACCTTCATAGGCCGGCTGTGTGACGTAGACGTAGCGCACTCACGCCTACCTGTTTGCACGTGGCTCAATAAAACTAACGCGAACGGCATTCGCATGGAAGTGGAACTCTTGAATGAACATCAGCAAGTTGCAGTTCTTCAAGAATATAATATATTAATTGTACAAATTTAGAATCATTCGATTCTGCCAGCCCCCCTGCTATAAGGTAACTTTAGTAAGATGCAGTGCAAATGTGATATCTACAAACAGGTATATAATTAAGAAAATGTATTGAAGTTTGAAAGTGTTGCAAGCCCATCACCAAGTGACGTTAAAACTACAGTTTAAATACATGACTATTAAGAATCAGCAGATATAGATAGAAAAAGGCATATTAATTACAAAAAAAATTACGTACTTCAACCAAGAGGAGCGCGCGGTTTGCTGATTATACCTAGAAAGGAAATGACAATATCGTTATAGTTGATAAATAGACTGTACACGTGACTTTGGCGGGAAGGTCTAGGATCAAGGCTTGTAACACAAAAGATTATCATGGGCACTGCGAAGCGAGGATAAGCTCCGATGCGGAAGCACCGAGCGAGGCCGAGGACGAACGACCAATTCACAAACCTGAACGCACGGCCACCTGAAGCCGCTAACATTGCGTTTCCAATAAATTACTTACTGGTGGAACAATGCAACATATAAACATTTATTAATATTTCCACTCTTATGAATAGTAAACGGTTCAGTGTACGCAAGCTGGTTACACAATCTAAATCATACAAAATCGTATATGCCTACTACAAGATCAAAGCTGGAGCGCCACGTGCAAACAAAACGTGAACACATCGAGATTATTTTGAAATTATTACGACGAGACTTGGCGTGTTTTAAATACAAAGAGCAAAAGTTTACATGACAATTATGTAATAACGCGACACTTAAATGCGATGGTGGGCGAGCGGGCGGGCGGCGGCATGAGCGTGGAACCGAATCAGACACACGGCACAACCTGGTCAGCCTGCCCGATACAGCCGCGAAACCACCGCTCACATTTGGCAACACGACGGTAATTCGAAAGCAAAGCCATCGATGGCTATGTAATGCCAGTACCATGCTCACGCTAATCTAACTGGGACAAATTGATTAATAACTCTAACAAGAAACCGTGCCACCTCGGCCCTGCTGCACCGCGTTCCACATTCTATTGCCATGAATATGCAAACAGATATTTATGAATCTCGCTTCTTATTGTTACTAGTATTTCACGATTTGTCTGGAGGCTGCAGCAGTGAATTGCAGCTCAAAGTGTTGCCGCATGCAATCAAATAAATTGAGAAAAATAATTCTCCCTGCCCGTTTCAGGAAGTTTTCAGTGCATGGCCAGGATGGTATTTTATAAATAAGGCCAGAGTAGTTTGACCTTTAGTCTTATTGTCCTATGAATTACTAGATGGCCAAAATGATTGGCAAGACCTTGACTTCAGCCCAATATACATTTTGTGACCCTACTTCCTACATCGTCGAGGGTCGTCGGTGTAGATTGCCTTTAATTTTATCTAATAACTTTGATGGCCGTTTTTAAACGTTTTGTGAATATTAAACTTCTGGTGACGTCTCAAATATTAACTTGTCAATAGTATTTCCTGTGCCTTGAAAACTAGACGAAAAAACCGTTATTGGCCATCATTACAAGAACCTCGACCTTTATTTCGTGTAAATATATTTTAGTCGTATAACCAATAATGTGTTCTGTTACTTCAAACGCCTACATTGATATTTATTGTGCTTTATATATTTATTCATTTATTGGATATATGGGATCATAGCTTGTTATACACACAACACTATATTCTGAAGTAAGTACCAAGATTTTCATGGTTTTGGTTAGAGAATCATGTCAGAATGATTATATAATATGTAGAACATATGCACATATTGCGCAGTATTTTGTGCAACAATGTTAGTTATTTGTTTTAACAATTAACAAGCCACGATAATACACAAATATACATTTTAAAATAAATATACATATTTACATTTACATCGTAATCTTTGTGTCTACTAATGTAATGATGTATATTCGCCAGCCCTGACACAATACATCTTACGTGTGGGTGTACTAATACGGTGTTGTCACGTCTCGTGGTGTGCGAGTAGCAAGCTCAGCCAGCGAGGTGCCACTACTGGCAGTAATGGCACGGCACTGGCACCGTGGTGCTAAACCAGCCCACTAGTGCCACCAGCTCAGCAAGGGGCATCGAGAACACGACCCGGTTCGCCGCTCGAGAAAGCATCGACAAAACTCGGTTGAGGCCGCGCGCACAAGCGGACGCACACTTTCAGTCTTTGTATGCGAAACGTGTGTATATTAAGAAATACTAGGCAAAAAAAACTATAGAAAACGTCCGTTGCGAAAAATTGTTGAAACTTTATTGAGTTGACGTCTGTAATCAATATGAAAAGGTGATATGATTTGCTTTACTGTTATAACTTTAGTGACAATAACACCAGAAAATCTTATATTTTTGGGCCTAAAGAAAATAACCAACTGGTAAAGTCTGAAGACAGATAACATTCGTGTATTCCTAGCGCAACGCTGACTTTGTATGAAATATATATCTAAAAATAAAAATTTAAATTTTTAAATACGATACTATTTTTTTTTTTTAAGTTGGTTTTACATGTTCATTGTGCGTTACCCACACTCGGGAACTCTCCGGATCCCTAAAATACTTTGGAAACAAGAAGCAAGAATGTATTCTACCCAAATAGTACAAACCAAAATTAGAAGCGAACCTTGTAATTTTTGTTTGTTATCCCACATATGAAATGTATCGCTTTCAAGGTATTCCAATATTGAAATAAAAGCTAATTTTGACCGTTTTAAAATACATTTGTTCAGCTACGTCCGTGACCTTGGATTTGACGCCCCCGTTCTACTTTCCTACATCTTTAACAATGCGTTAATCACCATTATTGTACCAAGGAGTTATGAATTGCTGCTTCTGCAATAGCACTATATCTATACATCACTTCATTCAACAGACATTCAAAAAATCGGGTCTGCTCTAGATTACATTTAAGTAGGTAAGGACAAATTTTACTAACTCCAAACATGAAACTCAAGACTTTCAATTGTTCTTGCAGGAAAACCGGGTCAAATTTGACAACGTAATGCATTTGACCTACATGACAAACGAGAGGCATTTGAAAAAAGTTGAGCAAGGTGTTAAGCGGTGGCAGCGCGTGCTACTATTTTGCGGTTCAGACTATAAATTGAGGTCTTCACAGTTGACCTAAAGAATCTAAAATTATTCAGTGTCGGTAGAATATTTATTCTTAACAGAATTATTTTTATAAAGCTGACATTCATTCACATATAAAGTAATACATCGTATCATACAAACATTGATAAAGTATTTAATAATTTATATTTATAAATGTATATCTAATCTCACCGCTTTTGAAGAATGCTCATCGTCAAATACTGGACTAATAAATTGGTATCAGCAGTTTTCCTAGAGTTGGTCATCACGCGTGCGCTCATCGCTCACTATTGCCTCCGGCCACTGGTTTGGGGTCAAGCCGCGAAATAAGGGGCACAAGGCAAAAGATGGTGCATTGAGAACGGCCTTAAGCCCAATAGCAATCTGCGGCCGCGCGCTGCTTCCTACTGGCGTCGGAGCGACAATGCCAACTCCGGCGTCGTCGGCAGCGCACGAAGGTGACGCTGCAAAGGTCGATCACCACTCGATCCGAGCTAGGACTCATTCAATATACTTCATTATATCTTTTCAAATTCGTCACGTAGCAACTGAAGCGTTTAAGTTCATTGCACAGACGATTTTGGTTCTAATTTACATTCGAATTCCATGCTAATGGCTGACTTTGGAACAGGAAAAAATATTTAATTAAAGTTGATATCAAAGCTAAATTCGATACGCTTATGCGAAAGAGTCGACCTCAAGCGTAGACAACTTTTCTTTAACGCTGTGTGGGGCCGCCATTCTAATATTGTCAGTACAATTAACATTGATATTTCTGACGGAAAATACAGTATTTTATCGATGTACGTTACAGAATCAGGCTAAAGCAAGGTGAGCTGTATGTATGGAACTGTGCAATTCAGTAAAGACGGTGTACTTATGTCTAAGTAAGGAAATAGGGGACAAAGATCTGACAGGCAATAAGTAAAAAAATTGAGTAGGGTTCTATCGACCTAACAAGGCGAAAACTTGTGACCTTAAATCATTAAACCAGGAGCGAGGAAGGTGAAACACAAATACTCAAGTTTTACGGGTCAACTGTGGGGAGTGGATGCCAGTGGGAGGCAGAGGCGCGAAGGGCGCAGGGCCCTGCGGGGGAGGACCCTGACACAGATCCAAACTCATCAGTAAAGCGCCGCGAAGGCCTCGAGATTCGGCTGGTATAATCATCGATTCCTCCGCACACCACACCGCGTTACGCACAAAATGGGTCAGCGCGCTTGCCTTTCCAAACTTGGAGAACGCGCCGTGTCCCCGTTCAGAAATGCTCCCTCGGCAAATTAACGCTTCACGCAACCGTGCCCCGAATCTGATATTGAAAATAAGAATTTATATCCTACAGAGCATATCTAGAACATATAGTGTTATCGTACAAAATGCGGTGATAGGTATTCAGAGATATTATATCAAAATACCAGCGCATTTCGTACGATACCTACTCGTAAATATCTGGCACTCGAGTTTGACACGCGATTATTGTCTAAATATTTGTTCGATATTTACGAAGCTGTTTTGTCTCTACCCCTCATTTTACCATTAAGAGCTCTATCACGATGCTCTACTATTGGGGGTTTATTATTAGGTATTCACTTTTTGACTCATCTTTATTGTAATAATTCAAGTGGAATAATTCGGTCACGTACATTTAAAAAGCAAGTTATGTTCATTATCAAATAGGCCTTCTAAAATACTAAGTGGAGCGGCGTGGGCTGGGCGCACAAATTGAGAGAACGTACGTGACCAGGTCTCGTCAGCGGTAGCGTCACAGTTTCATGAGCCACTTTCAGGTGAGTAATGACATCGGGCAAGCGTTGCATAGCGTGGCAGCGGCGGGGCAGCTTGCGGGTTGCAACATTAGCCACCTACTCGGCACGTCTACCCTGTCGTCGGGCACCGAACGAGTTAACTATACCTACTATGGTATTTCTTTATAATTTATAAAACAAAGCGATTCACTACGATTATTTACAAAAGTCGTCAAACTCTGAATATCTCATCGCGAAGAGCAGTTTCTAAGAGATTTCAATTTTACTATTGAATGAACACAGCTCAGCAACGAGAAGAATAACTTTCAAAAGGCATGTGGCGGTGAAACTAATCGAGATCATCGAACAACACAAAGAGAAGGCGCCGCGGACCGAAGAAAGACGCATCGACGCACTTTCCATTGACAAAGGCGATATTCAAATTATAAAGTTTCACCCATGATATCTACATTTTGATAAAAACTTAGATTAGATCTAAATTATTAATACTTTCTCGACTTCAATATTAACAAACGAAATTTGAAAATAGCTGTGAAACTAAGTCTTCATTATGTGAAGGGTGTAAATGAAAACTAGATACAATTGTTTTAAAACTTGAAAGTGCCGTAGTAACAAATCAAAACACACAGCATATAGAGCCTTATATCATTAGATGCAAGGTTGCGCAAGAAAAAAGTCCAAGGTTTTATTCCGCAAGAAAGTATAACGGGCGTTTCCAACCCAATACTGTACGAATACGAAAGCAGGATAGAATTGATTTTCCGAACGAATCACAGGCCGAGTATTTTTTAAGATAACCTTGGCCTTGTGAGTTATACAAACAGTTCGGTAATAAGGAAGTCTTCGAAAAATTTACATACATAAGCAAAGCAGTTATAATGAAAATGAAAAAAAATATAGTTTTCGAGGATACATGACGCACGGCTATTTACTTATCACGTTAAACACAGATGTTAGTTAAGTACTAGTAAGAAATACCATGAAAGATGTAGTGATGATACAAAAATCATACAGATTCTCCGGTACGTTAGTTGCGGCGGAAGTATAAGATCTGAGAGTACTAGTATTGAACCTTGAGATATACGTAGCATTGGAATCAGTTGATGAACATAATCTGATAATTCTATTTGCGTAACTAATGCTAAAACATGTGACGTAACGTACGTAACACATTAAAGTCAATTTATGTCAGTGCGTTCATATATTTCAGTCTTAACGTAAAACCTATTGAGTTTAATATCTTGAAAAAAGATAGAAAGAGAGAAAAAGCTCTCAGGGAAATATACGAAATCATAACAAGGTTGTCGTTCTGGTGATAACTTAGATAGACTTTTGTGTCATACTTTCAGATTCCGCACCTGTATCCCACGTGGGCAGGTGTCTTATCAACCACGTTTTGCCAGACATGTTTTGATCCCATGTATCTCATGTCCCATGGATCTTATAGTATAATAAGCGGCACACTTCCATACTCCGAACAGCTACTGATGATTAGGTTAAATGCTTAATAATTTTGCTACTTACATCGCAGTTTTAACTGTATCGCAGCTAAAATACGAGGTTAGTGCCGCCAAAACCCACTTAGTTATCGCATTCCGCTGCCAGTGAAACAGGAGCGCCGAGCTGAGAGCTGGCCTGGCCGCAATCTCTCGCTTTGTGAACGCTCACCGGCCCTCGGCCAAATTGATACATTCTTGCGAAACAACCTCGCCCAACTTATTCAAACATAATAGAATGTATTGTAAAGATACTTGGCAGCTTAAGTAGTTAAAGTACATTGAATTTCAATGTACTGTCAACAGTTTAAAATGCCATAACTATCAATTGACGACTTCTACTGGCTACAAACAAACAAGTCGTCTTAATCAACTACAGCTTGAGTTTGAGATGTTGCTTCGTTTATACTTCGCTCGCAAGTCGGCAACCTCGCTTGTCTTTGCTGCATATAGCCGAGTCATAAATTGTAAATTCTGTTCTTCTGTTCCAAATTTCAAGCTATTGTTTTAGTGTAGGCACCATCTGCCTTGACATGATTTAATAATCGACACGTTATTTTGGTCAGCTCTGTCTCTCAAAATATAATGTAGCTTATACATTATATTTTGTATAAAATCATTCTATATATGCCACAGGTTAGTTTCCGGCTTAGAATATTAGGACTGGTCTATATCTTACTATTTAAAAGGAAAATAAGGGAAAGGATGCGCCTAATAAGCAGCATGGCACTAGTGCCATCAATTTGAGTAGGACGTTGCTGCACATATGGCGCACGACAGGACTCTTTACCATCTTGATTCTTTACGCCCACATTAACCGAAAGGTAACAGCTGCACTGCCAACAAGATTTCCATTTAGTTCAGAATTAGGCAGGCGCGGCTCGGTAAGCCATAAAACCGAATTCAAAACATTGTGTTGTTAGCCACAACGTATTGAGCCTTGATTATAGCAGAAAGTGAATTATCAATTCATAAGGTTCATTTATGGCACATTTCAGTGACAATGGTCAAAATGGTTAATCTAGGAATATTTATTACATAAATGGAAACGATACAAAATTACTATGAATAATAACTCAAACTTGTATCCAAAATCAATGAAGTTCACATTATTCGAATGTGACTACGTTCATGACCATTGTTTGTGTATAAATAACATATCTGGGGTGTTCGTTACAAATAAGAATAAAGATGGTTGAGATGGGACGAAGGAAGGCATACTACCTACACTTATGCTTTTCCGTGCATTCTGCGCCGAGAAAGGTCGTCGACCTCTCGGAGGAGCTTCTCCGCAAATCTTTATATTCTGCCCACACCGCTATATACCTACCTAACATTGTATAGATGTCGCGCTCTTTAGGGGGATGGAACGAAGGATCAAACACACCTAAAACGAAACGGTATCTATACAAGCGGCGACTGAATTTACACGAACATAGTACACGTAGAAAGTAAAGAAGCGGTATTATGCAATGTATGTATAATACAATATCATAATCTTTACGAATTAAATACAGACATACACAGACGAGACAAACAGATGTGATCATTCCAAGACCGGAATATAAGACGAGTCGAATTCTCAACAAAAAGTGATTGAAAAAAGGGCTATTGGAACTTCAGAAGGCAAAGCGTTTTCCGGCCTTTGCAGACTTACTACCTGCTAAAGGAAAGAAACAAGTCCACCCTTGACAGGTTACGACGCACGTCTACACACAGAGACCATCTACTTATTTATCAATGTTAAAACTGGTTTTACAACTGGAATTAATTATATAAAATTACAGAACTACTTTTTGCACTTGAAATTATGAGGATGACAAGTGTTAAAGCTAGGATGTATTATCTTATACAGGAATGTACTTACCTAGTTATTGTCTCGATAAAAAACAAAGTAATTTAAAATGTAACTAGCCATGCAATTTAACTACTAAGCGAAGCAACAATAGTTGCAGATGATCAATTAACGTTTCATGTAGATAATTGTCATTAAATTAATATTACTGCGAGAAATTTAATGATCGCTGATATCGCTACGTTCAATGTGGAATATTTAAAACGAAACGTCAACGTAAACCTGTGATATTCCATACAAAAAGGGAATCATAAAATAGGAAACATTGGGGTTCTAACGGTTAGGGTTACCGTGACAAACGAGGGTGCGAAGGAATAAAGAGAAAACATCGAAATTCCATCAACGGCAAGCAACGTCGCGCCTTTTCGCTCCACAAAGGGGAATATCAGTTCAAAATTCGTTAAAATTATCTCAAGCTGCAAACACCAACAATTCTAATTGCAACTAATGATTATGATAGCAGCAAAAGTTACTCAGACGATTTCTATGTTGCTACCTGTCATTTAATGTTCAGCTTACACAACAAGGAAAGTTAAACGCGTGCGGCAATCAACTTTCGCCCATTGTAGAGATAGTATAAATGAAATCAACTGTAGACTGCATATTTACTCCAAATTTTATGTTAATTTTATTAATAAATTATCTATGAACTAACGGTAAAACACCAATCAAAACAGGAAACAAAGATTACGAATACAAAAACGGTATAGTACCAGTTTTATGTTCTAAATCAAATAAGCCAATCGACGGAAAGTCCTTCGATGTACATGATAAAATAAACTAGTTCCGCGTTGATACCAACAACCAAAATAGCTCACCTGGCTAAGGCCATTATTCGTTCGTATAATCCAATTTTCCAAATTAGTGACACCACTCTGATAACACAAACAGATAGTATAAAAGTGCAATGTTCCACTAAAACAACGACACCGGTATGCGAAAGTGTATCACGTTGACTGTTTCACTTCACCACATGGCTGTGCGGTTGCGCTCGACGTCGTGACGTTCAGTTCGGTCGACGATCGACGGGCAACTGCCGCGAGTGGAGTATGCCGTCGGCGGTTACTCGGGGTGCCGTTGCCGACTGCCGACTCGCAATGTGAATGTGAGCATTGTGAGCAGCAAGCCGAGCGCGGGGTCATCCAGCGAGGGCGGAGGGCCCGATGACTGGCGCCCGTGGGACAGCTGCACACAGGGCCGGGGACCCTTTCTCCACACCTATCTCATTATAAACGCGAAAGCTTATGCCTGCTCTTAAATCGCTTATAACTTTTGCTACTGTTTTAGTAAGTTACAAGATGACATACTGAATATAAAATCAGGTTAGCACATGGTGACATTTACGCCTTTTCTAGATTTAAAAATAATCAGTACTAAGACTAAGAAGACTCGGTGTTAGGCAGCTGGCCGTAAAAGCAAAGCTAAAACTTTTACATGTGTCTGTTTTGATTTGCCTAACTTTTTTTTGAACTACATAAATGGAATAAGGGTGAAAAAATATGATGATGATATTTTTTTTTGTGTTCAACACGGGAAATGCTTACGGAGCTTAAGATTCTACAACATCCAAATATATGCTGGATTTTTCACTTTCTGTACATCAGATAATGTAACATTTAAGAAAACACTTGTTGCGAATGTAAGGTTAAACGTTTATTATTGAAAAGTACTATAAATTAACGTAAATATTTTAGAAAAACATATATAAACAATATGCACCTATCTTATGACAATTCCACCAACATGTTCTGCTAAGCCGAAGGACATCAAAGACGCCACGTACTTTAGCCGGAATAGTTTTCGACGCGTTTGACGCCTACACGAAGCAGCCTCTGGAGGTTTTGACTCTTCGAGCGCACGATCGTGATATTTTTTGGATTCACGAAGTCACTTTGGCTTAGAGTAAATTTAGGCATGATTGAAATTACATATAAAGGGGCTTTCACTAAGCACTTCCTTACTTTAAATTTAAATAAAAACAATGTGTGTGTGAGATAACAAAAAATTTTTATTTGTTGGAACGGCCTATCTTGCAACTATTTTTGCATCGTTTAAATATCCGCCGCAGCTCTGGGTAGCACGCGTCCGAAATATCTAATTTTTCATGGCTCTGGCGCATCAATGAGGCTGAATTTGACCGATGGCATATTTAATGTTGGCTTTGAGGGCCGCTAAGGTTTGTGGCTTATTCGCGTAGACCTACATAAGAAAACCCCACAAGAAAAAGTCTAACGGGGTCAAATCGCACGATCTCGGTGACCAGTTCACATCACCTCCACGTGAGAGGGCATGGTCATCTGACCATGCCCTCAAACCGCTCATGCGGAATGTCCAATGTGGCATGATTTGTGTAGCACATAGCGCTGTTCTGTAAAAGCCACATCTCGTTGGTGGCAAATCACCCAATTCAGGCCAAAAAGAATTCGTAATCATCGACCTATATAGCGCTCGCCGTTGACGGCGAAGGTCTGGTCAACGTGGTTCTCAAATAAATATGGACCAATAACGCCGCCTGTCCAAAATCCACACAAAACAGTGACTTTTCGGGATGCATTGGATGCTCTTGGATATCATGCAGATAAGTATCGACAATTTTGTTTGTTGACGTACCATCCAGAAATGGCCTCATCGCTGAAGATGATTTTTCGTACAAAATTAGGGTCAGGTTCTAACAGCTTTAGAGTCCACTCACCAAACACACGTTGTTGTTTTTGGTCGTTTAACTTTAGCTCCAGGGTCAGTTCAATTTTATACGAATGCAGACCCAAGTAATGACGCAAAATTCTGTTGTTATTATACTTAGTTGTGGTCTGCGAAAGGTCGAGTTCTTGTGTGCGACGCGCAATCGCCTCTAAACTAAACTGAACTAAACTGCCTCGGATTCTCCTGCACACTCACGGACGGCGGCGTTCTGTACGGCAGATCTTGCGTTACGTCAATGCACCGGTGGACTCAAGTTTATCCACCAGACTGCAAATACTCCTGTCAGTAGGACGTTTATGGCAACCATAAAATGGGCGAAGTGAGCGCTCGAACAGAGTAACCATTTGGATAAAACAATATTATCATTTGCACGTATGTTGAACGCTCTATTCGTCCATGGTGATTGGCAAAACAGACTGAATAAATTACAGTCAATTTGACAGATATAGCTTCAACAATACGACCGCTATCAACTGTCGAATTTCGGAACTCCCTATTGCAAGACCCGTTATTTAAGTATAGAATTTTTCCTTTTTTTTAAGATTTTTCTGAATGAATTATCTATATTAGCCATTACGGGGTTTTAACTAGATTAACGCCTGAGTCTATTAATTCTATAAAACGTTTAAATAAGCACTGTTAAGCGTAATCAAACACTGTAAGTACAGAAATTGTCAGTTCGAAAGTAGGTGAAAATACATTGAGTATAATTTCTATGATGAACGATTATAATGAAACTCACACAAAACCCTAAAATAAGAAATTAAACATCCAAGTAGTCTGTTCAATTGGAGCGATAGGCGCGCAAACAAAGGTTTTCTTATTAAGGGGCATCACGCCTAAAATATTCAGTTGCAACTTAGTTCAGTGCACGAAAGGACAAGTTGTTGCCCCCGTATAGAGCCTTGAGCGCCCTTCCAGCTAAAGCTCAAAGACACCAGCCGAGCTCATTACAATTCTCAACTTTATGTCTAGGCCTTATATTGCTCTGCTCGACGTACGATGTGTAGTGTATTTAGTGCAACGTCCCTTGGATGATCACGGCCAAGACAAACACACTTATCAGAGAACAATTTATACAAACCATTGCTCTTGAAACTGAACGACATTCGACAAAAGATTCAGAGAGAAAGGTCATTGGAGGCTTTTATATAACACCTTGATGAAATTACTTTACGAAGTAATGAAATATTTAACCAAATTTAGCTGACGGGGTTTTGTCCTACTCGAATGTTACAGATTCGGTTGAGAAAAATTTTGCAATCATTTTTAGGGTTGCCGTACGGGAAAACGGGACCCTATAGCTACGCCTAAGCAGTCTGTCAGTCCTAACTTGGTCGCATCTTTTGAGCCGTACAAATTATATTATGGAAAGTCCCAACACAATTGATTAAAAAAAATTAAAATGCCTATAATTCGGCAATACATTCAATAGTTAAGCTGAATGTGATAATAGCACAAGCTTTAAGGTTACACAGCCTATTAAAATTGGTCACTGGCAAGTTGGTCGCACCCTAAAGATCCAGAATTGAATATAAAAATAACGATCTCTTGGTAAACGCATACAACGAATGTATTCTGTTTTGATACGGAACCCTCAGTCAGCAGCCTCAGTCCAACTCGCACTTGACAGGTTTTTTTATTTCTTTTCAATTACAAGTCGTTTTGTTTGCCTTTGTCCTTAACATTTCGAGTTTCTTCATGGCTATATAATTTTTTTTTCTGTAGAAATAAAAAACTCTCTTTTATCCGCAATTTGGTGAAAGTAGTAGCTGTGTAGAACGAGAATTGCCGTATCAAATCTGTATATTTCTTTGATTATCATCTATATGTGTGTGTAATTTCAAATAGAAATGTTGTCACTGTTCCGGAAGTCAATCCTGCTATTTCAAAGCGTATCGAATTATAATTATTATTGCTTTAACAGTACGAAGACGGTAACGGGAGATATTTTAAATTTCTATAAATTTCATAAAAACAGGTCTAGTCGAAGCTTTATTGTCACCGAATCAATAGTCATACTAGCAAGTTTCTTGCTGTTCGATATTGGGGACTGAAAATTGAGGGAAATATTTGTTTTCCGCATAATTCGCCAAGTATGATTCAGAAGTTGGCTTGACCAACCGGGGAAGCAAATTTGAGTAGGCTGAATGCATTCATAAAACGTGCATCGGCTGCACACACTGAATACAAAACTAAATTATATGACCGCCGAGGGTTAGTCAAAGTCAGCGAGTCATCTCCCCCTCAAAGGCGTCTCAAACACCCGTCGACCTTGGCTCGAGCCTTCAGGGTTAACCTCCCGAAGGGAAAAAGCCCTCACGGCCTCGGATTCCGCGGGCCCACCTTACCTGCTCGGAATCTTGGCCCTTTGTTCGACGCAACGCTACAAATATTTTCTATGAACATACTTGGAATCGTTTGGTTTTGATTTAGTAGAGCCATTATAGTACATGTTTGTTCAATTAATCTTTACTACTTCACACAAGTGATTAACGTAACACATTTTAAAAACTTTCTATAAAATGCAATTTGCATGGTGGTAGGGTATTTTGCGAATGCCCGCCTGGCTAGCTAGTAGCTACCACCTTCAAGTAGAAAATCTGTCGCCAACCACCTAACGGTGTGTTCCGGCAGCTGTCCTTGAGAGCCAGTACAACATTTTTGACCACATCATCACTTACCATCAAGTGAGATATAGTGGTCAAAATTAACCTATCAGGCATAAAAACAAAAAAAAACTTGCATTGGTTTGCCGTAACAAACATTACAATTTAAAACCGAGGCATCTATGATATTCACTGAGAGCCGGTGTTACATGGTAAACGGGTATCAGACATTTTTAGGATCAAAGCAAACGCTTTTATTTAAAGATCGGATTAACCTTTCTAGCAAAATTAACAAAAAGTATCTAATGTTTTGTCATCACTAGCCACGTACTGCATAGTCCTTATTTTCAAGAATAACCTTTTTTTAAAAACACAGACTTTAAAAAGGATCTCTACCCAAAATGCTTCAAGTAGAATTAATAAATTTATATTATTATTTATTTTATTAATAGAGTTACGCGCTGAGGCCCGTAATCGTCGCTTCGCGCAATCGTGACTCCCAGACGAAGGACTTCAAAACAGTCTGAAACTGGTCGGAAATTTCCGGTAATTATAACGCGGGTCCTAAGCCGGTTCCTAATAAGTTAATAAATTTATGGTTATCAATAGATATTATTCAGACCTTCCATGCTTATTATATGACCCGTCTACAAGTTTTAGTACAAAGTCAAAATATTTATATAATTTAAGCGTCTACGAAGCTCATAGGTCGGTAATTACATAATCTAATATTGAAATATTCTACAACCAAATTCAGCAAAAATATGTTACTGCGAGAAGAACATGGGTACAGACAAAGGTTTTTTCAAATGTTATTCTTGAAAATAAGACTGCGCAGTACGTGCTTATGAAAATAAAACATCAGATAATTGACTTTGTGTTGATTTGCTGTATATAACTCAATATTTTTTTTTATCTGAATCAGTATTGTACGTGACTCTAAGGTGATTATTATTTTATACATATATTTATTTTAAAACAGAAGAATATATAGAATTGAACAATGCCTAAGTGATTGCATAACCATCGTCAACCGCTTCTATAAGTTCATAGCTAGGCAAAAACTTATTGTACCAATAATTCTAATTTTACAATATATATTCATCATCATCAGCCGGAAGACTTCCAGCGTTGAACAAAGGGCTCTCCCATGGAACGCCACAAACATCGGCTATTAGCCGCTTGTAACCATTGGCTACCCGTGGCTTTTACGATGTCGTCAGTCCACCTAGTGGAGGGCCTACCAACTTTTCGTCTACCGGTGTAATGTAACCACTCGAGAACCTTTCTTCCCCCATCGGTTATCAGTTCGTCGAGCAATGAGGCCCGTCCATTGCCACTTCAACGGACAAATTCTGAAAGCTATGTCGGTGACTTTGATTCTTTGGCGAATATCCACGTTCCGGATTTTATCGCGCAAAGAAACTCCGAGCATAGCTTCTCTCCATAGCACGTTGACCGACTCTAAGCTTGTCCATAAGGGCCACAGTTAAGGACCATTTAAGTATATTAATAATGATATAATACAATTTTCACCCAAAGGTTAACCTTAATGAGATTAAAGACTTGACAAAGACGGTCAGACAGACAGATTCACGCATCGTAGGTGATTCTATGAAGTTTCCGATTTTTCGTTTATGTACGGAACCCCTTCAACGATAGTAATAGTAGATTGTTATACAAGGGTCGAAAGGAATCAATTCCCATACGAGGTATTTAGACGCCCGAGCGTAGCGAAAAAAACAGACATCTCAATTGTTTACAACAATGGTTGCTATGGTTACAAGTCATTCCGGCCCAAGAGAAGGAAGCATTTACTATGAATTTTTCCCACCCTTAGGTGGGAAGCAGCGTCTTCCACCCGCTATTCAGAACAAATTTACACTACTTTCCGAGTATGAGAAATGAAAAACACATTTATGTGATTATGTATATTTAAAGACATCATCACACTGAAGTGTACACAATGTAGACACGAGCAGCATTTACATAAGTGGTCGTTTGTTTGCAATAATGTAGGGTGAGGATTCGCGTCATCAGCTAGCTACCGACACGACCGGGGCGCGCTGGCCTGACCTGCTACAGCATCAAGGCCACTGGGGCGATTGGCTCCACCCCGATTGGTTGGTAACCTATTTCCCGCATACACTCTTCATGTACAAACATATAGCATATGCCAATTCTTTACCGCATATATTTTTAAATCTCGATTCACCTGAAAGCACGCGACCATCGCGCGGCAGATAAATAAACTACAAATTATTTCATTTTATTACTGTCTCAAGTTTAGATCTAGGTTAAGAGGTTGATACTCCGATCGGCAGAGTTTTGTGATTTGTAATGAGGAGGACGCTCTGATTAAACAATAACAGTGGACGAAAATAAATTTGAGAATAATAACAACACAGTAAAATGTGTTTTATAAAAGTCAGCCAGGTGGAGCGACGACCTGCGAACGACGAGAAGGCGGTTGGGTCGTTGGCAAAGGGTCTTTGTGCGAAGAGACTGATTGGCCTTATTGAGATCATAAGAAGGTTCATTTGATTATGTTCAATTTATACATGCATACATATATTTAATCACGCCAGTAATACCCACAGGGTCAGGCAGAGTTGTGGAAACACCCATGTTTCGCCAATTGGGTTTTGGTCCTATGTAATAGAGGTCGAGCCTATTGCCATTCACCGGGCACAGTTTCGGTGTCATAAGAAATGTTTTCTCTAACACACTGGATGAAACACAAGAACATATGACGAATACAAGACAGGAACACAAGAACATATTGAATGAAACCCTGGCAGGGCACTAAGATGGTATACAGCCCTGCCGTGCGTCTAATGGACACAACACCCTACTCATATCCCCGTGAGAAGTAGAATGCTGCTTTTTTCATTGGCACTCTTTTGCCTTAGTCGCCTCTGACGACACCCACGGGAAGAAATCGGGAGGTAACATTCTAACCCGGCACGCGGCTAACCCCACGAGTTTTATTATTGCTATTTATATTTTAGACAAATTGATACAATGAAATTTTGTCGTGGTTTAACAACTATCAAGACTGCAAATCCAGCAGTCTTCAGATGTAACAGCACAAAAAATCTAAGATGATGTAATAACTTTCAGAGCAATCGATAAATAAAATAGTTAACAAATTGGAAAACTTCTTGCAGATATTAGAGAGCCGTTTAAAAACGCAGATATCTCGGGGCAAAGGCACAGATTAAACAGCAGTTATTATGTAGAAGGCGAAAGGCTTGGTGTGTATATTTTTTTTAGAAACTGCACCGAGTGCCCCGAGATCCGTCCGCCCGCACTTTCCACGATTAACTTTCTCGTTTACAATGCAAGTTGACCTTTCATTTGTACAGCGACTATAAGGGACGATTAAAATTAGTAGAGTTGAATATGAAAAAAACATTAACTTATCGAAAAAAAAAATTTAACTTACTTCCAACACTGAAAAGTATGAAATACTATACTTATTATAACTAACGGGATATTTACCGTGTTTTTGATTGGTTATGAGCTCTCGATATTGTGCCAGATAGACTCACCCACATATGAATTGGCGAAACATGTGGCTAGAGTCTTACAGCCATTAGTTGGACAATCAACGTCATATATAAAAGACTCCCGACATTTTATTGAAATCCTACAGTCGATCACGATGTCAACAAACGACTCGCTTGTCAGCTTTGACGTAGAATCTTTATTTACCAACGTTCCCGTTGCCGACTGCATGGAGGTCATTAAGGTAAAGCTGCAGAATAACAACATCCCCTTGGAATACGCTACATTACTACATCATTGTTTATCTACAAGCTATTTTATATACCAAGGCGAGTACTACCTACAGATTGATGGTGTAGCCATGGGCAGTCCAGTTGCTCCTGTGGTAGCTAATATATGGATGGAGCATTTTGAAGAGTTAGCTATCTCCACTACATCTATCCCCATCAAGCTGTGGAAACGGTATGTGGATGACGTGTTTGCCATAATAGAAGGAGATGAACATTTGATAAAATCGTGTGTGACACATTTGAACGAAATTCATGGCAAAATAAAGTTTACCTATGAAATGGAAAGGGAGAGAACAATTGGTTTCTTGGACGTCAAAGTACAAGTCCGTACTGACGGTTCTATAGGCCACTCAGTGTACAGAAAACCGACCCATACTGACCGGTATCTCCATGCAGACTCCCATCACCATCCAAGACAGCTAAACTCTGTGGTAACAACACTATTAAACCGCGCTTATGACCTCTGCGAAGACGAACACCTAAACGAAGAGTTATCACATATACAAAAAGTCTTGCAGGATAATGGTTACAAAGTGAAACAAACACCAGTGCGTCATAATTTCAACAAAACCAAGAAATACATTGTTGAAAGAAAACCAGCTTATTTGCCGTATGTGAAAGGAGTGACTGATAAGGTCGCAAATATTTTAAACAAGTACTGTATAAAAACTATCTTCACCCCTTTCAGAAATGTAGCTCATATGCTGCGGTCACCGAAGGATAACTTTCCTTTGGAAAAGCCTGGTGTGTACAAAGTCAATTGTAGCTGTGGTGAGTCCTACATCGGTCAGACAAAACGAACAATATCATGCCGTATTAAGGAGCATATAAGGGCAGTCAAAAACAATGATATTGAAAAATCTGCCATAGCTCAACACCTTTTGGGTAACTCCATCCAGTGGTTAGCACCAGCTAACCACTGGATGGAGTTACACAACCCACAGGTACTCTCGACAGAACGCCACTACATACCGAGAATGGTAAGAGAAGCAATCGAAATTACGAAATATCGAAACTTCAATAGGGAAGATGGGTTTCAACTGTCGAGAACTTGGAATCCAGTGGTTAGCCTATGCAAGAGCCGAAGAAGTGTTCCAAATAGTTCACGATCTGATATCGTTAGTTTTGCATGTCGAAATTTAAATAGTGGTGTGAGTGACAGTGACAATAGTAGCATCGCCTTGCCGAAAAAACGTACAAGGAAGAGGGTAGACCGGTTCGTCTGCTCTTAGTGCCTACCATCCACTCGCATAGACTTCAGTTTACTCGTGATCATGGCGCTTGCAACAGTGCCGAAATATCGAGAGCTCATAACCAATCAAAAACACGGTACCTAAATATCCCGTTAGTTATAATAAGTATAGTGTTAATGACCGTGACAAGTATGAAATAACTTGATGAAGTCTGTAGTGTCATACTGAAGCTCAGAAAACGTTCCGAGTTCACATTAACATGGTCCGACTTCCACCACATTTTTCATACTTTTTAGAGTTGGAATTAGGGCGTATATTTGTTTTGTGATACTAATTATAAGACTGATTGTCACGCTCCCAATACTGGTCACTATCGGCTAGAATGGCAAAACAGATTTTCTACCAAACAAAAAAATAATCATTCATAATCCATCTTAATATCAATTGTGGTGGATCATACAAGAACTAGTCAAAACTTATGAAAAACAAATAAAAAATATAGGTAAGTACCATATCCTCCTTTCTTTGTAAATCTGTTAAAAATCTTAAAATGATTTGTGTGATCAAGATACTCATAACCTTAATAGTTTAAACTAATATATCAAACTCATGTAATTAAGTTAAAATAATATAAAAGTAAATAGCAAGTACGAAACAGTTTTGTACTTACTACACGATATACTTGGGGCTCGATTCTCTTAGCTATTGAACGGCGTTAACGCAACTAAATTGCATGAAAATTGTAGTTTTTGACAGTATTCGTAGTCTGCCCGCTATTTAGGTTCTATCGCAAGTTAGTGGCTTGCTATCAATAATTTTTGACATATTTGGTATGCTGTAAGCTATTTAGTTGCGATTGCGTTGCTTCAGTGGCATAAAATATTTTGGAGGATTTTAGATAGAAAATAGCTGAATAATTTAAATAAATTTATTTAATGTATTGTTACATGCTAGAAAACCACTGTATTGATGTTTTGATTGATGCTTGATTGATAGAAGTTTTCATTATTATTTCAGTGGCAACTTTTGAAAGCCATAGCACAGCCATACGATAGCGACGCGATTGCTATACAACTGCGATTAGAAGCTAGAATTTGCAGACTACCGAATTTGACAGTTCGATCGCAGAAGCATCGCAGTAGTGTGGCGTTTGGTCAATAGCTAAGAGAATTGGCGCCCAGTACAAAAGACATTCTTCTTCGTCTTTCTGTCCAACAAGGTAAGGTAAAGTGAAAGCAATACGTTTTTCCCTACACTCCTTTTATTAATTGACATCTCAGTACCAACATCTTTCATAATTAATTCTTCATACTTTATTCGACTCTCGTTTGCCTATCCACATCTATTCTTAGTTTCTTATCCCACCATGAAATGCCCATACAACGCCATTGCTACATTCGTTTTTAGGGTTCCGTACCCAAAGGGTAAAAACGGGACCCTATTACTGAGACTTCGCTGTCCGTCCGTCCGTCACTAGGCTGTATCTCAAGAACGGTGACAGCTAGACAGTTGAACTTGCAAAATTAGGTTATAGATCGCGAGTTCCACTCGCACTTGGCCGGTTTTTTTTTTAATCTTGTCCACTCTTATTATCTTGTACACTCTAGTACCATGGACAAAAGAAGCAATAACAGACTATTCTACAATATTTACTTATAGGTATATCGTCAGGATTTGGGCCAGATATATATATATGCTAGCGGCCAGGCCCGGAATCTCACGGGTATTTAACAAAAATAAATATTTTTTTGGAAATATTTGATAGCCTATGTTTATCAGGGATAATAAATTACATTTTTATTGTGATATCTAATTTCTAATTTTATTTTTATTTTGACTTGATGAGCATGTAATGTATTATTATTATTTTATAAAACAGTATTATTTGATGTGTTTATGATAAAAACAAAAATACTAACAAAATGGATCATGTTATCTGAAAAATAAATATTATTATTATTATAATGTAGGATTCTGATGTAAGAATTTTTCAATCGGTTATGTAGTTTTTAAGTTTATTCGTTACATACAAATCTTTCCTCTTTATAATAATAGTGTAGATATGAGTGGGCGCCTTATTGCCATGGTACCAAAATAATTATTGACGTAACGTGGATTTAGACAACTCTGCCAACCTTCGACCAATGAAGCCTTATCGCTTGCAAAGAGGTAATATGTACCAAAAATATATTTACAATTAGTAGATACCAGATTTTTTTTGTGATCATAAAGGTTTCCTTTTACGAAGGTTGCACTAAAAGTCCTGAAACCCTGAATCATGCAAGTACTTGTGATTTTTTTTTATGTAGGTACCTCTTTGAAAGATATAAGGTTTCATTAACTAAAAACAGTTGTCACATCTAAAAAAAACGAACCTTTCGGTTTCAATTCCTAGAAATAACTAAGAACCATTCCCGCCTTTGTGTCTATGTAGCTCAACCCGAAAAAACGTTCTTGCAGCACGGCCAAAAAGCTGGTCACCATGTTTGTCTCCAAATCAGGTCACGTGACGGGTATCCACCCGTGCGACTGTTGAGAATCGTAGAACGGTCAACGCCGATTATCAAATGACTTTGATGAAGTTCGAAAAAAATACTTTAACTGTCGCATCATCAATCTCTGACAATGCGAGTCCTCACACCTCTTAGAAGTGCCGTGAGAAGCAGTCGATGCATACAAAAAATCATAATTTTCGTCAACTCCATGCAATATTAAAAACTTTTACCTTAATCCTCATTAATATGCGGATAATTATTTACGAGTAGTCTTGTTTATCAAACATATTCACAGATACGTGAGGTCCTCTAGTTTATGTGAGACTTTCGTGTCTAATCACGTACAAATTAAAACAAAGCAGCACTTTTTATTTTTCCATCAAGTTAGGATGATCGTTTGTCAGAAACAGACTCTTATATATATTTTATCTAGTTAGTTCGAGAAAGTATAAAAAATATGTAAGGTATTTTAAAAGCTAAGCAAAGAAACATATAAAACCCATAAAACGTTAAGTTTATAGCGTTTTCACACATTATAGAAAATTTTCATTGATAAAATCTCCATAATCTAATAAAATGTAAATAAACATCTTCTGTTTATTAATTTCTAACTCTTTCAATGTAGTCGTGGCTCATTCTACGAGTACCAATAATGCTTATAGCTTAAAGTATTTTTAATGAAACAATAAAGCTGCTGGCGCGTGGCAGCATTATCTCTGTTTTTTGCCAAAGAGTCGATTTCTTTAGACTATAGATGTTTTATTATGATCACGTACCACAGAATAAATTATACCAATATAATTAGTATCATAAATGCATACAAGAAACGATTAGTATTATTTATTATACTCAATGTCAGTTACACCATAAAAGGTTTGCGCCTGAAGCGCAGCAATATCTCAACACAAAGAAGAGTGTCGTCGTTAATTTGGCGAATTATTTTCCTTAGTCAGATTTTACGACATCAAATTGAGAAGAACAGGAACAGTTCAATATTCTAAGCCGGGAACAATGCAGTCTGACATGAAAACACGAAATAACTATGTGTGTGACTGACTGAAAACTCATTTCTCCTACCTAGCCATTAATTAAATTTAAAATTTAATTAAACTACAAAGTAATCAATGCTAAACGAGTTAGTTTTAGAAATTTAAATGGTTTCTCCTTGAACCACAAACAGATCCACATTCAATCTGAAACGCTTTCACCCGGCAATGTCACCATAGGTCTGGAGAAATTATTCTCTGGTAGCCCTACAAATGGGATCCACAAGCAGGGCGTGCGATACGAACAAGCAGTGGAAAGCTCGATATCTCTTAGGAGAAAACCCCAGAAAGTAGCTGGCGGCCGTCACGCATGCTTTTAGGTACGACTATCTCTGTCGCTGCAACTTTCAAAAACTTCCTACACAAACAGACGTTTAATATATTCACTTCGCGGAGCGGAGCTATCACCATATTGGAGGTGCAAATCGGTGCCAATCTCATCAGACATATTCAAATTTACAAACGTAATTTATGGCGGTTACATTGTGTATTGTTTTTAACGTTCTCAAAAATGAGGTGGTTATCAGTTCAATGAATATTAGGGTCCAGTACATTAAATAAAAGTTAGAATTGCACCTCCCCATATGTGCCCGTGGGTGTTGTAAGAGGCGACTAAGGGAATTATACTGGAAGGTGGGCAGCAGCGCTTTCTAAAGAACTGCCACCTTACACTGCGATCCCCAAGACGTCTGCCAAACGTGGGGATTATGGCAAATACCCCCTTAATAGGGGAGGCTGTGATCAGCAGTGGACTATCCAGCTGATACAGTACAGTACATTAAATGGAAAAACGGCGCGTGTCTGTTTGTCCGTGTGTAACAATGCATCAGAAAGTTACTAGAGATAGGGTTTTGGATGACTACATTGTGGATGTATGGAGTAAGTCAATGACATTTCATCATTAGCCGTAAGACGTCCACTGTTGCAGAAATGCCTCCCCCAGAGAACGTCACAAAGAACGGCTATTAGCCGCTTGTAACCATTGGCTACCCGCGACTTTTACGATGTCGCCAGTCCACCTAGTAGAGGGCCTACGAACTCTACGTCTTCCGGTGTAATGTGGTGACATTTAATTAATATAAATTACATTAACTGAAAAACCAACTTAAAGTTAATACTTATTTGTTTTCTTGCAATTGCAACCCCATATCTTCATGTGAGAGTCGAAAGAGACAATGTAAGAAAAAATAGTAGGTCAGCAGCTGCAGCGCCTCTCGAAGAACTGGCATCTTACACTGTGATCGCCAACATTCCTGCCAAGCGTGGGGATTATGGCAATTCCCTCCCTCAGGTGGCTGTGTTCAAAACTAGACGATCTGGCTGATACAGTACAGTGGTCATACATAATATCTTTTTTTTTATGTGAATATGACTGAACTATCACGAGGCCAAACTGATGCTAAGCGGACTAACTTCTGCCAACAGATACCTTTCGTCACAGGCGACGATTTGCACTGCACCCGTTACCCTGAGACATACAGGCGTTAAGTTTCATGTATATGTGTTAATTTCAGTAAATTGCCAGTGCTCTCAAGAACTGCTTCCCAAACACACCGTTAGGTATAAAGCGAAAGATTTTGAAAAAAAAGCTCTTCCACCCTGCGGTGAAGCTCAAGGCCGCGGCGAAATTCGAACCATGGACCTGCTGGGCGGCAGTCCATAGCCAATGCCACTGAGCCATCACTGCTTCATATTTTAGTTTTATTCATGATTATGAGTGATTTTTCCTTTCTGTATCTCGTTGATAACTCAAGTAAAAGATACGTTTTTTTATTTTCATAATGCAGTTAAAAGACAGAAAGAAGCTGGATCATTCACCGGCGAATAAAAGTCTTACCCATTGGAGGGTTTTGCCAATTCCCAACCCTTGGCAGGCATCTTGGGGATCACAGTTTAAAATGACAAATTCCCAGAAGACACTGCTGTACACCATTAAGCATAAAACAACATTTCCACAAGCCATCAATCTAATGGCGTTTGCTGAACGTGTAAATCGCACATTAGTTGAAAAGGCACGCAGACGTAAGATATTTATTTATTTATTAAATAGGTTTGCTAACACTAGTTACACGGGTTCAAGATCATTCATACTATCAATATGGTTTTATACTACGTGCACTACCAATTAAAAGCAAACACAGCATGCATTACAAACTAAAAAGTGAGTTTTAGCACTCATCCTATCAATACTAAAGCACATTTGAATAGACACATGGTACCTACTTACTTATATGTAGTTACTTACTTAAAGTAATAAAAATAGAACATTAATTTTTAGCCAATTCTAAGACCATTAATAACAATTGATAAAATTATTTTATTAATCTCTGCTATAAAATATCTACTTTTAAGTAAACTGTAAATTAGCACTTAAGTATTGTGTTCGAACAAATTGGGTTTTGATATATTTTGTGGATTATTAGGAACATTAGGAACAAACAAACAAAAGACGACGAAGCTTTGCAGGGCAATCAAAGATAATATCAAAATCATCGTGTTCGTTACATAGTTTACACAAACGAGGTAATGGTGAGCAAGAACCTAATACTGTACGTCTGAGTGGTGGATACAATAAAGACACTTTACACCGGGGATAACTATGTGGAATCTTAAAGTTAACTTTTTCTAAGAGTAATGGACAGTCTATCTTATTTCGCAAAAGTTTATGCATGAAGCATAAATCTATATAGTCTCTACGTTTATCTAAACAAGTGATTTTAAAGTGGCTCAGTCTATCATTATATGATATATTTCTTCTTGCATATTTAGTTGATCGTGCTAAATGCCACACAAATCTTTTTTGAATCTTCTCTATTCTAAGGCTATGAGAAGCGTAATGAGGCCGCCATACAACACTACAGTATTCCAAAATGCTCCGCACAAGGGAGTTGTACAGTAGTTTTTTTGTACTGTTGTTACGAAATATCTTGCCATTTCTTATTACAAAACCGAGCATACTTGAAGCTTTTTTAGTAATATAGTCTATATGAGGTACAAACGTAAGTTTCTTATCCAGAATGACACCCAGATCTTTGATATTATTAACTTCTTGTATCTCATTCTGAGAAATAAAATATTTGGATGGAAAAATCATCAACAATCCGTGTAAATTTAATATGAAAACATTTTTTTATATTTAATATCATTGCATTCGAGTTACACCACATAAGTAACCTGTCTAGATCACTTTGAAGTAAAGACATATCTGCAGTTGATTCTATGCATCTTGCAAATTTAAGATCGTCAGCATATAGGTAAGGGGTTGAGTATAAAAAGCAATCAGTTATGTCATTTATGAAAATATTGAAGAGGACAGGGCCTAAGTGCGAGCCTTGTGGTACGCCAGATTTAATTTTATGTACGTTTGATTCATAGCCACTTATAGCAACATACAATGAACGGTCAGTTAGATATGAATATAACCATTTTAGAAAGGGTCCTGTCATACCATACTGCGATAGCTTAGAAATGAGCATATTGTGTGACACACGATCAAACGCTTTACTAAAATCGGTATAGATTACGTCTATTTGGCGATGCTTATCAATTTTTTCAGCTAACATTTCAGTAAAGGAGACGAGGTTGGTACAGGTTGAGCGAGCTGCTACAAAACCATGTTGATGTGGTGTAAGATATTTTTTAAAGTGAAATTGGACAATAGGGCATATTATGGATTCGAATACTTTGGCAAATGTACATAGTATAGAAATTGGCCTATAATTATTCACGAGTGACTCATCACCATTTTTGAAAATCGGCACAACTTTAGCAATCTTCCACTCATTAGGGAAAATTCCAGTATCAAGAGACTTCTTAAAAATGCGGTGTAATGGCACCACAAGATTAGAAACAGATTTAGTTATATATTGCGCAGGGATGCCATCAGGTCCTGCCCCTTTATTGCAATCTAAATTTGCTAGGGTTTTATGAATAGTATATGGGTCAATACTAAATGTGGCCAGATTTTCTGCATCTGACTTAATGTCCTCTGTATATGTGTTAATACCGTCGGCACTGTCATAAACTGAGGCAAAATGCTTTGCATATAAATTACACATTTCAGTCCCATTACATGTCGTACATGTGCCATCTGAGATATTTTTAGGAAAACGACTAGTACCTTGTCGTTTTGCTTTTATTAGCGACCAAAACCGTTTAATGTTAGATCCAATTTGGGCCTCAACATTGCTGATGTAAAAGTTGTAGCATTCTCTTGAAAGTTTTTCAGCTAGTTTGTTAAGTGTTTGAAGACGAAGTTCATCTAAGGGGTTATTATAAACCTTGAAACGATGTCTAATTTTTTCCTTTCTTTTTAATGTTTTTATCAAACTACTATTAAACCACACAGGGTAGTTATTACTTACTCGCTTAAGCATTGGAACAAACTCTGTGATAGAATATTTAATAACATCGTTAAAGACGATGACCATTTCATTTACATCTGTACATTTCGAAAACAACTGATCCCAGTCTTGTTCACTTAAAAATTTGTTTATGGCAACATAGTTCGCTTTCCTAAAATTCGGAATTGGTTTGTCAGGGTTACTCAATAAGCAATCTTTATACGAAATAGGAAAAGTTAAAACTATAGGGGGATGATGTTTGTCAACAACCGAGAGGGCATGTGAAGCAGCTACTGTAAAACAAGGATGATTATCGGTTAAGATTAAATCAAGTATTTTGCCATTTTTATTTAAGACTTTGTTATATTGTTTAAAGTTGTTCAGATACATAAAATCTACCAGCGATCGTTCTACATCTGAGAATGTGGTATTTGTAGTAGGTTTATTATCAATGTCCCAAGTGATTCCACTTAAATTAAAATCTCCCAAGATACACACAGGGTGGTTACAATTTTCAAGAACCATATTAGAATTAGCAAGATAATCTTCCAATATTACTTTTTCAACTGGCGATCGAATGTAAATTCCTCCAAAGTATACCTTATTTAACGAGTATTTGTTTACGGTAGGAAGGTCAATACTGATCCAAATATCCTCACAGTTACTTTCCCAGCTCGACATCCTAGTGGACTTAAGACGCGTGGACACAGCTATTAAAACTCCACCAGCGTCCATACCCCTATGGTAACCTGTTGAATCACGGTCCCTTCTATAAACAGCATATTTGTCATCAAAAATTTTACTACTTAAAATGTCTTTATGTAACCACGTCTCAGTAAGAACAATAATGTCATAGTTATGACAAGCTATAGATTACAGTATAGTTTATGGATTTTGGTTCGTAAACCTCGAGTGTTTTGGTAATAGATACTTAACGATGACAGTTTACTAACGTTAGGCCTAACAGTTGATGAGGTTGGTACAACTTAATCTAATTTTTGAAGCGCCTCTAAATCTCTTATCAATTTGTGATCAGATGTTTCTGTCTTTCTCATGTAGATCCTGCCATTCCGCACCCATACAAATTTATATCCTTTTTCCTTTGCCGCCATCCTAGCCGCGGAATGAAGACTTTTGTTAGCTGCCGAAAGGTGTTCCATTATATAGATCGGGGTTCTCTCTCCAGGTAGACCTATATGTGTACTATTGAGTCTATCATTCGGATTCAATCTGTTGTATTTTATGGAAGCTGCAATAAAAGTGTCACGTGTTCTCGGTGAGTTGAAATGAACCACAATAGAGCGTGGCCTTGGATTTTTGGGGTTCATTTTCGCAATGCGGCTACAATTTAAAATATCACTGTTTTTAATTCCACAGCTTAAAACATCGCTTATTTGGCAGACAATGGAGACAATATTTTCGGTTTTCTTCTCGGGCACACATTGAATCTCCACATTATTACTACGGGAATATTGTTCAAGTTGATTGATTCGCATTGTTAAGTCATGGTTAAAGGAACGCAAAGTCTCATTTTCCTCTTGTATCTTATTAATTTCTTCTAAGATAGCAGTATTCTTTTGAGCATTTTCTTCGCTTTGTGCGCTCATTATTGCCAATGATTCATGAATTTCTTGAATTTCCTTCTTCAAAGGGGCCACTTCAGCAGCAATCGTCCTTTTCATTTGCTGATCGAGACGAACGAAAAGATTATCCATTTCTTTACTGAAAATTTCTTGTACCACAGCCCTGACGTCATTACGGGTAAGTGAGCCCTCCGAGTCCACTCTAGGGGAGGTATCAAGCGCTGCTCTTTTATGGGCTCGCATGGAGACATTGTCATTCTTAGTTACAGAGCGCAATGGGGTATTATCGTTATTCCCTAATTTCGGCATCTTAGTGCACAACGGGCACACTCAATCGGGCATAGATAAGTCTTTTGTTGTATTAATCATACATGCGAAATGATAGCCCTTATTGCAATTTTTGCAAACGACATAATCCTTCTCTTCGTTGCAATCAAGAACGCAACATCCCCACGAAATCTTCGTCTTCGGTTCAGACATACCGGTTACAGGGCCGAATAGTTTTATTAAAATAAAACGTAAATATCAATGTATGACAAAATAAATCTCACAGTGAATTCGCAGGTAGGAATAAGCTTAGCAGAGTAACCCTAGCGCTCAAAAGGTCCTAAGCGCCGTGAAATAATACGTTGCTTACGCGTTCACGTCAAACTTCTTGTAAGATAACGAGGTTGAAGTAATTTCCAGCACAATATTGATGAAATATTCACTAATACATTATTCACAACACTTGTAATACATTCACTACTTTGTAAGTATTTGTTTATTTGATAATACTGTAAAATATTTATAAGATAAGCTGTAAAACTCAAGTTTTTAATAAAATTCACGGGAGCGTAAACACACACCACGCAATGTTCAATGCGGTTTAGATATAATTCAAGGGGCTGCTTTTTAAAAAAAAAAAATGGGAACAGACCAATCCTCTCACATTTGAGAGCTCTTGGCTATCCCGCAATGGTACATGTTCTCAATTGTCAAAGAAAGAAGCTGGATGTCAAATCAACACAGCACATTTTTGTTGGATACACCGCTGATATACACTGTAATTTTTTTGTAGTTCTGAATCCCCAGCAGGGCAGTCGCTTAGTTAAAGAAAGAGACGTAGTATTGTTTCATGTGTTGTGGTCATGTGTGTGGCGTCAGATGTGGAAAAATAACAAAGTAACAGTGAGTGTGTAAGTAGAACGCCGTTGGTCCAATGAGAGAACGGAGGAAAACAGATTTCTTCATGATGAGGTAATTAATGAATATCCATCTAGCTACTAAATAATGAAATGATGTATAGTACGGAATCCTCCACCTACCTCCACCCTCCTAAAACAAGGTCTCGACCGGGTCTTTTTTTTAATTATCTTTTTATTTTGTGAACCAATTTAGATGATTCTTGATTTGTTCGCAAAAGAAGTCTCTAAAACATTAACTTATCTTAATCGGCCCAATGTGGTTTTTAGAAATTTTACTCTAGTGTGAGTGTTTTTCGACAGTACAATACTTCGACAAATCGCTTACTTCTAATGGCAAATAGCAGATATAAAAAAATGGGCCAGTTAAATCGAAGCTATGCATTGGTTTGGTACATACTCTAAAAGTAATATCAAGAAAAAATAGTAATTTATCAATAAGCTAAAATCTTATACTGCATTGCATGCTGTAATTTTTTTTCATTAGTCGTGTTTAACGACCATCAAACGGGAGAAATTATCTAAAATAAATAGATGCTTAGAGGAACCATTTTTTTTATTACGAGCCATAATCGTACTCTTGTATCCAGATATTACGCACCGAGTGCTACTCTCTCGCTCAGACCAGAATATATAATTCCGTCCTCAGATTTGGAAAAAAAAATTTAATAAAAAAATTATTCCAAAAAAATCATGAACATAAAAATATAAATAAATTGCGGAAATCCATATTTAATAATAACAAATATTTTTTAAATATTTTAATAAAACACTTAATAAATATATCTAATGACAATTCCGCCTAATTTACCTGTTAAGCCGACGTGACGTCACAAACGCCACGCAGCCAAACCGGAAGAAATTTCGACGCGTTTCGCTTCTACACGAAGCATCCTCAGGAGGTCTTGACTCTACGAGCGCACGATCGAGAAAAGTATTTTCTAATTTTTTCTCGATCGTGCGCTCACAGAGTTCATAAAATATTTTTAAAATATTTGTTTTATCAAATATACATATTATTTTGTTTTTATTTTTTGTAAATTCAAACTTTTGGGGGGTAAAAATGAGGGGACAAAAGTTTGTCCTGAATGAGGAGGTTAACCACTTGGCAATCGAGATTTGTGGAATGAGATGCGTTTCTGCTTCAATTTATTATTTTTACCGTCATAGGGGACGGTGCGGCCATATTATATCGGACTACTGGACTTCATCTGACTTAGACTTGTACTTTGTTGTACTTCTGCAAACACTAAATGCTCGTAATGAGTATAGTTTGAGAATTAAGGTTAGTATCTTAGTAGTGTTTTCAGAAACATAGATAATATGTGCAAAATTTCACCGAGATTAATATTTTGTAATAAAAATATGACGAAATTACGTTTGTAAGAAAAGCACTACGAAGACTCTTCACTATTAGAAAAAAATAGATTTGTAAATATGATATTGGCTTATTATACTAATTTAATAATATCATATTTAGAAAAAGAAAGGTAGACACTATGTTAAAAAGGTTGTATGAAAGCCATAGCTATGTCTTTTGAAGTAATGTGTGATTCTTGAATAGTGAAGTCGATAGAGGTGCAAATTACCAAAACTAGGTAGATCAAACTACATAACTGTTAGAAACAAGATAGGGGCGTAACAGTGAAAGTGCATCTCTACCGTTGCTCCCGCGCGCAACATTCAGAGCATTTTTCAGTCGTGATCCGAAAGAGAGAGAAATGCAAGAAAGCGCCTGCGAGCGCGCGATGGTATAGTAAAAATTTGAAAGCGCTACACAATAGCACGTTGTCGAAATTGGAAAGTTGAGTAGCGTGCGTTCATTGCATAACAGCTCTTACGGTGTGACGCTGACGAAAGGTAAGATGTGACGTCATCGGCATGAAAGTGCATCGGCCGAAGCCCCCCTGCCGGTGCACGTGCAGTGCAGCGCTGCGCTTCCTGCATTGAGGACTTTCTATTGGGAAACCGTTCGAGCACTCAGCTCGACTTCTCCGCGCAGCCGCTGCTCGTTAAGAAACTCGAGTCTCACGTCTCACGCGTGGCCACACCACCGAGATGCATCCGATTGAGCAATCATCTGTACAATGCGCGCTTACACAACTGTTGACACGGCCGCTACGTAGGAGGCTCGTCGATGGGACGCATCGCGGCAAATTAAACTAGCCGTGGCGACCGCATGCAGGTCAAGTTACCACAGTTAAATAGTCGGGAGGTTACGAAATGTGGAGATACTCACACTTTTAAAAAGCTCCGAGGCCGCTTGTGAATTCCTGAAACAAGAGGAAACTTCAGTTACTTGGTGACGACGGGTACCTAATGATGTTAATTAAAATATTAATTTAAATGGGGTAAAAGTTTTCGAAGATCATAAAATATGATATGTAAAAATAATTATCTTATGTACTAGACACAGTTGTGTTCTTACACAACGATCTAAATTATCGACGTACAAATGCAAATAATATGCAACGCAGTTCCTAGCAGTTTAGTAGACTAGAACACAGTAGGGACGTGTCTCCCGAGCTTGCTAAAGGACATAAATAACAGTTTTCCACGCAGCAGCGTATAAATTCACCACATATGATGTATCTATCGGTTACAGTTAGCAGCTAACTTGGCTGCAACCGAATTTTACATGGAGCTAAGTGGTTCTTGTGACTCCCAATAAAAATATTTGATGTACATGCAACAATAAAATCATTGTGTGTAGGCAGGGTACATTTGTACTCATTACAAGCTTGAAATCAATATAAGCCGCCTTGACACTGTTTGCTTTTACAGGCCGACGGATGCGTGTGTCTGTGTTAAATCTGTTACAATGATAATAATAATGAGGAATATTGATTATATTATAGTGAAATAGAATGACACTTAGTTAATTTTAACACCAACTCTACTACTATTTAGTATCTTCGTAATCGTCAGTGACTCAGAAACAAACAATAACTTGTTTTGATTCAGCTAATGAAAAATCTCATCTGATTTCTATTTATATTATTGATGATTACGAAGGGACTAAGTAGTAGTAGACTTTGTGTTAAAATTAACTTAGTATTATTCTATTTCACTATAATATAATCAATATTATAGTGAAATAGAATTTTTACTTTTACTTTATACAATTTATAAATTAATAGGTACCCGGCTGGGACCGGATAGATTCCGATCAGTTTCGGGCTATATTGTAGCCCTTCGACTGGGAGTCTACAATATAGCCCGAAACTAGTCGGAATCTATCCGGTAAATATAACATGAGTCCCAGCCTATTTATTTATACAATTTACACGTTAAATAATAATATTTTTAAATAGTAAATATTATAATTTAACGTGTAAATTATTTAAAGTAAGAGCTGAGCACGACTTGTATTTAAACGTCTGAATAATATATTCATTAACTGTTATGTACATTACACAAACACATTAATTTATATAATAAAATATAACAGTCTAACATAAATAGCATATAAATATATCAACATGATTACTTAACTCGTACGTACTAATACGTATTTAGTATCTCCATGGGGTGCTGGTATAAAATAGCACCTATTCATATTCCTTTGAGAAAAGTAAGAAAAAGGCATAAATATCAGAAGGTGGCTAGCAGCGCCTTCTGAAGAACTATCACCCTACACTACGGTCCCAAGACGCTTGCTACAATTAGGGCAAACTTCCTCTCCCACTAATGGTGGAGACCTTTCTTCACCGGTGGACGTTATGGCTGATAATGTGACATTCGTATAAATATTGAATACCTTCATTGTATTTGTTAATATTTATGTATTAAAACTTTGTTATAGGCAAAGGTATTTTTGCAACATCTACTGCACTGGGTATTCTATATAGCACTTCATCATTACCATACAAATGTCACGCTGATTGACCAATAAGTGAGAGAGTTTAAAAAATTAAGGTCTCAACGCGGGACGTTCCTCAAAGGAGTTCATGGTTGAATGGAACATGTATAGTAACCAAACCAATTCATTAATCTAATAAAATCCATAAAGCAATACGTATAAAGTTTATATTTCAACGCCACGTCTAAAGCAGTTCCTAAAATGTAGGATTGAGAACGACGGTGAATAAATAATGTTTTAATCTCTATACGTTCTGAAATAAAGTTCATTTCGGTGTGAAAGAGTGCGGCATTCAAGAAGTAGGTTGAGAGAACGCCGCTCGTCTAGATTATACCCGTACATCACAAAGATATTGTTAACTATTTGCTGTAGACTGTCTTATTACATGAATATTATCTACTAATATCTTAATGAGAAACTTAATAGAGGAAAGTACAAGTAAAGCAAATCATATATATAATTATCATGAAGAATCAATAAATCATCAAAACGTTAGATATGTAAGTGATACCCAACAATAAAATTAAATTGTAGCTAACGAATGCATTTAGACAACTAGTAATGAAAGTAGACATCTTGAATTCTAGGAAACAGCTAAAGTACAAAACGTGGTGTTTCCGAAGGCATTGTATATCTAGAACGATATCTTAAGCAATAAATAGTATCAGAACGGAAAGGAGAGAGGCCTGTGCACTTTCTATTAGGAACAGCGAACAAAAGTAACGAGCAAAGTGTGATATAACCGCCCGCGGTTGCAGAGTTTAGCGCCAAACACTTTTAAACAACTTTGTCGCTGTAGATAATCTGAACATTTACTTGAACACTTCTAAATGAGAACAGAAAAGTTTCGCTGTGACAGAGTTCAAAGCGGTTAATATATTTATTGGAAATTTATCCGTACTGTATAGCTCTACAGAGGTATAGAGATCAGCAGATTTCACGCCCCATTCGGCTTTCGTAACACCCTTCTAAACGCGCTGATTTTCATTTGTTTCGGGCTTATGTACCAGCAAATGTCGGTTTCAAATCCGGGTTTTTAGATCATGGTCCACAACAAACAATTACTTCGTATCTAACATATAGTTTTTGCATAGTTTCACTTCATTCACAATGATGCTGCACGTTTTTACCCTTTAGTTAATATTTTATGTCAGTATCTTGTCATTTAGATTATAGATTTGGATTGGTTTTATTAAACATACCTATATATAAATACTTCGTGTTCTTCTATTATCTAGGATAGTAAATACAACGAGGCCAGGTTTGCTATATGCTATACACTAGTCAAAATAAAACTTGCATTTTCCTTTATGAACATGCACATATTTTATTCCACGATAGGCATTGGACCATTACAAAAATAAAGACACGGACACCTAAATTATCTCATATTATGAATATGTTTACATTCAACAGTTACGAGTATCACGATACAAGAGGCTACATGATCGATTGGACTGCTATTCTTGAAAATATATAATATTATGTATATTTGTGATCTATAGATACAATTAAATTTAATAAATAAATAGTTTTTTTAAGAAAGGGAAGAAGTCAGATTTTTTCATAAAACGCGATTATGATGCAATTTGACTTTCTATAGCAAGGCGCACAAAACTGTTACGAAAAGGACAGGTCTAAAGGACTCAGACTAGAAAATTGCGATTATTCATCCATAGTATTGGCCAAATCAACATGTTCGATCTATGAAAGAAATGGTTGGTTATGCCCATGGAGGATGGAAGGGGGGAGTAGGGCCGATCACAAATTATCCCTCTACGAAACGCGTCGCTTGTTTGCGGGGTGAGGGAAGGTGGAATTCCCAACCAAAGCTTTCCCAAGGAGGGATGGCATCAGGAATATCGAACGGCCAGAAAATCAATACACATTCTTTAAAATGCATGCATGTTCAGTTAACAAAATAAAAATAGTACCGATTCCTCCTAAGAAGTGAAACATTGAGTAGGGAAATGGTGATTTTTATGTAAAGTTAAAATTAACAGACATTAAAATGTACAATAAGTTTCAAAACATTACTAAGTAAACATACTTAACGTCAATGATAAACTAATCATATCGCGTTACAAAACGATAATGGAGGAAACCAATTATTTGGTATTAAAATAAGATTACACAAATGACATGAACGATATATTAACTTTACAAGTTCCGTGTGGTTACGTGGTGATAATTAGTATTATTTAGCAAAGTAGGTACAGAAGATACTATTTCATAAATTGGAAATAAAATTTCTTATTTTGGAAAGTCGAATGTAGGAAGGAAGGCAGGCAATAAGTCAAGATCTTTAAGGAAGAGAAAAGCTGCAATATCGCGATAACACGCGCACCGCTCGCCTTTCGTAACACCCTTCCACTATGCGCCACTTATCCAATAACGGAGCACTTATTTATGTCCATTTAAATCAAAACAAACACACGTGTATCAATTTAAAATTTATTTATTAATCAGGATTGTTTTTTTCGTGTTGCGATGAAGTGATGAAATAAATTACAGACCTCACGTTGCGCGATTTTATTAGTATCACGAAAACCGCGGGTTGATATGACGATAAAATATTTATAAATATATAAGATCCGGAAATACTTCATATTAACTAGTAAAGTTAAGTAGGTACTTACAGCGAAATAGCATGCTCATTAATTAATTATTCAATCAGTTTCGGTGGACTGGAAAATATATAGAAATTTGTAGACAATATCTTGATTCTAGCTAAGAAACCTGAACACGAAGGTGAGGATTCAATAGTGAACATTATGATTTACGAGCAAAACGACAGATGATATGCACATAGCGTATGTTTGGCAATCACTAAATTTCATTCCAATGATCAGAACATTATATGGTCAAAATATTTTATGAGTTAAACATCTCTTCGCGTACCGAATGATTGATCGTTTGGCGACAGTCGACGATGCGATTATATATAGGATATATAAAGGTGCACGTAGGTATACAAATCAATTCGCATTAGAATTTAGAAACGTTGAGTTTTGCAAGTTTCTAACGGCTTGGATTAGTCTGTAATGTGTTGCAAGTTATGAATATCTAACAATCTGGCTATGCCACATTCTCTGACAGCGCCTGGCTGTTGGTAAATTGCAAGAGATCGCGGTGAGAAATACGTTCACCGTCCCAGATGCGCGGTACTTTCGTTTTGAAATCGGCGCGCACAATTGGCCGTATCGAGACGGAGTTGCACTGGAAGCCGAACACTTGCCAGCATTCCACCGTTTCTACACCAGATTAAAAACGATTATAAACCTTAAGAGAATGCAATAAATCTTACTCGCTCCCCAATAAAACTGAGAAAACTCTCGTCGCAAAGTCATTGATCTTCTTGTCTTCTTCGAGTAATATTTTAAGTTCTGCACAGTCCGCAAGGTGCTCTTCAAATAATCACATCTTTGCGATTCGGTAGTTCAACGGGGGCAGCATTGCTGGTGTTGATTTTTTTTCGGAAAGAGAAACGGGGAACATGTCTATCGTGAAACTTTTTGATTCACTTCGCTCGAAAGTGTACAAAGAATTTCTCTTTTGCTGATGGATGATCGTGACGAGTGACGATACTTTCGACACCATTCAATTTAGTGGAAAAATTAAAAGCATTCGTTGCAGCAGTTAGTTTCTACTAAGCACCTATAAAGGCGCTACTGTAAGTCGGAAGTCTTTGATTAAACTATGTAGATTTTTTTATTCAATTTACAGTTACGCGACTGAGTTCTAGAGGGAGTGAGGCTTCATTTTGAGCATGAATAATAATAATTATGTATGTGCGAAACCTCGCGAACATCACGACTTTTGCAATTCGTGTTACATTAACCGCTACGTATAGAATGTGACATAATTTCACTGGCTCTCTATTGCAGAGAGCTCGCTTAGAAACCGTGCTGCAGAGTTGTTGTAATGAATGTACTGGATTTTTATTTAGAAACTATTTTTTTTATTCTAAAATATTTAAACGTAAGCGTGACGCTTTTATATTGGATACTGGCATAGTGAAAAATCTAAGATAAGGAAATCTTTTTTTTTATGAAACAGTTCTTTACTAGACGTTACGAAGTTTTTTTTTATGGGATAGGAGGGAAAACAATCAGACGGCTTACCTGATGGTAAGTGATCACCGTCGCTCTCAATTACCACCAATACCATCCATCTTAGGATGCCTGGCCTGGCCTTTAATACATGAAGTGTAGCACCATGCACGCCCTCTATAGCACATTTTAATGCAAACTATCTTCATACAGGAAATTCATCGACATTATGCCCTATACGAGAAGACTTTTAATGACAAATTCATACTGAAATTGAGAATAGCATTCATATATTTTGGTTATATTATTTCACAATAATATTGCATGAACATCCATACGCGTTGAGAATGACAGCTATAATAAAACAGCCAATCCTACTCTCTCACTCACGTGCGCTCATGCTCTCCCATCGCCTATTTCGTCTATAAAAGGCATACGTGACTAAAGAGTTTCACCGCGGCCCCGCAGAAGGTACTCCGCCACGTGTCACCATGTCATGTCAGATCCGTTCAAACGAGCATATAAAGTGTCATTTCATTTATGCAGCTGGCGTGCGCCAGATTTCATAAGCGATCTCTCCGCACCCTGATCTAGGTTAGGTGGCCGGCATCAGCGGCAGCGGCGGCGGCAAGCGTATCGAGCGCGTCCGAAGTTAACCTACATACGGGTACATCGGTGGCACACTTACAACAACAGAGCTTGGGTCGAGAATACCCGTACCCGTGAAATTCGTGACCCAGCCTCAGCCCCTCCCCGCTCATCCCTCCCTAGCGACCTCTCCTCTCGCATTTCGAGGCTCGCAAACGTCAAACTTTGTTAGATAAGAGACTGCTACGCTAGTACCACTTTCATGAGTTGGCCGCGAATGAATATAATTGGACGGATATAAAAATATTTTTAACCTTCTCTTCAAACGCTTCAAAGACATTCTCTTACGTCGTCGTGGACTGTGAGCCTGTCAGGAGGGATATCGTAAAATATTTGTAATTGTCCATGGTTTTGTTTGATCACTTTTTCAATAATTATAGGTCAATAAAGAATCTTCCCTTTACTAAGGTATGAACTTAGTATGAATCTTAAAATATTTTTTTTAACATTTCAAATAGATAAAAAGAAAACGCTAACACATTATATTTCAATTGTTCAATTTAAAATATATTCGAGATTAAATGAAAAAATATGGTGAATGGTGATTCTGATAAGCTATAATATTGACCTTGCTGTGATGACATTTCATGCATTAAACATCAGGTTTTTGTATCGCATATCGATTCAGCAAAAATAGATGATATCTTATCGCTTAGCAAACGTGACAAGAAATCTTGAATATGTATGATATTGTATCGTAAATAAAGGCTTCTGTTCAATTCAACCAACTCACAATGTTTCTAATTATTATGCATTTAGAGACACGTTCTAAAGGACAATAGTATTTTATTTTATTATTTTTCAGTAGGCTTGAGCTCACCATCGGGTGAGCTCAAGCCTACTGAAAAATTAGTTACGCAGACTGCCTATAACACAGATGCATTTCGTCACAAGTCACGAATTGCACTGCGCCCGTCACCGTGAGACATAGTTGTTAAGTCTCATGTGCCTGTAAATTTCACTGGCTCTCAAGGACTGCTGCCGGAACACACCGTTAGGTGCTTGACGACCGATTTTCTACTTAAGAGTCGCTAGCCAGGCGTCTTTTTTTTGTTATTGTGACGGAACAAGCTCAAGGCCCACCTAATGTTAAGCGGACTAACCTCTGCCTATAACAGATGCATTTCATCATAAGTCAGGAATTGCACTGCGCCCGTCACTTTGAGACGTCTGTAATTTTACTGGCTCTCAAGGACTGCTGTCGGAACACACCGTTAGGTGCTTGGCGACTGATTTTCTACTTGAAGGCGGTCGCTAGCCAGGCGGTCATTCGCAAAATGCTCTTCCACCATGCGGTGAAGCTCAAGCCCGCGGCGGGATTCGAACCATGGACCTGCTGCGCGGCAGTCCACAGCCAATGCCGCTGAGCCATCACTACAGTCATAATACTTTTTAAATTAGTCTATAACCTTGTTAAATTAAAGACTTCCTGTAATATATTGAGCAGACGCGTCTTATAACAACAATTAAGATTAATGCCATAACCACGACTACGGGAACAATGAGCACTTTACTTTATATCAACATGATATATAAAATAGATACAGCGCGTCTTTTGTCATTAAATTATCATTACTAGTAAAAACTAATAAAATTATAAATGAATGTCTCATTCATTCATCAGTATCTCTAGGGTATACTCTATGCTTGACTCTACCACATGTACTATGAAATGAATAAACGCTTATTTTATTCTTCATAAGAAGCCATAAAGTGCGCTCTGGTTAATCGACTAACGAAGCTCTATCTATAACATCAGAGCTATTATATATCAATCAATGAATTGTAATCAATAAGTACGAATGAGATAAAATAGAATCCGTTTATTATGACTCCGCCTATATTCACCAACCGCTTATTGTGACGTAGATACACAGCGAAGTTTGGTTTCCACACGGAAAAAAATGGGTCCTGAGAAAGTGTCAATCCAAGAATAATATTTATCTCGGGAGTATTGTTTAATCTCAAGTATATATTTACTTAAAATAAAAATATATTCTTGAGTGAAGTAAGGTCATTTTCTCAAAGATAAATAATATTATTCTCACCATATATTTTTACATCAAGAGTATAACTATTGGTCAGAGATATTTTTGCTCTTAACTTTAGAAATTAGTATCTTTTTGAATGAAATATTTTATGAATTCTCATTCTGATTACGTACGGAGTTAGCGTAAGAAATTTGAAATTTTATCCAAGAATAATAAACGTTTTATTGGATTAAGAAAATGTTTCCATTCTTTCAACAACAATGGGCTTAATACAAGAGATTTCTTTTGTTCATTTTAAATAATTGAGAGAAGTAAATGACAAGGATATACATATGTCCGAGCAAGAAAATTATTCTCCTCTTAAAAATGACAGTTTTCTAAATCTGAGACATATATTGTTTTATTAATCTATGAATTTGTATTGTTATGCTGAGATAAATTGGATTTACAACAAAACTATATACTTTATATAACCAAGACAAATATCTCAACTGCAGAAGTGAGTTATATTAGATAGAGAATTTTAAAGTTGTCAAAGCAAAAGTAATTGATTGTTAATTGTTGTATTTATTCATCTTTAGTGAAGAAATCAAATCTTGATCTGTGTTTGATTGTTCTTAATATTTATTTGATATTGTATTCTTTAGTTAAGAATCTTCGATTAACAGGAAAACAATATATTTTATTGAACCAAGAAAATACATGTCCATTATAGACAGAAACTTATCTAACTAAAATAATTTTAAAGTTTTCAAGCCAATAGTCATATATTCTTAATTGTTATAGTAATTTATCTTCAGTAAAGAAAACAAATCTTGATCTGAAACCTTTATTCTTGATTAATATTTGTTACGGTATTATTAGGTAAAGATACATTAGTGTCAAAGCAAAACAATTTTATTTTATAACTAAAAAACTAAATCTCGATTGCAAAGGGTGATTTATATTAAATGAAGAATTTCAAAGTTTTCAAGTCAATAATGAATGATTCTCAATTGCTAACGTAAATCATTTTCAGTAAAAAAAAACATCCTTGATTGATTACTGATAAGTTGTTCTTAGGTTAAGAGGCATTAGCATCACAGCAAAACTGTACTCTTTATTTAACCAAGAAAATAAATTTCAATGGCAGAGAATGACGCATATTACATGAATAATTTTAAGTTTTTGAGTCAATAATGATATAATTAATTGTTGAAGTTATTCATCTTCACTTCAGAAAACGAATACTGAACTTAAGTGTACCATGTTCTTGATTGATATTTGATACGATATTCTTAGGTTAAGAGATATTAGATTAACAGATCAAACTATATCCCACGTTGAACCAAGAAAATATATCTCTACTGTAGAGAGTGACATAGGTATCTTACATGAAGAATATTAAAGTTTTCAATGCAAAGTGATAGATTGTAACATTAGTTACTCATCTTCAATAAAGAAAAGCAATCTTGGCTTAAAATGTATGTTTTTGGTCTCCAAATATACAAGATTATTGGTAAAATGCTAATAACCTCTTAGGGTTGACTTTTGCTAGTCCTAACAAACATTTCGAAATGTTATTTTTTTGTTTTTTCCCCACCTTTTGAATAGAGTTTTGAACCATTAAATGTAGAAGTCAAACCAATATATATCTACATACTTGTAAATGATATACATCATACTGTATCAGCCGGATTGTCCACTGAACAGAGCCTCCCCCATTAAGAGGGTTTGCCATAATCCCCACGCTGGGCAGGCGGCTTGGGGATTGCAGTTTTAGGTATATATTCCTCAGAAGGCGCTGCTGCCCACCTTCTGGTGTGTTACCCTTTGTCACCTTTTACGAGATCCTGGGTAGAGATGGGGGTGACATTTTAGCCCGGCACCCCACCACACCATATCAGGAATAAAAAAAAACAAACAGAATTAAAAAAAACAGTTTTCTTCACTGGCTCTTCAATCAAAACCATGAATTTTAAAGTAAAAAGACAAATTTCCAGTCAAGAATAACTATTTCTCCATTAAAAATGTGTATTTTCAGACCAAGTACTCAGTTTTTAGTTTGAGATGGTTTTCTCTGTTCTCGATTTTATTTAGTGTTGCAATATTTTAGTTCTCCCTGGAGTTTGTCTAGTTCTCCCTGAATGTGGGGAAACTACTGAACCTAAGAATACTTTTCATCATGAGGAATATTGCATGCTGAATAAGCTTGTTTCAATTCATATTAAGAATAAAATATGTATATTATCTTTTGAAAAATATAAGGTTACTCAGCTTGTATGGACTGGGAGTCTAATATACTCATAATACAACGGCAAAGCGGCAGGGTTTGAACCCCGCTAGTGCCCCAATATATTGATTCGTATCTGAAGTAGGGCTGGTACTAGTGTTTTAAAACCTATCTCCATGCACTAAATCTTAAACCCGCTGCAGGAACCCATGGACCACCCACGTGGCAGTTCATACTCACCGCCATAAATGGCGAAGGCCAAGGCCTAGAGGACCTATTTGTTAAGTTTGGGTGCCTATACAATACTCACGAGGTCTATCTCAAAAACTAAACTTGTGATGGATCAGAAATTTCGTTAAGTTATGATATTTAATCAAAGTCAAAGTCAAAATCATTGATTCAATTTAGGCATCTACGAAGCTCTTATGAAGGTCATATACAAATTTGAATATTGAAATATTCTACAATATACTGCCAGGTTCAACAAAAAAAATTACAGAGCCACTGCAAGAACAACGGGTAAGAAACTCGGGACCATTAATTTAAATGTCTTTTAACAATATTTTACATACTGTATAATTAAATAATTACAATATTTCTTTTAATTACGTAGGTGACAGGGGATAGCTTGGCAGAGGAGAGGAGGAGAGGAATTGTTCATGCTTTTTTGTCGTTTATGTAATCACAAACGGGAATAGGATTTCTTAATCAAAATAATTTTCCACGTGCAACTTGAACTTTCCTTCTGTGAGCGTTGTAATATGTTGGGGAATGTTATTATAAAACCGCACACAATTAAGATTTTTAACTTTTGTCTTTGCTAATCTATAACCTGTTACCGCGATTTTATCTTTACTTCTTGTGTTGTATTCGTGATTGTCACTGATTAATTATTTTTTTTACTACCTTTCATAATAATTTCAAATATGTACAGACTCGGTTATAATACAGCCCTAGGTAATCATATATTTCTTACAAATACTGGCTGTATTTAACACAAATCATCCACCTAAATGAAAAGTTATTCGAATGTGCTCATTTGGTAATAATCACGACAAGAATATGTTTCGGGACTTTATAAGGGCGATGGTGGCTACACACAACACAATTTGCGTTGCGAGCGAAATATACACGCGCCGTGGCATGGCCAATGGCATTTTCGTAAATTTTGTTTAATATAGTGTTATAAAGTGAATATTTGTTCAAGTTGTGCTTGAGATAGCAACCTAACTTGTGTTCATTTAGGTAAGTTTGTTCTTTACTATATAAATAACTGTAGAGAGTCAAAAATATCCATCATAGGGGCTGCTAGATTTTCTTTGCCTGGAATGTGCTGTGTGGCTACACTAAGTTGGTACACCAAGTTAACGAACGGTAGGTTCGTAATACATAATTGTATTACATACTATACTCATATATAGAATGAAAGATAACTATGATAGAGATCAACAGCAGGCTGATGTTGGTAAATAATCCTTAAATATTATTATAAATGCGAATGTATTTTTTTTGTTTGTTTATGTGTCTGTTCCTCGTTATTTATTCATAATAAATTTCGATGTATATATATTTACATATCCTCTCTACACTATATACACATAGATTTTTTTGTTAGATAAACCTACATTCAAGAATATACATGTGGTTTTTTCCATTCCAGATCAAAAATTCACCAACGAAACACAAGTGGTACGCTACTCAATACCCCCAAGAGGAAGACTAAACAAGAGTAGATTTTTTCCACGTTGGAGCAGATTGTGAACTTTGTTATTGTTTTTCAGGTAATTTCATCAAGTATAAAACACATATTTAAACAATTTAAAAAATATTATATTATATATTTTTCTTATGATGTTAGGATATCTCATCGAATTATCTATTACATACTAAAATATAATATATATACACAGTCAGTATTTTACAGTAGTATAGTAGTTAGTATACAGAACTTTTAAAACTGTGCCTAATCATGTTTCATGATTCTGTATAGATTATAATAATGATTAACCGCTAACTTGCAGTTTAGATGATTTATGTGTGATAATCATCTAACGGGGCCTTCTGGAAGCTGACTTTGAAAGACAGTTCTAATTTTATTTAAGTTTAACCTGTTTGCTATATTTTACCACTTACTCAAAAATATGTGATTGTGGTCAAAATATGCCTACCATCTATAAAAAGTTTATGGATTGTGCAATATTTTCACTGTAGCTCTTTTTTTAGGATCCTGGAGATATCCAAACTAAACTGGAGGAGGTGAAGAAAAGGCTCGACTCAACAAGCGAAGTGTTAAACCATACTTTATATTATAACATAACATAAAATGTGGTGCTGATTATAATGAGAAAAAAATAATATTATTTGGTGGTAGATAAAGGTGAAAGTTTGTAAGTGTGTTTGTATGTTTATTACTTCTTCACGCTCAAATGGTAGGACCAACTTTGATATAATTTGGTATGGAGGTAGATGAAGCACTGGATTAACACATAGGATACTTTTCATCATCATCTATCACCACGCGGGGTGTAACCGCGGGGCGCAGTACATAATTGTTACAATTAAGTATAATATTTTTGATAATGATAATAAAAAATTGTATGCTTCTTAATTTATTTTATAAATAAATAATTTTCAACAGAAAATATGTATTGTATTTTATTTATTTTTACGATGATAGATGTTTTTTAGTTGATACCTTTTAGAACTACACTTAACTATTAACCTACTTTATTTGCAGACTTGAAAAGCGGAGATCAGATTGGAAGAACTGGACAGTGCACCAGGCTTTATTTTCTGTAAGTGAGTTTTTGTTCTTGTTGACTAACTACACGTTTTATATGAATATCTTTTTGTATATAGTAGAAAATATCAATTATCTTGTTCTTATTCAGTTTTTCAATGATGAAATTCGAAGCATAGTTTATTCGAGTTTTTTTTATTCATAATAGGTTTTTGTGTAGGTATATCTCATTGCATACTAAGGAAAATCTTACGTAACTGTAGTTTTATTTGTATTTCAGTGAAGTTTCAGTTTCAAATAAAGAAGTTCTTATCTAGGTAGTACGGCATTAATAATAATTTGAAGAACAACGATAGCTTCATTAACAATTTCACAGTTTGCTGTATCATATTAACTGAGACTTCTTCCAATCAAAACACTATAATTGAACTAAAATAATTAATATGTTGTACAACATATATGAAGTTCAAATGAAACAAATCTGAGCTCCGTATGAAACAATTCATGAGTTGAATCTAGAACTGAGACTTCTTATAGTAAAAGGCACTATCATTCAACCAAAATAATTGATATTATTCACAAAATACTATTTGATCTTCATATGAAACACTTTTATGAGTTGAACCAAGAACTGAGACTCCTTCCAGTAAAACGCACTATTATTGAACCAAGATAATTTATATTTTTCACACTATATAATCTGATCTCCGTATGAAACATTTAGAGAGTTGAACCAAGAACTAAGACTCCTTCTACTAAAATACACTATTATTGAAGCTAGAAAATGGATAGTCTTATCAATATATTATCTGATTTCCATATGAAACATGTAATGACTTGAACCAAGTAATGAGATTTCTTACAATAAAACGCACTATTATTTTACCAAGACGACTAAAATTTAAATGTAAAACATGTAGTTATTTTGAACAAGAACTGAGGTTTCTTCCAGTGAAATTCCATTGTCGAGTCAAGAAATCTGATATTCTATCCGTAGACAATTTGATCTTCGTGCAAAATACTAATTCTTTTGAACCAATCAATACAACTTTTTCGGGTAAAACACCCATTAGAATACTAAGATCAAAACTACTTCCAGTAAAACACTTAATATTGAAATGAGAACTGAAAATTCTTCACCGGAGAACATTAATTATTCGTTCTATATAAACTGATCTCCGTATGAAAACATGTACGTGTTGAAGCCAGAATTATGGTTTCTTAACTTAAATAAGTTACAATATTCAGATATGAAAATTTTTTGTTTACCTAAAAGTAATTTTCTTGTACGAAGAAAACTCTGTTGTTGGTCTAATTAAAATATATACTCAGAAGAATATATTTTACTAGAAGTAAGAATAATATCTTAACTGAACTATTTATGTACTTAATAGTAAAATATATTTTTTTCTTATTAGAATCTAATGAATGAGTGAACGAATGAGTTCATTTATTCAAGTAAGGATTGTTTTAAATTTGAGAATTTCAGATTCTCTAAAATAGAACAATGATTTACTTAGACAGAGACATGACTACTTTTTTTTATGAAGAAAATAATAATGTTAGTTAAAGTATATAAATACTTGCACGAAAAATTATTAACAAGACAAATATTTACTAATCACAAGAATATATTGTTTTCCCCATATATGAAACACGGAATGTCTTGACCAATAGATATATTCTTGATTTGACACAATCTTTTTTTTCCGTGCATATAAAATTCTATATAACTAAGTAAGTCGGATATAATGACTTCGCTTATAGTGACATGTCGCTTATTGTGACTTATTTTTAATAAATTTCGTCCTGTTATAATGACCGACATGATACCTAACACCTTCGGAGAGTCACGTGATAACCGACGAGGTTTAGCGCGTGTATGGCTTTTTTGTTTTTAGTCTTGGTGGGCATTTGATAGATAAAAGTCACAAATAGTTCATTAGTGAATGTGGAAAAAAATTACATCTCAACCTTATTGTAAAAAATTACGATTTAAGAGAAAGGTGAAATAATATGCAGAGTAGAAAATGGAGAATCCATCTAATCTCTCCCTAGGGAATTTGGGGTCGGTCATTCGACAATCTCAATGATTTTTGTTTTCTATAAAATGCTTTGTATGACGTCTGCTTAGTATGACGTGTTTGATATTTCCCATTATAAACGAAGTCAACTGTATAACAATTGCAAAAATGTTTGTATACAGTACATACAATGATTTGTATAATGTTGACGTCAGAAAAAGTACGTATTTTAAATTAAATATATTCCGGCAGCGTGCATGTACACTTATATCAAACCTGAAGCCAATGAACGGCTCTCCTAAACCTTTCCAAGGTGACACAAATCTAATGGCATGTCAAGACAAACAAGGACATATCTAAATATAAACTTTCAGAACTAAAGACCGTCTTCGGAGCCATTACTATTCGCTCCCGGTGCAAAAAGAACACATCGTACAGCCCTGTATTCACCGAATAGGCAGGGCATGGGGTGCATGGTAGTAGTGCATTTTATAAATGCTCTCCTGGCTAGCTACCGCAAGTAGTACAGCTATCGCCTAGTACTTAACGGTGCGTTCCGGCAGCTGTCCTTGACAGCCTGTAATTCTAGGTTAGCCTGAACAACATCTTCGACCACATCATCTCTTACCATCAGTTGAGATAGTGGTCAAAGCCCAGCCTATCAGCTATTTAAAAAATTGGGTCTAAATACCTCGCAGGTGTGTTGCCTAATTTTCAAATTTCAATGTTTTTACAATACTGTCTCCACCGATAAGAATTTGTAATGGATATGAACAGAAGCCATCGAAGGGTGTCTGAACGCTGCGGACGTTAAGGGTCAGACGTGAAGAGGCAAAACCCAAGTGGCTGCAGTACTGCGCTCAGGGGTCGACGCCCGACCACCACCAATCGATAACCTGATTTGCACACCACTACACGACTCGTCATCATTGACCAAAACGCGTGTTTAATTAGTATAATGCGTGTGTTTGCGATAGTAGGCCAGTGACGTTAGGATAGTGGACAAACACAACTATAATTAATCCCAAAGTGATACAGTGTTATGCAAAAAGGAACCATCTGGCTTAATATCATAACTGATATATGTTAATTTTTCATTTAACGATTGCTTATTTTAAAGGCTTTCGATATAGGCAGAGGTTTATTTTTCAACGCGTTCTTTTATTTGCTGCGCATAATATTATCTCCGTCAGTTGTGAACCGATTTAGCAAATTCTTTCGCTATTTGATAAAGCATTATATTAAGTGTTATTCCGTTCGGGATTTCATTGAAATTCAAAACTTATAAATCAAAAGCTGATCATCATCAGGTCTAATAATAAGTAATACATTTCAGTCCGATATCCTAATCTGTACCGATACTGACTGATTGAACTTGAGCTTTCGACTTCAACATTTCCGAAATTTTAAGTCACTTAGTCACACAGACAATTATTTTGTACAAATTTGTGTAGGAAATGTCTAGCATGGCGGTTGACGGCAAATGATAAGGATAATCTGATACGTCTATTGAAAAACACACTAAAACAGTCAACAGAAAATCCTATTTTTTTATTGCAGCTAGGTACGCCTTTGACCACAATCTCACCTGGTGGTAAGTAATGATTTGGTCGAAGGTGTCAACAGGCTTAACCTAGAGTTACTGGCTCTCAAAAACATCAGCAATCATCTCGCTCCAGAATGATAATCGTAGGAAGAATACTTCCTATCAAACTATAGAAGATTAACCACCTCGTTGATTATATTGTTAAAATATTATTAAATGTTTGACTCAATGGGTTATTTGATTGATATTGAGCACTTATCATATATATATTTTTACTACTGTGTTTTTTACGGAAGTGGAATGAATCAGCCTGTTTTACGCTTTCTGCACATTGTTAACCTCTTAAATATAAATGAAATAAACTTGTTTCTTCAAATAGTAGAGGTTACGAAAATATAGTTCTTTTTTTATTGCTGAATGGTAAGCCTTTGACCACAATCTGACCCGATGGTAAGTGATGATGTGGTCGAAGGTGTTAACAGGTTTAACGTAGAATTATTGGCTCTAAAGGACAGCTGCCGGAACACACCGTTAGGTGGTTAGCGACAGATTTCTACCTGAGGGTGGTAGCTGGCCAGGCAAGCATTCACAAAAATGGCCTACCACCATGCGGTGACGCTCAAGCCCGCTACGGGATTCGAAACATGGACCTGCCATCACTGCTTCAAAAAAATTATTATATAATATATTATATATTCTCTATTTGTATTACCAGAACCGTATCTATTCTACACAGCCAGGAATTCTGGTGATTTTCAAATCATCAATCCCTATAATTCCCGGGAGCATTTCCTAGTTCTGATGTTAGAAAATTGATTCTTAAAGTGTACAATATAAATAAAGGATAACCGATTTGATGTGTAAGTACTTCTTTTTCTGATTTTTCCATGTAGTTTTAGAATTAATCGACGAGAATGAAATCGCCGTGAAAAAAGTGTGAGTACCTAGTGAACACTATGTAAAGAACAACACATTAATATTGACGAGGAACAATTTCGTAACTAGGATCCTAAGATCTCCTATGCAGCCTTTGATATCCTCATAGGCATGCATGATACGTACTCGATACCATGTAAATAAATAAAGTGTCGAGCTTTAAATAGATACAGTCATGCATGCAATCAGGATTGTTAACTTACTTAGGGCATTATTATTTCCTTTTTTATTTTTTTTGGGATAGGAGGGCAAACTAGCAGCCAGCTCACCTGGTGGTAAGTGATTACCGTCGTCAACAAACATCCGCAACACCAGAGGTCTCGAGGATGCGTTGCCGGCCTTTGAGGAGGGAATATGCTCTCTTATTGAAGGCTTTTTCTTCTTTTTTGTTTTAATCAGATTGGATAGGCTTTGATCACAATATCAACTGATGGTTAGGGATGAGTTGGAACTGGCTCTCAAGTCAACTGCCAGAATATACCGTTAGGTGTTTGGCGACAGATTTTCTATTCGAGGTTGGTTGGTACGCAGCAAAGTGGTCATTCGCAAAACGCAATATTTTAAAGAACATCACTACTAACAACTAGAATCTTAAGCTGTGATAAAACAAAACCAACAAACATTTTTGTTTTCTATAACAGGTCGTTGCGATGTGGTACCCTAATAGACAACGGGATCTGCCTCGCTCGCTATTCCCGATTTTTCGTCAAATATTGCCATATTGATAATTCAGCTTGTTTTTTCCTTAGTCGCTTTTAGGATTATCCAATATAAAGACATGATATAGTGCTGATACTTAAGCCGGGTACTGTAAACCTGTCAAAAGTGGCATGAGCATCACATCCAAATCGTGTTCTCGGATTATTAATACATTTAGGGCCTGTTTCAGAATGTTCGAGTAAGTTCCGGTTATACTACATATTTATTAAATAAAACGCTATATTTGCGTTTCACAGTCATCGATTTAGCCTATCCATCGGTTAAAGCTTGAAACGCGCCGTATGTTAACTATCATTATTATCATTCAGTTATTTTATGTTCTGGGTAGTATAACCGGAACTTACTCGAACATTCTGAAACAGGCCCTTAATTAAACTGTAATTAGTTTTCATTCAGGTAGTATTTTGTTTGTCTGGCTTACGCCAAAGTCAGTCTAAATTATTTATTCAATTGGAGAGTCTCAATTGTCTATAAATGTTAAACATACAGTTTTTACGACGAATTTTGATAGGAATACATTTCCTGTCGAGATTTACGAAAATAGTCTGCAACGACTGCAAATACACGTTAAGTATAAGATGTTTGTCTCATCTCATGGGCATATACTAACCTAATTTCATGTAAGAGCCAAAAGCCGTTAAGGAAATTCTCTCAAAAAAGACTCAAAGTACACGGCGTTTACACTGAAACAACAACTCCGAGGTTCAGAGGTTATTACCAAATGGAATTTCGTTTACGAGGCCGCATTTCACGTTAATACTTTCGAAGGCCGAAGTAAATTGCCTCGGCAACTCAGCGATTAAGGGCTTAAAGTACAGCTATAAAAAAAATTGCAAACAGCCAACCCTGGATGCGATGCGACAATGCAGGCGTCCAGGCAGCAGTCCGCGCGCAAATAGAGGTCGACGTCCTCTGGCGGACGAGTTAACCAAGGAATACTGACCCGTCCCATTCGCTAACATCACATATACACTCGAAACTGAATTGGCATGACTATTGAGTTCTTTTTACGGTGGCACTACGTGTCAGTCAGACAGCACAGAACTTTGTAAGTTCAAACCTATACGATCTGATACCATCGGCATCACACAGGAAGTATCGGGTCGAGCTTCACGGATTATTTTAAGGCCCGTTTATTTAATTCTGTACAATAAATGTCCCAGTTGCGGGCGCCGGAGCGCGAGCAGATCAGAGGTGTAGGTGAGTTGATCAATTAAATTACAAAGCTTTTGATATATTGTGGCCGATAAAAAGAAGATGGTTTCAAACGGAAAGTAACCACAAAACTCATGATGGTGCCGACGCGCGGTGTTATGATCCACATAAGTAATTTATGGTGTTTACATTTTGTTACGAGCTAGGTAACACAGTTTAGTTACGTTATGGGTTAACTTTTTTTTTATATAATTGTGACGGAACAAGCACGAGACCCACCTGATGTTAAGTGGTAACCACTGCCTATAACAGATGCACTTCATAACAAGTGACGAACTGCACTGCGCCCGTCACCCTAAGACATAAAGTTGTTGAGTCTCATGTGCCTGTAATTATACTGGCTCTCAAGGACAACTGCCGGAACAAACCGTTAGGTGCTTGGCGACAGATTTTCTATTTGAGGGTGGTCGCTAGCCAGGCGGGCATTCGCAAAATGCCCTTCCACCATGCGGTGAAGCTCAAGCCCGTGGCGGGATTCGAACCATGGACCTGCTGCGCGGCAGTCCATAGCCAATGCCACTGAGCTATCACTGCTTCAAATCAAATCAATCAAACTGTTTATAAACGAAAATATTGTTAGAAACGATAATACTGGTAGTTTCAAAGAATGTGTCTTATTAATTCTGTGAGCTAGTTATGACATAAAATTTAGAGATCAAGAGTACTGGTATCCAAATCATTAAAAAAGTTACCTAAAGAAGATTTTTATCCGTTATTATATTTTTCTTAAATCCTTGTGCCGTTAAAAGCTTTCATAAAATTAATTAGAAGCTTCAACTTATAAATAAAACAATTAAACTGTCTAACCTCGCTAGAACATCCTTGAAATTATGTAGCCATCAGCCGTCAATCAAAGCACATTTAACCGAGAAGGGCGGGTCCATAAAAATTAACGATTCGATTTCAGTGCCGTAGCTCCGAATTAGATCGAGGTAAACCGATGACAAAAGCGATAACAATGAGATAACATATCTATCAGTAAATATAGTAAGTATTTCATACGCTATGCGAAACAGCATGTTTTGTAATGTATAGTTTACGCCATAGCACTTTGGGTGGGATTGCATTGCAATCTCGACTGTGTGTTGTCACACATAACTTAGTTTACTATGGCATTGTTGTTTTCATTAAGATATTAGTATTAAACTCAACATGTATACTAAAAAAATTGCATAATAATATAAGCACGGGTATGTCGCATCTAGACTAGAAAGCAGTAGGACATAGGATTTAGTTATAGTTATTTGTTTTACTAGAGGAAAATAGTAGATTGTTATACAAGTCATTCCGGCCCAAGAGAGGGAAGCAGTTACTATGAGTTTTTCCCACTCTTAGGTGGGAAGCAGCGTCTTCCACCCGCTACTCAGATCAAATAAGCACTATTTTCCGAGTATGAGAAATGAAAAATATATTTTGTTCCTCCCGGGAGTTATTTCGTATTCAGAGCGAAGCGAAGGATTCTACAGTAGAATTCTGAACGCAGCGAGATGTCCGGCGAGTATTTTTTTTATATGTTATTGTGACGGAACAATCTCGAGGCCCACCTGATGTTACGTGGACTAACCTCTGCCTATAACAGTTGCAATTCATGACAACTCACGAATTGCACTGCGCCCGTCACATTGAGACATAGTTGTTAAGTCTCATTGTGCCTGTAAATAAACACCTTTCGGTGCTTGGCGACAGACTTTCTACTTGAGGGTGGTCGCTAGCCAGCTGGGCATTCGCAAAATGCCCTTCCACCATGCAAAGTAGCATATTATTGAGCGTAGCGAGGTCATACGCCGCTTGAGAAATAAATCTTTTGACTCTAACTGACACACATTATTCATCACTCATACATAAAATCACGCCTCTTTCCCGTAGGGGTAGGCAGAAACCACAGATTTCCGCTTACTACGATCCTTACATATCTCTTTCGCTTCATCTACACTATTCAATCAATTAATCAATAATATATGTATATCTACACTAATATTATAAAGAGGAAAGATTTGTGTGTTTGGATTTTGTATTTTTGTATGCACAAATAAACTTAAAAACTACTAGAGCGATTTGGATGAAATTTGGTATGGAAATAGATTGAGACCCGGGAAAGGACATAGGATAGTTTTTTTTATACAACTATGGTTTTCTCTAATCTAATGGTTTTGCGCGATAACCGACATACGCGCGGGCGGAGCCGCGGCCGTCAAGCTAGTATAATATATACTGAATCGACTCATAACAAGCTCATACCTATGTAAGTAAGTATAGCAAATATTTATCAATAATAATTATTAGATGAGGTGATGAGCGCCACAATGGCCTATCTTTTTAAAACACAATGAAATCTATTTGTCTGCAAAGATAGGTCACTGTGGCGCTCACCGCCTCATATATCATATTATTCATTTAAATGTTCTACCTAACTGTAGGTTAGTTCTAATAGAAGCACGAAAGCATAGCAATTGGAAGAGAGAAACTCCCATAAGATGCAGAGGTCGCCGCTTACCTTGTGATTGATCCATCACAATCTCATAAATTAATAGAAATAAATTCAAATTTTGCTCCCGCTCTGTCCGCTAACGCAAATTCACCTTTTTTGTTTGGTAGGTAATTTTCCCAACTTCAATATTTTTTGCGTTTAGTACTCAATGGGCATAAGTATCTATGAGAATCCTGTGACTCTATCTCATAAACGATATGAGTTACAAATATGAAGTTTTGATATTTTTTACAAAACGTAAACCCAAAGATGGTCCGAGTAGAAATTTAATTATTCTATAGGCGGTGGATCCAATACATAAGAAGGTGGCCTATAAAATAAACTGTTTGCACACTCAAGAATTTTAAATTTAGGACCATGTTATTATCCTTTATTAAACAAAAAAACTAAAACAACGATTTATGATGTTGTTTTAAAGCTCTTATCAAACCAACATTTTTCTCTTTTAAAGGCTGTTGCAACGCGGTACACTAAAAGCGTCAGTCCTAACTCGCGCATGGCCAGTTTTAATTCCTGGCTTTTATAATAGAACATTCGATAGCAGTTAGAAGCTGAATCTAAAGTGAGTATTTTCTTATAAAATAACATGCTCACTTTTGAATAGACGAAATGAATTTTCGAAGCGCTCGTAGCGAAGTTTACTTAGCTGTTCTCAACCGATCAGCAAAGTTAAGCAACGTCGCGCGCGGTCATGAGTTGGATGGGTGACCGCTAGTGATATTACTACTGAGCGTTTCCGTGCTTCGGAGGGCACGTTAAGCCGTCGGTCCCGGTTGTTGTCCTAGGATGGCAGTCGTTATAGCACGGTGGTAGGGCATTTTGCGAATGCCCGCCTGGCTAGCTACCACCCTCAAGTAGAAAATCTGTCGCCAAGCACCTAATGGTGTGTTCCGGCAGCTGTCCTTGAGAGCCAGTACTTCTAGGTTAGCCTGAACAACATATTCGACCACATCATCACTTACCATCAGGTGAGATAGTGGTCAAAGAATAACCTACCATGCATAAAAATAAAAAAAAATAGAAAAAAATAAAAAAATACAGGCACATGACTTAACAACTTTATGTATCAGGCGCAGTGTAATTTGTCACATGTGACGAAATTTAGACGTGACTTTGCATGGTGGTAGGGTATTTTGCGAATGCTCGCCTGGCTAGCTACCACCCTCAAAGTAGAAAATCTGTCGCCAAGCACCTAACGGTGTGTTCCGGCAGCTGTCCTTGAGAGCCAGTACTTCTAGGTTAGCCTGAATAACATCTTCGACCACATCATCACTTACCAGCAGGTGAGATAGAGGTCATAGACTAAACTATTAAACATAGAAAAAATAAAATGCATCTACCTATTATAGGCAGAGGTTAGTCCGCTTTACATCAGGTGGACCTCGTGATAAATCTTCCCTATTACTTAAAGACAAAGGTATTTTCCCAAATAAAATTTTATTTAAAGGAGAAAATTTTATTATCTGCTGATGCAACATATCACTCAAGCACCTGTCAATAAGGAAACTTCAATTCTTATCTCATGTTTACAACTCTAACGGCCCTAATCCCTAGAAACGTACGAGTATGATAGGAACACTTCTTCAATTATCAAATGTTTAAAGAGGAAGTAAGTGTTACTCATACGCATGTGGCAGAAATTTGTATGACTAAAGCTTCTTCGAAATATTGTTGCTAATATAATTTAGAACAGTAAGCATCACATTGCCTATCTAAAAATGTCGTCTGCTAAAACGACAAATAATGGCTTCTTGGAAGATCGCAGGGTATATATAAAATTTCGTATTCAGAGTGGCGGCGCGAGTGGTGGGGGCGACCTAGAAAATGTAATGATTTCCATTTATCATGTCCCCGGCGTCCTTGGTAAGGAAGCTGTTCAAGGTTTTGCGATTCCCGGAAATATCCTTCGAAAAGGGGAGAGCCCGTATTGTGCCTATATAACACAAGGTCTGCGCGACCTCGTTTCGGGGTACTCGACTAATCTACCGATCCGTTCGAAGATTTAGGTTACATTAACAAGGTTACAAAAGATTACGAAGCGTAAACCAGTCATGACATTGTTGATATAATTGGGGATGAAGCCTGTTGCTTTAAGAGGCTAAATTGCTTTTATGTGTCAAAAGGTCAACGTGTTCTGCCTAGTACAGACAACCCACTGTCCTGACAAGTGCTACATTGTGCTAAATAAACAATTATTGTTTTCATTTCCAAGTAATACTATAGATGAAATAATATGTCCTAGTACTTTCAACTTGGGATACGTTTCTTTTTAATATTATATGAAAAGATAGTGAAAGATAGCCCGCCTGACGGTAAGCAACATGCCTATTTTTTATGCTATCTTGATTGAACAAGCGTGAGGCGCACCTGATGTTAAGCGGTAACCTATGCCTATAACAGATGCAGTTCCTCACAAATAGCGAGCTGTACTGCGCCCATCACCCTGAGACAAGGTTGTTATTCCTCAGATCCCTGTAATATAGCGTTCAAGAACACGTGCGAATGATAAAAAATGTTTTATAAAAATACTTGTTCTGTTCGGACAACCTTCCGCGCGCTTCAGCCATTTTATAGTCGCCATAATCGTCCTACCGAGAGAACTATTCTCAATGGGGTGGAGAAATTGAGTCCTAATGATTCTGTAATCAATCAAACAACACCCGCACGTCGACGAAACGCAGGATCTGCCGAAAACGCGGCAGAATCGAAGGCAATCGATTCTGCTTCGCTCACAAGAACTTGGCCTTTCGCAGGCCATAACTTGGTGAATTTTTTGTCGTGACTTGGGCCTGCGTCCGTACAAAATTCAATTGACCTAGGAGTTGAAGGTAAACAATAGACAACGACGCGTGTTCGCTGAAGAGGCTCTGGAGCAATTGGAAACCAACCCTAATTTTTATCGAAAAATCATCAACAGCTTGATGAGGCCCACTTCTGGATGAATGAATACGTCAACAATCAAAATTGTAGATTTTGGGACTTTAATAAAGTCCAATGCGTCCCGAAAAAAACACGGCTTAGTGTGGATTTTGGGCTGGCAGCGTCATCGGTCCACAGTTCTTTGAGAACGACGTTGGCCAGGCTATCACAGTCAACAACGAGCGCTATAAGTAAATTACCATCTTTTAGTCTGGATTGGATGATATGGACACCAACGAGGTGTGGGTTCAACAAGACGGCACGAGCCACATAGCTCATGCCACAATGGACATTATGCACGAGCGGTTTGAGGGCATGGTCATCTCATGTGGAGGTGAATTGAACTGGCCACCGAGAGCATGTTCCCACTCCAGAGCAGTGGGTAGAAAGGTAGGTAAATTCCCTGTCCAACCAACAGTTAGGTTAGTACTAAAACAGTTAAAAAAAATTGGTTCGCGTATGCTTAATTTTTTTTTATTGTGTTTAATGGGTTAGTCTTTGACAACTTTCTCACCTGATGGTAAGTGATGATGTGGTCGAAGATGTTGTTCAGGCTAACCTAGAATTACTGGCTCTCAAGGATAGCTGCCGGAATACACCGTTGGGTGCTTAGCGACAGATTTTCATACAGACATAAAATGTACGGTCCAGCCATGATTTTTTATCATTATGTATCTTTAGTTTAGCTAAGTGAATCGGATTACACGAATTATCAAATCGAAAACAGCAAATTGTAGAGCTTTACTTTGGAGAGCGACAATTACTTTAATTGCGTTCCGGGAAGAAGACCGGAATTTTTATTGGAAGTTGTGATCTAAGTATGCTTTTTTATTGTATTTTATTGGCTCGTGTTGATAAACGCATCTCAAGGTTGAGATCGATATTAAGATGCAATTTTGGCAGATGTTCTATACATTCAGTTTCAGTTAGTTCAAATTAATATTCCTTAAATAATACATACCCGAAGATTATATTAAAATTGATAATATCATTTTTATTTATGTTTCGATAAAAATATATTCACATTTACATATTGCCCCATAGTACTACTGGTAGGCACTTTAAATTATGTAAAAAATTCGTTGGTATTATAATAATTAATATCCAAATGAAATGCTGTAAGCTTTCGTTTCAATATATATGGTCGGTAGACTTCTTCCTTTAAATTTTGAGGCAATTCATTTAATATTTTTCATTAAACGTAAATACTGTATTATATTAGTCTTAATGTGCTGAGATTGTACATGATGGTATCGGGAAGTAAATTAGAAGTTACATAAGATTAATCCCGTGGGATGCTGGATAAAAAATATTATTTTTGCATGTGCAAGCAAATCTTCAACCAAATCCATCGAGCGGGGTGTCAAAATATCGGGCTTGAAAAGGCGAGTACGAATATATGTATAATCTATAAAATATGGTTGAAAACATTTGGGAGTGACAATTCATACAAAATGGTGTATACACCGCAGTCGGTTTATTTGATAAAATAACAATCAAACAGATATAAAAAATACGTAGTAATGCGATTAATCATAGTAAGGAACCCTCCTCTCACGCGACTTACGCATGCACTAAGGCGGTTTTCAATGGGGCGATTCAGATCAATACGGAACTTATAACGGAAAATAAAACATAACATGAATCAAATAAAGTTCAATCGGTAGGTGTTCTGCACGTGGCGGCTAAGACCTTTTGATTGTGTAAAATGCGCAAAAATTAGAGAAGTAATACTTTTCATAAGGATGCAAATGTCCGATTTGAACAGTTTCAACGCGGATTTGTTTATAATTGGTAACATATTGACGATTTTTTTAAGATACTTGTGTGAAATTTCGGTATTGAGTACAATACTTCTCTGAAGAGGGGTTCACCTTCAAAGTGACCAAAATCAGGAATTCGCCCCCTTAATATAAGTAGGTTTTTTGTAATACAATTTTGTTTCTCGTGTTCTACACAAACGTTGTTGGTATCGAAATACCGTGCTAAGACAACAGCTATATCTCCAGATTCCTAACAAAGCTATTTCTCCAGATTGCTTATTGGTGCAACGTAAACGTCACGGTTTCGATAACACACATTGTGCTATAGTAATTTTTGTATGGAATAAGATAATTGTCTGCCAGCGGAACTTTATTTATAAAATTATTCTATTTTCGGTTAGCAGGTGTCAATACTGTTTAAATTAATACTAAGTAATTTTAGATATGGCCAAATCTGCAACATGAGTGCCATTGGGTACTAAAAAAATAGTCAAGATCGGCTGGTGTAATAAAAATATAGCAGAAAAGAAAGAACATGGCCAAGGGAGGTAACAACAACCATCTGTGTTGGGCTAGGAACCCAAATTCAGGTTTCCCATTTTTTTTTATACTTGATAGGTTAGCCTTTGACCACTCTCTCTATCTCACTTGATTACTACCTACCGGTGATGATGTGGTCGAAGATGTTTAGGCTAACCTAGAATTACTGTCTCTCAAGGACAGCTGCCGGAACACACCGTTAGGTGCTTGGCGACAGATTTTCTACTTGAAGGTGGTAGCTAACCAGGCTGGTATTCGCAAAATGCCCTACCACCATGCTTTAACAACTGCCATCCTAAGACGACAACCGGGACCGACGGCTTAAGGTTGAACTGGCCGGTCGCTTCTCCATACAAACGCCGTAGGATGATCAATCCCGTATTTGAGACTTTAGGTCCAGAATTAAGCATAACACCGATTGATCTCGTCATTATCTAGGCTTGTATGATGCCGAAATTTTAAAAAGATAATTAAGTTGAAAGTTATGAGCCTTGAAAATGTTATATGAAAATGTTTCGAAGCTCATAACTCTCAAGTTAATTATCTTATTAAAATTTCGGCATCGTACAAGCCTAGATAATGACGAGATCAATCGGTATTATGCTTTGTTTTGGACCTAAATCCGCAAATAAGGCAGTGATGAGCCTACGGCGTTTGTATGGAGAACGGCCCGGCCAGTTCACCCTTAACGTGCCCTACGAAGAAAGTAAGCGCTCAGTAGTAATGTCACTAGCGGTCACCCATCCAACTCATGACCTCGGCGGACGTTGCTTAACTTTGCAGATCGGTTAAGAACAGCTAAGTAAACTTCGCTACGAGCGCTTCATCCTTACTTTTCCTTAGGCGTCAAGCTTTCGGAACTTTTGCCGCATCTATAAGTATTACAGAATACTTATTCAGTTCACAACAGTCTTAAATATAATTTTTAATTATCTTATGTTTCACTCACAGTATTTGACTGCGACATGCTCGAGACATGTGTCGTAGAGTGATGACGAAAATTTCAACAATTTCTAATCTATAGTTTGTCATATAATATCCATAAAATTCGACTATTCGAGACAACAATAATGTCTTTCAAATTATTGTTTTGTTATTGAGAAGAAGCCATTTTCAGAACGTTCGATTCGTGTACCTGGATTACCGTAAAGGTCTTTTTACCTGCCGAAAATCTGTTGACCCTGCTGTATCATTGAGAGAGTGCAAAACTACAACAAACTCAGGTAGTAAGCATCTGTTTCGGTTGTGTTATATTAATAATTTTAATTTATAACAATGATGAGTTGATAAAATATTATAAAATAGAAACAAAATAACAAAACACGGTAAAAAGGAAACAGACATACTTAGTGTATGTCAAAATCGACAGCTGGTAAAGAGATGAGGAAACTTTCATCACATTTCAGGGATAACAAACTTTCTTGCGTGAAGGATCGATAAGATTGACTCAGCCCATTAAGTCCTTACAGGCGAAGTTTCTTACCACATCCACGCAATGCGGTATTGTATTTGTATACTTTTTATTGGAAGACAATGTTCAGACAGTAAAACTGTAAAAAGAAAGAAATAAGAATGATAGTCAGAATTTTTTCATCGTCGTTAACTAAATCCTGCCCACAAAAGTCCCCGACTAATTTAGTGTAATGTGTCGAGGAGTGGAATCAGCGGAGTAAAAAATAAGGCTGAACTGCAATAAGAGGACCGCCGCCAGGCCTATGTCCTTCTAGCTCACGAAACGCAACCTAATCCTGTAGGGAAACTCGACCTCGAGGAGTTCCGTTTTGCGGTGCTTGTCAAGCAGCAAAAATGAGAATCGTAATATTGAAAATGGGACGGAAACCTTAACATTATCATCAGGTATAGCTGAAGTGTTAAAGGTATCATCTAAAGGATCTGTGGAAACTTGTGAACTTTACCATTTCGGTAATGTACTTTGACACAAGTTGATTATAACTATACAAAACATTTGGTCGTTTTACCATCAATTTATCAAATTAGTTTTTTCACAAACGTGCTTCGAGTGCAGCAAACTATCTGACGCGAAAATGTTCACGAAAATCAATCACCACGCTTATTAAACTCCTGACAAAAATAGGGAAAATAAAAAAAAAACGAAGAAATGATAGCTGTTTACAAGAATTCCGTTCCCTCATTGTCTACCATTGAAAAGTGGTCAAGTGAATTTAAAAAGGAGCAGAGAAAGCTTTGAAGATAACCCTCGATCAGCAAGAAAACGTAAAACAGTTGAGAATGTGGTACTCGAAGAGGCTCGAATAAAATCAGTTCGTAAGATCATTCAGAGATGACCAAGCTATCCGTGGGTATCATACACACAATACTTCAAGACTTTTTGAAACTCTTAAAAGACAGTGCATGTAGGTGTCACGAATGCTCACACCTCCGTAGAAACAAGCGCCAATCGAATGTTGTCAAGTTTTTTAAGCTTTGTGGTGAAAATTGTACCAGTGTTTTCAATCGCATCAATACCGGAGCCGAAACCTGGGCTCATCACTACAACCCTGGCGACGCAATTAGTCTGAAAGCTCATAGCCACAGTATGGAACTCAAAATCGATTTTGAAAATAGGCCAAAATATAACTGCAGCAGCTTTCGCAACCACTATGCTTAAAAGCAATTCAAGAAAAAACTGACCGCGGATGTCTTGCTTATTCAGGACAACACGCTGGTTGCCATGCAAAGCTGCTGTTAAGGAGTGTGTTTTTCAAGATATGAATAATCCACCTTACATTCCAGATCTGTCACCTAGTCTATTTTATGCTAAAAGAAAATTGAAAAAAGAAATTTGTGTTATTCTTTTTCCGACAATGGCTAATAACGATCATTTTTCAAATAAAAATAAATCATTTTTGGAGAATGATTTCGCGTTAAAAGTAGATTGATATTGCAAAGGAATTATTTAGAAACATAATTATTTTTCCAGTACTTTATGCTCATGAATACTAAAAAAACACTTTCACACACACACTCCCCTCATATAGTTACAATCTATGTACACAAGCAGCGATTCGGTATTAACTCGATGCGATTGTGTTCACTTCGTTGTATAAAAATAAGGTAAGTAGGTTAAGAAGAAGGATAAAGATTATATTTCAAACTAGCGATAATCCGCAACGTTGTTTTAAAAAACTACACAATAATCATGTTTCCTTAGTTTAGTAGAATTTTTTGTCGTTAATTTAGTAAAGACCCTCAAGGACGAGCTAGACCCCTGCAATAGATATATGATTCATTTTTACTTCGCTTTATACAGGAAATTTGTGACATAATGACACTATTGATAATATAAATATTTATCTAAGTAGCCAATTTTTTTATAAGCATGAGGAAAATATTTTTACACATACCCACCCGCCGGAAAGCAGGCGGTTTATGTCGGGCTAGGTGTCAATAGGGACCCACCAGACTAAACACGCCATGGTGTTTCAGCCGTCGTCGACTGGCAAGAGGCGCGAGGTCGCTCGCGCATTCTCAAGCAGTGATGGCTCAGTGGCATTGGCTATGGATTTCCGTGCAGCAGGTCCATGGTTCAAACCCGCCGCGGGATTGAGCTTCACCGCATGGTGGAAGGGCATTTTGCGAATGCCCGCCTGGCTAGCGACCACCCTCAAATAGAAAATCTGTCACCAAGCACCTAACGGTGTGTTCCGGCAGCAGTCCTTCAGAGCCACTAAAATTACAGGCACAGGAGACCTAACAACTGTACGACTTAGTGTGGCGGGCGCAGTGCAATTCGTCGTTGACGAAATGCATCTCTTATAGGCAGAGGTAAGTCCACCTAACATCAGGTGGGCCTCGGGCTTGTTCCGTCACAATAACATTAAAAAAAAACACACTGATGTCGCCGCTAAGCCAAATCTCTGGGGGTTTGATCCCCTCTCCTGCCTCGTTTGACGCCCAGGATAGACGCATCCACAACTCGTGAGAACCTAACCCTGGTAGGAGCACCAGCTGACCGGCGACGCTTCAGGTCTTCTGAGCGGAGATGGAGTGCGAGAGTGGCTCGCCTCCGTGTCCGCGCTAGAGAATAATAAGCGGAACAGAGAGAAATCCCTTCTCTATCCCAGTCCTCCAACTCCCTTCGTTATGAATTATAACCAATATAGAGTTATTCTCAGGTTTAACTTTGTTTCGCAGGATGAGGCCACCACCGCCTAATCTAATTAGGCTATATTTTGTCCAGCTATCAACACAGAAATGGTTAATCACTTTAGGATAAAATTACAATTCTTTTGTGTTAGGTCTTGAATCAAGTCACCTGTATTTGAAGAATCTTAAGTGTAGAGAGATCAGAGAAGTGACTCTTAAGCGGTATGTATAAATTTTAGCTGCCGAAGATGCGCGGTAATCAGCTGAGCGGCGATTTCCTGGATTAAGGTCATTTAGAAAGTTAACTCTTCTTCAGAGGATGATGAAATGTATATGTTATAACGGGTGTTTTGGGCAAAAATGCGTTTTATAAGTTATTTTATAACTGCTAACAATAGGTAAAAATATATGTAAAGCGAAGCTGTTTTAATTTTTTGTGAAAGTCCTCCTGAACAATAAGGAATTAAGCACATATTATATTTTGCTTTAAAATGTGTGAAATCTTCACAAATCCGTGCAGAAAGTGTTCGCATAGTGTTTTTATTTATTTATTTTAGAATTTTATTCTATTAAAAAAAACTTGTAGCGGAACCGTCCGTGCGGGCGGCAGTACAACGCAGCGCTAGCTTTCAGACCGAGAACCCGTGTAGCTCAAAATGTATTGTATATGTAGGTAGTACATTACACTCGTATATTCAAGTACAAAATGTATTGTATAAGTAGGTACATTATACTCATATTTTCAACCAACCCTTTCTTTTTTCGCTTATAGGCTATGACCACTATCTCACCTGATGTGTAAGTGGAGATAGTTGAAAATGTAGTTTATGCTAACTTATAATTACTAGCTTTACAGACAGTTTTAAGGACTACCAGAACACAACATTGGGTTCTTGGCGACAGATTTTAATCTTGAGGTAGTTAGCCTTGGAGTGTACTCGCTAAATGCCTACCACAATGTATAAAAAATTATTAAGTTTCTCTCTAAGTTATCATATACATATACAAATATATATATAGTTACTTCTGATTGCCATACCACACATTACTTTTCACTAGATCCTCTGATTTTGATGACAGCAATTCTGCATTCACAGTCAATTAATCCCTTGGCATCGGCTGATCCACTATGGCCAATTTATGAATGAAATTCTATTGTTATCATTATTGCCGATATCAATGGGTTAAGTAAAATTTAAAATTCGATAGTAACCTTAACTATTACTATGGCGAAAATTATTGTAGCCGAATGACACATACAATCTTGTGCATAGGTAACAGGGCATTAACAATGCGAGCTCAGACTTTTTAAATCAGCATTGTATAATTTTATCATAGAATGCAGTACCGTTTCTTTTGGTATACTGGTTACCTTCCTACCAGCAGCTTTCCTTAACACCCAGTTCCCAATAATAACCCTACTTACCCTCAGGTGAAATAGTGATCAAAAGGCTGAGTTCCTATCAGAATAAATCCAGATCCACAAATACTAAAGTGGGAACTTTACTTTAAACAATTATTATGTAAACAGAAGGAAAATTCAAGTTGCATGTGAAAAACATTTTGATTAAGAAATCCTACTACACAGTTTGTGATTTCTTAAATGACAAAAATGCTTGGACAAGTTGCCTTTGCCATATTGAGACATAGTTGTTAAGTCTCATGTGCCTGTAATTTCACTGGCTCTCAAGGACTGCTGCCGGAACACACCGTTAGGTGCTTGGCGACATATTTTCTACTTGAGGTTGGTCACTAGCCAGGCAGGCATTCGCAAAATGCCCTTCCACCATGCGGTGAAGCTCAAGCCCGCGGTGGGATTTGAACCAGGACCTGCTGCGTGGCAGTCCGTAGCCAATGCCACTGAGCTAACACTGCTTCAAAAAACCTTAGATATTTATTGTGTATGGCTCAAAAATTAGAGATATGGGGGAAAATAAACCATGAGAGTGAGTTAATTCAAGATAAAGGAAATAATTAGTGATGGCCTGTTACAGACAGGGTTTGAGGATATATACCATGATATATATATCCCAAAATGATTCCTCATTAATTGTTTTTTGTAATATATACCAAAACAATAATGGTTAAAAAATTAAATATTAAAAGTAGTTTTCTGCAGTTTGCTACTGTATTTCTACTTCCTGAATGTAGATGGCGTTTGTGTACAGTTAAAAAATACTCCCAGTAAGTGTTAATCCTTAAATGGCAAAACTGAATAGCAGGATCTTATCACTGATTGACAGTTCTAGCGGAATTAATGGTGTCAGTCTCATCAGTGGACTATATAATAAATATTATTATGCCTAATGTTGTATGTTGGAACTTGATTTGTGATACAGTACAATAATTCATTAAAAATCGCAGAATAATAGTGCCGTTTGCATGATGGCAGTGCGTTTTGCAAATGTCTGCCTGGCTAGCTACCACCCTCAAGTAGAAAACCGGCCGCCAAGCACCCAGTGTGTTCCAGCAGCTGTCCTTGAGAGCCAGTTATTCTAGGTTAGCGTGATCAAAATCTTCAAGCACATCATCACTTAACATCAGGTGAGATAGTGGTCAAAAGGTAGCATGTAAAAGAAATAAAAAATAAAATATAAGAAATAAAAAAAATATCTAGATCATCGAAAAGCGATTGAGTTGAGAGTGAAATTTATATAATTAATTGGATTTGCTAGCAAGACTGGATTCAATCGCAAAAGCTTTAGATTGCTCCTAACGAGTTTAGTTAATTATAGAATTTAATGAAGCTATTGACTGATTACAATTTATAAGAATTTTTGGGTTGATTTTTCTGATTTTATATACATAAATAAACAAAATAAAAAAATATTTGTCTTTATAAATAATAAAATGTGTATAAAACACATATACAAACAGTATACTTACATAATACAATAAAGTAATAATATGGCTGCTATATAAACAGATATATATCATTTTTTATGTATAAGGGATATATATATCAAAAATATCTTATATTTACATTATATATCAGATAGTTTCAAACCCTGGTTACAGAATACAACTTAAATATTTTTTATCACTAAACCTGTCTATACTGGTGCCTGTACTTTAATTGATTTGCAGATTAGCAGCACTATATTGGCCTGTGTATTTTAAAGAGTCAATACAAAAAGTCTCTTTTAAATATTTCCTCATGGTTAGGCTTGTAATAATTCTCACAGGATAAAAATAAATTTGCATGGTTTTAAATAATTTCAAACCCATAGATGTTAAATCCATGCACATCGTTGATAATGATAAATATTAAATTTCATTAATATATTATGTATAGCTCCGCATGATAAGTAAGGGTTAATAACATATGAGGGAATACGCTGTAAGAATTCTCGAAAATGGTTATTATTTTTCAGTATTAGACTAAATATCAATTTGTATGATAACTATATTTGACATTTCTGTTCATATGTTTATTCATATGTTTCATATGTGTATAAACATGTTTTAACTTGATGCTTTTTAAACTGATGTTAGATTACCCAAATGTGATAGAAAAATCTTATTTTTTAAATTGTCCTTAAATTTAGAGAATTCATTTGGACACAAAACTAAAGTCAGTACTAGTCTATGTAAATATTTCCTAAACAGAAGTTCTGTATATTGTACAGTACTGTATAATTAACTATGCTAACTTTAATAGTTTACATATGCTCACTTTAAGTAAGCCAAACCTAGAAAGGTTAGGTATATTTGTAAATAAAAGTATAATAGTTTCATAAGCGATATCAATATGCCCAATTGTAACCTTTATTGTTCTTACAATATATTTGAATTCCTAGAATTATGAACAACTATTTGAAAGTTTTTGTAAATCTCTCATGTTCTAATATTTATCTGAACCTTTACCCCCATTTTATGACTGAGTGGACAATGAGCCACTTGTTCTATTTATGAGGCGAGAACACAACTGCGGTATCACACGTTAGGTATTACATTATCTCCATTTTGCCTTGACGTCACGCCTTGCAGTAAGTAAATAGGAAGTTTCTTGGATTAACAAATTATTTATCCTTTAACATTCTCAACGAGTATAAATATAATAATACTGCATCCGCTAGTAAAAAAAGAATTTGTCAAGGGCGAATCATACAAAATATATTTGACGTTTCAAGAAGCTTGTCGACTTACCTATTTTAATTGTGGTCCCATCAGCTTAAGTTGCACTATTTACACTGAAAGTTGCCGAATGAAGTAAGGATAATACAGGGATAAACCTATTTTAAAAATATATGTTGGATTTGTAATAATTGTAGCTAAGGAAGAAGAAAAAACACACAAAAGCGAAGAAGACAAAATTTTTAAAATGCACGAGCCAGCCGTCACATGTCAAATCAACTACGTCATGTCATTGTCAATATGTCAGCCACTATTTCACAGATTGTGACTATCGGCGCGTTCGTTTTGATATGATAGCTTTTGTTGCAGTTTCTAAATTAGCATTGCAATTATTGATAATAATTATGCTACTCTCGCTCATCAATGATTAGTCCCAAATAACACTTCTTTACAAATAAATGTAATTCTCAATTAACTAATAAATAATAATAATATATAAAACGAGCGCGCATAATTTGAATTGTTAAATAAAAACATTTGTAATGCTGTCTTCCATGCGAACAAAATGTATAAAAGATAATGTTAGCTGCTACTACAACACTGGAAGGGCGACGAGCGAACGAAGGTATGTAAGACGCAGAAGAGTGCCCGGGCTCAATTCCAGGGCTATAAGAGGGCCTTCGCTCGCCCAAAGGCCGGTGGAGTTGGCTGTTGGATGGCCGACAGGGGCAGCCAACATCTACGTCATCCATAAAAAAAGAATGCGCGAGCCCTTTTTGCTACATAAGACATCGTGCTAATCGGACGTATTTTGATAGACATTGTGCATTTCTGTATAATTATAAATTCACATGACTTGTTTGATATTAGATATATCAATTATTTCAAGTTGTTAATTTATTTCAAAATTGTTTTAAATTTATATTTAAAAAAAACCGTTTCACTTCTGATTCCCAAAAATTATACTATGTGATTTTAATATTGTTAGGTTTGCAATAACGCCTGCTATCCTGCACATGACTTAAATTTTTCCTGTCGTATATTTGTGATTTTGTAATTATCCTGTGTGACTTATTTTTTTTATCACTATCCCACAACTTGAGCATTTGGTGGCTCCCTTATCGAAAAACTATTACGCCAATAGATATGTGCTTTAACATAATAATTTAATTTCATATTTAGATATAAGTATTATCTATCGAAAAAGATAATTTTATAACTTAAAAAAAATTAACATTAACAGTTTTTTAGAATGCTATTGTACTTCCATCTCTGTCTGCACGGCAGACCCCGGATAGTCGGAAAGGTAAGCTAAAGAGAAATGGAAAAGATTAGCAACTGTGGATAGGTATATCCCTGACGACCTATTTTCAAGATATTGCAAAAAACAAAATACAGTGTTATGGCAATACGTAGTATTATTATATATTCTATGGTTATGGGTAAAATCCTCCGAGGGTAAAATGCATAGAGAAAAGTAATATACTGGGAATAGAGAGGCCCTTTCCGAATTTTTATGCCGACCCGTTATGTCAAGAGACTGCTCTGGTATCACAATCCGGAACTAAAATTTACTCACACATGCACGACTATAAATGTGTGATTAGATTAGTATTACTTACACATACATTCATATAATACCTACCTGCTACGCCGGCGGCGTCGTGTATGACGCAGATATAATATATTTCGTTTCTAAAATGTAACATGTTTAGCTAACAAACATTTTCTACTGGGAAAACTATTTGTTATAAACGCGTCCAATATTAGAAAGAACATAAATATACCAGTGGCATACACGTCACGCAGATTTACTCTTCGCCGAAGGGGTAGCCCTGTATTGGCACCATTTCAAAATCATTCCTAAGAAACATGATTTTGTAAAAGTTGGTTTTGAAATGATTAGTATAGGATGCACCTTACTTATAAATTAATATCTATGGGTACTTATCATTATGAAATAATATGAACAGAAAACACAGTAATTTTAAGAATTAGGTATATTAACACAGTACAGAATTAGGTACAATTACAGTTGATAAAAGTCCTTAAATTTTACAACGTCAAATTAAAAATGTAATATATATATGTATATATGCTTATGCCTATTATAATATATTTGGCTCCATTGCTAATTACATCCTTGCCTTCATTTATTAATTTACCTACCAGTCAATATATTAAAATAGTTTCCTTAATTTTTTTTGTACCTCATCACCTTCTTTAGTGTATCCTCAGACATATTTGTCGTAAGCATGAGCAAAGTACCTGTTTCAGCCTTCCTATAACTAGCCATCGCTTCGCCGTATTTGCTGATTTCGGCGTCACCTGCTCCTTCGACAAGAATTGGCTTCTGGAGTTTACCTTCTACTGCTTCTGTGGCACCTTCTGTGCCTCCCAGCATGATGGTAACCTTATACTTACCTCTCTTCTTATTTTTCTCTGGGGACCAGAACCTCTTAAAGGAATATGTTGATTCCTAGCAGAACTACAGTGTTTTTTTTTTTTTTTATGGCGGTATGCCTTTATTAAACACATACTACAAACTATATACAACACTACAGCTACTACAATACTACAGCTACTACAGTAAAAGCATTTGGACTCATAGGGAGTCCAAATGTTCTAGCCCACTATCAGTTGGCAGCGTGCCCAGCATGCTGGCAGCATTGCCCCGTTGAATTGCAATGCTTATTCTTTGAGCCAAATAGGTGCCAGCATTTTGATCACGCGTCGCATCGACCAAGCGCTCTGATAAATTTTGGAAAATACGATGAGCTCCCGGTCCCCACGGACCCAACGTCTCTACACCAAACGGCTCAAATATGTAACCCATACCGAGGTTAGCATACTTGCGCCGCTTGAGTTGCTCTGCCGAAGTAGCCGCGGCGCCAGCCCTCACGTGGGTTTCAGAAAGGTGTGACGGCGCTAAAGTGTCTACGCATGTAGCGTCCCACACTAAGGGCCGTCCTAACTTCCATGGAACCAGAGTCATGCCGTCAGGTCTTTTACCATCGTCACGCATCAGACCGTTCGGTTCGAGAACAGCTGGAACATTGGCGCTGGTAAATGCCCGGCGAATGATATCGTTCAGGCTGGCGTGGCGGGAAATTCGACCAGCACTTCGAGAGCAGGAGAGGCCATGGTGACCGAGTTGGTCAACTGCAGTACCACACTGGCAGTGATGTGCAACACAACACCTTGCACCCAAGCGTAAGCTAATAGCGAGACGAAAAGCGGAAGGATCTATAAGGCTACCAGTTTTGTAAGAAGGAATGGCTTGTAACCAAAGACCTGATTCCCACATAGAAACAGCGAGAATACGAGCACGATCTGCGATACTAGGGCACGTATTTAAAAGATCTTTCCGTGCTAGCTCGCATAGGGGCCGATCCCACTGTTTCTGAGATGACAACATTTTTGGGAACTCAGTATTTGGACAAGCCAGTCCCCATGTGGTTTTGGCCTCAGCCAGATATGCTACATCAAAAGAGCCTAAAGATTGTGCAAGAATTTTTTCTACTAATTTGTGTGTACTGTGTACAGAAGACAAAAAAGCTGGTAATGCCACACTAGAAATTTTGCGTATCCCTATGCCCCCCAACCTCACAGGGAGGGAAGCTTGCACCCAAGCCCTATCATCCATCTCAACATTCAAAACCGATACTAACGTATCTTTTAATAAATTGTCTAAGCTTAAAAGAAGCTCACTGTGTTTCCACAGCTGACAACATCTCAAAAAATATGTAAATTTAGGAACGAAAAGGCAAAATCTAATAATAGTAAAAGCCATATGGGCGTTAATTTTGAATAATCTGTTAGAAGCATTTCTAAACTTTTGAATTTGTTCTTCGACAAATGGTGACAAAGATTCGTCAAAAATCGGTGAACCCAAAAGACGGAGCGAACGTTTTTCTACTAATTTTATATTAGGCGCAAGTAAGTTGAATTTTTCAATTATCGAAATTTTATCCGGACAAGTATCACAAACAAAAAGTTCACATTTGGAAAAATTTAGTTCAAGACCAATAAGACGAAAATCGTCTATAAGTACTCGCAAGTCATTCAATACCGTGTTCGCCAGACCATACAATCTCATAAATAATTATGTGAAATAATGACAGCATGTCATGCAAACAAATAAAACAGATATCTGACATACACACAAAGTCATTGCTCTAACGTATTTTATATTTTGTAGCATAGCACTCAAATTTAGGGATTTCGTTAAATAACAGATGGCGTTGTTATACAATATGGATAAATTAGTTAATACATATGGCAATTGCATTAACTTAAATAAGACATAGGCCAATACGTTAATAAAAAAAAAGACCAGGTGTCAGACATTTCCCATGTGATGATTAGGGTTGGAATCACTTAGTTAGTGATCGAATGCTAAATTCGAACAAATCAGTAGCAGAATCGTTTAAGTTCTATGAGCGAACATGCGCTCTTTCAATTTTTCTTTTTATGTGATCTTTTAAATATTTCCATTGCTCTTGTTTTAACATTATCATCATTTTCTTCTAATGGTCGCTTGCCATTTAATATTTTATGTACGCCTTTGCTATAATTATGCAAGAAAAATCGTTTACAGAAGTCTAAAAGAAATATTTGTAATTTCCTATTATGATCATGGCACCCAATATCATTAAAATCAATTAATATTAAATAAAGGGTTTTTATGTACATTTTCACATGATTTTGATATAAATCATTTTTTATATGATAAACGATGTCTTGTATATTTGATACAACATTTGTTATTTTATCGCTGTGCATAGCCATCCTTGTGCATACTCTCCTCCGTATATAATCAGAATGTCCCAAAGATAAATTTTCATATTTAGTGCAATCTTAAAAAAAAAATTTTTAGCTTTACGAGCTATGTAACCAGACACGTATGTCAATGCTACCAAAACTCTTGGGTTCTCTTTTTTTAAATGAAATGGAGTGAATTCTATCTCAAGATGGTTCATGATTACTTCCCGGCTGGTATTGTGCTGTGCTGTGCCTTTTTCCGGTAAAATAAAATGACAAGTAAACATTTGGTATTACTTTTCTGCGAGCGAGCTGCAAGTATATGTGATTGTATTGTTAGAACCATATACATATACTTACTTTGAGTACGATCCTCATTGATGTAATTTTTTGCTGGCATTGAGCTTTCAATTAATCGATCACTTTCAAGTGGAGAAAATCCTGCCAGTGCTACTACTGATTGTGATGTGTTTAGTACTAAAAACGAGTAATTATTTAGCAACGAGGAATTGAATTGGATGTGTGGGATTTGCGGAGTTTACAGAATTAAACTTTTTATCCGTTGATACAGAAGAAGAGACCCAACAAATAATTCTCGTATCCTAGCATGTGGGGTGTACATATACATCGTACTGCTACTAAACGAATATATTTATTAAAATCCGCTGTACAAAAATATACAAAATTTACTTTATGGCAAAAAGCACAAATCTGACGTGATTTCAAATAAAGAGACAATAGAGGTATGACTAATATACTCGTAGAAATACGAATATAATAAAAGTTAAGAAAAAATATCACGATACATGATAGACTCATATGATTTATATTAAAGGTAAAACTTACAACGGATAGAAATCAAAATACTCACCGATGGGAAATCGAGTTTACTAACTGTAACTGGTTTAATATGTTTAATTTATGTATTGAGAGGTACAACTTCGAGGTGATGAGCCCAGACGAGCCCACCAATGTCTCCACAAACTAAATTTAAATGTTATTCTACCTTGGATTCAAAACAGGAAAAGGCTTATCAGCAAATTTTTGGTTGCCCGGCTTGTTTTACTTTAAGCTTCTATTAAGAAATAAGAATAATTCAATTCAAATCGAAATAATTAATTCACGAAATTTTAGTCTCGTGCATTATTGATGTAATTATATTATCGATTTGAATCGATGGCGAGCATCCCTAATTCCTATAGCCGATTCCTATTTGATTTTGCATCTTGCGATTTGTTTACTTTCTGTGCCAGGAATTTAAATTTATTTAGTTTAAAGTTAGCTGTGAATGGTGCATTATTTTTATGCTGGCTGTGATCATATAGGGACGTTGTTATGGTGCCATATACGATATTTTTACAATGAGGTGGAAAGATATTTTTTTGTTAAGTATAGTTGCAAGTAGATAATTAGGATAATAAAACATACATAAACTTATAGACTTTTGTATTTAGTTATCAAGCTCATTGTAGGTTTTTGGCTGGATCTTAATACTGCTTTTACTTTTGATGCTATATGTTTCGACCCGTGGCAGGAAGCATTGGTGATTAGGTCCATATTTAAAAGAGTTAATGATCTTCACGATTCCTTGATAGCAATTTATAGGATAACAGGTTTATATTAGACATTAAATATATAGAATATCTATAAAAACTTATAGATATATCTATATTTAAATAAATAAAGGTACAAGGTATCAACCATACGTAACTGGGATGAGCATTTATGAAAAACAGATGGCAGCACTGTTTTTTTATATTTTTTTTTAGTGCCATCTGTTATATACGGACATTACTAACCGTGACGTCATCAAAAAAAATCTATTAACACCTAGGGATGTCAAGTTTGGTCTCTATTTCAGTATATACAAAGTTACTTTATGGTGTTCGCATCGCCTCCTAAGGTTCCGTCATCCAAATACCAAACGTTAAGTTTTGATTGGAGACGTTGAATTATTGAGTGTATGGCAAGGCTAAAGATGGCTGGTCCCAGAGGATCACCCTGTTGACATCCTACGGAAGATAATATAACGTGGAATTGAAAATGAGTAGAGTTCTCACAAATATATATAAGATACCAATTTTTACAAAGAAAAATATAACACACTATAAGGAACTTGTTAAGAGATGTTTTTTATTCGATGACATTATAAAACTAACAAACATTGGTTCCCTAGCAACCACTACACTATGGTAGTAGTCCAACCTCTTTACACTGATGCTAGGTGGGTTAGTATATCACCTCAACAATACTTTTTACTTCCATGCCATAAACTAACTTACACTGAGCAAGTAATATATATAACAATAAACTTTTTACTTAATACCTACTTACACAGAAGTTGATGTTGAGTTTTTTTTAAATCCCACTGCGTTTGGCTTCGCACGTTTTTGATGTAGTTGATTGTTCTGTCATCTTGTGGTGTAATATGGCATTAGATAAATCTTTTGAGACGGTGTTTTTAGAGGGCGCTATTAGCCAAAAATCACGGAAAATCTGACTTTTCAGGAAAGCGTCCCGCGCATGGTAAAATGCTAACAACCCATAGAGAAAAGTAATGTAACAACCTCTTAGGGTTCACTTCTGCAAGTCTTATCAAACATTTTGAGTTTCTTTTTATATTTATGTGTATTTGACGAAATAAGCACGAGGGCCACCTGATGTTTTAAGTCTCTTGTGCCTGTAATTTAATATTTCATATTTTATATTGCATAATATATTGTATCAGCGAAATTGAATTGACAATTGACATTACATGATTATAGAAAATGTCAAACCAAAAATAACCTTTATTAACTTTTTAATTTAAATATTAGCTAGAACTAGAACAAGTGTGACTAAATATATAGATATGTCTAAAGACAGATAGGTAACAGACCTTCATGCGACCGAACTATAATCGACGACCGTTTTTTTTCTTTTCTACCTGAGACGATAACTGGCAAATGCTTTCATGGAATAAAAATACGTACTATCCATTCTACTAAAGAGTTTATAATAGCATAGTGTAAACAGGTTGTACTCCTACGGTCAGTATTTCCTTTTATTTTATATTCTTATTATTCTATAATCGAATTAAAACAAAATTTAAGTTTTTATTTGTATTTATTTTAAAAACACAATTAGGGTTAGCCCAAAATGTATATATATCGTCCTCCACTCCGCTTCAATTTTAGTGTGTAATGGCCAATGGGTATCTACACTTTGGATACTGCAACACGTTTCATACGCTTGATATGTCCTGTAAAATAAAAGCAAATTTAATAACATAATCTGTGAACCGATTATGTTATCTTCAGAAACTTGTAGAGCTGGTATCATCATCCCTCTAATTCAAAATATCATCGGAGTTGATTTCGATTTGTCATTTTGTAATTTGATTTGTTATAGCATGGTGGTAGGGCATTTTGCGAATGCCCGCCTGGCTCGCTACCACCCTCAAGTAGAAAATCTGTCACCAAGCACCTAACTGTGTGTTCCGGCAGCTGTCCTTGAGAGCCAGTAATTCTAGGTTAGGCTGAACAACATCTTCGACCACATCATCACATACCATCAGGTGAGATAGTGGTCAAAGGCTAGCCTATGAAGGATTTTAAAAAAAACTTCGAGGTGGGGTTGATACAATATGTCTTTCATTTAAATACACATCATCACTGCTATATGTTATTGATATTAACATCTTGACACTTCATTTTTATAGTTGGATTAATTAGTAATGCATGAAGACAGATTTTTTCGGTATAATTAATTATAGAAGTGTTTAAATAAAACCTGCAGGGTGCCTGGCTAGGCATCCACGGGTACAGTTCAGCACGGTATATAAAATGACCCTGTCATGCTAAGTAAAATACTACGCTGTCAATAGCGTGTTCACGACATCATCAAATACTATAAAATATAGACATAAACAGTCAGTCTGAATTTTTGGTATTCGCAGAGCTTAATGGGTTACTACATCTTATGATTTTAGTTTCATAGGCTAAAATCAATATATCAAAAGGAATAAATATATCTTTAACGTAATCCACGACATTAAAACAATTCTAAACTCAGGTTGTTAGGAACCAATGCAGGTACCTAATTTCATCAAAATTAGTTTAATTTCAATGTTTTGGAACCGAGTAACAATAAAAACACATTCGTTATATCACGTCATTGTAACATTATATAAAATAATAAGTCGAGTCAATAGGGACGTGTTTTTTGAAACGTTCAACAAAAACTCCTACATACTACCTTTTTTCGGAAATATGGATATCATCTTCAATTGATTGATTTTCGGGTTCCTATTTCTGTTGATTCTTTGATTTGTAACATTTAATTTAAACATTTTAATGCCCCGAAAACCCCCGCCCACCTAGACCAGCGTGTGAGGTAAATGTGTAGATATTTTCCACAAGCCACGGAAAGCTCGAAACAATGTTCAAAAACATTTGACCATAAAGGTAAATGTGTAAGTGTACCAAGTTCGTGGTTTTATGTATTAAACACCTAGTATTTAAGCGTGAATTGTGAGTGTACCTACCTAGCAAACATTTGAAGTGCTCAGAGCGAAATTTACTTAGCTGTTCTTCACAGTGTGTTCCGGCAGCTATCCTTTTGAGAGCCAGTAATTCTAGGCTACCCTGATCAACATCTTCGACCACGTCATCGCTTACCATCAGGTGAGATAGTGATCAAAGGCTAGCCTATCAGTTGTAAAAAAAAGTAAGTAGAATGATACACAAAGTTATCACTGACTATGATTAAATTAAATCATCAACATTTAATGTATTACCTTTGTGCTAAGTCTGCAGAAGCCACTTAAAGAAGTTGGAGTTGATTGCACCTAAAATGTATTCGCTAAAAATGGAGCATAATTTTCATTCCCGACCCGTGGTACAACTGCGATGTCCAACTGGTTGTACTACGGAGAAGTAAAGTTACCCATGGTTCAACTCTTTTTTTATATATTTATGATTATGATCCATGGTACAACTGTCCAACTGGTTGGACTAAGAGGATAAAGTAGTAAATGATCACGAAAAGTAGTATATGAAATTAAATTTATGTGGCGCATCGCCGGCCGCTGCCGCGGCACGCTCGCTTCGCTCGCTCGGCTCGCGCGATGTTGTAGTCACAAATAACCTAACGCTCCTCCTCGCTTCGCTCGTCGTCGCACCTAAATATGACTTTGCTCTAGACTATAGATAAATATATAAATAGTCCATAGATAAATTCAATTCCCAGTAGTACAACTAGTTGAACCAAGGAAAGAATAACTCACTCGAGTTGAATCATTGGTAAAGATATTTCCCCATAGAACAACCAGCTGAACCATATAAAAAAAGAGTTGAACCATGGGTAACATTACTTCTCCGTAGTACAACCAGTTGGACATCGCAGTTGTACCACGGGTCGGTCACTATAATTTTAAAATGCGTCCGTTATGTGCGCTTGTTATGACTAGTCCTATCCTAATAGATGCAGTGTTCACTATGGCGGCCTAGGCTTTAACTAATACTCGGTTGTGACTGCGATTGATTAATTATTAATGACTGATCAATTTGTAGTTCACGACCGTGTAGAATTGGTTTCACTCGTCTGTGGACTCCGCGGTGTAGCTTTTTAATTATCTCATATCTGTTACGTTACTTTTTCTTTCTTACTGATCTATGTTCTTGAAAGAAAACAAAAACTAAATATTTCTCTTTTTTTAGTAATACTTTAGTAATACTTTTAATTTTTCAATGATTAGTTTAAGGATAACAGTATATCAGACAAACATGTCCAAAAGAGTAAAGACAAGTGGTTTGGTTATCAAAGAAGCATTGTAACATATTTTCGGTAACCTCTATTCAAAAACAAAAACTAGGTGAGAACCTCACAAAAAGCTCATACTGAATGAAATGATACTGATTGATAGAAAACGATTTAACCTTAGTACTATACCATAAATTCATAATAATGATATTCCCGTCTATGTATGTATCACAGTTTAATTATCGATTGATGATATTGACAACCAGTTAACTGTTGTAAGAGTGATCAAGAATGAGAGTGCACTGCTGTCTGTTTGGCTAGTTACTAGCTATGAAGGAATGCTCAAGGGAGTAGCAGTATACTGCAAACTTAAATATATTCTGCAAAAATTACATAATGTAAAGTTATTTATTGATATCTTCATTGAGATTGCCATTATATGTCATGAGTGTTAAAATTATAGAATTAAATTATGTAAAATAAATGTATCTAGTTATTTACTGTACTGTACTGTATCAGCCCAATCGTCCACTGCTGAACACAGCCTCCCCTATTAAGGGGGTATTTGCCATAATCCCCACTCTTGGCAGGAGTCTTGGGGGTCGCAGTGTAAGTTGGCAGTTCGTTAGAAGGCGCTGCTGCCCACCTTCCAGTATTTTTCCCTTAGTCGCCTCTTACGACACCTATGGGATATATATGTGGAGGTGCAAATCTAACCCGGCACCCCATGGGGAAGTCCTGTCTAATTATTTATGTCCTTTAATTTATTTTCAATAGTCTAATAAGTATACATGGATTGGTTTTATGTATTTTATTGACCTATTTACTATATTGTATCAGCTATATTGTTCACTGCTGAGCACAGCCTCACACATTATGGGGGGGGGGTTTGCCATGATCCCCACACTTGGCAGGTTTCTGTGGAACAGATATCTCATACTGCGATGTGGATCGTTTATCAGTTCATTATCAGTTCCTCAGAAAGCACTGCTACCCACCTCCTGTTGTGTTACCCTTAGTCTCCTATTACAATACCCAAGGGTAGAGAGGGGGGTGACATTCTAGCCCTAGGATGTAATAGTGTCATAACTTGAACCTTAGATAATGTTATTTGTTAAGTTACATTGTTACCTTAACATTAATCATCAGGAAAGCAGCCGGCCTTACAACCAAAGTCAAGACATTCTATAATATGTTCTGGTATGAACCTTATGAGTTGAAGGAGAACTTATTGTTCAGTCGCCTGCAATAAGAAGTATACACATTGTAATTTTCAACATAGTGGCAAATAGTTCTGTTTTTCTCTATGTAATCAGCAGTATCTTAAAACCAAAGAATGATTTGAATATTTTTACTCATGTTAATGTTAACTTCGATTATTAATAACTTAGCGACATTACATTATTTTGAAAATTACAAAGTATATACTTCTTATTGCAGACGACTGTACAAACCTAACATTCATGGGATAAGAGTAGGAAGATGACGATGTTCAATTTAATTTTATAAGTACATTGCATTTATGTATTCTATAAACTAATTTGTTTTAAACTTACTCGTCTTCCTGAAGTTGAATCAAATATGTTTCTGAAGCAATTCCTTTACCAAATAGCTCTTCAATTCTATTCCTGGAAAGATGAAAATTAATCCTTGTCATTCCCTCAACGAGTTTAGTTGACGCAGTTTCCAAATCTGAAAACCAGGTGTTTTTATGAAATTTGGCTTAATTACACATAATTACCTAGATTACCTATGTATTCTACTATCATAATTATAGATAGATCAACAAGCATTCAGGTCAGCTGAAAGTATGGCATAAAAAGCAACATTACAAGGATAGTACAAGTCTTACATACAGTGGTGGACCATAAATGAGTTGTTTCTTTGTTATTTTCTATATCATATCTATAAGAAACCTACTTAACAGGTACCCATAAGTAACTTCTGTTTCACTAACATGTTGAAGTTGTCAGCAGGGCAGGCCTTAGATGAAATGAATCACAACGAAAACTTATGGTTCACACACACCATTAGAGAAATAAACCCTAACTATATCCAGAAGTACCTATTACCATGCAATTACTGTGAAACTGAATAACGCGGTAGTATATACTTTCGTTTGCTAATAACAAGGTCCTGTAAACCTTAAACATTATAATGACAATGTTCCTAACCCATACTGATCAAAGGTCTGGTCACTGGCTGAAGGTTACAAGTTTTATACAAAGTAGTATTTATACAGCTGGGGGGACTGCCCAACCACCGCCAACGCCCAACTGAGCTGAGGGTAACTCCTTATTGAATATCTAGGAACACTTACCCAGTATGGTAAATTTTATACCACCAAAATGACCACTAAAATAAAATCGTAGTTACGTCTTCTCAACCAACACATTTTCTCGATTCCAAGACATTTCCAGCGATCCGACATAATACGCGTTTAATTTTGTAGATTAAGTAAAAATAGACATATTATATTAACACTATGTGAAAATTATTTTAAATATAGATATTCTTTCCCGCCATTTTGTCATAAAAATCCACAATTAGGGATACTCGATATATATCGATGCATCGAAACTACTCAATATTTACCGTTCGATACATCGAAATGATCCGATGTTTTTCACAGACAAGAATGTATTTTTAATTGCCATTTCACAAAATCACGCTACTGAAGTTTAGGTAAAATGCCAGCGCATCACATACACAAGCGAAAGAAGTGACGACGTAAAAATAGACATATTATATTAACACTATGTGAAAATTATTTTAAATATAGATATTCTTTCCCGCCATTTTGTCATAAAAATCCACAATTAGGGATACTCGATATATATCGATGCATCGAAACTACTCAATATTTACCGTTCGATACATCGAAATGATCCGATGTTTTTCACAGACAAGAATGTATTTTTAATTGCCATTTCACAAAATCACGCTACTGAAGTTTAGGTAAAATGCCAGCGCATCACATACACAAGCGAAAGAAGTGACGACGTAAAAATAGACATATTATATTAACACTATGTGAAAATTATTTTAAATATAGATATTCTTTCCCGCCATTTTGTCATAAAAATCCACAATTAGGGATACTCGATATATATCGATGCATCGAAACTACTCAATATTTACCGTTCGATACATCGAAATGATCCGATGTTTTTCACAGACAAGAATGTATTTTTAATTGCCATTTCACAAAATCACGCTACTGAAGTTTAGGTAAAATGCCAGCGCATCACATACACAAGCGAAAGAAGTGACGACGGAATAGCGCAATTGTGAGTAACATATCTTGATACTTGCACTCATCAATAAAGAAATATAAATTGTGCGATTAGCACGAGTGAATAATCAATTTCTTGTCGATTACTTGCTAATGTTAAAGTATAGTACAGAAGTAGGCATGTAAATTAAATAGTCTATCTACATTGAATCTTATATTTAAACTAGCTGTACCTGCGACTTCGTTCACAATTGCCATACCTGCAGACTAATTATTCACATTAGAGCACTGTTTGTCTCATATGAAGAAACGCTGTGGTCTGCAGTGAAGCACTCTTAGTAAAGTATAGCTCAGAAAAGAGCTTTTTACTTTGGATTTCCAAACTCTGTATTTTCTAGAAGACAGTGTGCAACTCAGAGAATTCCTTTGCCAATAAATATGCCGGTTCGCACAATGTATGTTGAAGCAAAGTACTTTGTGCGTTTCTTTGGAATTGCGATTTTAAAACGGCGTCTTTTCGCCGAGGTTCCCCTTGCTTGGTGGTAGAACGAAGATATTAGTATTAGATTGTGCACTTCCATTGCGCAGTCTCCGAAATATATCCGGCAAAAGATAAATAGTTAAAAGGAACTGATTGTGGCGAATGTTCCAGATTTTAGAGGTTTATTTTAGCAAGCTATTTAATTTCGAAGTGCTCGTAGCGAAGTTTACTTAGCTGTTCTTAATCGATCAACAACATCGCCCGCGGCCATGAGTTGCATGGGAGACCGCTAGGGACATTACTACTGAGCGCTTCCGTGCTTCGGAGATCACGTTAAGCCGTCGGTCCCGGTTGTGGTCTAAGGAGGACAGTCGTTATAGCACGTATATAAGGAGGACAGTCGTAAGCACGGCCGTGGGGTGCCGGACTGCCCGTTGGGTGCCGAGCTACCCGTGGGGTGATGGACTACCCGTGGGGTGCCGAGCTTCAAATGTGGTGCCAGACTGTCCGCGGGGTACCGGAATACCCGTGGGGTGCCGGAGGATTTTTTTTATGCTTGATAGGTTAGCCTTTGACCACTATCTCACCTGATGGTAAGTGATGATGTGGTCGAAGATGTTGTTCAGGCTAACCTAGAAGTACTGGCTCTCAAGGACAGCTGCCGGAACACACCGTTAGGTGCTTGGCGACAGATTTTCTACTTGAGGGTGGTAGCTAGCCAGGCGGACATTCGTAAAATGCCCTACCACCATGCAAATGCATGGTGCCGGGGTACCCGTGGGGTGTTGAATTGCTGGAAAAAACCGTGCTGAATTTCGGGATAACAAGTATATTTAATGTCCTTCTTCGTAGTATGGACTCAAATCTTGCCAAGTTTAATTGAAATTGTATCAATATCTATAATTCAGTAGTTTTGGCGTGCTGCGAGGCCATGATACAGACAGACAGAAAAAATAACAATAAAAACAGTTTTGGCATCAGTGTCAGCTACAGAGTGGTCTCAAAAATTCTTTTCAAAATATCTGCAATGTACAGAATTGAACCGGTTACAGGTTTATTATAATTGTTGAATAAAAAATAGAATTGTTTATATTATATTGTAACAATAAAGTTAAATAAATTAAAAATTATATAGATATTTGACGTAACGGCATTGATCTAATTTTTCTAGGGTCTATAATTTCTGGGATTAGGCAATCATTGTCAAATCGCACCAATTTCGGAAACATAAACTTGCCCAAAAATATCATCTTTATGTATCCTTAGAATACTTATTACTTTTAGAGGAAAATCAGTTCCAGTCCACACTGTAAATAAACATGTATCTTTCCTAGCAATGTGCAACTGGCATTGTACCTGATAGTCATATAATCATCATTTTAATGATGGCCGAGCGGTAATAGCTATGGACTGTCGCGCCGCATTACCCTGGTGCGATCCCCACCGCCGGCTTGAGCTTCACTGCATGGTGGAAGGGCTTTTTGCAAATTCCCGCCTGGCTAGCGACCACCTTCAAGTAGAAAATCTGTCGCCAAGCACCTAACGGTGTGTTCTGGCAGCAGTCCTTGAGAGCCAGTGAAATAACAGGCAAAATGAGACTTAACAGGTATGTCTTAAGGTGATGGGCGCAGTGCAGTTCGTCACTTGTGATGAAATGCATCTGTTATAGGCAGAGGATACCGCTTAAAATAAGGTGGGCCTCACCACAAAAAAATGGGAATAAATATCCTTAAACCTACATATTTTATCCTCTAGTGGGAGTTAAATAAATCTTAGGTATATCCAAAAAGTATTCGATATGTGATAGCGATGTATCGGAAAAAAAATCGATGCTTAGTTTCGATGCGTCACATCGATTCCGTCTACGATATGGACATATCTAGCACAGATGAAAAAGTTTTTTTAATGACCTGAACATTGCTACAATATGCACAACAGTAATATTACTTGCTCAGTGGACAGCGAAATTAATGAACAGTCTGACGTTTCGTCATCAGTTATCGCGGTCGTGTTTAGCGACATCGGGGGCGTTCGGTTGATTCCGCCACCTGAAATGTGATCAGAAAGTTGAATGAATACGTACCTAGGTTTACCTAAATACTTTTAAATAATAATTAATTGCAGCGCTCTTACAAATTACAGCTCGATAAGTTGCTAATAACTTGCACTATGGCTGACGAAGAGATAAATGGAGATGTTGATGATATTCAGAATGATAAAGATAAAACTCAAAAGAAAACTGCGAAGCACGACAGTGGCGTAGCTGATTTGGAGAAGGTTACTGACTATGCAGAAGAAAAGGAAATATCGTCTCAAGATATATCGGGCGTGAGTGATTTCACTAATAAGATTTTTTAGGTTATGTATGTAGGCTAAGAGGTCTTTTGATAAAATTTAGTTTCCTCCTCTGCTAATATCCTCGATATTACAAACAATTTGTAATATCGAAGACATTAAAAAAGGTCACAACAGTCAATTATGTTTTGGAGTAATCTTAAGTGAGATATGGGCATTTTCATCTTAAATGGTGTAGGCTGTTTTTTGGTTATACTTATTATTTTTTGGTTGTCGCATGATAACAATCCGTTGAAAAATATATTTGGAAACATATTTTTTTATGACAAAGTTATTTAAGAAACTTGTTTTATCTGTATGAATCTGATGATAAAAATGAAATAATTATCATCAGATTTATATGATTAAAATACCACATTTTCAATTTTATTTTGTAAATAAAAAAAAATAATCCTTGCATTTGTTTTTTGGAAGTTTTTTGTACCACGGGTAATGTTGCAACGTTTCTTTTCCATTGTTAGATATTTATGCTTTTAAACTAAGTATTTCACGTCAATAAGTATATATAATTGTTTAATCATTTTTTAAATTATTAAATTAACCTTGTCTCACGAATTTGCGATTACTGGACATGTCTGGATAGATGTCCCATTTATGAAGCAAATTTGGTTTATATGGGGAACCCAAGTACAATATGAAAGAATGAAACGCTTTATATTATTATGCAATTCAAAATTTGTATGTTTGTTACTCATACACGCTAAAACAGCTGAACGAATTTAGACGAAACTTTTTTAAAACAATGATTGATATAATTTTTTTAACTAACAGGTGGTACAATTGATTTTCAAAATGGTGATATATTTTAACATATATATATATATATCAGGAGAAGAAAGGTTTTTATGCTTGTTAGTCAGACAAGCTCAACTGGCCCTGGAAGTCGACTCATTTTTTTTATCAGTACCCTGTCTTGGCTGTGTGGGAATGTTAATATTTTTCATAATTTAATGTAACAGTTTGTAAAGCCTTTGACTGAAGAATATGTCAGACTATTGTTAAACAGTACTTTCTTTTGGTGTTATACACACAACTTGTTTACTGTTCCATTACCCATTAGACAGTTGTTGACATTACTTGTTAGTTTCACAGAATACTCAATTGATTAACCAAATAAATATTCAAAGTGCTTCAATATAATATTTTATTATATCATTAAGGTACATATTTATTAATCTATTTTCATTTAGTTAAGTATATTATATATAATAAATGTCGAATGAATTTACTCATTAGATAACTGAAATATTATAAGCTTTTAACCAAATAGTGAGTACTATTCTTAATAATTCTGTTTCGTCACTTCACAATATCTAATGACTTGGTATTATATTTTTAGTTTCATTATTTGAAACATAAAAACTCATTAAGAAAGGTTTTCTCAATTAATTTCTAGCAGTTAAATATATATCACGATTTGATTTTTGTTACTAACAAGATTTTTTTTTCTTAATCTACTATGAATATATTACATTATCATCATGGCATCGGCGATAATGATAACAATAGAATTTCATTCATAACTAGGACGTAGTGGTTCTGTCGATGCCAACTTATTAAGACATAATACACACATCTCTGCTTGGAACTTTAATATATATATATATATATCCCATAAATTATAATATTTTTTACAATAATTCATAGTTCTTAAGTCCTAAAACGATAATGCATTTCTATAGGCTGCTTTTATAACTAGCACCATTTAAAATGAAAATGCCCATATATCCATAAGTGTATAATAATGAATCTACTTGTTTATAAAGGAATATTGTGGCTTATTTTGATTATTATGTGCAAAACAGTAATATCACAACTCATTTTGTGTTTCTATCCAAAATTTTACCAGTGAAATATTATGCGATTACTGTCTTATAGCTTGAGGTTATGATGATTTTCCACACCGTTTCATGCACAAGCCTTTTTTTCTATTGCATACCTATATCAAAATTGTTTAGATCAAACTATGACTCTATATTGCTGGTAGTAATAGTTTATTTGCATTATGGGTGTATCTAAATCTGTTGTCAACTCTATCCCTATCAATTGAGTGTTAAGAAAACTTGCCAAGCACATTACCATATATTCTGGCAGCTGTATTTAAGAGCCAGTTCCCATTGTAGGGTTATCCTGTTTGCTAACTACAACCACATCTACAGTTACCATCAAGATTTTTTGTAAAGGCTATTTCATAACAATGTACTGTATCAGCCGTATCGTACACTGCTGAACACAGCCTTCCCTATTAGTATTTGCCATAGTCCCCACGCTTGACAAGCGGCTTGCTGATCGCAGAGTAAGATGGCATATCTTTAGAAGGTGCTGCTGCCCACCTTCCAGTATCTTTCCCTTAGTCGTCTATTACAATACCCACGCGATGAAATGGGGAGGTGCAATTCTAATCTGGAACACCATGAAAATCCACATGAGTAACAATAAAAAAATGTAAATGAAATTTATGCGGTACGGCATTTTGCCCAATATCTCCTAAGAAGTATCCCAGTAGCAACAGAGCAACAGTATCATCTTTCAGTATACAACATCTTCAAGGGGATTGACATGAAGATGTCATAATAAGAATATTTTTTTACCACATAATTTTTGTGGGTCATGGAATATAAGTGATACTGATATATTTTTTGTTTTAGGTTATATATACACATAAACAACATATCATCACACTTTTGAATCCCTGCAGAGGTCACTCATGTTTCCCATTCTTGTCCTAAGTAAATGTAGGTGAGCTTATCCTCATTTACCGGTTACAGTCCCAGACAATAGTCTATGCCCCAAAATTTCTCCATCAGAAAAATCGTCATTAATTTTCGACCTAGGACCTTGAGATTCCAAAGTATCTTGTTCACTACTACATCAAAAATGTGGTACTTAGTTTGTACTGTACTCTGAGTAAAAACCAAGTCTTTTGGTGTGATAGTGGATCAGGGTTATGATGGTGTTTCAAAATGTTTTGAATTCTGAATGTGACTTAGGATAAGAAACCTTGAGGTGGAATATATCATATTTCAACAACACTAACGCGGGAAAAAGGCAAGAAAATACAGGTACAATATTTGCGGCTGCATTGCCTATGCTTTGTTAATTTCCTATGGATAATTTTTTCTTATGTAATGATTATTAGCTGTATAATTCTATCACCTTCTTCAATAAGACAGTAGATTAGTAAATACTTCTAATTGGATTTAAATATGTCATCGTACATTTGGGAAGATATGGACATGGATCTATTTAAGAAAGTCTCTTAAAATATTTAACATTTACTATCCCGTGTGTTGTGGCATGTTTTCTTATCTAATAGAAATTACTATACCCTATAATAAAACAATGTTTTATAAGTAAATTAAGTAGTAAGTAAACATTGATTGCTGCAGCTGTGAGTACCAACAACCAATTTCGAATCAACACTCTCTATCTCTATATTTATGAAGCTAACACTAGACAAGATCAGGTGATGATGAACTAAAAAGGGTTAAAACTTAGTGCTTGGTCCCCACCAACAAGCGCTAAGGTTTTGCAAATCCCTGCTTGGCTAACTACCAGCCTCAAGTTTAAAATCTGTCACAGATAACCTAGCGTTGTTGTTTGCCAGCTGTCCTTGAAAGCTATTAATTCTAAGTAAAACCTATTTACCATCTTTGACCACATCATCAGTGGGGTTAGCTTTAGTTTTTCTCATGATATCCCATAGGGGCGTAAACACTATATTGTATCGTGAAAAAAACTTGCATTTTTCCTGCTGGAGATTGTGGTCAAAGGACAGGCTATCGACATTAAAAAATCTCATATCATACTTTATATAAAATTGAGAAGGTGTTAAGTTAATATCTTTTACATTTTGAATTCCAGGCTCTTTCACTGATTGGTGATAGAAGAAATAAAGAGGCAGCAGAGCGACTTGAGAAAGAGAAGGAACTACAGAAAGTTTCAGTAAAAAAGGATGATATTGAATTAATAGTAAGTAGCATGTTTATTTTTCTATGCCGAGTGAGTTTATGTAAGCAGTGCGTATTGACGCATGCTTGTTATAAGCCACGATTTTCGTATTAGTTACCTAAAATTTACGAGTTGTATCATGGATTCGACAAACACATACGCAACAAACGATGGTGCGACAGCACACTGACGGGTCATATGATCAACGATCCGTGGAGCGACACAATGTTGGATCGGCAAATGTTGGTGCAACAGACTTCCCCATTCTGATTTGGGCTGTTGGTATATATCAGCTGCCTATTTTTGGAAAGATTTCATCATAAGGTTTTTTTTTTGTGCTAAATAACATAGTGTCAGAAATAAAAGGAAGACCATGAATTTTAACTTTGGATGTGAAATTTTTAATTATTTCTTTATAATCAGCCAGCTACATTGCGATATACAAAATAATTTACGCGTCTTTCGGTTTAGGATACGGCTCGCTTTTTTGCAGACAACCATTAACATCAAGATATAATACACACCGAGATACAGTCCGCGAGGCATAAGCTGAGCTTTGCATTAGTGTGAGTGATCACCAATCTCACCAATCGGCAGGAGCGCGGCGAGACAGAATGGCGCCGCGCCTCAGGGCGGTTACCCAAAATCAGGTTTTTACCGGGCGAAAATGGCGCCGCGCCTAAGGCCGGTTGTCACACCTACACTATCCATGTACACTCACACTAATGCAAAGCTCACCTTATGCCTCGCGGACTGTATCTGGTGCTACATGGCATCCAGTGCAGTGCGAGGGCTTTGCTGAAACACCTTAATATAGCTAATAACCATTTCATTGCACATTGCCTTCCAATAAAATAAAAAGCATATTGTTTTCTATTTTGAATGTACGTTTCCCCGAGACATACTCACCGCACAGGCAAAAGTATCAAATGTGACACCTCATTGTACTTGTCGTGGCTAAAAATAAAAAAGGAGAATAGATTCTCCTGCCAACTTCCTTTCTGTTTCCGTTCCATCTCTTGTCACAAATCAGTGGTCTCTAGTTTAGGTTTCGGCATGTTAGGATAATAGTGCTTCTGAAACTGGTACCACAAGAAATGCAATTTTTTTTTTCAAATTTCAATATTTATTTCGTTACATTTTCTAAGCTTTATTAGCTAAGCAGGCGTTAATGCAAAAGTTACAATGTTAGAAGAATGGGTTAATAATTTATATGGGCCTATCACGGTCCATCGGGAACATAGCCCGTCCGCTGCGTTGAACGGGCCACGCGGGTGAGCTCATTATAGGCTGGTAAATTCAACAAATATTAGCAACGACCAGTGAAGGTAAGGCTATGTGCTGGCGTTCGCGGCGGCCTCCGCGGCCTAAGCTTGTATGTCAGAACACGCCCCAGTCGACGCACCGTGTGATCTGGGTGTTAAATTGCGTAAAGACACCTACTGTTTTTATTGATAGGTTAGCCACTGATCACAATCTTACTTGAGGGTAAGTCATGATGCGGTCGTAGGTGGTAAACAGGCTTAACCTTGAATGGGAACTGGCCCTCAACGTAAACTGCCGGAACATACCGTAAGGTGATTGGCGACATATTTTTTCTTGAGAGTGGTGGCTTGCCATCGGATATTCGCATAATATCCTACCACCGCACCGTGCTAAAACGAATACCATCCAACCATGCGTGCCAAGAACCGGGACCGAAAGGTTAACTTACCATCGAAAGCACGGAAAAAACTCTGAGTAGTAAATGCCACTCTAATCCATCCAAGTAATGATTCCAGTATATCAACAATAATCAACTATACAATAATAAACCTAGTTGATCAGCTAAGAACAGCTAGACAAGCTCCGCTGGTGCTTCGAGTTCGGGTTACAGGCCTGCTCTGTGCCTAAATGGAGCATTCATTGTAAAGTAACAATTCTTCTAGGTATACAGCTGTAAAGATGTAAGGAAATATTATTTGTCTCTTGTTTTAAATTTTATATTTTAGGTCAACTTGTATCTACGAGTAACAAAATCTATGGAACTGAATTTCAACTAGATAAAGAAATTATTGATGCATCATTATTAAATTTGACAATTAAATAAATACAAAAAAAGAAACATCGGACTGATAGAGCCCTAAGGTAGCTACTGAAACTTCACAAGGGAACCAAGTATTATTGCGTTTATTGCAGTTGTCTTGAACTTATCGGTTTTCAAGTTCTAAGCACATTATTAGTTTCTTAAATGATTAACAATTGTTATGTAGTCTTTGATGTTGCTAGGCTAGAATTGGCTGTCGAGCGCCTCTGCCAGAAGACCAGTGTTTGTGTGCATGGGAACAGATTTTCTTCCTGAAGGTGGTGGAAGATTTAGGGTTTTAGGTACAAGTATGACGTAATGACAAGTACATATACTAGACTATACCATCGTCTATTATTATTAACACATTTATTGGATCCGTAATTATATAACGGAAACAAAATAATTGCTCCATATTGTCATATTGGAGCTGGAAGGCGGTTGGATAACAGAACACTTGAACGCCTACACAACTCGAATTTGGGCTCGATTGATTTGTCTGAACATGTTTTACCACAACCACGGATAGCACCACCACTACCACCTTTTCCTATGGTGACGAGTCTGAGCGTGATTTCAAAATATTTTAACTATTAATCGTTTAAAAAAATCTTATCTGTGTTTCCAGGTCAAAGAGTTAGAAATCTCCAGAACGCTCGCAGAGAGGACGTTACGGGAGCACCGAGGGGACTTGGTGGCAGCCCTCACGACGCTCACGAATTAAGGCTATTTAACAAGTATGACGAAAGGATACACTGTTTTACTCGTAATTTTAATTATTCAATAGATTTTTCTATCCATTTACATACTTTTATTAGTCTCCAACAAACCGACCCTACGTTTTTACAATGTCGCTATGCTGACATTAGTTAAACTGTCACACTAGGAAGTAGGATTGCTCGTGTGAATATGAGTACGTCTTTATCCTGTAGCTGATCGCTTGGAAAATTTCTAGATTGGTACCACCAACTTGTTGATTTATCGACAACGCTGACTTAGCGCCTGGGCAACTTGTCAATGTATCCGCGCCTCATTTTTTAAGTTACTCGCAGGTTTGTCTCGAGTCGTGGCGATGCCGAAGTGCGTTAGTATTACCCAACTTAAAAAGAAACGAAACTAAAACAACCGCTACTAAACTTCTTACTCAGACACTGTAGACAGCAATAGTGTGCGAGTGAGAGGTTTATTGGCGCCATTTTCGATTCGATTCGTTTCTTTATTATAGGTTATAGGAAAAAAAAATCTATCAAATTGAATGGCGGTCGCAGCGTCAATGGTGTTCTTAGAAGACAAAACATTATCAAGCAGACTGAATTAGTGTCTGAATAATAATTTTAGCTCAGTGCTAAGTTAACTTTAGGTTTCCTTTTTCTATTGTAAGCCCAGTAAAATAAATGGAAAATCTATACTATATTTTCATTCGAAGAATACTGAAGCTTGAGTTGAGGAGATGTAGATACTCAAAATTTGCTAATTATAATAGAGTGTAAATGGAGTGGGCTGGTAATTGCCAATTCAAAACGAAAAAAAAAACACTGCAAGGCTTAAAATTATTTAATAAATGAAACAACTCACATGATTATCATATCACAGTTTACGTAAACAGGCAATTAATTTTGTTGATAAGTAAAAATATTCATAAATAAAAGGAGATTCGCCTTTTATAGCGTCCCTCTCAAAATTTGTCGTTGATATGAAATTTGTCGTTGATAAAAAGTGTTTAAGGCTTTTTGGATTTTGTTGCTTGATCGTCTATTATACTTGATCACGTAAAACACGAGATTCGTAGAAGAGTTTTTACAATATCTACTCTATTTGTAATAATTATTGAATTTATTACGATTAAGGAAAACGTGATTATTATAATTTTTGATGTTTTTAGGGGTTAATTTTTGGAATAACGTGCATTGGTGACCAAAAACTTTTCAAGATGATACGAGAAATTTTATTTTAAACTTGAATAACACGATCTTGTAGAATGGTGACGAAACCTAGTTACAAGCGTGAAAAATATGTGTAAATTTTTAACTTCCCGCCTCAGACGTGAGTTTCCTTAAGGCACATGACGTAACTGCTTAATTAATACTGCGTAATTCCTCTTATTGGCTAAGATAATCTTAACAGTCCTCTCATTGGCTAATAGAGTCCTCTCTTAGCCAATGAGGACTGCTAACTCTTCACGTCGACAGCTAGGAAAGCGCTCTTTAGCAATGCGGTATTGGTACATAGGCTGCTTGTTGCCTGATGGTCTACTCATTTATGTCAGTCTCGTTAAGAACCATTCCTGTTTTTTTATGGCTAGAAAAAAAACGCAGCCTTCACTCATTGTCTTTTTCTCTTCAAACTCTAGATATTAATCTAGCGATTTTGACCAAAGATATTATTAGAATACTTATAATAAAACTTTAAGGCTAGAGTGCTCGTTTACCAGATATCCGTAAGATTAAGTATTTTCAAAAATATTCGAATAATTGTTTTGTATTGGAAATGTTATTTCGACATTTAGGGATATAATTAATAATAAATTGTAAAATTTTCAAACTAGAAGCATAGATGTTAGACCCAGAAATATAGCAGTATGCACACAATTTCACCGAGTTTGAATAGTTGGTATTTAAAATATGATGAAACTACGTTTGTGTGGAAAGCGCTGTGTGCGGAAAGGAAATAGCTAAATTGACGCACGTTCCGTCCATTTTAGCCAAAGCCGCGATGTTTTGTCCCTGTCCCCTTTTAGTACAGCTTTGGCCGTCAGACGGGGACGGATGCTGGCGGCATGCCTTACTCACGCACACATACGCAAATTCCTAAAAAGCTCGGTGCGCTCTTAAGGAAAAAGGCGTAGTTTCGAAGGAGAAGAAATACGCGAATAACCCGAATGCCAGTACTTCACTGTTTTAGTTTATCTATACCGCAATCTATATTAATATACATTTTAATTTTAGGTTACAACTTCAAGCAAGTGTGAATTTATTGTATAAAATAAATTAACTCTATAAATAGGGCGTTCGGATAGCCTATCGGTGCCAAAAATAACACTCACAAACGCTAAAAACGATCACACGGGCCGTTCGTTTTGGGACTTCGTGAGCAAAAATATCGTTTTCGCTCACCGTTCGGATAGCTTTGAAAACGCTACAAATGACAGAGAAAAGTGATATTTTTGACCCATGTCTTGCCGTGGGATCGTTGTGATCGTTTTTTGACAACTGCTGTTTTGACAGTTGTATTTGGCGCGATTGAAGAGTTTCACAAGTTTTTTATTTAAGTAACTATCAGAAGCCATTAACAAAGAAATAATAATAATATAGGTACCTACTTTTTGTTAATTTTAGAGATTGATTCCATGTTTCGTACTGTGCAAAATTGTTAAAATATTGTCGGTTGTCAAAGTATGTTTTAAGCCGTTCGGATAGCATGCAGTAATTGGTGGTCAAAAATAGCAAAAGCTTCTATCCGAACGCTAAAACACAAATGCCACTTTTGAAACTGCTACAAACGCAATCGAGCCAAAACGAACGCCCCTAAACTTAACTATCATAAGTGAACTTATACGATCTAAATTAATTTATTCATTCAAATATTTAATTTCGTATTACGTGGTAATTTCATATGTGTAGCGCTGTATTTCTGTCTAAAGTAACACTTCGTTCTTCCGGTTTCTCTTGTTCTTCGTACGGAGGCGGTGGTATACTGCTGTCATGAACCTGAAAAATAACATTATAGTACATAACAAACTACTATTGCAACGAACAAAGGGAAGAAAAAGGGTTCTCTAATACTAGATATATTTAATATATTATATTTTTTTATGTGATTGTGTCAGAAATAAGAATGTTGCCCACCAGATGTTAAGTGGTAACCTCTGCCTATAACAGATGCATTTCATCATAAGAGACTGCGCCCGTGACCCTGTGACATACAGTTGTTAAGTCTCATGTGCCTACAATTTTACTGGCTCTCAAGGACTGCACCGGAACACGCTGTTAGATGCTTGGCGCCAGATTTTCTACTTGAGGGTGGTAGCTAGTCAGGTGAGCATTCGCAAAATGAACTCCCACTTTGCGTTGAAGCTCAAGGCGGTGGTGGAATCGAACCTCGGATCTGCAACACCGCAGTCCATAGCTATAACCACTCTATCACGTAATAATCTAAAATAAAAGCCCAAAAACGTACAAATCCATTGTTGAGGTACGTTGGTGCTGAGTAACTCGATGAAGCTGCAGCCGTTGGTCTTGTGTACCTAAAATGAAAATATATATTACGAAACATGATGTGCTATCTATCTATATGTAATGAAATTATATACATTTGGTATCCCGCCACGCCTGGCCGGTTTGGTCGCTTTTAGAAAATAATATTTATTCATATATGTATGTACATAGTTTCTTTCATAATAGTTATTAATTTTATACTTGAGGGTGGCTAGCTAAGCGGGCATTCACAAAATGCCTTTCCACCATGCGGTGAAGCTCATACCCGCGGTGGGAATCGAACCATGGACCTGCTGCTCGGCAGTCTATAGCCAATGCCACTGAGCCATCACTACTTCAAAATTGATAGACTGATCACTGCAAACTATATATACGTGATTGAAACTGTTTAAAGTTGTTTATTTACTATGTGTTTTTTTATATTATTGTGACGGAAAAAGCTCGAGGTCCACCTGATGTTAAGCGGATTAACAGATGCATTTCAACACAAGTCACGAATTGCACTGCGCCCGTCACTTGAGACATATATGTTAAGTCGCATTTGTCTGTAATTTCACTGGCTTTCAAGGACTGCTGCCGGAACACTCCGTTAGGTGCTTGGCGACAAATTTTCAACTTGAAGGGGTCGCTAGCCAGGCTGGCATTCGCAAAATGCCCCTCCACCATGCGGTGAAGCTCAAGCCCGCGGTGGGTTTCGAAACATGAATCTGCTGCGCGGCAGTCCACAGCCACTGCCACTAAGCCATCACTGCTTCAAAATAATCGCGAAAACCTAAGAAAAAGTAATTTTGATATCAGAACTGTGTAAGAGTATCGGCTGCTGAACTAGGGGAACCTTTATTTCACCATACAGCACTCCCCTTACATTTGACTTTATGCTAGCCGATTCTATACTTTAAATAATAATGGTTGTTTTATTTTTCTTGAAGTATTTAATTAATCCGTTACTTAAAATGCTTTCGAAAATTTGGGAAATAGATGGAAGTATCGAAATATGTCCTATAATAATTGATGCGATTTCTGTCACCATTTGTCACAGGAAGAATACTAGACTTAAAGGACGGTAAGTAAGACACCTGGGGGCCAAGTCTGCTAATTACATGTTCATATTCAGCATAGATTTATACAAGACAGAATCGGTAGTCTGCCGATCCCTTACGAATATATGAATCTATGATGAATCTAGGCTGGTTAGGCGATGTTGCAAACAAAAATAAAAAGAGAAGACTTAGGTAATTCAGTAAACGATTTCGTTACTATTTATAATTATTTTATTATTACGTTTCATTTTCATATGAAACCGAGATGGAATCAATATTGATTCGATATGAACGATATAAAGTTAGTAGACTACCAGAACTGTCAAAATTAACCAAGCGGAGACTATTATATGACCATTATAGATTCATATTGATTAGCAGACTTAACGCCCTGTATCCAAACACAAATCAAAAATGTATCTCTTTAAGTGATTCTCCATTTGATATCCCAGATCCCAGGTAGCAGAATTGTAATGTTTTAAGCCTCACTGCTTCTTGTACGTCAGTATTTAAAAGAACAAAAGACTATCGTGGTACAAAAATAATAGTTAATTTTTGGATCATAACGTGGTGGGTCGAGGGCAATAGATCATTATGATGTATTACTACAGTTGATTGAAGTACCTTGGCGGTGCATCTCGTAATCTCTCTTCTATGTATAGTTGGAGACTCCCGATGGATAGACGATTACGGTCGGTGTGGTTGCCCATGGGACTGTAAATGGAAAATATTATTATACTGTTTCTGTGTGCAAGTTCATCTGCGTGGAAATGGGTCATGTCGATGAATCACGCCCATAATATATACAGACAGGCACGGACTCAGCCTATGTAAATAATACAAGTTAAACCTAATAATGTAGGTACTGTCTTATGTACGTACTGTTATGTGTTTTGGACAAGTCCCTAATGAGAAGTATGCCACCACTCATGTTGATATGAGTGGGGTGTTGCTGCACATGACAGGGCTGCTAACCATAACGCCATATGATCACTCAAAAAGGAGCGGATTTTGTACCAACGAGAGCATTCCCAACGAGGGTTGGCCGGCAGGCGTCTGGCAAGAAGCCAAAACATCTTACATCAGTGGTAGCGAAAAATATTTTTAATATGTTATTGTTTTGTTCTTAAACAACCTTTCTAACACAACACCTTACGTGACTACGATAACGATAGGAACATCTGCGATTAGATTTGTCATCCATGCATTACTTTGTCGAGCAAGCTAAGCATAACGCTTAGATAACGCGTTACTTTTAGTAGATTGTATAAGTTTTTTTCTTCTGAAAGAGACAAATTGTGCTCACACTGTATTATACCAAGAAACAGTCGTGGTCACCGAAATTAATTTGGCGATGTGTATAATGACCGACAATATTCGTAAGCACAGAACCGGAGCTAGCCAAAGAAACGTTTGAAATTATAACAATTTTTGAACTACCCATAAGAAAATTTTAAAGCCATTTTGATTAATCTTCGTGATTATTTTTACGGACTTATTATAATATTATATTAGTATCGTTCAGTAGCCGTTATTCTCAAAGCCAATATGCCCCAGTTTCGATAATAGTACTGATTTTGTGAATGATAAATTTAAACATGGATCAAATGGATCCAATGTCATTACTAAACTATAAATTTATGCACGGGTTGAAAATATTGAGTAATCGATTCCAAACTGTCTCCCGCACTGTTGTGGATAATACATGTATACATTCTGATAACATACTTGTACATAGCTTAAGTTACCTACCTTATATTACAAAATAACGAGAGGAAAATTTTTAGTCATATGCGGGATTCGAACGCGCGCCCTCCACCCTTAAGGTTGAACTAGCCGGTCACTTCTCTATACAAACGTCGTAAGGTGATCACTCCCTTATTTGAGATTTTAGGTCCAGAATTGAGCATAATATCGATTGAACTCGTCATTATCTAGGTTTGTATCGTAACGAAACTTAAAAAAATAATTAAGTAGAAAGTTATGAGCCTTGAAAACTTTATATGAAAATATTTCTAGGCTCATAAGTCTCAAGTTAATTAACTTATTAAAAAACTGCTACGATACAAGCCTAAATAATGACGAGATCAATCGATATATTGCTTTGTTTTGGACCTATGAATCCTCAAATAAGGGAGTGATGATCACCCTACGACATTTATATGGAGAACTGACCGGTCAGTGCACCCTTAAAGCTGGGTTATGCTCTAACCGCTAACAAACATGACATAATACGCATGACTCTAATTCGTCCTTTCGTTCTTAACTATAGTATGGGGATGACCTCTCGTTGTAATTTTGTAAAGCAATCCAAGGAGCATGCGTCCTTGCAAAAATAAAAATATTAAAATTACCTACCTTATGTTACTGGTACCGCATATCCTATAGAGAAGTATGAAAGTTGCAATGATTCCAAACACCAGAGCAGCGCCCATCGCCACTTGAGCGGTCGAAATCAATAATATGTCTTTCATGCTGTCTCTGAAATTTTAACACAACAATCATTAAAAAAAAATCTTAGTAAAAATGTACTACAAAATATTGTAAATGTACTGTTCCCGAATTCAGTTTTCATAACTGTTCCATTTCCTCCCATTTGTTGAGTGTTTATTAAAGCGAACATAATGCGGCACATGATCAGCATGCTACTACTTATATAGTCGTTAAAGGGAGGGTTTTGCTGTACTGTGAAGGACTTACTCCCATATATTTAGGTATATCTTAACCTATAGCATTGAAAATTTGTGACCTAAAAGAGCCGGCACAAATATCACCTACACCATAGCCTGGAGTCTAAGGAAGCAGCCCCCGCTTAACCAAAAAAAACATTTTTTTTTAACATGATAAGAACATATTACAAAATTCTAAACTAGAGACTCTATGAGCTGAAGACCTGTGACTATAATATGTTTTTTTTTTATAGTTGAACCCCGAAATATATATTTCTGAGTTTTTTAATTTGACTAAAGCGATATTAAAATTCGATATAATCATCGCAACTGCTCACAAAATTTCACTAAAATCGGTTGATAGAGAATTTTTGCGAAACTGGAACTGAGACGCTTCGCTCGCTCGATCCATATAAAAACCGGTCGAGTTCGATTCGGACATGGCTTAAAAACCCGAACTGAACAAAACTTTTTAGTAAATTCATTCAACTACTAACAACACTGAGGTTGCCGTTCCAACATATACAAATACAATATGTATATGTTGGAACGGCAACCTCAGTGTTGTTTGGTTTTTATTTAAGCCGACCTGCACTTGTTCGATTTTTTTTGTTATTAACGCAAACGTTTAAATAGTTCCGACCTCTGTATATACTCGTAGAATAAGAATACAACGATGATGATGAAAATAGTTTACATTGGTTGTACAGATATAATAAGTATGTCAATCTTACCTACAAATCCAATTGCCGAATGCATCGTAGCAGGGTTGGCACATGCCCTGCCAGCAATGCAGCGTCACATTTCCATGGTGGTTACAGCACTGCCCGAAGCATTTCTCACCGAATCCTGGACATAAAATAACTACAAATCTAGGGCATGAAAGCATAGGTCAGTTATAACTGGAGGATCAGTTTTCTTCTTCCTGCACATACATATGATACAGTCAAAGTCAAAATCATTCATAGTAATTAAATAACTATAAACGGTTTAAATCGCGTTTATTTATCATTATTCTTGTCCCGACGTTTCAAACATTTTACGTTCACCCCTTGACCACGATCACTACAAAGTGTTTGAAACCACGTGACAAAAATAATGATAAATATACGCGATTTAAATCGTTTAAAGTTGTTTAATTACTATGTGTTATAATCGCGAAAACTCAAGACATCAAAATAATTCATTCAAGTTTGGCGTCAACGGCGCTCTTATGAACGTCAATTACATAGTTTACTGTTAAAATATTCTACTGCCGCGTTCAGGAAACATAGTAAAGAGCCACTTCGAGAAGGACGGGCAAGAAGCTCGGAGCTATTCTTTTTATATGTCTTTACTCTTTTACAATTTATAAGTCAATTTATAAAATTATTACATTGTTTATTACATAGGTCATTGGTCGTGGTTTGGCAGAGGTCGAATATTCCAAGCATTCATGTCAACCTTTACAATTAAACATTAAACTAAGTTTTTTCTACTTCACATATCATGTTAACCTTCATTCTCCCATTTACTCTCATTCAATATTTTTTTCAATCATCATCATCAGCCCGAAGACGTCAACTGTTGAATTAATGCCTCCCCCATAAAACATCACAACGAACGGTTATTGGCCACTTGTAACCATTGGCTACTCGCGACTAATACAATGCCATCGGTCAACCTAACCTACCTCTACGTCTTCCGGCGTAATGAGGTTACTACTCGATAACCCTTTCCCATCGGTTATCAGTTCGTCGAGCACTGTGTATGCCCATTGCCACTCCCAACTTTCAAATTTTAAAATCTATATCGATATCTTTATTTCTACGGAAAATTTGAAAATTTGGTAAAAGAATAAGAGGTTTAAATCCGGATATAAACTTTTACTGGGTCTTTTTTTTTATGGGATAGGAGGGCATTCGAGCTGGCGGCTTACCTGGTGGTAAGTGATCACCGTCGCCCACGAACATCCGCAACACCAGAGGTATCGAGGAAGCGTTGCCGGACTTTAAGGAGGGAATATGCTCTCTTCTTGAAGGCCCCTAAGTCGTATCCGTTTGGAAATACTGCACCTGGCAGCTGGTTCCATATTGTGGCAGTGCGAGGTAGAAAATGCCGTGAAAATCGCAAAGTTGTGGACTTCCAGACGTCGACATGAAATTGATGAAACATCATGCTTTGTCGGGACGTCCGATGGCGAAATTGAGCTGCTGGTAGTAAATTGAACAGTTCCTCGAAGCACTCCCCGTGACAAATGCAGTAGAAGATGCAGAGTGATCCAACATCTCTACGTAGTGCCAAAGGGTTGAGCCGGTCGGAGAGAACTTTATCGTCAACGATTCGAGTCGCTCTGCGTTGTATGCAGTCAAATGGAAGAAGCTGGTATTGGGGAGCTCCCGCCCAGAGATGAGCTCCATGTGAGGCCGAACCTGTGCCTTATAAAGTTGCAGGCGATGGGCCGACGTGAAGTACCGCCTCGCCTTTCCAAGCACACCAAGCTTTTTAGAGGCTAATTTAGCCTTACCTTCCAAGTGACAGTGAAATTGAACGACGCTCGATATGTCGACGCCAAGTACTCCGATGCTAGTTGAGGGGGCAAGGGGAGTGTCTTCAAAACGGAGGGATACGACAAATGGGGATAATTTAGCGGTAAAATTACAAACGTGTGTCTTCTTAGGGTTAAATTGAACTAAGTTCAGTCGGCCCCACTTCGAAACATTAGACAACATGGTTTCGACTTCAGACACAAGGTTTTCCCGAGAAATTTTAGCACGGCCGGTGTAAAAGGCATCCGGTACTGTCATCCGCATAACAATGAATATCGCTGAGCTGCAGCATGTCATTGATGTGCAAGAGAAATAGAGTCGGAGATAGCACACAGCCTTGCGGAACGCCAGCGTTAATTGGCTTCAAGTCGGAGCATGCACCGTCGACAACGACCTTGATGCTCCGATCTGCCAAAAAACTGGAGATCCACTTGCACAATTTCTCGGAAAGCCCATAGGAAGGAAGCTTCTTCGAAAGAAGCGCTTTATGCCACACCCGATCAAAGGCCTTCGCTATGTCCAAACTAGCCGCCAACGCCTCACCCATGGAATCCACCACCTCCGCCCATCGTTGCGTAAGGTATTCCATTATCTTGGAGAACAAAGACGTTATGGCTATAGGGCGGTAGTTGGACGGATCTTAGCGGTCACCTTTTTTAGGGATCGGGTGCACCAAGGCCGTCTTCCATGTTTTTGGGACAACGCCTGTTGTGTAGCAGAGCCGGAAAAGACGCGTTAGAACCGGAGTCAATTCTGGAGCACAAGCCCGCAGCACTATCGGAGAGATGTCATCAGGCCCACTCGACTTATGAATATCCAAGGAGAACAGTGCTTTACGTACAGCACTTTGCCGGAAATTTATATCCGGCATCGAGGTATCACACCGTGGTATAGTCGGTGGTGAGTTCCCCTGGTCATCCAAAGTAGAGTATGACGCAAAGAGAGAGCCCAGAAGATCGGCTTTTTCCTTTGCGGTGTGGGCCAGTGTGTCATTCTCTCTGTGCAGGGGCGATAGAGATGACTGACGAAAATTCCCCTGGACAGCCCTGGTGAGAGACCAGAACGCACGTGTTCCCGAAGGAAGGCGGGCTAATCTCTCGCCAATTCTGCCGATATGCTGCGACTTCGCTCTTGCGATTACTCTTTTGAAGGACCTGGAGGCAAAATTATATTCCTTTTTGAGATCGCTGGTATTTAAACCTTAGATGCCACTGAGTTGGCCCAAGCTTGGTAACGCTCATGTTTTTGGCCAGAGGTCATTTTACAAATCAAACCAGTGCTGGGACCTGCCACCGATGGGCACTGCAGAATATGGAATAAAGAGTTCCATACCTTGAAGCACTACATCAGCAACATAGTCGGCAGTGACATCTGGATCATCCGGCAAGGAACAAACTTGCCCCCATGGGTAGGATGCAAAAAAGGACCGCTTCCGTCCCAATCTGCAGACCTATAGTGCCAACCTACAAAACGAGGTCGAGTTGGGCGTGTAACCGGCACTGAACTCCGGATCAGGGAGTGGTCCGACGAACCGAGAGGAGCGTTCACGGATACTGAGTAGTTGTCCGGGTGAGAGGTCAGCGGAAGGTCCAACAGGGAAGGTGTATGATCATCCACATCTGGGATACGCGTAGGCGAGGTGACCAGTTGTGTAAGATCATATGCCAAAGCGAAGTCGTGAACAGATCTCCCCGCATGATCGGTGGTGCGCGAACCAAGCCATTCGGTATGGTGGGCGTTGAAATCGCCAAGTATCACGATCTCTGCGGTGGGGATCTGCTCAAGCACGGAATCTGTAGCCATCTGTAAGTGCTCCATGAATTGATCTATTTCCGCATTACCATTGCTATGGGATCTATAAAGGCACGCGTAGATTCGCGAATGGTCATCGCAGTCTACGCGCAACCAAATGTCATATGGGCCCCGTCCTTCAAGGCTGCTTAGACGACGAGCACAGATATCCTCTCTGACGTAAAGACACACCCCCGACCGCGGCAAAAAGGAATGCTCCAGTTTGTACCCTGGGTATGTGAGGATATGGGTAATCGGTATATTCTTAAATATTCGTAGATCGTGTTTTGTATTAAACATGTCTTTGTGTGCGACTTTACCATGTTACCGACCATGTTACTCGTGTGTGAAACGTAATTAATTACAAACTTAAGCTAATTACGCTTGATTTCATCCTGTTTTTATTTTTTGAAGAATGTTTCTTGCACCCTTTCACAACACTACTTGGTAAATTCTAAATTTAAATGTAAATTTACGATTTCTCATAACGTTTTTATTCAAAGCATAGTTATCGTTTGGGAGCCTTAATTTTACCAGGCCTCACATTGCTGGTCGCAGAGTTCCTTCTTAACTTTTTTATATGCTCAGAGGTGAACCTCAGAGGAGGTAATAAAAAAGGTGTGAGCGTCATATAATAGATTTTTTCTTTTTCATGGGCTTGTCACCTTGTGTGATCCCAGAGACATGTCGCCTTATCATACATCTTGCATTTATCCTGGATAATTTGTACCATTGAACAAAGTTGAAAGTAAATTAATTGGTATATTTTCCTGATCTGAAGATCGTTTTCGTTGACCGGCCTCTTGGATTGCCTTTAGAGATTACGATGAGCAATAGTAAGTACCTACTTAAGTACCTTTTGCCTACTTAATAACAATTACCCTTTGAAATCGTCCACGTTCTATGAATGGCACTTTAGAAAAGGGTTCAGCTGATTAGTTGCGAATTGTTGAAGTGCCCTTTGTAACTCAGTGTTCATGACTGCTTTCCTCTGATTTAATTTAAAAAAGTAGGACATTTTCGTATTACGTATATAATCGGTCCTGTAAAACGTAACGTCATAAATAAATATATATAGTAAGAACAGAACTTTCTTGTTTATAAATGGATGTCTGAAGTCAAATACAGAATACAGTAAAATATCTTTCGCTAGTACATGGTTATCAAAGTCAAAGGAATTTTCTCTACTTATCTACGTAACTTTTGTCTAAAAGTTTTTCTGATACCTGGGCACTTGATGCATCTTAAATTGAAATGGTTTGGAATGAACCCCGCTGCGCAGTAACATCTCTCATTTATGCATTCGTATTCTACTCCCACGCACCTGGTCTCACCACAGATATCTGAAATCACAATAAAAATAATACATACAAACACATTTTTTTAATGCATACCTACTAGGAATAGTTTTTTGTAGGTTTGCGTAGTCATTTATCACTCGTAGCAATCTGGACGTGAGCAAGGCCAATAGTCCCGATGGTATTCCCGACATAATCTAAAATCGTATAGACCTGAATTGACTTTGGTGTTGACTCACCCCTTCTACCTTCGGAGAGTTTTTTCGGGAGTTTCCGGAGACTGGTCTAGTGCAAAATCTCGAAAGCTCGCGGATGTACAGCCAGCATGTAGGTACAGCTAGCTGCACTACCTGCTAACTATAAATCTGTATCAATGACGTCAGTATACTTTGTGAATATATGAAAAGTGCGTCGGACCTTAGGCTATACTGCGAGGCTCGATTCGTTAAGCCGTTAAGACTTTTCTTTTCCGTAGTCGCTTTTGTGAAATTGTTGTGAAATTTAGGAAATAAAGGGCGAAGGCTCAATTCGAATCGAAAGGCTGAACTACGAGGTTTTATTAGTTGAGCCAGTCATTCTTTTTTTCCCGTAGTCGCAACTAGTTGTGTAGATTAGAAAACCCGTAATATGTCAATTGCTCAACTTTTTATTTTACTAGCTCATTTTCCCATGTACCATGTAGCTATATTACTTATATTATATTACCAGGAATAGCTACTATTGATCGAACTATTGACAACTCAATGTCGGTAATACCATCAGTGAATACATAGTACTCAATGGTACCTACGAATAAATAATAAGTAATTTCTTTGTAGAATGGTACTTACTACTTACAGAAAGAAGCGTCTGGAAAGTCTGGAGTTGTTAAAGTAAAAAAACATCCTCAAATAAAGCTCAGTTATGTGTAAAAAATAAATTACGGACTGTTTTTTTTGTATACTGTTTTTAAAGACAGCATTTATTTTTATTTGCTCATAGGTAAGCCTTTGACCACAACCTCACCTGATGGTAAGTGATGATGTGGTCGAAGGTGTTAACAGGCTTAACTTAGAATTACAGTCTTTCAAGGACAGCTGCCGGAACACACGGGTAGGTGCTTGGTGACAGATTTTCTTGTAATGCAAGTCACAGCTGTCATGGAAAACTAAGCTAGTAATAAAAGTTGAGCTATCGACTTTTGCTTTTCTTACGGAAATGTTTAAAACTTTTGGTGTAGCGCTAAGAGTTTTGCTTATTAAATTACCTCATACAGCTTATCGCTTGTTTTCTTGGATTTCTAACTTATTAGGGATAGATCGATAGTATACGAGTTAGTCAGTTCCTTGATGGATTTTCGTCCGATCAGTTAACAATGCCTAGTTACCCTATAAGTATCAGATATCTCTACTACTCCCTTGTTGTTGCATATTTTTGAATCGCTAACGCTAGCAATTCAATGGGTACGTAGACGACAGCACAGTAATGGTGACTTGGTTAGTAGTTGGTATAGTTTTACATGTTGCATGTGGAAGAACGATTAAATGCTGCGGTGAAATGATTGCCAATGACCAATAAATGTTGTGATATTTTGTTATTGTTCGCGCTCTGCTTGCTTACCCTAGAAGTAACACTCTGTAGCATTTTACTATGCACCACTCCGGCAGCTGTCCATAACAACATGTTAAGTTTTAGCCTGCTAACATTTAGGATCACAGCATAACTTACCAACAACTGAGATAGTGGTCAAGAGATTGAATCGCTCTTTTTTAACTGTCTTCCAAAAAATTTAATTTTTTTTTATCATTTGTAACGCGATTCAGTACGCTCAGGATTCTATATTTGAACTAGCTTCGCTCATGGTTCAATCCTAGAATCCTTCGCTTCCTCAGGTCAATCAAGTACTCGTGCCAAATAACAACTTTGCAGTCTTGCATAACAAATAACTATAATTTAATTTGTCTCGCCTGTTGTCAGCTGGTTAACTAGATGCAAAGTAAAAACAGGTTATTGTACCCACATTGCGCGATCTTTGGTACCTGCGGTATTGTGCCAAACTACCTTACAGAAGACACCCTCTCTCTGTGCGATCTCAGATATTTAAATTACAGTTGCCTGTAATTTCACTGGCTAACCGAAACATGCAAATGTAGTTGATATATTAATTTTTCAAAACTGCCTTTTAAACGAAGGGCGTAAAATAATGAAATTGGTCAAGTACAAGTTGGATTCACACACCGAAGGCTCCGTACCAACACCGAGGGCTCCGTACCAACACAGAATGTAAATCGTTCTCTTTTAAATGCAGTTAGAGATCCTTAGTGAGAGTCCGTCCCGCACTTGACCAGTTTATGTTATTTATACCACACCCACTCAGAAAGCGTCTCATTACATGTTCAAAAACATGTTATAAAGTTAGTCATTTCTCCCTTATAAATGTACGGCGGGGAAAGTTATATGGATTTTCATTCCTTCACTCCGTAGCTGTGATGGATGTTGTAGAATATCCATACCTGGCCCTGGTAGCGTTCTTTTGTATTTAGCAGCTAACATAAAAAAGTACACTCTTAAATAGGTTTTATATTAAATAATTAGAAAAAGAGGGGTGATTTTATTGCAGCTCAAGAAGTCACAAAGAACTTACTGCCTGAGAAGTCTCGAGATAAGTACGAGAAAACTTATAATGATTTTATTTTCCTCTTAGGTGTAGTATAAAGGACTATGTATCACTCGGAAGAAAGTTCTATTTCTGTTCTCGAGTTGCCTTTAAAACAAACTTTCGAACAGAAATAGATCGTTTTCTCCCCTCGATGTACAATGTACTATTGTTGTTGAACGTTAGATATTGGACTATAATCATTCCATGTCTATGCTTGTCTGAGTTGCTTGACGTAATATATCGTATATAATCGAAGTCATAAAAATAAACAAACCCGTTGTCAGTGTAGCTCAGGTCTAGAGAGCTAAACTGACCCGCCAGAGAAGACATCCCGGACATCAGCCTATATGAGATTAGAATGTCTCTCAAACAGCTTAAGAACAACAAGGCGCCAGGCGATGACGGAATCACGACAGAACGTCATAAAGAACTTACTTCCTGAGAAGTCTCGGGACAAATACGATAATGATTTTAATTCTTCGTAGGTAACTATACCTACTATACCTAATAAAGCGCTATGCATACTCGAGAGAAAGTTCTGTTTATGTTCGAGAGTATGTTTAAGCCCGACGTGTAGCGGAGGGCTTAAAGGAAACTCGAGATCGTTTTCTCCCCTTGGTGTACCATGTACTAATACAACTCCTAAGAAATTCACGGCGAGTCCTACCGATAAGATGAGCTCTCTTTTCTGACATTGAGAGTCAAAGGGTAGTAATGATTCAACACCTCGATCGTAGAGATACTGTTATAAGACCTCAAATAAGAAATAGGCACTGAAACCGAAAAACTGTGGGGAATCAAATAAGTAAGTGTACAAATATTAACGCCCCTGCCCTCGGCTCTCAAATCTGCCACTGCAATGGCTGCAATCCCAGACTGCTATGAATATAGTATCGATGCATGAAAATCATATACATATTTTTCTCATCTACATCTAGACCTTTGATTTCAAAATATTTTTGTTGTTGGAAAAGTATTGGAAAGGACAGTGATTTGAAGATATTGAAGCAATAAATGCAACAGTATGAAGGAATTTTAGTTGCTCATGATGGAGAGTTTATTAGGGAGATAATTTAAAGCTTATAAAAAGTATTTCAATTGTATTATTTTTGGGGAGTCCGTGTCTTTCGGGGAGTCCGTGTCTACACAGGAATACGGTGATTGGAGAGATTTGAGCCGTTCTAAATCTATCTCTCATCCAAGAAGAAAACGGGACCTAAAGAAAGATGAAAATGTGCACTTCGTTGCCATACACCTGTATCCGATGCACTCGATGCGATTATTCAGTTAAAAAAATAAATTATTACCCTAAAAGGGGACTTGGTATTCGGAAAGCACCAAGGTAAGTCGAATTTCACAGGACCAACCAATTTTTAAGTACTTACCTACATAATAACAAATATTTTAATAATATTTTAAGAAAACAATGAATAAATTCAGGCGTTACTTTGCGGAAATCCATATTTAATAATAACAAATATTTTTAAAATATTTTAAGAAATCATTATATATTATTGAATTAATATTTTAATATAAAAAAATCTATTTTTTCATATCTTTCATTCTTGAAGGTGCGGTCGTAGAGTCAAGACGTCCTGAAGATGCTTCGTGTAGAATCGAAACGCGTCGAAAATTCTTCCGGTTTGGTTGCGTGGCGTTTGTGACGTCACGTCAGCTTAATAGGAAAATTAGGCGGAATTGTCACTAGATATATTTTTTAAGTGTTTTATTAAAATATTGATTTCATGTTTTCTTAAAATACTTATTTGTTATTATTAAGTATGGATTTCCGTTTCGTGCGTGATACACGCCCGTGTTGCCGCCCACGTTTTGTTACCCGTGGGGCATTTGCAGCGATTTTCGAGTTGTACCGACAAAAATGCTACATGCTGGCTTAATTGACGGATAAGACGGTGGTTTTGGTGGATCCTGCCCAAACATCCACCTCAAGCGGAATTCAAAACCATAGTCGGTACAGTGCCCGCCCCATAAATAGAACCAACCACTAACTCGAGTCAGGAAAGGATTAAGTATAGTTGGTAATGGCTTTCTCCCACTGCTTTGTCAACTTGGAAACATACCTATTATAAATCAAGATAAAATTAGCCTAAAATACTATATGTATAAGTGTTGACGATGTGGTTTGGGCTTTTGGTTCAAGTCATTCAATGTACCTCAGTGCTTATGCATGTGTTTGTGTATAAGGACATGTTGAAGCCACGATACGGCGATGCGACGTACCGAGGTCGAAAAACACACGAACAAAACACCTAAGACTTCCTTATGTATGTGTACTGTCACTCAATTAAGTATAATGCCTATGATTCTTGTAAACAATATTATGATAAGCATTATTGTCTCGGCACGGCAAATCGTTAAGGAAGTTGCTGTAGTTAAAACCTATCAAATCAAATCAAATCAAATTCTATTTATTTGCCAGAATATTGTCATTAAATAGATGTCACATATTAAAAGTTTCAAATATTCTACCTTTATCAGGTATACAAATGTTAAATCTATATAGATTTATCATAAAATTACATATTAATAATCTTAGTAATAATCATCTTCCTATCCTGTTCCACTCAATCTGGGGTAGTATTTTCCCGAGTTTTCTATTATCGATTAGTCGGTTACGGCATCTAATTGGGGGGGACATGAAACAGCCTCATTCCAAAGCTGGGGCTGGGACTCAATGACTGAAGATAAACAGGCTACTTACATATTTATATAGTACATGCAAGCAGAAGAAGCTGCCTACACTCACACATATATATTAGTAAATGCGTAGGTATATACCATTAGGTTCCTCACTATTTAGATCTCCAGGCTTCGCGCACACCGTCACAAACAAACACATAAACACAATCCAATACAACATTTTTCTATACAAAATCACAACATTATAAAATCGCGACATTTACGACCAGCCGCTCGATTATTGCAATCATTTTAGAAAATGAAAAAAAATATGGAGCGTTGTACGTTATCACTGATCTGTACGATACGGTTATCATTATTTTTGACGTCACTGAGCTGACTGACAGTGTGGTGTAGGACGTAGGTATCTACCTAACATGATTGTAATAGAAAATGTAGTTTACATACAGCCTTGACTGCGCAGCTCAAGCTGGACTGAGAAACAATTGTTTCTGAAGATAAGATATTTGTGAATACCTCAGTTCCTATTTGCTATAGCAGGTACACATACTTATAGTATAGAATAATATGTCGCAGTGCAGGTTAATGATCCTGCCCTTATCCCGCGCTAAGTGGGACGGCACAAATTGAGGTTATTAGACAGTTGATGCTACTCACGTGGGGTGCTAATTTTTTTATGATTTTCAGTGGCCTAGTTAAATATAATAATAATTTACAATACAACTGTTAAAGTAAGTTTGCATAAAACACACTCTTGTCGACACGTTATAGCTATATGCCTTTGCTCATCTGAATATTATACGAGGCCTGGTATAACCCCATACAATGAACATAAATCACCCCTGGCCGTCGAAGATAATTTCGTTTAACTACCCGCAACGCGCAAAAACCTGTTCTGTCCCGTTTTGTTTTTCATTTATACATCTTACTTGACAGTAAAAAGAATATAAAAACAATTGGTCGTTGCCCACGATACTACCAAGGCATACTGCTAGTAGTACCTAATAAATGTTTATAAATTCTTAACTTTTGGAATTTGGATGTCGGAACCTTAGAAGGCGATGCGAACACAGTATTAAATGACTTGGCGAGTACTTAGCGAGCCAATAAGACGATTTTCGTCTTATTGGCCATGAACTATTTTTTTTCTGAATGTGCTACTTCGAATGATCGATTCAAGAAGAGAGTTTCGATTATTGAAAGATTCGTCTTACTTGCGCCTATTATAACATTTGTAGAAAAATGCTCGCTCCGTCTTCACCCATTCTTGACGAATATTTATCACTATTTGTCGAAGAACAAATTCAAATGTTTAGAAGTGCTTCTAGCAGATTTTTCAAAATTAACGCCCATATGGCTTTTACAATTATTAGATATTGTCTTTTCGTTCCTACATATACATACTATTTGAGATGTTGTCAGCTGTGGAAACACAGTGAGCTTATTTTATAAGCTTAGACAACTTAGTAAAATATATCTACGTTAAGTGTCGGTTCTGAATGTTGGGATGATAACGCTTGGGCGCAAGTTTCCTTCCCTGTGAGTTTGGGCATAGAGACACGCAATTTTTTTTTGTCTTCTGTATACAGTCACACACAAATTAGTAGCAAAAATCTTGCACCATCTTTAGGCTCTTTTGATGTAGCATATCTGGCTGAGACCAAAAACACATGGAGACTGGCTTGTCCAAATACTGAATCCCCAAAAATTGTTACATCTCAGAAACAATGGGATCGCTAGCTAGCACGGAAATATCTTTTAAATAGGTGCATCGCAGATCGTGAGCGTTTTTCGCTGTTTCTGTGTGGGAATCTGGTCTTTGGTTACAAGTCATTCCTACTTACAAAACTGGTAGCCTTATAGTCATCTACTTTTCGTCTTCCTATTAGCGTACGCAAGGTGTTGTGTTGCACATCACTGCGCCAGTGTGGTACTGCTGTTGATCAACTTGGTCACCATGGCCTCTCCTGCTCTCGAACTGCTGGTTGAATTTCCCGCTACGCCACCCTTACCGGTATCATTCACTTCACTTTTACCAGCGTCAATGTTGCAGCTATTTTCGAACCGAATGATCTGATGCGTGACGATGGTAAAATAATTTAAGTTGACGGCATGACTCTGGTTTCGTGGAAGTTGGCTCTTAGTGTGGGACGCTACATGCGTAGACAATTTAGCGCCGTCATATCTTTCTGATATCAACGAACAACAAGTGAGGGCTGGCGTTACGGCTACTTCGGCGGAGCAACTCAAGCGGCACAAGTATGCTGACCTCGGTAGTGGTATTTGGCCGTTTGGGGTCTCTACCCCAAACGGCCAAATACCACTACCGAGGCAATCACGCGTCGCATCGACCAAGCGCTGTGATAAGTTTTGGAAAATACGATGACCTCCGGTCCGCACAGACCCAACGTCTCTACGTTGGGTCTGTGCGGACCGGAGGTCATCGTATTTTCCAAAACTTATCACAGCGCTTGGTCGATGCGACGCGTGATCAAAATGCTGGCACCTATTCGGCTCAACGAATAAGCATTGCAATTCGACGGGGCAATACCAGATGCTGGGCACATCGCTGCCAACTGGTAGTGCTCGCGCAGGTGGACTGCCTGTGAGGCTGCAATGACTTGAAGGTTGTCTAAATGCTTTTATTGAAGTAGCTGTAGTGTTGTATATATTAAAAGGTACGTATAATAAACTGATGTTTATTATTTTATTCCTAAATAATACAATTCGTTTTTATAAACACATGTTGATATTTATTTCTGTTTTGTTTCCCATTCAATGTTCCAAAGAAGGTAAAGTAAATTAAACATCTTAAAGTATTAAAATAAAAACGATATCAGACGTTTTATTGCAGTGAAAAGTTAAATGCGTGGTACTTACACAATAAACTTGTGTGTATGCTGGTCCGACTCTATGAATAATACTATATGGTATGAGTTTATATTTACAATTATTTTTTATTCAGTTCTGATCCCATTTATTATTTAAAGTGGAATCCGTTTATTAATAATTATATTACTATATGTACCGGTCTTTTTTTTTTAATGCTTTATAGGTTAGCCTTTGACCACTATCTCACCTGATGGTAAGTGATGATGTGGTGGAAGATGTTGTTCAGGCTAACCTAGAAGTACTGGCTCTCAAGGACAGCTGCCGGAACACACCGTTAGGTGCTTGGCGACAGATTTTCTACTTGAGGGTGGTAGCTAGCCAGGCGAGCATTCGCAAAATGCCCTACCACCATGCTATAACGATTTCCATCTTAAGACAACAACCGGGACCGACGGCTTAACGTGCCCTCCGAAGCACGGAAACGCTCAGTAGTAATGTCACTAGCGGTCACCCATCCAACTCATGACCGCGCGCGACGTTGCTTAACTTTGCTGATCGGTTAAGAACAGCTAAGTAAACTTCGCTACGAACGCTTCAAACTTCAAGGTCTGACCACGCTTGATAGTGTTGTGGGTAATGAAGATATGTGCACCTAATTATAAATTGCCTATGTTAACCTCTTACTCGTTTCTCTTCTAATTAAGGTAATGGAAATCAATTGGTTTCATACTACTTACTCATAAACCATAACTCTCTCTCATGAACTATACAGACGAGTCACGGGGTCAACATTTTCAAAGTAATAATAGCTATAGCACAACTACTTGAGTAATTTAATTAGTCCGCAGGAACCAACCAAAATTTTACCTATTTACATTCACCGTAAGAATTGCCAGATTTTTCTTCGTCTAGCACTTTTTTGAAATCATTTTTTGAATCATTGCTGGCCCCATTACTATGAACCGCGGCGCAGGAGGCACTGCAGGGTGGATTCGGCGGTGCTTGAAGTTTAGCACATGGTTGTAGGGCTATTTGCAAATTCTTACAGGGCCAGGGGCTAGTAGACCAAGGATAATTTCTAAACCAAAAAAAATGGTATGATGAAACCGCTGGAAAAAGGAAGAGAATATAATTAAAGTGAAAGGAAAAATAATTTACGGGCGATCTGAGGTCGGGAAGTGGATGGGGGTGAGTTTTTAATGGTAAAAACGGTATATCTCGATTTCTGGCAAAACTACAAGACCTATGGAAAAAAAATAAATGACAAAGTTCGACCCCTCGCAAACTTCGAAGAATTTTCAGTCGAGAAAGTGCACCTAATGAGTCAACCATTCGAAGAGTGGTCAACACATTTGAAGAAACTGGGTCGGTTATAGACCGTATGACTCGTGTGCGTCAACTTACCGGTATATACGTATATCGAAAACATTGCTCCTGTAAACGAAAGTGGCGCCAAAAACCCGAAAACATCAATTCGGCATCGTTCTCAACAACTTCAAATTTCACGAAGCACTACGAAACGAATTTTGACAAAAGACCTCTACCTTCATGCGTACTAAATTCAACTTACTCAGGAGCTCAAACCAGCAGATCATGGAAAGCGCCGGCAATTCGTTCAATGGTTAATGGAGAAACGTGAAGTTAATACTAATTTTTCAAAAAGTCATCTTCGCCGATGAAGCGCATTTCCATGTGAATGGCTTCGTGAATACACAAAATTGTCGAATTTGGGGCTCAGAAATGAGAAACAAATGCACCGACAAAGAGCAACTGTCTGGTGCGGATTTTGGTCAGGCAGTGCATGCAATTTGAGTCTTTTTTTTTACGATTTCTGATATATTATCCGAATAAACTATAAACAATTCCTGAGCTCAAATCCTGTAATGTAAAGTGTAATCTGTAAAAAAGTCATGGATTTTTTTATGAAGAGAGTAATGTCCCGTCCTACGATACTTTACTTATTCGTAGGTCCCGTCCTTTTAGACATAGGGGGGCTATTTGACGGATATTTTATTCCATACTCAACCCATTAGCATCGGCGAAAATGATAACAATAGAATTTCATTCATAACTAAGACATAGTAGTCCTGATGTTGCCAGCTTATTAATCGGAACATCTTCTTTACAATCTAATAAAGAATCACGTATGTCTCAAAAAATATGTTTTTATTTCAAAATTAAAAAGAGCACTCTTACTGAGACACCCATTACAACTGACGTTGTTGTCACTAGGTGCTGCAAAACAAGGCTCGATGACTGTACCATAGATGGCCTGGAGCAGAGCAGTAATAATGGTTTATCCATAGTATACACACTACTAGTAAGGTAGTTGGAGATTCTGATCCCCCTCGATACTAACCACTATGACAATAGCAGTAGTGTTAAAGCAGATTATATTTTTCAGAGCCACAGCTGTTCTTTATTAAATTTAAGATGAATTGAATGCATGCTTGGTGAAATGGTTGTGTTGGATCACGTAATCTTGACTTTTGTCATGATTTATTGACGAGATCAATACGTTATGTAAAATGTTATCTATGGCACGAGTACCTACATATAAATCGATATTGTACTTATATGTTTTGCATATTTTTGATATTTTTTTATAATTTTAAAAGGACAAGGTCACATTAACTCTGTACCTGGCGTTGATGATGTCATATCGTCGTTTGTGGTTTGGGGGTGAGCGTGGAGAGATGAAGGGCACAGAAGGATGAAGGGAGCGAGAGGGGAAATCGCATTGACAAAAATAACTATAGCCTATGTTCATCAGGTATAATGTAGGATTCTATGATGAAAGACTTTTTCAAATCGGTCCAGTAGTTTTTAAGTTAATTTAATTTAGTTACAAAAATACAAATCTTTCCCTGTTATACCTAATATTAGTGTAGATAAGTAGGTACGAGTACACTTATTAATGTGTGTAGCCAGGGTTATTAGTACCAGCTACGAGTGTGGTATTAAAAGGAAAACATCTTTAAGTCTTAATCAAATCCATGGTTCCTATCAACAAATATACAGTCCCACCAACTTATCTGTTCAGGCGGCAAAAAAAAGAACTACAACATTCCTTCAAATTGTGACAGTTTGTAGTTGATTTCCTTGACCAGTAGCGCCCTCGAAAACTGCACAGTTAAGTTGGTGGTACTATATCTCAAAGTCCGATCTTAAGATGCAGTTTTGACGTTTAATGTATGGAACATCTGTCGAAAACTGCAACTTATAATCGATTTCAACTTTGAGATAAATTTATTAATGCGAGATATAGGTAGTGTATGTAAGAAAAATTAAAATGGGCAAAACCGAAGTGGTCTGACGGTACAAATCCGAAGTTCTTTAAAAACTATATTAGGTAGTTATTAAAGAAGTTTCGAAGCGCTCGTAGTGAAGTTTGCTTAGCTGTTCTTAACCGATCAGCAGAGTTAAGCAACGTCCGCCGCGGTCATGAGGTGGATGGGTGACCACTAGTGACATTACTACTTCCGTGCTTCCGAGGGCACGTTAAACTGTCGGTCCCGGTTGTCTTCTTAGGATAACAGTCGTTATAGCTTGGTGGTAGGGCATTTAGGCTGGCTAGCTACCACCCTCAAGTAGAAAATCTGTCACTAAGCAACTAAAAGTGTGTTCCGGCAGCTTTCCTTGAAAGCCAGTAATTCTAGGTAAGCCTGAACAACATCTTCGACCACATCAACACTTACCATCAGGTGAGATAGTTATCAAAGGCTAACCTATTAAGTATAAAAAAAAACTATCTCAAAACGTAATCCTCATAAATATTTACAATCAAACTTTAACTCCTGATTGCTAACAATCCAGTTAAACATTTAAACTAAAAATTGCGTAATAAATCATTATTGGCTTTGACTACTTTCTTACCTCATGTTGCGGTCGAAGATGTTGTTCAGGCTAACCTAGAATTACTGATTCTCAATGACAGTTGCCGGAACACACGGGTGCTACAGATTTTTTACTTGAGGGTGTTAGCAATCCAAGCGGACATGCTTAAAATGCCTTACCACAATCCCAAATCCTTATAACGACTGATACTGGAATCGCGTGCCATGGCTTGGTTGCAAATGCCACTGGCGGCGCTGATGTTCACACAACCAAGTCATGACCACAGCGGACGTAGCATAACTTAGAACCAAGCTGCGATAAAGAAGCTTAAAATTAAATTTTAAATATTCAATGATTCACTTTAAATGATAGTTGATCAAGTTTCTAACTTGTTTTTGTTTCAGTGACAGTGACAGTTCTATAGGCATTCTTACTATTCTTATAGTTATAAAACCATACAAAAGCTAGTATAAAAATGTCATTGCTTTGGTACTTATCTATAAATAACCTCCCAAGCCATAGCTATATCGATTCCAATGACTTCCATTCCCCAGCTTATCAACATTGACATTTCGGTATCAGAATGATTGATACTTATAAAATCGTATGAATTTATTACTAGTCCAACCTTGAAACAATGGGATAGTATGACCGCAGCCTAAATGTCCATCCTTTATTGTTTAATATATTGACTCCATAGTTTATTTTAATATATAGGGTTATTGGAAAAGTGCTAAAACCTATTAGGGTTGATTTCTGCTAGTCCTAACAAACATTTTGGGGAAAAAGTTGTGTTTGTTTACGTGTACTTGACGGAATAAGCACGAGGACCACCTGATGACAAAAGTCTCTTGAAGCTGTAATATATTATTTCATATTTTGTATTACATTGCTCGATGTAAATATTTCAAACACTATTTAAACGGAGCGCGGCGCGGTCCAGTGTTGCCGGTTGTGTACTAGACAACTTATTGTTTTAGGTTTTGAGCGTACCTCCATTGCCATTGCCGCGTAGATTACAAAAGGATATATCCTTTTGTAATCTACTTAATTATATATAGAATTTATAAATTCTGCTTTTTTTATTTCTGATAAATAAGCCACACTTTGACCACAATCTCACCTGATGGTAAGTGAAGATGTGGTCGAAGGTGTTAACAGTCTTAACCTAGAATTACTGGCTCTCAAGGACAGCTGCCGGAACACACTGTTAGGTGCTTGGCGACAGATTTTCTACTTGATCGCTAACCAGGCGGGCATTCACAAAATGCCCTTCAACCATGCTTCTTCAGCCTTGTGTTAGTTTTTTTCCGAGTATAGCGAGGGAAATTTTAAATCCAGAAGAGTTATAACCATAATCCTGAATGCAGCGAGGGATTTGCAAGCTCGCCCACCATGAAGACAGCTTTATCCCCGAGAAGAATATAATCTACGTTTGACACGTTAGAGTAGGTAGAGTACAGAAGATTATTGGGTTGATTAGTGTATCAAATATAAACAAAATTTAAACGTTTCTGTTAATAATTTATACATTAGTAACAATTTATAATATTTATAATCTTTTGTACTCTACCCACTCTTACGTGTCAAAGGTAGCCTTTGCCTATCATGCATTAAAAAAAATAAAAAATGTTAAGAACAAAGACAAGTGTCTTGCAATAATTACTAGTAAAGAAATCGTACCCAGATACCCAAGATACAGGCACTCGCCTAGTTTTGTATCAATGTTTACCAGTGTTTCATTATAATAGATAAGCTACATCTGAAAATTATTGTCTAAAACCTTTTTTGACATATGACGTTTGTATTTTTTATGTTTTCAGAAAAAAAACAAAAGAACGCTAGCAGGGCCAGTATGGATTTTCATTAATGATTATTCTTAACCTTACCATGTCCATCTATTTATCAATAATGCACCATAATATGAACATTGTGTCAATAAAGTTATTTATACCTAGAATCTTTTTACCATCTTAATTTTTAATTAATTTAAGTAGTAAATTGACATAATAGGGTGAATTTTAGTCGCTGATTGGCGCGAACTTTGCGATTATTTTTATAGTTTAGATAGAAAGGTGTTTCCATATTGATTTTCCGCCAGGAGAGGCATTGCTCTCTAAGGCTTTGTGAACTAATTGAAAAACTATAATGTATTTTATTTCAGCCTTTGACCACTATCTCACTTGATGGAAAGTGATGATGTGGTCGAAGATGTTTTTCAGGCTAACCTAGCATTACTGGCTCAAGGCCAGCTGCCGTTAATTGCTTGGCGACAAAATTTCTACTTGAGGGTAGTAGCTAGCCAGGCGGGCATTCGCAAAATGCCCTACCACCATGCAAAAATATTTTAATAAAATATATTAAAAATTAAATATCGTATTTTGTCATCTACAAATTGTTATATACAATATAAATAATAACATTTACGTAACGTATATGTTATTGTTACATATTATATATGTTACGTTTTATGTCACTATGTGGCAAAATTTACGGCCTGACCCAAATATGGAATTTAATTCTTGCCCTCCTGCCCTCCGTAGCAGTGAAGGAATGTCGTATAAACATCCATACCTGCCCTGCTAGCGTTTTTTTGTTTTTTTTTTAGCTGCGAACATAAACAAATACTAACGTCAAATTTCAAAAAGGTGTTATATCAAATTATTAGAAAAAAAAATGAGTTTTTAATTGTACTTGATTTTTACCACCTGCGCACAGTTTTTTATGGTAGATAAGTGACCTGAGTAGGCACGTAATTCCCGGATCGTGTAAGCGTTTCTAAGCAAAGGAGAGTCGAAGAAGCTCATGTTTCTGTGTACCTATCCGAACTAATCAGAAGATCAACTGATCTCAATAGGCAATTATTGTGAGATGTATGTGGTGGAGCATTTTGCGTATGGATAGTCTACCCTCAAAAAGAAAATATATCACCAAGCATGCCCACCTCCATTTCCGTGAGGCAATTATAGGGCATATTAGAATTGCGTGATGGCCTGGCTATATAGCTACCAAGTGATCCATCGTATTTGATTTCAAGCGTATTGTACAAAATTAGTATTGCTTCAAATCGGTTCTCGGCCAACGACGATGCAGTCAACGGAAAAAATATTATATATAAGTACTTTCATTTATTATTAATCAATTTCTATAGAATCGTGATACCTATCAGAAGATAGATGCCAATTTCTTGTCCCATACCTCAAGAAATATCATCGAAGTTGGACAGCCCGCTTGAATATAAATAAGATCTATAATAGAATTTGAGAAGTTTTCTTAAGACAAAAAGTGTCAAGTTGGCCGTAACAAAATACTTGTGTAAACAAAGAATACCAGAATCCGATATTTTTGCGCGAACTCGACATTTTACTCCCTTGTTTTTTTGTAGAACTAGTGTTTCGCCCTCAATATAGCTACCGATTGATTCTCATTCACCCCGGACCGATTGAGGTCGCATGTGAACTTATATGTATCGATTTAGGGTTCCTTACCCAAAGGGAGGCTAAACAGAGGCCTATTAATGACGATGATACACCTCTGTTGTCTGTGTGCCTCGTCCGCTCGTGTATGTACTGGGTTACATATATATATATATATATATATGGATAGAATTTGTATAGACCTTTGATTTAAAGGTGAATATTGGACTAGAAGTTCAAGTAAATAATTGTAATATTTTATTTTTGCAATAACGCATGATCCGCGGATTTTGTAGTACAACGTAAGTTGAACTATAGGTATCGCTTCATACCCATACGATGGCTAAGAATAAGAGGACACATTAGAGTTATGAGTCATATTTTATGTTGGCTTAGAGGACAGAGCATACCCCGGCTATAGGGGTGGATAGCGCGGGTTCGAATCCCACACATGTTTATAATTTTTCCTCTTGTAATTCAATCAAATAATTTTTCAATTATTTGTCCTTCCCCCCCTTCTGTCTCCCCCTGGACATGGGACACATGAGAAGTAAACCGAAAAAAGTACCCTATCATGTGGGCTGTAATCGTGGGGTTAATTGAGAAGAGTATATTTTTTTTAATCCAAGATTTTAAATAAATGCAGCAATTATAGTTGAAGATTTGAGCCCATTTTTGTTACGGAATCTATATCAAAAACTAAACGGGAATCTGAAATTTCGGTATATTGTGAACCATATCAACAAATACTGAAAAGGACGATTTATATCTGTGCTCAAAGTCAATTAACCTTATTTCTTTTTCGGGCTGTTGCAATGGGTATCCCTAAAAGAGTCAGGCTTGACTCCCACTTGGCTAGATTTTTACATTTCTGCTATCAGATCGATTAGATTTTGAGCATTATTTGACCTGTTAGTAAGCATTGATGTGGTGGAATAGTACCATCCACAAGCTCAACATAGAATAACTGAGAATCGAAAACAGCCTCCGAAAAACACTGTTAGATGTTTGGCGACGCAATTTCTACTTATAGTCCTCCTAGAAGACCTTTGCCATTGTACTAATGCAAGCAGCTGCCCTCATGTAGAAAATCTCTCGCCAAGCATCTGACGGTGTGTTTCGGCGGCTCTCTTCGAGAGCCAGTAATTCTAGGTTAGCCAGAACAACATCTCAAAACATCAGAAAGGCTGGAGTACTCTGTTTCTACCTACAGTTTTGCAGGAACAAATTAAATTACTTGCGCGCAACCTAGTAGGTTATCTTTTATACTATACTCGTATTGTGGCCTTTTTATTTAAAGTCGTCCTAAAGCGACGCACTGGGAATAGCTACTATATATGCCTTAGATACTAGCTAAGTAAAATACCACGGAAGTATGTACACTAAGAAAAGTGGCCAAATTGGAAATTAAGGACATATAATAAGTATTAATTTTGAAAAATATCGACACCTGTTTAATTTGTTATGAGCTTTTTTTTTATGTTATTGTGACGGAACAAGCCCGAGGCCCACCTGATGTTAAGTAGACTAACCTCTACCTATAACAGACGCATTTCGTCAACGACGAATTGCACTGTGCCCGTCACACTGAGACGTCCAGTTGTTAGGTCTCATTAGCCTGTAATTTTTCTGGCTCTCAAGGACTGCTGCTGGAACACACCGTTAAGTGCTTGGCGACAGATTTTCTACTTGAGGGTGGTCGCTAGCCAGGCGGGCATTCGCAAAATGCCCTTCCACCATGCGGTGAAGCTCAAGCTCTGGGCGGGATTCGAACCATGGACCTGCTGCGCGGCAGTCCATAGCCAATGCCACTGAGCCATCACTGCTTCAAGCTGTGAGCACATTGCTATAAAAATATATGTAGGCACTTTTTTGTTAAGTGAGTTTGTGAACTATGTCGTCACAAAAAAAGTGTCAAGTCCGTAATATGTCTGTCTGTATTTTAGGCTTTTTTGTACCTAGATAATTTTGGAATATAAGTTATTTCTGATGCAAGTCTGCAAAGTTGTTAATTGGCCTGAGTACGTACTTATTACTTATTGAAACCTGAGGAAGCGAAGGATTCTAGAATTGAACTACGAGCAAAGCGGGTGCTTCAAAATCTAGAATCCTGTAGCCCAAGCACGAATAACTTGCGAAATCGTAACCGTTTCGTAAACGTATCGAAATGTCACCATTTTGTGTGGGATTTGATCAGCGCTACAGTGCGTAAAAGGAACTAAATTTTGGCAGAAAATAAGGTTTTGACAACAAACGTGTCGAGATTTTAACGTGAACTAAGGGAAAAGTGCGCCAAATGAGGAGCATGCCACTTCGCACGTGGATGTGAGTAGGGTGTTGTATGCATTATATATACGCACGGCAGGGCTGTACACCATCTTAGTGTCCTGACAGGGTTTCATACGATATGTTCGTGTGAGCGTGTCTTGAGATACAATAGCGTAAACATATTATTCGTAATATGTTCTAGTGTTTCGACCAGAGTGTTAGAGAAAAAAAAATGTATGACTCTCAAACGCTGCCCGATAAATGGCAATATAAATTACATGGGGCCAAATCCCAATTGGCGAAACGTGGATGTTTACACACCTCTGCCTAACCCTTCGGGGAATATAGGCGTAATTGTATGTATGCTTGTATGTATTATGGTTTTAGTAATATTTTTATTTACCTACATATGTTTTTTCTTTGTTCACCTTTTACAGAGAAATTAGTCGAAGGGCTCTTCAGAGAAAGTTTCAAGACGCATTAGACTTGTCCGACATCGAGTTTAAGAACAGATTTCGGTTAACTAAAAAAGCATTCCTTTTTCTAAACGCGAGCTCTGCCAGAAAACAAACTTGACAAATAGTAGAAGAATTAGTGTTCAAACCAAGGTGAGTTTCTAATATACTTTATTTGGTTGGTATTTAATAGTAGTTTATAAAAACAAGCAAGTAAACCAAACGATTGTATACTGCTGCTTCAACTTATAACAAAAACATGTACCTACCTCAATGTTCTTTTGATGTCACTACGTTGCACTCGCTACCCAAAAACGGTTCTGTGTCCCATGAATGCAATACTCGTAGCTACCTTTCTTTTTAATTTTGAACGTAGCTATTTATTAATTTATACCGAACAGTGGTTTTTTTTAAGCTCAAGCGTAAATTTTACATTGAAACTACCATTTAAGATAATAACTTCACAAGACCTGTCGCAACGCCTTCAATCGTCAATCAAGATTTGATGTATTTAACTAGCTATTTTTTACTTGTCAATTTCATACTTTTTAAATGATAAGAACTTTCTTGGAGAGGTGCACTTGCACAAAGCAACTTGTGAGTACTTCATAGAAGACACGCATACCTACGTCTTAAAACTAAAATGGTGCTAAAATATATTGTCCTCTCTATTGTATACATACATAATTTATAAATGTGTTTTATAAATGTATTCGCAGATTCTATGTGCACTCTCTTTTTATGCCACGGGGTCATACCAAAGACTGATTGGAACGGCACAAAGTTTGGGACAAATAACAGTCAGCAAGTTTATATCTGAGGTGACTGATGCTCTTATCACTCCTGCTTTAATGAATTCAATCATTAAATTCCCAGTGACAAAAACCGAAAGAGACTTTATTAAGAATGAGTAAGTAAAGTTAAAGTAAACAGTTAATGCTTAAGGTAGAGAAAAAATTAGCTCTCAATGATAGCTACCCCAATGGGGTGCCGGGATAGAATGTCACCTCCCCCCTCCCATCTCTTCCCTTGGGTGTCGTAAGAAGCGACTAAGGGAAAAATATTGCAAGTCGGGCAGCAGCACCTTCTGAGAAACCGTTATCTTATACTGCGATCCCCAAGCCGTCTGCCAAGCGAGTCAATCCGGCTAATACAGTACAGATAGCTACAAACGAAAATAGTTCAACATAATTTATTCTTAACATTTCATTATTTTTTCCAGATTCTACACTGAATTTGGCTTTCCAGGTGTAATCGGATGTATCGACGGAAGTCATTTTCATATTCAAACACCGAAAAAAGATTTGGAGCATATATATTACTGCAGAAAGCATTTTCATTATGTACAAATTGTACGTAGGTATAGCAGACGTTTCTGATTCGAGCAAATGCGTAGATGTGATTCAAGTTAATTCATTTAGGTCAACAGTTTTTACTTCAGATCTGCGACAATGATTGCAGAATTTTGAATGTGAATGCTAGGTTTGGAGGTGCAACCCATGATGCATTTATTTGGGAATATAGTGCTGCTCATGACTTAATGCAGGAGTTACACAGAAGTAATGAACAAGTATGGTTGTTAGGTTGGTTGTAATATTTATATTTCACTCAAAATTGTTTCATGTAGGTACATATTGTATGTTTCTTTCGTAGCGCCAATAATTTAAATTATATTTATAGGTGATTCCGGCTACCCGCAGCGGCCCTGGCTAATGACTCCTATTTCCGATGCTGCTGAAGGAAGTCCCGAATCAAAATATAACTCAGTGCATGGGAAAACGAGGGTCACTATAGAAAATACTTTTGGAAGGCTGAAAAATCGATGGCGTTGCTTGAGTAAAGATCGCACGCTTCATTATACACCTGAAAAGTGTGCAAAAATTATAATGACATGTTGAGTGTTACATGACTTAGCCATAAATTTTAACATACCCGAACCAGAACAATCTAATGATTCTTATAGTAACCATGATCCGATTTCACCATCTGCAAACGTTCAGCACATACTTGAAAATAATAGCAACTGTGACGCTTTGTCAAAGGGCAGAGCCATAAGAAATTTGTTAATTGAAATAATTAATAGACAGCATATTAAAACTTCAAATTAGATCTTCCAAATACTTTCCCTATATTAGTATCTTGTAGATAATTAATGATAAAATAAAATATTTCTGGTAGGATGCAGAGACCTCAGAGTACAAAAACATTTGATTGTTTTTTTTTTCATATTATTGTGAGGGAACAAGCTCGAGGCCCACCTGAAGTTAAGCGGACTAACCTCTGCCTATAGCAGATGCATTTCGTCACACGTCTCGGATTGCACTGCCGCCGTCACCTAGAGACGTAGTTGTTAAGTCTCATGTGCCTGTAATTTCACTGGCTCTCAAGGACTGCTGCCGGCACGGACCGTTAGGTTGGTGCTTGGCGCCAGATTTTGTACTTGAAGGTTGTCGCTAGCCAGGCGGGCATTCGCAAATTGCCCTTCCACAATGCGGTGAAGCTCAAGCCCGCGGCGGGATTCGAACCATGAACCTACTGCGTGGCCATAGCCAATGCCACTGAGCCATCACTGCTTCAACATTTAGGAAATTTAAAGTCAGTTTCTCTATTCCTATCAATTGCACTTTCATCGCGGACATGCACTAAAAATTGGTACTTTGAAATACCTGAAGATTACAAAATTACAACTAAAGGAAAATTATAGTCATCTGTGGGATTCATATACAATATAAATAAACAATAACATATACGTAATATATATGTTATTGTTACATATTATATATATTACGTTTTATGTCACTATGTGGCAAAATTTACGGCCTGACCCAAATATGGAATTTAATTCTTGCCATCCTGCCCTCCGTAGCAGTGAAGGAATGTCGTATAAACATCCATACCTGCCCTGCTAGCGTTATTTTGTTTTTTTTTAGCTGCGAACATAAAAAAATACAAACGTCAAATTTCAAAAAGGTTTTATATCAAATTATTAGAAAAACTATGAGTATTTTTTTGTACTTGATTTTTACCACCTGCGCACAGTTTTTTATGGTAGATAAGTGACCTGAGTAGGCACGTAATTCCCGGATCGTGTAAGCGTTTCTAAGCAAGGGAAGGTCGAAGAAGCTCATGTTTTTGTGTACCTACCCGAACTAATCAGAAGATCAACTGATCTCAATAGGCAATTATTGTGAGATGTATGTGGTGGAGCAATTTGCGTATGGATAGGCCACCCTCAAAAAGAAAATATATCACCAAGCATGCCCACCTCGCCGTGAGGCAATTATAGGGCATATTAGAATTGAGTGTTGGCCTGGCTAGCTACCAAGTGATTCATCGTATTTGATTTCAAGCGTATTGTACAAAATTATTATTGCTTCAAATCGGTACTCGACCAACGACGAAGCAGTCAAAGGGAAAAATATAAGTACATCATTTTATTATTAATCAATTTCTATAGAATCGTGATATCAGAAGATATATAGATGCCAATTTTTTGTCCCATACCTACCTCAAGTAATTCTCAAGAAATATCATCGAAGTTGGACAGCCCACTTGAATATAAATAAGATCTATAATAGAATTTGAGCAGTTTTCTTAAGACAAAAGTGTCAAGTTGGCCGTAACAAAATACTTGTGTAAACAAAGAATACCAGAATCCGATATTTTTGCGCGAACTCGACATTTTACTCCCTTGTTTTTTTGTAGAACTAGTGTTTCGCCCTCAATATAGCTACCGATTGATTCTCATTCACCCCGGACCGATTGAGGTCGCATGCGAACTTAAATGTATCGATTTAGGGTTCCTTACCCAAAGGGAGGCTAAACAGAGGCCTATTAATGACAATGTTACACCTCTGTTGTCTATGTGCCTCGTCCGCTCGTGTATGACCCTGGTTACAATAATTACATTTATATGTATATAATTTGTATAGAACTTTGATTCAAATGTCGTGGACTAGAAGTTCAAGTAAATAATTGTTATATTTTATTTTTGCAATAACGCATGTTCTGCAGATTTTGTAGTAGGTACAACCTAAGTTGAACTATAGGTGTCGCTTCATACCCATACGATGGCTAAGAGAGGACAAATTAGAGTTATGATTCATATTTCATGTTGGCTTAGAGGTCAGAGCATACTCCGGCTATAGGGGTGGATAGCGCGGGTTCGAATCCCACACATGTCTATAATTTTTCCTCTTGTAATTCAATCAAATAATTTTTCAGTGATTTGTCCCCCTCCCTGGACATGGGACACATGAGAAGTAAGCCGATAAAAGTACCCTACCATGTTGGGTGTAATCGGTTAAAGGTTAATTAAGTAGAGTATTTTTTTAATCCATGATTTTTAAATAAATGCGGCAATTATAGTTAAAGATTTTTGAAGCGCTCGTAGCGAAGTTTACTTAGCTGTTCTTAACCGATCAGCAAAGTTAAGCAACGTCGCGCGCGGTCAGGAGTTGGATGGGTGACCGCTAGTGACATTACTACTGAGCGTTTCCGTGCTTCGGAGGGCACGTTAAGCCGTCGGTCCCGGTTGTCGTCTTTTGGATGGCAGTCGTTATAGCATGGTGGTAGGGTATTTTGCGAATGCCCGCCTGGCTAGCTACCACCCTCAAGTAGAAAATCTGTCGCCAAGCACCTAACGGTGTGTTCCGGCAGCTGTCCTTGAGAGCCAGTTCTTCTAGGTTAGCCTGAACAACATCTTCGACCACATCATCACTTACCAACAGGTGAGATAGTGGTCAAAGGCTAACATATCAGGCATAAAAAAAAAAAAAAAAAGATTTGAGCCCATATTTGTTATGGAGTCTACATCAAAAACTAAACTAGACAGGAATCTGAAATTTCGGTATATTGTGAACCATACCAACAAATACTGAAAAGGACGATTTATATCTGTCCTCAAAGTCAATTAACCTTATTTCTTTTTCGGGCTGTTGCAATGGGTATCCCTAAAAGAGTGAGGCTTGACTCCCACTTGGCCAGATTTTTACATCTGCCATCAGATCGATTAGATTTTGAGCATTATTTGACCTGTTAGTAAGCATTGATGTGGTGGAATAGTACCATCCACAAGCGCAACATAGAATAACTGAGAATCGAAAACAGCCTCCGAAAAACACTGTTAGATGTTTGGCGACGGAGTTTCTACTTATAGTCCTCCTAGAAGACCTTTGCCATTGTACTAATGCAAGCAGCTGCCCTCATGTAGAAAATCTCTCGCCAAGCACCTGACGGTGTGTTTCGGCGGCTCTCTTCGAGAGCCAGTAATCCTAGGTTAGCCAGAACAACATCTCAAAACATCAGAAAGGCTGGAGTACTCTGTTTCTACTTACAGTTTTGCAGGAACAAATTAAATTACTTGCGCGCAACCTAGTAGGTTATCTTTTATACTATACTCGTATTGTGGCCTTGTTATTTAAAGTCGTCCTAAAGCGACGCACTGGGAATAGCTACTTTTTATGCCTTAGATACTAGGTAAGTAAAATACCATGGAAGTATATACACTAAGAAAAGTGGCCAAATTGGAAATTAAGGACAAATAATCTTGAAAAGTATCGACACCTATTTAATTTGTTATGAGCTGTGAGCACATTGCTATAAAAATTTATGTAGGAACTTTTTTGTTAAGTGAGATTGTGAATTATGTCGTCACAAAAAAAGTGTAAAGTCCGTAATATGTCTGTCGGTATTTTAGGCTTTTTTGTACCTAGATAATTTTAGAATATAAGTTATTTGTTATGCAAATTTATCTCAATATCAATTTTTGTATCAATATTTGTCTGCAAAGTTGTTAATTGGCATGAGTACGTTTATTGAAACCTGAGGAAGCGAAGGATTCTAGAATTGAACTACGAGCAAAGCGGGTGCTTCAAAATCTAGAATCCTGTAGCCCAAGCACGAATAACTTGCGAAATCGTAACCGTTTCGTAAACGTATCGAAATGTCACCATTTTGTGTGGGATTTGATCAGCGCTACAGTGCGTAAAAGGAACTAAATTTTGGCAGAAAATAAGGTTTTGACAACAAACGTGTCGAGATTTTAACGTGAACTAAGGGAAAAGTGCGCCAAATGAGGAGCATGCCACTTCGCACGTGGATGTGAGTAGGGTGTTGTATGCATTATACGCACGGCAGGGCTGTACACCATCTTAGTGTCCTGACAGGGTTTCATACGATATGTTCGTGTGAGCGTGTCTTGAGATACAATAGCGTAAACATATTATTCGTAATATGTTCTAGTGTTTCGACCAGAGTGTTAGAGAAAAAAAAATGTATGACCCTGAAACGCTGCCCGATAAATGGCAATATAAATTACATGGGGCCAAAACCCAATTGGCGCAACGTGGATGTTTACACACCTCTGCCTAACTCTTCGGGGAATATAGGCGTGATTGTATGATGCTTGTATGTATTATGGTTTTAGTAATATTTTTATTTACTTATATATGTTTTTTCTTTGTTCACCTTTTACAGAGAAATTAGTCGAAGGGCTCTTCAGAGAAAGTTTCAAGATGCATTAGACTTGTCCGACATCGAGTTTAAGAACAGATTTCGGTTAACTAAAGAAGCATTACTTTTTTTAAACAATGAGCTCTGCCAGAAAAACTTTAAAAATAGTAGAAGAATTAGTGTTCAAACCAAGGTAAGTTTCAAACATACTTTATTTGGTAGGTATTTAATAGTAGTATATAAAAACAAGCAAGTAAACCAAATGATTGTATACTGCTGCTTCAACTTATAACAAAAACATGTACCTACCTCAATGTTCTTATGGATGTCACTACGTTGCACTCGCTACCCAAAAACGGTTCTGTGTCCCATGAATGCAATACTCGTAGCTACCTTTCTTTTTAATTCTGAACGTAGTCATTTATTAATTTTTGCCGAATAGTGGTTTTTTGTAAGCTCAAGCGTAAATTTTACATTGAAACTACCATTTAAGATAATAACTTCACAAGACCTGTCGCAACGCCTTCAATCGTCAGTCAAGATTTGATGTATTTATCTGGCTATTAGATACTTGTCAATTTCATACTTCTTAAATGATAAGAACTTTCTTGGAGAGCTGCACTTGCACAAAGCAACTTGTGAGTACTTCATAGAAGACACGCATACCTACGTCTTAAAACTAAAATGGTGCTAAAATATATTGTCCTCTCTATTGTATATATACATAATTTATAAATGTGTTTTATAAATGTATTCGCAGATTCTACGTGCACCCTCTTTTTATGCCACGGGGTCATACCAAAGACTGATTGGAACGGCACAAAGTTTTGGACAAACAACAGTCAGCAAGTTTATATCTGAGGTGACTGATGCTCTTGTCACTCCTGCTTTAATGAATTCAATCATTAAATTCCCAGTGACAAGAACCGAAAGAGACTTTATTAAGAATAAGTAAGTAAAGTTAAAGTAAACAGTTAATGCTTAAGGTAGAGAAAAAATTAGCTCTCAATGATAGCTACCCCCATGGGGTGCTGGGATAGAATGTCACCCCCCCCCTCCCATCTCTTCCCTCGGGTGTCGTAAGAGGCGACTAAGGGAAAAATATTGCAAGTCGGGCAGCAGCACCTTCTGAGAAACCGTTATCTTATACTGCGATCCCCAAGCCGTCTGCCAAGCGAGTCAATCCGGCTGATACAGTACAGATAGCTACAAACGAAAATAGTTTAACATAATTTATTCTTAACATTTCATTATTTTTTCCAGATTCTACACTGAATTTGGCTTTCCAGGTGTAATCGGATGTATCGACGGAAGTCATTTTCATATTCAAACACCGAAAAAAGATTTGGAGCATATATCTTACTGCAGAAAGCATTTTCATTCATTAAATGTACAAATGGTACGTAGGTATAGCAGACGTTTCTGATTCGAGCAAATGCGTAGATGTGATTCAAGTTAATTCATTTAGGTCAACAATTTTTATTTCAGATCTGCGACAATGATTGCAGAATTTTGAATGTGAATGCTAGGTTTGGAGGTGCAACCCATGATGCATTTATTTGGGAATATAGTGCTGCTCATGGCTTAATGCAGGAGTTACACAGAAGTAATGAACAAGTATGGTTGTTAGGTTGGTTGTAATATTTCACTCAAAATTGTTTCATGTAGGTACATATTGTATGTTTCTTTCGTAGCGCTAATAATTTAAATTATATTTATAGGTGATTCCGGCTACCCGCAGCGGCCCTGGCTAATGACTCCTATTTCCGATGCTGCTGAAGGAAGTCCCGAATCAAAATATAACTCAGTGCATGGGAAATCGAGGGTCACTATAGAAAATACTTTTGGAAGGCTGAAAAATCGATGGCGTTGCTTGAGTAAAGACCGCACGCTTCATTATACACCTGAAAAGTGAGCAAAAATTTTAATGGCATGTTCAGTGTTACATGACTTAGCCATAAATCTTAACATACCCGATCCAGAACAATCTAATGATTCTCATAGTAACCATGATCCGATTTCACCATCTGCAAACGTTCAGCACATACTTGAAAATAATAGCAACTGTGACACTTTGTCAAAGGGCAGAGCCATAAGAAATTTGTTAATAGAAATAATTAATGGACAGCATATTAAAACTTCAAACTAGATCTTCCAAATACTTTCACTATATTAGTATCTTGTAGAATGTAGATAATTAATGATAAAATAAAATATTTCTGGTAGGAGGCAGAGACCTCAGAGTAAAAAAACATTTGATTGTTTTTTTTTCATATTATTGTGAGGGAACAAGCTCGAGGCCCACCTGAAGTTAAGCGGACTAACCTCTGCCTATAACAGATGCATTTCGTCACACGTCTCGAATTGCACTGCCGCCGTCACCTAGAGACGTAGTTGTTAAGTCTCATGTGCCTGTAATTTCACTGGCTCAAGGACTGCTGCCGGCACAGACCGTTAGGTTGGTGCTTGGCGCCAGATTTTGTACTTGAAGGTTGTCGCTAGCCAGGCGGGCATTCGCAAATTGCCCTTCCACAATGCGGTGAAGCTCAAGCCCGCGGCGGGATTCGAACCATGAACCTACTGCGTGGCCATAGCCAATGCCACTGAGCCATCACTGCTTCAACATTTAGGAAATTTAAAGTCAGTTTCTCTATTCCTATCAATTGCACTTTCATCGCGGACATGCACTAAAAATTGGTACTTTGAAATACTTATTTTGTTTTTTTTAGCTGCGAAAATAAAAAAATACAAACGTCAAATTTCAAAAAGGTTTTATATCAAAATATTAGAAAAAAGATGAGTTTTTTTGTACTTGATTTTTACCACCTGCGCAAATTTTTTTATGGTAGATAAGTGACCTGAGTAGGCACGTAATTCCCGGATCGTGTAAGCGTTTCTACACAAAGGAAGGTCGAAGAAGCTCATGTTTTTGTGTACCTATCCGAACTAATCAGAAGATCAACTGATCTCAATAGGCAGTTATTGTGAAATGTATGTGGTGGAGCAATTAGCGTATGGATAGGCCACCCTCAAAAAGAAAATATATCACCAAGCATGCCTACCTCGCCGTGAGGCAATTATAGGGCATATAAGAATTGAGTGTTGGCCTGGCTAGCTACCAAGTGATTCATCGTATTTGATTTCAAGCGTATTGTACAAAATTATTATTGCTTCAAATCGGTACTCGGCCAACGACGAAGCACTCAAAGGGAAAAATATAAGTACCTACATCAATCTATTATTATTCAATTTCTATAGAATCGTGATATCAGAAGATATATAAATGCCAATTTTTTGTCCCATACCTACCTCAAGTAATTCTCAAGAAATATCATCGAAGTTGGACAGCCCGCTTGAATATAAATAAGATCTATAATAGAATTTGAAAGTTTTCTTAAGACAAAAAGTTTCAAGTTGGCCGTAACAAAATACTTGTGTAAACAAAGAATACCAGAATCCGATATTTTTGCGCGAACTCGACATTTTACTCCCTTGTTTTTTTGTAGAACTAGTGTTTCGTCCTCAATATAGCTACCGATTGATTCTGATTCACCCCGGACCGATTGAGGTCGCATGCGAACTTAAATGTATCGATTTAGGGTTCCTTACCGAAAGGGAGGCTAAACAGAGGCCTATTAATGACGATGTTACACCTTTGTTGTCTGTGTGCCCCGTCCGCTCGTGTATGTTCCGGGTTACAAACCTGAGATTTATATGGATATAATTTGTATAGAACTTTGATTTAAAGGTGAACTAGAAGTTCAAGTAAATAATTGTTATATTTTATTTTTGCAATAACGCATGTTCCGAAGTTTTTGTAGTACCTACAACCTAATTTGAACTATAGGTACCGCTTCATACCCATACGATGGCTAAGAATAAGAGGACAAATTAGAGTTATGAGTCATATTTCATGTTGGCTTAGAGGTCAGAGCATACCCCGGCTATAGGGGTGGATAGCGCGGGTTCGAATCCCACACATGTATATAACTTTTCCTCTTGTAATTCAATAAAATAATTTTTCAGTGATTTGTCCCTCTCCCCCCTTCTGTCTCCCCCTGGACATGGGACACATGAGAAGTAAACCGAAAAAAGTACCCTATCATGTGGGATGTAATCGAGTAAAAGTGGGGTTAATTGAGTAGAGTATTTTTTTAATCCAAGATTTTAAATAAATGCAGCAATTATAGTTGAAGGTTTGAGCCCATATTTGTTATGGAGTCTACATCAAAAACTAAACTAGACAGGAATCTGAAATTTCGGTATATTATGAACCATACTAACAAATATTGAAAAGTGCGATTTATAGCTGTGATCAAAGTCAATTAACCTTGTATCTTTTTCGGGCTGTTGTAATGCAAATCCCTAAAAGAGTGAGACTTGACACGTCTTTGACCATTATTTGACCAGTTAGCCAGTTGGTAAGTGTTGATGTGGTGGAAGCGAAAAACATTGTTAGGTGATTCCTTGGTTACAGATTTTAATTTTAGTCCTCCCAGAATGCCCATCACCTTCGCCATTGTACTATCATTGCATTTTAGGGGTGCGATGTCCGAAGTCACACGTCACACTTCATTATGCATGCTTTTGTTTAGATATGTCGACTTTTACAAGAAATATAGGTCGTCATATCTATGAGCTGTGAACTCTTCTCGCATACACCATAACTTTCGTAGTAACTATATAATACACAATATAATCTTCGGTGTTAGATTTCGTAGCACCGTAGTAAAGATCTACGAGCTCTTACGCCTGTAATAGACACCATAATATTATATCTACATTCACTCATTTCGAAGCGCTCGTAGCGAAGTTTGCTTAGCCGTTCTGAACTGATCAACAAAGTTAAGCAACGTCTGCCGCGGTCATGACTTGGATGGGTGACCGCTAGTGGCATTACTACTGAGCGCTTCCATGCTTCAGAGGGCACGTTACGCCGTCGGTCCCAGTGGTTGTCTTAGGATGGCAGTCGTTATAGCATGGTGGTAGGGCATTTTGCGAATGCCCGCCTGGCTAACTAACACCCTCAAGTAGAGAATCTGTCGCCTAACGGTGTGTTCCGGCAGCTGTCCTTGAGAGCCAGTAATTCTAGGTTAGCTTGAACAACATCTTCGACCACATCATCACTTATCATAAGGCTACATAGTGGACAAAGGTTAACCTATCAACCATGAAAAAAAAAACTGCAGCTGCTACTGTGATTCAAAATCTAGAATCCTGAGCGTATAATATTCGGTAGGTAACAAAGTACGAGACGCACAATAAAATTGCAGCCAAGCGCAACACTCAATTTTTCACCTCATGCCAGCGAGTAAAACGTTAGGAAAACAGAAGAAGAAAAACAGCTTAAATAATGTAGTAAATTTACGTTAATTTATAGTTCAGCTTAAAAAATTTACTAAAATTGATAATAGGTAAGGTATGAATTTATTTTCTGTAACTTAGAGATTCTAATTTCAAAAACCTTTCCTACGTTAGCATATTAAAAGCACTTTTCCACGCAGATTTCGACTGATAAATAACACACGTCGTTGTCGTCGACCCCGGTTGAAATTTTATAGTATGGTAGTAGCTAGGTTATGTCAGAAACCGTCGGATGGCTTGTTAACTCCAAAACTTTGCATAGTGGTATAGGGCGATTGATTATGCTCTTGAAATATAACATTTGTAAGATACATATACGTTCAGGCAGAATATGAATACCGGATGCAGTCTCGCAGACTTCACAATCTTCGGAAGGGCTTCTGTTTTAAATACAAGGGGAGGACGAGGAAGTTCGAAGCGCTGCTCGTTGCGAGGCTTGCTTATTCTCGTTTTCAACCGATCAACTAAGTAAAGCAAAGTACGCTATGGTCATGACTAGGATGGGTCACCGCTAGTGTTACCAATATACTGAGTGTTTTTGTGCACCGGAAGCCACGTTAAGCTGTCGGTCCTGGTCGTTGTCTTACGTACTTGTTGTAAAGCATTTTGCGAATGCCCGTCTTGCTAGCTACCACTCTTGAGTAGAGAATCTGTCTAACGATGCGTTCCGACAGCTGTCCTTGAGATCCAGTAATTCTAGTTTAGCCTGGACAACATCTTCGACCACATCATCAATTACCAATGATAGCTAGCCTATCAGCATTAAAAACAACTGCACTTCTCACGACGCCCCGCCCCGCGCCCCGGTGCGTAGTAAGCGTGGTAGTACTACATAAATATACGACTTTGTCTTTGAGTTTTCCTAAATCGTGTTTATCTTAATATATACGATTTAGGAAAAAGTAAGGACAAATACTTTTAAAATATTTTAAGAAAACATCAAATTAATATTTTAGTAAAACACTTAAAAAATATATCTAGTGACAATTCCGCTTAATTTTCCTGCTAAGCCGAGGTGACGTCACAAACGCCACGCAGACAAACCGGAAGAATATTCAACGCGTTTCGCTTCTACACGAAGCATCCTCAGGAGGTCTTGACTCTTCGAGCGCATGATCGAGAAATATTCTCGATCGTGCGTTTGTGACGTCACCTCGGCTTAGCAGGAAAATTAAGCGGAATTGTCACTAGATATATTTTTACATTTTTTAAGTGTTTTATTAAAATATTATTTTGATGTTTTCTTAAAATATTTTAAAAGTATTTGTTATTATTAAAAATGGATTTCCGCAAAGTAACGCCTGAATCTATTCATTAAATAGTAAGGATATTAATAAACTCCATCTGTATTTCTTATTATTTGGTTATCTATTGGTCATGTATTGAATGTATATTTTATTGTACTTACCTACCAACATAGACGTTATAGCGGGATTGTCATACAAACATCCTCAAAGGTCGGCGACGCATCCTCGAGACCTCTGGTGTTGCGGATGTTCGTGGACGACGGTGATCACTTACCACTCTCCACTCCTATAAAATAAGAAGAAATAAAAAACCATGTATAAACGAGAGTTAGGAATAGTTTTTACATTAACATATAATTGCTGGAGGCGGAACATTAAATACCCGGGTCTCCCGGAAATCTGGCCACTGATTTGCGATGCACCTTTAATATTAACCAACTTTAGATCGATCGGCCGGCCGCGGCCGCAATATAGCAGCTGACTTAAAACTCTACTTCGGATATAGAAATATAAGTAATTGTTACGGTGTGTACAGGCGAGTAAGCGTAGCAGCTGTTACTTATTCTGTGTTGTCAAATTTCGTAGAACCGTTGTAGAGGTCTACGAAAACTAATACCTAGATAGATATATAATAATATAAAATGGTTTAAAATATAACAAGAGTGATACTTAACTTGATTTGTGTAGTAAGTCCCAACTTAAAAGTTGGGACGAAATGCGTCCGAATAATATTTCGTAGCACCATAGAAAGTATCTACGAAAACTGTTACCCGAAATATGGCTGTATAAGATGCACAGAATATCTCACCTAATTGACTGTACACACTTATTATACCGTGTCTAATTCGCCGTAGAACCGCACAAAAGGTATACAAAACCTAATGCAACTATTTCTGTGGATTTTGATTAATTATTTTCCGCGTCAAAAAGAATCTACAGTATAGTATACCTATGACTGTCAAATCTTATGTGGTGTGTAAAAACATTACGGTTTTTTTAACTGGTGTGTATAAAGTGTATATAGTGTGTGAGAAGCGTAATATCTTTAGAAATTTAATTTAAAAATTGGACACAACTACCTAAGAAAGTTATTTTTTGTCTTTTCTAATGTAAAGCCTGGCACCACTATTTATCCTTATTTCTTGTGTTGTGATCGTGGTTTGGGATTAAACGGTGATAACCGTTTAATTTAAATTTAGGTAATGTTCTTTGCGTATACCTACATTATATTTTCAATAATGTAAAGACTAGGTAAAAGTATTACGTTGATTTAAATAAAAAACCTCAAATTTTGCAAGGAATCATTCGCACAAATTGTCCTCTTTTGCAAGGTAACGATCATGTCCATATTAGGAGCAAGCTTATTCCCATTTTACGGGTTTTAGACTCCGGACTGCTACTGAAAATGTATTCGTTAGAAAACCCAACAACCTTCCCAAGTAAAACGCAAAACCGCCTTGGCACTGGACTAACAAGGTATGTCGTCAAATTATTATTATTTTTTACAGATAAACGGCATATTTCTGTTCCACTGCACTGAGAACTGACTAGGTATAGTTCGGTAAATTTATCACGTCTAGGGGGATAATTCAAGATTACGGCTCGTAAATATAAAACGAAAAGTAAGCGATGAACACGTAGAGAATTCCTTAAAGTTCGTCACACGTGCCCTTATTGGCCGTACCTATGACATTAAAAGGCTAAGGGTGAATTTGAGACATACAAGACATTGCACGGCGATGAAGTAACATATGATTTGACCTGCTATGAACCTTTTTAGTACCAATACGAAGTCTATGGACGTCATTTTGATGAGATTCTAAATTTAATCTACTGAAGTGAGCGTAACAAAACGCTATAGGTACACAAAGAGACATAGGAACTCATTTTTAATTAGTGATGTTACGATTAGAGGTAAGTAAGAGATCAAAGGCAATTTTATAAAATGGTCTTAAGCTTAGTTTTAGTGGTTCCATGTATAGTCCTTACCTTATTTGTTACCTATTTTAAGCTTATAAAATGATATTTGTGAAGCACTTATTCTAACTTATATAACGTGCTAGTGTTTAATTCTTTCGTAATTTAATCTTACGACTATAACATATTCTGGTTGTTGAAACGAATATATAAACTTATAATATGTGGCGTCACTAAATCTGCGCCGATATAATTAATAAAATAAGCCAGTGAGTTTGAAGGCCAGTAAGGCCCTCTTTCGCCAACGAAGAAACGCGAGTTAAACTCGAATTAAGTGTAAATTGTCATACAAAAATCAAGCTAACCCGACTTTAACAGTCGAATTTATTTACGTTGTCGCAATAAGCACTAAAGTTAGCATAAAAAAATCCTTGACCACATGATTACTTACCATCAGGTGAGATAGTGATCCAAGGCTAGCCTATATCAGCTATAAAAGCCCACTAAAAAGGTTAATTAAGGGTTATGCCAATAAAATTGTTTAACGGTTAGAATTACTTTTAGTTCATAAAAAACAAATGGTAAAAATATTATGATATTACCTACTCATTAATTTATCGAGAGTATCCGATATAGTTTGCAAATCATTCCCCACCCTACCTCGTGATAAGAAACTAATGATGTTGTTATTAGCTAGCAATTACATTAGTTAATATTATGTAGGTAGTTACCTAGGTACCTTTGGTAAATGCTAACAAAGTTAAACGCATAATGATACACATCGAAAGTAGTTTCTACTGTCTACCTACTTACAGTCAAGCATAAATAGTATTCACACTCAACGCTCAAGATGTTTATTGTTGTATTACAGTTACCACGTTAATGTATTGCAACAAACTATCGATGATACCGATATCGATTAAAATTTGCACATTAATTACATCCGGTCACTGAAAACCACGTATTGGAGGCACATCCAATTAGAACGCGTTGGGATATGAGAAAATTTGGCTAAATTTATTTCGAAATATTAGATAATACATATAAGTAGGTATACATATATCGTGGATCTCTAAACGTACATTTAATTATAGAAGTTTTTAATCAAAACCGAATGTAATTTATGCTTATGTACATACACTGCAGTCTGCAGCGCACTTTGCAAACAAATTTACAGAATGTATACAAGACAGCGAATTTATTTTGAGTACATTTTTAAATTAACTTTGTGCTTATAGGCCAAGCTGTATTTCTCGCATATAGTTATCGCAGCTTAGCGCACAACAATCTTTTGTCAATTCCATTTAAGATCCAGAAACTGCGTTATTTAAAGTAATTTAAACTTACATATCCAAGAACTTGACCAATATTTCCACAGGTCCTGATGACAGAACATAACGTACTATCGGAGTTAGTTTATCCACATCGGAACGGACAATGGAATCCAATTATTCTGAATACTATTTGCATCTTGTAATTTCCCAAAATTATTTAATTCAGTATGCTAGTTAATTACATTGTCGTTGTATATTTTGACACCAATGTCTTTCGGTTAGCCTTTTTTTGCGAGTGGTTTCATATTTATATACTAACATATTTTTAAATATTTTTAAGAGCCGATTATATAAAGAAATATAAAAAAATGCTAAGACAGGCTTGGATGCTTGTAGCACTTGCTACGTGGCTAACCGGGTTCTGTATACCTTACTCGCTCGCTATTTACAAAAAGTATCCTATGGTCTAACCCCGATGGACAATTTCAGATTAAGATTTTTAACATTTTTATTCTTTGATATTAGGTTACTTTGAAAAACTTATATTTAATAGAAATATCTGATATTACTATTATATTAAATTATAATAATAAGTAATATAATTTTCACAAACAAACTGTTATAGTTTGAGCCCAAATTTCTTCGTTTACCGCAAATCTGATGAAGCACCAATAAGAGCAAAATTGGCTGGAATCTAGGCACGCATAATACAAGACTATGTGACTACACATATCGATACGGCATCGATATCGCCAAGTTATTTCCTCCCTACACATCGCTGGAATCTGTTAAATCGAAGATAGGTTACCTACTTAGACCAGGCGGATAGGTAATCCCTACGATTATCGTACGCCGCGCCGTCGGGGATATTGGCAAAGTTTCGGTGCGGAATAGTTGCAATATTTGCGGATACAATTTCCTATTTGTAAGAGTTACTTTCTTAGTTGGTTGCCGTTGCCGTGTTGCCAAACTATTTTTCTATTGACCCACTTTCCTGTAGCAACAGTCTTTAATGATTTCAACTTCATTCCAAGTATTCGCTCGAAATGAAGTTTAGTATCTATAAATGGAGCATTTAAGTGGAAAATATCCCAGTATTTATAAGAAATTAATTTTGATTTGGTGGATAGGGAAAATACATATACTTACTTCTTATTCTATTTGGGGGCTACATGTCCTGCACTGACGTCCTGCTTGGAGTGTTTTGTGCATTTCCTCCGCTAGCTTCTACCCAAGCCATACCAACTCCTTGATGTACCGGACAAGGGCTTTGGATGGCTGGCATAGCTGCTCCAGTGACGTGTGCGATCGTGGTGAGGATATTATCGACAAGAATGACTCTTGTATTCTGGTTGTTTTCCTTATTTGTTCCGTGGCTTAGTAATGCAATAGTACGTGCTACACGATTACGAGAAGAAAAATTATAGTCATGTGCGGGATAATGAGAAATATGTATATGAGGATTCAATTGGACACGTATTTCAGTGCACAACAAAGGAATTAGACAGTATTAGCCTTTAGACTAGAGTGCTCGTGGCACTTTCCATATAAACGTAGTTTCGTCATATATAAATACTAAGTGTTCAAACTCGGTGAAACTTTGCAGCATCCTTGAGACTAATATCTATGCTTCTGGTATGCCAGATTTCCTTAAAATTAAATATCTTTATAATTAATTTCCCTTCTCCCCCGGACCTCAGCTCAGAGTAGACGTGTTTAACAAGTCCCTATTTTAATTTTTACTAAATATATTAACTAATTTTGTGCCACGTTATTTTGTGCAAAATAATAGGATCGCATAAGCCGTGAGGTGCTTAAGACATTGGTGAGTGGATCCGCACACATCTGACTAGATTATCTGCACACACTGCACATAACAGTGACTATCTATTGTGCACAGCACACATACACAACTTGTATCTGTGCTGCCTCTCTTGCTACGGATTGTCTACGTGTGAGTACTGCACACAAGCGCAAGTTGCATCTGTGCTACGGACTGCCTACACGCACGCGGACTGCCTACACGCACGCGGACTGCCAGCCTACCTACGGGGCGTTCTGTTCGCCTGGTATCTGCTGCAATAGTTGTCTGACCGCGCTCGCTCTCCTCACCTCTCTACTACGATGCCACTCAAGGGCACCCCACCTGCTTCCCCGGCCCCGCTGACGCATTGTAAGTCGGACTCGGATTTAAATGCGCTACCGGTGCCGCCGTCTGTCGATACTATCGCAGTGCCTATGATCTCGCGTGAGTATGCTTCAAGCGACCCTAATATAACGGTGCGTAAACGTAAGAGGGAAGACGAGATTGGTAAGGCAGAAATTATGGAGATGTTTTCTGAGCTCCAGAAAAAACAGGAAGAAAAGTTTAACGCCCTTATGAAAAAGGTTCAATGCGGCATAAACGCACACACGGAACAAAATAAAGATATTGCAACGTCCATCGATTTCCTTGCTAAAAAATACGATGAGATGGTTTCAAGAATCAGCTCTTTAGAACAAGAAAAAGCTGCGGACCGCAAGTACATACAGACACTGGAGGCCAGGTTGGAGCAGGTAGACCGTAGCCTCCGTGGTTCGAGTATAGAAATTCGCAATGTTCCTAAAAAGTCAGGAGAAACCAAATCAGACCTGATAAACATTGTCAACAGCGTCGGATCTGCGCTCAGTGTAACAGTTCAGCCGGCGGAGCTTCGCGATGTATATCGTATAAACACAAAAAATGAAAGCAACCAGCCCATAGTTGCGGAGTTCACAAGCGTATTTCTGCGAGACAAAATCGTGGGCAATGTCAAGACCTACAATAAAAAATATACGACCAGCAAGTTAAATACTTCGCATCTGAAACTCGATGGCCCGCCGAAGCCAATATTTGTGTCTGAGAGCCTAACCATGCAGGTAAAAAAATTGTTCTACCAGGCCAGGGAGTTTGCCAAAGGTAAAGCTTATAAATATTGCTGGGCTTCGCGGGGCCGAATATATCTGAGAAGAGCTGACGGAGCACCACTTATAAGAGTAAACCATGAGAGTGACCTAGAAAACATAAACAGCAAATGACTAGCGATATATAGATACTTTTTGATATTAATTATTTTTAGCCTGTTTTTACAATCTGTTCTAATATTGCGTCCAAAGAAATACTATGCCTCGGTAAAATCAAAACAAAACCTCACATCACATTTACATATCTATGCTCACAAACACATCACCACAATTATACACAATTTCACAAACGAGCATTTACACAACTTTCACACATATAACAATAACTCATACATTTGCATATGTATGCACAGTTTTCAATATAAATATTTTTCAGTTGAAACTTACATTTTTGGGATAATATTATTACATATATACTCGTATATTAATCCGAAGGATGCATTATTTGGCGGGATTTATATATATAAATATGTAATGCACCTAGTTACTACGTTCCTCAATAATGGATGATAATTCTTATATTATTACAGAAGTCGACAACTCGGATAAGATAGAATGTTTTTCAATTATTGGTACGACTGGTTGTCGTAATCTTCTAAGAGCGGATACAAATAACAAATATTCTCTTACAATTGTAACAGTGAATATTCGAAGTATAAATTGCAACTTTGACCTATTTGTTGCTTTTGTTTCCAGTCTGGACATATTGGTAGATGTTTTTGTTCTAACGGAATGCTGGACCAAAGGACATCTACTTCCACCAGAACTAAATAATTATAACATGTTTTGGACTAAAAACAATTTAAATAAGAACGATGGAGTGGTAGCTTACGTTCGTAATGAATTTACAACAACTTCAAATGAACCAATTTTTTATGAAGGTAACTGCCTAATACTGACCATAGCACCAGATTATACAATTGTATGCTCGTACCGCCCACCGTGTTTTAAAAAAGCGACTAAATACTTGGACTCTGTCAATAATATACTAGGAAGTATTTATACAAATAATATAATATTCACTGGAGATGTTAACCTCGATATTTTGGCAAGTAACTTATCTGCCTTTTCACAAGATTACCTAAATATTATGGCCACACACGGACAAGGAATTAATCGCCCTACTAGAATAACTACTTGCCTGGATCATTTTATGGTAAAAACTCGCGGAATATGGAAAACTGTTGTCTTCGAACAACAGTTGACAGACCATTCTCCTATTTTGCTCTACATTAATAATGCCAGGGTAACTAAAAATCTTTCATCGTATAATAAAGTAACTATTAACTATAAAAACATAAAAGAACTTCTTCGAACGGAAAGTTGGCAGGAATTTTATAATACTAGTAATGTAAACATTGCAGCTAATTTGTTTTCAACTAAAATCCTTAGCATCGTTAACAGTAATACACAAATAAGAACAATCTCGAAAAGAAATCAACCGCTCAAACCGTGGATAACTAGAGGAGTAGTTAAATGCATTCGAAAAAGGGATAGATTACATATGAAGGTTAAAAAATCGCCTCAAAATGATAAACTAAATGAGAAATATATGAACTATCGGAAGATTTGTAATAAAATTATAAAAAACCTAAAAGTAGAATATTATAGAAGGAAGTTATTGCAAAATAAAGGAAATGTAAGAGAAACTTGGAAAATTATAAAAGAAGTGTGTAATTTTAAGCAGTCTAAAGTGCCCTCTAGAGAATTATTAAAAATTGCTGATACCCCGACTGAATCACTCAATGTAGTTAACGCATACTTTACATCTATTGGAGGTGCACTTGCAAATGAAACACTAAACATGACAGGTGCTACTGAAGGTCAACTAGCCTCACTTGCTAAAATAACAAAGTCTCCAGTCAACTCAATGTCATTATTTCCAACTGACCCTGTAGAAGTTAAGAGTATAATATTTGGACTGAAATCACATAGTGCTCCTGGATGGGATAAAATAACAGCAAACATTCTAAAAGAGTTAATTGTATACATTGTTGAACCTATCACTTACATATGTAACCTAAGCCTTGAGACCGGCGTTTTCCCATCCATATTTAAAAAAGCAGTAGTTTGTCCAGTATTCAAAAGTGGTGATAAGGAAAATGCATCCAACTACAGGCCCATTTCCCTTCTTTCGACTCTTTCTAAAGTCTTGGAAAAGATTGTCAAAAAAAGAGTGATGAGGTATTTGGAGAAAAATAATTTGTTACATAAAAACCAGTATGGCTTCAGAGAAGGAAGGTCGACTGAGGACGTTGTTCTGACGCTTACTTCTTTAATCACATCCTACTTGGATAATGGAGACAAGTGTATAGGGATCTTTTTGGACCTGCAAAAAGCTTTTGACACCGTCTCCATTCCCATTCTACTGACGAGACTGAAAAATGTCGGTATAAGAGGTATAGCGCTAGACTGGTTTGCAGATTATTTATGTGAAAGAACTCAAACGGTTAAAGTAGATAGTTATGAGAGTGATAACGCGGTGTGCACGTATGGCGTGCCGCAAGGTAGTACATTAGGACCAACACTTTTCTTAATTTATATAAATGATCTATGTAGTACTACCTTGCAGGGCTTGGATCTCCTAATGTTTGCAGACGACACCGTGTTACTGCTACATGATAAGACATGGCAAAGCGTTACTGCGTTAGCTGAGAATTGTCTCTCCAAAGTGACGCTTTGGCTGGAAAATAGCCTTCTTTCACTTAACACTGGCAAAACAAAATATATGTGTTTCAGTATGACTCATGCAGGTGACCCTGGACCAAGTATTAAAGTAAAAATACATACCTTTCCCTGCAATAGGAGTGACAATAGACCTAATAATTGTAATTGTGAAATTTTGACACGTGCTAGCTTCATTAGGTATCTGGGCGTCATCATAGATGACAAACTAAATTGGACCTCCCACATAGCTTCATTGGCATCTAGGACAAGGAAATTAATCTACGCTTTTAAAAATCTTAGGCAAGTAGTAGATCAAAAACTTGCAATACAGACATATAGAGCACTTAGTGAGTGCCTCTTTAGGTATTGCATTTGCGCTTGGGGCAGTGCAGCAAAAACTCACCTTATAACAGCGGAACGTGCCCAACGTGCTATTCTAAAAGTGCTCTTGCATCTCCCCTACAGACATCCGACAACGGATGTATATGAAAAAGCTAATGTCTTAAGCGTCAGGAAACTATTTATTTGGGAAGGCATACGGCGCTATCATAGAAAAGCTATACCCACGCTGCCAGAATTAAATAAGCGAATAAATAGATGTCCTGTACCGCGTGCAAAGAGTATGTTTGCAAAAAAGCAATATAAAGTTGTTGTCCCTCACATATACAATAAATTTAACAAAACATATAAAGTTAAAAAGTTAAGTAACAATGATATCAAGAAGACACTACTTACCTGGATCTGCCAATTTGATTATGAAGGCATAGAAGAGATGCTTAATAGTTTTAACGTATGATATTATGTATTACTATAAATTATCACACTACCACACACACGCACTCACGCGCGCGCACACACACACACACACACACACACACCTTCACACGCACATACACACACACGCACGCACACACACACACACAAAACCGATGTATTATATATATTATATTATATATATTATAATTATATTGTCCTTTTTTTTTCTTTTCTTCTTGTTGTATAAACTTACCTTATTTTTAGTTCATGTAAGATATGCATAATAATTAAATAAGTGAATCTAGATGGGAGAAGCCACTGGCACTCGAAACACAGTTTTTATTAACTAGTTCGGGAGTCAATGGATTCAACAATTGATACCTGTAACATTTTTATGCCAAATAAATTATTATTATTATATTATTATTATTATTATAATTCGAAAAATAGTTTTGTATAGGAATTGTTATTTTGACATTTAGGGATAAAATAAATGATGAATTGTAAAACTGGTAAACCAGAAGCATAGATGCATAGGCCCAGCATTATATGCATACAATTTCACCGAGTTTAAGCATTTGGTATATAAAAACTCACTCTACTCTTATAAGTACCCCACTAATATGGGCCTGAAGTTACGGGTAAATTTATAACGGAGTGTTGGAAATACATTTAAAATCTATAGGTAATCAGTGCTATGAAATCCTGCGAACGATCCCCAGTTTGGACAGTAAGTAAGTGTCTCTGACAAATAAAATTCAGTAGATGATTGTGACCAGTGTATGACAATGGTATATCATATGGGACCAAAACATATCTTCCGTGCTTATACCTCTGTCTCGGGGACATACAAATGTAGGTACTAGTAATCATATTGATGACCTAGTATACTACAAAAAATAAGAAATGTTAATATAGTTAGGCATTATGTCAGATAAGTACCTAAGTTATATAATTAGATGCAGGAACTTATTCATTCTTGACTACCAATCATCTGCTATATCAATTAAATAATTTACACTTGTACATATTTGTAGAGCAGAATCCTTCAAGTTAAATTTTTAACTATAAAAATACATATAGCGACCCAACATAAATGGAATAAGCGTGAACCTAACTGTGTTGGAATTCACAGTCATTCACTGTCTCATCTTCACTTCAGTCTAGCCTAACTTTATTTAGTCTGAAATGATTACCTCCTTTACACCAACCACAGAGAAGGTAAGATAGCAATGTGAGGAAAAAATATTAATACACGTCTCTTAGGTTGCATATACATTATATCGCGTATATCGTTGTTCATATTCATCGGAACATTTTTATTATGCAATGTCATTAAATTCATGTAGACTTCTACAGGGACTTCCCTTGTAGAAGTTATCTATGTTATTTACATTAGTTTTCTTTAAATTTATACAGGATTCGAAGAGGTATTGAAAACAATACTCATCAGCCACGCAGATACGCCGAGGGATCTCGTTAAGCTCCCTGAAAAAGAACGCATTTTCTAAATATGGTTATCAGCACTATCGCTTGCTAAGCAAACATCATATTACTAATTATTGAAACAAGTTTCCATCTCGAGCGGCAATCGCGTCCCAAGGTTTAACGCCGGGTACCCAGCTTTTAAGGTCCCATAGACAGATGAAAATTTTGTGCTCAGAAAATTTGGAAAACATAATAATTTTGTTTTTAATACTTTTTTTGAGTTATTAGCAGCCAACTACTAAGTATGGGCCTAACTTACATTCTTAACCTACTTAGAATGACTAGCTCTCAAGGACAGCTGCCAGAACACACCGATAGGTAGATTTTCTACTTGAGGTAGCTAGCCAGGCGGGCATTCGCAAAATGCCCTACCATCATGCTGTAACGACTGCTATCCTAAGACAGTAACAGGGATCGCGTGCCGAAGCACGGAAGCGATCAGTAATGTCACTAGCGGTCACCCATCCAACTCATGACCGCAGCGGACGTTGCGTTGCTTAAATTAGCTGATTGGTTAAAAACGACAAAGCAAACTACGCTACGAGCGCTTCAATATCTTTAAAATGTGCTAGTTTTTATGTTAGCGAAATACATATCGTACCGTCGAGACCCCACTCCTTAAGAGTAATAGATAAGGGTGGAAAGATGATGATGTATGTTTTTTTTTTTACAAAGTAACTCGCTACTTGAAGCCAAAACCCAAATAATTATTAGGAAATTCATATTTCCAAAAACATTTCTTTAACATTAATAATTCAAGCAATATCACATGATAAGCGAATTATCGAATCTGTACTCGTACTACTCACAAAATTTTCCCCTCGGGCGGGAATCGAACCCGTGTCGTATCCAGGTTATAGGCACCCAGCGCCTTCAACCCTTGGTCATCGAGATGGTTGGAACGAGATGTAATTTTTCACATTTACAGATTATCGGAGTACCTACAATTTTTTATGTTCCTAACGGCACAATATTTTATCAGTATTTAACAGTACTTAAATAGCGATAATAAAAATGTAGGTTGTCCAAAATTTTTCGATCAAGTTTTATAAATCGTGTTTACGAGCAGACTGAAGATATTGTAGAATTCAGAGAGCAGAAACCCTATAATATATATAACTATATTATTATGTTCATTTCGAGACAGTCTTAGGATAACTGTAATGATAATTGTTTGTCATGCAAAGCCGCCAAGCCATTTTAACCCTACGGGATTTCAAAGGCGTGAAATAGCTTTCCGAGCGCAACACACAATGTTTCACCATATTCCATCAAGAATTAAAATGCTATGTGTAAGAAAAGAGCTAAAATAATGCAGTGATTTTACGAAAATTTTTATTAATTTTTCTGGATATTTTATACAGGTTAGAATTTTAAAAACCTTTTCCACGTTAGCGGATAGATAGCACTTTTCGAAGAAGATTTGTAATGGTCAACAATACTATATAATACTTCTGGGGTTGTTAGGTAAAATAAAATATTTTTCGTTTGTAATTGGCACGTTGTTTGCACGTAACAAGTAACAAAGTTTGTACTATTAATCCATAGGAGGGTTCCCGGTCCAATGTGTAATATTCGCAAAGCGAAACATTGAGGCTGATAAGTTGGAGCAGCTAAGCTGGGATTTGCATAAATTCGGTGACATCTGCAAGTACAATTGGGCCATGATCTCTACACCTGGGGGAAGTTTGTGGAGTCTGGCTTATGTGATGGGTATGAATAACGTTGGGTAGATTACGTAACTTGGGGATTAAAACTTATCTTGATCGTTCGATGCTTCACTGCAGTTAAAAATACCTGACTTTAGTTTTTACTGAAATGAAGATAAATATTGTCAAATTTGAATAATTAAGTAAATAATTACGACCCTGTTTAAACATATAAAGTTGACATCTAGATAATATATCTATCAATAATTTTATTCTCATATGAAAATAATTTATTATTCTCAATTAAATTACAATGATGTTTCTTATATCTAAAATAATCCCAACATTAAGATTTCAAAAATAAACAGTTACGTATATTATATTTCGGTCGAAGTATCTAATCCTGCTTCTTCGTTCTTGTATGTGTTCGAGAACTTTAATTAAAAAATGCACGCCCTTCCACTATAAGTGATTATTTAAATATGTGTTGTGATAAAGGTCGTGCTCAAAATTGCAATGATTTTACTGTGAACTTGGACACGACCGCGTACTCCAAACACACACTATGACTATAGGACCAATGATATTGACGAGATTGCCTGTATTGCGTCTATACAATATTATACATGTACAATTTAACCATTAACAATACATTATTTACTACACTGTATTTCATGCGACAGTGAAACTTTATAACATAGTCAAAGATTACGACCATAGTATTAACATGTAATAAATATAGGGTGAGAATGGTGTGTATGGGTGAAGAGGAAGGTATATGTTTGAGTGACTGTGCGTGTTTATGTGCAACATAGAAACGTACCGTGAAATTGAGAGTTATGTAGGATGAATGATATTTAATATTATAGTGTAAGCCGTTTAATGAAACAACTTAATTCATGCACTTGAATTATTCACAATAAGTGTCCATCAAAGTAATAAGCAAGTAATAAGTTTATTTCACAAAAACATACAAACCTAACAAAACATTTCAACTGTGCTTAGGTATTGAAAAATATAAGTAAGGAATATAACACAGTACATATTACAACTAATAATAACTGAACAGAAGGTACATATAAATTATTACAAACAAAATAAAATATTTTCGAAAGATAGACTGATTGCTAGCCCTCATACTATGATTCCCTATGTTATGAGGGCTACCACAACCAAAGGTTTTAAGTATCCACGAGTTACATAAAACGTTCCATTATGTTACGAAACCAACGAAAATATATATTCTCTTTGTTCCAAGGCTAACGAACAATATATAACCATTCGCGTGAAAATAATTTCCTTAATTATATTATATTGAAAAAATGATAGAAAAATAACATTACTTAAACTACTACTTAATAACTTTAACTTATTCAAAATATATGACGTATTTTTGGCAATCACTATTTTTTCTGTTTGTAGCAAGATTTATGGAAATAGATAGTTTTTTTTGCAAATTTAACAAATATTTTGATTGATATGTGAAGATGTTGTTCGGTCTCAGATTAAAATGGGAATTGGCTGCCAACAACAGCTGTTAGAAGAATCTTTTAACTGCTTGGCGAAAGATTTTCTATTTGTGCGGTGGTGCTTATGAGGCTGGCGTAGGCGGGATTTCCCATTCAAACCAAAATCATTCGTAGCTCAATACGTATTATGCCTGATAGGTTAGCCTTTGACCACTATCTCACCTGATGGTAAGTGATGATGTGGTCGAAGATGTTGTTCAGGCTAACCTAGAAGTACTGGCTCTCAAGGACAGCTGCCGAAACACACCGTTAGGTGCTTGGCGACAGACTTTCTACTTGAGGGTGGTAGCTAGCCAGGCGGGCTACGCAAAATGCCCTCCCACCATGCTATAACGACTGCCATCCTAAGACAACAACCGGGACCGACGGCTTAACGTGCCCTCCGAAGCACGGAAATGCTCAGTAGTAATGTCACTAGCGGTCACCCACCCAACTCCTGACCGCGCGCGACGTTGCTTAACTTTGCTGATCGGTTGAGAACAGCTAAGTAAACTTCGCTACGAGCGCTTCAAAATATCACGTCATGATAATTATATCACGTGATAGTATACAAGTGATGATCTGGTCGAGGGTAGTAAACAGGCATAACGGTAAGGTTATATTAGAAGCAATGATGGCCGAGCGGTAATAGCTATGGACTGCCGTGCCGCAGTACCCTGGTTCGATCCCCACCGCCGACTTGAGCTTCACCGCATGGTGGAAGGGCATTTTGCGATTGCCCGCCTGGCTAGCTACCACCGTCAAGTAGAAAGTCTGTCGCCAAGCACCGAAAGGTGTGTTCCGGCAGTAGTCCTTGAGAGCCAGTTAAATTACAGGCACAATGAGACTTAACAACTAAGTCTCAATGTGACGGGCGCAGTGCAATTCGTGACTTGTGATGAATTGCAACTGTTATAGGCAGAGGTTAGTCCACTTAACATCAGGTGGGCCTCGAGCATGTTCCATCACAATAACATAAATAAAAAAAAAGGTGCTAGTCCTATGCCCTACCGCTGCGCTGTAACGACTTTCATCCTGACAACAATCATCTGGACCGACGACGCTTAAGGGAGAACAATGAGTGCGAGGAATAGGAAGAAAATTTACATTTCGTATTACCCTTCAAAAAACTAAAAAGCCCATTTTCCTTTATAATTAAAACTTTTCAAATGACTTTGGTGGTATTCTGCATTTTCAGGTTTTGTGATTATCTTTAGTAAATATTCATCATCATCATCATTAGCCGGAAGACATTTATTTATTTCATTGGAAGACCAACAGTATTACATAATATATGATAATTTAACAACTTTAAACGGTTTAAATCGCGTATATTTATCATTATTTTTGTCGGAATTTATGTTGGAAGTTTAGTTGGAAGTAGACATATTTCTGTTGGAAGACCAACAGTATTACATATATGATAATTAAACAACTTTAAACGGTTTAAATCGCGTATATTTATCATTATTTTTGTCCCGACGTTTCAAAAACTTTGCAGTGATCGTGGGCACGGGGTGTTTGAAACGTCGGGACAAAAATAATGATAAATATACGCGATTTAAACCGTTTAAAGTTGTTTAATTACTATGTGTAATAATCGCGAAAACCTAAGACAACATTAGTATTACATATATCTTATATATTACTGATAAAAACAGATAACCGATTATAGGTCCTCACAGATAGCTATAGCTTACAAATAACATTGAAGTAATGAACAATAGAATACAACTTAGTCAAAACATTAATTAAATTCAAACAGTTAGTCGAAGAACTCTCTACTCTGCCTAACCGATGCAATGCTTGTACAAAAAAGTCTAGGCTCTCTTGTCTATTTCATTGAAATTTCTGCTCACACGTAACAGGTGGGAATTTTGCCTGTATAGTTAGATTTAGCTAGTGGCACATGTACAAGAGGATTGAAACGCAACGCTAATTCAGAAGGCGTATTTAGTTTTACAATGCTTAGTAGCTTGGGACAATCTATAAGGTTAGGTAATTTTTAATAGAAAAGTAATATCTGCTAGCTCTCTCCTTTTTGAGAGAGGAAGTAAACTTTTTTTTTTTTTATAACGATTATCATGTAATTTAATCTATTTTAAGTAACTGTTTTTCTAAATTTCTTTAAAACTGTTTTATATAGTCATGCTGTGTACACATAGTTTAGGGACATTGTCCTGTCCAAAACCGCATATTGTAAATTTGTGTAATTTTATTGACGCTGTCCTGTTTTGTGTGCCTAATAAATAAATAAATAAATATAGCAAGTATAATAGTCATCAGAACTGTACGGAATTATTAATCGAAAACATTGACAAAGATTTGTATTTTAGTATGCAACGAATAAACTTAAAAAAGTACAGGACTGACTTGGATAAAATTTGGTATGGAAGTAGTTTGAGATTCAGGGAAGGACATAGAATAGTTTTTTATCTAGATGCGCAAAAAGAGATTAATATAGTTTTCGATAACCAAATTACGCGCGGGCGTAGCCGCGGCCGGAAACCTAGTATAATTTAGTCTGGATTTTCTCAACGCAAGATGCCCGTGGGGTGCCAGGCTAGAATGTCACCCCCTATCTCTACCCGTGGGTACCACCGTGTCGTAGGAGCCGTGGGTATCACCTCTTACGACAGTAAGTAAGGGTAACGCACCGGAAGGTGGGCTGCAGCGCTTTCTGAGGAACTGATATCTCACACTAAGATCCTCAAGACGCCTGCCAAGCGTGGGGATTATGGCAAACCCCCCATAATGGGGGAGGCTGTGTTCAGCAGTGGACAATCCATGTGATACAGTACAGTTATGTATGTTTGTTTCCCATGGTTATAGTAAGTTCTATATCTAAGTACTATGTTTTATTTTTTTTGAGCACATAAATATATCTAGTCTGACGAAAAAATGTATGTCCTCATGAATATTATACGTATGAAGAACACTTCATACGTGTCCCTTAAACTGTGCCATTATTCGGAATTCGACTAAATAAAATAATTGTTTTTAAACACATTGACACTTTCGCAGAAATTCGTTACCATTGTGAATTTCTAAATATGGCTTCGGGTTCAATTATAGTAAATATATTATTAGTTAGAGGCAAAATTTGCGCTCTAATAATTTGTAAAATTGATAAGAAGAAACTTAACCCATTGGCATCGGCGATAATGATAACAATAGAATTTCATTCATAACTTGGCCATAGTGGTCCAGCCGATGCCAATTTATTCAAAGTAGTCCCGCAACGTGCATGCGACAAAGAAGCCAACGTTAAGTAAGTAAGTAGCACTCAAGGCTCGTATTCATAAATGCATCTCAAAGTTGAGATAGATCTTAAGATGCAGTTTTGACGTTTGCTATAAGAAACATCTGTCAAAAACTCCATTTACGAGCCTAGTGCAAAAAATACGCTTGTTGAGTAGCATGGCAGTACTCGTGCATGTGGATGTAAGTGGGATACAAACTTATTGCTGCACTTTACATACACAACAGGGTTCTTTACCATCTCAGTGATCTGATTACTTGAAAGGTAGTACCAACGAGAGCATTCCCAACGAGGATCAGCTTCAGGCAGGCGGTCGGCCATAATACCGTAGCCAACACTTTGTACATTGTTGTCCTATGTTGTTAGAGAAAACTCTATTTATATTATCTTGCGTCATTCTTATGTTAGAAATAATTAGATACGATATCTAATGGTATATTATTAAGAAGTAGGTATACTTACGTATAGAACTTCTTCTATTCGTATCTGTGAAATATTCAACGGAGCTATTGGTAGTAACATTGGCAATAAGGCTATAGTCTGTCGAAGCGCTAATCCTTGGGACACTATATAGCCGTATGTATGCACAAAGTCCACACGCTGCGCCGTACTGAATGGTTTTCAATTTGCTTTAAACCCTACATTTACTGAGGCGGTTTGTAAAGATTTATTTACCTAAATTAAAACGTTTTAGTGAGTAAATTAAGTTTAGTTGTATGGTGTGATGTTTTATAAGAGTCTTACAAATAGGATAGGTGTTAAGCGTCGCAATGCAGCCAGCATCATGGTATTTTTTTTATATTATGAAGTCATTACTGCATAATATAAAGACATAACAGAACTGAGATTGATAAGTCAGTTACAGCAAAGTTGCCTTTAACAAATGGCTCACTAAATTTATGAGGGTATTTTTATAATGCATATTAGGTACTTATTCAATTTCGCTACGATTGCGAACCTGAATTGGAACGCACCCAGCTGTATTTTTTTGTAGTTGTCAACTTGTTTTGAGTTGTGCTTGTGTGTCCTAGAGAATTGGCGTAAATTTATACTAACTTTTAGTAAAAAGTGATGGAAATGAATTACTAAGAGTGTTCGAATAATTTGATAGTTTTATTGATCATTTATTGATTTAATGGTAAAGTGAGTTTGTGTAAAATTATTGTGAAAACCGTGGCGCCCTAACCTCAAGAGGTGCTGCAGAGGAGGGAGTGCTTCTTTGCTGGCGCTAGTCAGAGTGTGACTCGACGTTCGATCCAGTTCCTTCCCCATTCCCCGACTTTTATTGACTATAACTACTGACCCCATACGTACATCTTCTGAGGAGATTCAGGTATTTATTGTTCCTATTATTAAATAATTAATTACTTATATGGTAGCTTCGCGAAGTGCGAACAGTATTCATCCCAACCGCAGCTTGTTCAATACAGACGAGGGTTATATTCCACTGCACCCATATTTCCTGCAGGAGTCAGGCTCGGACGAAAGATCTACTATAAAAATTATAATGGTTAAAAAAGATATTACTGACCCCAGGGTCGGTATTACATTATAATATACAATTATATACAATCACATCCGTAGGCAAAATATGATATAATAATTTGTTTGACTCTATACTTCAATCATTTACTAAAAGATATGTCATAATAATCAGCCCTGCATATATATCTGGAACGTTGTAAGGGGGACGATGTAAATACGCATTGCACACATCTACAAAATAACGTTCACACGTGCATAAAAAAGTCTTATCCTTATGAGTGTACACTAATACAAACTTCACAAAACACACTCAGTCAGAAAAATAGCATAAATCCATGCGCATCATAGATAATGATAATAATTGAATTTCATTCATAAATGGACTTTATCGGCTCCGCCTAATAAGTAAAGGGTTACGTATTATTTATTACTAACACAATATTTACAAGTTAACTAAGAAAGGAATTAGGGATGAGCATGCACAATACCGGTGAAACTGAACGATTGATAGAGGAATGAATTGTGTGGTATAATGATAAATATCTATATTGTGTGTGCTGTTGTTTACTATATTTTTACAATAAGATTATATTTTTCTTCGTATGAATAGATATTTATTCATTATTTTATTTATTTATTTGCAGAACATATTGTTACAAAGATGTTATAAATTCATCCACGCGTACGTTTCGTCACCAGTAACAATAAGTTTCATGAAAGTTGGGTTGAATTGACTCGTTCTAGCATGTCCTTAGCGATTCTTATGCGATTGAGTTTTTGGAGAAAATTCAGTTCTTTTGCGACTAGCCGAGCAACAACATCCTTCATACCCAAGTCATTATTTTGCATCTCAAACTCGTAAACTCACGTCTCGGCACCAGTAACAATGAGTTTCTCGAAAGTTGGGTCGGAGTTGACTCGTTCTAGCATGTTCTCAGCGACCCTTATGCGATTGAGTTTTTGGAGAAAATTCAGGTCTTTTGTAACTGGCCGGGCGGCAACATGTTTCACACCCAAGTGATTATTATAATAACACGGATCGACTCGTGATACACATACATTTCGGCGGCTATCTCTCTAAAACTTGATTGAGGATTTTCAGCCACTACTTCCTTCACTTTTGCGATGTTAACTTCACTTGCAGACGTTGATGGCCTACCAGAGCGAGGCAAATCTCGACTGCATTTGAACGCTTTGTATACGCACACAAGCACGTGTTTTGATAAAATCGATTCACCGTAATCCTTCTGTAATATTTTCAGTGACTCCGAACACGAAATTGTATGGGCGATGTTTATATGTGGGGTACACAAGACAGATTCTAGCGTACCTTATTTTAAGTCTCTTAAAATTTTTACATTACCTTCTTTATATATCTACGAGGCATCACTATTGGTTCGGACATACATAAATAACTATAGGACGTTTAGGAGCGTTAGATATAAGACAGAAAAATCCAGGACCACACTCTTTAGAAACAGCATTTCCGTAATGGGAATTCAAATTTATAACAAATTACCACAAATAATTAAAGAATCAAGCTCAGATATTATATTCAAAAGTAAGTTAAATAAATATGTTATAGAGAAATCATATTACACTATTCAGGAATATCTGAATGATAAAATAGTATTGACATGAATGTAAATTAATATAATTTTAATATCATGAGTATTAACATTATATTAATTTATGACGTGATTTTTTTATAATTGGACAGGTCATATAATATTTTTTTTATGCCTGATAGGTTAGCCTTTGACCACTATCTCACTAGATGGTAAGTTATGATGTGGTCGAAGATGTTGTTCAGGCTAACCTAGAAGTACTGGCTCTCAAGGACAGCTGCCGGAACACACCGTTGTGCTTGGCGACAGATTTTCTACTTGAGAGCGGTAGCTAGCCAGGCGGGCATTTGCAAAATGCCCTAACACCATGCTATAACGACTGCCATCCTAAGACAACAACCGGGACCGACGGCTTAACGTGCCCTCCGAAGCACGGAAACGCTCAGTAGTAACGTCACTAGCGGTCACCCATCCAACTCATGATCGCGCGCGACGTTGCTTAACTTTGCTGATCGGTTGAGAACAGCTAAGTTAACTTCGCTACGAGCGCTTCAAAATAATGTATGTAGTTATAATAATGTATATGTAGTTATATAATTTTCTTTATAAAATGAAGTTTGGCTTAAATTACATTTGTGTAAAATATATCTATTTCTTAATTGTGATTATGTATACAAATATTTACATGTTATTTATTAATGAGAGGGATAAATTTGTTTACTTTTAATTTGCATACCCTACCAGGGTTAAGTATAGCGAACAATATTATTATTATAACCACATTTGTATTACCTGTACTCTGCAAATAAAAGATTTGATTGGACTGAAAATACCCACTTTCCGGATTTTTTTAAAGAAATACTTCCAACAATATTATTACACTAGGTATTAGTCATCTTTTAGCATATTTATTCTCGGTGCGGTGCGTTGCGTTACAGTGCGGTGCGGTGATTTGTATGATTATCCATTCAAGGTCTATTAATGGATGCATCTATTCAAACATATATGTGTCTGAAGAGACTTTATTGTGAAAACACTAATGTCTCGAAGTAGGAACGACAGAACATAAACTGAACTTAAGCGTCACGTTTGTCCATTAAAAGTTGCAGTATCACCGTTCTCGTTCTATGTGATACTGGACTGTTTTTTTAATGTTATTGTGACGGAACAAGGACGAGGCCCACCTGATGTTAAGCGGTATCCTCTGCCTGTAACAGATGCATTTCGTCACAAGTGTACTGCACTGCGCTCGTCATCCTGAGACACATAGTTGTTAAGTCTCATCATGTGCCTGTTATTTTACTGACTCTCAAGGACAGCAGTCCTTGGCAGCAGCCAGAACATACTGTTAGATATTTGGCGACAGATTTTCTTCTTGAGGGTGGTAGCTAGCCAGGCGAGCATTCGCAAAATGCCCTTCCACCATGCGTTGATGCTCAAGCCGGCGGCGGGGATCGAACTGCGGCACCGCAGTCCATAGCTATAACCGTTCTGCTATCATTGCTTCAAAAACTTGACTGTGCTTGTCACTGCAAGACGTTAGTTCTTATTTCGCATTCGCCTAGTAATTTCACTTGCCACAGTGCCCTTTACATCTAAACACGGCAGTATTTGCATACTACTGCTTCGAGGCAAAATATCTGACACTACGGTGGTACTAATCAAGACGGACTCGTCCTAAAGATATCAATAACTTATATATTTTGTTTCTAATGCTACTCTACCGCATTCGTATATATTTTTAAGGTAGGTAGGTATAATGATATTGTTAACATTCTTAAATTTAATAGACGTAATATCTATTCGCGCTTCGTCTTAGACATAAAGCATCCTCGACTACTACGTATATATACGTCCTAGTTATAGGGCATGCATGTGTGCATTAATTTCACTTAAGCTTGAAGCTTATGGAACACCTGCGTTTACTGAATTGGAACTACATTCAAGGATTATTGAACGTTGGACACAACAGTTGGTCGCTTTTTGGTGTAATTAATATTAAGTTCTATAGAAACCCACTAGGTATATTTTTTTTACAATTGTATAAGCTATGTTATGATGCAGTTGTAGATGTTGTTCAGGCTAACCTAGAATTACTGCATGGGTTTCACGAACAGTTGCTGGAACCACACCGTTAGGTTAGCGACAATTTAGGGTGTAGCTAGTCAGGAAGAAATTCAAAATGCCTTAAAATATGCAAAACATTATAAAATAGGTAAGGGTATGTCTAATTTCCCGTAGGTTTTCCCGCTGGTCCTGAAATGCAAATGTGATATGTATCGTACATATATATTTTATAGAGTCCGTCTTGGTGACAGTTATTCTGACTACAAGAGAGTTAAGGAGAGTAGAGTTGAAGAACATTGTAGCAACAAAGTTAACAAGCGAACAAGACATTTAATAGGCTCAGACCCTGATATGTGTAAGAACATCTGAATTCGAGTGACGAGTACAGTGCAGTACGGTTAGGGATAAGATCTCAAAAACGATCCATCGTCTATAGCGGCCAACCGCGTGGCCTACAAAAGTGGCGTAGAATGATCTCCTATAAGTACAGGAAATTTATCTGAACAATTATAACTAATTGTGCCTCCAGGAATGATTATTGTAGGATCAATCCTTATAACACAACTCCCTACTTAGTTGTGCATACTGAGACCAATAAGAAACTCCTCTCTGCTAAGATATCATTCCATTCCGTGTTTTCCCATGTTCAAAAATACCATTATAAAAATGCTACGACACCGTGCCTTTTCAGACGTAGAAGTTTGGAATTGGTGCTTATACAGTATAAATGAGTCCAAACATTAACGTTGAAAGAGGTAGAGTATAGTTTTGTTGGATGTCCTTCTTTCCAGAAGCTACGAAACCTATGCTCTACTATTGATTGAGTGACATATTAAGTATTTTCGCGATTTACTAAGTACCTAGTTAGTACCAACGAACATTTTCATAATTTATACGTGATTCCTATATCATAATGATTGTGCAATTTTTGAAGCAATGATGGCCGAGCGGTAATAGCTATGAACTGCCGTGCCGCAGGTCCCTGGTTCGATCCACACCGCTGGCTTGAGCTTCCGCATGGTGGAAGGGCATTTTGCGATTGCGCGCCTGGCTAGCTACCACCCTCAAGTAGAAAATCTGTCGCCAAGCACCTAACGGTGTGTCCCGGCAGCAGTCCTTGAGAGCCAGTGAAATTACAGGCACATGAGACTTACCAACTGCATCTCAAAGTGACGGGCGCAGTGCAATTCATGACTTGTGATGAAATGCATCTGTTATAGGCAGAGGTTAGTCCACTTAACATCAGGTGGGCCTCGAGCTTGTTCCGTTACAGTAACATAAAAAGAAAAAAAAGAACATGAAAGTGCGACCAACATTGTTGAAGACAAATCTATACTTTTAAAGAAACTGTAACAGGCTAATGCTGTACATTTATTATATTTGGAAAAACATTTTTTGAGAGCACTCTGTAGTTGATACTTCCCAAACTGTATATTTATTTATTTTTTATGACTGTGTATTTGTAATTTATTAACGCGTAGTCCGATTTCATACATTATTTACTTGTTATAGTAGTGGTATTTTAAAGATTGTCCTGTAAATATTTCAAAGTCATCCGTTTTGTAGTACAGAAATTACAGACATCACAACCTAAATATTTCGTTCTAAATAACTTGAATCCCGGGATGTACAGGAACCTTTGAACGTACGGCTCATCTTAAGCTGGCACTCGCACTTTATCGTATAGGCATAATAGATAGGCCTATTGTCAAAGTCGGACCACTCCAAAAGCTGTAAATAAAGGTAACACCGCCACAATATACGGACACGTTACTGAAATTGCATACTTATACAGGGTTATCAAGGAGAATAATATGAAAAACATTAATCACGAGGGTGAACTTAAAAGCGTGAAAAAAACAGCTGTTCTAGTACTAAGAGTCTATTTAGGCGCGGCTAAGGCATACAAACAATTGTGTTTTTTGTTTTTCTCAATTCTCAATTCTTTATTGCATCATATGTGGTGTACATGCTGGTCTTAAATACATTTTTATAAAGTTTTACATATGACCCATTTTGGGTATAGCAACAGATATAACTAATAGTAGGAGAGCGACCGATCCCTTTAAATATCATTTAAATTTGTCACTAAGGCATTCATTTATGGTATAATAACATTTATTAATTAATAGTTTCTTTAAATTATTGACAAAAGTCGAGTCTTTTTCTTCACTTTTTAGTGTATTTGGTAGCGTGTTAAATATTTTTATTGCCATTACATTCGGACCAAAACTGTGCATCGCTAGTTTTGAGCTTGGTAGTATATTAAGGTTATGTCTAAATCTAATGGGATATCTTCTAGGTAGGTCATATTCTTTATTAAAAAATTTAGGGTATTTTTTTACAAATTTACATGTTTCTAATATATATAAAGAAGAATATAATAAATATAATAATAAAGTTAGAATATAATATTGTAACCCTTGTGCGGTTAAAATATTATATTTAATAAAATATGGCTTGCAACTTTCCATGGCTTTAATATTGGCAAGGATACGTACGCATTTTTTTTGGAAAATAAAAACATCTTCAGAATGTACGCTATTTATTTTGTTTACTCCTAAGTCTTATTCGGCTTAGCTTCCTGATATCTCCTTATTGTCATTTTGTTGCAATCTTAATATTAATATCCGCAGAGCATGCGTTTTGCAAACATCAAAATTTACTTTTTATTACTCTATCAATATTCTTTGGAGCATTTTGAGATTTATCCGCTAAATATCAGCCAAAGACTATTGAATTAACCTCTTACCATGTTTGCCATGGTAAGAACCTCAAGAGAACAAAGCTAGCTAAAAATATAAAACTCTAAAATCTGGACCATCCGCTGCAATAAGCTTTTTTTAAACTATCTATCTTTTGCCGGATACATTTCGGAGACTGCGTGATGGAAGTGCACAATCTAATATATCTTCGTTCTACCGCCTAACAAGAAGAGCCTCGGCATATACACGCACAAAATAATTTGCTTCAACATTTATTGTGCGAACCGCGATGAATCTATCTGTGTTACCTACTGTCTACTTTAAAATACAACCTGGGAATTATAAAATATGAAGTAAAAAGCTCCTTTCTGAGCTATGTTTTACTAAGAATGCTCCATCACAGACCACAGCGTTGCTTAATATGAGATATACAGTGGTCAAATGTGAATAATTAGTCTGCAGGGATGGCGATCGCGAACGAAGTCGCAAGACTCTCAGGTACAGCTATAGTTAGGTAAATATTTGTAGTGAGTTGGACATATATAGGTAAGACTAAGAATAAAAGGTATTTGATCAAATAAATAGTTGATACATACGTATAGAAATGAAATATAAAAAGTATTCACTGATAAGCTTATGAAGGTAGTATCGTACGATATAGCTCAACAGTAATACATATATGACTGTCAGTCTTAGTACTTATGTTAATAAGGTTGAGTTTATTTAAAAGGCACACCAAAGGATAATTGCCACTACCTTTAAGCAGATGCAATGCAACACATCCTAAAACAGCTCACCCGCTCCTGAAATAGATACCATGGCTATACTCTCTTACGACACAGTGGTGATCGATGACCAGCCTTAGTACGCACGTAGGAACAGCAAACACTTCTTGTATACGACGAGGATAAGGTGTAATATCTTCCAATGGTCCGTGCAGCCAACCAATTTAGTTGTAACCTTATCCTGCACCACTGACGAGCGAAGCTGTGGTACCATTGGATCCATTTAGTGATCGCTTACTAAAGTCAGAATTCAACAAAGTAATCAACTATTCGATTGAAATTAGACAGCCGTCCACGATTATAAAGTTCCCTTGATTGAATCATAAGTAGATGCGTAGGTCGTACCAGATAAGCTCATTGCCGTCCGAATGACTCTGATTATGCAAACGACTTCCAATCCAGCTTTGTTAAAGACCTCCCAGTCAAATGCCATTGTATAAATGTCCATCCAAGATATTTTATTTATACTTCGCTTCGTTCACAATCACTTCGAAGAGCGAAAAAAAAATTAGATTTTCTTTCATTTGAACACGAACGTGACTCGCAATGGCAAGTGATGAAGCGATCGGAGGTTCGAATTCTGAATATAATGTTCGTTATACCCGTACGTGTGTAGAACAGATTATTTCATTGTTTTTTAGAGGTTTAGGTAATCGTGCAATGAAAATGGCGGCCCGTTCCGGCTGTAACACAATCATACAATTTTGTTTTTGCGGGTTTATTTCTCGGCTTACTATAGTGGGTTCGACAAAAAGGGGTTTCTGTATTTATTACGTTCGTGCTACGCTGGCTAATATTTTGGCCGCAGTCTCTTTTTTTGGGGATACATTTCGATGTTTATGAATTTCGTATTAGGTATTATGATAAGAATAGTTTCAGGGCTCACGACTCATTGTCCTTCAACTACGAAAGTATTTCGTTTATAACGTAATAAGGATTGAAGGGATAAGATACAATATAATTACTTATAGGCCCCATTTACCAACATTATGTTAAGTAAATACTCGGATAACTTTATATTGTAATTCAAATGTGACATTCTTTTTTATTATAGAACGTTATGTTGAATGACCGCTAATAACTTTACTACTGAGCGCTTCCGTGCTTTGGAGGGCACGTTAAGCCGTCGCGTCTGTCCCGGTTGTTGTCCTAGGATGGCGGGCGTTACAGCGTGGTAGTATGGCATTTATTTTAATGCCCGCCTGGCTAGCTTGCACCCTCAAGTAGAAAATCGTCAAGCACCTTGTTAGGTGCTTGACGATTTTCTACTTAGTGTGTTCCGTCAGTTGTCCTTGAGAGCCAGTAATTCTAGGTTATCCTGAACAACATCTTCGACCACAACATCACTTACTATTAGGTGAGATATTGGTCAAATGCAATCCTATCAGGTATAAATAAATAAAAAAACTATCATATAACGTCAAACCTAGTAAGATATTTTAAATTTGTTGGTTTTCTGTCGTGAAAGATAGAAAACTCTTTGATTTGACTTTTGTGACAGCAGCTGTAGACATAGAAATAGAATATACCTATTATCGGCTGTAACATATTGTCCATATTTATTTGAAATTAAACGAAATTAAGTTTATTTGTAATTTATGGAACTATACCACCGAATTCAACGGTATAATTTTTAAACTTCTTTTCTTTACAACAGCCGCATTGCATAAGGCAATAATACCAATGCAAATTTAAAATACTGCAACATCATTGGATGTCTACGGTGATAAAGGTCGATCATACTTTTTTGGTCAGAGATATTAAAGTTATCCTCGTATTAGTTATTCCTTAGTTTGGTGAAATTGCCCCGTAGTATAGTTTCATAAGTTGTTCGATGTAAAGGTTAAAAGAACGCTGTATGTTTCGTAATTATTGCTAAGGATTTCGCAAGATTCGCGGGCCTTGGGCTTTGTAACATATGAGAGGTCTAACAAAGGGGAAATTGAAAAGAACTTTGATATAGGTAGAGTATACTGTATAACCAAGATTGCAATATGATTTATAATGTAGGCAATATTGGGATACGTAACATCTTTCGGAATGCAACACACATGTTCCGAGGAATATCATTTTCGGTATTGCATAGCTTAGATAGGTACCACTTAGCTTCTTCCCTATAGAAGGTATACAAGGTTGTATAGCAGTCTAGTATATTTCAGGTATTAAAAAAAATAAAAAAAATCCGTCAGATTTGTATGTAATATGTCCTTGAAAATATTTCTATGTCGACATTTACATAAAAGGGGTTTTTGAGAATAATAAATCGATCTATTTGTATTTTTAGGAAAAACAACTTTTACATCGGTAAAATGAGGATATCAGGTCTCTAGGTACCTTTAGTTAAAATGATAATTAAATAATCTGAGGCCTCGAATTGCACAACGTATTAATCTCATTTACTACAGTCAGTTTTGTATGAAAAATGGTCTGTCAAACACAGCATTTTTAATTTACACGGTGATGTAACATCGGCGGCTTTACAGCTATCAATTTGCCAGTTAAATTAAAAGTTGCCAGCTAAAATGGGTGCTTTCATCTCTTTTTATGTCTTTTCAATAGCCTATAAATCGTATTGACCTAAAATGTACGTAGATACAATACTGATTAGTTCTATTTTGGACTTGTGAAGTATACTCGTATAGGCATATATTCAGAGTGTCTTCTGACTTAGTGATTGTGAAATGCATTGAGTATTCGTATATCGATAAGCGTGGATCCGTGGACATATGATCTTGACTTGAGCAAAAACAGGCGTGTCCAACCTTGATCTCCTCTTGAATTTTACTCTACCCTACGAATAGTTATTTATTCGTAGACTCTACCATACTTACTTATAGCATGATAAGGTCGACTAATCCGTTCCGCGACCAATTAACATATCTTACCCATAATAGGTAATTTTATTTCGCAAAAAAAAACGTTTCCTCAGATGTTTATGGCATACGGATCCCATATAAAATAACTACCTACCAACTGCTCAGTTCTGTATTTCTGACCGCTAGCAATCATTTATAATTTTTGGTCTGAAAACCCCATACAACTTGTCCTCCCTGGGGACCCTTCCGTCTGTTTCAGACGTGACGCCTACATCACTGAACCTATACGTAAATTATCCTACGCATTACTTACGTTACCTAAAAAGGGAAAATTCATGCGAGAATGCACAAAAATAATCATATAATCATGATCCTATAATCATATTGGGGGAAGGAAGCCGGCCTCGATCCCTTTATATAAAGTGATTTTTTTACCTGAAACTCGCTTTCGTCGGGTTTTGCTTATTTCAGGTAATACGAGGGACCGCTAGCGAATAAAAATTCAGTTTTGGTACATTTACCGTTCTTTCTTATTATTCAGTGGTATAGCTACAACCTACATCGTTTAAGAGATGTTGCGCCTTTTCAACATACTTCTTAAAGAGGCTTATAATTGTTATTAATATATATATCTATATTACCGTAAGTATCTATATCCATACATTTAGTATATAACACACGCAATACTCGTATTTGCGAATAACTTTGTATAGTGCTCGTAGCGTACTTTGCTTAGCCGTTTTTATGGTTCCGCACCCAAAGGGTAAAAACGGGCCCTATTACTTCGCGGTCCGTCCGTCCGTCTGTCACCAGGCTGTATCTCAAGAACGGTGATAGCTAGAAATTTTTACAATATTGAATAAATAATTAAGAGAATAAAATAAATAACTAAAAGAGGTTTTCGCCGTACCTACCCAGCTCAATCGAACACTGCGAAAAGTGTCTGTAACTTGCAAGATTAGGTTACAGATACAGAAACCTTGGTGCGCGAGTCCCACTCGCACTTGGCCGGTTTGTTTTAACCGATCAACTAAGTTAAGCAACGCCCGTCGCGGTCATGACTTGGATGGGTGACCACTTTGGCATTACTACACGCTTCCGTGCTTCGCGGCGCGCGTTAAGCCACCGTTCCTGGTTCTTGTCTAAGAACAGCCGTCATTATAGCATGGTGGTAGGCATTTTGCGAATGGCTGCCTGGTTAGCCACTACGGGGGCAATCTTAACAGATACCCGTGTGTGTTGTGTTAATGTGGGGCTTTCACCCACTAAAGCCCCCTCGGTGGTCTTCCTCTGTGACCAGCCAATGGAGGGCCCCTGGTTCTCCTGAGGAACGCACCGGAACCATCCTGTCTCATTGCCCATAGGCTCATCTCTTAGGTATTACTTATTTCTTCTGGAGCCATGTAAAATGGCATAACATCACTTGCCACACAGTGACGCTATCTTCTTCGAGCTCGTTGGTGGAATCATAATAGCCCCATCCCCTACAATCCCCGAACTCTAAGTCCCCTTTTAGTCCGCTCTTACGACGGGCAGAGGTGACCGTAGCCGTATTCTTTGTAACCCTGGCCTACAGGGTTGACATGCCTGGGCGTTGATTGCCGCCGCCCCGGCGTCGCCTTCTTCTTGTGGGATCCGCTCTTTCACGGCCTCGCTCTGCTGTCTCCTCCTGGACCATGACGGTCTCACAGAATTCGACAACAGCCTTCCATTTGGTTAGCCACCACCTAACACAACGTTACACACCGTTCTGGCAGCTGATCTTGAGAGCCAGTAGGTATCAGAACAACATGTTCCATTATATCTTCACTCACCATCAACTGAAAAGGCGGGTAAAGGATAGCATTCCAACGTAACTAAAAATTTATTTGTCTAGTAAATGGTGCTTAAGTTATTTATGTAAGTAACTACCATTGAAGATGGTAAGGAGGTAAATGAGGTAATAAGAGATATCGAATGTACCTTCTCATATTTGCGCTTTACATGTATACGGAGTACATAGTCGTAAACAAGCACATAACCAACTTGCTTCGTATGTACGTGAGAGTTAAGCGTGAATTTCCCTCTCGAGCTTTTACGATCAGACTTTTATCGTAATTTTTACTCGAAAACCTATTGTTTATTTCCATTTCAACGACTTTGAACGCGTGTTCGTTTTACTAATAGTCTTATAAGATGGTTTTAGAGAAAAGTTACCCCCTTTTCTAGGGAGCCTAAATTGCAGATCTACTGTACATAATACCTGTACGATAAGCCGTTAATTTTCAGAAACTTCAGTATTCTGTGGCTGGAGCAAAACTTCAAATACAATTTCAAATAGACTGGATGAAGTAAATTAGAATCTATAAGTGGGTACAAAGCTATCTGTTTTAATATTAATGTAAAGTGTAACTTAAAGAGAAGGTTGCTATAATTGATCTCTCCTCTATTAAGAAGTTGTAATATAACGTTAATTAGGGCGTAGTATTTACGCAGTTGAATCAAATATGTTCGACAGAAAGGGTTTATGCGCATAAATTCAGTCGTTTGTGAATATTGCTATCAGCTTATGCGAGCGACTTTGACCGCGTGGCGTTAATAAAAATCTTGGAAATACTCGTTTAATATAATCTTTTTTTATATATATTTCTTTTTAGTTTTTGTGACGGAACAAGCCCGAGGCCCACCTGATGGTAAGTGGACTACCTCTGTAACCTCTGCCTATAACAGATGCATTTCATCAACGACGAATTGCACTGTGCCCGTCACACAGAGACGTACAGTTGTTAAGTCTCGTCTGCCCGTAATTCTAAGAACACACTCCTGTGTATTCACAGTGCAATTAATTTGCAATAAAGATCCTGAATGAAAGTTTTACAACCACGTATACAAAAGAAAACATTTTTTAAAAATCCTCTGAATGAAGACTGACCTTTGTACTCAACTTTTCAAGCGCAGAACAATACAGACATATTCTGTAAAGCTGACAAGCTTCTTCTATGCATTCGTGAACAGTTTCAGCTAAATTCTATGTGTGATACGTTATATCATATCTTAGTTACTAATTTATTCTAATATAAACTTATTAGCTAAGAAGGTTTTACATGGAGCTATAGCTCAATCAAATAAATGCCATGTCTATCTATCTTATATCAATAATATCAATCTGTGTACTGTGCTAATAGTCAGATTGCAGAGTCAAATTGTCTTCACAAAAAAAACAACAACATTCCAAATTCAAAAAATAACACTGTTCGATTATTGCTTGTTTTTACATTCAGCATATAACTTAAAGATGTATTCAGCAAAAATCAGAGAAATATTCAAATACGAGTTCCGACGTACAGCCAGCTAAACCAGCACAAACTACTCAAAATCTCAATGCTGCATTTGGAGTAATTAGGCATACACCGGAGACTCCCAATGGATCTTATTCTTTTGGGGAGCGCAGCAGTTGTCTTAGCTGTGTTAAAGGACTGTAATATCTTCTGGGTAACGAGTTTCCAATTCACTCCGTACCTAACATTTTCAATATAGAGTACGAAACCCTGCCATACTATCCATTGATGCAGGCCTTTGAGGAGGAAATGTGCTTGTAGCTATTGTTCTGTAACACACCTCTATAATGATGAAGCTCAGCACCCAAAAACTCTTGGTACTGAAGTACAGATGCGCAAGAATCGGTGGTGCGAGTCCTTTCGGATATCGATCCATGTATGTTGGCTTGTGGTGTACAGTGTGATGAATGACGCATTGTTAGTTAGTCATAGTTAGTAAGAAGATATACGTTATGGAATTTTCATTTGGGTTTGGAAATACTTACTATAGATTTATTTATGCTATACATTATTATTTCGAAGATTGGTGTAGACTGTGATAAAAAGCTATAAAAAGGTATAAGAGAAATAAAAAGGTAAAAGAGAAATTTCGATTACTAAAACTGTAGGAGCCCATATTTCATAAGAATGAAAGATAAAGGGCATTAATCTGTATTCTTGACTATTTCGACCGAACGAAGCGAGTTCGCGGTCTGCACATTTATGTTGGTAGGTAGGTTTGTATAGTTGTATGTTTTAGGGCAAACCCCCCTTTAATGGGGCAGGCTGTGTTCAGCAGAGTAAAATCCGGCTGATACAGTATGTTTGAGTGTGTTTGTCTGAAGATCTTCATGGAAGTAGGTAAGGAAATAGAATAAATACATAAATTGTTTTGAGATGAAATTAAAGAGATGGTTGACATTTCAGTGTTACAAAGATTGGTCAAGTAGTTTGTTAATATATTTTTCAGAACAATTGTTTGATTCATTTTATACCAAATAAACTGGTAACAACAGTTTATTTGGTACGCACGAATAAATGTTGTAAAAGAAAATCATCAAATGTTACAGTAAAATGGGATTTATCTCCAAATCTATTGATTTAAGACTACTAGTTTACTCACTACAGTGATAGATCTCGTCGAGATCTTCATTTCAAATGACTACTGTCAAATCAAAAGGGGATTTATCGCGGGAACTATTGATCTACCATTGATTGTTGTCTGGACAACTATCCAAGACTGCATGGAAAGTAGACGAATGTAAACTGAAAACAAAAAATACGACATCAACTGTCAATTTGACAGCGGTCGAATATAAGACCTGTTTTAGGGTCGATTTACACCTTAATATGAAGTAAAAACAAATGTTCGACTTCAACTGTTAGAGTGCAATGATAGCTGTCACATATTAATCAAACTGTATACCTTCTTATTGTCTTGAAGCTTCCTGTCGATCTTGCGAAAATCTCAATTAAAGTCGCGTTCAGGACACAGTTTTCCAAATCAAATGAGTTTTTGCACTACTTGTAAGCACTACAGTCTACAGTCAAAATCTTCTTTGATCAGCAATCAATGCCCTACAGGCGATATTACCTCTAAAAGTCCCAAAATCCCTGATTCGGAAAGTTAAAGGGGTTTCGTATCTAAGCAGAAAGGAAAGGTGTAAAGAGTTTTAAAATTATATATTTAGTTTGATATTTAATTAAAAATAAATAATGTGTAATTTATTTCAATATTTATGATCCTCTCATTCCGTGTCAAAAGTCAATGAAAAGTTAAAACTAAGCATTGTATCAATAACTAACGTCAATAATAGTGAATTGGGACATCACTACATACTACTAAGATGCAATTTGACGCTATAGGCAATTGCTTTTCGCTAGGAAAAAATCAACATGCGGAGTCCAAAGGGTGGTTCGTCCGAGGTTAATAGTAGAGTGCACGGGGCACTAACGTAGTTTCGTTATATTTGAAATACCAAGTGTTCAAACTAGGTGGCATTTTGTATATTGCCGAGCCTAATATTTATGCTTCTGGTTTGCCACTTTTTCGATTTACTATTTATTTTATCCTTATACAGGGTTATTGGAAAAAATTCTAACAACCTTTTAGATTTGTCGTAGTAAAAGATAATGCCTACTCCGAGCTAAGAGCGCCCGCCACGGTAAACTAAATACTACTACCTAACCTTATTACTGCATTGCACGTATCTACATACTGCATATATTGTACCTACATCATTTAAGTTGTTTGTGTTAAATAAATATATTTTATACCACACCCACTCAGAAAGCGTCTCATTACTCGTTCAAAAACATGTTATAAAGTTCGTCATTTCTCCCTTATAAATGTACGGTGGGGAAAGTTACATGGATTTTCATCTCTTCACTCCGTAGCAGTGAAGGAATATTGTATGAAAATCCATACCTGCCCTGGTAGCGTTCTTTTGTTTTTTAGCTGCTAACATAAAAACATACAATCTCAAAAAGGTTTTATAACAAATTATTAGAAAAAAGAGGTGTGATTTTTATTTGTACTCGATTTTCAATTAAAGTAGTTTGGTAAACTTTTTTTGCACTACGAGAAAAAATGCGCGGCAAATTGTTATGTTTGGTTAAATTTTGTTTTTTATTCAATTTATATTTAATGTTTTACAAGCGTCCGCTTTTAATTATTCTAAATAATTTTCCAAAATGTCATCTGATAGTGAAAGTGACGATTTTATAATGATGACGCCACCAGAAATAAGAAATGCAGCTCAAGAAGTCATAAAGAACTTACTGCCTGAGAAGTCTCGTGATACGTATTAGAAAACGTATAATGATTTTACTTTCCTCGTATAGGTGTAGTATAAAGCACTATGTATCCCTCGGGAGAAAGTTCTATTTCTGTTCTCGAGTTGCCTCTAAGCCCTCCGCTGCGCGTTGAGCTTAAACAAACTCTCGAAAAGAAATAGATCGTTTTCTCCCCTCGATGTACAATTTACTATTCTTTCTTGTTTCTCTCAATACGGGAACCCGCCGCGCTCCCTTTGAATAGTTTTGAATATTTACATCGAGCAAAGTAATAAAAAATATGAAACAATAAACTGCAGGCACCAGAAACTTTTTATATCACGTAGTCTTCGTGCTTATTCCGTCAGAAACATATTAAAAAAAACACTCTTCTAAACATGTTTGTTATATGGACACACAACAGAAGTCAAAATATAAGAGGTTGTTAAATTTTTTTTAATAACCCTTTATTTACAAAATACTACGAACTATATACAATACTACAGCTACTACAATAAAAGCATTTAGATACCCAGAAGTCATTGCAGACTCACAGGCAGTTCAAATGATCCAGCCCACTACCAGTTGGCAGCGTGCCCAGCATGCTGGCAGCATTGCCCCGTTGAATTGCAATGCTTATTCATTGACCCAAATAGGTGCCAGCATTTTGATCACACGTCGCACTGTCGCTCTCTGATAGTAATAATGTCAAAATTCCCATACTAAACGATTTTATGAATTATTTTTGCAAATACTTAATTTTACGGAATTTTGGCAAACCAGAAATACAAATATTAGACTCAAGGGCATACATGCAAGGTTTCGCCGAGTTTAACCACTTAGTATTTAAAATTTGACGAAACTACCTTTGTATGGAAAGCGCCAGCAGCACTCTAGCCTTAAGAGGTTTGAAATTTTCAAAGATATATATACTTTAAATTTAAAAGTATTAATATTTAACACCTTAAATTTAAAAGTATTTATATTTAATACCTTAAATTTAAAAGTATTTATATTTAATACCTTAAATTTAAAAGTATTTATTGATATGTATATCTTGTTATTCATATTAGCCAGATGGAGTAAAAATGAGTGCAGTGCGAGACATTTAATATTTTATAGTAAATAGTATGAACAATACGCACTTTCTGATCGCCCTGGCAACGCTGCTCTTGGAACAAGGGAAATCAACAGCGGGTATAATCTAGCAGCATTTTCCAATTACGCACCATTGTTGTGTTCAAACACATAATTCCTCATTTAACGAAGTGCTTTACTAACTCGTCGACGCGACGTGCCAAATAGGGGCAAGGTAAATAAAGGAAAGGAAAATCGCTGTCGGAAAACTTAAGGAAAACGTGTATATTTAGATCCAGAAAATGTCTTCAAATTTGAACGTGATTTTTGTAATGTTGAAAGGTCTGCTTGGGTCTCGCCACTGTTCATACCTTTTGAGTATTTTCAATAACATGATCAAGAAGATTAGTAAATGGTCACCTTTGCCCTTAAACCTTTCAGATAAACCTTTGGGTGAGAAAAATATGTTTTGGCTCAGTCTTTATTAGTCGACACACTATTTCACTTGTTGTGCACAGTTGGACGGCTTATTTGGAAAGTCGTTCTTATCGTGGTTCAAGAATTTGAGATAACATGACGTTGCGGTATGTTTGTGAGTGTGCGTAAGTATGTTTGTTTGTAACTTCCTTTATTTTAATTTTAATATATTTTATAACGGACGATATTGATATTCCATAAGAATCAGATTAACAGGTTTTTAAAATACGGTATCAAAATTAGGTAATTATTTTTTCAGTTATTGGTTTTAGTCTATCTGTAAGTATACTGGGAAGAAAATTTCCAGTAGTCTTACTAGTAAAATTATTTGTTAACACTCTGGGATTTGCCGGTTTTTTATCATAATCCATGCTTGGGTTATTATGCTTGGATTACACAAAGACAATTAACCTTACGGTAAGTCATGTTGTCATAATTTCTTGTATCAAGACTTCATCAGAAGGCTTTGTTAAATAATACGTCCAAAAAAGTACAGAAGGAATCAAATCAGTCAAATATGAATATATTTGATTGCAAATCAATGATTGCAATCAATGCAATCATCGAAATGCATCTGTTATGAACACAAGTTACCGCTTAACATCAAGTGGGCCATATAACGAGTTCCGTCACTTTCCCATAAAAAAACAAAGATTTACCTAAAAAACACGACATGGTATGATCATTTTGCGTACTGTCGAAATCACATGCCAAGGCTAGAATAAAAAAATTACACATGTTCTAATATTTTTTTCTGCTGAAATCTCACTGTTGGAAAGTGATGTTGTGATCGAAGATAGTGAACAGCCTAAGCTGAACTACGGTGGATGAACAAAGTGAAGTGGTGACTTAGGCTCTCAAGTACAGCTGTCGTAATACACCGTTGGATGCATGGTGACAAATTTTCTACTCTATATAGTTTTTATTTTATATAGTTGATAAGCTAACCTTTGACCCCTATCTCACCTGATGGTAAGTGATGATGCGTTCGAAGATGTTGTTCAGGCTAGCCTAGAAGTACTGGCTCTCAAGGACAGCTGCCGGAACACACCGTTAGGTGCTTGGCGACAACACTCCAGGCGTCTACTTAAGGATGATAGCTAGCCAGGCCAGCATTCGCAAACTGCTCTTCCACTGTACGGTGAAGCTCAATCTTGTGATGGGATTTAAACCATGCACCTGCACCTGCACGCTATTACCACTGAGTCATCACTGTTTATAACTTACGCATTGGATATATTATGTAACTCCAAGACAAACGGTGAATTACTTGTACATAGGAATATACTTATTTATTATATTGTCAGGATATGCTTCCGGCCTCATTAGTGGCATATCAAAAGCTGAAATCAAGTGGTCCTAGGTTTGAAAGTAAATTCTCCTAAGCAGCTACAGCATACTGGAGCTGTGCCTTTTAGGTGGCAATAGGCTCGTCCCATATCACAATGCGTTAAAATATCTTGCAAAGCATGGTGTCTTTACACCTCTGTCTACCGCTTCAGTGTTACAGGTGTGACGATATATTATATAAAGTTATTGTTAAGATTCCAGATTGCCCAGGCAGGTATTGTTCAGTGGAAGGCGTCTTCCACCTGGACAATCTGTTCTGAATGCTTAACTTGGCCGGCAGATTCACCGGGCTGAAAAAGAATGTCTGAAAAGGACAAGTTATAAAATCAATTACATGAAATGTGATGGGATTTCTCCGCTCCTTCCTTGAACCCAGCCTAGCCCTTCATCACGAATATAACAATTGGCCAATTGTATATACGTAAATTACTCACTGCTATGGCTGGGCTTGCGTTCTTCTTGTGAGTCCAACGTTACGGCACAGCACTCTCACTTCAAACTAATCACAAATTTATTCTGCTACGAGCAGTTATCATATGTTACAAAACAAATTCCAAAAAACTCAAAGTAAAATCAACTACTTATTTTAAATACTTCCGAAAATTGCAAAACAAGATGATTAGCCAAAAATTTTACCAAGATAATCTCATGTACAAAAAACCATAGATCACACATAGACGACTAGCAAAGGGGTTCGTTCGAAAACTGCCCGATAAGTAGATCGGTCCGAACAGTTATACATATATACAATATACCTACTATGCAAATTCATAAGAAAAATTGAAAAAAAAACAGCCTTGCCCTTAGCTTAGAGCAACATGCACTCCCGCCACAGTTCCGGATCGCTTTAAGCCCTGCTAGGAAATTTAAAGCTCGGGTCACTCAGGATGAAGTAAATATTCTACGATACCCCATAGACAGAAATCCGTACAGGCATTTAGAAGTTACGGTGGAATAAAGAAACTCACTGACAAACATACATCATCTCTAAAAATTGTAATTGACCACTATCTCTCTCTCTCTCTCAAATACAGCTGCCGGTACACACCGTTAGGTGCTTGGCGACATATTTTCTTCTTGAGGGTGGTAGCCAGCCCGGCGCGCATTCGCAAAATGCCCTATTATGCTATAACGACTGCCATCCTAAGACGACATCCGGGACCGATGGCTTAAGCTTAGGCTAAGCTGAGTGCCCTCCGAAGCACGGAAGCACTCAGCAGTAATGTCACTAGCGGTCACCCATCCAACTCATGACCGCGCGCGACGTTGCTTAACTTTGCTAATCGGTTAAGAACAGCTAAGCAAACTTCGCTACGAGCGCTTCTAAAACATAAGCTTAAGTACCTACATAGTTATAGATACATTTATTTATCTAAGTAGGCACTCAATGTAATCACAACTAGCCACAAACTCATAAAATTGCAAATTTTGAATCCATTTCGGGGCAGGTGATGGCACCCCGGACGGATTTTCTGGGATCTGTCATTATATTAAATCTTCGACTTTGCGACAAATCAACCATTAACAAACTGAGTTTTATTTTTATTTTTTGCCCCGGAAGTAAGCTTCCTTATAGTCAAGGGGTTTAATGAAAATTATATTTGATAAAGGATTTCATAAAATTTTCTGTTATAACGCTAATCTCTTGGGGGTTTAAAAGAAAATGTAATCTTCGTTTTTATTTTAAACTTTTTAGGGAATGCGTTAACTTCGTTACTATTGTAATGTCTGGTATTCATTTCGTAGGATGGCCACGCGCTGCTTTCTATTTACTATCCTTGAATGTGGGTGGTAGTTGCGGCGTAGTGGGAGAAAATTTCACATAGTATGATGAGGATAATGTTGACTCGGCGACCATAAGGAACTAGGTATAAAAATAGTATTCATCCGTAATGAAGATCCTAATGAAAGCTATAACTTCTGCAAAGACACTACTAATCTAAGTTCAATTGGTTTCGAGATATACATCGAAATTATAGCTATCACTTCTATAAATGATCCAGTAGTCTAGAATCAACATTTTCTGAGACAGAACCCCTTTAAGTTGGTTAGCTGCCATCCAAAACATCTCAGTGATAAATACTTATTAGTTCTATATACTCGTATAAACCAGGTCAAGGACTAATAGTTTCTGAGATATAGCCCATTTTGTGATCTGGAGTGATGATCTCAATCATAGTTATTACTTCTGTATCTAAACTAATAGTCTATGATCAAAAGTTTCGGATATATAGCCAATTTAAATATGACCTGAACTGTAGCTTTGAGCTACTAGTTTTCGTCGATTTTATCTCAAATCAGTACAAAGTTTTGGGAGATATTTAAAAAACATATATACAGTTTGGTCTACCTGCAATTAACGATAGGGCAGTATTTTTGCTGCCTCGTACCCTTCCCACGCTTCGTGTGCGCTTTTTGGCATGAAAACAATCGGTGCCTGCTTTGGCGAACATACCCAAGGCGAGGCAGCCTCAACATGAACCAGTAATTAAATTAGACGCAAAGAGCAAAATACCTCGCCCACAGTCTACACGTGTATGTACAATAAGCTCGGAACAGTGTTATTTTCAACTCCCTCGAGAAACCTGCAAACCTGCGAGCCAGCATGTTCGCCCTTATCAACAACACTCTTCGCTCCCTTTCAATGCGGCATTGTCCCTGAGGTCAGCCATTGGTATGTGTCCAAAGTATTTAAATATCACCGCTCCCTCCAATGGTACACGGCACAGGAAGATAGGTGGCACTTTTGGTGACCATTTAAAACCGATCTCAAAGACTAATACACCGACTTTTAGTCAGCTATTCCACTTCTCCCATCTAGCCTTCACACCTAGAAAGGAAAGGTGTTTTTTTCCACTATTCCATCCCAGGCTGGATAAGTGTAAGTAGCTATTGCACTAATCCTCCCTACTATATATTTTCTTCCCTCCGGGAACATAAATTTAACATAATATGTCATTATAATTTGTATCTCTAGTACCACAAAAAATAAGATAATTTGATACAACTTAGGCCTATGTAAGATGTAAAAGATTTGAACTTTTTTAGGTAGAAGAAAGCGGCTTAAGATGAGACAGCTGTCAAAGTGGCAGTTGATGTCATATTTATCTATTTTAATGACAGCTGTCAAACTTAAAACTATAACTCAAACGAAAACTTTTGATCCTAGACCACTAGCTCCTGTAAATGATAAATCTTGCTAAGAAGTTCATTTCACATTACCGCTGTCAAACTAAAAAGGGGTTTATCTAGGATACTACTAGACCTCTAGTTTCTTCACAAAAGTGTTATATCTCGACGAGATATTCATTTCAGATGACTGCTGACAAAATGAAAAGACTTTATCTCGGAAATTATTATTCCTAGAACACTAGTTTCATAACAAATGTGATAGAACAAGATTTTTGCGGATGACAGCTGTCAAACTCAAAAGGGATTTATCTCGGAAACGATTGATACTACACCACTAGTTTCTTTAAAAATTTATAGATCTCGTCAAGAGCTTCATTTCAAATGACGTGGCGACGGCTACCAAATTAAAAAGCCATCCCATCTAAGATGGAAACCATATATATTTTCACTATTTACAATTCGGTTATCTTCCCTCTTGCATTATATTTCAACGCTTTCACCTGAAATTAAGCTGTCAATGAGATGTTTGTAAAAAACTAGTGGACTAGGATCATTCTCTGAGATAACCTTATTTTACAGCTGTCATTAAATAGTAATATTATTTTTTATTTTACAGCTGTCATCAGAAATGAAGATATAGAGGAAATCAATCACTTTTAAAAAAATACTTATTCTCTCCTCTCGTCTCGTTCCCGCTTTGGTTAGAGTCCGAGCTGAAGGCGCCCGAATAAGACATAAAGCAAGAAAAATAATGCGACCCCACTGTCAAAACGGATATTTTAAACTGTAATGAATGTATTTCTTAGAGAAAGACATAACGTACCCACCCCGCATACACGCGGTCGCAGTAAAGGTAACATGATGATTACCGCATTTTCTCATCCAACAATATACGTCAGCTAATATGGAGTATTCGGTAGTCGGTATAGCATTACTCAGATGCGAGTGATTAATGGCAGACGTAGCGAGATCTCAAGCCGTCTCGGACGATTAACTCGAGTGACACACGCGATGCACACGGTAAATTACACGATTCACTCGTCAGAGGAAAGTGTTGTACATTAATCGCCAGATTTCAATTGATCGATTGACTCCGTGAATCAGCGGTTTACATTAGATACTTATTACCAACCACAGAGTAGAAGCCGCAGAGAAGGTACATCACTTATTTCTATTATTTAAATTGGATCCTGGGTAGATGAAAATCGTATTCCCATAGTCCACGTGGGGAGTTAGATCAAATAGTTTTTGGAAGGTGGCATTTATGGAAAAATTATTAGTGACGTAATGTCCTTACTTTTATGTACATAACTTCCATCCCCAATAATAAAATACCTATCCCGTGGGATTCCAAGACCTAAGGATTGTGTATCTATCTAAGAGTATAAAAAATTCTTTATAATCAATACTATAAAAGAAAACTTAGGAACCCTAATATGTAGAAGAGAAGGTAGTTTTATATATTTTGACTAGAGCATGTATTGAAAGCGTTGTGATAAATGTCTCTTTCACTGTTTCAACAAAAGGATGCAAAGACAAACAGGAATAGAATAACAAGGTTACCTATTATGTCAGGGTTAAAAGTAAACACTTTCTTCGCGATTCTTTATTCAGAAGCTGAGCCTAAACTAACATGCAGACGTATTTTGATAGATAGGAATATCAAAGGATTTGAAAAGTAAGGGGAAAAATCCGCCAGAGTAAGCCGATATGATTTTTCTTTTGTACCTTTACACCCTTTTCTAAGAATATGCTACATGCACATATTTGAACTTTTTAGTTTAAAAAAAAGCTATATTTAGTTTGACGAAAGGTATTGAAATGTTTCTTGGATGGATCTGAAATAATCTTTTTTTTTGGCGAGCAAAGCCAAATTTTGTGGTAAAGTCTACGAATAAATATCGTAGTGTAAAGTAAGTAAGTATATTTGTAACCTTGAACTATGTTGCATCATGTGCGTGTCACTGACTCTTACAAAAAGAGAACGACTAAACGTCAAAGTAAACTCTTTACTTTGTCGTTTCGTCGTTCTTCTTTTTAACCCTCAAAATGAGATTGTTTTAAGTAGAATCCTGAGTGTAGTGAGGGGTTCAAGGTACTCGAGCTTAAAATAGTTGTTAGCTCCCGATGAATGAGAATATAAGAAAATAAATAGGTGCAACTTATAAATAAGAACAGTACGTTTATTTATTTAGATATAATTAGGAAATATAAGACATAGTAAAGAAATAGTTAGAGGCTAAGGTTTATATTTGAACAATTATGGAAGTCCGTCGCAAGAATTTTACCATCCGTGACTGTGTAGATTTATTAACAGCTTGAGAATTAGAAATAGTCTTAGAAAATGTCGTCTCAGGATGTAGTTTTTGAGAAACTGTATTATTTTTTAGGTTGTAAAAAAAACCTAAAAAACCAATGAACCAGTTCATACAATATTTGTAATTGATCTCTTTTTGATTTAAAAAATTGAAAGAAATATCCTTTCTTTAAAAAATATTTTCAAATCGGTTCATAAATGACAGAGAACAAACATTAAAAAATCGTAAGTTCAACCGAATTGAAACAAATACAAATACAAATTGTTTTATTTCCCATAAAAACAATACATACAGGATATAAATAATTACTTAAATAACAAAGTCCTAAGATAATTACACAGTATTACCTATTTACACATTAGCAGCCGTAGTAGGTTACCCTGTGTTACGTCTGCTAAGTGTATTATATAATTATATAAACAAAACGAACCGACTTCCAACGCTGAAAAATAACTTGCGGAAATCGGTAGCTGCATTCTGATTCAAACACTCACACACATGGCCCTACTTGCACATATAAACTTCATCAAATACCTTATAATTACAAATTAGGACTAAACATAGTAGTAGTTAAATGTAGACTATAATATTCTTTTTAACATGAAAAAAATAACTAAAATAACATACAAAACAAGTTCATTGTTCGATGTATCTCCAATTAACCCATTGGCATCGGCGATAATGATAACAATAGAATTTCATTCATAACTAGGACGTAGTGGTCCTGTCGTTGCCAACTTATTAACCACTGGTTTTAGAATCTACGAATATATATTATGTAAAGAAGTGTTACTTTCATACAGTCACCGCTTTGAATTCGAACGATCTGTCGGGCGATCTGAATTGTTCTTTATTGCGCCGTAGCAGAGTTGCTTATTTATTTAAACGTCTATGCGGAGAGATCCTTCTGGTCCTTTATATTCTGTGATTCGGACTCATCATGTTCACAATTAACAAATACCTCTTCCAAATTCAATTGGATTCTATGATTGATGGCGCTTAGAAATGATCGCATCCGATTGGTCCCGTCGCGTCAAGGGAATTTAGTTGCGCCGCACTTTTTATACCACGCCCGCCACAGCAAGGCTTGCGTTCTGCTGTTTTGAGCTTGACTTAATTTTTTTTACATATTTATTCGTTGGTTCATTTACACATTCGCAAATTATTTATTTCGATAGCTACATTTCTATCAAATGTCATGAAGTTTAGATTAAGCATCTGAAAGTCCTCGTCAAACATACATAATAAATAAACACATAGGGGAAGCCCGGGCAATACGCATAATGCGGGTAAGAGGAATAATCGATTTTTCTAAATATCGGCAATAGATGGCGCGTCGAAACTTGTCACTACGATTCGGCATGCGGCCGGCGACGCCATGACAGTTTGATCAAAACAACGCAGGCGCTCGTTTGTCGTGAAGTGAAAAAAAAAGAATTTGTGCTATTTTCTTACGATTTTTGGAAAGGTTTGTTCATTATTTATTTCAATATGTATGTAGTGTATAATTTTATGTTTTATTTGTCAAATGACACATTATTTAAGCATAATTTGTGATATTAAATTCTTTCGTAACCTACATAATAACATTTAAATTTGGTTCGTCGATCTAATATTGCTGTTGTGGGCAAAACGCATATGGGCAAGACGGATAATTATCCGTTTTACCCGGTAATTTAGTTTTCACTTTTGTAATATAAATGTCTTTTTCAGATGGTTTTTAAATACAAAAGAAAGAGTGAGAGGGCATCGTGGTCAGAAAAATCGTTGGAGCAAGCGGTAAAATCTGTAAAAGAAGAAGGAAAATCTATAAATTCTGCCGCAAAAACATTCGGTATTCCATTTACTACCTTGCATCGACATTTAAAATCAGGAAGCGTTTCAAAAAAATTGGGCAGGTATGTTCCTATTTTCACATCAGAGCAAGAAGAAGACTTGTGTGCTTATCTGAAAAAGATGGACAGTCTATTTTTCGGCCTGACTCGTTCAGAATTTTTGGGATTAGTATTTGAGTATGCAACAAAGAATAATATTGCTCATCCATTTAAAAATGCCAAAGCTGGAGATGACTGGTTTGCGGGTTTTAAGCAACGACACCCAGAAATTGTGTTAAGGGCGCCCGAACCGACATCATTGGCAAGAACGAGAGGTTTTAACAGGCCCCAGGTGGAGTTATTTTATAGAAATTTTTGGCAATTAGTAGAGAAACATAAATTTGATGCGACTACAATTTATAACATGTATGAAACAGGTGTAAAGAGTAGCACTAATAAACCGCCTAAGGTTTTGTCCATAAAGGGTAAAAGGCAGGTCGGAGTAGTGAGCAGTGCAGAAAGAGGTCAATTAACCACTGTTATTTGCTGCTGCAATGCAGCTGGCACGTATGTTCCACCCTTTTTCATATTTGCCAGGAAGAGAATGCAAGAGAGACTCTTAGACGGCGCTCCTCCGGGTTCGCATGCTACTGTGAGTGACAACGGTTGGGTAAACGGCGAACCTTTTTTAAACTGGCTCCAATTCTTTGCTGATACAGTCCGACCAAATGAAAACAGAAAGATTTTACTATTGCTTGACAATCACGAATCCCATAAATATTATCCGGCTTTGGAATTCGCATCGAAAAATAATATTGTATTTTTGTCCTTTGCACCGCACACAACGGACCGAATGCAACCACTGGATGTGGCTGTGTATGGACCGCTTAAAAAATATTTTGAGCAAGAGTTAAATACATTCCAAAAATCGCACCCAGGTCGAATCGTAAACCAATACGACATGGCTAAACTGTTCGGAGGGGCATACGTTAAAGCTGCTTCAGTCCTGAATGCAGTAAATGGGTTTAAGAAACCAGGAATATGGTATTCCGTACGATCCAAACGTATTTGGAGAAGAGGATTATGCTCCTTCAACAATGACAGATCGTCCTTTAAATGAAGCTCAAAGTTCTTTGAATGATGCTCCTTTAATGATGACTGATCGTCCTCTCAATGAAGCTCAAAGTTCTTTGAATGATGCTCCAACTACGATGACTGAAAGTCCACGCAACTCTGTATCGTCTGCTGTAATCCCCAGTGCTACAGATTTTTTGCCGACACGAGCTGAGAATGAGAATTCACCGCCCTTAATGACTGATTCTACCCCGGAGCAACGACCACCTACGACACCTTTACCTGACCCTGCTCCGGAGATAAAACCACCCTCAACACCTTTACCTGATTCTACTCTAGAGCCAGGACCATCACAAGTGTCTACAGGAAACCTTACGCCAATGCAAATAAGACCCATACCAACAATGGCTGCTCCCAAAACTAATCGAAAACATAAGAGGCAAAAATCAGAAATATTGACATCCACTCCTGTTAAAATGGATCAAGCTGCTAAATATGAAAAATCAATCAACAAAAAGACTAAAATATCTGAATTAGCTAGTTCCAGCAAAACTAAAATGAATAAGAAACACACTTCAGATGTAGCAGGTTCAAGCAAATGTAAGAGGAGAAAGACATCTACCAAAACTAAAAACAAATATCCTAAACCTGATTTCTATTGTTTGGTGTGTACTGAGAAATACACTGAACCGCCGAATGAAGATTGGATTCAGTGTAGCCAATGCCAAAATTGGGCGCATGAAAATTGTTCATCATATTCAGGTGTAGGTAGCTGCTTTTGTGACGAATGCCAAGACTGAGTATGTTATTTTTAAGTTATCCTTTTTGCCCTAGCAGCATATCCGTCTTGCCCGACCCCTGCGGGCAAAAAGGATAATAGGTACTTTTTTATTTTTATGGTTTTAATAGAAGAAATTGTTTAAGTTTTTATTTTTTTTATAGCTGTTTCCAAAGTTTATGAAACAAAGTACAAATTAAAAGTAAACAGAGTTATGTTGATTACATACGTCTATTTTATTTTATCACCTTTCCTTAACATATGCGTTATGCCCGGGCCTCTTACCGCTAACCTCTGCCTATAACATATACTTTGCATCACAAGTCACGAATTGCACTGCACAATCAAGTGCCTTTAATTTCACTGGCTCACAAGGACTGTTGCCGGAACACACCGTTAGGTGCTTGGCGACCGATTTTCTACTTGAGGGTGGTAGCTAGCCAGCTCCTTCAGTCATAATACGGCGACGATCTTGACGCTTTGTTACTATTACCATTATAACTTAAAAACTTTATTTCGCTTTCAAATACAAAACGTACCTAAATAAAGTACCTACGAGTATATCTATATATACTTATTATTGATTCGCTAGTCTTTTGTTCAAATCTAATTACGCTAGGAACCTTATTCCCTTCCCGTATACTTTAATTGGCTCCCAACAATAAATTGGCCATATTTAGTTCTGGAATATTGAGACGGGTCGAGCTTGTATCCGACAGCTTATTTATGACATCTTAGGGAAAATCCACCGAAGCAGTATTAATAATATGGAATGGCACGTTAACGCAAAACCGTCTAAAGTCACTTTAAACGAATTCCGTTTTCACCCATTTATTTTTAATCCATTATCCATCTCATCTTTTATCAATCATCAACGGCCATAGCGTCCACTGACGAACAATGATCTTTACCTAAAAAAGGGCTGTCATAATCCTCACTCTTGACAGGCGTCTTGAGGATCTTTTTTTTAACACACCGTTAGGTGCGTGGGACAGTTTTTCTACTTGAGTGTGGTCGCTAGCCATATGGGCATTCACAAATTGCCCTTCCACCATGCGGCGGTGAACCTGAAGCCCGCGGCGGGATTCGAACCATGGACCTGCTGCGCTGTATGGCAGTCCATAGCCAATGCCACTAAGCCATCACTGCTTCATCATCATCGCAGTGTAAAAAGGCAGTTCTTCAGAAGACTCTGCTGCACCTGCCTAACTTTTCGTATTTTTCCTTTCGTCGCCTCACTGGAATTCGTGTTTCTTGGGTAGTAGCATCCTAGTTGAACCCATAGTTTTTCAGTTGCACTCTATAAATAATTTGTACTCACTTGTATTCGTATGGAACTAGATGACGACGGTAACGATTATTTTGGGCGAGTGTCTCAATCGTACTGTACGCAGCACAAAAAAGTATCAAGCATTAAAAATATATAAAAAAAGGTACCGCTTTCTACATTGATAAATTTTGTATAACTTGTGCAAGCCGGAGCATGAAAAGGGGGGCTCAGAGAATCAGCGTAGCCAACCAACTTCAAAAACTTATTTTTAATCTCTCAGCGTAAGAAGTCAAACGTTTCTTTATTTATATATTATAAGGTTGGATTATTGATCAATCTTATAAAAACGATCATGCCCCTTTATAGTAATTAAACAACTTTAAACGGTTTAAATCGCGTATATTTATCATTATTTTTGTCCCGACGTTTCAAACACTTTACAGTGATCGTGGTCACGGGGTGACTCGACCGCTGCAAAGTGTTTGAAACAAGATAGATATAGAAAGTAAGTAGGTTAAACCTCAGAAAATAGAATGTTGTCTTAGGTTTTCGCGAATATTACACATAGTAATTAAACAACTTTAAACGGTTTAAATGGCATATCCTTGATCATGCGGAAGTGATCGTTGTTACGGGGTGCAAATTGTTTGAAAAATCAGGACAAAAATAATAATAAATATACGCTATTTAAACCGTTTAATAGTTATTTGTTATGCAAGAGTGCAAAGTTGCTTTTTAACCGCGTGTTTAATTTTAATCACCGAGCAAGCGAAGGATTCTAAAATTTGAATCCTGAGTGTTAGTGAAAAGACCACGAAGTGAAAAATCTTTGCACTAGTGTGCAACTCGTAACTTATTAACCTACTCGACGAAACGCCAAAATGCAAAAAAAATAATTATAATTACAAGATACTTTTATTTCAGTTTAGGTATTAAATACTACATTATGATAGGTAGGTATATTAAAGAATAATCTTTAAATTATAACAAATAATACTAAGGTATAATAAAGAAAAATTAAAAATAATGTTGCTACAGTATAACTTAAGTTGAGTGTAATATTTTTGTTAGGGACTGTAATGTTGGTGTTAGTGACGTGTGTACTGTTTTTCGGTAAACTATATGTCATACTTAATAGTTGTACCAATTTATCGGATTCCTTTGGCGTAAAAGTTGGCGAGAGAGGGCGATGGTTAGGTGTTTCGAAACTTACTCGTCGCTAGAATCACTCATTTTAGGTTCTTCACTTGTTTTCAAGTTTCTTGCTTTTAACCTAAGGATCCCGTGGGGTGCCGGGCTAGAATGTCACCTCCCCATCTCTACCCATAGGTGTCGTAAGAGGCGACTAAAGGATGATACACATATATGATATATACACACAGATGGTGGGCAGCAGCTCTTTCTGAGGAACGTGTCACACACTGCGATCCCCAAGACGCCTGCCAAGCGTGGGTATTAGGGCAAATCCCCTCCATAATGGGGGACACTCTTTTCAGCAGTAGATCACTGAGCCAGTGGACAATCCGCTTGATACAGCAATCTAAGGTTTACAAAAGGTGAAAAGCAAATGGCGTGCGCAAAGCAAACTAAAAAAAAGAAGTACAACCAAGAAGTTCCGAGTCTGAGTTTTTAACAAATTAAAAAAGGTTATATGATAAAATTTACACCATGGAGGTAGAAGTATATAGGTTTAATGATGTTTTGAATTCAAAATCACAGTTCACACGATGTTCTAAATTCAATTTACTTTATCCTCTAGCGGATAAAAACGGCTTTTGCACTCAGATATCGAAGAGGAAAAATACTCTTTCCGAGATGGGGGGATGAAAAGTTGTTTGTAATTAAACAACTTTTTTATGAGAAAATATACTCTTAAATATAATAGTTATTATTTATTCTTAGGGTAGAGTACATTTTCTCAGGTTTAACTTGTTTTCTATTCTTGAAATTAGTCAAGTCAGCTAAGATGACTGATGATGATGAACTTTATTGGTTTTTATAAAAGAAACAATACCCTATTACTATATGCTTATATGCTGCGAGTTCCGCCTTTATATGATTGTGTCTAGGAAACCGTTAGGTACACGACATAGATTGATGTTGTTATGTTGATAGTAATACCCTTTGATGTCTATCTAATTTTTTTTATGTCTTATAGGTTAGCCTTTGACAACTATCTCACCTGATGGTAAGTGATGATCCCTGATGTTGTTCAGGCTAACCTAGAATATTAATTAATTGGGGGAAGATTTGTTTAGGCTAACCTACAACCTGGCTCTCAACGACAGCGGCCGGAACACCGTTATTCTACTGAAAATAAAGCTACCCTTGGCGACATGTGTGTAATATGTCAATTGTTGCAGACTATCTAACAAATACTAATAACAAAATATGGATGGTCCCATACTAGAAACTCACGGTTTTGCTCTATTGAAAATATACATGTATACAAATTTGTTATAATTACAAGACAAACTTTAGTAAAACTACAAATATTAAAAACCAGTTAAGTTCGACTTAGAATCACACTCAGGATCCCGAACTCAATGAAAAACAAATAGTTTTTTTCGTGTAAAATATACAATAAAATTATATATCATGTGCTTTTCTTGGTTGTTGGTACGGAACTCTCTAATTGCATGTCCGACTCGCATTTGGCCGCATAAAAACCGCAAGCAGGCTTCATTTACAATTGTGCAGTTGCGATTTGCAAAAATTGGGACACAAATCTTATATAGTCAGACAAACTGTCATAGCAGTATGGTTTCCCGTTAGTAACTCAACACGTGCAATAGAGTATCGTGCTGTAGTTGCCATATTTGATTTACCCTGCCATAAAAGTAGTGGAACGAGCAAAATCTGACAAATTTTCAGACATTTAGTACTTTGGAATAGCACTCTAACCCCCTCCTAAGTAGTTCGTAATCGTTGGCAGTTTGTTATACTTAGAAGATAGGTCTGATATTTGGAAAATTCTCCCAAATTGGAGCTTGACCCAAGTTCTTCAAGTCCAAGTTACGGTAGAGTTTGTGTACTTCCTAATAACTTCTTGTAAGCGTACCTAAATGCACTGTTTATATGTCGTCCATACGTATCTGTGGTCCGATGAACACCCCAATAATAAATAACCCATAATTGGACATAAGTGTCTGCTTAAATACAAGGAAAAAGTTGACAGTCGATGCAGACTGACTCGTTAGTGAAGTGGCGAAGACATAGGTTTAGTTAGAATATCGAGGTCTTGACCAGCATGCTAATTGCAACGAGTGAAAAAATACTAGAAGGTCGGAAGCGACGCTTTCGATCTTGAAGTAGAAACAACTCTATGTGTTAATTTGTCCGGGGAAGTACAACCACCATATCTATTTTTACAGCCAAGCAGTAATGTTCACATTACTGTGTTCGGGTACGAAGGGTATGGTGAAATTACAGGCACATGGGACTTAACCACTTTCACTTGTGACGAACTGCACCTGTTATAAGTTATTAGTACAGAAATTGCCGCTTAATACCAGGTGGGCCTCGTGATTATTTGATCATGATAGCATAAAATAAAGAAAACGCCTGCTAAGCGTACGGATTATTACAATTATACGGCTGCATTATTCCATACAAGACCAGAATCGGGCTTGATAAAGTTTTAGAAACTATCCCGATGTGAAATACCGTCCTATACTTTAAAGAACGAAGAGCTAGTTTAGACTTAAACTTGATTTGAAAAAAAGTTACATGGTATAGTGGACGTATACTATGATAACTAATAAATTCGATCGTATAAGCCAGGGACCAGAATGCTTACCCGAGATGCTTGTTTGGACCTAGCTCGGCTAATGTGATTGGGCCTTTGTAAGGCCTTTATGCATGACTTGGCAGCCTTGCTCGGTCATGTCGATTATTATTTGCACTGAAAATTACGATTATCTTTTTAAAGTACAAAGTTATTCTTTTTTATTGTTTGTCAGGAAAGCCCCCATGATTTGTTACGGAATATATACATATATTTGCTATTTTTGCATACACGCCTCGGGGCCGTGTTTTTGTGTGCCTCGCGGGCATGCACTTCAGTTTCTTCTGCGTTGTTGAGCTGCTACTCCCAGCGCTGACATCAGACTCGCACTCTGAAAGCTCACAGAAGCGCCAACCATCAACTACAAGGATCAGCAGTAAGTTGTTTTTTTAACCTCTCAGTGCTCTCTCTCTTTTTTATCCCGACGCCGCGCTTATGGCGGAATTGTGTGAAATCATTAGTCTTGTTCAAGCTGATATCAGACCGAGATTACGGAAACACCAAAAACAGATGTCATTGCGAAAACGCGGCACGTTAATTAAAGTTTTGCTCCAGGACATAGCCAAGGTTCCTATATCAAATATAACGCGTCATCCGGACGTGTAATCTGCCTCTCTATAAGAAACAGGCGCGATTTCGTAGTCTTGACTACTTAGGGTCCATACGGCCCTTACTACTGCCTTCAGCCAACGGAGAAGCCTCGGATTCCGCTGCTTTTCGCAACTAACCATCAAGATACTAACAAGCATCCATTAATGATATTTAATCGGGTGCTCCCCGTGGACCAATTAAATTACACAACTATAACGAACTGTTTTGGCCGTCTTTCAAAATGGCTTCATCAGACATCATACTGATATATGGCTAGGCCATTTGGCAACATGGCTTTATATAATGGTGTTTGACAAGCCGCGGCAGGTTACACGATATTTCCGCCCATTTAACACCACCCAAGAATCACGTGTACCTAGCGATAAAAGCTTCAGACGTGGGCAAGATGATCTACTTACTGACTTGTAGCGAAACGTTGGTACATTACATATATTTACCTATTCCTTTGGGTTGTTCAGGCTTGAAAATATATGAGTGAGCACCTCGCATCTGAGAGTCGCCTTACAAGTATCTCAGTAACCATACAAAGAAGTCTCCAATTTCACACTGCAATGTTTCTCTGCTAGCCTTTGACCACTATGTTACCTATTGGTAAGAAATACATAAAATAGGCTTACGGTCCTTTTTAGTCTGTTGCTTAACGTAGATTGACAGACATTCATGGTCAGCTACTGGAACACGCTGTTAGGTGCTCGGTGATGGAGATTTTCCACTTGATGAACCACCTTCGAGTAAGAAAATCTAGCTGTAAAGCTACCCAGGCGATAGCATTCGAAAAATACCCTTTATTATATAACTTTATAATGATATATGTGTTCAGTATAATATTCCGTAAAATTGTTTTGATACTTTTCTCCAACTTCTCCAAGGTACACAGCGTGCTACAGTCATTCCACAGCAAGCTAGGTATTATGACGTAGTAAGCCCCTCGCTTCTGAAACTAGATTATCTCCGTGTCGCGACACAGATGTCTCCACATTCACACCGGAATGTTTCCTTTATTGTTAATAGAAACATTCAAGTGAAGCGGCGATTATACACAACTGTCTCGAAACGTCGGAATGGGTTTTGAAATTGAAAATAAACTAAGTATGTAGGTGTAACTAGGTACCTGTATTTGTTACCTTCTTTACAAAAAATACTAACAGTTCCTCTGCTCGCAACTTCAACAAATAAAAGAACATATTGTTTTTGTATTGTTCAGGCTTCAGTTTTTATATAACATGTAGGTTTCGTGGTCAATACGTGCTGAGCGGAAAGCTAAGGAAAAGCCGCCGACAGAAGCACAGTCGAAGTCAAACTTCTTTTTTATATGCTTAAGTGATGATGTGGTCGAAGATGTTGTTCAGGCTAACCTAGAATTACTGGCTCTCAAGGACAGCCGGAACACACCGTTAGGTGGTGGCGACAGATTTTCTACTTGAGGGTGCGGTAGCTAGCCAGGTGGGCATTCGCAAAATGCTCTACCATGATGCTATAAATACTGCCATCCTAAGACAACAACCGGGAGCCGAAGCACGGAAAATGCTCGAATCTTTAACAAATAAAAGAACATATTGTTTTTGTATTGTTCAGGCATCTAGTTTCTATATAACATGTTGCATGGATATGTTTATAAAACAGCTTAGTAATAAATGTTATTGTCACTGCGTGCTAAGTGGAAAAATCAGGAAAAGCCGCCGACAGATACACATTCATAGTCAGACTTCTTTTTAATGTTATTGTGACGGAACAAGCTCGAGGCCCACCTGATGTTAAGCGTACTAATCTCTGCCTATAACAGATGCAATTCGTCACAAGTCATGAATTGCACTGCGCCCGTCACCGTGAGACAAGGACTGCTGTAGGAAAACACAGGTGCTTAGCGACAGATTTTGTACTTGAGGGTGGTCGCTAGCCAGGCGGCCATTCGCAAAATGCTCTTCCACCATGCGGTGAAGCTCAAGCCTGCGGCGGGATTCGAACCATGGACCTGCTGCGCGGCAGTCCATAGCCAATGCCACTGAGCCATCACTGCTTCAAAATTTCTTTTATATGCGTTATAGTCAAAGTCAAAATCATTTATTCAATTTAAGCGTCTACGATGCTCTTTTAAGTCTACATACTACTGCACAAAAAAGCTTGTTAAACTTTTTTTTAACAAAGTATTAAACTATAACAATATTAGTTTAATAATAACAAATACTTTTAAAATATTTTAAGAAAACATCAAATTAATATTTTAATAAAACACTTAAAAATATAAAAATATATCTAGTGACAATTCCGCTTAATTTTCCTGCTAAGCCGAGGTGACGTCACAAACGCCACGCAGCCAAACCGGAAGAATTTTCGACGCGTCGAGAAAAATCTCGATCGTGCGCTCGAAGAGTCAAGACCTCCTGAAGATGCTTCGTGTAGAAGCGAAACGCGTCGAAAATACTTCCGGTTTGGCTGCGTGGCGTTTGTGACGTCACCTCGGCTTAGCAGGAAAATTAAGCGGAATTGTCACTAGATATATTTTTATATTTTTAAGCGTTTTATTAAAATATTAATTTGATGTTTTCTTAAAATATTTTAAAAGTATTTGTTATTATTAAAAATGGATTTCCGCAAAGTAACGCCTGAATCTATTCAATATTAGTTTAAATTATGTAGATGACAGGTTAGCTTGGCAGAGTCCAAATTGGCCTAGCGTTATGATTGTTTATATAATCATAAACTGTAACTGTGGCTTTCTTAATCAAAATGTTTTTCCCGTGCAACTAGAATTCCCTTTCTGTGAGCATTGTAATATCTTTAGAAACTTTATTATTAAATACTCGTAGCACACAGTTCTCTATGAAGGAATTTTTATGTTTTATCGTGATTGTAATATTAATATTAAATTTACTGAAGTTTTTACTAGCAAAGTACTAAATATTTTAAATATAGAGATAGACACACATTAATAATTAAATATATAGAAATACAAAGATATACAGACTTGGTATACCTAGTTGATATATCATTTTTCTTAAAAAAGTTCCTTACAGTTTCGTTATCTAAACTAATATACCTAATAAAGAGGAAAGATTTGATTCTTTGTTTGTTTGCATTGAATAGGCTCTGAAACTGGTGGACCGATTAGGATGAAATTTGGTATGGAAATAGTGTGAGACACGGGGTAAAAACTATCCTATTTCCTTACATAGGGTAGTTCTTATCCAACTGCTGTAACCGATCTAAAAATATCGGTTATCTTAATAACTAAAAATTCCACTAAATTCTAATTTAAATAAGCGCCATCTGTAGGCAAACGCACAAACGACTATCTAAATTCCATCTGAAGATGCAAGCACCTTTAAATCTATAAACCTAACTACCTTTGCTGTGAGCTGAGGTAGTTCAGCGACTCACCGATAGAGGTCGCATATAACAATTAAAAATCTCAGATAGCCTATGATAGAAGAAACTTTCTGCACGAGATGAAAGATGTCGCCATGGTACTTATAACTTTTTAGATTACATCTGCATTCTAAATAATTATTTAAAGATTAAAATAAATACTAAACATTATTTGGACTGTATAATAATGAAAATATGGTTCCAAAAATGTTATGCCTTTGATAGTAATTACTCGTCTTCTTCTTCTCCATTCAATTCGACTCATATCGTGACAGTTAAACAAATGTCAATCCAGTCTGTCAGAAAAAATACCACAATATAATTGTGAGCTTCCGATAATACGAACGTTTGGTTTTTGAAAATGTTCAAAATACAGTGTAGTGATTGGACTGACGACTCCAACGGTTTTGAGGCCTTTTTCATTACCATATATGGTAGCGAAATGCACCTCCGACATCCGCCTAATTTGATGTCTTTCCTCGAAGAGGAATCGGCTTCGCCACCAGCCACCGACTGTTCAACTAGAATTAAATCTCTACGTCTGAAAGTTGTTACTAAGACTTAATTAAAATATAACAGTAATCTTCAGAATCCCCAGACACTGGGTAAGTTTGTGTTTTGAAGTGAAAGTGTACTTGACCACCATAAATTCTAACCTACATTTTGTTACCTTTAGTATGTACTCTCAAGTTATTTTCTGTATATTTTATTATGTGCCTTACTTGCCTTCTCTTGTTTAATTTATGTGTTTTTCTGTGTTTTCTGTTGCTTCTCAACATTCTACTTGTGTTCTCTTTTTGTGTTAACTTTAAAGGGTGTTGCTGGTAGCTCGCAATTCACGAGGTACCTAGGCTAGTCCCTTTTTGCTCGTTAGTGAACGGACCTCGTGGATTGTGCGCATCTTTACCAGCAACACACCTATTTACGCCCTTCTGGCATTCTGAGCGGATGGTGGTTCGCATCCGCGAAGGGCCTAGCTAGTCCCTTTATGCTCGGTAGCGGAAGCCTTAGCGGATGCGAATTCTTCACCAGCAGCATTACTTCTTTGGCCCTTATGGCATCTCTTGTTTGCTGGCGGGCCACATCCCTAAAGGCCCTCTGCGAGTCCCTAAATGCTCAGTAGCAGAGGGACAGTGGACCCACCAGCTCAACACTATACTGGACCCATTGTGACCGGAGCACATGTGCTTTCCAGGGTTCCAGTACGAGGCGGAATTCTTCCAGTACGAGGCTGAACTTCCAGTACAAGGCTGAACTTCCTGTACGAGGCTGAACTTCCAGTACGACCTCTGAACTCCGGCCGTCCTCTGACCTCCAGCACCGACCGCGGCCATCTTCTCTACAGCGATTGCTGGGAATTTCTACCGGCGCGGTGGTGTGGATACGAGCCCTGCACGGCAGACCTGCTGCTGAGCATCGACTCAAATACTAGAGGACCGGAGCTAAGTCCTTAAACAAGGAAGCTTGCCAAATTTGCCATACCTGTCTGAGATTCACGACCCTTTCTATACATTATACTTATATTCGTTCAGTTCCAGAGACCAGTTCGCGCGCGACCGCACACACGACAATACGCTGTCCCGTAATTTATTTCTAAAATGGCGCAAAAAGCACTACAAACCGCGGTACGAGAGTTGACTAAGACCGTTACAGACCTAACATCTAAAGTCGAATCCCTAGACTGTACTGTGATTGAATTAAAATCAGTGATATCAAAACTCGAGCAAGTGATTCAAGAACAAAGACACGAAATTGCACACTTGAAATCAGCTGACGGTAGACCGCCAATATCACCGAAGCCAACCATTGAACGGGCTCCCACCCCGCCCGCACCGCGGAGATCGGTCCGACGAGCTCGCTTGATCGGTACCGATGATGCTGACACCGTCGCCACCATATCTACAGTGCCAACAGTACTATATGCCACCGCCACAAAGGAATCCGTTACAAAAACACCACAGAAAACACTCATCACGATCGACCAAGAACCTGATCGTACCCAATCCGAAAAAAATATAGTGACAACGACTCCATTACAGAGTAGTGCATGTGCAAGTGGAGGTAACAACAACAATGAAAACAACACTGAAGGTATGTGGAAGATAGCTACTAAACGCCGTCAGATTCATAAAAATAAGCAAGAAAGGTTGGTGGTTATAGGTATAGGAAAAAATGATGACCTGCAATCTGTAGAAAGAATCAGACACATCCAAGCGTGGAATTTTAAAATTGATACTACCCCGGAACAGGTGAAGTCTTATTTAAATAAAATAGTAAACGCAGAATATACTGTTAAAAGAAGGGATATAAAATCTAAGAGGCATGCGTCATTCCTTATCGGCTTGCCCGAAAGTATATACGACAAAGTAACGACGCCGGCTGCATGGCCTCAAGGAATAAAGTTCACAGAGTGGTTTTTTCGCTCACACCCGCAGACAACCCGCACGCCAGAGTGAGGCCACGAACCTTGCAATCGCATGAGTCTGTTACGTATGCGCATAACCAAGCGGCAACGGTAGGCAGTGAAGATAGCACGACCGGTTTATTGCGAATATGTCATCAAAACATTGCTGCCGTCCGTTGACTAAAAGGTCGTTAAGCCACAGGGGGTCGATTTTGAGCTTTAAATGCCATCCTATACAAAAAAAAATTCTCTATCGATCTGTCTTGGAATTATTTTTATAACCTTTTAGAATCAGGAGATAGGTCTAGTAAAAAGGCCGTTAAATATTGATAAAAATATATTTTACAAAGCTAAATTGACGTTAACCTTCAATACTTAGCTACACGATCACATACAGCCCTTAACGACATCATCATAATAAAATTGTAATATTCGTCACATAGCAAGAAAGACGTTATTTAACTTTACTAGGCTATATAGTCGTTAAGATTTTAATGCTACCTTTAAGTTTTTGATTTCATAGCTAAATAATGTTGGTAATCCTACACTATAAAGCAGTTTCACAAAAAAATTACGCTTTATGAACGTTAAACTCTGATAACGGCTTTATAGCGTAGGCCGGCTGTTTTAGAACCTAATGATTTACTTATCTCAAAATTCATAGCGCCTTAAAATTCTCTTAGATGAACAACATTTTGCGTACACATCCTTAGCAAAAAAGACATTAAGCGACAATACTTAGCTAAAAAGTCGCAAATTGTTCTCACGTTTTGACCTGCCCCGCACGCATTCCAGTTGAGTGTCGCCTAGGTCGTCATATACATTATTATTGCTAGTTTTGTTAGCTTGGCGCTGTATCTATTGGTTATATCTTGGTTATATATATCTATTGGTATGAAAATTATAGAGATGTTACTATGATCATTCGAGTTCAATTGCAATTAACGACTCTCGTGGCAAAGTAGATGTACCTATTTGCTATAATAACAAGAGGTCTTACGCTGCCTCGTTTCTCAGAAATGAAGTCGTCTGCAGCGAGCTTCTTGTGTATCTATTATGAAATATAAAATAATCCTTACTAATATTATACACGGTTGGATGGAATTCGATGAAATTTGAATTTTATTTGGTATGGAGATAGCTACTAAGCTGAATTGATACACAGGCTATTTTTAATTACCATCATTATCACTGTTTTTATCACCACACGGGTAAAATCATAGTTTAACAATATTTCGCTTAATATTGTAATACGCTCATTTCTCGGTTAATATAATAGTTTTTATAACTTGAATCAGTGTTCTAGTATTTTTTTTATTAATAAAAACATATCGTTGTATCATCACACATATATATCTCGGAAAGGGTAGGCAGATGTTGATTTTATATTATTTAAACATCATGGGAAATATATAAAAACAAGACAATTTTATGATTCACATAAAACTTTGCAACAAAGTGATAATCAAATATTGTTCACCACAGATTTAAAAAAAAAATATATATTATTACCGAGAATGGATACATTAAAATCGAAAAATAACCTCTGAAGTTGAACCGGTGACTGTTATTTGGTTTGATGGCATCGCAGGAAGAAAACAGGAAGACATCCAGAGTGCGATTTACGTTTTCCTAGTTTGTATCGTGATGTTCAAAATATGAACACTTAGCTTGACAACTGCAGTGCCCAAAATAAAAATTAGTTAGTGTTGTCGTTGCTAGTTCACTTGGTGAACACTGACATAATATCGACATCAACAATTTCGTATTATTTTATAGGACCTGGGCGTCTTTTTATGAGCGCTGACCAAATGCATCATCAAGTTGAACTGGCAATAATAAAAAGGGTAAGCTCTACGACATTATAGATTATATAACCCCAGAGCTTATCTAAAAAACATGGTTCAAGTAACTTTCAAACGTAATAACTTTGGTCTTCAATACAAAAATGATTTTTAAGACGAATTTATTTACAACATTAAAGTTCATGTCTGATAGATACTTAAAAAATCCAAGAGCCTTGTCAATCACTCTTCGTACCTCGCCGAAAGATATGAACAACATAAAAGAAAAGCTGTGTTTTTTACTAGACTTTAGCTAGATCATAAACAAACTAGCCTTTAGAATACTCCCACATAAACTATTATTTTGCAGAAATTTATCTACAAGAGATAAACATGCTCCTTAAATGAAAAGATGCTCAACTAAATAACTTAAATACTGATTTAATATGCCTTTATAAACAAATGTATAAGTATTACTTCTTATAGACATATAAGTGTAGGTGCAAAGACTAAACACGCCTTTTTCCCGTAGGGAAAGGCAGAGACCACAGATTTCACTTACTACGATCCTGACATATCGCATTCGCTTCATCTACACTCATCAATCCTTTCATACATGAGCGTCGGCCTAGGGTGCTCCTGACCTGGAGTTTTCTCAGAATGTCTACAATCTGATTTCGAAACGTTCACCTAGGTCTTCCCCTTCTAACACTTCCATTCATTTGTCCCTTGTAAAAGTATTTTGATTGACATTAATTCTCATATTCTTAGTTGGTTCTAGGAGTGATTCGGATCTTTTTAAAAGCAAGACCCTAAGTTATTATTTATAAAATATTATTTTAAATAATCATTTATATTTAACAATTATACATTCCTGGATGGATAATCTAATGATAAGCTATTAATTTTCTTTATGTTGTTTCCCATTGTAATTCTAAATATGCGTGTGTAATCCCTACTTTTAAAATACATTGTTTAAAGATTTAAATCTTATTTATAGTAATTACGAGTAAGTTGTTTTGTTTCGTAGGAAAATAGATTCTAAACAATGATGTCTTAAAATTCTGTTATATAATTTTAATTAACAAATAATGAATATACTACGTTGATTTTATTTTAATACTTAACGTTTTTTCTTGATGCTTGTGATGCAACTTGAAATGTCCATTCTAAAATACTTAACTAAATAGTCGTTTTATTTCAAGGTTTCAAACTTAACTGCCATTTAGTGTAGTAATTAAAAGAAAATATGCTATTAAATATATACAAAAAATACAATATGTTAAAAAACTAGACTACATAATAGTTAAAAAACTATAACGACATTCAAGCTTGGGTTTGATATCTTTGATATAAGTTACTATTTAACAAAAAAGTCGTTACATTACTAAGCGTCTTTTTAGTGTAGATTTTTGCATATAACTTCATAACATTAAAAAACGGTGCACATATTTATGTACAAATGCTAGTCTAAAAGGTCGCTAGAGTATACTTAGTGACTTTTTAGTGTTGTATATAAATGGTAAAATAACCCATTATTACACGGCTAAAATGCCAAAAGAGTTTTTTTTCTATTTAGAACTAATTATTACAGATATATATATTGTGAAATTTGATAGAATATAAAAAGAGCTTTATTTGGATATTTCAATGCTGTTTCTGCGACCAATACCTATAAAACAGCATACATTTTTAATTTTTCCTACGTTTTTTGCTCATATCTCAAAACTTGGTTTTGTGGCTTAGCGACCTTTTAGTTAACGGACGGCAGATTGTGTCACTTAAAATAAAGACAAATAGGCTCGAAGTGCAGTTACGCGACCAATTGCAATGTGATATACTCTGCATAACAGAGCACTGGTTGAAAGAATACGAACTTAATTATATTTTTTTTTTTTCTTCTTTGAAGCGCTCGTAGCGAAGTTTACTTAGCTGTTCTCAAACGATCAGAAAAGTTAAGCAACGTCGCGCGCGGTCATGAGTTGGATGGGTGACCGCTAGTGACATTACTACTGAGCGTTTCCGTGCTTCGGAGGGCACGTTAAGCCGTCGGTCCCGGTTGTTGTCTTAGGATGGCAGTCGTTATAGCATGGTGGTAGGGCATTTTGCGAATGCCCGCCTGGCTAGCTACCACCCTCAAGTGGAAAATCTGTCGCCAAGCACCTAACGGTGTGTTCCGGCAGCTGTCCTTGAGAGCCAGTACTTCTAGGTTAGCCTGAACAACATCTTCGACCACATCATCACTTACCATCAGGTGAGATAGTGGTCAAAGGCTAACCTATCAGGCATAAAAAAAAAAAAAAAAAAAAATTAATGTAAACAACTTCACGCTTGTATCTTACTTTTGTAGGTCAAATGTTGTACATGGAGGTTCATGTATTTACATTAATAACTGTTCCAATATAACTCATAAGAGATTAGACAGTTTTTCTGGCTTATCAGTGGAGCAAATGTGAAATCTCTGCAGTAGAACTATCTGACATGAATGTAATATTAGTATGTATTTATCGTTCTAACTTAACGCAAACCTCGCAGTTTTTTCCAATTCTGGAACGGTTGCTCAACCAGCTATTAGAAAGTGGTAAAAGCTACATTGTAATAGGAGATGTAAATATTGATGTTAGTAAATTATTAAGTAGCGATCAGAAAAAATTAAATAAGCTATTATCTAACAACAACTTAATTAATATAGTTGACTTTCCAACACGAGTGACAAACTTGACAAGCACTAGCCTCGATCATGTGTACGTAAGCGGTGACCTAGCGCGTGAGTCGCGTGCGATGCCCGTGCACTCCGGCCTTAGTGATCACTACGCGGTGCGCGCACTGGTGCCGTGCGGGGTGCGAGCTGGCCCCGCGCCCACCAGGCTCGGCCGGTCCTACACTCAACTCAATAAATGCAATTTTATTGCGGCAATCGAAAGCGTAGACTGGAATGAAATGGAATTAAAGCACTCAGGGTCTCCAGAATTCCTTGCAAATGCGATTGTAAATATATTAAAAAATAAAATTGACGATTGTTTTCCTCTGAAACAAATTTTGATGAAGTGTAAAGACTAGTCGTGGGTCACGAATGACTTAATAAACCTCCATCATTTACTAGGTGAAATGAAAAACTTAAAACTAAAATTCCCAAATAATATGCAACTGACAATAAAAATTGACGAATATCAAGATAAATATGACAATAGGTATGTTAAAATTACAGAAACAAAATTATTACTATAACATGATAAATACATCCGCTAACGTAATTAAGTCCATGTGGGACGTGGTAAACACCGAGACTGGGCGGTCGAGAAAGTGCCGGGACTACACTGACCTTATCGTCCAAAATGACGGGACCAAATTCCTCAGGAAAGCGGATGCCGTCAATGCCGTAAACGCTCACTTCGTAGGTGCAGCTAGTTCCTGTGGTGCGCCGATTGCTGACGTTGTCGCCGCTGGCAACGTTCTGACATTGGCGTATGATCCAATGGACCGCTCGCTAAGACTTAGACCGTTTTCAGCGATGGAGGTATACCAAATCCTATCCTCTGGCGTAGCATGTAAAAAATCTAAGGATGTGTACGATATATCTATATCCATTCTCTGCCCCGTTGCAACTTCACTGGCTCATCCTCTGGCCTGTTTGTTTAATAGTTGCATAAAACAAGGCTCTTATCCACCTACATTAAAAAACGTAAAGGTAACGCCACTGTATAAAGGAAAAGGAAAGCAGGAAGAAATCAATAGCTACAGGCCCGTATCGATAATCCCGGCAATCGCAAAGCTGTTCGAATACGGACTCAGCAATCGGTTGGCTGACTACCTGACGCAGTGTAATACACTTTCGGACAGACAATATGCCTACCGCACTGGCAGATCGACCACGGGGTTAGTGATTAATCTAGTTAGACATATACTAGAAAGTCGCGAAGGCTCAAGACAGGTAGCGGTAATTTTTTGTGACTTATCCAAAGCTTTCGACGTTGCTGACCACGATGTGCTGACTGCCAAAATGAAGCACTATGGGATAAATGGATCTGCACTCGAATTACTGGTAGACTTCATGAAAAGTCGAAATCAGGTGGTCGTTGGTGAAGGGGGCAACTTAAAATCAAAACCGTTGCAAACGTTTATAGGAGTAGCACAAGGCTCGTCACTTTCCAATATTATGTTCTCCCTTCTGTTAAACGACCTTCCAGGGAGCGTCCACAACGGGCACGTGTTAATGTACGCGGACGATGTTGCAGTTACAGTAATTGCTTCATCCCGTGACCAGCTAGAGCATAAGCTTAATACTGTTACATCGGAGCTAAATAACTGGTTTAAAATAAATGGCCTTATTTTAAACATAAGCAAAACGCAGTATATGTGTTTTAATTTGGCAGGTCATTTACAAAAGCAGCTCAATGTAAAAGTTTCTGAAGAGAAAATTGAACAAGTCAACGAAACAAAATTTTTAGGTTTTCAATTAGATAGCGCTCTAACGTGGGAGTCTCATATAGAAAAAATGTGCGTAAAGATTGGCCGAGCTTGCTTTGCTCTATGGCGTATATCAGCTATTCTGCCAGTTGAAATGGTCCGCGCAGTTGTTACTTCGCATCTGTGCACTCGCTAATACAGTACGGCATCGAGCTCTGGGGACGCGGTGCTGATTGGGAACGTGTCTTTAGAATGCAAAAAAGAGCCGTACGAGCTATTGTGCGAGTGCCACAAGATACTCCAGCGGAGCCATTGTTTCGCTCGATGAGAATTCTGACGGTACCTTCTATGATTGTACTTCAGACTGCTCTCTATGCTAGGAACCACCTGGAGGAATATCCCAGACTAGGTGACGGACATGGGTACAACACACGCAATAGACAGAGGTTACAGGCAGTCCCACGGCGACTAACTAAAACATCGAAGCTAGTGCATGTCATGGCGCCGGCGGTTTACAACCGGCTACCAGAACACATCAAAAATACAAATTCAACCAATTCCTTTAAGTGCCAACTAAAAAAATGGCTTGTTGAGCAGACATTTTATACATATGACGATTTGTTTAAATGATAATGTTATTGACATACTAATGAATTATGATGGTAAAATTATGAATGATATTATTATTATTACGTGTATACTTGGTGTATTACTTGTAAACATTTTCATGTACATTTGTATCAAAATATTGAAATGTATTACTTTTTATTTATAATGTATTACTTTTGTTTGACGTGTATTTGTAATATGAATAAAATGAATATGAATATGAATATGAATATGAATATGAATATTCTAATCCTTCTCTTGTTTCTCTTCATGCTCCCTACTACCAACCTTAGGTAGGCAGGTGACACTGCGCAAAAGAGGTTAAAGGTTTTGCGCGATAACCGATATACCAGAGGGCGGAGCCGCGGCCGGAAAGCTAGTTTCATATATAGCTTGAATTGCACGCTTTTATTAGTTATAGATTGTCTCTATCTCAGCTGCAGCACCAATACACCATACAATGTAAAACTATGTACAATGCTAACGCATCAGACAAATACAAATGCATTTTCTTTTCCGGCGACAAACCAGGGGCAACGTATGCGGTTTGTAAGTAAATGTGCCAGATTACTCACGATACCCACCTTGTGATAGGCGGTAACGTCTGCCTATAACACATGCAGTTCGTCACAACTGATGAACTGCACTGCGCCCATCACCCTGAGACATAAAGTTGTTAAGTCTCATGAGCCTGTAAACCGGGGACAAACAAATCAGACTATAAAACAACTTTTTCTTTGTACATTAGTACACAAATAATTTCATACCTAATTCCATTTCAATTTTTGTTTTTACTTCATTATGACAAGGATATACACAATTTTACCCACTTTCTCTTTCAGCATTACTCAGGAACTTGTAAACTCCTCTTGACATTCAGGTGCGACACAGAAACCCTTTTTCAGTAGAAGACATTATTATACATATAAAAAATGAAAAATTATTTCCGTACAACCGTAAATTCTATTAAAATCCTTCTAGGTAACAAACAATTATCGCCATCTCGGTGGAAATAACTTGACGTGGCCTTCCCTATTTTCATTGCCGTGCACTGCAATACTCCACACGCAAAAAATAAGTATTAATAAAATACTTTTTGTTATTTTTCTAATTTTAGTTAAGTAATACCTAAATATAGGTATTATCTGGATATATATATATTGGCGTATTTCGCAAATGAATCAACATTCATCTTATCACCTCGACATATAGGGTCACGGCATGTAACTAATCAGAATAATAATTTGAATTCTATAACTGTGTCATCTTTACTATTTGAACCATTTATATATTTATCTGAAAGCGACACGAGTGTTCGATGTGGTCATGGTGCATGAAAAACAGTAGGACTAAATTTTGGGTGCATGAAAAACAGTAAGAAAAAAGGGTGACTAACAGCTTAGGTAACAGTTGGTGTAAGTAAGTAGAGGTTTTATAGTACAGAATACCTAAATAAACTTGCAGGTAGTCCAGGGGGTCAACTCCCTCCTCTTAGGGTGACAAATCAACATCGAGCTATGCTGCGCTGTACTGCGCTGTGCTGTGCTGTGTTTCTTAAGCTACGTTTTTTTAACAATCAACATCAAGCTGTGCTGCGCTTTGCTTAGCTAATCAACATCGAGCTGAGAGCGAGAGATGGGAGTACGAGAGTGAGAGAGACGTCTGAGGGCGATGGAGAGGCACATACGCATTGATTTGTTTGAAAAACATAGCACAGCTCGACACAAAGCGGCTCAGCACGGCGGGTAGCGCGCCTCGCTCGAGATTGCTGCGTTTTTAAACAGAGCGTAGTCTCACACAGCGCAGCACAGCATGGTTTGTTTGTATCCACTTTAAAATATTAGACGAGCGAGTTGACCAAACATAGCACAGCGCAGTACAGCGCAGCATAGCTCGATGTTGATTTGTCACCCTTATAGTAATAATAACTTAAGTTACTGCTAAATTGTATACTTACAGACGGTAATGGAATTGCTCGTCGTTTTGATAACGGCACAAAAAAGGCTATATAATTACCCGGGGTAGTTACTACATATAAGGTTCTTATAAAAAATAACTGCCTAATTCATAAAATTAAGTACTTTCATTTCATAAATTGTTTTAACTCTTCACTTTATTATGTATATGTGTTACCGGTAATCTGTATAATCCGGTATTCTATTCAATACCTAGGTAATGTATACAATACCTAAAACGTGTAGGTAATGTAAAAAATATTGTTTATTTTATACTTTGCCCAGGTATTTTTCTATATACAATACCGAATGTGCAGCTGGTAATGTATGTAAAAGACGAGAGCAAGGAGAAGAGAAAAGAAGGAGGGGACGTGCGGGCGGCAGGCAACAATGGGTAGATTAGGTTAGATTTTTAAGTTTCACATTCATATCACCAAAATTAGACCCTTATATTAATGTAAACTTATAACCAAAGTTTTAACATCTCGCTATCCTTTTTAAGCAAAATTACTCCAAATAAATCATTGTTAACCCAAAAGTTATTATTGATCACCAACATTAAAGTTGCGATAATTCTTCCAACGCATCGCCGGTCGCTGCTGCGGCACGCTCGCTTCACTCGCTCAGCTCGCGCGTTGTTGTGGTCACAAGTAACCTAACGGTCCTCCTCGCTTCGCTCGTGTCGTCGCACCTAAATATGACTTTGAGATTTAGTAATCATTTACTAAATTTGGTGTTCGATTACAATTTTTGGTTAAAAGAACTAAGGGCATTAAAACATTTTATGGAGGGCATTATATTCAATAATTCATTGTCTAGGTATTGTATAGAATACCTGAATTATACAGATTGCCGGTAACATATGTTTCTTCTACCCATATAATTATTTTGAGTAAATATTTTATTAAACTATTTTTTTTTACATACCCCGTATTTTAAATGAAAAGTACGGATGAAAGTTATCAATTCCTACTAGGACATTAGCCGCCCTCGCTGCGTTCGGGCATCTAAATACCTCGTATGGAAATATATATACCTTTTAACCCTTGCATAACAATCTTCTATTGTACTATCGAAATGGCATAATCTCTTTCACCTTAAACCTGATGTGAATGTGGTCGAAGATAGTAAAAAGGGTTAACCTAGAATGGACTTTCATGGAAAGGTGGACGGACACAACACATTGTTAAAAGACGTTTAAAAGAATGTCCCCGAGTTTCTTCCCCGTTCTTCTCGCAGTGGCTCAAACTTCTCATACAAGTTTTTGCTGAACGTGGCAGTACAATGTAAAATATTTCAATATTAGAATTTGTAATTGACCTTCATAAGAGCGTCGTAGACGCCTATGTTTGAATAAATATTTTAACTTTTGAATTTCGTTGTCTTCACGTCTCTCAACCATTAAATTTTATTTAAAATCATTAAATCACTTGTACACTCTGAATGTATAATCACATCGGATATAAAGGGTTTTTCATCAAGAACGTTGTTTTATAAAACAAAGAATTTAGGTAAAGATGATTAAAATTTTTGTTGTATTATGAAGAGAAAAGTTTGACCATTATGATTGAAAAATGTTATCTGGCAAATGTCTACCACCAGCACGCTGACGGATGTCGATTCTTTCATAAAAGTTTTCAATCACTATTTGACAGAATGGCGGGTCTATTTCGCGAGCTGTTAACAACTCAATTTTGGCCTATTATTGATAACGTGGATATCACTGACATGTGGTTTCAACAGGACGGTGCCACATGTCACACAACCAATGAAACGATCAATTTATTGCAAATATCCCGATCACATAATTTCACGCAATTCAGCGGTTAAGTGGCCAGCCAAATCGTGTGATTTAACACTACTGGATTCGTAATTGCAGTAGTGCCATAGATTAAATATAATTGAAGCAAACGGCAGCATATAGCCATATACTTGATATTTTGTAACTGCCCCGATATTTTATAACACGCTAAGCTTATTAAATCCCCTATTGGAGTGAAGGGATAAATTTGAGCTATGATTCACTCACTACGATACCTCAGGTGGAAGAGCATATCCCGTCTATAGGGACGGATGGTGGCGGGTTCAAATACCGCACGTAGTTAAAATTTTTCCTTTCGTTGTAATTTTGTACGGTTAAATTAATATTTATTTATTACCAGTTACATTTAGAGCAGGCTAATAAAACTCAGTAATGAATTATCATTATCTTACACAATAATGAATACAGTCATTTTACCCAGTTACCTGTAGTATTAAATTTAATACATGTAATATAACAATACGAGTAAGTGCTTTTAACATTATCCCCTGTAAAGTATATTGTAACTATACAGGGAAATTGTAAAAATGCTAACAACCTCTTAGGATTGACTTCTGCTAGTCCTAACAAACACTTTGAGGTAAATGATCTTTTTTATTGAAAAAATGTTATTTTTAGAATTCCTTTCAACACTCTATTCAAATGGAGCTCGGCGCGGTCCAGTGTTGCCGTGCCCGGCGCCTTTGATCCGGAATAGGCATTGGCTTTTACTAGACAAAGATTAGTAAAAGACAATGCCCACTCCGAGCTAATAGCGCCCGCCGCGGAAACACTGGACCGCGCCGCGCCCCCTTTGAATAGAGTTTTGAATATTGACGTCGAGCAAAGTAATAAAAATATTAAATAATAAATTACAGGCACAAGAGACTTTTAACATCAGGTGGCACATGTGAGTTTTCCGTCAAAAACATATAAAAACAAATAGTTTTTTTTATTTCTAAAATAAAAAACAATCATCTCAAAATGTTTGTTTGGGCTAGCAGAAGTCAACCCTAAGAGGTTGTGAGCATTTTTACAATAACCCTGTATTTATTATACTATTTAGCAACTGTATGCTTTATAAGTCCAAGTTGACGTCGGTTTTAGACTAGCCTGGAAGGCCCAGGCTAGGACGAGGCTCCACTTTACTTGATTAAAAATATACTGATACTTACCTAATGTCAAAGTCAGTCGCCCTCGGATTTTCCATAAAGAACTCATTGGGGCCAAAATTGCACCCCAACTCAGGCTAAGAATTCAGTGGTAAGTAAGAAGATAATAGATATGTACATGTAAATTACACAATATAATAGATTACATATCTATTATAGACATAGACATTCTAGGATGTACATTTATGCTTCAGTGGCGAATGAATGCGAGGCATGGTGAAAAAGGTGAACAATTTCAAAACTCCTTTAAGAACTTTAAATCTGTCTTTTAAGAATGTTATATTCAATTGCTCTATTAACTGAACAATCTGGTTTAAAAGCTAAGTTCCTATCGAATATCATATAAGGCATTCGAAAGTTATTACAAACACGTATAGGCGCATACTTAGAAACATAACAATATAAACATATTTATATAGGAATACTCTCGTGTGATTTTAAAATAAACAAAATGGAAGAGCATAAAAACCTTCTTTCCTCGGTCCGGAATTGAACTCGATTTTATCGGTCATACGATGGAAAAGGATAGATGCGAATTTTGGGCTCCTATTTATACTGAATCATATATCAGCATTATACTCAACTTCGCGTGATTGGCAAAAATGTGAACACTTTACTGTCAGAATTATATCGCTTCTCTTAGAACGGTAACGGTAGAGTACCAAATTTGTTTCTTCTTCTATCACCGTCCGTGGTAACTAAAAGTTTTAGGTTAAGCGCTCGGTACGTATAAACAGGAGATGCAAGTTCAATTTCAATCCGGGGTGAACATTATGTTCTCTAAAAATATCTGAATGTTATATTGGCTTAGCATTTCACGTGGTCCTAGAGCAATTTGCAAATGCCCGCCTGGCTACCACTCTTAAATAGAAAAGCTTGGGTTGTATAGCCGGCAATGTTTCCTTGAGACGGCTGGTATTGCGGATTTTCGTGGGTGACAGTGATCACTTACCAGGTGAGCCGCCAGCTGGTTTGCCCACCTATCAATTTGTTGCCAAGCACCTGGCGGTACCTTGAGAGTCAGTAATTCTAGGTTAGCCTGAACAACATCTTCGACTACATCATCACTTACCATCAAGCGAGATAGTAGTTAAAGGCTAGCTTATCAGCTATAAAAAACATAGGCTAGATCAAAAATATTTTTATTAAAAAATATATCAAGTTTAAATTCCATAGTAAAAAAATCTGTTTTAATTTTAACAAATTTATTTATCTGTATAAAATTGCTTTAATAGATATAAAGCCGTAAACTAAAATTATTAAACATAAGAATAGCATAATAGTTAGAATGACTAAATAAAGTATTATTTTCCTGTCCTTATGTCACACTAGGCGCAGCCATATACCTATGCACAGGTTATTAGCTAAGTGTACATATTATACAGGGTTATTGGTAAAATGCTAACAACATCTTAGGGTTGACTTCTGCTAGTCCTAAGAAACATTTTGAGTTTTTATTTTTTATTTTTGAAGAATTTTTACAGATATTCAACTTCGTGTTATTTTCATTTACGGTTGTGAATGAAAATAACACGAATCATATAATCCCATTGCCCTCTTAAGCGCTTGTAGTGGAGCATGTCGTTCTTAACCGATCCATTAGGTCAAGCAACGGTGTCTGCGGTCAAAACGTAGATCAATGACAATGGTCCGATGCCATTTTTTTCATCATTGCCTAGTGCCATTTTTCCACCTTGGTAGCCACTTTGAGGAAGTAAGCGTTAAGTGCTCTGCAGAATACGTTGTTGCTACATCTCATGATTTTTCCTTAATAGGTTTTTTGATTCCATTGCAGAAGTTTAAGGTTATGCAGGGTTATTGCCAATGCTAACAACCTCATAGGGTTGACTTTTGCTATAGTCCTAATAAACATATTGAGATGTTTTTTTTTATTTATGATTTTTAATGTGTATATCACGGAATAAGGACGAGGACCACCTGGTCTCTTGTGCCTGTAATTTATTATTTCATATTTTTTGTTACTTAGCTCGATGTAAATATTCAAAACTCTATTCAAAGGGAGCGCGGCGCGGTGCAGTGTTGCCGCGGCGGGAGCTCTTGGCTCGGAGTAGGCCTACGAATAACATATACAAGGTGTCCTAAGAAATAGTGATATACTGATGTTGGGAGGTAGAGGACCTAGACTTCTTGGAACACCTTGTATATATATATATATATATGTTGTTATTCGTAGGAGTAGGCATTGTCTTTTACTACGAGACACAGAACTTAAGACTGTCAGACAGTACTAGAAAAACTTATTGTTTTAAGTTTTGAGTTTCGTATTGAAAGACAATGCCTACTCCGAGTCAAGAGTGCCCGCGCTCCCTTTGAACACTGGACCGCGCCGCGCTCTCTTTGAATAGAGTTTTGATATTTACATCGAGCAAAGTAATAAAATATATGAAATAATAAATTACAGGCATAAGAGACTGGAATCTGGTGGTTCTCGTGATAATTCCGTCAAAGACACATAAACAAACACAACAGGTGTGTTCCGGCAGTAGTCCTTGAGAGCCAGTGAAATTACAGGCACAATGAGACTTAACAACTATGTCTCAATGTGACGGGCGCAGTGCAATTCGTGAGTTGTTATGAATTGCAACTGTTATAGGCAGAGGTTAGTCCACTTAACATCAGGTGGTCCTCGAGCTTGTTCCGTCACAATAAGATAAAAAAAAAAAAAAAAATACAAGTGCCGCGTAGCATAGTTGTTTATGTCGTGTTTATCAGGCGCCACCACAGATAACAGGAACTAGGGATGCTCGTGTTATCACTGCATGTAACTATCTTTATATACTGCTGAACAATAACAACAAATTAAGGTTAGATCTATTTACTAATGATCGGTAAAAGTATGTATAGATCTATTTGCGTCTGTCTGGAGCTTCAATTTTATATATGTGTCTATTTTAGTAAAACATAATAATAATTGTTATATAAGGTGAATCCGTACGTCACTCGGTATAAGATTCTCCCTGAAAACCGAAGGCACTTTATCTTCCCACAGACATCGAATGCAATTTGCAAAAATTATTAGATTTTTTATTTAGTTTTCGTATTAAGACTGTCACTGTAACATAATTCCTAAATTAAGTAGACCTAAAGAGGTTGAAATCAGGTAGGCTGTCCAAAAAAACGAAGACAAAAATTCTTACAATTTAGTGAACAAAATATGAAGCTTGGACCAAATTCAAGCTTTTGCCACATCTTTCTTTTGATATCGTGCTGGACCACCTTGTGTTAAGAGATAACCTCTGCTTAAAACAAATACGGTTAGTAACAAGTAAAGAACTGCACTGCGGTCATCACCATTCGTACATAAAGTTGTTAAGTCTCGTGTGCCTGTAATTTCTCACTAGCACCCATATTCTTCAAACTGGAACACAGTTATGTGAACATTACTGTGGACGAAACCGTACAAAGAGTTACTGCTACTAAATGCTACATAATTCGTAGCTAAGACTTTCTCAAATGATGGTTTTAACACCATCAATACTGACATGATAATCTGTAGTCTTATACTTTGTACGGTGATAAGGTGTATGCCCGCCGGGCTAGCTACAACCTTCAGCTAGAAAATCGGCCACCATGCACCTATAGCCATGTGTTTCGGCAGCTGTTCTTGACTGCCAGATTTCCCATTCGAGATTTTACTTATTTACCACCTTCGAACACACCATTCATCAGGTGTGATTGTGGTCAAAGGTTTGACTAAGAACGATAAAAAATATCGTATATATCTAAAAAAAAAATTTTTTCTTATAACAATAAAAACACTGGTACTAATTGTAATAAATTTCAAAATTTGTTATAATTGTTAAATACCGCCAGTCAAAGTATAATAGTGCCGGGTTAGAATGTCACCCTCGATTTCTTCCCTTAGGGGTCGTAAGAGACGACTAAGGGAGAAATACTAGAAGGTGGGAAGCAGCACCTTGTGAAGTACTGACAACTACTGCGATATCCAAAACGCCTGCCGAGCGTGGGGGTTATGGCAAATCTCTCCAATGTGGGAGACCTTGTTTAACGGTGGATGTCCCGGGTGATGTGATGATATATTAATATATTCATATTAATATATTCATATTAATATAAGGTATTATTGTAGATGGCCAAGAAACATTTTAAATCCAAATATTGTCCTAACCTATTTTAGCATGGTGGTAGGGCAATTTGCTAATGCCCGCCTGGCTAGCTACCACCCTCAAGTAGAAAATCTGCCGCCAAACACCTAACGGTGTGATCCGGCAGCTGTCCTTGAGAGCCAGTAATTCTAGGTTAGTCTGAACAACATCTTCGACCACATCATCACTCACCATCAGGTGAGATAGTGGTCAAAGACTAACCTATCAAGCATAAAAAAAAACCTAACCTTCCTAGTACCGTAACTATCTAGGTACGTACTATACATAAGTAAATTTACCTATACTATCTCATCACGCCTACATATCCCTGAAGGGTGAGATGCCTACACATACAACAATGTATATAATAACATGTAAGTACATACGTAAACTATTAATTAGCTCTACAATTATCTACTTGTGGTATTCTATGGATTACGTACATTGTAAGCAAATGTATTTTCATTTTTTTTTATGTTATGCTGACGTATCAAGCTCGAGGCCCACCTGATGTTAAACGGACTAACCTCTGCCTATAACAGATGCATTTCGTCACAAGTCACAAATTGCACTGCGCACGTCACCTTGAGACATAGTTGTTAAGTCTCATGTGCCTGTAATTTCATTGGCCCTCAAAGACTTCTGCCGGAACAAACCGTTAGCTGCTTGGCGACAGATGTTCTACTTGAGGTTGGTAACTAGATAGGTGGAAAATTGCAAAATGCCCTTCCACCATGCGGTGAAGCTTAAGCCGGCGGGTGGGGATCTGTTACAATGCTATATATGTGTGCATCCTATGAAGGTAAAACCGCTGCAGTTGCACTTTTAGTTGAGACATTATTATTGCTATTTCAACCTTTTTAGGTAAAGGCAGAACGGGCTGGAACTTCGTCGCGGTTAGACGATTTATTTGTATACCATTTCTTTTGCTATTTCCATATTTTGATAATATAAGTTTAGTGTAAATTAAATAGTTTTCTTTTTTAAAACTCAAATCCTGACCCGCGCCGTAACAGTGGTGTCGGATGGTGTGGGATGGTTGGCGAAGTATCGTGCTAACCATCTCATACGGTCAAAGTCGTGTTATTCACGGAAACAGTGACTTTCACTGTTAACGCTGCGCTACGCTTCTGTCGCCGATTACCACAGGCAGCTAGCTCCAGGACTGTCATCGTGCGGCATATACCCGTCTGTGCTGGCTGTGAGCCGCTTAGAGAACTCCGCATCCTGACCTTAGCTGATCGAGATCAACGCTGCATCGGCCTGGAAATCTTACCCTGTGTTCCGATATCACCACACAGTCCGTGTGAACCGATAACCTCACGCAGTTACTGTCGTGCTCCGCACCGCTACAACTGCGCAGCCTGGTAACTGCGCCGCCGCGTGCCGCTGCCATCGCGTCGACCTGAAATTGGTACCTACCTGAGGCCGTCGCATTCGTAGTAGCCGCCGCACACCGCCGCCGCCGCCGCCGCCCGCTGTCGCTGAGCAACGTGACTCCCGCTGAAAAATGATACCTGCCGTTCTCCAAATCGCAATTGTACTGTGAGTAGAATTGTTATTTTCTGCTATTGTCATATCTCCTTGATTCCACTGAATCCTGTACTTATATCCTTTTTATTGTTTTTATAAAATCGTCAATTTATATTGATGCGAGTGCTCAATATACATAGTTAGATATCTTATTTTGTACGAGTATTTTTTATATTTTTTGTCGTCATGTCTCTAAAGAGTGACTCATCAGATAAGCCGAGTGAACCTGTATCAAATGAGTTTCCAATCAATGTTTTGTGCAATTTTATAAGTCCATATAAAGGAGATCGAGAAACATTACAAGCATTCCTAACAAACTGTAAGAATGCGTTAGAGTTGGCTTCCAAGAGTCAGAAAGAGTTATTGTTGAAATATATTATTTCTAAATTAGACGGAAAAGCGCAGATTGCTTGTTCCACAAAACTTTTCGATACCTTTGAAGAGCTCAAGACTTTCTTACAACAAAATTTTGGTGAACGCAAACACTATTCACATATATTACTCGAATTACAATCATGTCGACAGCTGCCGAACGAAACGGTAGCCCAGTTTGCGTTACGCGTTGAGACATATGTCACAGAACTACAGTCAGAAATTCATAACTCCGAGACATATAAGAAAGATTTACCAGGTAGGATAGCAATGACAGAAGATTTAGGGTTACATACCTTCTGTTTAGGCCTCCATCCAAACATTAGCACGCTCGTGCGATCTAGGGATGTGAAATCGCTCAACGCAGCTATAAATATAGCTATCAGTGAGGAAAAAATTCAAAACCTTATGTCAAAGGGACGACCTACTACTGCCCGTATTGTATGTCGGTATTGTAGCAAACCGGGACATATAGAACGAGACTGTCGCGCAAAAAGATCGATTGCCTCACAGCCTGTTGGTCCACACCAACCAGATAGGCCCTTTTTCCAAAGGCCTCCCGTCGTCCAAAGGCAGCAGCCACAACAAAATAGTAATACCATATTCTGCAGGTACTGTAAACACCCGGGTCATGACATCTCCCAATGTATTAAGAGACGCATAAATAATTCACGCCAAGGTAATTTTGTACCACAGCGACAGAACCATATAGCCATCGAGTCACCGCCGCCTGACGTGAACGAAACTTACAACATTCATGAGAATTTAAACTAAAGTCGCGGATATCGAACGAGTGCCGTCGTATACCCGTTAACAAAGTAGGCACAAAAACCACTGCACCGATTTCAAAATCATCGTCTCCTGTTAGACGGTACAGTGACGTTGTCGCAGGACGCTTAACCAGAAGTGTTTCAAGTGATAACTGTGCACTTAGCCCCACTGCCTCCAAGGACCATATAAAATCCTTAATCACTGCATCGAATAATCCCACTGATTCTCAAGGCTATCGTAGTTTCAAGCCTTCATACTCTGTATCATATGGTTCCACTGTATCCCATGGCCGTCGTATTACTAAACCGTTACCCACTGTATCGAATAGTCACACTGCTTCTCAAGACTATCAAAATGCTAGAACAGGTGGTCTCACTGCGTCTCATGACCATCACAATACTAAGTCAACCACTGTATCATATAGTCCCACTGCGTCTAAGGACTACCGTAACACTAAATTATCTTCTGTTATACACGGTCCCACTGCCTCTCAAGACCATTGTCATATAAAGTCGCCATCCTCTGTATCATATGGTCCCACTGTTTCTGTTGACCATCATATTACCGAATCGTTTGTGTCAAATAGTCCCACTGCATCTCAAGACAGGCGTTATACCAAACCGCCATCTACATTATCATATGATCTCTCTGCTTCTGATGATCGTCGTACTAAGTCATTTTCCCTTGTTTCACGTAATCGCTCCGTTTCTGATGACTGCAGTAAAACGCCAAAGTCAAGTGCGTTCAACATACCTGAAAAACACAATGTTAATATTAGAAGTCTTAATCTACTCGCTGCCAGCCCCGCCGCACCTTCCGGTCTCACTGTTGAACCTGAAACAGAAAATAAAAAGTCAGAAGGTGAACATAAAAACAGTGAAAACATTGTGATTTATGACATAAGAGAAGATAAATCTTCACTTCCGTATGTGGAAGTACTTACCTCTCATTCCAGTACCCCTCTCCGCCTCTTGATCGATTCTGGAAGTTCGCTCTGTCTTATTAGAGAATCTAGCCTTTCACCATTGCCCAAATTAGAAAACCATACAGTAAAATTCAAAGGTATTAATGATGTTCATTCCTACGCCAAAACCAAAGGCAAGTTTATGTTGAGTCTAATCAGATCCAAAACGGATCATTTGCCATTCTATTTCCATGTTGTGGGGAAAGAAATCAATCTCGATTATGATGGTATCATCGGTACAAGTTTTATGAAAGCCTACGGAGCAAATATTAGATATGCTAAATCTAGATTGGAAATATTAGACAATCCTGAAAGGTTTTTCAACATTAAAATGACAAAGACGGTTTACAAAGTTCCCGCTCGAAGTGAAATGTTTATTGAATGTTTCGTTACCAATCCCGAGATCAAAGAAGGGTTGATTTTAGAAACTACTAGATCCGATTACCCAGAACTCTACTTTTCCAAGTGTCTAGTTCATGTTAATTCTAAAAATCGAGTTGTCATTTCCGTCCTAAACACTTCTGTCACAGAAACTTTATTAGAAAATCTTACACTCACTCTCGAACCTGTTGAACAAATACTAGAACCCATTGATTCAACACAACCTTTCGACGATGAGAATGCAAGCCTCGACCCCGCGGAAATACCCTGCGTCATGACTATAGAGTCCGACCGCGATCGCAGGTTGCAAAATGCATTACGCTGTGATCACATGAATGCTGAAGAAGAAACGTTGTTACGAGATCTCTGTTCCAAATACTCCGATATTTTCCATCTCGAAGGAGATCAGTTAACTCATACTAGTTCAATTCAACATGAAATCCGCACTACTTCTGAAAATCCAATTCATGTAAAGAGCTATAGATTCCCTGAATGCCACAAGGAAGAAGTAAATAGACAGATACAAGAAATGCTAAACCAAAATATTATCCGACCTTCTATTTCACCCTGGTCAGCACCTATATGGGTTGTTCCAAAAAAGGCTGATGCATCTGGTAAAATCAAATGGCGAATTGTAATAGACTACCGTCGCTTAAATGAGATCACAATCGGTGATGCTTATCCCATTCCAAACATCACAGATATTTTAGATCAGTTGGGCCATAGTAAATATTTTACAACGCTTGACCTTGCATCATCATTTCACCAGGTGGAAATCAAGGACACCGAAAAAACTGCGTTTTCAGTACCGTCTGGACATTACGAGTTCACCCGGATGCCATTTGGGCTCCGCAACGCCCCTTCCACATTTCAACGTCTTATGAACGTCGTTTTGACGGGTCTCCAAGGCCTCCATTGCTATACGTACATGGATGACGTAATAATCCATAATTCAAACCTAAAGTCTCATATCGAAAGTATAGACCTTGTGTTCAAAAGATTACGCCACCATAACCTCAAACTACAACCTGACAAAAGTGAATTTCTTCGTAAAGAAGTTCAATATCTTGGACATATCATATCCCATCAAGGAGTGAGACCTGATCCTAAAAAAATTGAATGCGTTGCTAAATTCCCACTCCCTAAAACACCTAAAGACATAAAATCATTTCTCGGATTAATCGGCTACTATAGACGCTTTATCGACAACTTTTCCCACATCTCCAAGCCATTAACCAGTCTCTTAAAGAAAGAAACTAAATTTATTTGGATGCCAGAACAACAAAAAGCATTCGACCTCCTTAAATCTAAAATAACTTCAGCCCCCATACTCCAATATCCAGATTTTACCAAACCTTTTGTTCTCACCACCGATGCCTCCAATTACGCTATATCTGCAATACTATCTCAGGGCGATGTAGGAAAAGATCTACCTATAGCTTTCGCGTCCAGAACCTTAAATAAAGCCGAGGGTAATTACTCTACCACCGAAAAAGAATGTTTGGCCATCATATTTGGCACAAAAGTATTTCGCCCTTATCTTTTTGGTCACAAGTTCAAGATCGTGACCGATCATAAGCCCTTACAATGGCTATTCAGCTGTAAAGATCCCAGTTCAAAATTAGTTCGATGGCGTCTTAAGCTTGAGGAGTTCGACTACGAGATTGAATATAAAAAAGGAAAACTTAATGGAAACGCTGACTCACTCTCTAGATTCCACTTATTTTGTCCATAGATGAAGAACCACAGAATTTACCCTCGACATCCAATGATCCACTAGATATACCTTTAAATATAGATGACATATTGAGTCCGCCCTCGAATCTTGATGACCTACTGAATCTACCCACTGACATTGATGATTTACTAAACCAACCCTTAAACTCTGACGACCTTTCGAATCTACCCTTAACCTCAAATGACATACAAAACTCACCTCTGCCTTCCGCTGCCCCAATAAGTTCCCCTACAGCTTCAGCTGCGCCGCCAGATCCACCTTCTAGTTCCGCTGTTCGACCAGATCCACCTTCCATTGTCACTGCTCCACTGAGTTCACCGTCAACCTCAACAACTTACGAAAAGTACTTACAAATTTGCCGTAATTCACCCTCTGCATCTTACAATACCGTAATCGAAGAACATAATGAATCCCTCCTAAGAGCGAAATGTAAACTGATTGCTTACCCTACTGCCCTAGATTTAGACGATTCAATCCCCTATTGCTCCGAAATACTATCGGTATCAACAAGCGACCCCTGCATCCGTGATACCGAAAGAGAACTACATACTTTATTTAATACTGCCAACGATAAACATATGTTTACTCATCTTTTCCTGACAGTACATCACTACGATGAAATTTCGTACAAAGATATATTTAACCTTTTATGCGATTACCGTGATATGGTGAAGCACTGGTGGCTGGAAGAAAAGGAAGTTGCCATATCCGATTTTTCTAATCCTTTTACGAAACTTTCTTTCACAAAAATATACAATATTATTTCCTTTTTATTCCACGACTCTGGTATCAAAGTACATATATACCACAACAATATATTCTTCCCTACACCCGATGAAGTTAGAAAAATTCTCAAAGAAAATCATGACTCTCCTACAGCTGGCCACCCAGGAATAGCTCGAATGCTAGAACGCATTAAGTCCATGTATTGGTGGAAAAACATGAGAACTGACATCGAAAACTATGTAAAAGCCTGCAAATCCTGTCAAATTAACAAGCCTTTAAGACAAACAAACCGTGCTCCCATGATAATAACATCTACTGCGACACGTCCAACAGAAAAAGTATTTCTAGATATCGTCGGGCCCCTTCCGGAAACATATGAGTTCGCGTACAAGTTCATTCTTACAATACAAGACGATCTCACTAAATATTCCCAAGCTTATCCCTTACAAACATGTTCCGCTGAAGAGACCGCTAAAAAGTTCGTGCATTTTATCTCTCATATTGGCATTCCTAAAATGATCGTAACAGATCAAGGTACTAATTTCTGCTCTGAAGTCTTCCGCCAATTAGAACACTTATTTGGAATAAAACACGTACTTGCGTCTCCGTATCACCCTCAAACTTCAGGTGCACTTGAGAGAAGTCATTCCACATTAAAGGAATACTTGCGACCTTTTGTCAATGACAGCCCTAACGCGTGGGACCTGTATCTAAACACGGCAATGTACTCATATAACACGAATGTCCATTCTACCACCGGCTTCACCCCATTCGAGCTACTATTCGGTTTTAAACCTTACGTCCCAAAGTCCATCGACACTATCGAAA